>CM033404.1:30247591-31608425 GCA_019426215.1 Buddleja alternifolia
TGCTGAGCGGTCAATAGAAGTGGCCGAAAGATTATCCCCACACCAACTTGTCCTCCTCCCGAAGCGCTCAAAAGACAATCTCCTTGAGTCGCTTACCAGCAGTACTTTCCCTACAACCAAACGCTTAAAGCAAATCCTGCAGCCTTCCCTTGATGATGCCAAGAAGGGGGAAAAGATAACAAAAGCAGTTTAAGGGAGAAGTAAGGGGGAAGAGAAAGAAGACAAGGTATGAGTTTACAGTATAAATCATTACGCTCTCAATTCCATATATATGAATGAATGATTTATCGCTGAAACACCTTGTTGAAGCTAATCTAAATTTAGCTAACTGATTTAACTTTCTAAACGCAAACTTATATTATTTTGGGCTTTTCTTTGAACTCTTCATCTATAAAAGAGTTATAAGAGTTAAGGTCTCGACATCATCAAAAAGGGGGAAATTGTTAGGAATTTCATGTTAGATGTTTTGATGATGACAAGATAGGACTTTATGTTAGACCCCAAAAAAATGTAAGTTTATACTTTCATAGAATATATGTACAAGTGTTTGAAACTTTATTAGTTTGTTAGGCTTGTAATTTTTATCTTTGTAGATTTTAGACTAAGTATTAGATACTGAGTCGCTAATATAATTCTAGGTGAGTCTATTAGAGATGAAGTTGAAGATCAGCGTCTGAAGTCAAGTGAAGATGAAGATTTGTCTTAAGCGTCTGTCAAACGCTTAAAGACTATTTCAGGAGTTATGAATCAAGCGTTTAAGAGAATGTTCTCAGTGCCTAGCTAACACTAAAGGACTTTTCAAGGAGTGTTGATCTAAGCGCTCATTCACTCAAGCGATTCACCTGAAATACATCCTCAAGTCATCCAATCATCAACGGTCATTTATTTCCAACGAAAATAAATTCAAAACGCATTAAATGCTTGATAAGTGCATTAAATGTGACAAGACAACAATACTTGTGGACAAGCCACGTTTTGACTGGACTGTCATCTTTTCAAAGTTCAAACTTGCTCCTGTCCAATCGAAATCAACAGAAATTAAGGAATGTCAGAAAAAGGACTATTTGAAGCTCTGCGTGAGGTACACGCGCCTGACTTGTGTCCAACGGACAAATCCCGAGATTCTCTATAAATAGTACCCTTCAGCTATCTCTGTGTGTGCACATGTGAAAGACGTAAATGCGAAAGAGAGCTGAGAAATAATTTGAGAGAAAAGCTTGCAAACCCCATAGCCAAAATCCTTCAAGCTTCTCAAATACATTCCAGACAGTCACCCGATATCTCAAACATCTTCCAAGAAGAACCCTACACTATTATTAAGACACCCCAAGTTGTTTGAACTTCCCAACATCAAACAAACCTGTTACAATAAACCCTCAACACCTTTCATCTGAGTGAGAAAGATTGTTGACTTCCACAAGCAGTATTTTTGAGTAAGAGAAGCTTGTTGAAGAAAGGTCTTTATATGAGCTAAAGTCTGTGTGATCAAGGAGCTCAAGACCATCTTGGAAAAGATCTCTATTGGAGCAGAAATCTATGTAATCAAGGAGCTCGAGATCGTCTTTCCAAAAGTAGAGAATTGAAGTGCCTTGTAGCAGAAATCTGTGTGACCAAGGAGCTCAAGTCATCCACATCCATCTCTTCCACTGTTCCCTATTTTGTAGAAGTCTCTGTGTGACTCTTCGAGAATCAATCTAGTGGATTGCCTCCGAGTGCAAAGGAGAAGAAGGACGTAGCTGGGATTACACCACCCAGTGAACCTTACAATATTTTGTGTCACTTACTGCTTTATTGCTTTACTTTATATTTGCATATCATATCTTTAAAAAGGCATTAAAACAGTTAAGCGACTATTTCCAAAAGAGAATGCTAAGCTTTCAAATCACTCTTAAGCGCTTGACTAAGCGCTAAGCACTCTAAGCGTTCAAAATGTTTTAAAGAAAAGCAACTAAGGAAAACTTTGTGACGCTAAAACCTTTCAGAGAGAAGACTTATAAAATCATTCCATTGTGCTAACCCTGATCAAAGGATTAAACGCTTAAACCTGAGTGGTTATTGTATTCAAATCTTGAGTCTAAGTTAATTTTATCAAAAGAGTCTTCTAGTAAACGCTTAACCAAGCGTTTACATTTTCAAGCATCCAAACTATTTTAGTACGAAACCTTTTTGAAGTCGAAAAAGACTTCAGGGTCTATTCAACCCCCCCCTTCTAGACCCTTTCGTATGCCACTTGGGACCAACATAATTTATTTCCCATTGAAAATAAATGTCCGGTGAATGATTGCATGTAAGTCCTTCATGACTTGAGAATTTATTTCAAGTGAATCTGATACTGATCGCTTGAGTTCTTTGAGCGCTTGATCCATAAATCCTGAAATGGTCCTTTAGCGTTTGACAGTCGCTAAGAACAAATCTTCATCTTCTTTAGATTTCAGATGCTGATCTTCATCTTCTTCTCTAATAGACTCACCTAGAATTCTATTAGTGATTCGGTATCTAATACTTAGTCTAAAATCTATCAAGATAAAAATTACAAGCCTAATTAATATTACAAACTTTCAAACGCTTATAAATAACTTCTACGAAAATATAAACTTACATTCTTTTTGGGGTCTAACATGAGATCCTATCTTGTCATCATCAAAACATCTAACATGAAATTTCCTAACTAATTAGCAAAATGAGATTTATTCTCTCATAAGTGGATGAGCTAAATATCCTATGCAGTCATGAATGAGTGAGGTTAAAAGACTTTGGCCAAAGCATAAAGAGATACTCATGAAAGTATACTCATAGACCTCGATTCATTATGAGCTAAGCATATGGTCAAGTCCTATGAGTTTGACTGAACCATGACTCTCACTTGACTGGGATATATGAATAAAAGGTTTATACACGTACGGTATTCACAGCGTAAAACGTTTGGAATGATCCTAATCATTCGTTCTCAATTGTGGTACGATGTGAGCCACAGGTCTGGCTAGGTGTTACTCACACCCTCTTGGTTTCCTCCCAATTGCCTTTTGAGATGAATTTAAAGAGTTGGGCTTAAAGGAATTGCAAAAGGAGAAATCATGGAATAGACTTGAGAGATTTTTTCGGTATTGGATATCGAAATTAATTAATTAATTAATCATTAGATGATTTTATTAATTAATTAAGTTAATGAATTAATTAATTTCTTAGAGAAAATTAATTATAGAATTAATATAGATTTAATTAGTTATTTAATTAATTTATTTATTGGATAAATAATATTAATTAATTAATTAATTAAACAAACAAATATGGACTAAAGCCCGAAGGCTTTCTAAAGCCTAAAGTGGGCATCCACATGAGGGTTAAAGAAGCCTAGGGTTATTATTTCCTAGTGTAGTATATCTACTACTTAGTGGAAATAATAACAAATCTCCTACATTAACTTTCTCTCCAAGTCAAGAAGTCTTCGAACTCTCTCTCTCTCCCCTAGCCGATTTCAAGGAAAGAAAAGAAGAGGATTTTTCGCTTTGATTTCCGGTGTGACAATTTAGAGACAGTGACGATTTTACTATTCAAGAAAGGATTAAGAAAGCTGGTTCAAAATTCAACATACGCGGAGAAAGGTACATGAATTCAAAACACAATTTGAATAGGTGTAATCGAGATGAACCACTTGAGCTTTTCAATTTTACCTTCCGCTGCGTTTTTATGCCTTAAAACCCAACAATCTGTTCCACTGATATGCCTACAATCTTAAGCTCCCACCATCACATGGTGCTCGACTGGCACTCCCATGTCAAAGCTTAAATTGTACAAGTGTTCTAAGTCTTTATTTGTCCATTAAAACTTCATATTACTTGCAAACTAGTTTAAGTAATCAAGATCAATCTCTCTAGTTCCAATATTCCTATCCCACAGGAAGTAGAGGGATTGCACTGAAAACATGGACAAAACGTTTTACATAATTTATAATGCAGATAAGATTTAAGTGAAAACTAAATAATACCTTTTATTATAAATATCAAATAAGTTCATTACAAGAAAGGTGCCCTATCATTCTATCCTCTATGGCATCTGAGGGCATAATCCTAACAATTTCCCACTTGCACTCAATGCTACTATTCGTGGTATCTTATACTCATCTTTTCCAGGTGCCGGTCCAAAACAGTCTGAGGTAGTACTTTGGTGAACGGGTCAGCTACATTGTCAGCTGAGGCTATTTTCTGCACTGCTATATCTCCTCTGCCAACAATCTCTCTGATGATGTGAAATCTTCTCTCAATGTGTTTAGACTTGTTATGAGACCTTGGTTCCTTGGCTTGCGCTATTGCTCCATTGTTATCACAATAAAGTGGCAACGGGAGTTGCGCACTAGGAACCACTTCAAGTTCTCCAAGAAGCTTTCTCATCCAAACAGCTTCTTGGGCTGCCTCTGAGGCTGCCACATATTCTCCTTCAGTGGTGGAATCAGAGGTTGTGCTTTTCTTAGAACTTTTCCAAGACACTGCCCCACCATTAAGGGTGAAAACAAACCCTGAAGTGGATTTTTGGTCACCAACGTCAAACTGAAAGTCTGAATCAGTATAACCTTCCATCTGTAGGTCTCCACCTCCATAGATGAGAATCATATCCATAGTTCTTTTGAGATACTTCAGGATATTCTTCACAGCTATCCAATGTTTCTTTCCCGGGTTTGCCTGAAATTGACCCACCACGCTTACAGCATAGGAAATGTCAAGTCTTGTACATAACATTGCATACATTAGGCTACCAACTGCAGAAGCGTAGGGTACATTGCTCATCTCCTTTCTATCTTTCTCATTTTGAGGACATATAGATTTGGATAAGTGTACTCCATGCCTTATGAGAAGAAACCTTTTCTTAGAATTGTCCATCCTAAATCTCTTTAGGACCTTTTCTGAGTGAAGGGCTTGGGAGAGACCTATCATTCTATTCGTTCTATCTCTATAGATACGAATTCCTAGAACGTATGTCGCTTCTCCCAAGTCTTTCATGGAAAACGTACTCGAAAGCCATTTCTTGATAGTGGTGAGCATTCCCACGTCATTTCCCATAAGTAGAATATCATCCATATATAGTACTAAGAACGAGATCTTGCTCCCACTGGTCTTCTTGTAGACACATGATTTATCTTCGTTCTTGATGAAGCCATATCCCTTTTACTACTTCATCAAAAGGAAGATTCCAGCTTCTAGATGCTTGCTTGAGGCCGTAAATGGACCTCTCAAGTTTACATACTTTATGGATATCGGTCTCGGATACAAAACCTTTTGGCTATTCCATATAGATGTCTTCTTCGAGGAATCTACTTAGAAAAGCCGTTTTGACATCCATCTACCATATCTCATAATCTAAGTATGCAGCTATGGATAAAACTATTCGGCTGGACTTTATCATAGACACGACCGAAAATGTTTCTTGATAGTCAATTATTTCTCTTTGACTATAGCCTTTTGCTACGAGCCTGTGCTTTAAAGGTGTCAACCTTGCCATCGCTACCTATCTTTCTTTTGTAGATCCACTTACATCCTATAGGTTTGATACCTTCAGGGCGATCTACTAAAGTCCAGACTTGGTTCAATTAAATAGAGTCCATCTTTGTTTCCATTGCTTCTCGCCATCTTGAAGCATCGACATCCACCATCGCTTGATCATAGGTATAAGGATCATCTTCATGACCTTCTTGTACTACAGTGTGAAGCTCTGGCTTCCCCTGTAGTAGATACCCATGCCCCTCAGGTTTATGTGGTATTCTACCAGATTTATGTGGTGGTTGTGCTACTATTGGGCCAGGCCTTGGTTCTTGAACAGATGTCTCAGAGGGAGTTTTATTTTATTTTGTTCTTCTAGAACAATCTTTCTACCTTTGCTCCCTTCCAAGATGAATTCATCTTCAAGGAAATGGGATTGTGGGGCCATAATGATTCTCTGATCATCATGTAGGTAAAAGAAGAATTTCATGGAATCTTCAGGATAACCAATGAAACGTCCCATGAGGGATCTTGCCTCCAATTTTTCCACTTTAGTCTTCTTAACATAAGAAGGACATCCCTAAATCTTAATGTGATTAAGACTTGGTTTCCTATTATTCCTATTATTCCATATCTCGTGCGGAGTTTTAGGAACGGATTTGGAGGGACATTTGTTTAATATATAAGCAGCAGTAAGGAGCGCATGTCCTTATAACGAAATGGGTAAATCAGTGTAACTAAGCATGGAACGAACCATGTCCAACAGTGTTCGGTTCCTTCACTCGGCTACTCCATTTAGTTGAGGAGTTGCTGGTGGTGTTAGTTGTAACATTATTCCTTATTCTCTAAGGAATTCATGAAACTCGGTGCTCATATATTCTCCTCCACGATCCGATCACAGAGTTTTTATATTTTGCCCAGTTAGATTTTCTAAGCTTTCTTTAAACCTTTCAAAGGATTCAGACTGTTGCTTCATCAGATACATTAGACCATATCCTGAATGATCGTCTGTGAAAGTGATGAAGTAGTGGAAACCTCCACAAGCCATTTCTCCAATGGTCCGCAAACGTCGGTATGCACTAATCCTAAGACTTGAGCAGCTCTTTCAAAAGTCCCTATGAAGGGTGATCTAGCCATCTTGCCTAAGAGAGATGATTCACATGTTGGATAGGGATCCGACCCTTGTGAGCTTAAAAGCCCAACTTTTTTCATTTTGTGGATCTTTTGCTCTCCAGCATGGCCTAGTCTAAGATGACACTTGACTCTTAAGTTAGCTTCTTGCCTACCACATTTATGAGTTACAACATTCACATCAGATGAATTACGAAAATTTAAATAATACAAACCATTAACCAAACAAGCATTGCTAACTAAGTTATTTCCATAATAAATGTTGCAATTCAATTTAGAAAAAAGGAATGTATAACCAATCTTAACTAAGATAGGAATGGAAACAATGTTCTTAAGCCCCTTGCGCAAAACTAAAGCATCATTTAAAAACAATATATGTCCAGAATTCAAAAACAAAGAAGTAAATCAAATCCTAGTAGCTGCGACGCTTTCCCCATTGCCTACTTTGATCATCACTTCTTCTCGGCCATGCTTTCTATGTCTTTGCAGATCTTGTTCCAAACAACACACATGGGCACTTGCCCCCGAGTCCAGAATCCATGAAGTAGAAAAAAGGGGTCATAGAACAATTAGTTTCAAAAATGAAAAGTTCCATTCTTTTTACTCCTCTGCCTAATTTAGGATAGTTCCTCTTCCAGTGGCCAAGCTCACCACACTCGAGACATCTGTCCGTCTTCTTAGGCCCTTTGCTCTTATAAAACCTTTGAGCCTTTCCCTTACCCTTTTAAACACCCCCTTTAACTCCTAGCCCGCCAGCCTGCTTCTTGTTATTTTTCTTCTTAGACTTAGACTTTTTAGGTCCATAGAAGATGACCAAGGCAGTTTCCTTTCCCTTTGGTTTCATTTGAGATTGTGCAGTAACCAACTTGTTCATTAGCCCAGCTAAATTGCACTCTATCTCATTGTAGTTAAAGTTAACCAAAAATTGGGAGAAGAAATCAGGAAGAGACTGCAAGATTAAGTCAGTTTGTAGGGTGGCGTTCATGGTGAAGTCGAGAGCTTCCAAATTCTCAATCCTCGATATCATTTTGAGGACATGATCACCAACCTTCACACTTTATTTCATTTTGGCTCCAAAGAGCTTTTTTGATGTCTCATATCGTGCAGTTTGACTATGCTCACCATAGAGCTCTACCAAGTGAGCTAGGATAGCTCTTGCAGTGGACATCTTATCATGTGACCTTTGAAGTTCATTGGTCATAAATCTCAGCATGTATCCTCTAACCCACATGTCGTCCTTAACCCATTTTTCATGGGCTTGGGCCTCTTCCTCACTGCACGTATTCTGGCTAGAGCCGCCAGGATATCAGCCTCCAAGACGTATCCCAGAGATTCCATATTGAGGACAATCCTCAAATTTCTAAGTCAGTCCACATAATTGGGTCCAGTAAGGTTATTTTGTTTTAGTAGAATTGAAAATGGGTTTGTCATATTTGAGAGAGATAAACGAGAAAATAACTACAGAAATAAACCAGATTAATTAGATTACTTATATTTGACTTAACTAGGAAAAATTAAGGACTTAAAATTTATCTTGGCTCCCAATGCATTTTTCAAATCCCATACTTGTTAGGATTATGCCCTCAAATGCCATAGAGGATAGTATGAATAGAGCATCTATCTTGTATTGAACTTAAATATTATTTATGATAAAAGGCATCTTTTAGTTTTCACTTAATTCTTATCTACATCTATAAGTTGTGTAAAACATCTTGTTCGTATTTTCACTTAATTCATATGCTCAAACACGACTCGCTTCGGTTCTGTCACATGGGTTTTCACTGTGTGACCGTCACTGACAAAACTGATTATGCGTAAAGGTGTATGTGAACCTTTGACCTGAAGTATCAGGCTGAAGATGCACTTGTGACGCCAAGTCTTTTACTAGAGTAGTTAGACCCAATTCATCGGTTGGTGGGGTCGACCTCGAAATGCGGATTTGATGGGCAAGTGGTAGTCTTAGCAGATAACTAATATGGGATTTGTTCTTTCATAAGTGAATGAAAATGTACCCTATGTGATTATAGATAAATAGAGATCAAAGTCTTTGGCCAAAGCAAAAGAGACAATTGTGCTAGGCACTTAATCGATCTTAATGATCTCGTATTATTATAATTTGTACATATGGTCAAGTCCAGTGAGTTTGACATAACCGTGACTCTCACTTGACCGGGGAACATGAATAAAGGGTTTATACATATACAGTATCAACAATTGGAAGGTTGTGGAATGATCCATTCATTCGTATTTCATTTGGGCAATGAAGTAGGCCACGTGACTGGCTAGGTGTTACCCACTTCTTTTGGTTTCCACTCATTGCCAAATGAAACGAACCTAAAGAGTCGCGCTAAAGAATTGATGAAGAAAATTGAAAAGGATTTTCTATTTTCTATTTTATTTTGGAGAGATTTAATTTATTGGATAAATTGAATAATTAATTACTCACTTATTGGATAAGATAATTAAATGGATAAGATTACTTATTAATAAATTTCTTGGAGAAATATATTAATGAATTAATTTATCTAATTAGTTAATTTCATTATTTAATTAATTCATTTATTTATTGGATAAAATAAATTATTAATTGAATAAAGGATTAATTAAACAAAGCAAAAGAAAAATTTCCGAGCCCCATATTTGGCGTCCATGAGGACGCCCATTAAGGCTAGAGGGATGATCAATGTGGTCTCTTTTGTTTTGTCTTGGTCAATAAGTCATTGAGATATAAAAGAGTTCTCTTGACTTTAACCTAGACATACAACACACAAGATACAATTCATTGTAACTCTCCAAATAATAGAACAAGAAAAATATTCTTCCCCTCTATACACACTAGCCGTCACCCCTATAGAGAAAGAAGTGGAATTTTTTCATCATCAATTCCTGCGTGATTATTTAGAGACAACGTGCTTCGTTGTTTGGATTAATTTTCAAGAAGCCTCAAGAAATCAAGACTTGAAGAATACGAGGATTGAAGAATTCAAGAAGTTCATCAATTTGAGGAGTTGAAGAAGAATTCTCCTACCACCTCACTTCAACGAGTAAGTTGATTTATTCGTTAAAGAATTTTAGATTCAATTATGCAATTAGAGAACACTTTGGATTTTAATTAGATTTTTGAAATCCTTCCGCTGCGTGTATGTTATTTTTCGTGAAACCCAACAGTGGTATCAGGGACAATATCTGATTTTCATATTTGATCTTGTTTACATGATTTAAGATATGCATGTTATGTGTTTTTGAAGCATGATTTATGTTTTCTTAAATCTGCGTTTTTATGGTTTTTTCCCTAGAATTTTTGATTTTTTAGTTATTGTGAATCTGAAAATATTTGTCAATATTAAAAAATCAAAAAACCCGAGGAAAAACGGTCAGCTGCGCGCGCTGTTGCTCACAGCTGGGCGCACGGCCAGGCCACACCCAGCCGTGGCCCGTCGGGCTGTGTGCATGGCCCGATGAATAGTGTGTTTGACACCCGATCCAATGAACCGGGTCTTCCGGGTCTTAAAAATGGGCTATGTATGGGTTGAAATTGATATTTAGGTAAGTTTATTCGGGTGGATCAAAAGGATGATGACCCGAATAATTTAAATTAAGCCCAATCGAAAATTATCCAATTTCGACTTGTTAATTAGTTTGGATTTAATTTAATTAAATCTAAATGGGCCAATTGGATTGGTGATTTGGACTTAAATTAAATTTAGCCAATGAGAAATTAATAAAACATACTTGTTTTTCCGAATTAATTAATTTGAGCCCAATTGAGTTAAATCCAAGTGGACCAAAAGGATGGCGACTTGAGTTTGATGAAATCGAGCCCAATAAGATTAATTAGAATATAATATTTAATTAGATTTAATAATTTATTTTCTTAGAGATTAATAATTAATTTATGGATTAAATATTATTATTTTTCCTCGACTAAGGAGATTACTTAATATTTGAATAAGGAATATAAATTATTTTTCTTAGAGATTAATAATTAATTCTTTGATCAAATAAAAATATTTTCAATTAAAGATGGTATTAAATCATAATAAAATAGAATTCCATATTTTATGTATTCTATTAGTAGGACTAATATTTTTTAATTAAAGGTAGATATACTTAATTTTTAATTTCGTATGTCTAAGTCATCTAATTAGACTAGAATGATTTTAATTGAATTATTGAATGTATAAAAGGTTGAGAATTTTATAAAAGGCTTTTCAGTTGGACTAAAATTAAAATAATCAACATAAGTGATTTAATATTGCGAGCATGTATTAATTGATGCAAGCATGTCTTATGTGATTGAAACACCGATCATGGACTTGAAATACCGATCATGGTTTATTTGTTTTACCTTTTTATTTTATGGGTTATCAAGTTTGAGGCTATTTATTATATTCCTAGAAATAATGCATGAATTGTTTTAGGAATTGAAATAGAATAGTTCAATATTGATAAAGTCAAAAGGCCCAAGAATGTTGAATAGGTTTTTAATTTATGTCTTTTGTGATGACCCCTTGGCTCGGGCCCTCTAGTAAAGTCCATGATCGAGTGATTGATTTATTTATTGATTTATCTAAATTCCATGATTATTTATATTGAAAGACATGATTATAAGAAGTATTTTTATGCATGATCAATATAGAATAAAAGTGTTATATAAATTGATTAATGTACAAAGTGAGACCAAAATCTTTTGACAAATCAAAATTCTCCCAAATAAATAATACCGAGTTAGTAAAGGGTGTTTGATATCCTAACCCTCCACTAAGCTTTCCAAAATTTAAATATCTATAAATGTGTAATGCTTCCCAGTTATGAGGGTTATGCATTTAGAAATAATTTCAAATTTTATTAAGTGCATGGAATGCCTTAATCGAAGCATATTTCATCCCAGAAACCTGTTCATTTGCAAGGTGAAACTCAAATGTTAAATTATAGAAGTTAGTGGGAATGAACTCGGATAGTAGCTTAGAAACCTGTTCGGTTGCAGTTTGGTGAACTATGGGAAAAAGTATTGAAATATTTAATGGATAAATTGATATTAGATATCACTTCAAATAATTAATGGGCCAGAAACCGGTTAGGTTGCAACCCATCTAATTAATAGAGGACCTCAATACCCACTATGGAATCGATGCCAATGATGATTCCCGATTTTCACATGGGAGTGTGAGATTCGAAAAATGCTGTGGGAGCCAAGATAAATTTTAAGTCCTTAATTTTTCTTGGTTAAGTCAAAACAAGAAATCTAATAAATCTGGTTTATTTCTGCAGTTATCTTTTCGTTTATCACTCTCAAATATGACAAACTCACATTTGAAATTACTCGAAAGAAATGTTCTAACTGGACCCAACTACATGCAATGGCTCGCGATCTTAAGGAATGTACTGAGTGAAGAGTTTAATTGGACTTGTGACAATTATAAAGCTAGAGGATACATTCTATGCTCAATGTGTAGTGAGCTGCAAAGTTCATATGATACAATGAGCAACGCAAGGGACATAGTTCTTCACCTGGAAGAAATGTTTGGAGAGCACAGTAGGACCGTAAGATATTTCATATCAAAAGAACTCTTCAGAGCAAGGATGAGAGAGGAAGAGAATGTGGGAGACCATGTCCTCAAGATGATGACCCTAATGAAAAGACTGAGGTCAATGCATTTCTATATGGATATTCATCTTCAAGTTGATCTCATCCTACAGTCGATCCCTGACTCCTTCTACTACTTCATCATGAACTTTGATATCGATTGTTCATTAGCTGGGCTGACAAAGAAGCTTGAAATTGAACAAGCTCGCATAAGCACGAATAAGAAAAGGGATTCTTCTATCTATTTAATGAATGATTCATTTGATGATCAACGTAATGGAAAGAGGAAAAGGCAAAAGAAATTATCTATAAGAACTTTAAAGAAGTTAGGACATGGCCGTAAGAGCAAAGGGCCTAAGAAAACGGATAGATGTGTCGAGTGCGGTGAGCTTGGCCACTGGAAGAGGAACTGTTCCAAATTTGGCAAAGGCACAAAAGGTATGAAACTGTTTGTTTTTTAAACTAACAGTTCTATGACCGTCTTTTTTACTTCGTGGATTCAGGACTCAGGGGCTAGTGCCCATGTTTGTTGTTTGGATCAGGATCTGCAGAGAAGTAGAAAGCTTGGCCGAGAAAAAGTGATGATCAAAGTAGGCAGTGGGAAAAGCGTCGCGGCTACTAGGATTGGATCTACTTCTGTTTATTTGAATTCTGGACATTTATCTATTCCCATTTTAATTAAGAATGGGTATACATTCCATTTTTCTAAGTTAAATTGCGACATTTATTATAGAAATAAAATAATTGGCAATGCTTCTTTAGTTAATGATTTGTATTATTTAAATGTCCTTAATTCGTCTATAGTGAATGTTGTAAGTCATAAACATGGTAGGCAGGAAGCTAACCTAAGGCTTAAGGGCATCTTAGACTAGGTCATGCCGGAGAGCACAAGATACACAAAATGGAAAAAGATAGGCTTTTAAGCTCACTGGGGTCGGATCCATATCCAACTTGTGAATCATGTCTCTTAGGCAAGATGGCTAGATCACCCTTCACCGGGACTTTTGAAAGAGCTACTCAAGTCTTAGGGTTAGTGCATACTGACGTTTGTAGACCATTGGGAGAAATGGCTCGTGGGGGTTTCTACTACTTCATCACTTTCACAGACGATCATTCAAGATATGGTCTAGTGTATCTAATGAAGCAAAAGTCTGAATCCTTTGAAAGGTTCAAAGAGTTCAAAGCCTTAGTAGAAAATCAAAGTGGGCAAAATATAAAAACTCTATGATCGGATCGTGGAGGAGAATATATGAGTGCCGAGTTTGATGAATTCCTTAGACAATAAGGAATAATGTTACAACTAACACCGCTAGCAATCCCTCAATTAAATGGAGTAGCTGAGCAAAGGAACCGAACTTTGTTGGACATTGTTCATTCCATGCTTAGTTACACTGATTTAACCATTTTGCGTGGGGACATGCGCTCTTTACTGCTGCTTATATATTGAACAGATGTCCCTCCAAATTCGTTCCTAAGACTCCGCATGAGATGTGGAATAATAGAAAACCAAGTCTTCATCATATTAAGATTTGGGGATGTCCCGCTTATGTCAAGAAGACTAAAGTGGAGAAATTAGAGACAAGATCCCTCATGGGATGTTTCATTGGTTATCCTGAAGATTCCATGGGATTGTTCTTTTACCTACATGATGATCAGAGAATCATCGTGGCCCTGCAAGCCCACTTTCTCGAAGATGAATTCATCTTGGAAGGGGGCAAAGGTAGGAAAATTGTTCTAGAGGAGCAAAATGAAACTCCCTCAGAGACATCTGTCCAAGAACCAAGGCCTGAACAAATAGTAGCACAACCACCATGTAGATCTGGTAGAATACCACATGAACCTGAGAGGTATAGCTATCTACTGATGAGGGAGCTAGAGCATCACACTGTAGTACAAGAGGGGCATGAAGATGATCCTTGTACCTATGATCAAGCGATGGTGGATGTCGACGCTTCAAGATGGCGAGAAGCCGTGGAAACAGAGATGGACTCTATGCAATTGAACCAAGTCTGGACTTTGGTAGATCGTTTTGAAGGTATCAAACCTATAGGACGTAAGTTGATCTACAAAAGAAAGATAGGTAGTGATGGCAAGGTTAACACCTTTAAAGCCAGGCTCGTAGCGAAAGGGTATAGTCAAAGAGAAGGAATTGACTATCGAAACCTTTTCGCCCGTGGCCATGATAAAGTCCATCCGAATAATGTTATCCATAGCTGCATACTTAGATTATGAGATATGGCAAATGGATGTCAAAACGGCTTTCCTGAATGGATCCCTCGAAGAGGATATCTATATGGAACAGCCAAAGGGTTTTGTATCCGAGACCGATATCCATAAAGTATGTAAACTTGAGAGGTCCATATACGGTCTCAAGCAAGCATCTAGAAGCTGGAATCTTCATTTTGATGAAGTAGTGACATGCTAAAAGCTAACGTGCTATGATAGCAAGTGCACTAGTCGTGTGTAGAGTAATAAGTGTGGACGAAAAGTCCGGGTTGTCGAACCACGGAGACTTGAATTCTAGTTTATGATTTTATACAAAAAAAAAACAACTACAATAAAAGTAAAATGAGTATGAAACGCGTAAGATAAGAACAAGGTTATGCAAATGAATTAAAACCAATTATAAAGGGAGACTAAGGCACATGCTAGGTCCAAATTGATCAAATATAGTTATAAAGGCTCTTGTTGTAGAATTACTCTTATATTGTTATGGTGAAAACTCCTAAGGTAGAGAATAACCGATGTCTCGCGTATAAACTCCTATACTTAGATCGTGATTTCCCAAATATCCCTATCCGGAAATCTAACCACTAAACATGCATTAATGTACTAGAGTTCACTCGATTTGAATCGAACGACTTCACCCGGGAATCTTTACCTATGTCTAGGGCAATTCCTCATTAGTTGCGGGTCATGATGTGAATTTCTTGCACCCTAAGTCAATTTTCTCCCGAAATATTAACCTAGGCATAAGATTCTAACATATAGTGATCAAGTATATGCAAGATAGACAAAAACACAATTCACATCACATAACAATATAAGAACAACCTCAACAATCATCTATTATAAGCATATATCACAATTTGGCCTTACATGGCCCTAGTCTTATGAATTTAGTTCATAATGGATAATATGAAAAACATAAATGAATTAATACACATGTTCATAGACATAATTGAAATGAAAAGCTATAAAAACTCCCTCAAAAGTGAATAATGATGGAACTTCAATTGAATCTTCCTTCTCCAATGATGATGATGAATCAAGAATCCTTCTCTCTTCCCTCTTTTCTTCTCTATGGATCGGTCACTTCCTCCCCCTCTTCTCCAAGAATCTGAAATTGATAGTGAATCATGAAGAGTATGGGTTCCCCCTCCTTTTATAGCCAAAAATTCCACTAAAGTATGCATTAAGAATTCCCATTAAAGTTCCCCAATGAGAATTCCACCTAAGGTGATGCTTAAAGTTTGGCTTTTAAGATTCCAACCAGCTAAAAAATGTTGAACTTTCGGCCATTAAGAATTCCACCAAGCCTAACCATGTGAAAACTTCAACAAAACACATGCATGCTGCCATTTTCTTGCTTTCCAGCGCAGTCTTAGTATTTTCCTCATAAACTTCTCCACAGATCTCCAAATTGGATGATTCAAGTCCCCATGTTCAGATAAAACGTAGATCTACAACTTTGCAGAAGGACATTTTGTCCAATTCGGTCTCTAAGTATACCTAAATGACGTTTCAACATGGAGGTTGTTTCTGATTTGGCGCCCATAAAGTAAATCTACCAAGAAACACACTTATGACAACCCCTCAACACATGTGATGAATTATGGCCAAAAGTGATTCTTACTCATCATATAATGCTGGAATTTAGGCTGAAAAAGGAGTAACATTCGGACTATCCATGCCTAGGCATGACTAGGAGGGCGCTGGGGCGTATCCTGGCACATGTACTTCTCTGTTCGGCGCAGCAATCGTATTTCCTTCACAATTATCTCTATAGACCTCCGATTTGGATGTTTCAAGTTCCCATTTGAAGCTAAGACATTCATCTAAAACTTTGTAGAAGGAAACTTTGTCTAAGTCGGTCTCGAAATGTACGGAATTATCGCTCGAATGTGGTAGGAGATGCATAAACCGCCTAGGTGTTGAAAAACATGCTTGAACTTGGTTTGTACATCGTTTTTCTTCCCTTTTCTTCATGTATTCTCATTTATTACCTGTATTCACTTAACACACCTATTAAATGCAAATGTGACATGATTTAAGCAATAAGTGAATCCAAATCATAAGAATTACGGTCTTAAAAACACGTAAAAACACCTCTTATCAAGTAGTAAAGTGATATGGCTATATCAAGAACAAAGATGAACCCTGTGTCTACAAGAAGACTAGTGGGAGCAAACTCTCATTCTTAGTACTATATGTGGATGACATTCTGCTTATAGAAAATTACGTAGGAACGCTCACCACAGTCAGGAAATGGTTTTCGAGTACGTTTTCCATGAAAGACTTTGGAGAAGCGACATACATTCTAGGAATTCGTATCTACAGATATAGAACGAACAGAATGATAGATCTCTCCCAAGGCCTTTACTTAGAACAGGTCCTAAAGAGGTTTAGGATGGATAATTCCAAGAAAAGGTTTCTTCCCATGAGGTATGGAGTACACTTATCCAAGTCTATAAGTCCTCAAAGTGAGGAAGATAGATAGGAGATGAGTAATGTACCCTATGTTTCTACAGTTGGTAGCCTAATTTATCCAATGCTGTGTACTAGACCTGACATTGCCTATGCTTTGAGCGTGGTGAGTCGATTTCAGGCAAACCCGGGAAAGGAACATTGGATACCTGTGAAGAATATCCTAAAGTATCTCAAAAGAACTAAGGATATGATTCTCATCTATGGAGGTGGAGACCTGAAGATGGAAGGTTATTCTGATTCAGACTTTTAGTCTGATGTTGATGACCGAAAATCCACTCCAGGGTTTGTTTTTAGTCTCAATGGTGGAGTGGTGTCTTGGAAAAGTTCCAAGCAAAGCACAACCGCTGATTCCATCACTAAAGCAGAGTATGTGGCAGCCTCAGAGGTAGCCAAAGAAGCTGTTTGGATGAGAAAGTTTCTTGGAGAACTTGAATCGGTCCCTAGTGCTCAGCTTCCATTACCACTTCATTGTGATAACAATGGAGCAATAGCGCAAGCCAAGGAACCGAGGTCTCATAACAAATCCAAACACATTGAGAGAAGATTTCACATCATCAGTGAGATCGTTGGCAAAGGAGAGATAGCAGTGCAGAAAATAGCATCAACTGACAATATAGCTGACCCATTCACCAAACCACTACCTCAGGCTGTTTTGGACTGGCACCTGGAAAGGATGGGTATAAGATACCACAATGAGTGTCATTGAGTACAAGTGGGAGATTGTCAAGATTATGCCCTCAGATGCCATAGAGGATAGTATGAATAGGGCATCTGTCTTGTATTGAACTTGAATATTATTTATGATAAAAGGCATCTTTTAGTTCTCACTTAATTCTTATGTGCATCTATAAGTTGTGTAAAACATTTTGTCCGTGCTTTCAGTGCGATCCCTCTACTTCCTATGGGATAGAAATAATGGCACTAGAGAGATCAACCTTGATTACTAAAACTAATGCGCAAGTAATATGAAGTCTTTAATGAGCAAATAAAGACTTCGAATACTTGCACAATCTTAGCTCTAACATGGGCGTGCCATTCTAGCACCATGTGATGGTGGGAGCTTAAGACTGTAGGCACATCAGTGGAACTGATATGCTCGAACATGACACGCATCGGTTCTATCACATGGGTTTTCACTCTGTGACTGTCAATGACAAAACTGATTATGCGTAAAAGGTATATGTGAACCTTTGACCTGAAGTATCAGGCTGAAGATGCACTTGTGACGTCAAGTCTTTCACTAGAGTAGTTAGACCCAATTCAGCCGTTGGTGGGGTCGACCTTAAAATTTAAACTTGATGGGCAAGTGGTAGTCTTAGCAGATAACTAATATGGGATTTGTTCTCTCATAAGTGAATGAGAATGTACCCTATGTGATTATAGATAAATAGAGATCAAAGTTTTTGGCCAAATCAAAAGAGACAATTGTGCTAGGCACTTAATCGATCTCAATGATCTCGTATTATTATAATTTATACATATGGTTAAGTCCAGTGAGTTTAACAAAGCCGTGACTCTCACTTGACCGGGGAACGTGAACAAAAAGTTTTTACAGATGGGGTATTTATGATTGGAAGGTTGTGGAATGATCCATTCATTCGTATTTCATTTGGGCTACAAAGTGGGTCACGTGACTGGCTAGGTGTTACCCACTTACTTTGGTCCTCTCATTGGCAAATGAAACGAACCTAAAGAGTCGCGCTAAAGAATTGATGAAGAAAATTGAAATGGATTTTCTATTTTCTATTTTATTTTGGAGAGATTTAATTTATTGGATAAATTGAATAATTAATTAACTACTTATTGGATAAGATAATTAATTAAATGGATAAGATTAATTATTAATTAATTTCTTGGAGAAATATATTAATAAATTAATTTATCTAATTAATTAATTCATTTTTTTATTGGATAAAATGAATTATTAATTGAATAAAGGATTAATTAAACAAAGCAAGAGAAAAATTTCCGAGCCCCATATGGGGCGTCCTCCTTAAGGCCATGGATGCCCCTTAAGGCTAAAGGGATGATCAATGTGGTCTCTGTTGTTTTGTCTTGGTCAATAAGTCATTGAGATATGAAAGGGTTCTCTTGACTTTAACCTAGACATACAACACACAAGATACAATTCATTGTAATTCTCCAAATGATAGAAGAAGAAAAATATCCTCCCCCTCTAAACACACTAGCCGTCGCCCCTATAGAGAAAGAAGTGAGATTTTTTCATCATCAATTCATTCGTGATTATTTAGAGACAACGTGCTTTGTTGTTTGGATTAATTTTCAAGAAGCTTCAAGAAATGAAGACTTGAAGAATACGAGGATTGAAAAATTCAAGAAGTTCATGAATTCGAAGAGTTGAAGAATTTTCTCCTACCACCTCGCTTCAATGGGTAAGTTGATTTATTCATTAAAGAATTTTGGATTCAATTATGTAATTAGAGAACACTTTGGGTTATAATTAAATTTTTGAAATCCTTCCACTGCGTTTATGTTATTTTTCGCGAAGCTCAACAACACTCCCATGTGAAAATCGGGAATCATCATTGGCATCGATTTCACAATGGGTATTGAGGTCCTCATCTAATTATATGGGTTGCAACCTAACTGATTTCTGGCCCATTAATTATTCGAAGTGACGTCTAACATCAATTTATCTAATAAATATTTCAATACCCTTTCCCATAGTTCACCAAGACGCAACCTATCCGATTTCTAAGCTCCTGAACTACCCGAGTTCATTCCCAGTAACTCCTTTAATCTAACATTTGGATTTCACCTTGCAACCTAACCGGTTTTTGAGGTGAAAGATGCTTCGATTAAGGTATTCCATTATGATCGAATATAAACTAAGTCCATGATCAGTGTTTCCATCACATAAGACATGCCCACATCAATTTGTTAGGAATTCCGTACAGTAAAAATAGAGAATTGCAGCGAAAGGTTCGTGGATTCCTACCGGTAGATCACAAAAATAGATCTGATGATTTTTTTCATGAGTTTCGCGAAATTTAGAATAAATAAACATACCCTTTTGATTCGTTTATTGATTCTGCAGAACAGCAATCCTCCGAGGGCTCCTGTCTCTAAAGCTTCACGCAAAACGAGCCTTCCAAAGATTAGTTAGAGTGGACGGCTAGAGAGGAGAGAGGGGAGAGAGTTCTTTTCCTTTTGTGTTGTGTAATCAGATTAGTTACCTTGTCACTTAGGGTTTGTTCCACTGTAGGAGTCCTATTTAAACTCAACTGGCTTGTGGAACAAGTTGGAGGCTACTCCAAAAACCCTAGTAGTGGCCGCCCCCTTAGGGCTTTCTTTGGACTGGGTGGGCTTTTAATTGGCTTGTCTAATTTCTAGCCCATCAGCATATATTTAAATTTAAATATAATATATACTATTAATTAATTCTAATTAATTAATATACTAATTAAATAATTTAATCTAATCTAATTAAATTAATTATTTAATTAATTGATTTAATCTAATTAAATCAATCAGTCCATTTAATTCTTTCTAAAAGATTTACACAAAAAGATACATCCTGCTCGTTTCTTATAGCGCGACTCTTTAGGTTCGTCTCAATTGGCAAAGGGAGGAATTACCTAAGGATGTGAGTGCACCTAGCCAGACCCGTGGACTCACATCATAACCCAATTGAGTACGAAATGAATGAATCATTTTACGAACCTCTTGACCATAAATACCGTATGAGTATAAGCCCTTCACTGACGAATCCCGATCAAGTGAGAGTCATGGAAAATGTCAAACTCACTAAACTTGATACTGTGCATTAGATTATAGCATAATGAAATTACTAAACTACCCTCAATGTTCCACATGAGTTAGTTGTTTATGCTTTGGCCAAAGACTTATAATTTCATTAGCCTATAATCGCACAGGATACTTTCTCGTTTACTATCGAGACAGTGAATCCCATCTTGGCGATCACTGATCAACTGCTACTTGTCTCATTGATATCGCACTTCGAGGTCGACCCCACCGACAGGTGATATGGGCCTAACTACTCTGGTAACAGATCCAATAATACAACCACATTGATCATGAACCCTCAGGTCTAAGGCTCACGCATACTATTACGATCAGTAATCCAATCATTGACAGTCACTGAGTAAATATCCATGTGATCGGATTACTACGAGCCGTGTTCGAATTTGTCAATTCCATTGACATAGCTATGATACTTGCTCCCACTATCCCTATAGTGTTCGACTGGCACTCATCGTCAGAGCATGTGTCATACAAGTCGAATTTTAATGCCCAATTAAGATTCTTTGACTTGCGAACCCTTTTAAGTGATAAAGTGTAAGACTCTTCCCATGCCATGTCTTTATTCCATAAAGGGCAAAGAGTCAAACCTTCATTCACATGGACTATATGTTCAATACTTATTTAGATGCCGTAAAGATTTATATGAACAAAATATAAATGCCTTTATTAATTTCTTCTCAATAGTTTGTACAAAATAATAAGATACCCTAATCTAACTATTTGTCCTCATTGGCATCTAGGGCATATACCTAACACAATTAATACATGCTCGCTATATTAAAACATTTATGTTGATTACTTAAAATTTTAGTCCAACTAAAAAGTCTTTTACTAAAATTCCCAACTTTTATATATTGTTTATTTCAATTAAAATCATTCTAGTCCTACTGGATGACTTAGATATATAAAATTATAAATTCAGTATATCTACCTTTAATTAAAATAACATTAGTCCAACTAAAATAAATACATAAAATATGGAATCCTATTTTATTATGATTTAAAGCAATCATTAATTGGAAAAAAAATTATTTGATTAAAGAATTAATTATTAATTATCCAAGGAAAAATAATCTATATTCTTTCTTCAAATATTCAAGTAATTTCCAAGTTGAGAAAAAATTAATAATATTTAATCCATAAATTAATTATTAATTTCCAAGAAAAATAATTAATTATTCTAATTAAATATTTTTATTCCAATTAATCTTATTGGGCTCAATTTCATCAAACCAAAGTTATTATCCTTTTGGTCTACTTGGATTTAATTGAATTGGGCTCAAATTAATTAATTAGAAAAACATGAACGCATTATTAATTTCTATTGGGCTAATTTTAATTTAAATCCAAATCACCAACCTATTGGCCCATTTGGAATTAATTAAATTAAGCCCAAACTAATTAATAAATCGAAATTGAGTAATTTTCGTATTGGGCTTAATTTGAATTATACATGGTCATCATCCTTTTGACCCACCCGGATAATTAAAATTTACCCAAAACCCAAATACAAATTTCGACCCAATACATAGCCCATTTTTCTGACCCGAGTCCAAGACCCGATTCAGCTCGTCGTGTGTCGAAACACACGAGCAGTCAGGCCACACGGCCTGGCCGTGTATTGACACACGCACATCGCTGTGCGCTGCTGCGTTGGGGCCTTCGGCCCCCATTTTTCCTCGTTTTTTATTTTTTTTCTCATATCATAAAATACCCAGATTTACAATAAACACAAAAAATCAAAATGCATGCTAAAAACCATAAAAACGCAGATTTAAGAACACATAATTGCATGCTTCAAAAACACACAATATGCATATCAAAAATCACATAAACATGATCAAATATGCAAATCAGAGATTGACTCTAATACCACTGTTGGGTTTTACGAAGAATCTAATAAACGCAGCGGAAGGTTTAAAAAATTTTATTTAAAAATTCAAAGTCAAAATTCTTTGATTGCATATTCAAATCGATTTATTCGCATGGTGAATAACAACTTTCCCGTTGAAGCGAAGTGGTAGGAAAATCCAATTCCTCCTCTAAATTTCGAACTAATGAAGTTTCGATTTCTTCAATCCTCGTGTAATCTTCTTTTTATGAATTCGTTGAGTTTTTTTGAATTTGATCCGAACAACGAAAACACGTCGTCTCTAAATTATCACGAATGGATTGATTGACGAAAAACTCCCACTATTTCTCAAAGGTAGGCGACGGCTAGTGTATAGAGAGAGGGAGGAGATTTTCTTCTTTTCTTTCTAGGAGAGTTACGATTGTGTATTTGTCTTGTTTTAGGTCAAAGAATCCTTTTATATCCTCTTGACTTATTCACCAAGACAAACAAAAGAGACCTTTGTTGTTGGGCATCCTTATGGACGTCCAACTAGCTTTAATGAGGACGCCCATCATGTGCTCGGGGTTTCTTTTATTTTAATTAATTATCTATTTAATTAATAATTTATTATATCCAATAAATAAATTAATTAATTAAATAACCAAATTAATTAGATAAATTAATTCATTAATTTATTTCCATAGGAAATTAATTAATAATTAATCTCATCTTTATAATTACTTATTTCATCTAATGAATAATTAATTATTTAATTTATGTAATAAATTAAAACTCCTAGAAGAAAGATACAAACTCCTTTTTCATTTTTCTTCATCAATCTTATAGCGCGACTCATTAGGTTCGTTTTGTTTGGCAATGAGAGGAAACCAAAGGAAGTGGGTAACACCTAGCCAGTCACGTGGCCCACTTCGTAGCCCAAACAAAATCGAATGATTGGATCATTCCACAACCTTCCAATCGTAAATACCGTATAAGTATAAACCCTCTGTTCACGTGCCCCAATCAAGTGAGAGTCATGGTTATGTCAAACTCACTGGACTTCACCATATGTATTAATTATAATAATACGAGATCATTAAGATCGATTTAGTGCCTCGCACAATCGTCTCCTTTTGCTTTAGCCAAAGACTTTGATCTTTATTTATCTATAATCACATAGGGTAATTTCTCATTCACTTATGAGAGAACAAATCTCATATTAGATATCAGCTAACACCACCACTTGCCCATCAAGACGCATATCGAGGTCGACCCTACATACGGGTGAATTGGGTTTAACTACTCCAGCGAAATACTTGACATCACAAGTGCATCTTCAGCCTGAAAGATTCACTTATAGCTATTACGCATAAACAGTTCTGTCATTGAAAATCACAGAGTGAAAACCCATGTGACAGAACTGATGCGAGTCGTGTTCAAGCATATCAATTCCACTGATGTGCCTACAATCTTAAGCTCCCACCATCACATCGTGTTCGACTGGCACTCCTATGTCAGATCTAAGATTGTACAAGTGTTCTAAGTCTTTATTATATTACTTGCGAACTAGTTTAAGTAATTAAGATCAATCTCTCTAGTGTCAATCTTCCTATCCCATAGGAAGTAGAGGAATTGCACTGAAAACATGGACAAAATGTTTTACACAACTTATAGATGCAGATAAGATTTAACTGAAAACTAAATAATGCCTTTTATTATAAATATCAGATAAGTTCATTACAAGAAAATTGCCCTATGATTCTCTCCTCTATAGCATCTGAGGGCATAATCCTAATAATGAGAGGCAGAAAACTCTTCTCAGACTTTTTCACATATTCTTTTACTGCTAAAAGTTGAATTCTCTCTTAAGTATTGAATCTAGAGGATATTTATAATCCTCCTGAAACACTAGATGTCTGGCCTCAAATGCCCCTCCGAGTGCATCAAGTCTAGTCTAGCTAACTTAGCCCGTTATCAATAAAATTATGCTGCCCGACATCAATGTTCGAACGTGCCCTCGACTAAAGTTCAAACGTTGAAACATTCGAACATGACTCTAAGAAACGTTCGAATGTTGAGCCTTTTTTCCATCAAATGACAAAGCTCCATACATGAAGTGATTTTCTCATTGCTTCTTGTAGCGTGACTCTCTAGGTTCATCTCGACCGACAATGGGAGGATACCAAAGGATATAGGTGACACCTAACCAGCCCCGTGGCCTCACATCGTTGTCCAATCAAGTACAAAATGAATAAATCGTATGAAGCTCTCGGTTATACCCTCCATACACGTATAGACCCTTCATTGATGTATCCCGATCGAGTAATAGTCATGGAAGTTGTCAAACTAACATTAATCAATACTATGTAATGAATCATAATGACTCAAAATGATGAAACTATCCTCCATATCCCACATGAGTTAGGTTATATGCTTTAGCCAAAGTCTTTCATTTCAGTCACCTATGATCGCATAGGATATTTGCTCGTTTACTACCGAGACAGTGAATTCTATCTTGGCAGTCACTTCACAACTACTACTTGCCCATTAAAGTCGCACTTCGAGGTGGGCCCCACCGAAGGGTGAATTGGACTTCACTACTCTTGTAACAGACCCAATGTCACAAGCACATTGTGTCATCGACTTTTTAGGTCAAAGGTCTACATGTACTAATATAACCAATAATCTAATCATTGGCAGTCAATGAGTAAAACCTTTATGATTAGGTTATTACGAGTCATGTTCAATATACATTGATTCCATCAATATATCCATAACACAAATTCCCACCATCCCAGGGCCTTCGACTGGTATTCCTTATCAAAGTATGTGTTATACAAGTCTATATAGATCTTGACACCCAATCAAGATCTTCGACTTGCGAACCCGTGTTTAGTGACTAAGTACTAGGTCCTTCCAGTGCCCTCTCTTTATCCCATAAGGAGTAGAAGACTTATATTTGTACACTAGGACTTTATGTTCATTCAATACATTATAGATGCCAATTAGATTTATATGAACAAACTAAATGCCTTTATTGATAAAAATGTGCATAATACAACTTATAGCCTTATTACAGTCTATATCCTCATTGGCATCGAGGGCATAATTCTATCAATTCCCACTTGAACTCGATGCCAATTGTTGTGGTATCTAATACCAATCTTCTCAAGATCTTGTTCCAGCACTGTCTGTGGTAATGGCTTGGTGAGTGGGTCAGCCACATTATCTACTGAGGCTACTCTCTGCATGGCTACATCACCTCTTCCAACGATCTCTTTGATAATAGGATTTGTTGGCTCCTTAGCTTGTGCAATCGCTCCATTGTTATCACAGTATAACAGTAATTGGAGATTCATGCTAGGTACCACTTGAAGTTCACCTTTGAACTTCTTTATCCAAACAACTTCATTAGCAGCCTCTGAGGCAGCCACATATTTAGCCTCTGTGGTAGAATTAGTTGTTGTACTCTGCTTGGAACTTTTCCAAGTCACAGCTCCACCATTGAGGATGAACACAAACCCAGAAGTGGATTTACAGTCATCTACATCAGACTAAAAGTCGAAGTTTGTAAAAGCATCTATTCTAAACTCTCCATTCCCATGCATGAGTACCATATCCTTAGTCCTTTTCAACTACTTTAGGATACTTTTCATGGCCACCCAGTGTTCTTTGCTACGGTTTTCTTGAAACCTACTTACTACATTCACAGCATACGCAAGATCATGTCTTGTACACAACAATGCATACATAAGACTACCCACTATAGAGGCGTATGGTATGGTACTCATTTTCTTTCAATCTTCCTCATTTTGAGGACTTATCTTCTTCGACATATGAATGCCATGCCTCATTGTCAGAAACCCCTTCTTAGAGTTTTTCATTCCAAATCTCTTCAGGATCTTCTCTTAGTGGAGAGCTTAGGAAAGCCCTATAGTCCTATTCGATCTATCCTTATAGATTTGAATTCCTAGGATATAAGTCACTTCGCTGAAGTTTTTCATGGAGAATGAGCTTGAAAGCCATGTCTTGGCCATAGTCAACAAGCCAACATCGTTCCCTATTAATAGAATGTTGTCTACATATAGGACTAAGAACGATACACTCCCACTGAACTTTTTGTTGACCCATGGTTCATCTTTATTTTTGATGACGCCATAGCTCCTAACTTCTTCATCAAAGCGAAGATTCCAACCACGAGATGCCTGTTTAAGTTCATATATGGACCTATTCAGTTTGCATACTTTATCAAAATATCTTGCCATGTGAAACCTTGGGCTATTCCATATAGATATCCTCCTCGAAGAATCCATTTAAGAACACGATCTTTACATCCATCTGTCAGATTTCATAATCCATATGTATAGCTATTGCAAGAAGAATTCGAATAGACTTGATCATGGCTATAGGTAAAAAGGTTCCCTTATAGTAAATGCCCTCTAGCCTGGCCTTATAGGTGTCGACCTTGCCATCCGAACCAATCTTTCTCTTATAGATCCATTTGCACTTGATGGGTACCATACCCTTGGGGCTATCTATTAGAGTCCAGACTTGATTCGAATACATCAAATCCATTTTCGCTTTCATAGCTTCTTGCCATTTCATAGAATCCACATCCTTCTTTGCTTGATCATAGGTAGAGGGATGATCTCCGTGGTTCACCTCTACTACAGCATACAAATCATGCTGATCTTCCAGTAGGTAACCATATCTCTTAGGCGGTTGAGATACTCTACCAAATCGATGCACATAAGGTTCTGTCATTATGGGTTCGGCTCGGGCTTCTTGAACAATTTTCTCCTCAGATATTTTGTTTTGTTCTTCCAGAATAATCTTTCTAGCCGCTCCTCCCTCTCGAATGAATTCATCATCGAAGAAGGTTGCCTATAATGCCACAATGATCCTATGATCATCGTACAGGTAAAAAAAATATACCATAGAATCCTTGGGATAACCAACAAAACATCTGATAAGTCCATATTTTACAGTATTTTATGCCCCATTGTAATATGATTTGATCATTACTTTAATCACTTTTTATCCCTCATAATGCTTTGATTGTAATAGATTTTGTTTTGTAGGATAAAAGTTGATTTACGCATGAAAGACGAGAAAATAGATCCAAATTGAGCTTGCAATTAAAGAAAGAAACAAAAGAAGATAGTTGACGAAAAATTCTACACAATGCTCATATAGAAACACGGTTTTAATCCTCTTACAGGCCGAATCAGACTAAGGTATCTTCTTCAATATTGTATATCTTTGTCTTAGTTTCACGTAGCAACTTGAATCACCTGAATCCGATATTTGTAGAGAGAGTTATGATCAAAATACGAAAGCTGTGAATTCTGCGTCAGAAGACCGCGGTCTTGCTTCGGAAAATTTGTGCAAAAACGGTTCGCACTTTTTGTGCTGTGGCACTGTTCCTTGCTGCCCTATTTTTATATCCACCATTTTTGAACTTTATGAGGGATTCTTCACTTACCAAAAGGCTAGACTTGCTCTCAAACACCAAGGGGAAGCCATGGGAAGTCCTAAGGAAGCTTGAAAAGTCCTCATCATCATCATCATTTCATCATCAAAGCTTGGATTCACACTTTGTAATAGGGAGTAATTCAAATCTTTTTCTTCGATTTGTATTTCAACTATGTCTTGTAGAATTGTTGAATCACTTGTTGTTGAAAGTATGAACTAAGCATATTTGTGGTTGGGTTATGAGAATACTTTATGATGTTTTGTGTCTAATGAATCATTAATTTTTGGATTTATTACATTCTTGTTACATGTTTGATTTTATGCTTAAAGGTTGCACATGATTGATCACCATGTGTTTGATATAATGCTTTGTCTTGAGACCGAGAGGAGATAGATAAAGGGAGATCGAAAAATCAAACATCACAACGTAACAATTGACTAGAGATAGAATCGATGCGTTGTGTGGCTTTTTGTGATAAGATGACCCAATTGAATGTAGGATCTTCGTAAGCAAGAAATTCCTTTGAACCTAAATGCATGTTAGTTAATTTAATCTTCACTATAGAGATATGAAAAGTTGTTAACTAGTATAGGCTTGTTATTTCAAGAGATTGAGTAATAAATATATTAGGGGGTTTCGCCATAACAAGAACGTTCTAAGAATCCGGGAATTGAGAGTTCATGAGCATAGGATAGAACATAGTAGGATCATAACCCAATCATCTCTTTCCATTTGATATATTACCTTGTTTATCATATAGCTGTCTTCAATTATTTTCATAGTATAATCAACCATCGTCTTATAAATTGGTTTAGCTTAGAGTTCGATAATATAGCAATTACGAGCATTAAATCCAATTGTCCCTGTGGAGACGATACACACCCCGGACTAATAATGCACTTTATTACATTGCACGACCTAGTACACTTGCTAGGATTTCGCGTATCAAGTTTTTGGCGCCGTTGCCGGGGACAATTGCGTTATTTGATATTGTGGTTCACTTATCTTCTCTAAGACTAAGTTGCTGTTTTGTTTTAGTACTTGCTGTTTTTGTTTGTTGATTTGGTTCTTTTGATTCTATTGATAAGTTGATTTCTTTGAGTAGTGCATGACCCGCACATCTCAAGGAGACATTGAAGATTTTGATCTGGAGATTGAGCGAACTTTCAATAGAAAAAGAAAAGCACAAAAACAAAACGAGAACCACTTTGAGGCAATGGAAGGGAACAATCAAAACAATCCTTTACATGCCCCACCGGGCATCAATCTAGAGGACCCGGGAATTCAAGCTTTGATTCAAGCTGCGGTTGCGGCTACTTTAGCACAAAGACAAGAACAAGCTCCTCGTCCTTTACATGATTATATGCAACCCACTGTCTATGGAGCCGCCGGTGCTATTGTGCTACCCACGGTAGAAGCAAACAATTTTACAATTCCACCGGCTATAGTTCAATTGATTTCCAATGAACAATACCGGGGTGTCGTGGATGAGGCACCACATGCTCATATTGCCAAGTTCCTTTGCTATTTGAGCACATTTCGACAAAATGGAGTGATGGATGATGCTATTAGAATGAGACTCTTTCCTTTCTCATTGAGGGATAGAGTAAGAGCATGGCTTGACTCGTTGCCAACCGCATCCATTCATACTTGGGACCAGTTGGTGGAGAAATTTTTGAGTAAATATTTTCCACCGGGAAAAACAGCCGCTATTAAAGTTGAGATACAAGGTTTTCAGCAAATTGAAGGGGAGTCACTTTATGAAGCACTTGAAAGATTCAAGGAACTCCTCCAAAAATGTCCTCACCATGGTTTTGCATTATGGACTCAAGTGACCATCTTTTATCAAGGCCTTGGACCCGGCCTTCGCACTCATCTTGACACAGCTGCGGGTGGTTCACTCATGAATTTACCACCACAAGCGTCTTGGGATATGATAGATAGAATGGCGGAGAATAACTACCAATGGTCTACCGAGAGAGTAATGTTTCCAAAGAAGGCAAAAGGAGTATATGAAGTGGAAGCTTCCACTACATTAGCCAATCAAGTGGATTTATTGCACAAGAAATTAGCTGCTATGAATTTTTCGGTGAACCAAGTGCAAACGTTGTGTGAAAATTGTGGTGGCACTCATCACCTTACGGAGTGTCAACATGGTAATTCATCCTATCAATCCGAATGCGTTGAAAATGCAAATTATGTGAATAATTCGAATAGGATGCAAAATGACCCATTTTCTGAAAGGTATAACCCGGGATGGAGAAATCACCCAAACTTCTCATGGAGTAATAATAACAATGTGGTTAAGCAACCTCCCGAATTTCAAACACAAAGTGATAGACCTCCATTTCAGCGACAAGGGGGTTTCCAACCCAACACATTTCACAAACAAGATGGGTACCACCAACAAAAAAAGAAGCCGAGTTTCGAGGAATTAATGCTCCAATACATAAAGAAAAATGATGAGAGGAGCCACAACCTTGAAATTAACATGAGCAACATACAAACTCGATTGGGACAGTTGGCAAGTCAACTTTCAGGTAGAACATCAGGATCACTACCTAGCGATACGGAGAAGAACCCAAAAGAACAGATTCTGGCCATCGCGTTGAGAAGTGGTAGAGAAATTGGTGCTAAAAATTTCCTAAATTCAGAAGGGTGCCGCGGCCCTGTGCCGCGGTCTGCAATTCCAGTACCGAATTTTTCTGAGGAGTGCCACGGCACGGAACCGCGGCACAACAATACGAATCCACAGATTTCAGAGGAATGCCATGGCACAACACCGTGGCACTTTGAAGAACCGCGGCGCTGTACCGTGGCACACTTACCTGCTCTGGATAAAATTGATTCTGCACCCCGCACCGCTCCTGAGCCGGTGCAGCCACGTCCACCCTTTCCTCTTGCACTAAAGAGGAGGAAACTTGATGCTAAATTTCTTAAATTCATAGAAATGTTGAAACAATTGCGCATTAACATTCCTTTTGCAGATGTTATCCTTCAAATGCCAAGCTATTTTAAGTTTCTTAAGGAAATTCTTTCGCACAAACGCAAGCTTGAGGAACATGCCACTGTTGCACTCACCGAGAAATGTTCTACAATTCTTCAAAATAAGCTTCCCCCTAAGCTTAAGGACCCCGGGAGTTTCACTACCCCTTGCACGATTGGTTCTCTTTCATTTTCTAAAGTCTTATGCAATTCAGGAGCTAGTATTAACTTGCTTCCTTTTTCTCTTTTCAGGAAATTGGGACTTGGAGAACCAAAGCCCACGACAGTCTCTCTACAACTTGCTGATAGATCAATCAAATACCCGAGAGGCATTGTGGAGGATGTATTGGTAAAAGTCGATAAATTTATAGTCCCTGTTGATTTTCTTGTATTGGACATGGAAGAGGATGTCGAGGTTCCAATTATATTGGGGCGCCCTTTTCTGGCAACAGCTGATGCAGCTATCGATGTCAAAAGTGGGAGGGTAACATTTATTATTGGGGAAGAGATGATAGAGTTTAATATTTTCAATGAGAATACATATTCTTCTTCATCTAATGGTATTTACTAGGTTGAGCTTGCAGATGAATCCCATAACAATGCGTTGAAAAAGGGAGGAACAATGGTAATGCACAATGAAGACACTAAATGGAGTCCTGTTGGATGCACAAGTGGCGTTAGTTAAGAATTCAAAGGGAGTCGAGCTAATGACTTAAAACAAGCGCTTCGTGGGACGCAACCCACGTTTTACATGCTTTCTTTCGTTTTCGTTATTTTTCTTTTTGTTTTGTTTTTCTCGTTTTGTGTGTTCTTAGTTATTTGATGATGTTTTTTATCTCTTCTTGTTTTTCTAACTTCACAAATGTCTAGGCTTTATTGTCAGACTCTTTGACACGAAAAATTCTTACGTGTATTAAACAGCAAGTGGACTGGTCGTGTGTAGTAATAAAGTGGACAATAAAGTCCGGGTTGTCGAACCTCAAGGACTTGTATTTTAGTTTATGATTTTAAAGCAATTGAAGAACTTAAACTAAAACAAGAATTAACTAAAATATTATGGAAGTAAGATATAAGAAACAAGATGTCGAAATCAAGATAGCTATGGAAGAGAGCAACTAAGACACATGTGTTGGCATAAATTAATCAATTTTCATTACAAACATGTTCTCATATTATTAGACTAATGTTGCTTTGGTGGAAAAAACCTTAAATAATTACTACCCGATGTCTCGGCTATAATAATCCTATGATTAATTGATGGTTCTCTAGATATGTCTATTCGAGAATCTAACCAACAATCATGCATTCAAGTTCTAGAATTTCCCCGGATTAATCCGGCTAACTGCACCCGGGAATCTCTACCTATCTCTAGGGGCAATTCCCTATTTTTTACGGATTATGTGATGATCATCTTTGCACCTTAAATTACCTTCTCTCGAACGAATAATTTAAGCAATAAATCATGCATATGGTAGCTAAGCATATGATGCATTCAAACAAGATCAAGACACAAAGCAACAATAGAATTAATATGAAAAACACAATTTATATCTCAATTATCATAATTAAGCCTCAACATGGCCTTAGTTCGAAGAATCTATTTCATCATAAAAGATAAAAGATAGGAGCTTAAATTAAGATTAATATTCATAGACAAAAACAAATCTAAATCTAAGAAACTCCCTCGTATTTTTGATGGTTGAACTTCGATCTTCATCTCTTCCATGTTTCTTGATTTCTTCACCTTCAAAGGTTCTTGATAATCTTCATAACTAATCTAAGGATGATGAAGATGATGATAGGATGTGTTTAGGCTCCCCCAATGGGGAATGTGTTTTCAAGTGTGTTTGTAGGATGGCATCCAATCCTCCTTTTATAGCAAAAAAAATTCACCAACCAAGAACATGTGCTTCCATTCTCTTTCCTTTCCACCTACCATTCTCTTGCTTTCCATCTACCAAGAATGTGAACTACCATTCTCTTGTTTTCCACCTACCATTCTCTTACTTTCCTCCTACCAAGAATGTGAACTACCATTCTGTTGTTTTCCACCTACTAAGAATGGGAGCTGCCACTTTCGTGTTTTCCAGCGCAGGGATAGTGTTTTATTCATAAACGTCTCCACAGACCTCCGAATTGGGTGATTCAAGTCCCCATGTAAATATAAGACATAGATCTAAAACTTTGTAGAAGGACACTTCATCAAATTCGGTCTCTACATTTATCCAAATGGCGTTCTAACGTGGAGATTGTGTCTGATTTGGCGCCCAGGTGTGCGGAAATGGTACTAAAACATGATCTTGGCTAACTCCAACTTATTTCTTGCTTGTTTAGTCGTGGAGGTGTGAAGCATCTTGGCCTAAACTTGTTTTATACGTCGTTTTTCAGCCCGTTCTTCGATTGTATCTATTTAAGGTCTGAAATCACTTAATGCACGAATTAAATGCACATGTGGCAAGAATCAAGCGATAAATGAACCTAAAACATAAACGGAAAGGGGCTTAAAAACACGTAAAAACGACTCCTATCAACTCCCCCAAACTTATCAATTGCTCGACCTCGAGCAATAAAAGGTCTAGGGTACGAAAAATATCATCAACCAAAAGGAGAAAACAAAAGCAACTAACAAACTCACTTTCGTGGAGTAAACGATTGCACTTAGCATGTGCAATAAGCCCTTTAAACCTTTGAGTTACCTCAAAGGATGAGTTATAGTCTCGTGAGGGTTTGCAGACGATATACCCACAAAATCTAACAAACTTTCAATCCCAACCAAATGAATACATCTCAACATAATTAACAAGAATAAATGGCACAAAATCATCCTTTTACAGCTCACAAATATATATACATATCAACTACTTTTGCTCATGTGACACCAATACTGGAAAAGACTCCATAGGGTGTAGTGAAAATAAATCTAAAGTATTATAGTCGAGAGGCATCCTTACCAAATTTTGGACATTAATCCCATATCTATCAATTTTATGATCAAACACAAAGCATAAGAATCATAGAAAATCTCATAGCCATTTAAATTTCATTATCTCAAACATTCAAACTTTCAATTCATATGAAACTTTCCAATTAACTTCATTAAGACTAGATCATGTGCAATGTTTTATTCCATTAGGCTTTCTATGGCACCCATATAACAAGTTTTAGATCAATGACTCCCAAACTAGATAATTTTGGAGCATTAAGTGTAAAGACACTCCTAAGGATTTAATCACTCGAGTGTCAAAGGTCACGAAATAAAACTAGATCTTTTAAACAATTCACTCATTTTTGGCTTGTGCAAAGCTCAAATTAGCACAATAGTACAGTAAGTAGACATGAAACTTTTCACCTCCAGTACATATTAGCCTGACCACTTTTGGTCATACCAAAATTCAACCTTTTTAATTCATTGTTTAGCATAAAAAATTACTACTCAACTTATACCCTTATGAAAAATCTAAGTTAATATTTCCGGGAAAAATTCCTTAAGTGTCTCAAGATGGTTATCCTCTCAACTCCTCTACTCTCGATTTATGTGTAATGTGAATCATCTAAGAAATCAATCCTAGTCTAGGGTCTCCATGAGCAATTTCAAAGATATATATGTTCATTTAAATTCAAATTATTTCAAAAAATCATGCCATTTTTTAAAGTTAATCAATTTAAATGCATCAATTGGAAGGACTAAAAAAAAAAAAAACCATGCTTGATTTTCTCAATATAAACACATATAAACATGATAGCAAACAAATTCCCCCAAACTTGAGCTAAACGAGGTACACATGACATGACAAAAATAGCAAACACATGGTGATCAAGCATATGAATGTATTAAAACCACAAAGTACTACCCACATATACCCCCAAACTTAAACTCAACATTGTCCCCAATGTTGTCTCACATAAACGCATGCAAAAGGTATAAGAGTACTTACAATCAAGGATTGTTGAAAAACAATCCTTCATCACAAATATGTTCCAAATCAAACTCGTCTCATCAAAATAGGCCTTGCAAAACAACGGGAAATTGCTACTAACATGTTCAACATACTTATCAAACAAACCATCAAGCATATTAAAACACATGTCAAAAGTGCATGCTTAGACAAAAAAAATAAAACGAAAAGCAAAAACAAAAAAAGAAAGCAAAAAAAAAAAAAAAAAGAAAACTCACAAAGCTTGGGTTGCCTCCCAAGAAGCGCTCTTTTAAAGTTACTAGCTTGACTTTATGTAAGAGATTGGCTCAAGGCGGTTTATGTATGAATGCCTTATTCGTTCTTCAATCCACTATTGGGTATCGCTTCAACCTTTTGCCCTTTGTAGTGAAGATTGACGAATTATTTGTGCTACATATCCTAGGGTTAGACCAAACAATCATCCACTCACGAGTTTTTTTATGGTCCCTCAATACCTCTATTACCTTTTCTTCCTCATGCTCCGAATGGTGGTGCAGATTTTTCTCCAAGCTAGAGATAATGTCTCGTTTTTCTTCACCAATCACCTTGACATATTTCAGCTCCATCATGTATGGATGTTGAAGATTATTGGCTCGTTTTTCATGAAAATGCTCAACACTAAAAAGATCAAAAACATCAATGTGTAAAGACAAATAAAAATCAATTAGATGCTCAAAAACCTCATAGTTATCGAAATTAACCATGTCATCTCCTACATTCAATAACAACTTACCATCGTCGGCATCAAATACCGATTTACCTGTGGCTAGGGAAGAAAGTAAAGAAATGTCAACACCCTCAGAAAGGATAGGAGTCGAATGCTCATCGTTGGAGGAATCTGCTTTCGAATTTTCCAACTTCATTTCATTCAACGTCACGGTGTTGAATTCCTCCTTTTGATCTATCTCAGTGGTACCAAGCAATGCCCATGGTACTTTCTCAGATATGTCGCTCGTTAGTTGCTTAAGTTGATGATTCATCTCCTTCATTTCCCGCCGTGCGTCCTTCATCATAAAGTGGAGCTCTCCAATGGTGTTATCAAGTTGTTCCTCCGGAGTAGGAATTCTTTCTTGGTAATGTTGTGGAAAGAACCCTTGTGCATAACATGCTTCAATGACGCTTTGCAGCCATAATTGATTCTCCGGTAGTGTCATATCAGGAAAATTGCTATCCTTTGCGAATTGCATGACGCTTTGCAGCCATAATTGATTCTCCGGAAGGGTCATATCTGGAAAATTTCTATCCATTGCGAGCTAAGAGTGTAAGAAAAAAATAAAAATAATAATAATAAAAAAATTTAATAAAAATAAAATAAATACTTAAAACTTGCAATAAAATCAAAAACTAAAATTAAACAAGTCCCCGGCAACGGCGCCAAAAACTTGACACGAAAAATCCTTACGTGTATTAAACAGCAAGTGGACTGGTCGTGTGTAGTAATAAAGTGGACAATAAAGTCCGGGTTGTCGAACCTCAAGGGCTTGTATTTTAGTTTATGATTTTAAAGCAATTGAAGAACTTAAACTAAAACAAGAATTAACTAAAATATTATGGAAGTAAGATATAAGAAACAAGATGTCGAAATCAAGATAGCTATGGAAGAGAGCAACTAAGACACATGTGTTGGCATAAATTAATCAATTTTCATTACAAACATGTTCTCATATTATTAGACTAATGTTGCTTTGGTGGAAAAAACCTTAAATAATTACTACCCGATGTCTCGGCTGTAATAATCCTATGATTAATTGATGGTTCTCTAGATATGTCTATTCGAGAATCTAACCAACAATCATGCATTCAAGTTCTAGAATTTCTCCGGATTAATCCGGCTAACTGCACCCAGGAATCTCTACCTATCTCTAGGGGCAATTCCCTATTTTTTACGGATTATGTGATGATCATCTTTGCACCTTAAATTACCTTCTCTCGAACGAATAATTTAAGCAATAAATCATGCATATGGTAGCTAAGCATATGATGCATTCAAACAAGATCAAGACACAAAGCAACAATAGAATTAATATGAAAAACACAATTTATATCTCAATTATCATAATTAAGCCTCAACATGGCCTTAGTTCGAAGAATCTATTTCATCATAAAAGATAAAAGATAGGAACTTAAATTAAGATTCATATTCATAGACAAAAACAAATCTAAATCTAAGAAACTCCCTCGTATTTTTGATGGTTGAACTTCGATCTTCATCTCTTCCATGTTTCTTGATTTCTTCACCTTCAAAGGTTCTTGATAATCTTCATAACTAATCTAAGGATGATGAAGATGATGATAGGATGTGTTTAGGCTCCCCCAATGGGGAATGTGTTTTCAAGTGTGTTTGTAGGATGGCATCCAATCCTCCTTTTATAGCCAAAAAAATTCACCAACCAAGAATATGTGCTTCCATTCTCTTTTCTTTCCACCTACCATTCTCTTGATTTCCATCTACCAAGAATGTGAACTACCATTCTCTTGTTTTCCACCTACCATTCTCTTACTTTCCTCCTACCAAGAATGTGAACTACCATTCTGTTGTTTTCCACCTACTAAGAATGGGAGCTGCCACTTTCGTGTTTTCCAGCGCAGGGATAGTGTTTTATTCATAAACTTCTCCACAGACCTCCGAATTGGATGATTCAAGTCCCCATCTAAAGATAAGACATAGATATAAAACTTTATAGAAGGACACTTCATCAAATTCGATCTCTAAATTTATCCAAATGGCGTTCCAACGTGGAGATTGTTTCTGATTTGGCGCCCAGGTGTGCGGAAATGGTACTAAAACATGATCTTGGCTAACTCCAACTTATTTCTTGCTTGTTTGGTCGTGGAGGTGTGAAGCATCTTGGCCTAAACTTGTTTTATACGTCGTTTTTCAGCCCGTTCTTCGATTGTATCCATTTAAGGTCTGAAATCACTTAATGCACGAATTAAATGCACATGTGGAAAGAATCAAGCGATAAATGAACCTAAAACATAAACGGAAAGGGGCTTAAAAACACGTAAAAATGACTCCTATCACTCTTCGCCTTTGCTCATTCGCTTTTTGGACATCACTTAGCTTCCACCATCAGAGACGTCTTTCTTTACCTTACTTTACATATGTATGTCCGCTCATTGAGGACAATGTGCTAGATTAGTTGGGGGTGGGTTAGACGTCCCAATTTAATTGTGATGTGGCGATATGGTGCAACTTGTATTCATTTGTTAAGTTTCATACTTAATTTGGGATTAGAAAGCTGTGATAGTCAATGATTTCAAATTCATGTTTTATTATACCTTTGCTTGGAGCATGACTCGTTTGAGTGTCTCTACTTCATCTAAGATGAAATCATTTGTCGTATTTTATATGTGAAAGCCTTTTTAGCCGTGCTTATGTGAATTGTTGAGGATTTAAAGCATTGAACTTCCAATTTTGTCAACTTTGAAGTGTGTGTTGAGTGTTCAAAGTCATGAAATGATTTAGGTCATCTTTCATTTTCTTTAACCTTATAATTGGCCTTCACGAAATTACATAATCTTTAGACCTTATTTTGGGCCGTATTGATAAGAATGGAGTGTGCTAAGCACACTAAAAACAACCATTCGCTTTTCTTTCGCAAGCCACACCAACCACCATTTAGCCTAAAAGAAAGAAAAACAAAGTCTATTTCCCAATGATAAGTTCACATTTTACAAGTTTTTACCCCTTTGATTTAGGTGTTTTCGTCACAATTTAGTAATGAATACCCCGCATTGTGCTTTGATTTGTTTAATTTTCATGTGTGTAGGGATTTTAGTCAAAGAGATCAATTTTTGAGTAAGAAGGCCGAACAAGAGACGGAAAAGCAAAGAGAAATTTGAATCTGAAATTCTGGACCGCGGCACTGGACCCAGTGCAAAGACCACGGTTGCGGTGCAATGCAATCAGAAATCCGAATAAGACCGCGGCACTGAACCGCGGCCTTCGGCGCCAAGAAACCGCGGCACAACGCCGCGGCCCTCTGATGAAAGACCCTTCGGCCCCTGTTTAGACCTCGGCTCAAACCGCGGCAAACCTTCCAATTGGACCGCGGCGCTGTGCCGCGGCACTACTTGAAATCCGGACCACGGTCGGCTATGAATGTGTGACGCGGTCCAATTCTCCCGAAGCCCTAAATTTAAGTCCGCCGTTTTCCTCCTTTATAACACACTTTTCTCTTGAAAAAAACACAGACTTGCTCTAAAAACACATAGGGAAGCCATAGGAAGACCCAAGGAAGCTTGAGGAGCCATTTTTCATCATCAAAGCTTGGATTCACATCTTGTAATAGGGAGTAATTCAACTCTTTCTCTTTGATTAGTTATTTAACTATGTCTTATAGAATTGTTGAATCATTTGCTATTGTAAGTATGAGCTAAACATCTTTGTGGTTGGGTTATGTGAATACTTTGTGATGTTTTGTGTTTATTGAATGATTAATTTCCGGATTTATTACATTCTTGTTACATGTTTGATTTTATGCTTAATGCTTTCACATGAATGATCACCATGTGGTTGATGTAATACTTTGTCTTGAGACCGAGAGGAGATAGATAAAGGGAGATCGAAAAATCAAACATCATAACGTAACAATTGACTAGAGATAGAATCGATTGCGTTGTGTGGCTTTTTGTGATAAGATGACCCGATTGAATGTAGGATCTTCGTAAACAAGGAATTTCTTTGAACATAAATGCATGTTAGTTAATTCAATCTTCACTATAGAGATATAGGAAGTTGTTAACTAGTATAGGCTTGTTATTTCAAGAGATTGAATAACAAATATATTAGGGGATTTCGCCATAACAAGAGTGTTCTAAAAATCCGGATAATTGAGAGTTCATGAACATAGAATAGAACATAGTAGGATCATAACCCAATCACCTCTTCCCAATTGATTTATTACCTTGATAATCATTTTAGTTGTCTTTAGTTATTTTCATAGTATAATCAACTATCATCTTATATATTGATTTAGCTTAGAATTAGATAATATAGCAATTACGAGCATTGAATCCAATTGTCCCTGTGGAGACGATATACCCCGGGCTAAATAGCCCACTTTATTACATTGCACGACCTAGTATACTTGCTAGGATTTCACGTGTCAAGTTTTTGGCGCCGTTGCCGGGGACAATTGCGTTATTTGATATTGTAATTCACTTATCTTCTCTAAGACTAAGTTGTTTTATTTTATTTTTGCTATTTTTGCATTTTAAAGTTGCTGTTTTTGTGTTTAAAGTTGCTGTTTTTGCATTAAAAGTTGCTGTTTTTGTGTTTAAAGTTGCTGTTTTTGCATTAAAAGTTGCTGTTTTTGTGATAAAAGTTGCTGTTTTTGTGTTTAAAGTTGCTGTTTTTGTGTTATGGTTTGCTGTTTTTACACCTTAAGTTGCTGTTTTTGTGATAAAAGTTGCTGTTTTTGTAATAAAAGTTGCTGTTTTTGCATTTTGGTTTGTTATTTTTACGTTTTAATTTTGGTTCTTTTGATTCTATTGTTAGGTTGACCTCTTTGAGTAGTGCATGACCCGCACATCTCAAGGAGACCTTGAAGATTTTGATTCCGAGATCGAGCGCACTTTCAATAGAAGAAGACGAGCACAAAGCCAAAACGAGAATAAATTTGAGGCAATGGAAGGGAACAATCCCGTTAATTTAGAGGACCCGGGAATTCAAGCCTTGATTCAAGCCGCTGTTGCTGCCACATTAGCACAAAGACAAGAGCAAGCTCCCCGTCCTTTACGTGATTATATGCAACCCACTGTTCATGGAGCCGCTGGTGCTATCGTACTACCCACGGTAGAAGCAAACAATTTTACAATATCACCGGCTATTCTTCAACTCATTTCCAATGAACAATATCGGGGTACGGTGGATGAGTCACCACATGCTCACATTACCAAGTTCCTTAGCTATTTGAGCACATTTCGACAAAATGGAGTGACCGATGATGCTATTAGAATGAGACTCTTTCCGTTCTCATTGAGGGATAAAGCAAGAGCTTGGCTTGACTCATTGCCAACGGCATCCATTCATACTTGGGACCAGTTGGTAGAGAAGTTTTTGAGTAAGTATTTTCCACCGGGGAAAACAGCCGCTATCAAAGTTGAGATACAAGGATTTCGACAAATTGAGGGAGAGTCACTATATGAAGCACTTGAAAGATTCAAGGAACTTCTCCGAAAATGCCCTCACCATGGTTTTGCAGTTTGGACTCAAGTGACCATCTTCTATCAAGGCCTTGGACCCGGCCTTCGCACTCATCTAGACGCAGCTGCGGGTGGTTCACTCATGAATTTACCACCACAAGCGGCTTGGGAAATGATCGATAGAATGTCGGAAAACAACTACCAATGGCCTACCGAGAGAGTAATACTTCCAAAGAAGGCGAGTGGAGTTTATGAAGTAGAAGCTTCCACTTCACTAGCTAATCAAGTAGAACTATTGCACAAGAAATTGGATGCTATGAATTTCTCGGTAAACCAAGTGCAAACGTTGTGTGAAAATTGTGGTGGAAATCATCACATTACGGAATGTCAACATGGCAGTCAATCTTATCATTCCGAATGTGTTGAAGATGCGAATTATGTGCAAAATTCAAATAGGACACAAAACGATCCATTTTCTGAAAAATATAATCCGTGGTGGAGAAATCACCCAAATTTCTCATGGAGTAACAACAACAATGTGGTGAAGCAACCTCCCGGGTTTCAAACACACGGTGATAGACCGCCATTTCAACGCCAAGGGGGTTTTCAACCTAGCACATTTCACAAACAAGGAGGTTTCCAACCACAGGAAAAGAAACAAAGTTTTGAAGAATTGATGCTCCAATTTGTAAAGAAAACTGATGAATATATGAGGAGAAATGATGAACGGTGTCACAACCTTGAAATTAATGTGAGCAACATACAAACTCAATTGGGACAATTGGCTAGTCAACTTTCAGGAAGAACACCGGGATCACTACCTAGTGACACCGAGAAAAACCCGAAAGAACAGGTTCAGGCCATCGCATTGAGAAGTGGTAAAAACGTTGGTGCTGAAAATTTCCAAAAATCCGACTTGAACCGCGGCACCGAACCGCGGCCTGAAATTACAGTGTCAAATCTTTCTGAAGGGGACCGCGGCACCGAACCGCGGCCTGAAATTCCAGTGTCAAATTTTTCAGAAGGGGACCGCGGCACCGAACCGCGGCATGCCGTCCCGCACAAGCAGTTTTCAGAAAGCGACCGCGTCACAGAACCGCGGCACACCACTGAACCGCGGTCCAATGCCGCGGCGCAGATTCCTGTTTCGGAAAACGGCAAATCTACATCCCACACCGCTCCTGAACCTGTACAGCCACGACCACCGTTTCCTTTAGCACTAAAAAGGGGGAAACTTGATGCTCAATTTCTTAAATTTATAGAAATGTTTAAACAATTGCGCATTAACATTCCTTTTGCAGATGCTATTCTCCAAATGCCAAGCTATGCTAAATTTCTCAAGGAAATTCTTTCGAACAAACGCAAGCTTGAAGAACATGCAACCGTTGCACTCACCGAGGAATGTTCCGCGATACTTCAGAACAAGCTTCCCCTTAAGCTTAAAGACCCAGGGAGTTTTTCGATTCCTTGCACAATTGGTTCCCTTACTTTTTCTAAAGCTCTTTGCGATCTAGGAGCGAGTATTAATCTCCTTCCTTTTTCTCTTTTCAGGAAGTTAGGGCTTGGAGAACCAAAACCGACTACCGTCACTCTCCAATTGGCAGACCGATCCATTAAGTACCCAAGGGGGATGGTAGAAGACGTATTAGTCAAAGTTGATAAGTTCATCTTTCCGGTGGATTTTATAGTATTGGACATGGAAGAAGATGTCGAGATGCCACTGATTTTGGGGCGCCCATTCTTGAATACGGGTAAAGCTTTAATTGATGTCGCAAATGGTAAGCTCATACTTAGAGTAGGGGATGATCAGGTTACTTTTAATGTATATCAAGCAATGAGGCATCCTTCCCCTACCCCTACTTGTTATGCTATTGATACTATTGATCATGCTTCTGTTGAGTATTTTCAGTTCCATAATGATGATGACCTATTGAAAACTTGCTTAATTGGTCCTATGGACAAAGAGACCGATTTGGAGCACTTACAAGAGACATTGGCTAGCCTTGAGGCCAATCCGCCTCATAAGCGGAGTTATCGACCAAGATTTGAATCTCTAGATCGCCCATTGACCACTCCACCAAAACCATCAATAGAAGAACCTCCGACACTCGAACTCAAACTTTTACCATCTCATTTGAAATATGTTTTCCTCGATACTTCGGAAACTTTACCTGTGATTATTTCTTCATCTTTGACAGGAAGCATGGAAGAAAAACTATTACGAGTATTGAGGACTCACAAAAGGGCATTCGGTTGGAAGATCGCAGACATCAAAGGAATTAGTCCAGCTATTTGCATGCATAAAATTTTAATGGAGGACAATTACAAGACCACAATCCAACCTCAAAGGAGATTAAATCCAATGATGCAAGAGGTAGTAAAAAAGGAAGTGATTAAATTGCTTGATTCAGGTATAATATATCCTATTTCAGATAGTGCATGGGTAAGCCCAACCCAAGTCGTGCCAAAGAAAGGAGGAATAACCGTTATCTCAAATGAGAAAAACGAGTTAATCCCAACTCGCACCGTGACAGGTTGGCGTGTTTGTATTGACTATAGGAAATTAAATGATGCTACTAGAAAAGATCATTTTCCCCTCCCCTTCATTGACCAAATGCTAGAAAGGTTAGCCGGACATGAGTTCTATTGTTTTCTAGATGGCTATTCGGGTTATAATCAAATTTCTATTTCACCAGAGGATCAAGAGAAAACGACTTTCACTTGTCCTTATGGTACATTTGCTTATAGACGAATGCCATTTGGCCTTTGTAATGCGCCTGCCACATTTCAGCGTTGTATGATGGCTATCTTTCATGATATGGTTCCAAATTTCATTGAAATATTCATGGATGACTTCTCTGTCTTTGGTTCTTCATTTGATGCTTGCTTGCATAATTTATCATTGGTTTTACAGAGATGTGAGGATACTAACCTTGTTTTAAATTGGGAAAAGTGTCACTTTATGGTACAAGAAGGCATAGTCTTGGGCCATCGTATTTCGCACAAGGGTATTGAGGTGGATCCCGCTAAAGTAGAAGTTATTGAGAAGCTTCCCCCTCCCACATCTGTCAAAGGAGTGAGAAGTTTCTTGGGTCATGCCGGGTTTTATAGACGGTTTATTAAGAATTTTTCAGATATTTCGAAACCTCTATCTAACCTCCTCATGAAAGATGCACAATTTGATTTTGACGCTTCTTGTTTACAGGCATTTCACACTCTTCGAGAAAAATTAATTACAGCTCCTGTGATAGTGGCACCCGATTGGAGTCTCCCATTTGAGCTAATGTGTGATGCAAGTGATTTCGCGGTAGGTGCAGTCCTTGGTCAACGCAAGGATAAGGTATTTCGAACAATTTATTACGCGAGTAAGACACTTAATGATGCACAACAGAATTATGCAACTACTGAAAAAGAATTACTAGCTGTCGTATTCGCTTTTGATAAGTTCCACTCATACCTTGTCATGAATAAAGTCATTGTATACACCGACCATTCAGCTCTTAAATACCTCCTCTCTAAAAAAGATGCAAAACCGAGATTGATTAGGTGGATTTTGTTGTTACAAGAATATGACCTAGAAATTCGAGACAAAAAGGGGGTAGAAAATGTTGTTGCGGACCATCTTTCTAGAATTGAGGATTCTCGGGTAGATATTTTAGATGCCACACCAATTTTAGAAGAATTCCCTGATGAACATCTTTATGCTATCGTTAATGGACCCCGCCCCTGGTTTGCTGACATTGCGAATTATCTTGTCACGAGAGAACTCCCCCCAGATCTTACCTGTCATCAGAGGAAGAAATTCCTATCTGAAGCTAAGCACTATTTGTGGGATGATCCTTTTTTGTTTAAAGTTTGTGCAGATTGTATTATCCGGAGGTGTGTTCCCTTCGAGGAAACAATGTCTATCCTGCGCCACTGTCACGATGGTGTCATTGGAGGACACTTCGGACCCACTAAGACCGCTCTCAAAGTGCTACAATCGGGTTTCTTCTGGCCTACTTTATTTAAAGACAGCCATGCTTTTGTTGCATCATGTGATAAATGCCAACGTGTTGGCAATATTTCTCGAAAGCATGAGATGCCTTTAAATAATATGCTAGAATGCGAACTTTTTGATGTGTGGGGAATTGATTTTATGGGACCCTTCCCTAATTCTCATTCCCACAAGTACATACTTGTAGCTGTTGATTACGTGTCTAAGTGGGTTGAGGCGGAAGCATTGCAAACTAATGATGCTCGAGTGGTGCTAAGATTTTTAAAGAAGCATATTTTTACTCGTTTTGGCACTCCTCGAGCTATTATTAGCGATGGTGGCACACATTTTCGGAACAAACAATTTGATGCTCTTTTAACAAAATATGGTGTCACACATAAAGTCTCTACGCCGTATCACCCTCAAACGAGTGGACAGGTAGAAGTGTCGAATAGGGAAATTAAACGCATCTTAGAAAAAACAGTTAATTCCTCTAGGAAGGACTGGTCCCTCAAGCTAGATGATGCACTTTGGGCATATAGAACCGCGTTTAAAACCCCAATAGGCATGTCACCTTACCGCCTTGTTTTCGGAAAAGCATGTCACTTACCTGTCGAACTTGAGCATAAAGCATATTGGGCTATTAAAATGCTTAACTTTGATATGCAAGCAACAGGTAAAAACAGGTTACTCCAACTTAATGAGCTTGACGAATTTCGACACGACGCATATGAGAATGCCAAGTTGTACAAAGAACGAACAAAGAAATGGCATGATCAAAGGATCACACCTCGGGAATTTCAAGTTGGCGATGTGGTACTTCTCTTTAATTCTCGCCTACGACTTTTTCCGGGCAAACTCCGTTCAAAGTGGTCAGGTCCCTTCACTATCACAAAGGTTTATCCATCCGGGGCTATTGAGATTCAAGACGAGGTAAAAGGTACTTTTACTGTAAATGGGCACCGGTTGAAACATTATTTTCATCAAGGATGGAGCAAGGACAAGCACATCGTCCCGCTCCAAGATCCATCCCCGTGACCCCATCTTGAAACGTCAAGCTAATGACTATAAACCAGCGCTTCGTGGGAGGCAACCCACGTTTTTCATGTTTTCTTAATTTTTCATTGATTTTCCTTTTGTTTTATGAGCTGAGTTATTTTTGATTTCTTGTTTCAGGGTTTGTTGACTTTTTGGTTGCTGCGTTTTTATTTTAAAAAAAAAAAAAAAAAAAAAAATGGTGCAGTTGGACCGCGGCACAGGACCGCGGTCTCAAATACCATACTTTTGAGCCCAACCTTTCGCTCTTTTGAACCGCAGCAGCAGACCACGGTCTCACACATGCCAACTCGGCCATCTGTCGCACATTCGGCGCCGCGGCATGGGACCGCGGCTCTAATGTGATTTTTCCCAAGCCATACCGCGGTTCTTCCCCCCTTTCTTTACCCGGTGCCCAAGTGCACCATACCGCGTCCCTGAACCGCGGTTTGATCTGTGCCGCGGCACTGGACCGCGGCACGGCGCGGAAAATCAGAAACTTAAGGGCTGAAATCTGACTCATTTTCACCACTTTTCCTTTCTTAAACACATCAGACCGCGGCATTCTTCATCACCCCAGCCCAAAAATCCGACCTTCTTTCACTTCTAAACATAAAAATCACCAAGACCCATCCTATTTTCGATATTTCCTCTCTATCCCACCGATTAGTTTCGGGTTTTAGGTGAGATTTGAGTGATTTCTCCTAGGGTTCATGCTTTGGGCGAAATTTTTTTCTACATTTCACATTGGGGTTCGATTTTTATGCTATTTCCACCGAATAAGGGCCGATTCTTTTTCATTTTCAGAGTTTAGGGGTCGTTTGGTTATCACATTCCGAATTTCAGGGGCTATTCTGACAATTTCACTCACTGCAGGGGTTCATTTGCACATTTCCAACAAGTTCAGGGCTGATTTTGAATTTTTCCAGATTTTCAGGGGCTGTTTCAGCTGGTGCGAACAATTTCAAGACTGTTTGGCAACACGTTGGCACTTTTTGCCAACTCCGGGATTGTTTTCGGTGGGTAAGACTTTTCGTTCCCTCTTGTATCTTACGTTTATTCGTGCGCCTTGCCGGCTTATTTTGTGTATTGGTTTGGTTGTTGGGATATCTGCATTCGGTTTTGTTGTTGACGACAATATTTTGGTGTTGATTGGAGAAAAATTGATTTGTGGTGGTATTGCATTGTGGGTCGTTGTCGGTCTTTGCTTTGGGATTAAGTGCAATGAGTTCTAGCACACGTCGGGCCAATGAAGCCTCCTCTTCTCAGGCTCCACCACCACAAGAGCCCGAAGAGTTTGAGGTTCCGCTTTATGATAGAAAAAAATTTGTGAGCTTAGAAGCATTTACACGCTACTCTGAGATTTTCTTATCTAAGAATTGTGTTCCCGAGCGTGGAATAAATGTTACAGATCGGAATCAGGAAATTCTCTTTCAAATCCAAAACCGTGGGTGGACTAACTTTGTGAAAACCCCTCAGCCTGCTGTCCTCTCGGTGGTTCGTGAGTTTTATGCAAATGCTCACGATTTTGATAGAGTCAAACGGAAGAATAGAGTTAAAGTGCGGGGTGTGTCGGTTAAATTTGATACAAAAACCATTAACCGACTCTTTGAGCTTCCATACGTTGGCAATGAGGAATTTTTGCACTTTGAGCCCGACTCTATGGAATTGATGAACAACATTTGCCACCCCGGGTCCACTTGGATATTGACCCGGGGCATTCCGGTCAAGTTTCCCCGCAGCTGCCTTCTGCCCCAGGCCAAGCTATGGTATCTTTTTTCTGTGATGTGGCTAATTGGTGAAATTTGTGCTCATTTGTTAAGATTCAGGCTTGATTTGGGATTAGAAAAACGGGATAATCATTGATTTTATGTTCATGATTTGTTATACTTTTGCTTGGAGCATGATTCGTTTGAATATCTTTACTTCATCTTAGAAGAAATCAGTTGCCGTAATTTTTTGTGTGAAAACCTTTTTAGCCATGCTTATGTGAATTGTTGAGGATTTAAAGCATTGAACTTTCAATTTTGTCAATTTTGAAGTGTGTGTTGAGTGTGTGAAGTCATGAAATGATTTAGGCCATTTTTCATTTTCTTTAACCTTCCAATTGGCCTTCACGATACTACATAATCTCTAGACCTTATTTTGAGCTATATTGATAAGAATGGAGTGTGCTAAGCACACTAAAAACCACCATTCGCTTTCTTTCGTAAGCCACACTAACCACCCTTTAGCTTAAAAAAAAAAAAAAAAAAAAAGTCTATTACCCAAGTAAGAAAGCATATAACTTCATATCATTTGGCTTTAATTTGGGTTTACGCTTTGTTTTGGATATTGAATCTCATGGATTAATGGGTTAAAAGGTGTGTTTGTTCTTGATGATTTTGAGAAATTTTGAGGTTTTGAGTTTATGTGAAATAAAGAGAGGAAAAAGAAATGTTGTAAGTTGGATAAAGATTCGAGAGATTGGAAGTTACCGAAAAATATATTATGTGAGCTCTCTCTCGACTGGGCTATGAACTGAGCTTCAATGTGATTTATCTGGTTTGAGAATCATTTTTCCACCCCTAGCATCAAAAGAAACAAGTTTTGGGGTTTTGAGTTCAAGGGGAAAAGAAATCAAAAAGCTATAAGTGGCGAGATGTGGGGATTTATTCGGTTGATAAGTGAGTGTTTAGCTCGATGATATTGAGTTGTATGCTTTCTTGAGTTTAGTCACTTTATCCATATATTCCCGTCCAAGCCATTACCCAGCCTTACGTTACAAGCCAAAAAGACCTTTTGATCTTGACTTTCACATTTCATACACACCGACAAGTTAACAAAATTTTGGAAGTTTCAATGTTCTTATTATCTAATGAGTTTGCATAATCATGTTCTAAAAATGTGCTTTTGACATAAAAATTATAGATATGAAGTTCATAATTAAGAGATGGAATTCAAGATGTTTTAGAGGTTTTCAAATTGTTGAATGCTCTAGGAAACGTATAACTTATAATGACTATTTTTGAGGGAGTAACACTCACCTCTTTTGTGGGAAGCGTAAAAATTGAACCTCATGTGCGTGCTTGGTTCTAAAACATTAAACCCTTAAACGATCCCGAATCGCAGCAAAAAAAAAAAAAATCTGAACTTATGAGTATTTGTTCACCATTTATTGATCGAGACGATCAAAACCTAGTTGGGGGGTAGTTGATAAGTTCACATTTTACAAGTTTTTACCCCTTTGATTTAGGTGTTTTCGTCACAATTTAGTAATGAATACCCCGCATTGTGCTTTGATTTGTTTAATTTTCATGTGTGTAGGGATTTTAGTCAAAGAGATCAATTTTTGAGTAAGAAGGCCGAACAAGAGACGGAAAAGCAAAGAGAAATTTGAATCTGAAATTCTGGACCGCGGCACTGGACCCAGTGCAAAGACCGCGGTTGCGGTGCAATGCAATCAGAAATCCGGATAAGACCGCGGCACTGAACCGCGGCCTTCGGCGCCAAGAAACCGCGGCACAACGCCGCGGCCCTCTGATGAAAGACCCTTCGGCCCCTGTTTAGACCTCGGCTCAAACCGCGGCAAACCTTCCAATTGGACCGCGGCGCTGTGCCGCGGCACTACTTGAAATCCGGACCACGGTCGGCTATGAATGTGTGCCGCGGTCCAATTCTCCCGAAGCCCTAAATTTAAGTCCGCCGTTTTCCTCCTTTATAACACACTTTTCTCTTGAAAAAAACACAGACTTGCTCTAAAAACACATAGGGAAGCCATAGGAAGACCCAAGGAAGCTTGAGGAGCCATTTTTCATCATCAAAGCTTGGATTCACATCTTGTAATAGGGAGTAATTCAACTCTTTCTCTTTGATTAGTTATTTAACTATGTCTTATAGAATTGTTGAATCATTTGCTATTGTAAGTATGAGCTAAACATCTTTGTGGTTGGGTTATGTGAATACTTTGTGATGTTTTGTGTTTATTGAATGATTAATTTCCGGATTTATTACATTCTTGTTACATGTTTGATTTTATGCTTAATGCTTTCACATGAATGATCACCATGTGGTTGATGTAATACTTTGTCTTGAGACCGAGAGGAGATAGATAAAGGGAGATCGAAAAATCAAACATCATAACGTAACAATTGACTAGAGATAGAATCGATTGCGTTGTGTGGCTTTTTGTGATAAGATGACCCGATTGAATGTAGGATCTTCGTAAACAAGGAATTTCTTTGAACATAAATGCATGTTAGTTAATTCAATCTTCACTATAGAGATATAGGAAGTTGTTAACTAGTATAGGCTTGTTATTTCAAGAGATTGAATAACAAATATATTAGGGGATTTCGCCATAACAAGAGTGTTCTAAAAATCCGGATAATTGAGAGTTCATGAACATAGAATAGAACATAGTAGGATCATAACCCAATCACCTCTTCCCAATTGATTTATTACCTTGATAATCATTTTAGTTGTCTTTAGTTATTTTCATAGTATAATCAACTATCATCTTATATATTGATTTAGCTTAGAATTAGATAATATAGCAATTACGAGCATTGAATCCAATTGTCCCTGTGGAGACGATATACCCCGGGCTAAATAGCCCACTTTATTACATTGCACGACCTAGTATACTTGCTAGGATTTCACGTGTCACCCAATTAAGAGAGCATATAACTTCATATCATTTGGCTTTAATTTGGGTTTATGCTTTGTTTTGGGTATCGAATCTCATGGATTAATAGGTTGAAAGTTGTGTTGGTTCGTGATGATGTTGAGAAATTTTGGGGTTTTTGAGTTTATGTGAAATAATGAGATGAAAAAAAATTTTGAAAGTTGGCTAAAGAGTCGAGAGTTCAAAAGTTACCAAAAAATATAATATGTGAGCTCTCTCGACTAGGCTATGAATTGAGCTTCAATGTGATTTATTTGGTTTGAGAATCATTATTCACCCCTAGCATCAAAAGAAACAAGTTTTGGGGTTATGAGTTCAAAGGGAAAAGAACTCAAAAAGCTATAAGTGGTGAGATATAGAGTTTTGTTCAGTTGATGAGTGAGTGTTTAGCTCGATGATATTGAGTTGTATGCTTTCTTCAGTTTAGTCACTTTATCCATATATTCCCACCCAAGCCATTACCTAGCCTTACGTTACAAGCCAAAAAGACCTTTTGATCTTGACTTTCACATTTCATGCACACCGATAGGTTAACAAAGTTTTGGAGTGTTTTAATGTTTTTATTATCTAATGAGTTTGCATAATCTTGTTTAAAGTGTACTTTTGGCATAAAAATGGATACGGAGTTCATGATTTAGAGATGGATTCGAAGATGTTTGGGGGCTTTCAAATTGTTGAGTGTTCTAGGTAAAGTGTAACTTGTCATAATCATTTTCGAGGGTTTAATTCGTGTACGTGCTTGATTATTGAGACATGAAACCTTTCAAGATCCCAAACCAAGTTGTAAAATCTGAACTTACGAATACTTGTTCGCCATTTATTGATCGAGACGATCATAGCCTAGTTGTGGGGTAGTTGATAAGTCCATATTTTACAGTATTTTATGCCCCATTGTAATATGATTTGATCGTTACTTTGATCACTTTTTATCCCTCATAATGCTTTGATTGGTATATATTTTGTTTTGTAGGATAAAAGTTGATTTACACATGAAAGACGAGAAAAGAGATCCAAATTGAGCTCGAAATTAAAGAAAGAAACAAAAGAAGATAGTTGACGAAAGATTCTACACAATGCTCATATAGAAATGCGCTTTTAGTCCTCTTACAGACCAAATCATACTAAGGTTTCTTCTTCACTATTGTAGATCTTTGTCTTAGCTTCCCGTAGCAACTCGAATCACCTCAATCCGACATTTGTAGAGAGAGTTATGATCAAAATACAAAAGCTGTGAATTCTGCGTCAGAAGACCGCGGCACAGGACCGCGGTCTTGCTTCGGAAAATTTGTGCAAAAACGGTTCACACTTTTTGTGCCGTGGCACTGTTCCCTGCTGCCCTATTTTTATACCTGCCATTTTTGGACTTTATAAGGGATTCATCACTTACCAAAAGGCTAGACTTGCTCTCAAACACCAAGGGGAAGCCATGGGAAGTCCTAAGGAAGCTTGAAGAGTCCTCATCATCATCATCATTTCATCAGCAAAGCTTGGATTCACACTTTGTAATAGGGAGTAATTCAAATCTTTCTCTTAGATTTGTATTTCAACTATGTCTTGTAGAATTGTTGAATTACTTGTTGTTGAAAGTATGAACTAAGCATATTTGTGGTTAGGTTGTGTGAATACTTTATGATGTTTTGTGTTTAATGAATCATTAATTTTCGGATTTATTACATTCTTGTTACATGTTTGATTTTATGCTTAAATCTTGCACATGATTGATCACCATGTGTTTGATATAATGCTTTGTCTTGAGACCGAGAGGAGATAGATAAAGGGAGATCGAAAAATCAAACATCACAACGTAACAATTGACTAGAGATAGAATCGATTGCGTTGTGTGGCTTTTTGTGATAAGATGACCCAATTGAATGTAGGATCTTCGTAAGCAAGGAATTCCTTTGAACCTAAATGCATGTTAGTTAATTTAATCTTCACTATAGAGATATGAGAAGTTGTTAACTAGTATAGGCTTGTTATTTCAAGAGATTGAGTAATAAATACATTAGGGGGTTTCGCCATAACAAGAACGTTCTAAGAATCCGGGAATTGAGAGTTCATGAGCATAGGATAGAACATAGTAGGATCATAACCCAATCATCTCTTTCCATTTGATATATTACCTTGTTTATCATATAGCTGTCTTCAATTATTTTCATAGTATAATCAACCATCGTCTTATAAATTGATTTAGCTTAGAGTTCGATAATATAGCAATTACGAGCATTAAATCCAATTGTCCTTGTGGAGACGATACACACCCCGGACTAATAATCCACTTTATTACATTGCACGACCTAGTACACTTGCTAGGATTTTGTGTGTCAACATCCTTTAAAGGACCTAGGAGGTCACTTGTTCCTTGAAAAGTTCTTTGAAAAGATTCATCTATCTGATTGATGGGTCATAAGAAGACAATTCATGGTTCATATGCTTAGTAACAAAGAATAATCAAATTGAGTTCATGGATTTCCTTAGGTCAATTTATGGACCAACAAAGGATTTTTATCTTCGAAACCCTTTGGATGGGGCAGTGCAAGAGAAATCATAGAGAAATGATCAAATCTTCAAATGCCCCGAAAATACTATGATGTGCTCGGAAATGGTCGAAGTAGTTGAATAGGAGGATCACTATGACTATAGCCCTTGGTAAATTTACCAAAGCCGAAAATGATTTATTTGATATTATGATGGGACCGTTTCGTATTTGTAGGCTGGTCCAGCCTATTGCTCTTTCCTTGTGCCTATTTTGCTGTAGGGCAACCGTGGTCTTCTTTACATATGTAGGGCAACCCTACACTCTTATGTAATTTAGATTAGGCTTCCTTTCACTCCATATCTCATAATGTGTCTTAGGAACTTACCTAGAGGGACATCTGTTTAAGATGTGTATAGCTGTAAATAACGCGTGCACCCACAGAAAAATGGGTAAATCAGTGTAGCTGAGCATGGAATGAACCTTGTCCAACAACTTTCTATTCCTTCGCTCTGCTACCCCATGTAGCTGTGGAGTGGCCGGAGGAATGAGCTATAACACTATACCATGTTCTCTCAAGAATTGGTCAAATTTTGCACTCATGTACTCGCCACCATGATCCGATCGCAGTGTCTTGATACGATGCCCATTTATGTTTTTTACTAAAGGTTTGAATTCCATGAACCTTTCAAAGGATTTAGACTTGTAATTCATCAAGTACACATAACCAAATCTAATATGATCGTCGGTAAAGTTTATGAAATAGTGAAAACCACTGAGTGCCATCTCTCTAAATAGGCCACAGACGTCGGTATGATTCAAACTTAAAACTTCAGTGGCCCTTTCGAAATGCCCTATGAAGGGAGATTTGGTCATCTTACCTTCAAGACAAGATTCATATGTTGGATAAGGATCCGATCCCAATGGACCTATAATCCCATTTTTCTCCAACTTGTGCAATCTATGCTCTCCAGCATGACCTAATTTTAGGTGCCAAATTAGTCTAGGGTTTGAACTTTTCATACCACGTTTTCTAGTGATAGTGTTTACAATGCATTTATTTTGGACATTCAGATAATACAATCCATTGATTGAAGAAGCATTGCCAAGACATGTATTTCTAAAATAAATATTGTATGAACCATTCATAAATGAAAAACAATATCCTTTCCTGATAAACACAGGAATAGAAACAATATTCATTTATCCCCTTGGGCGAATAAGACAGTCGTCTAACAATAAAACATGTCCAAAAGGTAAATAAATGCTAGTAGATCCAATGTGGGTAGCCGCAACACTTTGTCCGCTTCCTACATTGATCATCACCTCCTTCTCTTTGAGCCTCCTACTTATTTCCAGGTCCTGGTTCATAACACATATGTGAGCACTAGCTCCAGAGTCTAGAATCCAGGAAGATGAAAAGACGGTAAAAGAACAATTAGTTTCCAAAACATTAAGCTCTATACCTGAGGCACCGTCGTTTTTCAACTGAGGACAATCTCGTTTCCAGTGACCCAGCTCACCACATTGGATGCACTTGTCCGTCGCCTTTGGGCCCCTGCCCTTAAGTCTTTGAACCTTATATGGTTTTGCCTTTCTAATGCGACTAGCTAATTTGGATATTCCCAATGGTACAGCCATCGGAACACCATATGAACCCCATTTTCTTTGCACGTTTTTCAGCTTGTCCATCAGCACATTCAACGATCCTTCAATGTCATTAATGTCAAAATTTATGAAAAAGTTGGAGAAGGATCTGAGGAGCGATTGAAGAATGAGATCGACTTGGAGATGGAAATCCATGTAGTAATTTAGAGACCTCACTTTCTCTAGTAAGGATATCATCTTAAGGACGTGTTCTGACACATCTTCCTATTCTTTCATCCTCATGTTGAAGAGCTCCCTTGATATGAAATATCGAACGGTCCTACCGTGCTCTCCAAAAAGCTCTTCCAAATGCAGCATGATAGATCTAGCACTATCCAATTTTTTGTGAGAGCTTTGTAGCTCACTGCACATAGAGCTTAGCATGTATCCCCTAACTTTATAGTTATCACTGACCCAGTCAGGATAGGAAATACGAACACTATCATCATCATCCTTCCCAGGTTTAGGTGGGCGACTGATTTCAAGTATGTATTCCAGAGATTCATCATTCAGGACAATCCTCAAGTTTTTAATCCAATCATCATAATTTGATCCAGTGAGGGCATTCTTTTCAAGCATTTCTTTAATTGGGTTATTAACCATTTTGAGAGAAAAAGAGATTGCTGCAGAAAATAAAAGTCAGATTCAATTAGATAGTTGTATTAATGCTCAAGTTAAAATTTTAAGGACTTTTAATTTTAACTTGCCTCCCACTATATTTTTTGAATAATTGCACTTCCACTGCAATAATCAAAAATCCCGTTGGATGGACTTCATAGTGGATGATTGAGTTCTTCACTGAATCTAATGAGTTGCAACCTTTTAACAATATCTAGCTCATTGATTCATTGAAGTGGCCTCCAAGCCAATTAGTCTAACTAATGTTTCAAACCCTTTGGTTCATGGATCATCTACACCGAAACCTTATAACGATATCTAAGTGGTGATCCATCTAAGTAGAAACCCATCGACCCCGACTGATCTAACAATTTAACCCCACCTTGCTACCTTTTAACGGTATCTAAGGTGAAATTCGCTTCGACCAATTGCATCTCATGCACTAAAGATGATCAAAATCATATCTTGATGTATGACCCCCTTTTGTTGGGAAGATGCCATACATTAGATGTGATTTCATCATCTAAAGCTCGATGGAGAACCGGGATATCCAATACCCCTTACCTACTTAGTATTTTAAGTTGGGAGAATTTAGACAATGTATGTTCTTTATGGTCTCACTTTGCACATTATCATATTTCAATCGCATTAAAGCATTCATCACAATTATGAGCACAAAATAAAGTAGATATAACCTAGTTAAATCCATGGATATTTTAGATTGACCCTAGCAAAAATGTCAATCAGGGTAGGGGCCTATACTATATTTGAGCTCCCACTTTCTCCTTGCTCCATGCTCGAGAGAGTCCGCCAAGCTCCAAAAGTCCCTATCTCTAATAATATTACAAAAGAAAACCTATACAAGATTCTAATGTAATAAAATAAAGATACAACTATTGGGGGCTTAAACTCCAGCCCAATACAACCCAGATAAAATAAACCCTACATCTATGGACTACAGCAACCATAACATACATCAAAGCATGTAAATAAACTACTCATTTTCATGTTGGTATTTTAAAGACAAACTTAAAATCCAATTTTAATTCATCCTTTGTTGAGAAAAGGCAATTAAATTGAAATCCAATTTTAATTTTCTTATACAGTATTTCAAAAACCGGTAGACATGTTGGTGGTCATACGATCTGACGTATGTTAAGCATGATGTGTGTCTATCACACTGCTTCACTCGTTCGAACATCACCCTGTGCACGCTCGAACGTGTGGTGAAAAAATTAAAATTATTGCATTCTGCATCCCACATTTGAACGTGCACCTGGGCAAGTTCTAACGTCGGGCTGCATTCAATTTTTAAACTTGTCTGCATGTCACGTTTGAACATTACCTCATCAACGTTCGAACATTGGGTCTGACAGCAAGCTGTTTTGCGATTCTAAATCGCATTCCACTAACTTTGATGACTCCCTGACCCCCGTCTCAGCCATACATACATTCCAAACATATATATTGAAGATTTTAACCAAAATCATCATTGTCAACATGAAAATAAGCGCATATAAAACATCAAAAATCGGCTCTGATACCACTGTTGGCGTCCGATTAAACATGCGTAGCAGAAGAACCTGACCCCGAATGCCACCTTAGACATCGTTTATGACGTTTTGATGTTTTAGTTTTCAGATTCCATTATTAATCCAATTAATAAAAGCAAATAAAAACCATACCATGGTTTTTGAATAAGAAACCCTTGTTCTGTTTGAACGATGAATCCTCCAAGATCCCTCATCTCTAGATCAACATGCGAAGTAGTCGGAAACCCTCCTCTCCTCCTCCTTGGTGGCGGTTAGGTGGTGGTGTAGAGAACCTTCCTTCTCCTTGTATGAAATGAGAGGCAGAAAACTCTTCTCGTTCTTTTTCACATAATCTTTTACTTTTAAAAGTTAAATTTTCTCTTAGGTATTGAAGTTCGAGTGGGTCTAATCTAGCCTAGCTAACATGGCCCATTGTCAACAAAATTTTGCTGCCTGACATCAATGTTCGAACGTGCCCTCGACTAACATTCAAATGTTGCAACGTTCGAACATGACTCTAAGCAATGTTCGAACGTTAGCCTTTTTGTCATCAAATGAGAATGCTCCATACATGAAGTGATTTCCTCATTGCTTCTTATAACGTGACTCTCTAGTATTTTCTCGATTGGTAATGGGAGAATACCAAAGGATGTGGGTGACACCTAGCCAACCCTGTGGCCACACATCGTCGCTCAATCAAGTACGAAATGAATAAATCACACGAACCTCTCGATTATACTCTCCATACACGTATAAACTATTCACTGATGTATTCCGATCGAGTGATAGTCATGGAAGTTGTCGAACTAACATTACTCGATACTATGAAGTGGATCATAGTGACTCGAAAAGATGAAACTATCCTCCACGTCACACATGAGTTAGTTTATATACTTCAGACAAAGTCTTTCGTTTCAGTCACCTATGATCACATAGGATATCTGCTCATTTACTACCGAGACTAGGGGTGGGCGTTCAGGTCGGGCTTTCGGGTATCCACCCAACCCGATCGGGTTCGGGTAATTTGGGTAGTCGATTTTTAAAAAAAATCAGGTATCGGGTATCAAGTAGGAACTTCCTACCCTACTTACCCGATCGGCTACCAAATTTTTTAAAGCAAAAAAAATAAATATATATATATATATATATATATATATATATAATCTACTTAAAGTGTATTAGTTGATTTCAATATTTTAAGTTGAGTTGTAATTCCATTTGAATTAGTTATGCAATGTAATAGAAAATTTACATTTGGTGCTTGATTTGTAATTTGATCGAGTATGTTGAATTTGATGTTTAATTTGTGTTTGACTTAATTTAATCGAATGAGCTATTTATTGTTTATTCTTATTTCTTGTTAATTGTTTATTAGTTGTTAAATTGTAAATGAATTAATTGTTAAATCTTAATTCATTTCTTAATTTCATATTTTAATTGAATATAAATAATATAAAAAATATATAATTACAAATGCAAGCAACAGAGGCATAACAGCCTCTGTTTTGGCCCCTTGCGATCTGCTTTAAAAGCAGATTCCATAGATGACCGGGTACCTGAAACCTGAAATTTCGGGTACCCGATTTTTCGGGTATTTATTGGGTAGCAATTTTTGCTACCCGAAACCCAAAATACTCAAACCCGAACTACCCAAACCCGAATTACCCACCCGACGCCCACCCCTAACCGTGACAGTGAATCCCATCTTGGCAGTCACTTCACAATTGTTATTTGTCCATTAAAATCGCACTTCAAGTTGGGCTCCATCAAAGGATGAATTGGACCTTGCTACTTTTGTAACAGACCCAACACCATAAGCACATTGTGTCATCGACTCCTCAGGTCAAAGGTCCACATGTACCAATATAACCAATAATCCAATCATTGACAGTTATGAGTAAAACCTTTGTGATTGGATTATTACGAGTCATGTTCAATATATTGATTTCATCAATACATCCATATCACAAACTTCCACCATCCCATGGCGTTCGACTAGCACCCCTTGTCAAAGTTTATGTTATACAAGTCTATATAGATGTTGATGCCCAATCATGATCTTCAGACTTGCGAACCCATGTTTAGTGACTAAGTACTAGGTCCTTCCAGTGCCCCTCTCCTTATTCCATAAGGAGTGGAAGACTTACATTAGTACACTAGGACTTCATGTTCATTCAATACATTATAGATGCTAATTAGATTTATATGATCAAACTAAATGCCTGTATTGATAAAAACGTGCATAACATCATTGGCATCAAGGGCACAATCCTATCAAGATCTGGTTTTGAACCTTACGTTTTTTAAACAAATTGTTCTATGACCATTTTTTCTACTTCATGAATTCTTGATCAGGAGCTAGTGCTCATGTATGTTGTATGGATCAGGATCTGGAGCGAAGTAAGATGCTCGGCCGAGAAGATGTGATGATCAAAGTAGGCAGCGGGCAGAGTGTTGCAACTACTAGGATTGGATTAACTTCATTAGTTTTGAATTCTGGACATTTATTTTTATTAGATAATGTTTTAGTTTTGCCCAAGGGGCTTAAAAACATTGGTTATATGTCTATTTTAGTTAAGACTGGCTATACTTTTCATTTTACTAATTTGAATTGCAACATTTATTATGGTAATAATTTTTATTTTTTTTTTGTTTATAACCAAGGGTGTCCCCCAGCAGGACGCCGAAAACTAATCCCTTTGAGGCAGAGAGATCACAGAAGTGGGTACAACCTATCCCAACAAAGTTTTTCCTTACACACGGCCAGGGATAGAACCGTGGATAGCATGCTTAAGGAATCCAGCTATCTACCAACTGTGCTGGACCTTGTTGGTTTTATGGTAATAAATTGGTTGGCAGTGCTGTTAGGTCTCATATTTTACATATTTTCATCATGTTTTACCTCACATTTATCTCTATTTTATGTCTTGTAGTTAATCTTTTCCGTTATTTTTAGCCAAATTTATGTATTTTAATTTCTAAGTCATTTCAATGCTTTTGTAGGCATAAAAGCGATTGTTTTGATGAGTTGAAGGATTGTTTCTTACAAGAATAATGAAAGCTAACCAAAAGCACTTGAAGAAATGCAATAGAGAGTCCACGAGAGAAAGTTTCATTGAAGAAAAATTAAGAGAAAAAATTCTGCACAGCCTGACTGCACAATGTGCAGCTGCAAATTTTAATAATTTTTATGGGCCGATTTTATGACTTGGATGGGCCTGTATCTAAGACTCCTTTCATGTTAAGAAATCATTAGAAACGTTTTTTAGAGGCTACGAAGGGAAGAGAGTCATATACTTGAGTTAGAAGACTTGGAGAGAAAGAAAAGAAGACTTGAAGAAGATTTCTTTGATTTTGGAAGCTTTCATATTCTCAAGTTGTATTTCTCTATTCCTCCATTGTTGAACATGAATATTTTTATATTAATGCAATTTATTTCTTGTTTTTTCTTTAATTATGCATAGCTAAATTATTTTCTGGGGTTTAAGATGTAGTCTTGCGTATTAATTAGAATTATTGATAATTTCTGGATTTGATTCTTGCTTTGTTTATCTATTAATTAGTGTTTAATGCTTATAATTGCTTGATCACCAATTACATGATTTAAGATGAATTAAGAAGTACCGGGAGGTGAATTAGTTTATCGGTTCAAATTTAATAGACATGTGTAAATTGCTTAATAGGGATATTGGTAATTTTGCATGAGACTAGTTAAACAATATTCATAGAACTTAATGAATTCATCTAAATTAGTTAATGATCATGAGAGTGACGGTGATTAATTTAGTTGGGTACTCATGAAGATCTCGGGAGAGTATTCATATATTTAAGGAAATTGGGTCTTTAATTTAAGCAAGAATGATAATCCATTGAAAATCAAAAATCCATAGAAATACCTTGATGAAATCTTAATCCCTAGATTTTTCATTAATTGAATTATCGTTTTAATTATTTTTGTTTTAATTAATTTAATTATTTTTGCTTTTAAATATTTAAAATCTCGAATCTTGTTAATTGATAGTCTAAATAATAGGATACACTTCGTTTGGTACTTGATAATCTTCCCTGTGTAGACGATCTTACTTTCACTATATTATTTGTTCGATTCCGTGTTGTTACGGACTGTTAACAAATTGGCGTCGTTGCCAGGGAAGGCAACAAATAGTCGATATCAATAAAAAAATTAATTCTTATTAGTTTAGACATTTGTTTTTATTTTATTTTGATTTTTTTATCTATCTCAGCTCTGATCTTAATTTCTTGTTTTAGGTTGAATTTTGGTAGATGCACAGGCGTTCTGAGAGTGCACCTTCTATTGAAATTGATCCAGCACCAGAATGAACTTTTCGAAGAGGCAGACATCAGCAAAGAGAGCATCGTGGAATGGCAGAAGACTTACAGAGGATTGAACCTGCTGCGCAGAGAACTCTCCGGGATTATGCTACACCAACATATCAGAATTTAACCTCCAACATAGCGGTACCAAATGTTCAGACAAATACCTTTGAGTTGAAGCTGGCTATTATTTAGACGCTACAACACACTGCCTTTGAGGGACATCTTGAGAGGAAGGATCCTCATTCCCATCCGAGGAATATATTGGAAATCTGCAGTACTTTCAAGATAAATGGCATTATTGAGGATGCCATAAGACTGCGACTCTTCCCATTCTCCCTATCTAAAAGAGCTAAGGAGTGGTTAAAAAACCAGCCGGCAAATAAGTTCACCACTTGGGCTGATTTGTCGACTGCGTTTCTCACTAAGTATTTCCCACCAGCTAAGACGACTCAATTAAGGAATACAATCACAGGATTCATGCAAACAGATGGTGAAACCCTCTATCAAGCATGTGAAAGGTATAAAGAACTACTCAGAAAATGCCCATGTCACGGTATTCCGAGTTGAATGCTTGTGCAGATTTTCTACAATGGTCTGTCACATTTCCGGATGAATATCGATGCAGCTGCAGGAAGGAGTTTTATGGCAAAGAATTCGGATGATGCATTAGCTATTATGGACGAGATGGCATCCAACACTTATCAGTGGACGAGTGATAGTCGGGCGATAAAGAAAACATAGGCGTGCACAATGTAGATGACATTACATTACTCAATGCTAACATTGAAGCACTTGTCAAGCACATCGAGGGACTCAAGGGAAATGTTAGTGCAGTATCTCAACCTATTTTAGCTTGTGATATTTGTGGAGTACCTTATATGGCTACTGATTACCCACTCATCGAGCAAGTTAATTATTTATCCAATCAGAATAAGCAGCAAGGAAATCCATTTTCGAACACCTACAATTCGGGTTGGCGAAATCACCCTAACTTTTCTTGGGGAGGTCAAGGGAACCAAGGAGCTCAAGCAAACCCTCCTTGATAGCAGTTTTCTCTAGGTTTCCAACAGCAAAGACCACCAGCTCAAGAACCACAAGCTTGGGAATTAACCATTGAAAAGCTAGTTAACGGAACTGCAAACTGTATTGAGAAGCTCGAGGCAAAGATGGATCAAATGATAGGTGCAACGAAGAATCTAGAAGCACAAATGGGGTAGTTGGCTAGTACTATGAGCTCAAGACCAATAGGTACAATGCCAAGTGAAACTGAGCAGAATCCTAAGGGGTAGTGTAATGCAGTAACTTTGAGAAGCGGAAAAACAATGGGAGAATCTACACAACCGGGGGAACCTAATGAGGAACAAGGAATAAACGAGAATCTAGTTTCTGAGCCTTCAGAAGACTCAGAAGAGGTTATACCAGAGGTAGTTAAACCTAAACCATATGTGAAGCCGTTTGTACCTCCAATTCCGTTTCCCCAGAGATTGCAGCATAAGAGATTAGACAAGCAGTACCAAAAATTTCTTCAAGTTTTTCAACAGTTGCGTATCACATACCATTCGCGGATGCTTTGGCTCAGATGCCATTATGTGAAATTTCTGAAAGAGTTGTTGAGCAACAAAATAAAATTAGAAGAAGTGAAAATAGTGTCTTTAAATGAAGAGTGTAGTGCTATAATCCAAAGGAGTATTCCTCCTAAACTCAAAGATCCAGGGAGTTTTTCTCTGCCTTGCACCATTGGTCAATTTCAATTTGTTAAGGCATTGTGTGATTTAGGAGCGAGTGTGGGTCTAATGCCTTTTTCTATTTGCAGGAAATTGGGTTTTCAAGAACTCAAACACACGAGGATGTCCTTGCAGGTCGCAGACTCGAGCGTCAAACATCCTCTGGGCATAATCGAAGATGTATTAGTCAAAGTTGAAAAATTTTACATTCGGTGTGATTTTGTGGTGTTAGAAATGGATGAGGACTCAGAGTTCCCGATTATACTCAGGAGACCATTGCTTGCTACTTCCAGAACCAACATTGATGTACGGGCAGGCAAGCGAGCAGGCAAGCTTGCCTTGAACATTGGAGATGAGAAAGTGGAATTTGATTTGAACAAGGTAATGAAGTCACCTGTCCTAGGTGAAAGTTGTTGTTAGGTGGATGTGATCGATGAGATAGCCAAGAATGAAGTCGAAAGGGAGTTTCTTGAGGATCCATTAGAGAAGTTGAAAACTAGAGATGATGGGAATCCAGATATTGAAATAGTGACTCTACCTCTTGGACGATGAGGACTTGCACAAGGAAGGCCTTTCTCACGGTACAAGAGATCCATTAGAGTCGTGACATCTCCTCTAAACCAAAGGTAGTACTTATACCTCTTCCATCACATCTCAGGTATGTTTTTCTAGGTGACAATGAATCTTTACCTGTTATTGTTAGTGCTATTCTTTCTGAGCTTGAATTAAATAAATTATTAGAGGAGCTGAGGTTGATGAAGAAAGCCATAGGATGGACTATTTCTGATATAAAGTGAATTATCCCTACCTTATACATACATACATAGGATTCTAATGGAAGAAAATCATAAGACATCAATAGAACCTCAACGTAGATTGAATTTCAAGTTAAAAGAAGTTGTTAGGGATGAAGTTATGAAATTGTTAGATGCTGGCATAATTTACCCTATTTCGGATAGTCCTTGGGATGGTCCTATACATGTAGGGCCTAAAAAGGGGGGAATGACTGTGATTTATAACGAAAAAAATGAATTAATTCCCACTAGAACTATAACAGGTTGGTGGGTTTGTATTGGTTATAGGAAGTTAAACAATGCTACTCGAAAAGATCATTTTCCTTTACCTTTCATTGATCAAATGTTGGAAAGACTTTCGGGTAATAAGTTTTATTGCTTTCTAGATGGTTACTCTGGATATTTTCAAATGCCAATTACACCCGAGGACCAAGAAAAAACCACCTTTACTTTTTCTTATGGCACTTTTGCGTATCGCCGCATGCCTTTTGGACTTTCTAATGCACCTGCTACTTTTCAGAGATGTGTGATGGCCATTTTTTCTGATTTTATTGAGAAATCCATGGAAGTTTTTATGGATGATTTTACTGTGTATGGCTCATCATTTGATCACTGTTTGGCTAATCTTTCTCAAGTTTTGCAGAGGTGTGAGGAAACTAATTAAGTTTTTCTGGGAAAAATGTCACTTCATGGTGACTGAGGGAATTGTTTTGGGGCATAAAATTTCTGACAAAGTAATAGAGGTGGATAAGGCAAAGGTGGAAGTGATTGAGAAGTTTCCTCTACCTACATCTATAAAGGGAGTAGAAGTTTCCTTGGTCATGCTGGCTTTTATCATTGATTTATCAAAGACTTCTCAAAAATCTCTAAAACTTTGTGCAATTTACTTGAAAAAGATGTTGTGCTTAATTTTACCGATGAATGTTTCCTTGCTTTCAACAGGTTAAAACAAGCATTAATATCGGCCCCAATAATCTCATCACCTGACTGGGACCTACCTTTTGAATTGATGTACGATGCCAGTGACCTTGCAGTAGGGGCTATTCTCGAGCAAAGGAAGGATAAACAGGTTCACGTCATTGCTTATGCAAGCAAAACATTGGATAGTGCTCAGGTTAATTACGCCACTGCTGAAACGGAGTTACTCGATGTGGTCTTTGCATTTGACAAGTTCAAATCTTATTTCGTGGGGTCAAAGGTGATAGTTCATATGGATCATGCTGCAATCCGATACTTAATGACAAAAAATGATACAAAACCACATTTACTCCATTAGATTCTATTGCTACAGGAGTTCGACTTGGAAATTTGTGATAAGAAAGGTACCAAAAACGTGGTCGCGGATCATCTTTCAAGATTTGAACGAGGAAACGAAATAGTTGTTGAGGAAATGCCAATTGATGAGACCTTTCCAGAAAAACGGTTGATGGGGATATCACACGATATACCATGGTATGCTGACTACGTGAATTACCTGGTGAGTGACATTCTTTCCCCGAATTTAAGTTATCACCAAAAGAAGAAGTTCTTGGCAGAAGTAAAACACTACTATTAGGAAAATCCTCTTCTTTATAAGGAGTGTGGGGATGGTGTTATTAGTCATTGTGTGCCATTTGATGAGATTCAAAGTATCTTGGAGCACTGTCATTCCTTGGAATGTGGGGGTCATAACAGTACCTCAAAGACGATTGCTAAGGTTTGGCAATCCAGATTTTATTGGCCCACCATGTATGAAGACGCAAGGACTTTTGTCATATTATGCGATCGTTGTCAAAGGACAGGGAACATTTCTCACCGTAATGAGATGCCTTTACAATCTATCTTGGTTATGGAATTATTTGATGTGTGAGGGATGGACTTCATAGGACCAGTCCCATCTTCTTATGGCAATAAGTACATCTTGGTTGGAGTCGATTATGTATCAAAAAAGGTTGAAGCCATAGGGACTCCGACTAACGATGCTCATGTGGTGACAAAATTATTTAAAAAATATGTTTTCTCAAGATTCAGGGTACCACGGGCCATTATCAATGATGGAGGGGTTCACTTTTGCAACCGACAAGTGGAAAATCTCTTGAAAAAGTATGGGGTTACTCAAAAGGTGGCGACTCCATATCACCCTCAAACGAGTGGTCGGGTTGAAATTTCTAACCGTGAACTCAAGCATATCTTGGAGAAGACCGTTGATAATTCACGTAAGGATTGGGCTAATAGACTAGATGATGCACTATGGGCATACAGAACTACTTACAAGACTCCCATTGGAATGTCACCATATCGGTTAGTATACGGTAAAGCTTGTCATCTTCCTGTGGAACTTGAACATAAAGCGTATTGGGCCAGAAGAGCATTAAATTTGAACTTAAAAGCGGCGGGAATGAGTAGATTGATGCAACTAAGTGAACTTGATGTGTTTCAGTTGAATGCTTATGAAAGTGCACAAATTTACAAGGAAAAAACTAAAGGATGGCATGACAAGCACATTCAACCAAAAGAGTTTCAAGTGGGTCAACAAGTTGTGCTTTTCAATTCCCGTCTTTGACTTTTTTCGGGAAAGCTTAAGCCTAGGTGGTCCGGTCCATTTGAAGTTGTCAAAGTTCATTCCCATGGAGCGGTTGATATTGTACGAGAAGGGTCCGGTGTGTTTAACGTGAATGGGCGACGATTAAAGCTACACTTTGAAGGCGATGATATTCCTCAAGGTGAAACGATTTCCCTCAGTGACCCTCGACAATGATTTCCTCAAAGTCGAGCAAATAACTTTAAACAAGCGCTACTTGGGAGGCAACCCAAGAGATTTTGTTTATTTTTGTCGTTGTCGTTTTCTTCTTTCTACTCTATTGTTTTCAATATTTTATGTTTGGAATTTTTTTTCTTTTTCGGTGATCAAGTGCTTTACTAATGTAAGCTATTCTTGTTGCAGGTCAAAAACATGAAAAACGAGTTGCAAGAAGCGTATACAATGTAAATCAGGTGCACAATTGTGCTAATTTTAGCACCGCTGTGCATAATTTTTGGGGTGCACAGTTGTGCGGAATTTCGCACAAAATTAAACATGTCATGCACAAATGTGCAAAAAGTTCGCACTCTTAAAATTTTCGAAAAAATATATATTTAAAATTGGGTCAAAATTTCCAAATTCGGTCAACATAAACTCACAACCCTCAATTTTTAGTCAAAATCTCTCTCTCTCTCTCTCACTCTCTCTCTCTCTCTCGTCTAGACCAGTGTAACCGAGCCTGATGCCACGTCATCACTTTACATCTCCATCTCGGATCCAAAACCAAGCTCTGCCTCTCTTGCTTTACTCCTGTCGTCGCGACCCCATTGCTCCGCCGTCTGGCACCACCACGCCGTCGTCTCTCTTCTCCGATCAGTGCTGTCACCATATATTTGGGCGAATTTTTTACTGTGCCTGGTATCTTTTCGGGGGAAGCGGATTTCAGCATCTCCTTATAGCAGCCGTCGGTGGTCTCTTTCTCACTATGTCAAAGCAGGCTCGAAAAGAAACCAACTCTTCCACTGATTGTGCTCTACAACTGATCCCCAAAAATACTACGACGAGAGATCGATTGATAAAAAAAAGTTTGACAAAATATCCTAAAATCTCCAACCCTTCACCGGATTATACAATACTGAGTAAGTTAGACTGCTATCTCTCGCGCTATTTAGACAAGGATGCTATGTTGTGTATTTTTATTACGGTTGATTTGAAAGAAATATTGATTATTATGGGATGGGATGACTTGATTACTATGGATGAGCCGAGTTGTAGATTACTCACGTTGGAATTTTTGGGTACAGTAGAGTATGTTGATGAATTATTGAGATTTAGCATTGCCAATGTTCTATATTCGCTCACTAAACCAGAATTAGCTCATATTTTTGGATGGCCTACTAGTGGGCCGAAAGATTTGACTAAGGAGCAACAAACTGAGTTTTGGCGTGAGATCACTCGATTGCCAAATGTGACTTACTCCGGTCATCATTCTAATGCCTCAGATGTTGTCAATTATACTCTTCAGTATTTTCATAGGGTTTTAACATTTACTATATTTTGCAGAGGAGCATGTGGGAAAGTGTCTTCTTCGGAGCTTTATGTCCTCTATTATCTCCACCGTGGTGAAAGATGTGATTTGACAAAATTCTTAATTGCACGAATTGTTCAAGTGTCAAGGCATCATAAGGGTCAAATTCTCATAGGTGGTTTTGATAGACATAAGACAGACCTCGAGCCTATTCTAGGGCCATTGACCATTGACTACCAGTATCTCTGTGACATGAAGGTTCTGTGACTTAACAAATTGGGAGCTTACATCTTCAAGAGACACCCGCGGGATCCAATTTGTTTACTCAGGAGCCTTCATGCAATGATCATCCAGAGAGTAGTACCTCGGTTCCCACCACTGCTTTAGCCAATCTTGAGTCTACTATTGTAGACATTCAGCGGACCCAGACAGAGATGATGCGGCAGTTGTCAGCATATTTCCAGTTCGTGAACTTCCATCCTCCACCGCCGCCGCCCCAGTAAGATTCACCCTACCGACTCCCAGGCCATCATGCACATCCATAGGGGAGTATTTCTTTCACTTTTATTTTAATTACATTCTGCTTTTGTTCTTGCAAATCGGTTTCACTTAAGTACATTGAGGACAATGTGTTGTTTTAAGTGTGGGGTGATTGCTTGCATGCTGTGATTAAAGTATATTGAATTGCTTAAGTGTGGAGTAATGTGATCAATTGGTGAAAGGATTAGGCATATGTCATTTTCTGTTGAGTTGTTGCTGAATTTTTGTTAACTAGTTTCCAATATTTGTGTTCCCATATTAGAACTCTTGACTATATAAACATGTGAATCTGGTTTCTTTACACAAATACTCTTTTTATTGAGTTGGATCACTGAGCTTGAAATTGTGAAATTTTTATTCATCCTTGCACAGTACACACGAGTTCTAGTAAAGGAGATTGATCGGGGAGATAAAACAATTACATATTTTTGGATACATGGTGACATTCTGAGAAAAGTCGAAGAAGCAAAGAAAAGAAAAGAAAGTAAAAAAGACAAAAAAGTCGGAAAAAAAAAACAGAAAAAAAAAATGTTGATTCAGTGGCCAATGAATGCTAAAATCACCCAGTTTCGTTTCTAGCCTTTGTCACTCGAGTGATTAAGTCCGTTGGTGTGTCTTGACACCTAGTGCCTTAAAACCGACTGGTTTGAGAGTCATTGGCCCAAAGCTCATTACAAGGGTGACATAGAAAGCTTAACTAGCGAGACATTGCATGGGTTGATAGATTTTGAATGAAGGAAAGCGAATGAGGATGAATTAAGATATATGTTTGTATTTTTGCTTGAAATAACTGAAATGTTCCCTTGCTAGAATTCATATATCGCGCACGAATGGATGCATATTAAATCGAACTTGTTTGGGATTAGTGTGATGACTTGAGAGTAAAAATGTTCATGTGGTGGAAAAATAATGATTCGATGTGTTTATTGGTTTATGTTTGATGACTGTGGGGATGAATAAATGTTATGACTCGTTGCTGATTGGATGAACAATGAGACAAATAGACAAATGTCATGAATTTTGTGGGTATATTCTCTGCAAACCGTCACGAGACAAAAATCGTGCACTAAGGGTAACCTAGGGGTTTAATGGCTTGTTGCACGTGCTATGCAATCGTGTTCCCTACGAAAGTGGTGTTATTTTTGTTTTTGTTTTTTTTAGATTTACTTGAGGACAAGAAAAAGGTTAAGTGTGTGGTGTTTGTTAGGTCTCATATTTTACATATTTTTATCATGTTTTACCTCACATTTATCTCTATCTTATGCCTTGTAGTTAATCTTTTCCGTTATTTTTAGCCTAATTTACGTATTTTGATTTCTAAGTCGTTTCAATGCTTTTGTAGGCATAAAAGCGATTGTTTTAATGAGTTGAAGGAGTATTTCTGACAAGAATAATGAAACCTAACCAAAAGGACTTGAAGAAATGCAATAGAGAGGCCACGAGAGAAAGTTACGTTGAAGAAAAATGAAGAAAGAAAATTCAGCACAGCCAGACTGCACAGTTGTGCAACTACAGATTTTTATAATTTTTATTGGATTGGCCTATTTTTGTATCTAAGGCTCCTTTTATGTTAAGAAATCATTAGAAAATGTTTTTTAGAGGCTGAAAAGGGAAGAGAGTCATATTCTTGCGTTAGAAGACTTGAAGATGATTTCTTGGATTTTGGAAGCTTTCATCTTCTCAATTTGTATTTCTCTATTCCTCCATTGTTGAACATGAGTATTTTTATATTAATGCAATTTATTTCTTGTTTTTACTTTAATTATGCATAGCTAAAATATTTTCTAGGGTTTAAGATGTAGTCTTGCGTATTAATTTGGATTATTGATAATTTCTGGATTTGATTCTTGCTTTGTTTATCTATTAAAAAGTGTTTAATGCTTGTAATTGCTTCATCACCAATTGCATGATTTAAGATGAATGAAGAAGTACCGGGAGGTGAATTAGTTTATCGGTTCAGATTTAATAGACATGTGTAAATTGCTTAATAGGGATATTAGTAATTTTGCATGAGACTAATTAAACAATATTCATAGAACTTAACGGATTCATCAAAATTAGTTAATGATCATGGGAGTGATGATAATTAATTTAGTTGGATACTCATGAAGATCTCTGGAGAGTGTTCATGTATTTAAGAAAATTGGGTCTTTAATTTAAGCAAGAATGATAATCCATTGAAAATCAATAATCCATAGAAATACCTTGATGAAATCCTAATCCCTAGGTTTTTCGTTAATTGAACTATCATTTTAATTATTTTTGTTTTAATTAATTTAAGGGATTAATGCGAAAAAAACCCTGTGTTAATGTGAAATTGCAAAAAAAAACCCATGTTAACGAAATAGGCTAAAAATCACCCTGTGTTCTTAAAAAGTCTGCAAACAGTGGATTTTTGGAAAAAAAAAGAGTGCATTTTTCATGTTTTTCACCTTTAATGACATGTTTTTTTGTCATTTATACACTCTCCAAACAAAGAAGCATGTCATTAAAGGTAAAAAACATGAAAAACACGCACTTTTTTTCCCCAAAATCCACTGTTTGCAGACTTTTTAAGAACACTGGGTGGTTTTTAGCCTATTTCATTAACACAGGGGTTTTTTTGCAATTCCACAATAACACAAAGGGGTTTTTCGAATTAATCCCTTTAATTGTTTATGTTTTTAATTAGTTAATCGATAGTCTAAATAATAGGATAAACCTCGTTTGGTACTTGATAACCTTCCCTATGGAGGCGATCTTACTTTCACTATATTATTTGTTCGATTCCGTGTTGTTATGGACAGTTAACAAGTGCCATTTTAGTTAATGGATTGTATTAGTTAAATGTCCAAAGTTTATGTACAGTAAACGTTATAACTAAGAAATGTGGTAGGCTAGAAGCTAATCCATGACTTAATTGGCATCATAGACTAGGCCATGCCGGAGAGCAGAAGATCCACAAGATGGAGAAAGATGGGCTCTTAGGCCCATTGGAATCGGATCCCTATCCAACATGTGAATCTTGTCTCATGGGCAAGATTACTAGATCTCCCTTCACCAAGACATTTGAAAGAGCCACTCAAGTTTTTGCATTAGTGCACACTGATGTTTGTAGTCCATTTGGGGAAATGGCTCATAGAGGCTTCTACTGCTTCATCACATTCACAGATGACCATTCTAGGTATTTGATGAAGTACAAGTCTGTATCCTTTGAAAGATTCATGGAATTCAAAGCTTTAGTAGAGAATCAAATAAGGTAAAATATAAAAGCTCTATGATCAGATCATGGAGGAGAATATATGAATGTTAAGTTTGATGAGCTTCTAAGGGAACAAGACATAATGCTGCAACTCACACCACCAACGACTCCTCAGTTGAATGGGGTGGTTATGTATAGAAACTGAACACTATTGGACATGGTTCGTTCTATGCTTAGCTTCACTGATTTACCCATTTCATTATGGGGTTATGGTCGGCTTACTAATGCTCATATATTGAACAGATTTCCATCCAAGTCCACTCCTAAGACTCCACATGAGATGTGGAATATTAGAAAACTAAATATTAATCACATTAGGATTTGGGGATGGCCTGCTTATGTTAAGAAGACAAAAGTAGAAAAGTCAGAGGCTAGATCCCTAAAGGGACATTTCATTAGATATACCAAAGACTCTATGAGATTCTTTTTTTACCTACACAATGATCGAAGGAACATTGTGGTCCTCCAGGCCCACTTCCTCAAGGATGAGTACATTCTAGAGGGTGGAATAGGTAGAAAGATTATTCTAGAAGAATAAAGTGAAACTCCCACAAAGATGTCTGTACAAGAACTAAGATCTGACCCAATAGTAGCATAACCACAACCACAAAGATCTGGTAGAATACCTCATCAACCTGAGAGGCATGGATATCTATTGCAGAGGAGTTGGGACTCCACACTATAGTGGATGAAGGTCATGGAGATGATCCCTCCACCTATGATCAAGCAATGGTGGACGTCTATGCTTCAAGACGGCAAGAAGCAGTGGAAACAGAGATGGATTCTATGTAATCGAACCAAGTCTGGTCTTTAGTAGATCTACCTGAAGGTATAGTATCTATAGGATGTAAATGGATCTATAAAAAAAGATTGGTATCGATGGTCGGGTTGACACCTATAAGGCTAGGCTGGTAGCAAAAGGCTACAGTCAAAGAGAAGGAATTGAGTATTAAAAGAACTTTTTGCCTGTAGCCATGATTAAATCTATTAGAATGTTGTTATCCACTGCTACACACTTAGACTATGAGATATGGCAAATGGGTGTCAAAACTGCTTTTCTTAATAGATTCCTCGAGTAGGATATCTATATGGAACAACCGAAAGGTTTTGTATCTGAGACTAATATCCATAAATTGTGTAAGTTTGAGAGATCCATATATGGACTCAAACAAACATATCAAAGTTGAAATCTCCGCTTTGATGAAGTAGTTAAAGGATATGGCTTCATCAAGAACGAAGATGAACCCCGTGTCTATAAGAAGACTAGTGGGAGCAAGATCTCATTCTTAGTACTGTATGTAGATGACATTCTACTAATAGGAAACGACGTGGGAATGCTAACCACTGTCAAGAAGTGGCTTTTGAGTACGTTTTCCATTAAAGACTTGGGAGAAGCTAACTACATTTTAGGAATTCATATCTATAGAGATAGAAAAAATAGAATAATTGGTCTTTCCCAAGCCCTTTACTTAGAGAAGGTCTTAAAAAGATTTAGGATGGAAGATTCTAAGAAAGGGTTCTTACCTATGAGACACGGGGTATATCTCTCCAAATCTATGTGCCCTCAAAGTGATAAAAATAGAAAAGAGATGAGTACAATACCCTATGCATTTGCATTGGGTAGCCTGATGTATGCTATGCTGTGTACAAGACCCGACATTGTGTGCGCGATTATCGTGGTGAGTCGATTTCAGGCAAACCCGGGTAAGGAGTACTGGATAGCTGTGAAGAGTATCCTCAAGTACCTTAAGAGGACTATGGATATGATTCTTATCTCTGGAGGTGGAGATCTAAAGGTAGATGGTTATACTAATTTAGACTTTCAGTCTAATGTACATGACCAAAAATCCACCTCAGTCTAAGCAAAACACATCCGCTGATTCCACCACTAAAGCACAATATATGGCTACCTTAGAGGCGGCTGAGGAAGTTGTTTGGCTAAGGCAATTTTTTTTAGGTTTATGTCCTTAAATGTCATAAGAGAATTAGAGAAAGAAAGGACATTAGTGAATTGTAATTGTTTTTATTCTTTTAATAAAACGCATTTTAGTTTTTACTATTATATTGACATTTATATATTGTAATCATCTATAAGTCCATGAACACAAGAATTAACTCTCTAAGGCACTAGAGGAGTTCAATATTGGTGTACTAAAATGGTCTGCAAGTCAAGGATTCCCATGTGGGAATTGGAAATCATCAAGACTTGTATGATATGAGTTCTGATGAGAGAAGTGTCCGTCAATCACTAGGAAGTAATGAAGAACTCACATCATAGGTGCACTGATGGAGATAATGGCACTCAGACATGACTTGCATCGATTCTGTCACATGGGTTTTCACTATTTGACAGTCAATGACAGGATTGATTAAATTGTAATAGGTGTGTCTGAACTTTAGACCTGAGGAATCGAGTTGAAGATATACTTGTGACATTAGGTTTGTCATTAGAGTAGTTAGACCCAATATACCCTATGGTGGGGTCGACCTCGAACTGCAACCTAATGGGCAAGTAGTAGTCTTAACTGATATCCAAGATGGGATTCGTTCCCTCGAAAGTGAACGAGGATTTATCCTATGCATTTATAAGTAAGTTAGATCTTAAAGTCTTTGGCCAAAATATTCACTGATCTAGACTTATTATAAATATAGTATAGAGTCGAGGTTATGAGTTTGACCGAAACCATGACTCTCACTTGACCAGGATAAGGAAACGAAGAGTTTGTATTCACACGGTATTTACAATAGGAAAGGTAAAATGATCCAATCATTTCATCTTATTTGGGATACGATGTCAGCCACTTGACTGGCTAGGTGCAACCCACATTCAATGGAATCCTCCCATTGCCAAACATAGATGAACCTAAAGAGTCACGCTTAAAAAGGAAAAATCGAAAGAAAATGTGGTATATTTCTTTTAGTAATATTTTAAGTTGGATACTTAAAATTAATTAAATGGAATTAATTATATGAAGAAATAAGTTAATTTATTTATACTTTAATTAATATATTATTTCTTGGAGAAATAAAATTAATTAAATATCCTATCTATTATTTAATTAGATTAATTAATTGGATTGAATTAATTAATTAAATAAAGAATTGGACCAAGCTCAAATTGGTGCACCATAACCGTGGAGGCTACTAGGCGTCCTACATGGGCTAATTTGAGCCCAAGGTTATAACTTAAGTGATATAAATATATCACAATAGTTAATACCTAGGCTATAACATAAGTTACAGTTACACACTTGAGCCACAAGAAAGAAAAACCCTCCCCTCTATCTCTCTAGCTGTCGGCCTCTCTGTCAAAGAGAAGAAGATTTTACTGTTCGAGTTTTTTCCGGCGAGACAATTTAGAGGCAGCAATTCTACTCTGCTCGGATTATTAATCAATCAGTCGGATCAGTTCACGAAAGCTTTGAAGAATTCAAAATTGGTGATTCTCCAACCACTTCGCTACAACTGGTAAAGTGTCGATATCTCTATCATACATACGCGTGATAAAACCCTGGGATTGATCCCGTATTAAGAAAATTCCAAAAATTTTAATTACCGTTTTCGCTGCATTTTTGTTAATTTTTCCCAACAGTTTCTTAGAAAACTTCAAGTGGTTCCTAGTGCTGAGCTCCCATTGCCACTTTACTATGACAACAATGGAGCAATAGCGCAAGCTATGGAACCAAGGTCTCACAACAAGTCAAAACACATTGAGAGAAGATTTCACATAATCAGAGAGATCGTTGACAGAGGAGAGATAGCAGTGCATTAAAAAGCCTCTGTTGACAATTTAGCTGACCCATTCATCGAACCACTACCGCGGGCAGTTTTCGACCGACACCTGGAAAGGATGGGTATCAGATACCACAGAGAGTGCCATTGAGTGGAAGTGGGAGATAGTTAGCATTATGCACTCAGATGCCATAGGGGATAGATTGTATAGGTCATTAAATTTGTAATTGACTTATTCTATTTATAATAAAAGGCATTATATTAGTTTTCACATAAATCTTATTAGCATCTATAAGTAGTGTAAAACAATTTTCTGTGTAATCAGTGCAATCTCTCTACTTCTTATGAGATAGGAAGAAAGGAACCGGAGAGATTGATCTTGACTATTGTAGACACATAAGTATGATATCTTCGAACACGACTCACATCGATTTTGTCACTTGGGTTTTCACTATGTGACTATCAATGACAGAACTAATTTTTCGTGATAAGTATAAGTGAACGTATGACCTGAAGTATCAGGTTGAAGATGTTGCGATTCGGTGTAGCGGATGAATTTTTTAACCTGAATCACACCCGAGAATCCATTCTGTGGATATTCATGATATTAAGCATATAGATCAATTAACGAGAATTGATAAGATTAATCGAATTACGTTTTCGTCTATTAAATCTTGAATTATCAGCAGCAGCCCCGGACTCCTGCTTCAAGGTAATCACGCGAAAGAAAAATTCACTGAGAAAAGCTCGATCTCCTCCTCGGCCACAATTGCAGGCGGCTAGTTGGATGGAGTTATGAAACAATTACTTGTGTCAGGTTCTAAAACAATGACTTGTGTTCTTGTTTTTTTTTTTGTTTTTTTTTTGGAGTTCTGACACTGACTGATTACTTATACCATGTAAAAGACTCCCCTGGGTTACACATAAGAGGGGGCGGCCAAAATGGCCTTTGTAGTTGGGCTTCGGGCATTATTTTGACTTAGCCCATGTGTAATTAATTAAATCCAAGTCCAATCAAATTGGTAATTAATTAATTACATTTGTCCAATTAATATTAATCCAATTAATATAATTCAACTTATAAATTAATTTCCAATTAATTTAACTTATGAATTAATATGATTTAATTAATTAATTTAATCCAATTAAATATTTTTAATTAAATCATGCCATCTATTTTGTCAGTCAATTCACATCAAACGTGATTTTACCAAAATACCTTTAGCTTAAGAAAATATTCATTTTCTTCACATAGCGTGACTCTCTATGCTCGATTCAATTGGCAATGGGAGGATTCCAAAGGATAAGGTTGTCACCTAGCTAACACCGTGGAACCAAATCGTAACCCAATTGAAAACGAGATGATCATGTCATCACGAACCTTGACTACGAATATCATATGTGTATAAACTCCTCACCGATGTGACCCGATCAAGTAAGAGTCATGGTTTAGTCAAACTCATAGAACTTGATACTGTACTTAGAATCATAATAATGTGAAATTACCAAACTACCCTTAGTGACAATCACATGATAGTTTATATGTTTTGGCCAAAGACTTATAATTTCAATTACTTACGATCGTACAGGTCACATACTCGTTTACTGTCAAGACTGTGAATCCCGTTTTGCCAAGGTATCTTATAACATCGAATGCACTATTAGATCGTACTTCAAGGTCGATCCCACCTATCAGCTGATACGAGTCTAGCTACTCTGATAACATATCCAATACTACAAGCATGTTATAAATGAATCCTCAGGTCTAAAGTTCACACATACTATCGCAATCTTAATCCCAATCATTGACTGTCAAAGAGTAAATACCCATGTGATCGGATTAATGCGAGTCGAGTTTAAATATGTTAATTCCATTAATCATATTCATGACACCAGCTCCCACTATGTAATCAGTATACGACTAGCACTTCCTTGTCAAAGAAGGTGTCATATGAGTTGAATATTAGTGCCCAATCAATATTCGTTAACTCACGAACTCCCAGTTTCAGAGATTAAGTACCGGACTATTCCATTGCCACCCTTGTCCATAAGAAGTGGAAAGTCTATCTTGAAATCTCTTGGACTAACTTGTTCAATACAGTTAAATAACATTAGATTTATATGAACAAAATCAAAACCTCTATTCTATAAATAGAAACATCAAACGTTTTGTACAAATAACTTATCTAAGCTCTACTCAATCTATTTTCTCATAGGCATTGAGGGCATATGCCTAACAATCTCCCACTTGCACTCAACGCCAATCGCTGTGGTATTTGATTCCCATCTTCTCAAGATGTTTATCTAGCACCGCCTGTGACAATGGCTTGGTGAGTGGGTCAGCTATGTTTTCTGCTGAGGCTATTTTCTGCACGGCTATATCGCCTCTTCCAATGATTTCTCGTATTATATGATATTTTCTCATCATGTGTTCAGATTTGTTGTGAGGCCTTGGTTCTTTAGCGTGCGCAGTTGCTCCGTTGTTGTCACACCATAGTGGCAACGGCATTTCCACGCTAAGAACCACTCCAAGTTTGGCAATGAACTTTCTCATCCAAACAGCTTCTTTGAGGCAGCCACATATTCTGCCTCCGTTGTGGAGTCAGCAGTTGTGCTTTGCTTGGAACTTTTCCAAGACACTTCTCCTCCACTGAGTGTGAATATGTATCCAGAGGTAGATTTAAGGTCATCCGGATAAGATTGGAAATCTGAGTCGGTGTAACCATCCACCTTTAATTCTCTATTCCCATATATTAGTAGCATATCTTTAGTTCTTCTTAAGTACTTTAAGATACACTTCATTGCTGTCCAGTGAGGCTCCCCCAGGTTATCTTGAAACCTAATGACCATGCTTACAGCATGTGCCAGATCTGGCCTCGTGCATAATATCGCGTACATGAGACTACCCACAGTGGATGCATAGGGTATATTCCTCATTTCCATTCTATCCTTGTCCTTATCGGGACTTATAGATTTGGAAAGGTGAATGTCATGTCTCATGGGCAAAAGTCCTCCTTTAGAGTTATGCATTTCATATCTCTTGTGGACTTTCTCTAGTTAGAGCGCTTGGGAGAGACCAATCATTCTATTCACTCTATCTCTATAAAGGAGAATTCCTAGAATGTAGGTCGCTTCTCCCAAGTGTTTCATGGAGAATGTGCTTGAGAGCCATGTCTTGACCGAAGTCAATAAGCTTATGTCATTCCCTATAAGTAGTATGTCATCTACGTATAGAACCAGGAATGTCAACTTGCTCCCACTGACCATTTTATAGACACATGGTTCGCCTTCATTCTTGATGAAGCCATATTTCTTGGCTTCTTCATCGAACCTCAGCTTCCAACTCTGAGAGTCTTGTTTCAGTCCATAGATGGACCGATTAAGTTTGCAAACTTTATGAGAGTCGGCTTTAGATATAAAGCCCCTGGGCTGTTGCATATAAATGTCCTCATCCAAGTGTCCATTTAAGAATGCGGTCTTTACATCCATTTGCTAGACTTCATAGTCTAAGTTTACAGCTATGGCTAGTAGAATTCTAATAGATTTGATCATGGTTACTGGCGAAAAGGTTTCCTCATAGTCAATGCCCTTTTTTTTACTATAACCTTTTGACACTAGCTTGGCCTTATAGGTGTCCACCTTTCCATCTGGACCAATCTTTTTCTTATAGATCCATTTGCATCAAATTGGTCGTACTCCATTTGATAGATCAATAAGAGTCTAGACTTGGTTCAAATACATCGAATCAATCTCTACTTTCATAGCCTCAAGCCACTTAGAGGAATCTATATTCGTCGCTGCTTCATCATAGTCAGAGGGATCATCTTCATGGCTTCCTTCTGCAACGACATACAAATAATGCTGCGTTTTGTGCAGATAGCCATATCTCTCAGTCGGCTAAGATACTCTGCTAGATCGTCGTTGCGACGGTTGTGTCAAGTTGGGTTTAGATTCTTGAATTGATGTCTCCGAAGGGACGTTATCTTCTTCTTCCAGAATAATCTTTCTACCTGCACCACCTTCTTAAATGAATTCTATTTCCAGAAAGTGGGCTTGTAAGGCCACGATGATCCTATGATCATTTTGCAGGTAAAAGAGGTATCTCATCGAATCAACGGGAAAACTGATAAAACGTCCTTTTAAGGATCTATCCTCTAGTTTCTCTACCTTGGTCTTCTTACATATGCTGGGCAACCCCGTATTCTTAAGTATTTCAGACTAGGCTTCCTACCGCTCCATATCTCATATGGTGTAATGGGAACAAATTTCGAGGGACATTTGTTCAGAATGTGCGCAGCTGTAAGCAAAGCATGTCCCCACAATGAGATGGGTAAATCGGTGTAGCTAAGCATGGGGCATATCATGTCCAACAGAGTACAATTCCTTCTTTCTGCTACTCCGTTGAGTTGTGGGGATGCTGGAGGAGTTGGTTGTAATACTAATCCTTGTTCTTTTAAGAACTCGTCAAACTCAGCACTCATGAATTCGCCACCTCGATCAAATCTCAGTGCCTCAATACTGTACCCAGTTTGTTTTTCAGTCAAAGCTTTGAATTCCTTGAACCATTCAAGTGCTTCGGATTTATACTTCATCAGATAAACTAGACCATACCTAGAGTGGTCATCTGTGAAGGTTATAAAGTACTGAAAACCTCCAAGGGCTGCATCCTTGAGGGACCCACAAATGTCAGTGTGGATTAATCCTAAAACTTCATTTGCCCTTTCGAAATGTCTAGTGAACGGTGACCTAGTCATCTTGCCTTTGAGGCACGACTCACAAGTCGGATGTGGGTCAGACCCAAGTGGACCAATGAGCCCACGTTTTTCCAACTCGTGAATCTTAAATTCATCGGAATGTCCCAGTCTAAGCTGCCATTCCATTCATACTACGTTTTCTAGTCATAGTATTAACCATACATTGATTTCGAACATTCAAATAGTATAAACCATTAATTAAAGATGCAGAGCCAACACACTTATTTCCAAAATAATATCGCAAGAATTATGTTTAAATGTAAACAAATATCCTTCCTGACCAATACAGGAATAGAAATAATATTCTTGAGCCCATTGGGCAAAACAAGGCAATCATCTAATCTAATTTGATGTCCAAAAATTAATGCAACAGAAGTAATTCCAATGTGAGTCGCAACCACGCTGTGTCCGCTTCCTACATTGATCATCGCTTCATTCTCAACCAGCTTTCTACTTGCCTCCAGATCCTGGTTCAAAACACAAATATGAGCACTAGCTCCGGAATCTAGAATCCAAGAAGTAGAAAATATCATCATAGAACAATTTGTTTCAAAAATATAAAGTTCTACACCTGCTTTATTTTCTGCTTTCAGCTTCAGACAGTCACACTTCCAATGCCCTGCTTCTTTGCAGTGGAGGCAGATGTCTGTCTTCTTTGGACCCCTGGCCTTGAACCTCTTCTTTTGGTTTCCCTTGCCTTTGGTCTTTCCAGAAGAATTTGTAACTCCCAGTTGCTTCTTGCCTCGTTTCTTCTTCTGATTCTTTGAAGAATCAGTAGAAACGACCAAAGCAGTCTCTTTCGTCTTGGGGTCCATTTGTGAGTGAGCATTTGTGAGTTTGTTCAAAAGACCCGATAGTGAACACTCAATGTCATTCATATTGAAATTCACTATGAATTGCGAAAAAGACTTGGATAGTGACTACAAGATGAGATCAGTCTGAAGCTGGAAGTCCATAGAGAAGTCGAGGGCTTCCAATCTCTCGAACGTGGATATCATATTTAAAACATGATCCTCAACTTTCTCTCCTTCCTTCATTCTCACCCCAAAGAATTGACATGAAGTCTCATAACGAGCAGTCCTGTTGTGCTCTTCGTAGAGTTCCTTTAAATGAACCATGATTTCAGCAGCTGTTCCCATCTTTTCATGAGATCGTTGCAGTTCATTGGTCATCGATCCTACCCCTTGACACAAGTGTCAGCTTTAATCCAGTCTTCACGGGCAAGCCGATCTTCAAAAGATCCAAGGTCTGGGACTTCAGGCATCTCTTCGTCGAGCACATGTCCCAAAGATTCAAGGCTGAGGACAATCCTCAGATTTCGTATCCAATCAATGAAATTTGGTCCAGTGAGGACATTTTTCTCAAGTAGTATTGTCACAGGGTTAGTCATTGTGATGGAAATAAACTGCAGAAAAAAATAACCAAGATTTTCAATTAGATGTGTTATTATGTACTTTCAAGTAAAATCAAGCATCTCAATATTTACTTGACTCCCACTATTTTTCTCGAAATATTCCACTCCCACTGCAATAATCGGAAACCTCGTTGGATTAGTTTCATAGTGTGTGATTGATTTCCCCAACGATCTAAACAAGTTGCAACCTTGAACAATATATGGCTCGTTAGATCATTGAGGTGATGTCAAACATCAATCAGTCCAACCGATGATTCAATCCCCTTTAGCTTATGGATCACTGAACCGAAAACTTTTTCGATATATAGGTGGTGATCCATCTGAGTCATTTATTCCATCAACTCCTATCGGTTTAACAATTCAATCTTGCCTTCCAACCTTAAACGATATATGGGGTGAAATTTGTTTCGACATGAAGGCATCAAATGCACTAGAGAAGATAGAGTACCATGTCTTGATGCATGACCCCCTTATTCCGGGAAGATGCCATGCACTAGAAATGAAACCACCTTCTAAAGTTTGATGGAGAGCTAGGACGTCCAATGCCCCTTTGCTTACTCAGTATTTTAATTTAGGAGAATTATAACAGTCGATAATGATATTAAGTTGGTCTCACTTTGCATATTAATTTCTTTATCGCGCTATAATTGGAAATGCATAAGAATAAGTCTAGCAATTCTAACAACACACACATGTATGGACTATCTAGATGAACTCGAGCCAATGAGTGATTGGGAAGGGGTCCTATCTACTACAAGGATTGGGCCCTATACAAAGATCTAATCTTCTTGATTCTCCAAGACTTCATGTGCCACCATGAACCGCCATTTGGGTCTATCTCTAAAACAATTACATAGAAATAACCTATAAAAAATTTTATGAATTGAAGATACAAACTGGGGCCCTCAAAACCGGCCCAATACAACCTAGGTAAGACAGCAAAAATAGAACTCTAAGTCCATACAACGTGTCACCATTACATATATAAGGAGCACATAAACAATTTAAACACATATGTGAGTTTATCCTTTAAATCTAATTTAATGTGTGATTAAATCTAATTTAGTCTAAGATTAAATACAATTTAATCTATGATTAAATCCAATTCAATCTCTTAATTTAACCCAATTTATTCTTCGATTAAATCCAATTTAATATCATCAAAATAAATCCAATTTAGTTTGAATACTTTAACCTAATTAAAGATTGACTATCATCAAATAACGTCTAATGGGTAATTTAATCTAAACACATAGCAATATCATGTAAAAGGAAAGCGGTATTTAAATCTAATTCAACAAATCCAATTTAATATATACCAACTTTGAAAAGGAGTTTTAAATCCAATTTAAGACTTTGAACAATTCTAAGTTCATTTGAAATTTTTCAAGTTTAAATCCAATTTAAATAAAATAACTAAATCCAATTAAAAGTAAATTTAAATCTGATTTAAATTTCCTAAATCCAATTTAGGGTTCTTGAATAAACTTAAATCTAATTAAAATTTATTCACTAAACCCAATTTAGAAGTTGAAACAAAATTTAATTAGGGTTGTTTACTTGATAAATATTTAGGTTAAGATTTTTCAATTTGGATTGAACCCCATAATTAATTAATTGATAATTGGTCAATCCAATTTAAATCATTAGGCCAAGCCCTATAATTAATTATGTTAGGCCCAATACAAAAAACCAATTAATTGAACAACAGCTGGGCTTGGCCCAGCTTTATTAACTAATTACGTTGGGCCAAGCCCAGCAAAATCTAACATGCGCTGGGCCGGATGAACAGTGCACTGGGCCAAGCCCAGCGCATATATATACCCTTCAGCCCAACGCTTACTTATGCGTTGGGCCAAGCCCGGCGCTGTATACATTTGGATGTTGGGCTAACCCTAATGTGTTGGGCTAAAGCCTAACACCTTTACTGCTGCCGCCCAAAGCAGCGGCGACGGCACTGTTGCTACAGTAGCGCGGCGGGGCGATTTTACTTGTGAAAAATCAGAGCTAAGTTTGTACAAGTGCTCTAAGTCTTTATTTGTCCATGAAAGACTTCACTTTACTTGTGAACTAGTTTTAAGTAATCAAGATCGATCTCTCTAGTGTCATTTTTCCTATCACATAGGAAGTAGAGGGATTGTACTGAAAACATGGACAAAACATTTTACACTACTTATAGATGCAGATAAGATTTAAGTGAAAACTAAATAATGCCTTTATTAATAATATTTAAAATAAGTTCACTACAAGAAAGATGCCCTATCATTCTATCCTCTATGGCATCTTAGGGCATAATCCTAACAGTAGTTGGGTTCGGCTAGAATGTTCTTTTCGAGTGAAACAGAAAGTGGATTGATAGTCATATTGATCGAGAGAGAGAAAACAACAAATAACTATAGAAAATAAACCAGACTTGATTAGATGACTGTAATTTAAACTTTAACCAAGTTAAATCAAGGACTTTAATCCAAACTTGACTCCCACTACATATTTCGAGGTCTACACTCCCACTATAGAAAGTGATCATTGTTCATTACTTCGTAGTGGAGATTGATTTCTTTAATCAATATAGTGGATGACAACCCTTTAACGATATATAGTCCACTATTCAATTAAAGTGATGTCCAACATCAATCTATCTAATAGATGATTCAATCTTATTTTCCCATAATCCACCAAAACCGCAACCCTTTAACGATATATAGGTTTGTGGATTATCTAAGTTCATTCCCATCAACACCTTTTAATCTAACATTTGAATTTCACCTTGCAACCCTTTAACGATATATAGGCATCCAATACACTTTATAAAATTTCAAAATTAGGTCCAAATACATGACCCCCATTTACTGGAATGATGTCGCATGGGTTTCCACTATGTGACTATCAATGATGGAACTGATTATGCGTAATAGTTATATGTGAACCTTTGGCCTGAAGTATCAGGCTGAAGATGCACTTGTGACGTCAAGTCTTTCATTAGAGTAGTTAGACCCAATTCATCCTTTGGTGGGGTCAACCTCGAAATGCGGACTTGATGGGCAAGTGGTAATCTTAGCAGATATCTAATATGGGATTTGTTCTCTCATAAGTGAATGAGTGTGTACCTTATGAAATTATAGATCAATAGAGATCAAAGCCTTTAGCCAAAGCAAACGAGATGATTGTGCTTGGCACTAAATCGATCTCAATGATCTCATATTTATTATGATTTATACATATGGTCAAATCCAGTGAGTGTGACATAACCATGACTCTCACTTGACCGGGGAACGTGAACAAAGGGTTTATACATATACGGTATTTACGATTGGAAGGTTTCGGAATGATCCTATCATTCGTTTTCATTTGGGTTACGAAGTGGGCCACGTGACTGGCTAGGTGTTACCCACTTCCTTTGGTTTCCTCTCATTGCCAAACGAAACGAACCTAAAGAGTCGCGCTAAAGGATTGACAAAGAAAAATGAAGAAAAAGGAATTTCTATTATTTCTTCTGGGAGTTTTAATTTATTGGATAAATTAAATAATTAATTATTCATTAGATGAAATAATTAATTATAATGATAAGATTAATTATTAATTAATTTCCTTGTGAAATATATTAATGAATTAATTTATCTAATTAATTTGGTTATTTAATTAATTAATTTATTTATTGAATATAATAAATTATTAATTGAAATAAGAAATTAATTAAACAAAATAAATCTCGGGGCTAAATAAGGAGTCCAATTGGAGGCCTCAATGTGGCGTCTTTGAGAGGCCACGAATTAGGGCTCTTTTGTTTTGACTTGTTCAATAAGTCATGAGGTATATAAGGACTCTTTGATTTAGAACAAGTAAGAAAAGAATACACAACTCTCATAACTCTCAAAAGAAAGAAAAATATTCCTCCCCTCCTCTATACCTAGCCGTCGACCATAGAGAAAGAAGAAAGGGGATTTTTCGTTTGTTGATCCGTGCGTGACGATTTAGAGACGACGTATTTTCGTTGTTCGGATCAAGTTCAAGTTTGAAGAATCAAATCAAAGGATTGAAGATTTGGAAGCTTCAATATTTCGAGTTTGGAGAAGAAGAAGTTTTTCTCCATCATCATATTCATATTAACGAGTAAGTTTTATTTGTTATACGCTTTTAGATTCAATTATGCGAATTAGAGTACTAATTGGGTTTTCGTTTTAATTTTTGAAATCCCTTCCGCTGCGTTTATGCTTTTTCGAACGAAACCCAACAATTCTCCCTAACCCAGAGGGAGTAGAAGATTTTCCTTAATATGAAGGACTTAACGTTGTTTATGAAAACTTACAAATGCCTATTAGAAAACAACACAAAATGCTTTTTATTAAAACGAAATGTTTAATTGCAAATTAATGCCCTATAATTCTATCCTCTATGACATTTGAGGGCATAACACAAACATTTATACGCATATGGTAATTGTAATCAAGGTTCGTGAAAACGTATTCATCTCGTATTCAATTGGGCTACGATTTGGTTTTACGATGCTGGCTAGGTGACAACCTTATCCTTTGGTATCCTCCTATTGCCAATTGAATCGAGCCTAGAGAGTTGCGCTATGTGAAGAAAAAGAATTATTTTCTATGCTAAGGGTATTTTGGTAAATTCACATTAGATGTGATTGACTAACAAAATGGATGACATGATTTAATCAAAGATATTTAATATTAGATTAAATTAATCAATTAAATAATTAATTCATAGGTTAAATTCTTTGGAATTAATTTATAGGTTGAATTAAATTAATTGTATTAAGTTTAATTGGATTAAAGTAATTAATTAAAGTCAAATTAGATTTGGACTTAATTAATTACACTTGGGCTAAGATGAACAAAGTCCGAAAGCACATCCACATAATTAGGCCTAGCGGCCGCCCCCTCTTGTTAGACTTGGGATATTATTTAACACCTAGTAGTTGTTAGTGAGTAATAGAACTCTCCGACTCAGTCAATTTAGAATTTGACTTTGAGAAACAAACCTAGAGCAAAAGAAAGACGAAAATTCCCTCCCCTCTCTCCTAACTAGCCGCCGCCGCCTTACCTGCTGTGGAGGAGATCAGAGCTCTATTGGAGATATTCTTCCGCGTGATTATCTAGAGGAAGAGTTTGGGTTGCTGCTGTTGTAGTCGAATTTTTGTCATCAAGACGTAATTCGATTATCCTCTCGATTTATTTTTCTTGTTGTGAAATTATATCATGAAACCCCCGATCCAATTTCTGGAGTGATTCGAAAAAATCTTATCCGCTAGATCGAATCACAACAGAAACTCCCACTATCCCATAGTATTTGACTGGTACTCCTTGTCAATAGGGGTATACATAAACCCAGCTGAACCGCTCAAACCGAGCTGATCCTCCTGAAAACTGTCGGTTTAAAATTTTTAAATAATAGTGACAGTTTGAAAATATTGCAACCCTTCACTTTCGGGTCGGGTGGTGGTTTAATAATTACAACCCACCTAACCGGTGACCCAACCGCTAATTATATATGTTGCACATATATGTATATATAGTTAAAGATTACAACCAAGCTTTGAAAACAATATACACATATATACTCTCCAACAACAGTGATTTTGTTCATATTCATGTAACACTTCACTTTTTATTTGGGCAAACAAATTGAATACCTTCTTTGAACACCTGTTTTTATTTGATTTGAAGAAAGTTTCATTTTCCTAAGGAAATATATATCATATATATATATATATATATTTATGATAAATTTATTTAACATTTTAGCTTTAGTTATATTCGACAATTTCACTCATTACAAATTATGATAATATGATTTTTATTAACATCACTTATTCTTACATATCCCACCTATACATTTTTTTTTTCTAATTACATTTACAACAATGAATATTTTATTTAATTTCTTACTTACTAGTTGTAACTACAAATAAGTCGAAAAAATTATAATTATAATTTGAAAACTGATAAGTTCACATTTTACGATTATTTACCCCCTTTATATAGGTATTTTCGTCATAGTTTAGTAATGATAATCCCGCATGTTGCTTTGACTTGTTGGCATTTCATGTGTGCAGGGATTCAAGTTGAATAAATCGATATTTGAGTGAGAAGGCCAAAGAAAAGGCGCGAAGCAAGTGAAAACTGGAATCTGTCTTTCTAGACCACGGTCCAGTTGGACCGCGGTTCAGGACCGCGGTCTAGCACGTAAGTGGACCGCGGTCTGCCACGTTTCAGACCGCGGTCCGTTTTCCTGTGCCCTAGTTTTAGTCCGCCGTTTTTGCCATTTTTGAGAGACTTTTCACCTACCAAAAGGGCTTTTCTTGCTCTCCAAGACCCAAGGAAGCCATGACAAGTCCCAAGGAAGCTTGAAGAGTCATTTTTCATCATAAAATCTTGGAATCACACTTTGTAATAGGGAATAATTCAACTCTTTCTCTTAGATTAGTATATCAACTATGTCTTTTGGAAATATTGGATTATCTTTTGTTGCAAGTATGAGCTAAGTATCTTGTGGTTGGGTTATGTGAATACTTTGTGATATTTTGTGTTTAATGAATTCCTAGTTTCCGGATTTATTACATTCTTGTTGCATGTTTGATTTTTAAGCTTAATGCTTGCACATGCTTGATCACCATGTGTTTGATTTAATGCTTTGTCTTGAGACCGAGAGGAGATAGATAAAGGCAGATCATAAAATCAAATATCATAACGTAACAATTGACTAGAGATAGAATCAATTGCGTTGTGTGGCTTTTGTGATAAGTTGACCCGAGTGAATGTAGGATCTTTGTAAGCAAGGAATCTCTTTGAACCTTAATGCATGTTAGTTAATTCAATCTTCGCTATAGAGACATGGGAAGTTGTTAACTAGTATAAGATCGTTATTTTAAGAGATTGAGTAATGAATACATTAGGGGGTTTCTCCATAACAAGAGTGGTCTAAAAATGCGGGTAATTTAGAGTTTATGAACATAAGATAGAACATAGTAGGATCATAGCCCAATCATCTCTTTCCATTTGATATAATACCTTGTTTATCATATAGTTGTCTTTAATTATTTTCATAGTTCAACCATCTGTCATCTTATAATTTGATTTAGCTTAGAGTTAGGTAATATAGCAATTACGAGCATCAAATCCAATTGTCCCTGTGGAGACGATACACCCTGGGCTAATAGTCCACTTTATTACATTGCACGACCTAGTATACTTGCTAGGATAAATACGTGTCAAGTTTTTGGCGCCGTTGCCGGGGACAATTGCGTTATTTGATATTGTAATTCACTTATCTTCTCTAAGGATAAGTTGTTGTTTTTGTGTTTTTAGTTGCTGGTTTTGTGTTTTAAGTTGCTGTTTTTGTGTTGTAAGTTGCTATTTTTGTGTTACAAGATGCTGTTTTTGTTTTTTTAAGTTGTTGTTTTTGTTTTTTTTTTAAGTTGCTGTTTTGTTTTTTTTAGTTGTTGTTTTGTTATGTTTTTTTATTATTCTTGAATAGATGAGCATCAATGACATTTATTGGTCAAAACAAGGATGGGATGAAGGTGACGAATACGGGAGTCAAGTGCAAGAGTTATGTTCGTGGTGTGGAGACGTTTATCATAGCGATTACTATCAGCATGGATTGAGAAGTCAGCAAGATTTGCCATTGAGTTATTATGTTATGAGAGCTTTACAAGCATACCTGCAACAAGATAGGTCCCCCTTTCTAATGCAGGGAGAATTTGAATCGACTAACTTTCAGAACCATGGGGATTATCAGCAACAATGTGATAGGAACCCAAGTTTTGAGGAGTTGGTGATCCAATGGATGAAGTCGAATGATGAGCGGTCTAAAAATCTCAAAGCATCTATGATGGAATTACAAGCACAACTAAACCAAATTTCCAACTTAGTTGCAAAGAGATCATTGAACACCACATGTATTAGCACAGAATAGAATGATGAGGCTCCAAAAGCAACATCACTAGAAGACTCACAATTCAGCATAGAGTCTCTGAAATCCATCCCATCAAATGACCAAGAAAAAGCATTAGAAATCTTCAAGAATCCAACACCACCTACCATCATATCTCTTGATTTCTTAAGAAAGTGCGTCAATAACCAGAGAGATAGAGTGGTGGAGGTTGAAGACAAGGTTTACAACTTTAGTGGCCCGTTCAAGGCATACACTAAGAACCTAAGTGATACTACGGTTGGAAATGCGGAGATTCGAAGATATAAAAGTCACTGGGATATATCACCACTAAAGTTGTCAGAATCAAGGCTCGAGGAGTTAGGCCTAGACACATACTTATTAAACCATCAATGGAAAACTCCCCTTCTTTAAAATTCACTTTTAGTTATTTACAATTTTATTACATTTTTATAAAAGTGAATTTGAGCTCATATCTTAGTTTTTCAGGATTTGTGAATGTGATGGGACATGATAAGCCTTTACGCAACTGGAAAAAGCACAAAAAGGCTCGTCCCTACAAAGTTGGCATTGCTCCTTATGATCCACCGTGAGCAGTGCAAGGGAGTCGAGCTAATGACTTAAAACAAGCACTTCGTGGGAGGCAACCCACGTTTTACATACTTTCTTTCATTTTCGTTATTTATTTTTTTGTTTTGTTTTGTTTGTTTCATTTTAAGTGTTCTTAATTGTTTTGATGATGCTTTTTGTCTCTTCTTGTTTTTCTATCTTCAGATGGCTAGGTTTTATTGGCAGCATCTTCGCCTTCTTGCGCATTCGCTACTTGGACCTCCGTTAACTTCCGCTATCAGGGACGTCTTTCTTTCCCTTAATTTACATGTATATGTCCGCTCATTGGGGACAATGTGCTAGATTGGTTGGGGGGTGGGTTAGACGTCCCAATTTCATTATGATGTGGCGATTTGGCGTAATTTGTATTCATTTGTTAAATTTCATACGTGAATTGGTGTTAGAAAGTGAAGCTTTGTCAAGTTTTAAATTCGTGTTGTGTTATATCTTGACTTGGAGCATGATTCGTTTGAGTGTCTCCACTTTATCTAAGATGAAATCCTTTGTCTTTGATCAACATATCGTATTTTATACCTTGAAAGCCTTTTTAGCTATGATTATGTGATTTTTTGAGGATGTAAAGCATTGAACTTTGTTGGTCCCAAGTGGCATACGAAAGGGTTTAGAAGGGGGGGGGGGTTGAATAGACCCTGAAGTCTTTTTCGACTTCAAAAGATTCGTATTAAAAAGGTTTTTGGACGCTTGAAAAGTACACGCTTGAAGTGTCTAACGCTTGACTTAAGCGTTCACTTAAAATATAGGCGCTTTGGTGAAGCGTCTAATGAAGACTATTTTTGTAAAGTTAACTTAGATTTCAAGACTTGAATACTACAACCAAATAGGTTTGAGCGTTCACTTCTTTGATCAGTGTTAGCACAGCGGAATGATTTTTGTAGTCTTCTTTTAAAAGCTTTAGCGTCACAACAAGTTTCTTAGTTGCTTAGCATTTGATTAAGTTTTACTTTATCAGATTATGATATGACAATATGAATGCTGAAAGTAAAGTAAAGAACAGTATTTGTAAGGTTCGTTGGGTGGTGTAATCCCAACTACGTCCTTCTTTTCCTCGAACACTTGGAGGCAATCCACTAAAATGATTCTCAAAGAATCACACAGAATCTTCTACAAATTAGGGAGAGATGGATTTCGATGACTTGAGCTCCTTGATCACACAGATTTCTGCTCCAAATCACTTCAATCCCCTTGCTTCTTTCACCCAAAAATATGGCAAGTATTCAACTTCGTCTTCACACAGATCGCGAAGTGGATAGGGGTTTTCTAAAAGGTTTGTTTGATTTTGATAAAGTTCAAACAACTAGGAATATCTCGGTAGCAATGTGGGTTTCTCCGAAAAGAATGTTTGAGATATTGGGTTGACTGTCTCAAGATTTGAAGAAAAGCAAAGAGAATATTTTCTTGAAAGTTTTGGCTTTTCTGAGATTGTAAGGAATGAGACTTCAATGCAACAGCAATTCAACTTGATAATTGTTCTCTGTATTTGGCTTGTTGTTGAAGTCCTATTTATAAGCATTCTTGGAAAAAGTGTCCGTTTGAAACATGCAAGGGCGCGTGTCTCTCACTTCCGCGAGTGAACAACTTTTGTCCTTTTTCCTGAAAATTTGCTGCACAAAAGTTGGTGCTGCAGTCTTTGAATAGTTGACAGTCCAATAGGGTGGCTTCCCCGTACGTCTGAAAGTGCTTATCACATTTAATGCTCTTATCAGCATTTAATGCATTTGAATTAAATGTCCATTGGTATTTAATGCTTTGAGAATATTTGCATTAAAACTCCTTCTGGACTTAGAAATAAATTCAGGTGATATCACTTCTGTCCTATAAGGTAACGCTTGATATAGCTGGTCAATTGGATGCTTGGAGACTTTATCTTCATTCAGAATTCAGGCGCTTGAGTCTTCAAACTATACTTCTGATAAACTCACCCAGAACATATCAGACGCTTAGTCTAAGACGGCTTAACCTAACAATCTAAAATAAGAATAAAGCAAAGCCTATTACAAATCTAACGCTTCAAAGCTGAAAAACAAACTTACATATTTTTGGGGTCTAACAAAGGTCCTAATTGTCATCATCAAAACATCTAACATGAAATTCCTAACAGGGTCTAACAAAGGTCCTAATTGTCATCATCAAAACATCTAACATGAAATTCCTAACAATTTCCCCCTTTTTGATGATGGCAATACTTACTCTTTTATAGTTCAAGAGTTAGACAGACAAAATAAAAGTTAGCTTTGATTAGATAATGTTAGTTAAAGTTAGTTACGCTTCAACGAGATGTTTCAGCTAAAAAAATGCATTTTATATATATCGAGAGTTACAAGCATTTTTACAACTAAACAAACAAAATATGAGAGACAAGAATATAGATAATGCAAATCAAAAGGCTTTAACATCTTAGTCTAACTTTGTATCGCTTGGGCATTTCAGCTCGGATAGCTTCAGTTAGATTATCTTCCAGAGTCATCATCACTTTATGATCTTTGTTGATTATGAGCTTATTTTCTTCTTTCTGTCTCTTCTTGAAAGCAGTAAAGTGATTGTCCCAATCAGTTGGGTCAATACCAATATACCTTAGGCAAATTCTGAAAGATTGGATGAAGTCAAACATCTGCCTCTCTTCAGCTAAGATTCTTGGATCTGTAGGTTCTGGAATAGATGTTCTTTGAAGAGGGATGTCAAACTGTTCAAGCAGTGCCCAAGAAGGTATTGGTAGATTTGGATATAGTGCTTGTGGGGTTTCTCTTAGCGTTCTACTAGACGCTCCAGCAGAAGCACTTACCTCAGAAGCAGTTATCCAAGAGGGGAGATTTAGCGCAGAAGGAGAAGGCAAAACTTGACGCTTAGGAGCCGGAGGCTCTTGAGCTTTAGAACTAGACGCTTTCCTCTTTTCTCCTTTCTTCTTCTTTTCCCCCTTATTGCCATCATCAAACTTTAGAAAATGACCTGTGAGTAAACTGACCTGATGAGCAATCTGAGACATAGAATCTGTGATGTCATCCAGACGCTTGTCGAATCGTTCCTGCAGGGCAAGGAGCTTGGCGCTGGTAGCATCATTTAGAGAAGTCTCGAGGGTTTCAAGGCGCTTTCAAGCTCTTCTTTCATGGCAAGTTGGTTTGCTTGAGTGGCATCATGCATTTCTTGAAAGTCTTGTTTACACTCACCAACAGCCGCTTGAGCTGAACTACGCATATGAGCAATCTGAGCGCTCATAACGTGAGTCTCAATTTTTGCCAAATCGTCTTTGATCCAGTGGAGAGATTCTTCGTTTTGAGTAACATGGGCACTGATATTCTCTAAAACGGATTTGAGCAAAGGACCGAAAGATTGACTCTCATCTAGACGAACCGCTTGAGGAGCCGATCGCTTGAACCTGGATGAGTGTTTGAGAGAGTCAATAGGAACTTGATATGCGGGATCAAAGACAGTACCTCGTATGTCAAGAGAAAGATCCTCAGCAATATCATCAGCAACGGGTTCAGGAGCGTCAGGAAGATCCTCTGGTGGAGACGCTTGAACGGGTTCTTCAGCAGACGCTGGAATACTTGTGACTTCAGACGTGAACGCTTCAACTGACTTAGCAGGCGCTTTCTCAAGCGCTGACTCAGGTTGACAAAAGTCATCAAATTGGAAGTTCCAATTTGCTAAATCGGCATAAGAAGTGGATGCAGCTTCCAAAAGTTCAGTGAGTCTGGTTCTAGTCACACAAGTACCGGAAATGAATGTGTGAAGGGGACTATCAATGGCCCTAATGTGCATTGGACCAATGATATCTAGCACATGATTTAGAAAGACTTTGGACGGTGCTTGACAGATGGAAAAGATGGAATCTGGGCAGTAATGTCTGGAAAATCCAATCAAGCAGTCAGAAGGGAAGAGACTTGAGATCCTCAGGCACGTAAGCAACGTAGTACTCTTCTAAATATGGATAGATCGCTTGAGCTAGTCCCTGATTTCTTTCAAGCAGTGAGAGAACAAACTTATAATGATTGAGTACCTCTTTGCGGATAGAAGGGAGCAGAAGATATCCTCGAAAAGAGTTGATGACGGAGCCATTCCATTGTCGGAGATTGGCAGTGAAGATTTTGTCGAACAGAGATAAGGGAGTCATAATCTTCACCATCAAATTGAAATTATCCTCGCAGTGGCTCGGAGCGAAATTCAAGCACGATACAAAAGAGGTACCACTGGAAGATGTTTGAGCGTTGAAAAGTAGAGGAGTAATGGATAGTCTGTGAAGCTCTTGACATAGACATTGTTCAACTTGATGTCTAATTAGTGGGAGCTTGAGAACAGGTCCAACTCTCTGTTGACGCTGCTTTAGGCAATACTTGGCGAACTGACGCTTCTTGTCATGCATGCCTATGCCGAATAAATGGGGAGCTTTGACTAACTCTGAGAATGTATATTTGTTTCCCACATACGCTTCAACCCAGTTAACTTCCTTCATGCAGTAATCTGTTCCAGCATTGACCATGGCGCGAATACCTTCATGATGAATATCTCTGATAGATTCAAAGCGATATCTATCAGTCTGATAGTTGGCACTCCAGACGCTGTCAAAATATGCATCAGCTTCAGTCTGGATCAAATCTGTGAGAGATTCTAGACGCTCACCGGCATGAACTGCTTTATTTTTCCACAGGCGAAGTGGATTGACTGAAGATAGATTTTCAATACTATTAGCAGTCTGAGGAAAGTGTGTGTAGCCTTCTCTGTTCAAGACTGACTCTGATGGATTGAGAAAGCTAGAACGAAGAGGCTCATACACCCGAATATTGTAATCTCTTAGAGTGAAACCGGAGGGTTTGCTGTAGCCATAATCGAGATAATATGCCAAATCCACATCACATCTAGGAGTTCTTCCTCCTTGTCTGTCTTGTTGAAGAATAAGAGAAGACGGTATTTGACCAGGGGTTTTTCCTAGTTCAAAGGCTCTGTAATACTTTCTCTGAATTTCTGTTAGTGCAGTGTTAAACACTATATCCCTGATTTGACGGTCAGAATCAATCAACAAGGCAATGTCATTCTCAGCAGCAATGTATCTTTCTTCTTTGTATCCTGTAGGAATGAAATCTTCTTCGAGCGTTGGGGGCATATAGTTGATTGAATGATCAATTGTCTTCAGCGTGTCGAGTTTGAAGAAGTGCCTAGGTGCTGAAATGTCTTCAGCAATGCTCTAACCTTCTGAGCGTGCCTCTGTTATAGCCTGAACAGGGATTGATGTCTGAACCTCTTTAGTAGCAGGTTCCTCAGCTTCAATTGCAGCAAATTCTGCGGCAACATCTTTAGCAATAGCCACAACTTCTGTCATCTCAACATCTAGGAGGACATCTGTTGATGCTTCAGCAGCGGCTGGAACTATAGCCTGAGAACTTGTCTCAATAGCAATACTTTGAGCGCTTGGCTCAGCAGCAACTTCAGCGCTTGGCTCAGCAGCAACTTGAGCACTTGGCTTAACAGTCTCAGGCTCTTCAGGAGCAGGAGCAGCCCGACGCTTGCTAGTCCTGGAACGCTTGAAGATTTTTTTCACGTTGACTCCTTCAACGAGCTTAAGCGGTGGAGCGGGAGGATCAACAGCTGGTTCTTCAAAGTCTATTTGTTTGATGATCCCTTCCAGCTTCCTCCTCTTCAGAGGTAACTTGTCCTCAGCATCCTCATCAGTTTCCTCATCATCTTTCTGAGGAAAAGGGACAAATTGAGCCTTGGGCTTTCTGGGAGCCCTCTTCTTTGTTGCAACCGAACGCTTCACAGCTTCTTCTGGAACTGGACGCTCCGCTTCCTCATCGGACACTTGACGTACTTCCAGACGCTCAGATAGTGGTTTAGCAGCACCACCAATTTTGGGAGGATTGAAGAGATTATTCATAATCCTTCTTCCCAGCAACTTGGTCTTATTCAACGGGAGACCAGTCGAGTATACACACTGTGATTTGTACAGCATGTCACTTAGAATAAGCCCATAAGGTTTATTAAAGGCGCTTAAACAGTCCCGAAACCTTCCAAACTCACTCCAGTTGATCTTGATGTTGAGGAGTATAGCAGTCATCATCTGAAATTGTACTGGGTTCACCTTATCAAAGGTTCCCACTCGGCATTCTATGATCTTGCTGCAGAAATCAGCCAACAGTCGGTATTTGGATACCAGTTCTTTCTTTTCAAAGTACTGAGTGTAGGGTACACCGTCGTACGCACTCATGGTTGTCCATGCTTCCTTGATTTTCTTTAAAGTAACACAATCCAATGCCTCACCCTCATTTGGAAGATTGAAGTTCTCGGCAATGGAGGCAGCAGACAAAATAAATTCCTTGGAAGGCTCCTTCTTGGATAGAGGAATTAGACAAGAGATAGACTTCTTGTCCTCTGAAAGTTTAGCAGTCTTCCAGAAGGTGTCGACTTCAGTCGGAAACAGATAGGAGTATTGGGTCAAGAAAGGTTTAAGCCCAGCTTTGACTACCATGTTCATCATGTCTGTTAGATTGATCTGAGGTTGTTCATAAAGGAATTTCCAATCGACAACAAGGCCTTCAGTAACCTTGATGGCAAGTTCAGCAGAAGTAGACGAATATTTCTTTGGTGCCATTTTTAGTGAAAGAGATGAACTGAGATTTTCTTTTGGTTTGAGAGAGAGAGAATAAATTTTGCAGATATGTTTGAGTAAGAGTAAATGGTTTTTCTGCAGAAATTGTGTTTTAAATGACACAGTAAAGTGTTTTGAAACTTGTGCTCTCTAGTCTCTGTAGGATTTAGACACGTGTAAAGAGTTTTAATCTCAGCCATGAATTCATTAACTGTGGACGCGAGTTTTGTGTAATAGAGAGAAGTTACATTTGGTAATTCTCATATATAAAAATTTGACATCCGAGTTAAAATTTTAAAAATGTTTGGCATTTTCAGAGTGTAACGCACGCGCCTGTTTGTACACTGACACGTACACAAACACGTGCTATCTCTGAACCGTCATTTTGAAAAAGTTTTGATTACAAGCCAGTTTGATGTGATAGAAGCGTGCGAATAGAGTACAAAATAGACTTTTGAGTCTACCCACTACTTCAAAAAACTTGTAAACTTTATGCATGACTTGTAAAAATATATTTGTATATTAAGAGTTGAATGAAATTGGTTCAACGCTTAACTGATAACACTTGTTGGTATATAAAAATTAGACGCTTGGGATTGAAAAGACTTTTATGTTTGAGCGTCCAATATTTTATACATAAGTAATACTGAGCGTTGATGATCATGCATCTGAAAATTTTGATCATTGACGCTTGTAGTTATGGTCAAGTACAACTTTAAGGTTCCCCCTATATTTGATAACTAGTACCAGTTAGGAAAATCTTTTAGACACAAGTTAAGTGGATTCCCTCTAAATTATATGTCTAATAAAATATGATGCAAAATGATTAAGCATTTAAATCAATCATACCTAATTCACTTCTCAAAGTGAGAAAATGTTGTTCGTTGAGTGCTTTGGTGAAGATATCTGCCAATTGTTAGTCAGTTCCAATAAAGTGCATGGAGATATCTTTCTTTTGAACGTGGTCATGAAGGAAATGGTATCTAATGTCAATGTGTTTGGTTCTGGAATGAAGAACAGGGTCTTGAGTCATGGCTAGAGCGCTTTGGTTATCACAATGAATGGGGGTTGGACCTAGGATTATTCCATAATCTCTAAGTTGTTGCCTCATCCATAATACTTGTGCACAACAACTTCCTACAGCTACATACTCAGCTTCGGCTGTGGAGGTAGCTATGGATTGTTGCTTCTTACTATGCCATGAGATTAACCTATCACCTAGAAATTGACATGTACCACTAGTACTTTTACGATCTATTTTGCAACCTGCAAAATCTGCATCTGAGTAACCAATTAGTTCAAAAGGAGAGTCCCTAGGATACCATAAGCCCACATTATGTGTGCCTTTCAGGTATTTAAGGATCTTCTTGGCAGCAATTAAGTGTGACTCTTTAGGATCGGCTTGGAATCGTACACACATGCATACCGAAAATATAATATCAGGTCTACTAGCAGTAAGATAAAGAAGTGATCCAATGATACCTTTATAATTAGTGATATCAACTTTCTTTCCACTTTCATCTTTATCTAACTTAAGCGTTTGGCTCATTGGAATTTTTGAATATCATGCATTTTCCATATCAAATTTCTTAATCATATCTCTTGTGTATTTGGCTTGGTTTATAAATATGCCATTATGAAGTTGTTTAACTTGTAATCCTAAGAAAAAAGTTAATTCACCCATCATGCTCATTTCAAATTGTTCTTGCATCATTTTCGAAAAAATTTCACACAGACGCTTGTTAGTAGAACCAAATATAATATCATCAACGTAAATTTGGACTAAGAGAATATCTTCGTTATTGGTAATTTTGAATAACGTTGTATCAACGCTGCCTTTTGAAAAGCCTTTACCAATGAGGAAGATAGACAGAGTGTCATACCATGCTCGGGGTGCTTGCTTAAGCCCATAAAGTGCTTTGTCTTGCTTGTAAACCATACCCTTACCATGATTGTTGATGAATCCTGGTGGTTGCTCCACATATACTTCTTCTTGGAGTTTACCATTCAGAAAGGCACTCTTCACGTCCATCTGATACACCATGAACTTGTTGAACGCTGCATATGCTAGAAACATACGGATTGCTTCATGACGAGCGACAGGAGCGTATGTCTCATCAAAGTCAATACCCTCCTCTTGGCAATATCCTTGAGCTACGAGTCTGGCCTTGTTTCTTATCACAATGCCATTCTCATCCATCTTGTTTCTATAAACCCATCTAGTTCCAATAACTCCTTGGTGAGTTGGTCTTGGTACTAGCATCCAAACCTTATTCCGTTCAAACTGATTAAGCTCTTCTTGCACAGCTTCAATCCAACTTGGGTCGCTTAGCGCTTCATCCACTTTCTTAGGTTCCATTTGAGATAGAAAGCTTGCGAACATAGCCTCATTGAATGTAGCGACTCTAGTCCTAACAGGCTCTCCAATATCTCCAATAATTTGCTCTGGTGGATGATCACGCAGCCATAGTCTGTCTGGTTGGAAGGGGTTAAGAGGTTGAACAGGCGCTTGAGGATCATATGCTTAACTACCTTCTTGCGTAGGTGCTCCAAGTTCACAATTCCTTGTGTGCTTTTGATGATCACTCTCTTCATGATCATCAGCATTTCTTACATGATTGTCCATATTAACCTCACGAGTGATCTTAGGAGGTGGCACTGAGATCTCATCATCGTCGTCAGTATCTTCATCAATAGTCACCTTAGACGCTTGATGACATAGATCTTCAACTCCTACATCATTCATAATAACCTTACTTGGTTCTTGGTTAGCATCATCAAAAATAACATGAATAGATTCCTCTACCTTCGATTTGATCTTATTTAGGATGCGGAAATTCTTTTCATTTTTGGTGTAGCCTAGAAAGATTCCCTCATCCGCTTTAGGATCAAATGTCTTTAGGCTTTGGGAACCATTATTATGGATAAAACATTTCGAACCAAAGACGTGAAAGTATGAAACATTTGGCTTACGTCCCTTCCACAGTTCATATGGAGTTTTCCCATGCTGTTTGTTGATCATGCAACGATTTTGAGTGTAACAGGCAGTGTTAATTGCTTCGGCTCAAAACCTAGGAGCGAGCTTGGATTCTGTTAGCATAGTCCTAGCTGCTTCCTTAAGCGTTCGGTTCTGGCGCTCAGCAACACCATTTTGTTGGGGAGTTCTGGGAGCTGAATACTCATGATGTATTCCATTTTCTGCACAAAACTTCTCAACAATCTTGTTAGTAAACTCAGTACCGTGATTTCTTCTTATTCTTGCAACCTTAAGATTTTTCAATATTTGAAGTTGCCGAATAAGCGTTGTTAACTTGTCACATGTTTCATCTTTGGATGAAAGAAATTCCACCCAAGTAAATCGAGAGAAATCATCTACTATCACCAAAGTATACTTCTTACCGCTTACACTGATCTTTTGAACAGGTCCAAACAAATCCATGTGAAGTAGTTCAAGTATTCTATAGGTAGATAGATGAGGTTTTCTCTTGAACGATGATTTAACTTGTTTACCCATTTGACAAGCGTCACAAAGGCGATTCTTGTGAAATGGTCCATTTGGTAATCCCTCTACAAGATTTTGACTTATAAGCTGAGAGATTGTTTTGAAGTTGAGGTGATTCATTTTTCTATGCCATAACCAACCCATTTTAGATTCATTTTTAGCAACAAAACATGTTGGGTTGTTATCAAGTGTTGAACCCCAATCTATCAAATATACGTTGTTAGTTCTTTTACCCTTCAATTTAGTAGACTTAGTCTTAGCATCATTTATATAGCAACAGTCACTTGAGAATATGACTTCAAAGCCTTTATCACAAAATTGACTTATGCTTAATAAATTGTGCTTTAGACCCTCAACATAATAAACATCACTTATCATGATGTTCCCCCTATGCATAGTACATACACCTTTGGTTTTACCTTTGGAGTTGTCACCAAATACAACCTGAGGACCATTGGCAGCTTGATAGTTGATCAGAAGATCTTTGGAACCAGTCATGTGCCTTGACGATCCACTATCGAAGTACCACACAGATGTATCGGCTCTAGCTCTAGGTACCTGCAATCAAAAGGGAAGTTCTATTTCTGTTCAGGTACCCATTGTTGCTTGGGTCCTTTAACATTAGTAACATTGTTAGTTTGAATTAGAACTTTAGGAACCCATATTTGCCTAGTCTTCATTGTAGGAATACTGGCCTTTTTGGGTTTCGCAACGTGTTGTGTGTGCTTTTTGGGTGTATAATAATAATATCCTTGATTATAATGGTAGTCATAATCATAGTCATAATCATAATCATAATCATCATAGTATCGATAATGTGATCTTGACTGTCTTGGATATTGACGCTGGTATTTCCTTGGCGCTGGCTTGGGTTGCACTTTTGGTGCTGGACGCTTAGCGCTTGATTCACAGTGATCAGTCTTATCCTTAGCCTTTTGAGCATTTGGATAAACCCGTCTTTGTGAATCATTTGCCTTAGCCTTACCCTTGCCTGAGTTAGCTTTGACTTTCTCATTTGGCCTCTTACCATTGTCACTAGGTTCATTTTGTGTTTGACCTTGTGAACCTTTTTCAACAAAGATAACACCCTTTCCTTTGTTGTTTGCCGTAACATTAGATTTATTGGGTTTTTTACCGAGTTTATCGCATCCTAAACCGGTCTTCTCACCAAATAATCTAGTTACTTCAGTCACATTATCCAACTTTCTAGAAGCTTTTGATAATGATGAGATGAGCTGCTTTGATTTAGCAAGTCTAGCGATCAAATCAGCTTCTCTCTTGACTATTATATCGAGATCTCTTTTTAATTGAATAATTTCACTCTCAAGCGATTGGTTCTTCTCAATCCATTGTTGCTAAACTTGGAACTCTGCTTTGAGCGTTACTTTATCTCTTGTGAGTGATGTGATAATAGCGAGATCATTTTGATATATTTTGGCGGCTTCTTGACATTCATTGTAGTATTCTTAGACTTTGTCAAGTAATTCATCATAAGAGAGAGGAATAGATAATTCATTGATTTTCTCAGGAGACGCTTCATCATCTCTGGCCATGAGACATATGAGAGTTGAGTCATCCAATGGCTCATCATCGCTACTCTCTTCTGATGATTCTAAATCTTCAGGTGCGAATGCTAGTTCTGATTCCGCTAGCAAACCTTGTTGACGAAGGTTGCTCCTGAATTGGTTTCTATCCAAGTAATCCTGCCTTGAGGACTTGGATACGTTTGGATAAGGACAATTTACCTGGTAGTGCCCTGGTTTCCTGCAATTGTAACAAAGATTAGTTTTCATTTTTTGTTCATTTGTTAACCTTGCAATGTGTGGTTTTGAGACCACTGGAGCTGAGAGATTTTGAATAGACGCTTGATACTGAACAGGCGCTTGAGGTGAAGGAACAGAATATTGAGGCGCTTGAAGCTGTTGTTGCATCGGAGAAGGCGCTTGATATGAGCTTTGTCCTTGATTATTGAAACCTTTTCCTTTCTTTTCATATCTCAAGAACTTTCTGAATCTATTCAGCAAAGCCAATTCCTCTTCTTCATTGATATCTAAATTCTTCCCTTTATTGCCCGATTTGCCTTTGATTGATGCTATAAGCACTCCAGATTCAATCACCGGACTACTCACAACATCACTAGCAGAATTCAACTCGAATTCAAATGCTTTGAGCTCTGAAAAGGCGTCTTCTGGAGTTAGGAGATCCAGCATATTTGATTCTCTCATAGCGGTTGTCTTCATCAGGAATTTACTTGGTAAACTTCTAAAGATCTTAACCACCATTTCTCGATTCTGCAAATCCATTCCCAACGATGTAAGTTCTGTAACTGGAGCTGTAAATCTTATATCTAATTGCTCTAAAGTTTCATTGGGTAGCATCTTAAATCCGTTAAACTTTTCCTTGGCAATGGAAAGTTTGTTTTCTTTGATCTGAGCTGAACCACCACAAATTGTAGCCAACTTATCCCATATTTCTTTAGTGGTTTTGCAAGACTTGATCTTGTTAAATAAGTTGTCATTATCACCAATAGCCGTATATAGAGCGTTACGACCAACATTGTCCAAATTAGCTCTTCGTCGCTCATCTGGAGACCATTCTTGTTTTGGTTTCTCAACGTAACCATCAGGAGTTTCTTCCAAGGCTCCAGGCGCTCTTGTGATAACTTTATATATTTTGATTGGCCCATCTGAAATAATATCACACATGTCATCATCACATGAACAGAGATATATAAATGCTTTGACTTTCCATGTGTCAAAATTTGACTCAGTTAGTTTGGGAACTTTAGCAAATGCCATGTTTAAAATCTAAAACAACTAAGTTTGAAAAAGGATCTAAACAAGCAGTTATGCTTGGAAATTTTAAAATTTCAATTTTAACCGCTTTGATACCACTTGTTGGTCCCAAGTGGCATACGAAAGGGTCTAGAAGGGGGGGTTGAATAGACCCTGAAGTCTTTTTCGACTTCAAAAGATTCATATTAAAAAGGTTTTTGGACGCTTGAAAAGTACACGCTTGAAGTGTCTAACGCTTGACTTAAGCGTTCACTTAAAATATAGGAGCTTTGGTGAAGCGTCTAACGAAGACTGTTTTTGTAAAGTTAACTTAGATTTCAAGACTTGAATACTACAACCAAATAGGTTTGAGCGTTCACTTCTTTGATCAGTGTTAGCACAGCGGAATGATTTTTGTAGTCTTCTTTTCAAAGCTTTAGCGTCACAACAAGTTTCTTAGTTGCTTAGCGTTTGATTAAGTTTTACTTTATCAGATTATGATATGACAATATGAATGCTGAAAGTAAAGTAAAGAACAGTATTTGTAAGGTTCGTTGGGTGGTGTAATCCCAACTACGTCTTTCTTCTCCTCGAACACTTGGAGCAATCCTCTAAAATAATTCTCAAAGAATCACACAGAATCTTCTACAAATTAGGGAGAGATGGATGTCGATGACTTGAGCTCCTTGATCACACAGATTTCTGCTCCAAATCACTTCAATCCCCTTGCTTCTTTCACCCAGAAATATGGCAAGTATCCAACTTCGACTTCACACAGATCGCGAGGCTTGGATAGGGGTTTTCTAAAAGGTTTGTTTGATTTTAATAAAGTTCAAACAACTAGGAATATCTCAGTAGTAATGTGGGTTTCTCCGAAAAGAATGTTTGAGATATTGGATTGACTGTCTCAAGATTTGAAGAAAAGCAAAGAGAATATTTTCTTGAAAGTTTTGGCTTTTCTGAGATTGTAAGGAATGAGACTTCAATGCAACAGCAATTCAACTTGATAATTGTTCTCTGTATTTGGCTTGTTGTTGAAGTCCTATTTATAAGCATTCTTGGAAAAAGTGTCTGTTTGACACATGCAAGGGCGCGTGTCTCTCACTTCCGCGAGTGAACAACTTTTGTCCTTTTTCCTGAAAATCTGCTGCACAAAAGTTGGTGCTGCAGTCTTTGAATAGTTGACAGTCCAATAGGATGGCTTCTCCGTACGTCTGAGAGTGCTTATCACATTTAATGCTCTTATCAGCATTTAATGCATTTGAATTAAATGCCCGTTGATATTTAATGCTTTGAGAATATTTGCATTAAAACTCCTTCTGGACTTAGAAATAAATTCAGGTGATATCACTTCTGTCCTATAAGGTAACGCTTGATATAGCTGGTCAATTGGACGCTTGGAGACTTTTTCTTCATTCAGAATTCAGGCGCTTAAGTATTCAAACTATACTTCTGATAAACTCACCCAGAACATATCAGACGCTTAATCTAAGACAGCTTAACCTAACAATCTAAAATAAGAATAAAGCAAAGTCTATTACAAATCTAACGCTTCAAAGCTGAAAAACAAACTTACATATTTTTGGGGTCTAACAAAGGTCCTAATTGTCATCATCAAAACATCTAACATGAAATTCCTAACAGGGTCTAACGAAGGTCCTAATTGTCATCATCAAAACATCTAACATGAAATTCCTAACAAACTTTCACTTTTGTCGACTTTGAAGTGTGTATTGATTGTGCGAAGTCATGAAATGATTTAGGCCATCTTTCATTGTCTTTAGCCTTACAATTAGCCTTCACTATATTGCATAATCTCTAGGCCTTGCTTTGAGCTTTATTGATAAGAATGGAGTATGCTAAGCACACTAGAAACCACCATTCGCTTTTCTTTCATAAGCGCCAGCCACCCTCTAGCCTAAAAGTAAAACAAAGTCTAATTCCTAATTGAGAGAGCATGGAACTTCATATCATTTGTCAATTATTTGGGTATACACTTTGTTTTGGGTATTGAGGCTCATTGATTAGTGGTTTAGAAGGTGGTGTTGTTCTTGCTTGTGATAAATAATTGGAGGTTTGGATTTTATGTGAAAAGAGGAGATGAGATGAAGAACTGAAAATTGGCTAAATAGTCGAGAAAAAAAATTGGTTCTCTCGACTAGGCTATGAAATGGAACTCCAATGTGAATTGATTGGCTGTGGAATCATTACTCCCCGGTATCAAAAGAAATAAGTTTGGGGGTTGTGAGCTTATTAAAAAAAAAAGTGATAAGTGATGAGATGTAGAGATTTGTTCGGTTGATAAGTGAGTGTTTAGCTTGATGATATTGAGTTGTATGCTCTCTTGAATTTAGTCACTTTATCCATATATTCCCGTCCAAGCCATTACCTAGCCTTACGTTACAAGCCGAAAAGACCTTTTGATCGTGACTTTCACAGTTCATGCATACTAATAGGTTAACAAGTATTGGAGTGTTTTAATGTCTTTAGTATCTAATAGGTTTGCATAATCTTGTTTAAAGTGTGCTCTTGGCACAAAAATGGATATGGAGTTCATGATTTAGAGATGGAGTCGAAGATGTTTTGGAGGCTTTCAAATTGTTGAGTGTTCTAGGTAAAGTGTAACTTGTCATAATCATTTTCGAGGTTTAATTCTTGCCTTTATGTGTGAAGTTGCAAATTTTTAAAAGCAGATCCAAAATCAAGTTGTAAAATCTGAACTTATGAATACTTGTTCGCCATTTATAGATCGAGATGATCTAAGCCTAGTTGAGGGGTAGTTGATAAGTTCACATTTTACGATTATTTACCCCCTTTATATAAGTGTTTTTGTCATAGTTTAGTAATGATAATCCCGCATGTTGCTTTGATTTGTTGTCATTTCATGTGTGCAGGGATTCAAGTTGAATAGATCGATATTTGAGTGAGAAGGCCGAAGAAAAGGCGCGAAGCAAGTGAAAACTGGAATCTGTCTTTCTAGACCGCGGTTCAGGACCGCTGTCTTGCACGTAAGTGCACCGCGGTCTGCCACGTTTCAAATCGCGGTCTGTTTTCCCGTGCCCTAGTTTTAGTCCGCCGTTTTTGCCATTTTTGAGAGACTTTTCACCTACCAAAAGGGCTTTTCTTGCTCTCTAAGACCCAAGGAAGCCATGACAAGTCCCAAGGAAGCTTGAAGAGTCATTTTTCATCATAGAATCTTGGAATCACACTTTGTAATAGGGAGTAATTCAACTATTTCTCTTAGATTAGTATATCAACTATGCCTTTTGGAAATATTGGATTATCTTTTGTTGCAAGTATGAGCTAAGTATCTTGTGGTTGGGTTATGTGAATACTTTGTGATATTTTGTGTTTAATGAATTCCTAGTTTCCGGATTTATTACATTCTTGTTGGATGATTGATTTTTATGCTTAATGCTTGCACATGCTTGATCACCATGTGTTTGATTTAATGCTTTGTCTTGAGACCGAGAGGAGATAGATAAAGGTAGATCATAAAATCAAATATCATAACGTAACAATTGACTATAGATAGAATCAATTGCGTTGTGTGGCTTTTTGTAATAAGATGACCCGAGTGAATGTAGGATCTTCGTAAGCAATGAATCTCTTTGAACCTTAATGCATGTTAGTTAATTCAATCTTCGCTATAGAGATATGGGAAGTTGTTAACTAGTATAGGATCGTTATTTCAAGAGATTGAGTAATGACTACATTAGGGGGTTTCGCCATAACAAGAGTGTTCTAAAAATTCGGGTAATTTAGAGTTTATGAACATAAGATAGAACATAGTAGGATCATAGCCTAATCATCTCTTTCCATTTGATATAATACCTTGTTTATCATATAGTTGTCTTTAATTATTTTCATAGTTCAACCATCTATCATCTTATAATTTGATTTAGCTTAGAGTTAGGTAATATAGCAATTACGAGCATCGAATCCAATTGTCCCTGTGGAGACGATACACCCCGGGCTAATAGTCCACTTTATTACATTGCACTACCAACTCGCCCACTAAATACCTTCAACCTGACCAAGCTGACCCGCTCGGCTTGAAAAGATAATTATTTAATTTCAGTTTGAGATTTTGTGAACCGCACATGTCGGGCTGGGTTGATTGGTTTTGCATAAAATTGCCCGAACTCGATCGCGTACACCCCTACTTGTCAGAGCATGTGTTCTACAAGTCCACATGAATCTCAATGCCCAATTGAAATTCTCCGACTTGCGAACCTCTTTAATTGTTCAAGTACCAAACCTTTCAGTGCCCATCTCCCTAACTATCATAAGGAGTGGAAAGTTTGTCTTGATACATATGGACTAGTTGTTTATTCAAAACTTATAAATACCACTAATAGTTAGAGGAACAAAACATAATCGCCTTCTATGAGTAAAAAATTTGTACAATATAAATAAGTGCCATATACTCTAACTCCTCGTTGGCATCGAGGACACTCATCCAACCGTAGGGAGGTTTCAAGCACACACAAGATTCTCACTCTGAAAAATGTGCTTTATCTTTTGTTCCATTTATTCGTATGAATACCAAGTGTATAAAATTGATATTATTTGTATATTTAAGTAAAAAAATTATAGGAAAAATTGCAAATTTGGTACCGTGGGATAAGGTAAGTTCGCAAATGGTACCACGCTTTTCAGTTTTCTCACTTTTGGTTGGTAATGCCGTTAGTTTTTTGACGGATTTTGACATGTGCACGTCACATGTCTATTATCTTTTTGGAGCTTCTCGGCTGTGCAGACAGCTGTGCGCGTTTTCACGAGAAAATTCATAACTCATTGTAGAAATCTCGGATTCAGGAACCGTTTTCTTCCCATGAAACTAGACACATAGGTCTATCTACACATATATCGAACATAATCATGAGACGTCTAGAACAAAGCATTTTTGTATTCAAAGTTAGCTAAAAATCTGCCGCCTGTGCAGACAGCTGTGCGCGTCTTCACGAGAAAACTCATAACTCATTGTAGAAAGATCGGATTCATGAACCGTTTTCTTCCTATGAAACTAAACACATAGGTCTATCCACACATATATCACACATAATCAGGAGACGTCTAGAACAAAGCAATTTTGTATTCAAAATTAGCTAAAAATCTGTCGGCTGTGCAGACAGTTGTGCGCGTCTTCACGAGAAAATTCATAACTCATTGTAGAAAGCTCGGATTCATGAACCGTTTTCTTTCCATGAAATTAGACACATAGATCTATCCACAAATATATCGTACATAATTAGAAAATGTCTAGAACAAATCAGTTTTGTATTCAAAGTTAGCTAAATGAAATTGGTGAGCTACAAAATGAAATTGATGAGCTACAAAATAGGCCACAAAACAGAGCATAATTTGACCCCAAAACAGAGCACTCCCAGTGTGCAAGTATATCCAAAACTAAACGAGAAAAATGCACTACGTGCCAAGTATCATAAACAAGATAAATTGCACATAAAATTGAAAGTACATTACATATTAGAACATTATTGAAGTACATACCAGATTTCAATTTAATCCTAATAAGATCAATTTCTTCAATTCTCTTGTATTGTTGCGGAGTTCGTTTATCAATTCTCTTGTATTGTTGCGGAAAATTTTATATCTCAATAAGCAAAATCACAAAAAATGGCCTTAAAAAGTTAAATTGGTCAAATTTGACCCATTTGACCGTGTATTTCCCTCCAAATCAGCCCCAAGAGGTATCTTTTCCCCAAAAAATCAAAATTTAACGGACATATGCCATGCACATGTCAAAATCCGTCAAAAAACTAACGGCGGTACCCAAAGTGAGAAAAAAAAGCATTTTTGGTACCAAAAGTGAGAAAACTAAAAAGCGTAATACCATTTGCGAACTTGCTTTATCCTACGGTACCAAATTTATAATTTTTCCAAAAATTATACAAGTAATACGTATATAAGTTGTAATCTCAAAAAATGAATTTCAATTGAAGAGTGTAAAGCGAAAAACATTAAAGTTGAATAGGGATTTTTCCGTAATTGCGGATTTTGAAGTTTGATAAAAACTTTACGTGCCTCGTCAAATGAGTGTTTATTCTTTTGAGTGGGAAGGGAGGAGGAGGAGGAGGAGTAGCGACACAAGTGGAACTACAGTGTGATGTCCATCATCATAATTCATATCATATCATATATTACACCCTAAAAGACACTTTGAATAAAATTCCAACTTATGACTAAAATATCAAACATTAATCATGTGATGTTTAAGACTTGAGAGAAAATAAAGAAAAAAGGTCCAAGAAACTCAAAAAGGTACATGCTGACCGTCACGGTTGTGAGCGGGAAGCCCGTTTTGAGTTTGAGGATACGGGCAGCCCCTCCCCACCGTTCGGGCAGTTCTCGAAAACACTGCGCACAGACGCCCAAAAAAGAAAACGGTAATTATCCCACCCACCCACACAAACATACACTCTCTCTCACATCCAACATTTTTTCTCAGTGAGAGAGAATAGATACAGAGAGAGAGAGAGAGACAGAGAGGGAGGAGATTTCTAGAAAGAGAGATTGGTAAAAGTACATTGCTGCAGAGGTAAAAAAAAAAAAGAAAGAGGTTGCAGAGAGAGAGAGAGACACTCACTAAAAGTGGTCTAAGGAAGGAATTATACAAGTTTGTTATTGAGTTTATTGGCTCTTTAAGTTATATGTGAAAATTGGTAGACATAAATTTTGTTTGTGATTTGAAAAGCTATTAAAGATCTCTCTCTCTCTCTCTCTCTCTCTCTCTCTCTGGTTGAGTTCCGTAGGAAAGGTATCCGATGTTTTCACACTAAAGGTGGGCCTTCTCTTTTTCCTGGATCTGAGCTTCCATTTTTCTTCATTTTCCGAAATTCTTTTCTTTGTGGGTTTTTTCTTTTGATTTCCATGAGCAAAACTGCATAGCATTTTAATGCTATCTTCTGTGGTTTTAAATAGATAAATAAAAATGTTATTTTCTCTCCCCTCTGTCTAAATGAAGGAGCGGCGCATTTTAGCCAGTAAGTAGGGGGGGTTTGATTTTGGGCATTTAATCTAAGAATTACAGCTTTGATGTGCAATGCTGTAATTCTTGGACAAAGTGAGGGAAAAATATCATCTGGGTTTTTGTGGGTTTTTTCTTTTAAGAACTTTCTTCATTTGGATCTGAGTCATTACCTCATGAGCTGATGAAATTATATATACATACATGTAGATTTCGTATGTATATGTGGGGATGGAGAAGTTGATGGAAAGAGAGGGCATGGTGGTACTGATGATGTGGTTGATCTTGGTGGTGCATCCCCTGAGGTGTATTTATGCTAATATGGAAGGTTTGTGTACTTTAATGTAAATTTAGATGCCTGATGTTGCTATCAACTTTCTGTTTTTTCTGTATTCTGTGTGACTTCGCATTTTTTTTTTAAATTTAAAACTTTCGTTTTTGGTCTAGAAAAGTTATTTTTAGTTGGAAATAACATATGGAAACGTTTGTTTGTGGATTTGAATCAGTAGTATTGTGTACTTCTGATATATACTTTGGGAGGTAGAGTTATTGGTATTTTACAGGAATCTTTGTAAGCAGCAACGATAAATGCAATCCATCTCTTCTGGCATAACCATGTTACGCACACAATTGGACAGTGTTCGAGGACTAAACTTAAGTTCTTGAATATATTGCAAATTGCAAAGTGCTAATCTTCTTTGCCAAGTTGTTAGTATAATCTTGTCAAAGTTTCTGAACAATGGTCTAGCTAAGAAAGGTGAATCTATTTCTGCAACCTAGTAGGATATTCGTCTCATTAGCCTCGATATTGGATTTAGAAATTATTCTTTTTATCCTAACTTGTATTCTTTGTTCTCACTTGTGGTTGCTTTGATGTCATTAAGAGATGATGGGGCTCTATGAAAAATCTTTGTACGCAATTTTGCTTTTATGGCAGCATTACTTGTTGTGGCACCTGAATTTTCCGTCTGTTGCTGTTTGTGGATAGGTGATGCTTTACACAGCCTTAGGGCCAACTTAGAGGATCCTAACAATGTGTTACAAAGCTGGGACCCTACACTTGTCAACCCATGCACATGGTTTCATGTCACCTGCAACAACGATAACAGTGTAATAAGAGTGTAAGAATCTGCTGTAATTGTTCCTCATATTAAATGCCAGTTCATTAGGTTGGTTCATTACTTAGTCTGCTAGTTGGAATGCTCTTCTGATCAATTTTCATTTTTTTTTTCTATTTTTGTCAGTGATCTTGGGAATGCTGCTTTATCAGGTCAATTGGTCTCGCAGCTTGGACTGTTGAAGAATTTGCAGTACCTGTATGTTGTCGTGTTTGCATTATTTGACTGTACTTTTTGCCAAAGTCTATATATTCTATATGCTTTGTTTCCACTATTGAAGATAAGATTTCTATCTTATTGATTTTTTAAAAGAAACATAAATTACAATGGATGCATCTACTGAAATATAAAAGTATCGTTGAACGAATTCTTGATATCGTAGGGCCAAATAATACTTACGAATCGTAGGTGATACTTTATTTCTCTTCCTGTTATGACTCCCATTATAGATAGTAATAGCTCCATGCTTTTTTATTATCGTTTATGCAGCTCACATGAGGCCAATTCTGACCATCAACACTAGAGAAACCTTATCAAAAAGCATAACATGATCATGTTTTAAATTTGTTCTTTTATCTATATTCTTGTGTTCTATGTTATTAATTTTTATATAATATTTATTTGAGTCTTGCAAGACAGGCGCATGAGTGCACACCTTTGTATATTTGCAGAAGTTTGATGAGTTATCTGTCAATAAGATTTTTATCCTATTTGTTGATAGGGAGTTGTACAGTAATAACATAAGTGGGCCGATACCCGGCGATCTCGGAAATCTGACTAATTTGGTGAGCTTGGATCTGTACTTGAACAGTTTCAATGGTCCCATTCCAGACACGTTGGGCAAGCTCTCAAAATTGCGATTCCTGTGTGTAACTATCCTCGACTATCAAATAATCCTTTCAATTTGAATTTCTGCTTATTGTTTTCACTTCCACTATTTCTATGCATTTTCTCCACCCCCACCCACCCACCCCCCTCCCCAACACCTCAAGGGAAAGAAACCAAAATTATAAGAAGTATCATTGTGAGTTTAGTAGTTGCATTCCATTTGTTTCCTCATTTCGGATATATATGAATTATGAAATCTTATTGTTAACTTTTATTATATTGTTGTATGGATAGCCGGCTAAATAACAACAGCTTGACGGGACCAATCCCGATGTCATTGACCAATGTCTCGTCCCTCCAAGTTCTGTGAGTGACCAAAATTTTCAATTACTTCAGTTGTTACATCATCATTTTCTGAATTTTTTTCGCAATACATTCTTATGCAGGGATTTATCAAACAATCGTCTTTCAGGTGCGGTTCCTGATAATGGTTCCTTTTCTTTATTTACACCTATCAGGTATTTTCATACACCCACTTGGCATTAATTTGAACTGAAACCTCACGAGTTTCAATTAGGATCTGACAGAGATGATCTGCTCATTCACAGTTTTGCGAATAACTTGGACCTATGTGGCCCCGTGACTGGCCGCCCGTGCCCTGGATCACCTCCGTTCTCTCCACCCCCTCCATTTGTCCCACCTCCCCCAATATCTTCACCAGGTTTTTTCTAGTTCGATGTTGCTTAGTCAATCAATTAATTAATATTAATATTATTTTTTAAAATTTCTTATGATAAGCTATGAAGTTGCTTAGTTTATCTAGGTTGGAGAATGTTACAGAAATAATAAAAAGTGTATGAATATCTTGTTTGGTAGTCACATAGGTTAAACTTGGTTGTAATGTATTCTCAACACATAGAAGCTGCAACTTCAGATGTTTAATCTTTGTTTACAAATTCTCTTGTCAAACTTTAATTGTGTTACTCGTGTCTGGCATATAACTTTTTCTGACCTTGTGGATAACATGTCTTTCTATTAGATATCCTGACCGGTCTTAAACTTGACCAGACAAGTTGCATTGCAGACCTTTTTTATCCTTTAGAAAAGTGGTTGTAAGAAATGTGAAGGGGTTGCGAGAGAGAGGTTTATAATTTCAGTTTAATCAATGTCAAGTGATTTTTGTATCTTTTATATAACCATTAAGTATGATAAATATGACAATGGATTTTAGATGTTAAACTATTGCAAATCTTTCCAATCATCAGCTAATTGACAAGTTCCGAAGACTTTCACCTTGTCAAAATTCTGTATCTAATAGCCCTTCCAGGCAATTACAATGAATATTAATTTTTTACTAGTCAATTGATTTTTAATTTATTGTTAGTTATATAGCTGAACATTTTCTTATAACTTATTTTGTCTATTAATCTTCATTTGCGATAAATAGGACCCAATACATGTCATACACACACTATGTTCCTACCAGGCACTTTAAGAAACTGTTTCACCCGTTTAGGGTGTTTTGTGCAAAGTAGAATCAGTTTTATTCATATATCTATTCAATTTTACTAAATGTAACTGCAGGAGGAAATAGTGAGACTGGAGCGATTGCTGGCGGTGTTGCTGCTGGTGCTGCTTTGCTATTTGCTGCTCCTGCCATTGCATTTGCATGGTGGCGTAGGAGAAAACCACAGGAATATTTCTTTGATGTACCAGGTTTGTAGTCTGATTTGATAACCTAGTTAAATAAAACAATCTTCAATTTGGTTGATGATATGCTATCCACCAAGTGGGGTTGCAACCTGTTAGATTACATATGTGACGTCATCATTTCATGTTGGGATAACTACACACACACACCCTTACTTTGTTGGCCTGGGTAATCACCACAAGTCACTGAGGTTTTGCAAATTACCTAGATGACACCCCCTGTCAGATCCTGACAACTCGAGAAACAGGGGGTGAAATTGTAATCCTGTAATTTCTCAAATCTTGGATTCATAGTTAAAGTTTCACGCATGTAATTTTCCCCTTTCATTTTTTCATCCTTAATAAATTGTCTAAATAACTTTGCAGCTGAGGAAGACCCTGAAGTCCATTTGGGACAGCTTAAAAGGTTCTCTCTTAGAGAGTTGCAAGTTGCAACTGATAGTTTCAGCAATAAAAACATTTTGGGTAGAGGTGGGTTTGGGAAGGTATATAAAGGACGATTGGCTGATGGTTCACTGGTTGCTGTCAAAAGACTAAAAGAAGAGCGAACGCCAGGTGGGGAGCTACAGTTTCAAACAGAGGTTGAAATGATCAGTATGGCTGTGCATCGTAATCTTCTTAGACTTCGCGGTTTTTGTATGACCCCAACTGAACGGTTGCTCGTTTATCCATATATGGCTAATGGAAGTGTTGCATCATGCTTAAGAGGTGATTATTTTCAAGAATGCTACTCATTTCACTTTTCTTGTTCCAAGTCATCCAAATTTTATTTAATTATTTTTTTTGGGGGGACAGGGTGGGGGGTGATTACAATTTTGATAGCCCTCTTTTTTATTACTTTAATAGTAGTCCCTCTGGTCCGACCCTCATCAAATTTACTCATGTTTTTCATTGTTGAAGAAACATAGGCTGTGTTTGTTTGTGTTTTCAAATCCAAATTTTCATTTTCATTTGAAAATGAAAATACACAGTTTATAACATTCTTAACTAAAAATACATTTATTTTCATTTTCACTTTCACATTTTCCAATGACTATCTTTTACTTTACCAATTCATACTTACTTTTTTCTCTCTCACATCTTTTTCTAAAAATTCATTTTTTCGTCAACAATTGTGGTGATATAGTGGAATAAAATACATAGTATTAATCTTTGTAGGGTTGTGCACAATTTAAGACCTAATTTGAATATTTTTAGTACTTTTTTCGAGTCAATTCTTGTCAGTTTTACTTATAAGTATATTTAATCAATATAATATTATCTATTATTTTATATATATTATATACATAATCATTATTTTTAACTAACTCAATCATTTCACACTTCATCATATCATCTATTCCAACCATTTTCGAAAACACAACCAAACATGCTGTCATTTTCACACAAAAATAAAAAACACTCATTCTCCCATACGTTTTAGAAAATGACGGTTGAAAATGAAATGAAAACATGTCCAAACAGAGCCATAGCATTTGGTTTTAAAAAGAAAACTCTCCTGACTGTTTGAACTGCAATTACATGTGAGCATGATAAATATTAGGATGTATTTGGATTGAAGGATTTGAAACCATGATTTTCAAATTAATCAACAAATCCGTTGAGTTTGTTTGTATAATTTCAAGTAACAATGGATTTTAAACTTCTCATAACTAAGCTTTGTTTATCAACCATTATGGTGGATTTCAAATGACTAAAAATTCATTCCTCAAATTGGAGTCATTTGAAGTATTTCCTCCAAATCCAAATCCATCAATCCAAGCACAACCTTATAGTTTTTGCCCCTGAAGTTTATACTTCTTATTGTCACTTAAGTATTTTACAATTTTCGTCATTCACACACGAGGGACTCCATATACAATCAACGGTGAGTCGGCGACAAGGATTGGACGTGTATAAAATTGAAAAGTTGGGGACTAATTATGAAAAGAGCTAAACCAACGGGACTCGAAATTGAATTAATGACAAAAGCATTTGACCAAAAATGTAATTATCCAATAGTTTGGGTTTTTAAGTGTGGGAAGTGTATATTGATTTCAGCATCACAGGCATGAATGACTAACACAAGTACTTTTGATTGCAGAGCGTCAGCCAAATGAACCACCACTAGATTGGCCCACAAGGAAACGCATTGCACTGGGATCTGCCAGAGGATTATCATATTTGCATGATCACTGTGACCCAAAGATTATCCATCGTGATGTGAAAGCTGCAAATATATTGCTAGATGAAGAATTTGAGGCCGTTGTCGGAGATTTTGGTTTGGCTAAACTGATGGACTATAAGGACACTCATGTGACTACTGCTGTGCGTGGCACTATAGGACATATAGCTCCTGAGTATCTATCCACTGGAAAATCTTCTGAGAAAACTGATGTTTTTGGGTATGGAATTATGCTTCTCGAGCTGATAACAGGGCAGAGGGCATTTGACCTTGCTCGTCTTGCAAATGATGATGATGTCATGTTGCTTGATTGGGTAAAACCCATTTTCTTCTATATTTGTTTAAGCTTTGCTGTTAGTTTTCACTACTATGGTTCTCTTATATTAATATTGAAGGTAGATTGCTGCAATAAGTCTTTTTTCAAATGGTTAGGAGATTCACAAAGACAGTCATGGTAAAATCATGATTAAAAGGTCATAAAATATTAAAGGGATGTAGTAGTGTAGTAATTCTCTCTCACTCACACGCACGCACACATAATGATTTATGATTCGAATTTGGTCTTGCTTTCATATTGCGTACTTTTATAATACGGCTAAAGTGGAAGCCTCGACCTTTCAATGTTATACTATTTCCATGTAGAAAGAAAGAAAGTAAAATTTCCCGCCGTTGGAGAAATCATGCACTTATATTTTTAAAAGACTTCAATCATTGAGATGCTATATCTTTCTCATTGCAATTATATTCTAGTTCCCATTTTTAATGTGCCAATTTTGGCAAGTGGGACGAGCATCTTTCTGAAATTTGATAATTTATGTTATTGGACGGTATGGTATAAATAGGCTACTTTTTATGGTGAACTTGTGAGTAACATTAGTTGTAATTTTGTACTCTCTCTGTACCTCATTTCTCATATAGCTAGTTTCTCACCTCAATTTGTGTGAACCATGTAAAACATGATTTTGTTTTTATTTATTAACAATTTGGAAATCTAACTTGATTGTGTGGCATTTTCATTTTCAGGTGAAAGGACTTTTAAAAGAAAAGAAATTGGAAATGCTGGTTGATCCCGACTTACAGAATAACTACGTGGACACAGAAGTGGAGCAATTAATTCAAGTTGCTCTTCTATGCACGCAGAGTTCGCCCATGGACCGGCCCAAGATGTCTGAAGTTGTGAGAATGCTAGAAGGCGACGGGTTGGCTGAGAAATGGGACGAATGGCAAAAAGTGGAAGTGCTGAGGCAAGAAGTGGAACTTGCCCCACATACAACATCTGATTGGATTCTTGATTCCACCGATAACTTACACGCCGTTGAATTATCGGGTCCAAGATGACCTTTTAATAGCGCAAGTAAAAGAAAGAGTAGGTTTTTTATTTTTTCTTCTTTTTCTTGTTTAATCAGATTCTTTCCTTTTCTTTTTATATTGTAATTTGGTTTAAGAAAATTTGATGCATTCTAGTTCTCGTGGAAGCCGATTGTGAAGTTGTATTCATTATAATTTTGTATAGGTGTTTGTAGTGCCTAACCTTTTGAAATACATGATCTAATGAATTGCATATGGGAGCCCTTTGTGTATGACTTAGCAAATTTAATGAATCAATTTACATGAGTTTGTGATTTTGTGAAACTGAACTCTATAGAAGGGAAATAATAGATTGTCTGGTTAAAAAGTGAATTGTTTTTAGGGAAAATCACACAGACCCCTCACGTATTGTGTAATTACCAAATTTTTTTCTCATTTATTGGAAATTAGTAACACATCCCCTCGAGCGGTTTATTTATAAGGTTTACAAGAGATAAAATTGCCCTATATATCGGCGTTCTTCTCCAACACTCCTCATGCCTATGAATTTGCACTGATAACAATACTCTACCTGTCCAATCCTTGGTCCAGTGTCCCTTCACATGACAGTTCAAGGCATCTTATCTTTGGCACCTCAAGCTCAGGGATAATGTCCAAATCAAGCCTCCAACTCAAAGCAAACATCTTTGGCTAGTACAATATCATCCCAAATGCTGTTCAAGTTATCAGACATGACTAATGCTATAAAACGTCGCACAGACTTTTCATCTGTTTGCCAAATAAAGTATTCAAGAGTATGAGCACAAGTAGCAGGCCTAGGCCCGAGGCAAGACATCTCGTGTCAACACATAGTCAGGGCCCCCTTGCCTTTAGGAATGAGCCGAGAGCTAGAAGCCAATAAGAGAAATTCGGGCCAACCAACTTATTAGTTTCAAGGATTCTTGTGAGAGGAGATTTAGCCATTAAATCTGTATGTTGCGAAAACGAAATACGATTAGCATCTAGACTCAATTATATCTACATATAATTTGATCTTTAATTACACGTATTCTCCCACTACTTATCGAGTTCCAATACCCCTTAAATGGAAAAACGGGAAGATAAATTCTCCTGTGGGCTTGAGCTTCACCCATCATATGTACGACTCATGGATAATATGACAATAGTACTCGATGGGCACGCCGTCCCCTTCCACTCTTAATGGTTCTCAAGACATGTTCGCCTCACAATTCGTTCATACCCCAAGAACATAAGCCCATGCAGTACTACATATTAGGTATGATTGAACAGATTCTCATGGCAAATTAGTAGTCTAGATAGTCCACGACTCATGGACGACATCTAAACGGTACTGATTCCCATGTGCACTTCTATTCGACTTTCAAGTCTTATAAAAGGCATAGTTGTGAAATTACTACCTTGAAGTGACACTCATCCCATGACTCATGGACAATGGTGTCAAGTTTTGGCTATTCCCTTTCATAGCTAATGATGGAAGACCCGAATCTAAGTGGAATCTAAGGGACTTAAAATATTTTCAGTGGGTTTTCACAAACAAAGTCTCACAATTTTCAGTTATTTGTCTTTCTTAGGTGATTATACAATTAAACACATCATAAGCATAAGAATAAATAACCGTAAGTGTAACATCCTATATTTTCGTTTCCTAATTCTATAAGCTAAGGTAAGAGATATAATCCTCGTTAATTAGATTTTGTGATTTATTCGAGTCTATTGTCTTCCTAGACTAAAGTGAATTAGGTGATACAAAATTGGTCTACTCGATCTTGTGGATATTCTTTGGCATTAAAATTTTGGTAGAAGCTTTCTTGATTTGGGGCAGATAAAAGAATCTCCAAAACTTTGAGGATCAAAGTGAAATTATTATAAAGGAAAAGGACCAATCTTTGGTGGGCATATATTAAGTATATTATACGTATGTTATACGTTTTATGTCTGAATTGGAAGTGGATATCAAGTCTAGTGGACTGAGTTGAACGTTTCATAAATGTTTGGGGTCAAATTGTAAAACTACAAAGGTACAAGGACCAAATTGTAATTTCTGGAAAAAGAAAAGGGCAAAAAAAAAAAAAAGATGGCTGATGATATTAATGCAACTTATGAAACGTTTCCAGCCCATTCCTTCATAGAATGACACCACACAAGTTCTAGACACATACAATACACAGATATCTTTATATATATATATATATATATATATATATATAAGTTGTATCTAAAGCTTTTGGATTCATTTTCTTGTTCTTTCACCACTACAGGTACGCCTTCTACCTTTTCTTCAAAGTTAAGAGTTTATTTTCTATATCTATATACTCTAGTTGGGATTATTTAGTGAATAATTGGTTATTAATATTGTTGGATGTGAAAGAAGCAATTGAGAGTTGAAATTTCAGTTCCTACAGTAGATTTTAGGTCTGTGTTTATGTAACCAAATAAATGTACTTATGTAAACTTTTCTGGACCACTATGAACATGTCTGGAGTCTACTTGAAAATTTTTGTAAAGGTTGAAGGTGTATTGATTTTTATAAATTCTTTGAATAAAACTGCCAGATTGTTCGGCGGGGTAAGGAAGTTTCTGTTTTAAGCTTAATTATCATATTTAGAGATTTGATTTCATTTCAAAACGTTTACTTTATAATTATATATATGTTGTGATTGTTTCCAGAAAATTTGGGAATTTTACCAGGAACAGGGGATTCTATAAAATTGTTTGAAACTTAATTGCCTATCCTGAAAATGTTTACATGTGCAGCATGTTTTGGTGATCGAATCACCACCTTAAAGAAGTCAAATAAATCTGAAAATTTTATGTCATGTTATTCAACTTGATTCCCTGTTACTGTAAAATTGAATGGTAAAAATTGAGAATTTTTGTGGTGAAACTGCGCATATGTGTATCTTGCTTTATTTGGTTGGGTTATAAAGTGTTATAGCTTGAGATTATGATAATATGTTTGGACCACAGGATATTCGTGATTCCAACAGGACACCAGGCAATGACGTCGAGTTGTAACAGTGGGTTTCCTTTATGATCTTGTGGTCGGTCTACTGGTGGGATAGCAGGGTGTGTATGTGGGTGTTAGAAACAATTTCTTCTTAGTGTAGCAGTTTTGGTGGATGTCTTTTTTGGATGGACAAATGATGGCTGAGTTTAGAGTTCTTAAGCTTAAATGATTCATAAGAGGACAAGGAATAAGTGTATGGAGTGCTTGTTTGCTAACTTGGTCCTAAGAGTTCTCAATTTCAGAAACTGTCCTTCACTTTTTTGTGCCCAGAAAATGCCCTTAACATGGTCAGATTGTACACTAAATACCACCATTTGAAAGATATATGAGTGTATATGTTGTTACAGGCGAGTGTGGCTGGAAACCATTAAGGACACATTTCAGAATTTGCATCCAAATCACCACTGCCATTACCTGTTTTCAAATCCAGAAACTGTACTCCATCTTCTCTTGTCCAGAAATCATCCTTACTGTTGTCCGAATATAAATTTAATACTACCATTGGAAAGCTCTATGAGTTTATATGTTCATAAGGTTATCGATTGCTAAAATCCATGTTGTATTGTGACTAGAAGTTAGATTTGTTTGAAGGCTGCCAGGACGCCCCTGAAACGGACAGTCATGGGCAGTCGATTTTGGAGGCTCGGGTTACCATACCTAACACCGTATTTTTGGATAAGTTTGGACAGGGAGGAATTTGACTTGGTAAGGAGTTTGGACGGCGCATGGTGGTAGACAGACCTATCCCGAAAAAATTCACACATAGATGGACATTAGAGCTTCGAGTTTCAAGATCTCAATTTTGTGACCATGGTGGGAGCTTGAACTTACGAGATGATTTCCGGAAATAAAAGATTGAACAAGTTGGTGAGGGTTTCTCTTTTCCTTGAAACTCTTTAATTGCTTTACCTACTTGTGATTTGTCTTTCTCGTCCTACAAATATCTTATTAGTATCTTTTTGATTGGTTAGTGATGATTGTTCATTCCTAAATATCTTGTACGGTTCAATATCTTGTTGTCCTCGATGATTATTCCTTTCGCGTCTATAGTACATGTCTTGCCTCGAAATGGTCCTCGGTCTGATCGGTGTCAATTACCTTTTGTCTTGTTGTACCAATACCTAGTTCATACCTTCATCATCTCATTGAGACCATTGTACTTCTTGGCTCTACTCCGTCGGCTAAGGGAGCTAAGTGCTACGCCGTGGGAGCCACCTCTTGAGACTTTGGCGCAAAGTGCTACACGGCGGGAGCCACCTCTAGAGTCCCGATGTCTGGCATCCATCCGCGATATGTCGTTGTTCTTGATTTAAAGCTTTGATTCTTAAAGACAGAGTGAAGGGAGCTAAGTGCTGCATCGTGGGAGCCACCTCTTGAGGCTTCGGCACAAAGTGCTACACGGTGGGAGCCACCTCTAGAGTCCCGACACCTATAGATCTGTGAGGGGAGCTATCTGCTATACGGGGCAAAGTGCTAAGCGATGGCAGGAGCCACCTCTTGAGCCCGTAGGAGCCACCTCTAGAGTCCCAACACTTGAAACCATATGGTATGTATTGAAAGGTGTGAAGTCTTCCGCTGGTATGTGACAGTGGGGAGATGGAGCACAATCGTTTTACATGAGTTCTAAAGTACATGAGTTGTTTTCTTCGTTCTTAATTTGTTCGATACTCGATTGTTAGTCCTTCTGATATCTTCGCTGATTCATTTACTTGCCTCTGTATATGCTTGTTTTGTTATAATCTTCCGCTGCAGATTCCACTTCAAAGATAAAAGGTAAATCAAACCGTTAGGCTACCTCACTGGGTCATTCAGACTCATCCCTCCTTCTTTCTTCCTTTTCAGATGAGCTTAGTATGTCGGGTACAAAGGGAGATATGAGGAGTAAAGGAAGCATTGGTTTGTTGCTATTAGAGGGAATTATGTTTTGGGATGTATAATTATATATGTAAGATTGATGAGAGTTTATTGTTGATTTATTTTGAATGTAAAAGTTCAATTTTAGCAGATAAAGATTTGGTATAGTTCTGACGCTTGGCGCCGGTTCGAGAAGGGACAGTCTCCCGGTTTGAGCTAGCGTCGCGGTGTGACGAGCCACCCTAGGTGGTCGGTGGGCGCCACAGTTGGTGGTATCAAAGCTTGGGTTAGTACCTAAGCTATACTAGGGTAAGATCTTCGTACTATGGTATGGAGTTGTGATCGATTGAACTTAAAGATGAAGTTAGGAGGGAGGAATAAGGGGGATCGAAGATAAGAAAGTCTTCTCAAAGATTTCTATGGACGATGATATGAAGCGATCATTGGTACATAATATTTCTTTAGCATCATCAAGTTGTGCGCTTGGAAAAATCTCATATCTTGAACAATAGTATTAGCAAGTCAGTATTTAAATTGTGCTAGATCTTTGTTGGAATGGCCAGCCAACATGAGATTCACTACAATTATAGTATTGATTTAGGATCAAACCTAATTTGAGAATTGGGGATACATTTCATTCTTTTAGGGTGAGGGAAATTTCAAATGATTGTTTAGGTTAGTGGTAACTACAAGTCGAATTGAGTAAGTTCTATATTACTAGAACCACTTTATGTTCTTGGTTATTGATAATACCATTCATAAGACATTTACTTGTCGGAATTGCCTGTAACCATTTCTCGATAATCTTCTGGGCTTTAATCTCATTGTGTCATTTATAAGGATTCATTCCTTCTTGTTATTATAGACTTTTGAAGCATTTTGTTTTCCAGATTAATCTTCATTTAACTGAAAACCTTGTCCTACTCAACATCTGGAATCCTATCCAATTCCTAGTTTTACATTATCGTTATTCTCAAAACTTCTATTTAATGATATTTTCTTTTGTCTCTTGTTCACCTCTCAAACTCTATACTTGATAATGATCTTTATTTTGGAGATCGAAGTTAATTGTCAATATTTGAGAATTCTTGTATTTGAGTTTGAACATTCTCCCAAGCCCTTTGTGCATTGCTCCCATTGGAATCTATGTATCAATGATCCTGAGTTGAAAATCCTATCTTGTCTACTTTTTTGGAATCCTAATTTCTCTCGCAACTTTCTAATGTCTCCTCATTACCAATCTTTACTACTAACTAAGTCATTGTTGTGAGATTCTTCTTTTCCTTTTCAAAATATGAATCATTTCCGATTATTCTTATCGATCTTCTCCCAAGTCATCAATGACTTATGTCCATGAACCATTTGAACTTGATATTCTTACGAAACTTCTATGCACCCGAGGCCTCTTTCGCTTGAATAAGGATTAATTGATGTTGTCGATATTTGAAATCCTTCAACACCTTATATTTATTCTTCATAAGAATTCAATCATAATCGATCACCTCTTCTTTGAATCCGCTTCATCATCCTGTTTAATTATCTTGAAATCTTTGAATTTTTACCCTTAACTCGAGCAATTCAACCTGATTCCTATCATGATCTTGATTATCTTCATCCGAACATTGCCGACCGTCAGAAGTGATTTTCAAGCGAATTGTTTTATTCTAAGAATTACTTATACCTCGTAACTTCAAAATCTTGAGGACTTATGTGGTAATCAGGCCCTCTTATTGATCTCTGACTTTTGTTTACCCCCTACACTTTCCATCTTGACCCCAAGAAATCTATGCTTGTTGGAACTCACATCATTTCCTCTATCTACAAAATAGGATTGGGTTAAATTCGGCGTTCATAATAGTGAAGACCATGTAACAATGACTAGTTATAGCTCTTGGAAGAATTACGACAAGGTAGATGCAACATGGGAAAGAAAAGAAGATACTAAGAGCATGTGATCGTAATGATTGGTTATTGTTTGAACTTGGGAACCAAATTCTCTTAAGGAGGGGGGATTGTAACATCTTATATTTTCGTCTCCTAATTATATAAGCTAAGGTAATAAATATAATTCTCGTTAATTAGATTTTGCGATTTATTTGATTCTATTGTCTTCCTAAACTAAAGTGAATTAGGTGATACATAATTGGTCTACTCGATCTTGTCGATCTTGTGGATATTCTTTGGCTTTAAAATTTTGGTAGAGGCTTTCTTGATTTGGGGCAAATAAAAGAATCTCCAAAACTTTGAGGATCAAAGTGAAATTATTATAAAGGAAAAGGACCAATCTTTGGTGGGCATATATTAAGTATATTATACGTTTTATGTCTGAATTGGAAGTGGATATCAAGTCTAGTGGACTGAACTGAAAGTTTCATAAATGTTTGGGGTCAAATTATAAAACTAAAAAGGTACAACGACCCAATTGTAATTTCTGGAAAAAGAAAAGAAAAGAAAAAAAGATGGCTGATGATGTTAATGTAACTTATGGCATGTTTCCAGTCCATTCCTTCATAGAGTGACACCACACAAGTTCTAGACACATACAATACATAGATATCTTTCTATATATATATATATATATATATATATATAAGTTGTATCTAAAGCTTTTGGATTCATTTTCTTGTTCTTTCACCACTACAAGTACGCCTTCTACCTTTTATTCAAAGTTAAGAGTTTATTTGTTTATCTATATACTCTAGTTGGGATTATTTAGTGAATAATTGGTTCATAATATTGTTGGATGTGAAAGAAGCAATTGAGAGTTGAAATTTCAGTTCCTACAGTAGCTTTTAGGTTTGTGTTTATGTTACCAAATAAATGTACTTTCTTATGTAAACTTTTCTGGAGACCTATGAACATGTCTGGAGTCTACCTGAAAACGTTTGTAAATATTGAAGGTGTATTGAATTTTATAAAATTCTTTGAATAAAACTGCCAGATTGTTCGGCGGGTGTAAGGAAGTTTCTGTGTTAAGCTTGATTATCATATTTTGAGCTTTGATTTGATTTCAAAACTTTTACTGTATAAGTATATATGTGTTGTGATTTGTTCCAGAAAATGTGGGAATTTTACTAGTTACAGGGGATTTTATAAAATTGTTTGAAACTTAATTGCGTATCCTGAAAATGTTTACCTGTGCAGCATGTTTTGGTGATCGAATCACCACGTTAAAGAAGTCAAATAAATCTGAAAATTTTATGTCATGTTATTCAACTTGATTCCCTGTTACTGTAAATTTAATGGTAAAATCATAAATTGAGAATTTTTGTGGTGAAACTGCGCATATGTGTATCTTGCTTTATTTGGTTGGGTTATAAAGTGTTATAGCTTGAGATTATGATAATATGTTTGGACCTCAGGATATTCGTGATTCCAGCAGGACACCAGGCGATGACGTCGAGTTGTAACAGTGGATTTCCTTTATGATCTTGTGGTCGATCTACTGGTGGGATAGCAGGGTGTGTATGTGGGTGTTAGAAACAGTTTCTTCTTAGTGTGGCAGTTTTAGTACATGTCTTTTTTGGATGGACAAATGATGGCCAAGTTTAGAATTCTTAAGCTTAAATGATTCATAATAGGACAAGGAATAAGTGTATGGAGTGCTTTTTTGCTAACTTGGTCCTTAGAGTTCCAGAATCTGTCATCAAAGGAACACTGCAGTACCCGGTTCTCAATTTCAGAAACTGTCCTTCACTTTTTTGTGCCCAGAAAATGCCCTTAACATGGCCGGATTGTACACTAAATACCACCATTTGAAATATATATGAGTGTAGTAGATGTAGTTACAGGTGAGTGTGGCTGGACACATTTTACAATTTGCATCCAAATCACCACTGCCATTACCTGTTTTCATATCCAGAAACTGTACTCCATCTTCTCTTGTCCAGAAATCATCCTTACTGTTGTCCGAATATAAATTTAATACTACCATTGGAAAGCTCTATGAGTTTATATGTTCATAAGGTTATCGATTGCTAAAATCCATGTTGTATTGTGACTAGAAGTTAGATTTGTTTGAAGGCTGCCAGGACGCCCCTGAAACGGACAGTCATGGGCAGTCGATTTTGGAGGCTCGGGTTACCATACCTGTCACCGTATTTTTGGATAAGTTTGGACAGAGAGGAATTTGACTTGGTAAGGAGTTTATGGTTGTTAATTTAGTGTTGTGTATGTGACTTTTATGGATGGAGAAGTAGTGAAAGTGGCGGCGCATGGTGGTAGACTGAGCTATCCCGAAAAAATTCACACATAGATGAACATTAGAGTTTCGAGCTTCAAGATCTCAATTTTGTGACCATGGTGGGAGCTTGAACTTACGAGATGATTTCCGGAAACAAAAGATTGAACAAGTTGGTGAGGGTTTCTCTTTTCCTTGAAACTCTTTAGTTGCTTTACCTACTTGTGATTGTCTTTTTTGTCCTACAAATATCTTATCAGTTTCTTGTTGATTGGTTAGTGATGATTGTTCATTCCTAAATATCTTGTACGGTTCAATATCTCGTTGTCCTCGATGATTATTCCTTTCGCGTCCATAGTGCATGTCTTGCCTCGAAAAGGTCCTCGGTCTGATTAGTGTCAATTACATGATGTCTTGTCGTACCAATACCTAGTTCATAGCTTTCATCATCTCGTTGAGACCATTGTACTTCTTGGCTCTACTCCGTCGGCTAAGGGAGCTAAGTGCTCACGAAGGGAGCTAAGTGCTCACGAAGGGAGCCACCTCTAGAGTCCCGATGTCCGGCATCCATTCGCGATATGTCGTTGTTCTTGATTTAAAGCTTTGATTCTTAAAGACAGAGTGAACGGAGCTAAGTGCTACACCGTGGAAGCCACCTCTTGAGGCTTTGGCGCAAAGTGCTACACGGTGGGAGCGACCTCTAGAGTCCCGACACCTAGAGATCAGTGAGGGGAGCTAAGTGCTATACGGGGCAAAGTGGTATGCGATGGCGGAAGCCACCTCTAGAGTCCCGACACTTGAAACCATATCGTATGTATTGAAAGGTGTGAAGTCTTCCCGCTGGTATGTGACAGTGGGGAGACGGAGCACAATCATTTGACATGAGTGCTAAAGTACATGAGTTGTTCTCTTCATTCTTAATATGTTTGATACTCTATTGTTCGTCCTTTTGATATCTTCGCTGATTCATTTACTTGCCTTTGTATATGCTTGTTGTTGGTCCCAAGTGATATACGAAAGGGTCTAGAAGGGGGAGGGGGAGATTGAATAGACCCTGAAGTCTTTTTCGACTTCAAAAAGATTTGTATTGAAATTCGTTGAACGCTTGAAAAATAGGCGCTTGACTTGAGCGTCTAATGAAGACTGTTTTTAGAAAGTTAACTTAGACTTCAAGATTTGAATACTATAACCAAATACGTTTAAGCGTTCATTCCTTTGATAAGTGTTAGTATAGCGGAATGATTTTTGAGTCTTCTCTTTTAAAAGCTTTAGCGTCACAAACAGTTCCTTAGTTGCTTAGCGTTCACTTGAGTTTTACTTAACAGATATATGCAATGATATAACAATATGAAAAATAACTGTAAAGTAAAGAACACGATATTTATAAGGTTCGTTGGGTGGTGTAATCCCAACTACGTCCTTCTTCTCCTTGAACACTCGGAGGCAATCCACTAAGATGATTCTCAAAGAATCACACAGAAATTTCTACAAATTAGGGAGAGATGGATATCGATGACTTGAGCTCCTTGGTCACACATATTTCTGCTACAAGACACTTCTATCCTCGGAAGATGATCTCGAGCTCCTTGGTCACACAGATTTTAGCTCCAATAAAGACCTTCTTCAACAAGCTTCTTTTACACAAAAATACTGCTTGTGAATCAACAAACTTTCTCACTCAGATGAAAGGTGTTGAGAGTTTTTGTCACGGGTTTGTTTGATGTTGGGAAGTTCAAACAACTTAGGATATCTCAATAAGAATTTAGGGTTCTTCTTTGAAGATGTTTGAGATATCTGTGACTGTCCTTGGAATGTATTTGAGAAGCTTGAAGGATTTTGGCTATGGGGTTTCTAAGCTTTTCTTTCAAATAATTTCAGCAAAGTTTCGACCTTTTCTAGTGTATATACGTGTATAATCTTGGTCTCTTCACCTTATAAGGTTTTTGCTGAAGGGTACTATTTATAGAGATTCTTGGGATTTGTCCGTTAGACATAATCAGGTGTGTGTCTCTCACGTAGCGCGTCAAATAGTCCCTTTCTGACATTCCTGAAATTCTGCTGGGTCCGATTGGACAGGAGCAGGTTTGAGCTCTGAAAAGCTGACAGTCTAGTCAAAAGGTGGCTTGTCCACAAGTCATACTGTCTTGTTTACATATAATTCACTTATCAAGCATTTAATGCATTTTGAATTTATTTCCCGTTAGAAATATATGTCCGTTGGTGATTGCATTTAAGTCCTTGATAACTTGGGTTTTATCCTTCAGGTGAATCTGAAAGCTGGACGCTTGAGTCGGTGAGCGCTTGAAACAGCTGAGAGCTTGAAATGGCTGAGCGCTTGAAATAGCTGAGCGCTTGAAATCACTGAGCGCTTGAGTCACAAATCCTGAAACAGTTCTTTAGCATTTGACAGACGCTTGGAACAAATCTTCATCTTCTCTTGACTTTAGACGCTCGAATCTTCAACTTCATCTTTGATAGACTCACCCAGAATTCTATCAGCGACTCGGTATCTAATCCTAAGTCTAAAATCCACAAAGATAAAAATTACAAGCCTAACAAAATAATAAACTTTCAAACGCTTATACACATATTCTATGAAAGTACAAACTTAAATTCTTTTGGGGTCTAACATAAAATCCTATCTTGTCATCATCAAAGCATCTAACATGAAATTCCTAACACTTGTTTTGTTATAATCTTCTGCTGTAGATTCCACTTCAAAGATAAAAGGTACAGCAAACCGTTAGCCTACCTCACTGGGTCATTCGAATTCATCCCTCCTTCTTTCTTTCTTTTCAGATGAGCTTAGTATGTTGGGTACAAAGGGAGAAATGAGGAGTAAATGAAGCATTGGTTCGTTGCTATTAGAGGGAATTATGTTTTGGGATGTATAATTGGATATGTAAGATTGATGAGAGTTTATTGTTGATTTATTTCAAATGAAAAAGTTTAATTTTAGCAGATAAAGATTTGGTATAGTTCTGACGCTTAGCGCCGGTTCGAGAAGGGATAGTCTCCCGATTTGAGCTGGCGTCACAGTGTGGCGGGCCACCTTAGGTGGTCGGTGGGCGCCACAATAAGCATGCCATATTAAGCGGTAAATGTGATCTTTGTCGAGCAACCTAAAACACCCCAAAGTCATCAGGGTGAAAAACTATTCTAATCTAAGAACCCGGACCCTATCTAAGGTCTTTATTGCTTTCAAGCTTGAATGCATCCATCTTCGTCTTCAATTACAAAGTACATTACAAAAAGGAAACCTCACCCTCTCAAGCACATAAATGAAAACATGGCACGCATGCCTTAAAATAAAAGAATTAGTCTAAGGCTCGACTCAGATCACCACATAAGTCACATAATCATGCTCACATCATGTAAATTTGTAAACATAAATTTACTGTCTTTAATTATAGATAATTCAATTAAATTAACGGACAAATTAATATTTTCTAAAAATCCAATTTTATAAAAACATAAGAAAATACCAATTTTCTGTAAATCCAAAAAATACCCATAAAAAATTTTCAAATTTATTTAATTCTAAAAAAATAATAAAATAAAATAATTACTATTTTTTTGGAAATTAAAAAAAGCCCATGATTTTTGAAATATTGCAAAATGACCCCTAGATCAAAACCTTAATGGGCTGCCCTATCACTTGGTGGCCCGTTTCACATGCGTTGTCAAGTGCGGTGGCCCTGTCAGCACGACAGCGCACGCGAACAGAGGCAAATCATTGTTCGCAATGTGCACGCACATCACCCGTGTTGTCTGCGCACATATCGCGACGGAGATCTTCGCCGTTCGCCTTCACGAACAGCCACTGTTAGTTGACAAACCAAAAAAACATAGAAATATTTTCAGCTTTAAATAATTTTAATCGGTCCAAAAATTCAATGAAAAAATCTAAACCATTTAGAAAAACATAAATTAATGCATATAAACACCAAAAAATATGAGCCATGTCTAACCTTAGCTCTGATACCACTGTTGAGATGCATCGATCTAATCCCTAGGATTGTACTCGCGGCGAAAACAGAGAATTAAACATTAATTGCACAATCCCAAAACAAGGATTAGGCAAGCATGGCACCATCAAATTATGAAAACATTCATAGGGTGTTTCGAGAAACATAGGGGATGTTTTGGTCAAATTACGTTTGGTTCTTGAATTTCCGGCCAGAAATAGTTTGATTTTATGATAAAAAAAACGGAGAGAGAAAAAGTATCAGATTTCTCTCTCATCCTTTCTCTCTGTCTTCTTGTCGACCTCTCTAGCTCTCTCACAGTCTCACTCTGTCATATCCAATGGAACTTATGCGCAATTGGAGGGCAAATCCCTAATTCCTATTCTATATGGGGCAAAGGATCTCCGCCGTCAGATCTTCAAATTAAAACACATCAGTTAGATGAAAGTCAACTCAAGTCAGCAAGACATCCACTCAAACGACCACGTTCCATTTATGCTCTGTCAACTCCAGATTCAGCCACGTCTCCTCAGCTCAGCTTCACCAGAAACGACTCTGATTTCATATCCCAGATCTTCATCCATTGGCTCTTGCTTTACAAATTCTGTTAAATATTCTACAAAGTATGAATCCACAGATTTGGTGACACTTGGCATAACAAATTCAGCAAATCAGTGATAGAAGGAATGTTATTTGTTTTTAGCCAAGTTCTTTAAGAACTTTTGGCTATTTATGTATCGTATGAAACATTTTCAAATTCAAGTAATGAAATTAGTCTATTTTCTCATCTTTTATTCTTCTTCATCTCTTACTCTACAATTCTCTCCCTAATTTCCCCCCATTTCCGCATTAAATCTATTCCAGACATCACAACTTGGTATCCAGAGCCAACTCGATTCTTGGGTGTAAGTGTTGATCAATGGCTGAAGCTACCTGTAGTAAAGAAATCTCAGAAAATTTAAAAAAATTGGAAATCTTATTAATGGAAGAAATAGCTGAACGTTTAGCAGCATAGCAGCACATAAACGGCTAGCTAGAAAGGATGGTTACCATACAAGGGGGTCTTCAATCATCAATGGTATCTATAGAAAATTTCCAAAAAGGACTGCAACAACAGACGCAGTTGTTAAATGAACAAATGCAGCAACAAAGTCTATCCTAGGTGAAGGTCCTTCTGCACTTATGGAAAGAGGATCTAATTCAAGCTGAACCAGAAACAACGCACACTCAACATCAGAAAACAGTGGTTCTAACTACACCCCTTTCCCTAAGATAGAATTTCCACACTTTGATGGAGATAATCCCAGATCTCGGATTCTCAAAAGCAATAGATACTTTCAAGTCATCACTACCATACCTGAAGAACAGAAGGTCACACTAGCATCTGTGTATTTGGAGGGCAAGGTAGAGCTCTAGTTTCAAGAATACATGGAAGGAAAGGAACTACCCAACTGGCAGCAATTCACCATGGCTATACTGGAGCGCTTTGATGACAATGATCCAGATCTGATAGTAGGCAATTTCAACAACTTACTTGACACGAGTAATCCTCATATGTTTACACAACAAGTTGACTGGTCATGTGTATTAATAAAGTGGACAATAAGTCCGCATTGTCGATCCCACAGAGACTTGTATTTTAGACTTCTTGATTTTAAAGCAACCGATAATTAAACTAAAACTAAAGGATAACAAATAACTTAAATAAACTAAAAAAAGATGCATAAACAAGATATTAAAAGCAATAAAATGCTGAGTGACAAGATGATTGAAACAAGATGTCGAAAATATGATAGCTATGGAAGAGAGCAACTAAGACACATGTATTGACACAAATTAATCAATTTTTATTATAAACATGTTCTCATATTATTAGACTACTCTTTCTTTGGTGGAAATTCCTTAAATAACTACAACCCGGTGTCTCGAAAATACTAATTCTATGATTAATTGACGGTTCTCAAAATATTTCTATCTGAGAATCTAACCAACAATTATGCATTCAAGTTCTAGAATTTTTCCGGATTAATCCGGCTAACTGCATTCGGGAATCTCTACCGTTTGTCACTAATGGGCAACCCCTCATTGTTTACGGATTATGTAATGATTTCTTTGAAACATAACCTATTTTCTCTCGAATGCATGAATTAGGCAATATGACAATCATATGGTGATCAAACATATGCAAGGAATTTAAGCACAAAATCAATACACAAAGTAATTATAGAATTAATATGAAAAACACAATTTATAACTCAAATATCATAATTTAGCCTCAACATGGCCTTAGTTCGAAGAATCTAACTCATCATAAAAGATAAAAGATAAAAACCTAAATAAAGATTCATATTCATGGACAAAAAAAATCTAAATCTAAGAAAATTTGTCGTATTTTTGATGGTTGAACTTCGATCTTCATCTCTTCCATGCTTCTTGATTTCTTTACCTTCAAGGGTTCTTGAAAATCTTCATAACTTATATAATCTAAGAATTACCCTAAAAAAACTTTATGTTGTGTGTAGTTCGTGTTTTAAACCCTAGAGAACTGATCTAATATATATAAGGGTGGAAGGGGAAGACTTCAACTTGAATTAGAGTTGAAAATTTTCAAAAATCTGCTATTTGTCCTGTCAGACGCGACAATCGAATGTCCAACTTCTCATGTTCGAATGTCAAAAACAATAACATTTTTCTTCTGCGCAGAAATATTGTTTCCTTCATAACTTTCTTCACAGACATTTGACATGAGTGATTCAAGTTTCTACATGAATATTAGAGATAGCTATACAATTTTGTAGGACACGTCCTCAAATTCGGTCTTTAAACATACTGAAATACTGCATTTTCGTCCGTTGTTCCTCAATTGCAGTGATTTTCCACCTTTACTCAATAAGCACACAAATTAAACGCATATATAGCATAAATTATGCATAGACCAATATAAATCACATAAATATGATGCTCTAAAGTATGTAAATTCAAACCCTATCAACACCCCCAAACTTATCCATTGATCGTCCTCGACCAATGAAGACCATAGACACAAGATCAAGAAACAACAACCAAAAAGAGGCAAACACAAAAACAAAAACGAAAAGGATAAACTCACTTTCGTGGAGTAAACGATTGCACTTAGCATGTGTAACAAGCCTTTAAACTTTTATGTTACCTAAAAAGGATGAGTATAGTCTCGTGAGAGTTTGCATACGATGTACCCACAAAATCAAAAACCTCTCTAACCTCACCCAATCAATACAAATCAACATAATTAACAAGAAAACAATGGCACAAAATCAACTTTTAAAGCTCAAAATTATATATACATATCAAATATTTTGCTCATGTTACACCTCAACTCGAAAAGACCTCCAATGGACGTAGTGAAAATAAATCTAAAGTATTATAGTCAAGTGGCATCCTTACCACTTTTCGGACATAAATCCCATATCTTTCAACTGTCGATCAATCATAAGGCACAAGAATCATAGATAACCTCATAGCCATTTAAATTCTATTTTACCCAATGAAAGTGAACTTTAAAACTCATATGAAACATCTAATTAAACTCATTAAGGCTAGACCATGAGCAATGTTCTATTCCATTAGGCTTTCTATGACACCCATGTAGCAAGTTTTAGGCCAACTACGCCCAAACCATACGGCTTTAATGCATTAAGTGTAAAGACACTCCCAAGGGCTTAATCACTCAAGTGTCAAAGGCCACGAAACAAAACTAGGTCATTAAACAAATTACATTTCAATTGGGTTGAACTTAGCTCAACTTAGCATAATAGTACAATATATCGGCATGTTGCTGACACGTATTTATCCTAGCAAGTGTACTAGATCGTACAGTATGCTTATATGTGTGTTAGGAAGGTTTAAACAAAACTTTGGAATTTTTGGAGTAACAGGGGATTTTATAAAAAGTTTTGAAACTCTACTGCCTGTTCAGAGAGTGCTGTCCGGACAGCCATGTTTAGTCGGTCGAATCCCCAACTTAACGGCGTCAACTAAATCTTAAATTTTGATGGTGTATTCTATAATTTTAGGTTTTGTATCCTGCCAATTTTTTTAAAAAAAACAAAAAAAACAAGTGGTGTTCTAAAAAGTTTTAAGAACTGTCGTAGTTACACCTCGCAGGTAGGTACCACATTTCAGTCGTGAATGATTCATTGCCTATATGTTTACATGCTAAAATGTGACTTGCTTGGTTTAGTTTGGCTTAAAGTGCTATAGTTTGAGAATATAATGTTGTGATTGGACCACAGGATACTTTCGTGATTCTGAGGCACGCAGCGGTGACGCCGGATAGTAACTGTGAGGGTTTCTTTTTTGTTCTTCCCTTTTGCTTACCTTATTCCGTTCTCCCCTTCTAAATAAATTCTAGTAAATTATGATCTCGAGGAATATCAGTACCGTAATCCCTTAACCTCCTCTACGGTAAGCGGCTAACTGTGACATGATGTTTAGTATATTTTATTAATGGGCCCGTTCTCCCATTCGAGTACAAACTCAGTAATCCCATCTGTTAGGATCTCTTTGAATTCATAGTGATTCTTGGTTCTACTCCATCGGCAAAGGGAGCTATGTGCTATACGGGGCAAAGTGCCACGCGACGGAGGCCACCTCTTGAGCCCGTAGGAGCCACCTCTAGAGTCTCAATGTCCGGAATCTATCTGCGATGTACCTTTCATTGATCTAAAGCTTTGAATCTTAAAGATAGAGTGAAGGGAGCTAAGTGCTATACGGGGCAAAGTGTCACGGGACGGCGAGGGCCACCTCTTGAGCTCATAGGAGCCACCTCTACAGTCCCGACACCTATAACTCATGACTCGTATGATACGTACAGAAAGGTGTGAAGTCCCCTACTGGTATGGGACAGTGGGGATATAGATTCTAATGGATATGTTTTGATTCCAAAGTATACGAGTTGTTTTCCATTGATTCGCTCTTTGTATTGTACTTGATCGCTTGCCCTGCCCTTATAGTATTCCGGTCTTTTTCTTTTACCCGCCTTTATATATGTTTGTTTTATTTATATCTTCCGCTGTAGATTCTATTTCACAAGATAAGGTAAAGCAAGTTGTTTGCCACCTCATTGGGTCATTCAGACTCACCCTTCTTTCCTCTTTTTGTTTCAGAGGAGCTCAATATGTTAGGCCTGGAACGCGAAGTCATGACTAAGGATGCGTAAGAGTCTATGGAGTTTAAGAGTCCAATGTTACTGTTTGTAAATGTATTGTACATCGTCTAGTTTTGCTGACCTGTGGTTTTGAGTTACATCTGAACTCTGACATGTACATGTGATGTTATGCTATGTATATATGTGTGCTCCGTGGGGTTTTAGTTTGTGTGGTTTGAAAATTTTGTAGTTCACGCTTAGCTTTGGCTCATGAAGGGATCAATTCTCATAGTGAGCTACCGTTGCGATGTGGCGAGCTTTGGCCCCATCCTCTGGCCGGAGGTTGTCACAACTTCGCTTCAACGGGTAAGTAATTATTCGTTTTCGCGATTAATTGATTCGACTATGCAAACAGAGAATTCACTTTGGGTTTAAACTTTTAAAACTTCCGCCGCATATATTTGATTTTTCACGAAACCCAATAGTGGTATCAGAGCCAATATCTGATTTGCATATTTGATCATGTTTATGTGTTTTTGAAACATGCAATTATGTGTTCTTAAATCTACGATTTTTGTGATTTTTAGCTGAGATTTAGATTTTTATGTTTATTATAAATCTGGATATGTTTATGATATAATAAAAATAAAAAACCGAGGAAAAAGGGGGCCCGAAGGCCCAAAGGCAGCAGCGCACAAGCATTGTGCGCCGCACGGCGCTGGCCACATGGCCTATCGGGTCGTGTGTTTCGCCACACGACCCGCTCAACCGAGTCTTGGATCCGGGTCTGAAAATGGGCTGTGGGTTTGGGTCGAAATTGGTATTTGGGTTTTGGGAAAATGTAATTATCCGGATGGGTCAAAACGATGATAACCCAGAATAATTCAAATTAAGCCCAATAGGAAAATTACTCAATTTCGATTTATTGATTCGTTTGGGCTTAATTTAATTAATTCTAATTGGGCCAATGGGTTGGTGATTTGGATTTAAATTAAAACTAGCCCAATAGAAATTAATAATGCGTGCACGTTTTTCTAATTAATTAATTTTGGGCCCAAGTAAATTATATCCAAGTGTACCAAAAGGATGGTGACTTGGGTTTGATGAAATCGAGCCCAATAAGATTAATTAGAATAAAAATATTTAATTAGAATAATTAATTATTTTTCTTGGAGATTAATAATTAATTTATGGATTAAATATTATTAATTTTTCCTCAACTTGGAAATTACTTAGATATTTTGAATAAGGAATATAAATTATTTTTCTTGGATGATTAATAATTAATTCTTTAATCAAATAAAAATTTTTCCAATTAATGATGGCTTAGAATTCCATATTTTATGTATTCATTTTAGTAGGACTAATATTATTTTAATTAAAGGTAGACATACTTAATTTATAATTTTGTATATGTAAGTCATCTAGTAGGACTAGAATGATTTTGATTGAAATAAAGAATATATACAAATTGGGTATTTTATAAAGGACTTTTTAGTTGGACTAAAATTTTAAATAATCAACATAAGTGTTTTAATATTGCGAGCATGTATTAAATGTTGCGAGCATGTATTAATTGATGCGAGCATGTCTTAAGTGATGGAGACACCGATCATGGACTCCTGTTTTATTCGATTTACCTTTTCTTTTTATGGGTTGTAAAGTCGAATTTGAGGCTATTTATTGCTTTCTTACAAATAATGTATAGGTTGTTTTAAAGTATTGTAATAAAATAGTTCAAAATTGGTGGAGATAAGAAGTCCATGAAGATTAGATAGTTTTTCGTTTTTACCTTTTTGTGAATGTCCATTAGCTCAGGCCCTCTAGTAAAATCCATGATCGAATGTAATGGATTTATTTGTTTATTTATTTAATTCCATGAATGTTTATATTGATAGTCATGATTATTAGTAGTATATATTATGCATGTTCAATATATGATAATTGGGCTATATAAATTGATTAATGTGCAAAGTGAGACCAATCATTTGACAATTTCAATTCTCCCAAATAAATAATACTGAGTTAGTAAAGGATGTGTGACATCCTCGCCCTTCACTAAACTTATTAAAATTAAAATTGCTACAAATGTGTAATGCTTCCTAGTTATGGGGGTTATGCATTTGGAAATAATTTGAAATTTTATTAAGTGCATGATATGCCTTAATCGAAGCATATTTCACCCCAGAAATTGGTTAGATTGCAAGGTGAAATTCAAATGTTAGATTAAAGGAGTTAGTGGGAATGAACTCGGGTAGTTCACGAGCTTAGAAATCGGTTAGGTTGCGGCTCAGTGAACTATGGGGAAAGGTATTGAAACATTTATTGGATAAATTGATGTTAGACATTATTTCAAATAATTAATGGGCCAGAAATCGGTTAGGTTGCAACCTATCTAATTAATTGAGGACCACAATACCCACTGTGTAATCGATGCTAATGATGATTCCCGATTTGCACATGAGAGTGTGGGATTTGAAAAATGCAGTGGGATAAATTTTAAGTCCTTAATTTTTCTTGGTTAAGTCAAATACAAGTAATCTAATTAATCTGGTTTATTTCTGCAGTTATTTTCTCGTTTATCTCTCTCAAATATGACAAACCCACGTTCAATTCTACTCGAAAAGAATACCCTTACTGGACCCAATTATGTGGATTAGCTTAGAAATTTACGGATTGTCCTCAATATTGAATTTTTGGGATACGTCTTGGAGGCCGATATCCCAGCGGCTCCAGCTAGAACACATGCTAGTGAGGAAGAGGTCCAAGCCCATGAAAAATGAGTCAAGAACGACATCCGCGTGAGAGGATACATGCTGAGATCTATGAGCAATGAACTTCAAAGGTCACATGATAAGATGTCCAATGCAAGAGCTATCCTAGCTCACCTGGTAGAGCTCTATGGTGAGCATAGTCGAACTGCACGATATGTGATATCGAAAGAGCTCTTCGGAGCCAAGATGAAAGAAAGTGACAAGGTTGGTGATCATGTCCTCAAAATGATATCGAGGATTGAGAAATTAGAAGCTCTCGACTTCACCATGAACACCCCCCTTCAAAATGACTTAATCTTCTATTCTCTTCCTCTTCCTGCTTCCTTCTCCCAATTTTTGGTTAACTTTAATTGCAATGAGATAGAGTGCAATTTAGCAGGGCTAATGAAAAAGTTGGTTACTACACAATCTCAAATGAAACCAAAGGGAAAGGAAACTGCCTTGGTCATCTCTTCAGGACCCAAAAAGACTAAGTTTAAGAAGAAGAAGAACAAGAAACAGGCTGACGAGCTAGGAGCAAAAAGGGGTGTTCAAAAGGGTAAGGGAAAGGCTCAAGGGTTTTATAAGAGCAAGGGCCTAAGAAGACGGACAAATGTCTCGAGTGCGGTGAGCTTGGCCATTGGAAGAAGAACTGCCCTAAATTAGGCAAATGCGCAAAAGGTATGGAACTCTTCGTTTTTGAAACTAATTGTTCTATGACCGTTTTTTCTACTTCATGGATTTTGGACTCAGAGGCAAGTGCCCATGTATGTTGTTTGGATCAGGATCTGCATAGAAATAGAAAGTTGGGCCGAGAAGAAGTGATGATCAAAGTCGGCAGTGGGGAAAGCGTCGCGGCTACTAGGATTGGATTTACATCTTTAATTTTGAATTGCGACATTTGGTTAAGAACAATGTTTCCATTCCTATATTAGTTAAGATTGGTTATACATTCCGTTTTTCTAAATTGAATTGCGACATTTATTATGGAAATAAAATAGTTGGCAATGCATCTTTAGTTAATGGTTTATATTATTTAAATGTCCTTAATTCATCTGATGTGAATGTTGTAACTCATAAACTTGGTAGGTAAGAAGCTAACTTGACACTCAAGTGGCATCTTAGACTTGGCCATGCTGGAGAGCATAAGATCCACAAAATGGAAAAAGATGGGCTTTTAAGCTCACTAGGGTCGGATCCCTATCCAACATGTGAATCTAGTCTCTTAGGCAAGATGGCTAGATCTCCCTTCACCGGGACTTTTGAAAGAGCTACTCAAGTCTTAGAATTAGTGCATACCGATGTTTGCGGACCATTTGGAGAAATGGCTCGTGGAGGTTTCTGTTGGGAATGTGCCATCGATGCCAACGAGGAGTTAGAATACAAGGCACAAGTTTATATTGTGCAACCTCTAATTAATATAAAGTCAACAATATGTTATTCGTATAATTTTTGATGGCATCTATAGAGTTTTAAATGAACAACTAGTCCATGTGTGTCAAGGAAAACTTTCGCATTCCTTAAGGAGATGGGCACTGGAAGGGTTTGATACTTGATCACTTAAATAGTTTGCAAGTCAGAAAATCTCAATTGGGCATTGAGATTCGTATAAACTTGTATGACACATACTATAATAAAGGAATGCCAGTCGAACACTATGGGATAATGGGAATTTGTGTCATAGATACATTGATGGGATTAGTGTATTCGAACACGACTCGTATTAATCCGATCACATGGGTTTTTACTCAGTGACTGTCAATGATTGGATTACTGATTATGAAGGTATGCGTTAGCTTTAGACCTGAGGAGTTACGGCCACAGTGTGCTTGTGACGTTGGATTCTATCACTAGAGTAGTTAAGACCAAATCACCCGTTGAAAGGTGGGGTCGACCTCAAAATGCGTTCCAATGGTCAAGTAGCTTGTGAGGTGATTACCAAGAAGGAATTCACTGTCTCGAAAGTAAACGAGAAGTATCCTATGCGATCATAGGTAAATGAGATTGAAAGTCTCTAGCCAGAGCTGATGAACTAACTCGTGTTTAGTATTCTCATATTACTATGATTCTTAAGCATAGCATTGAGTCCTATGAGTTTGATATATTCCATGACTCTCACTCGATCGGGATACGTCAGTGAAGGGCTTATACTCATACGGTATTCATAATCTAGAGGTTCGTAGTGACATAGTCATTTCGTACTCGGTTGGGCTACGATGTGGGGCCACGGTGCTGGCTAGGTGTCACCCACATCCTCTGGTGTACTCCCATTGCCAATCGAGATGAACCTAGAGAGTCGCGCTATAAAGGAATAGACGGGGAAATCAAGTCTTGTATTTGGAGAGTGTTTTGGTAATTTGTTTTTTGGAAGGACGAATTAATTAATTGGACAAATTAATTTAATTGGTTGTTTAATTGGATTAAACAATGGTGAATTAAATTAACTAGTTTGAATATTTAATTGACTAGATTAATTAAATATTTAAACTATAATATTAGTTAATTAATTAATTAACAAGAATATTGATTTAATCGATATATATTTAACTGGATTAAATGTTAATTGATTAAATTAATTGGACTAAATTGACTAGGTCAACTTAGCCCAATTATTGTCCAAAATGCCTAATAGGCGTGTACTAGTGGGCTTTAAGTTGGAAGATTTATCTAATCCTCCAACACAAGTCAGAGAACACAACAATTCACATAACGTGAAATTCCCCCACCAGAAATACTAGACAGAAAAATCTTTTCTTCCAACTCAGTCTCGCCTAGCCGCCATGGACATTGGAGATGGAGATTTCTCGGAGTCCATTCCTGCGTGATGATCTAGAGACGGTACAATTGAACCGTTGGAGAACATTGAAAAATCGCGAAGATTGAAGATTGAGTACGCAAAAAGGTAAGTTTTTCGTATTCATCTTTTTCATGATTAAAATCGACGAAAGCCACGAATTGATCTTGGCTTGGGAATCCGCTACGCATGCTTAACATGATTCCCAATAGTGGTATCAGAGCCAAATTTGTTGGCTTCGTTGATTTTTAATTCGCGCTCCTCATGTTTATTGGTTATATATCATGTTTGATGCGAGTTGTTGATTTTGAATCAATGAAATTATGGATTGAAAAATCTGTTATTTAATTTAAAGATTGGATCAAAATTCCAATTTGTTAAATCTGCAAATCGATTTTCTGTTTTATTAAATCTGGAAAATCAAGAATTGAAGAGTTTGTGAATCTCTTGAATCCGAATTTGGAGCTAAAGAATTCGATTCATATTTCTGAAATTGGATTAAACTCTCGGCTAAAATTGAATTTCAAGAAATCAGAATTTCTGAAAAGTTTAATCCAAATGTGAAAAATCTGGGCTGGTTCACAAAATTGAAATCTGAAATCGATTTTTGATTTGGGAATTCTGAAATTGGTTTTTGATTGTGTTTCGAATCTATTGTTGTTTTACATATTGTGAATTTCTGAATCTGAAGATGATGGGGCTGTTCTTCAAATCTGGGATTTGAAGAGTTGGTGGAATTTCTGGAAAATCGATTTGCCAGTGAGAAACCTTGGCTTCTCGTACCGCGAAATTCGTCGGAGATGGAGTGGCGCTGGGCGCGGCTGGTCACGTCTCCGGTGGATTCGCGCTAGTAATCGCCGGATTTCACCATTATCGGGGCTGGTTAAGTACGGCGTGAAGTCGTATTGGTGGAGGCGTTTGACGCCACAGGAAACTTCACAGAAAGCTTCGCCAGAAGCTGTTGGTGTCTGTGCTGCAAAAGTCGTCGGAGAAGACTGCTGAAACAGCCGTGTTTTTTGGCTTCTTGCGCTGCAAATCGGGGCTAATAAATTGACCGTGAAATCGTCGTTTTAGAGGTGCTCCGATAACAGATATGGCCGGAGATATGGTGGATTAAGGCGGCGGCGCTGGGTACCGTTGCCATGACCGGCCAAATCTCCGGCGGCGGTGTTGACGGCGGGTTGAAGTGAGGAAGAAGAAGATCTATTGGGCTAGGGCTGTTTTGTATGTATTGGGCTTGGTCCAATGCATAAATTAATTAATATGGAGTTGGGCTTGGCCCACTCTAATTAATTAAACAAAAGCCCAAGCTTATTTTATTAATTAAAAGGGATTTGGGCTTGGCCCACTCCAATTAATTATAAAATTAGCCGAACCTATTTTAATTAAGAAATGTTGGGCTTGGCCCAGTACAAATTAATTAATTAGTTGTCCAACACGAATTTATTCAATTAAATATTGGGCTTGGACCCAATTGCAATTGAATTATTAATTGGTAAGACCCAAACCCAATTTTAACTAATTGGGTCAATCTTCTTCAAGCCCTCTTTGTAAATTGAATTAAATTTAATTATTATTAAATTGGATTTAATATAAATTAAATTATATTTGATTTACATAAATTAAATTAAGATTTAAATTATTAAACGAAATTAAATGAGATTTAGTTTTGTTGATATTTTGAATCTATTTAATTTACCCATCAAAATTTAATTTAATTGAGTAAGTGGAACTTAGTCAATGATTCGTAAGCCCATAGAAATTAAGTGAGACTTAATTCACATTTATTGAAATTAATTTAATCTTTCATTGAAATCGAGTAGGACTTAATTTCACATAGATTAAATATTGATTTAATCATTCCCATTAAAATTAAGTGTGACTTGACATCACACTGATTAAAATTAATTTAATCTTTTCATAGAAATTGAGTGAGACTTAATTTCAATAAGATGAAAATTGTTTTAATCCTTTTTCATGGAAATTACGTAAGACTCGTTTTCACAGTGATTGAAATCGGTTTACTCTTTTTCATGGAAATTAAGTAGGAGTTAATTCCACTTAGATTAAAGTTGATTTAATCCTCCCGTTGAAATTAAGGAAGAATTAATTTCAAATAGATTTAATATTGCTTTGATTAAATTAGTATTAATCTTCTAATAGAAATTGAATTGGATTTAATTCCATGAAGAATAAATTGGATTTAATCATAATATCAAAATTAAATTAAATTTAGTTTCGTTGTGAACAAAATTAGATTTAATTGATTATGATATAGATTTTTCGATCACATAAAATTAAATTAGATTTAATTTCACTTCGATTAAATAGGATTTAGTCTTAGTGACAAAATTAAATGGGATTTAATTTTGTAATAATCAAATTGGATTTGATTAACAAAATAAATTAAATTTATTTTTGTGCTCTTATCGCATGTGTGCTTTTATAGTTAAATGTTTGTTATATGTGATGAGATGCACATTTCATGGACTTGCATTTATGTTTTATTATGCATGCTTAAAATATATATGTTGATTAGCCCATTGGCTTGAGCCGATCTAGATAGTCCATGAAAATGTGTATAGTAGAATTGCTAGGTTTTTATACGCTTTATATGCATGTTAGCATGATATGAGTTAATATGCTTTGTGAGACCTTGTTGAAATAATTAAAATTCTCCCAGTTAAAATAATACCGAGTTAGTAAAGGATGTGGGACATCCTCTCCCTCCATTAAGCTTTCTAAAATTAGAATACTATAAATGTGTAATGCTTCCCAGTTATGGGGGTTATGCATTTAGAAATAATTTGAAATTTTATTAAGTGCATGGAATGCCTTAATCGAAGCATATTTCACCCCAGAAACCTGTTCGGTTGCAAGGTGAAATTCAAATGTTAGATTATAGGAGTTAGTGGGAATGAACTCGGGTAGTTCACGAACTTAGAAACCTGTTCGATTGCGGTTTGGTGAACTATGGGGAAAGGTATTGAATCATTTATTGGATAAATTGGTGTACGACACCACTTTGAATAATCAGTGGGCCAAAAATCGATTAGGTTGCAACCTATTGAATTATTTGAAGAACTCAATACTCACTACGAAATCTATCCAACGAGATTTTCGAAAATTGCAGTGGGAGTGCAATATTTCGAAAAATGTAGTGGGAGCCAAGTAAAATTAAAGTCCTAGTTTTACTTGTGTACAATATAAACATCCTAATTAAATCTTGTTTATTTTCTGCGTTTATTATATCTCTCTCTTGAAAATCAACCCGTTTAAAATTATGCTCGAAAATGTTGTCTGAACTGGCCTAACAAAATCAATAGACTTAGAAACTTGAGGAAGGTCCTCAGTTTAGAGTCGTTGACTTGTATGTTTGAAGCAAGCATTGCTCAAGTCTAAGAATGGGACAATGAGTAGGGCTTCAATATGAGGCGCACTAGACATAGAATCATGTGTTTTGGAAACAACTGTTCTATGACCAGTTTTCTCAACTTTTTGTATTCTACATTCTAAAGGTAGTGCTCATGACTGAAGAATTTGAAAGAAGTACAAAAGCTGGGATAAAGTAAGAGGTGATCAATATTGGAACAAGACATGGTGTCGGCAATATCCAAATATAGTCCACCTCTGCTCTTTTATAATTTTGAACACATTTGGATGATTGATTAGTTTTATCAAATGACATTAAGAAAGTTATCGTTTTTTGACTTGGTCAAGAAATGGTACTTCTTTAAGTTTGGTAATATTTTTAATGGCATTTATTTTGGAAATAAGTGTGGGAACAATATATCCTTACGAAAATTGTTAACACGATTTGAAAGTTTGGAATTAGTATACCGTGAACACATAAACTAGAGAACGTAGTATGCTAGAAATAAACTGAAAGAATTGTTTGGCACCTAAGATTAGGTTATGCCTTACGAGCATAAGATTCACTAGTTAGGAGAAACGTGGGGGTACAAGCCCATTGGGAATGGATCCCTATCCAAACTTAAGAATCTTATCTCATAGGCAAGATGATCAAATCTCCCTTCATAGGGAACATATTAAAGGGCCGCTCAAGTTCTAAAGTTTGTGCGTACTGACATCTATGGTTGAATATATGGTATCATATTAAGACACTACAATTGGATTGTAATGTCAAATGTATGATTTCCTAATTTGACCAGTTCCTAAAAGACCGTAACATAGTTTCATAGTTTATACTTCCAGCGACTCTACAAATGAATAGGGTAGTAGTATGCAAGAACGAGACATCGTTGGACATGACTCATTCTATGCTAAGCTACATAGAATTACCCAATTCATAATGAGTCTTGCGTTACTCATAGGTTCATCTTGAATAGATATCCCTCCAAATTCATTCCTACGGCACCATATCAGATGTGGCGCCAGTGGAAGCCTGATCTTAAACACGTGACGGTATGGGAATTCCCAATCTACGTAGAAAAGATAAAGGTAAAGAATCTGGAGGCTTGGTCCTTAAAAGGACGTTTTGTTAGTTATCCCAAAGATTCAGTGGGAGAACTCTTTCTACTTACATGATGATCAGGGGATCATTATGGCCTTAGAAGTCTGTTGTCTTGAAGGTAAGATCGTTCGAGAAATTGGAGAAGGTGGAAAGATTATTCTAAAATAATAAAACAAAACATCTTAGGACACTACTATTCAAGGAACCAAACTAAGCCCATTAAAACACAATCACCAACAATTGATATGGAAGAATCTCTCAGCCACCTGAGAGAAGTGGTTGTCTGCTACATAGAATGCATAGGATGAATGATGTAGCAGAGGAGAACCAAGGATACAATCCCTCTACCATGACAAATCGATGGTGGATATGGACTCTACGAGGAGGTGTCAAAGTTATGAAAGTGAAGATGGATTAGATGACTTTGAATCAATCCTGGACTCTAGTAGATCGCCCTAAGAGTTTTGAACTCATCGGAGGCAAGTACATCTACAAGAGAAAGATTGATTCGAATGGCAAGGCCAAGCTGATGGAGAAAGGGTGTAGTCAAAAGAAGGGCATTGACTATGAGGAAGCCCCTTTGCCACAGCTAAAATCAAATCCATTAGAATCTTACTTTCGATAACAGCACACCAATATTATGAAAATCTAGCACGTGGATGTGAAGACTCGTTTATAAATAGATTCCTCTAGAAGGACATCCATTTCGAACAGCCCAAGGGTTTCACATTTGAGGTCGATTATCATAAGGTCTACATGCTGTATGAATCCATTTATGGATTTAAACGGACCTGTCATAGTTAGAATCTTCACTTTGATGACATAATTTGGAATTATGATATCATCTAAACGAAGAGAGACCATCTGTGTGCAATAAGGTCAGTGGGAGCGAGATATCATTTTATGAGAAATGATGTGGGCTCATTGACTATGTCAAGACATAAACATCGAGCATATTCTCCATGAAAGACTTGGGAGAAGCCATCTTTATCCTTATAATTTGCATCTACGAAAATAGGGCGAATAGGATAGTGGGCCCTTCCCAAGCCCTTTGCTTAGAATAAATCCTAAAGCAAGTTAGGAAGAAGATCCGAGAAAGGGCTCTTGCCTAGAGAGGCAGAGCAATGGGTAGACAAAAATATATCATGAAGTACTTGAGAAGAACTTAGGATATATTCTTCGTATATGCCCATGGAGAACTGATAGTGGAAGCTTTATACTTACTTGGACCTTGTGTCTGACAAAAGAGATTAAAATTCCACTTTAGGTTAATATTCACCCTCAATTGTGGAGTAATAACTTGGAAAGGTTCCAAGTAAAATACTCTACTACTGAGAATGAATATGAAATGCCTTGGAGTCTTGGAGGCTGTCGAAGGAAACTGTTTGGATCTGAAGTTCATGGTAGAACTTCTATTGGTCCCTAGCGCAGAGCTTGCATTGTCACTTTACTGTGATGAAATGAAGTTCACGCGCATGAAAAGAACCTAGGTCTCACAAATCCCGACAAATAATGAGAGATACAACATCTCTTGAGAGATCGTTGGAAAGGGCGATGCAGCCTTGTAGCAAAATAAGCTCAGCCGATTAAACGGCTGACCCACTCAATGGGTATTGTCATGGACCGTGCTAGAGCGACATCTTTAGAAGATGGGTATTTAATACCATAGCGATTAGCATTGAGTGCAAGTGGGAGATTGTTGGGAATGTGCCCTCGATGCCAACGACGAGTTAGAATACAAGGCACAAGTTTATATTATGCAACCTCTAATTAATATAAAGGCAACAATATGTTGTTCGTATAATTCTTGATGACATCTATAGAATTTTAAATAAACAACTAGTCCATGTGTGTCAAGGCAAACCTTCGCATTCCTTAAGGAGATGGGCACTGGAAGGGTTTGGTACTTGATCACTTAAATAGTTCGCAAGTCAGAAATTCTCAATTGGGCATTGAGATTCGTATACACTTCTATGACACATACTCTGACAAAGGAGTGTCAGTCGAACACTATGGGATAGTGGGAGTTTGTGTCATAGATACATTGATGGGATTAGTGTATTCGAACACGGCTCGTATTAATCCGATCACATGGGTTTTTACTCAGTGACTGTCAATGATTGGATTACTGATTATGAAGGTATGCGTGAGCCTTAGACCTGAGGAGTTACGGTCACAGTGTGCTTGTGACGTTGGATTCTATCACTAGAGTAGTTAGGACCAAATCACCCGTTAAAAGGTGGGGTCGACCTCAAGATGCGTTCCAATGGGCAAGTAGCTTGTGAGGTGATTACCAAGAAGGAATTCACTGTCTCGAAAGTAAACGAGAAGTATCCTATGCGATCATAGGTAAATGAGATTGAAAGTCTCTGGCCAGAGCTGATGAACTAACTCGTATTTAGTAATCTCATATTACAATAATTCTTAAGCATAGCATCGAGTCCTATGAGTTTGACATATTCCATGACTCTCACTCGATCGGGATACGTCAGTGAAGGGCTTATACTCATACGGTATTCATAATCTAGAAGTTCGTAGTGACATAGTCATTTCGTACTCGGTTGGGCTACGATGTGGGGCCACGGTGCTAGCTAGGTGTTACCCACATCCTTTGTATTACTCCCATTGCCAATCGAGACGAACCTAGAGTGTCGCGCTATAAAGGAATAGACGGGGAAATCAAGTCTTGTATTTGGAGGGTGTTTTGGTAATTTGTTCTTTGGAAGGACGAATTAATTAATTGGACAAATTAATTTAATTGGTTTAATTCGATTAAACAATGGTGAATTAAATTAATTAGTTTGAATATTTAATTGACTAGGTTAATTAAATATTTAAACTATAATATTAGTTAATTAATTAATTAATTAACAAGAATATTGATTTAATCGATATATATTTAATTGGATTAAATGTTAATTGATTAAATTAATTGGACTAAGTTGACTGGGTCAACTTAGCCCAATTATTGTCCAAAAGGCCTAATAGGCGTGTACTGGTGGGCTTTAAGTTGGAGGATTTATTTAATCCTCCAACACAAGTCAGAGAACACAACAATTCACATAACGTGAAATTCCTCCACCAAAAATACTAGACAGAAAAATCTTTTCTTCCAACTCAGTCTCGCCTAGCCGCCATGGAGATTGGAGATGGAGATTTTTCGGAGTCCATTCCTGCGTGATGATCTAGAGACGGTACAATTGAACCGTTGGAGAACATTGAAAAATCGCGAGGATTGAAGATTGAGTACGCGAAAAGGTAAGTTTTTCGTATTCATCTTTTTCATGATTAACATCGACGAAAGCCACAAATTGATCTTGGTTTGGGAATCCGGATCTGTGTTTTACGTTTCTGCTGCGCATGCCCAACAGGATTCCCAACAGTTTCTACTACTTCATCACTTTCACAGACGATCATTCAGGATATGGTCTAGTGTATCTGATGAAGCAAAAGTCTGAATCCTTTGAAAGGTTCAAAGAATTCAAAGCTTTAGTAGAAAATCAAACTGGGCAGAATATAAAAACTCTACGATCGGATCGTGGAGGAGAATATATGAGTGCCGAGTTTGATGAATTCCTTAAAGAACAAGGAATAATGTTACAACTAACACCACCAGCAACTCCTTAACTAGATGGAGTAGTTGGGATGAGGAACCGAACACCACATGAGATGTGGAATATTAGGAAGCCAAGTCTTAACCACATCAAGATTTGGGGATGTCCTGCTTATGTCAAAAAGACTAAAGTGGAGAAATTGGAGACAAGATCCCTAATGGGACGTTTCATTAGTTATCTTGAAGATTCCATGGGATTTTTCTTTTACCTACATGATGATCAAAGGATCATTGTGGCCCTACAAGCCCACTTACTTGAAGATGAATTCATCTTGGAAAGTGGCAAAGGTAGAAAGATTGTTCTAGAAGAACAAGATGAAACTCCCTCTGAGACATCTGTCCAAGAACCAAGGCCTGAACCAATAGTACCACAATCACCATGTAGATCTGGTAGAATACCACATGAACCAGAGAGGTATGGGTATCTACTGCAGGGGGAGCCAAAGCTTCACACTATAGTACAAAAAAGTCAAAAAGAAGATCCTTGTACCTATGATCAAGCAATGGTGGATGTTAACGCTTCAAGATGGCGAGAAGCAATGGAAACAGAGATGGATTCTATGCAATCGAACCAAGTCTGGACTTTGGTAGATCGTCCTGAAGGTATCAAACCTATAAGATGCAAATGGATTGTAAAAGAAAGATAGGTAGCGATGGCAATGTTGACACTTTTAAAGCCAGGCTCGTAGCAAAAGTCTATAGTCAAAGAGAAGGAATTGACTATCAAGAGAACTTTTTGCTCCTGGCCATGATAAAGTCCATCCGAATACTATTGTCCATAGATGCATACTTAGATTATGAGATATGGCAGATGGATGTCAAAACGGATTGTCTAAATGGATTCCTAGAAGAGGACATCTATATGGAACAACTAGAAGGTTTTGTATTCGAGACCGATATCCATAAAGTATGTAAACTTGAGAGGTCCATATATGGTCTCAAGCAAGCATCTAGAAGCTGGAATCTTTGTTTTGATCAAGTAGTAAAGGGCTATGGCTTCATCAAGAACGAAGATGAATCCCGTGTCAACAAGAAGACTAGTGGGAGCAAGATCTCATTTTTAGTAATATATGTGGATGACATCTACTTATATGAAATGATGTGGGAATGCTCACCACTATCAAGAAATGGCTTTTGATTACGTTTCCATGAAAGACTTGGGAGAAGCGACGTACATTCTAGGAATTCGTATCTATAGAGATAGAACGAATAGAATGATAGGTCTCTCACAAGCCCTTTACTTAGAAAAGTTCCTAAAGAGATTTAGGATGAACAATTCTAAGAAAGGGTTTCTTCCCATGAGGCATGAAGTACACTTGTTTAAATCTATGTGTCCTCAAAACAAGGATGATAGAAAGAGATGAGTAAAGTACCCTATGCTTCTGCAGTATGTAGCCTGATGTATGCAATGTTGTGTACAGGACCTGACATTGCCTATGCTATAAGTGTGGTGATTCGATTTCAGGTAAACCCGAGAAAGGAACATTGGATAGCTGTGAAGAATATCCTAAAGTATCTCAAAAGAACTATGGATATGATTCTCATCTATAGAGGTGGAGATCTGAAGATGGAAGGTTACACTGATTCAGACTTTTAGTCTGATGTCGATGACCGAAAATCCACTTCAGGGTTTGTTTTCACGCTTAATGGTGGGGCGGTGTCTTGGAAAAGTCCCAAGCAAGCACAACCGCTAATTCCACCACTGAAGTAGAATATGTGGCAACCTCAGAGGCAGCCAAAGAAGCTGTTTGGATGAGAAAGTTTCTAGGAGAACTTGAAGTGGTTCCTAGTGCAGAGCTCCCGTTGCCACTTTATTGTGATAATAATGGAGCAATAGCACAAGTCAAGGAACCAAGGTGTCATAACAAGTTTAAATACATTGAGAGAAGATTTCACATCATTAGGGAGATCGTTGGCAGAGGAGAGATAGCAGTGTAGAAAATAGCCTCAGCTGACAATGTAGATGACCCGTTCGCCAAACCACTACCTCAGGCTGTTCTGGACCGACACCTGGAAAGGATGGGTATAAGATACCACAACGAGTGGCATTGAGTGCAAGTGGCAGATTGCTAGGATTATGCCCTCAGATGCCATGGAGGATAGAATGATAAGGCATCTTTCTTGTAATGAACTTATTTATTATTCATAATAAAATGCGTTATTTAGTTTTTACTTAAATCTTATCTGCATCTATAAGTAGTGTAAAACGTTTTGTCCATGTTTTCATCATATTCGATAAGAAGATTGGCACTAGAGAGATTGATCTTAATTATTTAAACTCGTTCGCAAGTAATGTGAAGTCTTTAATGGACAAATAAAGAGTTAGAACACTTGTACAATCTTAGCTCTGACATGGGAGTGCCAGTCGAACACCATGTGATGGTGGGAGCTTAAGACTGTAGACACATCAGTGGAACTGATATGCTCGAACATGACTGGCATCGGTTCTGTCACATGAGTTTTCACACTGTGACTGTCAATGACAGAACTGATTGTGTGTAATAGGTGTAAGTGAACCTTTGACCTAAAGTATCAGGCTGAAGATGCACTTGTGATGTCAAGTCTTTCACTAGTGTAGTTAGACCCAGTTCACCCATTGATGGGGTCGACCTCGAAATATAGCTTGATGGGCAAGTGGTAGTCTTAGCTGATAACTAATATGGGATTTGTTCTCTCATAAGTGAATGAGAAACTATCCTATGTGATTATAGAAATAGAGATCAAAGACTTTGGTCAAAGCATAAAAGACGATTGTGCGAGGCACTAAATCGATCTCAATGATCTCGTATTATTAAAATTAATACATATGGTAAAGTCCAGTGAGTTTGACATAACCATGACTATCACTTGATCGGGGACGTGAATAAAGGGTTTATACTTATATGGTATTTACGATTGGAAGGTTGTGGAATGATCTAATCATTCATTTTCGTTTGGGCTACGAAGTGGGTCACGTGACTGACTAGGTATTACCCATTTTCTTTGGACTCCTCTCATTGCCAAACGAAACAAACCTAAAGAGTCGCGCTAAAGGATTAATGAAGAAAGATGAAAGGATTTTCTATTATATTCTGGGAGATTTAATTTATTGGATAAATTAAATAATTAATTAATTACTCATTGGATGAAATAATTAATTATAAGGATAAGATTAATTATTAATTAATTTCTTAAGGAAATAAATTAATGAATTAATTTATCTAATTAATTTGGTTAATTGGATATAATAAATTATAAATTAAATAGATAATTAATTAAAACAAAAGGAAATCTCGAGCCTAGATGGGGCGTCCAAGGCGTCCACTTGGATGCCCAACGAGGACTCCTTTTGTTTGGCTTGGACAATAAGTCAAGTGATTATAAAAGGACTACTTGACCTAAACAAGACACATGCAATCATAACTCTCCTAGAAAAGAAAGAGGAAAACTCCTCCCTCTCTCTATACACACCAGCCATCGGCCTCCATAAAGAAACAGTGGGATTTTTAGTCTAATCAATCCGTGTGATAATTTAGAGGCAACGTACGTTCGTTGTTCAAATCAAGAATTTAAGAAAAGATCAAGGATTTGTGAAGATTGGATTGCACGTGTTATTGAAGTCTTCAAGCCTATATAGTTCGAATTTTTGAAGGAGGAATTGAGTCTGCGACCACTTTGCTTCAAAGGATAAGTAATTATTCATTTTCGCGATTAATTGATTCGACTATGGAAACTGAAAATTCACTTTGGGTTAAACTTTTAAAACTTCCACTGCGTATATTTGATTTTTCGTGAAACCGAACACTCATACAATTGAATAAGTTATTAGAATAATTAGGCCCAATCACCCGATGGTGGGGTTGACCTCGAAGTACGATTCAATTGGTGTGTTCGATGATGAGAAGTTGACTGCCAATAGTGGATTCACTGTCTCGAAACTAAACGAGAAGCAACCTGTACGATCATAGGTGTTGTGGAATTAAAGTCTTTGTCCAAAGCAAATATAACTGACACGTATTGTATATGAAGGGTAGTTCAGTAATTTCACATCAGTATGATTATTTAGTACAATATCAAGTTCTATGAGTTTTTACATTCCATGACTCTTACTTGATCGGGTTGCGTCAGTGAACAACTTATACGCATATGGTATTTGTAACTTAACGGTTCGTGGTGACATATTCATCTCGCGCTTGAGTTTCGGTATAGCTCACGGGATTGGCATGGTGATAACTATATCCTTGAAATCCTCCGAATGTCAATCAAGACAAGCCTATAGAGTCGCGCTGTATGAAGATGAAAGGATGAAATGGTTTTACTGCAAAAGGTTATTTCGATAATTTCACATTGATGTGTAACTACTGATCGTTTGGGATGTGTTGACTTAATAAATATATATTTAATGGTATGAGTTAAATATATTTATTTAATCAATATTAATAGTTAAATTAATTTGGAATTAATATATACTATTAATTAAAAGAATAAGTATCTGATTAATTGTCTAATTGGACTAGACTTGGATTAATTAATTAAATTACTCAGCATTGGGCTATACATTGGATGAGCCCAATAAGCCCATCCCAGTAGGCTTGGATGCCCGGCCCAACTTGGAGAATAAGCTGCTTGGTTTTGTTTAAATACCCTGATCATTATTGACTGAATTAGTTTTTACCCTACAACTTGGAGTTAGGTTTTCTTAGAGAAAAGCAGTAAAAATAAAATTCCTTCTCTCTCTCATAAGCCCTAGCCGTCCGCCCCGTTGCTAGGAGAGGAGGATGGAGATTTTGAAGATCATCATCTTCGCGTGACAATCTAGAGATAGGAATTCACGGGTTGCTACTCTCATGAACATGATTCCGAACACGCTACAAGAGGTAAATTGTTCTATCTCGTTCTTTGATTAAAATCAACGAAAAGCCTAAATTGATCCATGGCTAGGGAATCAATCAAAAATTTTATCCGCTGCATATTTGGAAGAATGATTCCCAACAGTGGTATTAGAGCCAAATTTATGGCTTCATTGATTTTTTGTATGCGCGTCATATGTTTTTTTGAAATTCATGTTTAATGCGTAATTTAATGATTTTGAATTATCATTAATGGATTGAAAAATTTGAATTATAATTGGGTGAATTAGTTAAATCTGAGAAATCGAATCTGAAATTTGTTTCGACAGGATCGAAATCTGGAAAACGGGATAAATCAGGATTGACCCGATATGAATAGCAAACCTACTGTGTGCAAGCAAACCCGTTGTCCAAAGAAATCAGCGGCGCTAGTAGCGCCGCCGTGACGAACAACCGGTGGCGCTCGAAGTGCCACCCCGGTTTGCTCAAGGCGGTGCTTTGAGCACCGCTGCGCCCCACTAGGGGTCGATGCTAATAGAACCGTTTTAAGCGGTGTAGCAGCACACCCTGTGTGATGCAAGGCGGCGTTGGAATCGCCACTATCTGCCGCACAGGGTGGCGGCGGAAGAGCGCTCGTGACGCGGCGCTCAGAGTGGCAATCGGCGACGCCAAGGTCGTGGCACCTGCAACTCTTTTGCCCTAACGGGCAGAAGATGATCGAGTGTTGGGCCGGGCCCAACACAAGTTGAATATGTGCTGGGCTAGGCCCAACATATAATTAATCCAGTGCTGGGCCGAAGCCCAGCGCAACCTAGAACATTAATAAATGATTGCTCGGCTTGAGCCTAACACATTAACTAATGTATACGCTAGGCTTGAGCCCAGGAAATTAATTAAAGGATCGCTGAGCTTGAGCCCTGCGTATTAATTAATATGTATTGGGTTTGACCCAATACATGTAGGTTACCCATTTGGATTAATGGCTCCCCTTTTCCATTTCAAATTAAATTGGATTTAATCTATTTAAATTAAATTTATTTTCTTATGCTAAAGGGTATATAAATTAGATTTGTTTTAAAGTTAAATTGGATTTAAATACTCCTTAATTAATTTAGAAAATTGATCTTTTTTGGTAATTAAATTTGATTTAATTACACTTTGATTAAAATTAGTCCTATGAATAAAAGAAGTTAGACTTGATTTTATTCTTGATCAAATTAAATTTTACCTAGCCTATCAAAATAGATTAAATTTAATAAAGTGAATTAAGATTTAATCTCCAAATTAATGGGTATATCAATTAGATTTGTGTTAAAATTAAATTGGATTTCAATACCCTTTAGTTAAATGAAAATTTGATCTTTTCTAGTAATTAAAATTGATTTAGTTACACTTTGATTAAATTATATTTAGTTATATGAATAAAATAAAGTTGGACTTGATTTATTCTTGATCAAATTAAATTTGACTAGCCTATCAAATAAATCGGATTTGATTTTGATTATGTAAATTGGATTTACACTTGAATAATTCAATTTGATTTGGATTATGTAAATTGGATTTGCAATTAAATTGGATTTAATGGTTCTTGGAATTGGATTAAACTTATTTTTTTTGTTTCAAATTTGTTCACCCATAGAGGCTTTATTGGATATAGTCTCACTTAAATTAAATTAGATTTACTTAAAGAAGTCAAAATATATTAGATTTATTTTGCAATAATTAAATTAGATTTAATTAAAGAAGTCAAAATAGATTAGATTTATTTTGAACTTGACCAAGTTAGACTAAGTGTTAAAGTTTGACTTTATTTCTTTCATAGAAATATTGTTAGACTTTATTTCGATAAAAGATTAAATAAGTTTTAATCTTTTAAGCCCTAGAAATCAAGTTGAATTAATTTCACCATGAATTTAATTAGATTATATTCTTCACATGGCATTTCATTTCTTCATGGATTAAATTTGATTTAATCCTCTTGTGTAGATTAAATTGGATTTAATTTCCAAATGAAATGAAATTAAATTGGACTTAATCTTTTAAGCCCATGAGAATTGTGTGGACTTAATTTGCTTTAATTACTTTTGATTTCTATGAGTTAGTTTTTCGATCCCAATTAAATTGAATTTAATGTTGCTTGGATTAAATTGGATTTAATCTTCAAGTATGATATATTTGATATAGTCTACTATAATGTGATTAAAGGAGTTGAAATAAATTTGATTTATTATCGCAAATAATTAAATTGAATTTAATTATTTATTAAATAAGATTGATAAGATCATCACATATGTGTTTAATTGTTTTACATGCTCCCTTTATTATGTGATGGTGACACCTCATATAGACTTAGTGTTTTGGTTTTCTTTCTTTTATTTGGGTTGTATTGGGCCGAAGTTTGAGCCCCTCCCAGCTTGTATCTTTATTTTATTAGAAACTTGTGTAGGCCCGTTTCTTTGTAATAAAATTAGATAGGCCCAATGGAGCGTTGCGGTTCCACAGGAAGTTTGGAACTCGAAGATTAGATTTTTTGTATAGGTGGAAGCTCTCATAATAGATAGAATCCCTCCCCGATTGGCTCGTTGGCTCAAGCTGATCTAGATAAAGTCCATGTGAGTGTGTGTTGTTAGAATTGCTAGGCGTTTTCTAATTATTTCCTTAACTGTGCTGAAAGAAATTAATGTGCAAAGTGAGACTGAATAACAAAATAACATATCTATGTTATAAATCTCTCCACTTAAAATACTGAGTAAGTAAAGGATGTTTGATATCCTGGCTCTCCATCAAGCTTTAGAAAGAGATGGCTGCATCTTATATATAGCACCGTCCCGGTATTAGGGAATTATATATCAAGATGTATGCTTGATCTTCTTTAGTGCATTTGATGCCTCCGGTCGAAGCGAATTTCGCCCCATATATCAAAAAAGGTTGCAAGGAAAGATTAGATTGTTAGACTGATTTGAGTTGATGGGAATTAACTCAGATGGATCACCACCTATACATCGAAAAAGGTTGCGGTTAAGTGATTCATGAGCCAAAGAGATTGAATCATCAGTTTGACTGATTGGTGCAAGGCACGGGCCATATATTGAAAAAGGTTGCAACTCGTCTGGGTCACTGAGGACCTCAATCACTCACTACGAAACCGTTCCAATGAGGTTTTCGATTATTGCTGTGGGAGTACAATAATTGAGAAAAGTAGTGGGAGACAAGTAATTATGCAAGTCTTTAACTTACTTTAATTACAATATAAAGCATCTAATTGTACATCTTGTCTTATTTTCTGCATTATATAACTCTCTTTAAAATGACCCTTAGTTCTTTTGCTTGAGAATGTTCCAAGTGACCTAATTTAACAAATCATTAGATGATATGCTTGTTACAAACATTATTTATGTCCCAATAGATGGGTCAGTGAGTGGGGCTATGGTATTAGGCACGCTGGGAAATACAACTTGGTTTTTGGAGAACTAATGTTCTATGTCTGACTTCTTAGAAATAGTGCTAGAAAGAAGTGAAGAGCCGGTAGGATGAGAGGTAGTCGGAAATGAAACTAGTCATTTGAGATTAACCTCGGTTCCTTTTGATAATTCTGGACACGTGATGGATGATTGGTTTGTTTTACCAAATGGAAATAACATAGTTGTTTTTCTGACTTGGTCATTAAATAGTACTTCTTTAAGTTTGGTAACATTAGAGCTAGCATTTATTTTTTAAATAAATCAGGAAACCATATGTCCTTGCTAAATTATTTAAGCAAATCCCAGCGTCCGGAATAAGTGTACTGTGCGTAATATGCTTGGAACAAACTAGTAAAATTGCTTGGTACCCCTTTACCGGGAAGATGTTAAAAAGACCACTCAAGTTTTATAGTTTTGCATACTGACATGTGTGATCACGTGGTTTGACCCGTTCTTTACAAAGAACATTGTATGGATTCACAGTTGACACTTCCACCAACTCCACAAGTTGAATAGGGTAGTTTCATGCGAGAACAAGACCATGTTGGACAATGTTGGTTCTATGCTAGAAGTTTCAGGGTTCAATGTGGATGAAGCGTAACTCATTAAAATCTTAAATAAATGTCCCTCCGAATTCGTTCCCAACATTCCACATCAAATGTGATGCAAAGAACTCGTCGTCTTTCAATAAATAAGGGTATGAAAATACCTGACGTAAGTTGAATAAGTACAAAGGTAAATATTTGGGGGTTGTTTCCTGGAAAAATGTGTTTTTTGTTAACCCTATAATCTCTAGGAGATCTCTTTCACCCACGGAATGGTTGAAGAATCGTTGTGGCTTTAGAGGCCCGATTTCTCAAAGATTAGATCGTTCAAGAAAACTAAGAGTAGAGGAAAGATGATTTTGGAAAACAAAATAGACTCTATTCAAACCAAGCCCAATAAGACACAACTGCCAATGCGATGGTCTAATAGAGTATCTCAGCCGCTTGAAAGATATGGTAATCTGCTGTAGTAGCGAAAGGATTCCATGAATATGATTCCTCTATTTATGACCAAGCGATGGTGGGCATGGACAATGCGAGATGATGTAATACTATGAAAGTGGGAATGGATTGATTAGTTGGATTGGCTTGACCAAGTTGATCACAAAAAATGGAGTAGTCAATATAAGGGCATTGATTACGAGGAAACCATTTTTCTCCCAGTAATAATCAAATCCATTAGAACTAGGCTTTCGATAGTAGCACACTTGAATTATGGAATCTAAGACACTGATATGAAGACTCGTTCATCATGGATTCCTTTAGAAGGATGTCCAAATAGAACTTCTCAAAGCTTCATATCTAAGTCTGATTCTCATAACGTGTGGTAGCTGCATAGATCCATTTATAGAATAAAATGGATGCCTTGTAGTTGTAATTTATCGCTCTAATGACACAATGTTATCAAGAATGAGAATAAACCCTGTGTCTGCACGAAGGTCAGTGGGAACAAGTTAATATTCTTGATATTGTATCAACTCATTGACTGGGTCAGGAAAAGACTCTCAAGCATTCTTTCCATCAAAGACTTGTGAGAAGATACCTGTGTCCTTTGGATTTGCACCTATAGAGATAGAGCAAATAGGGCGATAGGAGTCTATCAAGGCCTCCACCTAAAGATTGTCCCAATTTAATGATTGATGGGTAGACACTGGGAGAGGTCTCTTGCCTATGAGACATAGACCTCATCTCTCTAAATCTATGAAAAGATCAAAGAGAGATGTGTGGCACGACCTATGCCTTAGAAGTAGAATGTCTCATGTTGGCAATGTTATGCACGAGACGGGATCTTGCTTGCGTATTTAGCGAAGTAAGTAGGCTTCAAGCTAACCTAGGAGAGAAGCATTGGAATGTGATGAAAAGTATTCTATGGTACTTAAGAAGAACTAAGAATGTAAGAACATGGAAGCGATTACATAATTTCTGATTTTGAATCTGGTCATGATGATCACAAAATCCATTTATGGGTCTGTATCCCTCTGAATGGTGGAGCATTGTCTTGGAATAGATTCCAAGCAAAGCACAACTGCCGATTCCACAACTGAGTTTGAATGTATGGCAACCTTTGAGGCTGCCAAAAAAATTGTTTGGATTGAGAAGTTCATAGATGAACTTCAGGAGTTCTTAGCATGGAAATTTTGTTGTCACGACTGAGTGACAACAATGGAATTATCGCGCAGGCTAAGGGACCGAGATCTCACAAAAAATCTAAACACACAGAGAGAAGTTATTCGAGAAATTGTTAGACTGAGGCAATATTGCCCTGCAGAAAATAGCTTCAGCTCACGACGTGGCTGACCCATTTACTAAGCCATTATCAAAGGCGGTGCTAAAGCGACATCTTTATAAAATAGGTATAAGATACCATAGCGATTGGCTTTGAGTGCAAGTGGGAGATTGTTAGGTATGTGCCCTCAATGTCAATAAGGAATTAGATTTAAGTAGGGCACTGATTTATATTGTATGAACATTTATAAAATCAATGAGTTTTTGTTCATGTAAAACTATGTAGCATTAACTGTATTGAACAAACAAGTCCCTAAGATTGAGGTGTACGCACCACCACTTATTTGATAGTGTGGATGCACTGGTGGAGTTAAGTGCTCGATCTTATAAATATGGTTCACGAGTTAAAGAATCTTGATTGGGCATTAAGATTCAACTCATATGACATTTGCTTTGACAAGAAGTGCTAGTCTTACACTGATTAGATAATGGGAGCTAGTGTCTGGGATATATTTAACAGGGTTAATTAATTCAAACACGACTCATAGTAATCCGATCACATGGGTTTTACTCAGTGACAGTAAATGATCGGGTTTACCTGTTACGATAATATGAGTGAGATTTAGACCTGAGGAGTCATTTACATTGTGCTCGTACCACTAAAAATGATATTAGAGTATTTAGGCCTAATCACCCGATGGTGGGGTCGACCTCGAAGTACAATTCGATTGGTGCGTTCGATGATGGGAAGTTAACTGCCAATAGAGGATTAACTGTCTCGAAAGTAAACGAGAAACAACCTGTATGATCATAGGTGTTGTGGAATTAAAATCTTTGGCCAAAGCAAATATCACTGACACGTATTGGATACGAGAGCAGTTCTGTAATTTCACATCAGTATGATTATTAAGTACAATATCAAGTTCTATAAGTTTGACATTCCATGACTTTTACTTGATCGGGTTGCATCAGTGAAGAGCTTATACGCATATGATATTTGTAACTTAAAGGTTCGTGATGACATATTCATCTTGCGCTTGATTGGGTTTCGGTATAGCTCACGGGACTGGCATGGTGATAACCATATCCTTGAAATCCTCCCAATGCCAATCGAGACAAGCCTATAGAGTTGCGCTGTATGAAGATGAAAGGATGAAATGGTTTTACTGCAAAAGGTTATTTCGATAATTTCACATCGATGTGAAACTACTGATCGCTTGGGATGTGTTGATTTATTAAATATATAGTTAATGGTATGAGTTAAATATATTTATTTAATCAATATTAATAGTTAAATTAATTTGGAACTAATATGTACTATTAATTAAAAGAATAAGTATCTAATTAATTGTCTAATTGGATTAGACTTGGATTAATTAATTATCTTACTCAGCATTGGGCTATACATTGGACGAGCCCAATATGCCCATCCCAGTAGGCTTAGAGGTCCAGCCCAGCTTGGAGAATAAGTTGCTTTGATAGACTCACCAAGAATTCTATCACCGACTCGGTATCAAATACTTAATCTAAAATCTACAAAGATAAAAATTACAAGCCTAATAAAATTACAGACTTTCAAACGCTAATACAATTGTTCTATGAAAACATAAACTTACATTATTTTTGGGGTCTAACATAAAGTCTTATTCTTGTCATCATCAAAACATCTAACATGAAATTTTCTAACAAACTCTATATTAGTCATTGTAGATAGGTTCACCAAATATGCACATTTTATTGCACTCACTCACCCTTTCACTTCTGAGCATATTTCTAAGGTTTTATTCGATCACATATATAGACTACATGGTTTACCTACAAGTATTGTTACAGATAGAGAGAGATTGTTCACTAGTCTTTTTTGGAAAATACTGTTTAAACTACTAGGAACTTCTCTGGATATGTCCAAAGCTTACCACCCCTAGTCAGATGGACAAACTGAAAGAGTCAGTCAGTGTTTAGAAAATTATCTTAGGTGTATGTGTCACTTAAAAAAAAAAAAAAAGGCATAAATGGCTTACTCTAGCTGAAATTTGTTACAATACCAACTAACACACAAGTCTTAAACTCACTCCTTTTGAGGCACTCTATGGATACTCATCCTCTCACATTCCTTTAGGCCCTTATGCACACACCACACAAACAGATTCACTCAATATGGTTCAAGAATGAATTCAAATGACTCAAATACTCAATGATAATCTCACTAAAGCACAACACATAATTAAACATTTTGCAGATAAAAATAGGCCAGAAAGATCATTCAAGGAAGGGGACCAAGTTTATCTTTGGCTACAACCCTACAAACAAACCTCGGTCTCAATGCGCAAACATATGAAGTTCACTCCTAAGTACTATGGACCTTACACTATTATCCAGAACATAGAAAATGTTGCTTACAAGCTGTTCTTACCTGCCACCAGCTTGATTCATCCAGTCTTCCATGCTTCCCTATTGAAGAAAAAGATTGGCCACCGTCACTTTGCAATTGACAATGAAGGTCAAATTCAAGTTTTCCCTTTAGTTGTTCAAAGCAGAAGAATTGTCCCACGCAATAATACAATACCTACTCAAGTGCTTGTTCATTGGGTCAATTCATCACTAGAGCAAGCTACTTGGGAAGACCTTACCAGTTTAAGATCTAGGTTTCTAACATTTGATCCTTGAGGACAAGGATCCAATGGGGGGGGGGGGTGAATGTCATATCCAGTGCAACTTATGTGCAATTGGAGGGCAAATCTCTAATTCCTCTTCTATTTGGGGCAAAGGATCTCCGCCGTCGGATCTTCAAATTAAAACACATCCATCTGATGAAAGTCAACTCAAGACAAGAACACATCCACTCAAAGGACAATGTTCCATTAATGCGCTATCACCTCTAGATTCAGCCACGTCTCCTCAACTTAGCTTCACTAGGAACGACTCCGATTTCATATCCCAGATCTTCATCCAATGGCTCCTGCTTTGCAAATTCCATTAAATATTCTGCAGAGTACGAATCCACAGATTTGGTGACACCTAGCATAACAAATTCAATGAATAAGTGACAGAAGGAATGTTATTTGGTTTTAGCTAAATTCTATTAGCACTTTTGGCTATTTATGTATAGTCTGAAACATTTTCCAATTCAAGTAATGAAATTAGTCTATTTTCTCATCTCTTACTCTACAATTCTCTCTCTATTTCCCCCCCATTTCCCAATTAAATCTGTTCCAGACATCACACACTTACTTTTTTTCTCTTCTCTCTTTAGCTTTCCAAGATATATGAATTAAGATCCATATTGACTTACATCTTTTTGTTGAACCTAAGTTCGCCGAAGATGGCTGAAGTTCCGGCGGACGGGGGCGCTCCGGAGACTTTGAATAAGGTAATTTGTGGTGTGATATGGATGAATTTTATTTTACCCAATTGAACATTGGTTTAGTTTGCAAAATGAAGATGCAGAAGTTGGGGCTGCCATGGCCATTTTGAAGAAGTCCTGGTTGATTTAGTGTACAACTGACACGCTAGAAGCTAACATGCTTTAATAGAAAGTATACTAGTTGTGATAGTAATAAGTGGACAAAAAGTCCGGGTTGTCGAACCTCAAGGACTAGCTATTTTAGTTTATGATTAAAGAAAACAAACAAAAGTAAAGTGCAAGTAATTGATTGAACAAACAAAGAACAAAAGAGGAAACGAGCTATGGATTAAACGTCACGTATGATAAAGCGACTAACGTACATGCTACAACCGAATTTACTCGTCAATATATGTGAGATACTCTTCGAATTATTAGACTCCTATTGCTTTGGTGGAAATTTCTTAATTAATTATTACCCGATGCCTCGGCTATAATAATCCTATGATTAATTGACGATTCTCTAAATATGTTTATCTGAGAATCTAACCAATAACCACGCATTTATGTTCTAGAATTTCCCCGGATAAATTCGGCTAACACCACCCGGGAATCTCTACCTATCTCCAGGGGCAATTCCTCATTTCTTACGGATGATGTATTAATTCCTTTGAACCCTAACCTATATTCTCTCAAAGGAATAGATTAGGCAAAATAGCAAGCATATGATTGGAATTAAAGCATAAAATTAACACACAAAGAAATAGTAGAATTAATACGAAAGATCACTTCATATATATGAACTCATAAATTTGGCCTTAGTTCTACAAAATTAGCTCATCATCAATAGCTTAAGAAGATCTAAAGTAATTATATACATAGTTATGAACATAAGAATGTAATGAAAGCAAGTAAAACTCCCTAAGGCTTGATTGATGATGAATCCTTGCTTGGAGCTTCAATCTCTAACTAAATCCTCCTTCTTGCCCTTCAAAGATGGTGAAAGGATTGGCTCAAATCCAAGAAAATGCTTCCACAAACCTAGATTTCGAACCCCCCTTCAGTGCTGAAAAGTTGGCTTTATAATTTCCAAACAAACAGTTGCAGAGACGCCCAAACATGGGTGAATCAGTGCCTAGGCCCTGCCTATAGGTCAGAGTTGGCTTGGGGTAGAAGTTTGGGGGCGCCCAGGCGCTGCTGGGGTGGTTCTCGGGCGCAGACGGAATAGCGCCTATGCGCGGGTAATATGTCGCCTAGGCGCCGCACTACGTGGCAGACTGTTTCTTCTCTGTATCTGGCGTCTGGGCGTGGTGAAATGGGGCTTGAGCGCCGGAGTCAGAAGCATCTCACCTTGAATTCTTTTGATACATTGTCTTTTGCCCTTTTCTTCGCTTGCATCCATTTAAGGCCTGAAATCACTTAACGCACGGATTAGACATACATGTGGCAAAAATCAAGCGATAAATGAGCCTAAAACCTAAACACAACGGGCTTAAACACACGTAAAAATGACTCCTATCAACCCCCCCCCCCCCCCAAAACTTATCAATTGCTCGACCTTGAGCAATAAGTACTATAAGGCACGATCAACATCATCAACCAAAGGAAGAAACAAAAGAAAAAACCTACCTAACTCACTTTCATGGAGTAAACGGTTGCACTTAGCAAGGTACAACAAGCTTTTGAACCCTTGAGTTACCTCAAAGGACGTGTTATAGTCTCGTGAGAGTTTGCACGCGATATACCCACAAAATTAAAGGATTTTCAACCTCAACCAATCAACACACATCAACATGATTAATAGTAAAGCAATGGCATGAATTCATCTTTTAAAGCTCAATATTACATGTATACACATCACCTACTCGCTCATGTTACGCCTTAGCTCGAAAAGACCATCCTAAGGGTGTAGTGATAATAAGTCTAAGGTATTATAGCCAGTGGCATTCTTACCACTTTCCAGATATTAATCCCATACCTATCAATTTTCAATTAGTCACATGGTACAAGAATCGAAGAAAACCTCATAGCCATTTCAAATTCATTAATTCATCCACTTTAGGCTTTAAATTCATGACACTTTCGACTCAAAACACTAGAGGCTAGATCATGTGCAATGTTTGATTCCCTTAGGCTTTCTATGACACCCTTGTAACAAACTTTAAGCCAATAACTTCCAAACCGGATGGCTTTAGGGTATTAAGTGTACAGACACTCCTAAGGGCTGACTCATTTGAGTGTCAAAAGCCAAGAAACCAAACTAGGTCTTTATTCCATTTACATCTTCATTGGCATGAGCTTAGCTCAAATTAGCATAATAGTACAGTATCTACGCATGTTGCTTTTTGCCCCCAGTACGTATTAGCCTGACTTTTTCAATCATACCAATTTTTACCCTCGTTTATTATTATTAAGCATACAAGGTCAACATTCTCAACTTATAACACATGTGACAAGTCGAGGTTAATATTTTCGGGAAAATCTTTAAGTGTTTCAAAATGGTTATCCACTCAACTCCTCTACCCTTCGACTTATGTGCGATTGTGAATCATCTAAGGATGATCTACTCTCATCTAGGGTCCCACGGGCAAGGCAAAGATTTGTATAATTCATTAAAGTCCAAGTTGATAGAGAACGCATGCCATTGATTTATACTAACCAATCTCAAAGCATCAAGTGAAGGGTTGGAGTCCTAATATTTTTTTTATTATGCTTCAAATTTGGCACACTTTCACATGTAGATGTAAGACGCCCCCAAACTTGGACATAAACAGATAAAGCATGAATAAGCAAGATAATAATGGATCAATTATACCCCCTCCCCCGCAAACTTGAAATGAACATTGTCCCCAATGCCCGAAAAAGAGAGAAGAAAAGTACATGTCACCATACGGGATGCTGAAGAACAAACTCGATTCCTCGAATGCAGTTATCTTCAAGATTGGCAACATCTGGTCGGGCAATGAACTTTACAACTACACAATACAAGGTGCTCACCATAGAAACCGTTAAGCATATTAGATAAAAGAGAAGGAAAGCAAAACATAACACCACAAATATCGAAACATAAACCTACAAATGCATCAAAACTACGAAAAGATAAATTGTTCACAAGACAATCCAAAAATATCAAAACAAAACAAATATCCACAAGCAAATACAAGAAACTGACTAAATAATCAATCTACTCATCAAACATCTGATCAACATCATCATCTCCCACACCGGGCACGACCTCATCCTCATCCTCGCCGAAGAGGTCATCCATATCAAGCATATCATCCGCGCCCCCGACATGCTCATCATCATCGGTACCTCCGACTACTAAAGAACCCACACAAATCGTGTCATCAGGCTACAGAGTGGTGGACTAAGGAAAATGCGGCGGCTCTGAATAGTTAAAGGGGCCCCGGCCTAAAAATGCATCCTGCTCGTGGAGAAGCTGCCAGAAATAAGCACAACCTTCACTCATCATGGCATGCATATACATCCTCAACTGCTGCAAATCAGCCCGAAGGCATCCATGTTGTCAGAGACGGTGCGGCGGGAGCCAGTGCTCTGAGAGGAAGAGGGGCGAGGCCGCTTAGTCAATTGAGGATGGGGAACCTCGGGGGCCTCATCACCAATAGTAAGGGAAGTCCCGGGAGGCTGGGTGTGCTCCATTGGAAACACCTCAACTCGAGCCTTCGTGCACAGGATAGTGATGAAGGACGGGAAAATGAGAGGATTGCGCTTTGTCGAGTCGCCACTTTTCTTCTTAGCTTTGTCCTTGTCAACAATTGGGGCGAACTCGATCTTCAACTTCCTCAAATGGCTGACCAATGACCTAAAGATGATTCTGGTGAAGTCCACCTGTTTCTTGGCCATGATTGAGAAGACGAGGATGGCTCGTTCCTTATTAACCTCAGCCCGATTAGTGCTCGTAATAAGATTAAACCGGATAAAATTGAGCCACAAGGCGGCCTCAGGAAGCAAGGCACGCCGGGGTAGGTGGGCTTGCCCCGGTAGCCACTTCTCGGGTTCTCGTGCTATTATGGACAACACATCAGTCAAAAGAATGTTGAAGTGCCCCTCATTGAAAATAAGGGCGTACTCGCAATTCTGTGGGATCGGCACGCCAATGCGTTCACCAATCCAGGCTATGTGGTAAGACACCGTAGTATGTCTAACAAAACTCTCGGGAGCACGCCATGCCGTCGCAATAATCTCATCATAAGCCCCCACACTATAGAATTCTTGGACCCATGGAACTCTAATGGCCTCAGGTGCCATGCAGAAAGCTTGCAAATTGTGGAAGGCCACCAACTCCTGAACCGAGGGCCTACCACGAGTATCCAAGTATTTTTCTTTTAAGTAATTGGCAGGTGATTTGCACCTCCAGATCAGAAAAGCGTGGATCGAGGCTCAGGGTGGTATCGTCGAAAGCGGGCTCGGGGACATCGGAGGATCCTTCTCCTACCTTCTTCTTTCCTTTGAACGTAGCTGATGCTTTTTTAGGCATTCTTAAGATAGTTCCAACGGCATTCCCCTTCAACAACCAAGCACAACAACCAACCATCAATCTGCCCAATCCGCAACTGTATAGACACACTAGTACACACCCAACACTGATTCGGCACATATTGAGAACAACCCACCATATTTCAACAAACGCACCCCTAATAGAAAATAGGTAGCCCAAATCACACTATTCAACAACAACAATCCTAAACCACAATTTATACCCCTAACTCAACTCCAATCCAATAAACAAACAAAATCTCAACAATTCGGCTCATAATACCTCTAAGAACTTGAAAAGATGAATTTTTTATAGTGCAAACAAACTAATCGCTCACCTTTTTGACAAAAACCCGAGTAAACCAACGGAGAAGAGGTGGAATTGACAGTTGACGACGACGAGGTGCGAAGGGACAGTAGAGATGCAAAGGTTTCATGGCGGATATGCAAAGAGACGCAGCGGATTTGAGGATGAAATTGTAGATCTGGAGTTTGGAGAGAAGATGATGATGTTTTGATCGAGAGCTGACTATAAATTAAACTTTATACCTGAGCGGCGCCTAGGCGCGCGTATGATGGTGCCTAGGCGCCAAGAGCAAAGCATTGTGTGGACTTTGAAATTCATGTGGCAGTTGGACGCGGAGATAGTCACGCTTAGGCATGGAGAGTGTGGTGCCCAGTCAAGGGTGTTGTGGCGCTCAGGCGCCATGATGAAAGAATTTGGACTGATAAGCTACCTGTGGCGCCTAAGCGTGGAAACTTGGTCGCCTAGGCGCGATGTGGACGGCGCCTAGGTGTGAATATCACGGCTCCTAGACATGCTATGCAGGACATAATGGCATGCTGGGAAAATGCGGTGTCTAGGCGCCGAGAGCCACGGCGCCTGGGCGAGGGTTGCAGTGTGGAATTTAAGTCTGTTTCCAACGAAAATAAAGAAAGAAAACGCTTAAACAACACTAACAAAGATTAAACAAAATAAAAAGAACTAATTAATCTAAAAAATATATATACAAAAGGATAAAGAGCTTGGGTTGCCTCCCAAGAAGTGCTAGTTTATAGTCATTAGCTCGACTTGGCACGATGAGTCACGGAGGACCCCGGAGGATGATGGACACTTTGTCCTGTGGCCCATCAATCCCAATATAATGTTTCAACCATTGGGCGTTTGTCATGAAAGTTTGTCTCTTATCCGTTCTGAGTTCGATCACACCCGAAGGATATACATGAGATACCAGAAATGGTCCCGACCATCTCGATTTTGAGCTTCCCGGGAAACAGTTGAAGGCGAGAGTTGTATAGTAGAACCCTCTCGCCCTCATGAAATTCCTAGGAAAGAATGTGCCTATCATGCCACGTTTTTGTGCGTTCCTTGTAAAGTTTGGCATTCTCATACGCTTGGTGGCGCCATTCCTCAAGCTCGTGCAATTGGAGCAATCGATTGGTACCTATAAGTTTAGAATCAAAATTTAGAAACCTAATAGCCCAAAAGGCACGATGCTCAAGCTCAGGCGGTAGGTGACATGCTTTTCCAAAAACAAATCGATACGGGGACATGCTAATTGGGGTTTTAAACGCGATCCTATAGGCCCATGAGTCATCATCTAGCTTTAGAAACCAATCCTTCCTAGATGCATTGACCGTTTTTTCAAGAATGCGTTTAATCTCCCGATTGGACACCTCCACTTGACCACTCATTTGAGGATGATATGGAGTTGAAATTTTATGCCTTACCCCATACTTGTTCAATAAGTGTTCGAATTGGTTGTTGCAAAAATGGGTGCCTCCGTCACTAACGATTGCTCTCGGGGTTCCAAAACGAGTGAAAATACGTTTCCTTAAAAATCGAGTAACCACCCGAGCATCACTTGTGGCTAAAGCCTCGGCTTCAACCCATTTAGAGACGTAGTCAACCGCAACAAGAATATATTTATTTAAACAAGAGCTAGGGAAAGGTCCCATGAAGTCAATACCCAAAACATCAAATAATTCACACTCAAGCATGCTATTTAAGGGCATTTCATGATGTTGAGAGATATTACCCGTTTGTTGGCACCTATCACAAGATTTGACGTACAAAAATGCATCTTTAGAGAGTGTGGGCTAAAAGGAACCTGATTCAAGCACCTTAGCCATTGTTTTAGAAGGCCCAAAACGGCCGCCTACCGACATGTCATGGCAATGAGCTAGAACCGATGCTATTTCCTCCTCGGGGACACACCTTCGAATGAGGCCATCTGAAAAAATCTTAAACAAGTATGGTTTGTCCACAAATATTGATTCACATCAAATAAGAATTTCTTCTTTTGATGAAAAGTGATATCTGGGGTAAGAACTCCCGTGATGAGATAATTTGCAAAGTTGGCATACCACGGAGTATCATCATGAAGTATAGCATACAATTGCTCATCGGGAAACTCCTCACAAATGGGTTTATCATACACGCACTCGGGGATAGGGGCCTCTATCCTAGACAAATCGTCGGCGACTACATTTTCTACTCCTTTTTTATCTTTGATTTCAATGTCAAATTCTTGAAGTAGTAAAATCCACCTAATGAGTCTAGGTTTGGCATCCTTTTTAGAAAGTAGGTACTTTAATGTGGAATGATTGGTGTACACAATCACTTTGTTCAATACAATATAGCCATGAAATTTATCAAACGCAAATACTATGGCTAGTAGTTCTTTTTCGGTTGTTGCATAATTCAATTGTGCATCGTTTAGAGTCTTACTAGCATAATAAATTATTCGAAATACCTTTCCTTTCCTTTGTTCGAGCACTGCTCCCACCTCAGAGTCGCTAGCATCGCACATAAGCTCAAATGGCAAGCTCCAATTCGGAGGTGCCATGATGGGGGTGGATATCAACCTCTCTTTGAGAGTCATAAAAAGCCTGCAAACAAGTAGAATCGAAATCAAAAGGTGCATCTTTGACAAGTAAGTTAGATAACAGTTTAGCAATTTTGGAAAAATCCAAGATAAACCGCCTATAGAAACCGGTATGGCCAAGGAAGCTCCTCACGGATTCTACCGATGTGGGAGGGGGAAGCTTCTCAATAACCTCTATCTTGGCTTGGTCCACTTCAATCCCTTTTTGAGAGATTTTGTGGCCTAGCACAATCCCTTCCCGAACCATAAAATGACACTTTTCCCAATTTAAAACAAAATTTGTTTCCACACAACGTTTTAGAACACGAGCCAAATGATCAAGACATGTATCAAAAGAGGTTCCAAAAACTGAAAAGCCATCCATAAAAATCTTGAGGAATTTCTTAACCATGTCATGGAAAATTGCCATCATGCACCGTTGAAAGGTAGTCAGGGCGTTGCACAATCCAAATCGCATCCGCATATAAGCCAACGTGCTATAGGGACAAGTGAAAGTTGTTCTCTCTTGGTCCTCGGAGCTATGGAAATTTGGTTATAGCTGGAGTATCCATCTAAAAAGTAATAAAAATCATGCCTACCTAACTTTTCAAGCATTTGGTCAATGAATGGGAGGGGAAAATGGTCCTTGCGGGTGGCCTAACTAACGATAATCTATGCATACTCGCCACCCAGTAAGCATACGTGTAGGGATCAACTCATTATTTGCATTTTCAATCACGGTTATGCCACCTTTCTTTGGAACTACTTGAGTAGGACTTAACCATGGACTATCAAAGATAGGGTATATTATAACTGCGTCGAGTAACTTTATGACCTCTTTCTTGACTACCTTTTGTATTTGCGGGTTAGACCTCCTTTGTGGTTGACATGTGGGCTTGGCAGAGTCCTCCATAAATATCTTGTGCATGCATATAGCCGGGCTAATGCCTTTAATGTTCACAATTTTCCACCCGAAAGCTTTCTTGTTGGCCTCTAGAACCCTCATGAGTTGTTCCTCTTGTTCCCCTGTCAAAGAAGATGAGAGAATTAAGGGTAATGTCTCATTATTAGTTAAGAACACATATTTCAAATGTAAAGGCAACGGTTTAAACTCAAGGGTAGGCGCCTCTTCAATGGAAGGGCGAGGTGGAGCCGAGAGTGATTTTTCTAACTTTTCAACCCCATGACATAGTAAGGAGGTTGCTTCTCTATGCTAAACACGGCTTCCAATTGCTCCTCACTCGCCGAATCGACATCTATGGATTGCAAAAGACATGTCTCTAGCGAGTCATCTACCATTTGTGCCTGGAAAGTCTCACCAATCAAAGTGTCAAATGCATTAATGTGTAAACATGAGTCGGAATCACATGGATGTTTAAGCACTTTAAATACATCAAAAATCACCTTCTCATCACTCACACGAAGAGTAAGCTTACCATCGGTGACATCTATGATTACCTTACCCGTGGTTAGGAAGGGCCTTCCTAGAATCAACTGTACTTTCACATCCTTTTCCATGTCAAGCACTACGAAATCAACCGAGATCCACTTGCACAATTACATCTTCAATGATGCCCTTCAGATGCTTAATTGAATGATCCGCCAATTGTAAGGACATAGATGTGGGTTTAGGATTCCCGAGACTGAGCTTCTTGAAGATAGAATAGGGGAAAAGATTAACACTCGCTCCCGAATCGTAAAGCACTTTTTCAAAGGTAAGATGGCGAATAGTACACGGTATGGTAAGACTGTCCGGGTCCTTGAGCTTGCGAGGTAATTTGTTAAGTAAGACGGCGGAACACTCCTCGGCGAGACAAACCGTTTCATTTTCCTCTCACTTTTGCTTATTGGATAGAATATCCTTGAAGAATTTAACATAATTCGGCATTTGTAAGTTAGCGTCCACGAAGGGAATGTTTATCCTCACCTCACGAAGAATAGCTAAGATATGGAGGAAGCTTAGATCCATCTATTTCTTTTTCTTTTTATGTGCATTCGGGAAAGGAAGACGTATCTCGATGGGTGGAGCGAGTGTCGAAGACGAAGAACTAGGAGTGGAAGAAGCAGGAGGTGGTGCCTGGGCACCATCTGAGTCTCGCCTAGGCTCTGCAGTCCGAAGCTCCTTTTCCTGCTGGGGCACGATCGGCGCCTGTGTGCCATTTGGTTCGTGCCTGAGCACTGAAATTCGAGGCTCAGGATCTGAAAAAGCTATATTAGGTGCCTGGGTGCCTTCTGAGGGCCGCTTGGGCGCCGAAGTGCTGCCTGATTCATTTTTCAATTGTTTTCCACTCCTTAGAGCAATTGCATGGCATTGTTCTTTTGGGTTCTTCTCCGTGTCACTTGGTAGAGATCCCGGGGCTTTTCCACTAACCGCGGTTGATAATTGGGCCATATGTATCTTCATGCCCTTCATTTCCATGAACATATCCTTCCTCATATTACGGAGGTCATTGAATGACGCATTTGACTTTTTAATGTACTCATCTAGACGCTCATCGGTTGTTGGAGGTCTCATTTGCCCTTGCCCTTGAAAGTTTCCTTGCCTTTGAGCTTGGTTAGTGTTGAAGGGAAGCCTTGGAGCTTGATAAAACCCGAGATGGGCGTTTTGTGCCGGATTGGGTCTCATTGGGAAATTGTTGGGCACGCGAAAGTTCGCCCGAGGTCGGTTAGCATTGCCCACGTAGTTTACATCACCGACCACCGGTTCTAGAGCCACCTCTTCTTCTACAACTTCTTGGATTTGAACAATTTTTTTCGGGGGTATGATCTCTTCATCACCGGGATAGAGCTCGTCTTCTCGGGCTAATTGTTTGATCTTGTCCCATACAGTTTGGCAATCTAACCCAAGGAGATCACCACCCGCACCTGCATTGGGCCTATTTCGGATACGTGACCAGACTCCATCATAGAAGTGTAATACTTGCTTATTCAACCCGAAGTTATGATCCGGGCATTTTCGGAGCATGCCCTTATATCTAGCCCATGACTCAGCTAAGGACTCATTATTCTTTTCCTAAAGCCTTTTATATTGCTCCGGAGCTCATTGATTTTGGAGGGTGTGAAGAATTTATTCACAAAGGCGTCGACTAACTCACCCCATGTTGTGATGGATTGGGGTGGTAAATATTTGCACCATGTGGTTGCCTTGTCCTTTAACGAGAAATGGAAGACTCTTAGATGAATTGTATCGAGATCCCATGGATGAAATTAGATAGTTGATAAGTTCACATTTTACGAGTTTTTACCCCTTTAATTTAGGTATTTTCGTCATAATTTAGTAATGAATATCCCGCATAGTGCTTTGATTTGTTTCAATTTCATGTGTGTAGGGATTTAAGTCAAATAGATCGATTATCAAGTAAGAAGGCCGAACAAGAGACGGAAAAGCGAAGAAAAATATGAATCTGCCACTCTGGACCGCGGCACGGGACTGCGACACTAGACCCGGTGCAAGACCGCGGTTGCGGTGCAATGCCAAGCTCAGAAATCCGGATAGGACCGCGGCACGAAATCGCGGCCTACGGCGCCCAGAAACCGCGGCACAATGCCACGGCCCTTTGATGAATGACCCTTCGGCGCCCTGTTTAGACCTGGGCTCAAACCGCGGCAATACTTGCCAATTGGACCGCGGCGCTGTGCTGCGGCACTACTTGCCATCCGGACCGCGGTCAGCTAAGAATGTGTGCCGCGGTCCAATTCTCCCGAAGCCCTAAAATTAAGTCCGCCGTTTTCCTCCTTTATAACACACTTTTCTCTTGGAAAACAGACACACTTGTTCTAAAAACACATAGGGAAGCCATAGGAAGACCCAAGGAAGTTTGAGGAGCCATTTTTCATCATCAAAGCTTGGATTCACACCTTGTAATAGGGAGTAATTCAACTCTTTCTCTTTGATTAGTTTATCAACTATGTCTTATAGAATTGTTGAATTATTTGTTATTGTAAGTATGAGCTAAGCATCTTTGTGGTTGGGTTATGTGAATACTTTGTGATGTTTTGTGTTTAATGAACCATTAATTTCCAGATTTATTACATTCTTGTTACATGTTTGATTTTGTGCTTAATGCTTGCATATGCTTGATCACCATGTGTTTGATAAAATGCTTTGTCTTGAGACCGAGAGGAAATAGATAAAGGGAGATCAAAAAATCAATCATCATAACGTAACAATTGACTAGAGATAGAATCGATTGCGTTGTGTGGCTTTTTGTGATAATATGACCCGATTGAATGTAGGATCTTCGTAAACAAGGTATTCCTTTGAACCTAAATGCATGTTAGTTAATTCAATCTTCACTATAGATATATAGGAAGTTGTTAACTAGTATAGGCTTGTTATTTCAAGAGATTGAATAATAAATACATTAGGGGGCTTCGCCATAACAAGAACGTTCTAAGAATCCGGATAATTGAGAGTTCATGAACATAGAATAGAACATAGTAGGATCATAACCCAATCACCTCTTTCCATTCGATTTATTATCTTGTTTATCATTTTAGTTATCTTTAGTTATTTTCATAGTATAAACACCTATCATCTTATAATTTGATTTAGCTTAGAGTTATATAATATAGCAATTACGAGCATTGAATCCATTTGTCCCTGTGGAGATGATACACCCCGGGCTAAATAGTCCACTTTATTACTTTGCACGACCTAGTATACTTGCTAGGAATTCGCGTGTCAAGTTTTTGGCGCCGTTGCCGGGGACAATTGCGTTATTTGATATTGTAATTCACTTATCTATTCTAAGACTAAGTTGCTGTTTTTGCATTTTTAAGTACTGTTTTTGCATTTTGGTTTGCTGTTTTTACGTTAAAAGTTGTTGTTTTTGCATTTTGGTTTGCTGTTTTTGCGTCTTGAGTTGCTGTTTTTAAGTTAAAAGTTGCTGTTTTTGCATTTTGGTTTGCTGTTTTTGCGTCTTGAGTTGCTGTTTTTATGTTAAAAGTTGCTATTTTTGCGTTTTAAATTTGGTTCTTTTGATTCTATTGCTAGGTTGATCTCTTTGAGTAGTGCATGACCCGCACATCTCAAAGAAACCTTGAAGATTTTGATTTTGAGATCGAGCACACTTTCAATAGAAGAAGACGAGCACAAAGCCAAAATGAGAATCAATTTGAGGCAATGGAAGGGAACAATCCCATCAATTTAGAGGACCCGGGAATTCAAGCCTTGATTCAAGCTGCTGTTGCTGCCACATTAGCACAAAGACAAGAGCAAGCTCCCCGTCCTTTACGTGATTATATGCAACCCACTGTTCATGGAGTCGCTGGTGCTATTGTACTACCCACGGTAGAAGCAAACAATTTTACAATCTCACCGGCTATTCTTCGACTCATTTCCAATGAACAATATCGGGGTACGGCGGATGAGTCACCACATGCTCACATTACCAAGTTCCTTAGCTATTTGAGCACATTTCGACAAAATGGAGTGACCGATGATGCTATTAGAATGAGACTTTTCCCTTTCTCATTGAGGGATAAAGCAAGAGCTTGGCTTGACTCATTGCCAACGGCATCCATTCATACTTGGGACCAGTTGGTGGAAAAGTTTTTGAGTAAGTATTTTCCACCGGGGAAAACAGCCGCTATCAAAGTTGAGATACAAGGTTTTAGACAAATTGAGGGAGAGTCACTCTATGAAGCACTTGAAAGATTCAAGGAACTTCTCCGAAAATGCCCTCACCATGGTTTTGCGGTTTGGACTCAAGTGACCATCTTTTATCAAGGCCTTGGACCCGGCCTTCGCACTCATCTAGACGCAGCTACGGGTGGTTCACTCATGAATTTACCACCACAAGCGGCTTGGGAAATGATCGACAAAATGTCGGAAAATAACTACCAATGGCCTACCGAGAGAGTAATACTTCCAAAGAAGGCGAGTGGAGTTTATGAAGTGGAAGCTTCTACTTCACTAGCTAATCAAGTAGAACTATTGCACAAGAAATTGGATGCTATGAATTTCTCGGTAAACCAAGTGCAAACATTGTGTGAAAATTGTGGTGGAAATCATCACCTTACGGAGTGTCAACATGGCAGTCAATCTTATCAATCCGAATGTGTTGAAGATGCGAATTATGTGCAAAATTCGAATAGGACACAAATGACCCATTTTCAGAAAAATATAACCCGGGGTGGAGAAATCACCCGAACTTCTCATGGAGTAACAACAACAATGTGGTGAAGCAACCTCCCGAGTTTCAAACACACGGTGATAGACCGCCATTTCAACGCCAAGGCGGTTTTCAACCCAACACATTTCACAAACAAGGAGGTTACCAACCACAGGAAAAGAAACAGAGTTTTGAAGAATTGATGCTCCAATATGTAAAGAAAACTGATGAATATATGAGGAGAAATGATGAACGGTGTCACAACCTTGAAATTAATGTGAGCAACATACAAACTCAATTGGGACAATTGGCTAGTCAACTTTCAGGAAGAACACCGGGATCGCTACCTAGTGACACCGAGAAAAACCCGAAAGAACAGGTTCAAGCCATCGCATTGAGAAGTGGTAAAAACGTTGGTGCTGAAAATCTCAAAAAATCCAACTTGAACCGCGGCATAGCACCGCGGTCTGAAATTCCAGTGTCTAATTTTTCAGAAGAGGACCGCGGCACACCATCTCGGACAAGCAATTCTCAGAACAAGACCGCGGCGCAGGACCGCGGCACACCACCGAACCGCGGTCCAATGCCGCGGCACAGTTACCTGTTTCGGAAAACGGCGAATCTGCATCCCACACCGCTCCTGAACCTGTACAGCCACGACCACCTTTTCCTTTGGCACTAAAAAGGGGGAAACTTGATGCTCAATTTCTCAAATTTATAGAAATGTTTAAACAATTGCGCATTAACATTCCTTTTGCAGATGCTATTCTCCAAATGCCAAGCTATGCTAAATTTCTCAAGGAAATTCTTTTGAACAAACGCAAGCTTGAAGAACATGCAACCGTTGCACTCACCGAGGAATGTTCCGCGATACTTCAGAATAAACTTCCCCCTAAGCTTAAAGACCCAGGGAGTTTCTCGATTCCTTGCACAATTGGTTCCCTTACTTTTTCTAAAGCTCTTTGCGATCTAGGAGCGAGTATTAATCTCCTTCCTTTTTCTCTTTTCAGGAAGTTAGGGCTTGGAGAACCAAAACCGACTACCGTCACTCTCCAATTGGCAAACCGATCCATTAAGTACCCAAGGGGGATGGTAGAAGACGTACTAGTCAAAGTTGATAAGTTCATCTTTCCGGTGGATTTTATAGTATTGGACATGGAAGAGGACGTCGAGATGCCGCTGATTTTGGGACGCCCATTTTTGAATACGGGTAAAGCTTTAATTGATGTCGCAAATGGTAAGCTCATACTTAGAGTAGGGGATGATCAGGTTACTTTTAATGTATATCAAGCAATGAGGCATCCGTCCCCTACCCCTACGTGTTATGCTATTGATATTGTTGATCATGCTGCTGTTGAGTATTTTCAGTTCCATAATGATGATGACCTATTAAAAACTTGCTTAATTGGTCCTATGGACAAAGAGACCGATTTGGAGCACTTACAAGAGACGTTGATTAGCCTTGAGGCCAATCCGCCTAATAAGCGGAGTTATCGACCAAGATTTGAATCTCTAGATCGCCCATTGACCACTCCACCAAAACCATCAATTGAAGAACCTCCGTCACTCGAACTCAAACCTTTACCATCTCAGTTGAAATATGCTTTCCTTGATACTTCAGAAATTTTACCTGTGATTATTTCTTCATCTTTGACAGGAAGCATGGAAGAAAAACTGTTACGAGTATTGAGGACTCACAAAAGGGCATTCGGTTGGAAAATCACAGACATCAAAGGCATCAGTCCAGCTATTTGCATGCATAAAATCTTAATGGAAGACAATTACAAGACCACAATCCAACCTCAAAGGAGATTAAATACAATGATGCAAGAGGTAGTAAAAAAGGAAGTGATTAAATTGCTAGACTTAGGTATAATATATCCTATTTTAGATAGTGCGTGGGTAAGCCCAACCCAAGTCGTGCCAAAGAAAGGAGGAATAACCGTTATCTCAAATGAGAAAAATGAGTTAATCCCAACTCGCACCGTGACAGGTTGGCGTGTTTGTATTGACTATAGGAGATTAAATGATGCTACTAGAAAAGATCACTTTCCCCTCCCCTTCATTGACCAAATGCTAGAAAGGTTAGCCGGACATGAATTCTATTGTTTTCTAGATGGCTATTCGGGTTATAATCAAATTGCTATTTCACCGGAGGATCAAGAGAAAACGACTTTCACTTGTCCTTATGGTACATTTGCTTATAGACGAATGCCATTTGGCCTTTGTAATGCACCTGCCACATTTCAGAAGAGCACTACACAGAATCTGGCTCACCCTCATTTGATCACTGCATTAGCTATACGCGCGGGTGTCCCTATTCACTCTTCTGAGGCCACGACACGGCCTATGGGAGATCCTGATGATGCCAGCATAGCTGCACCGCTTCCACCACTTTATGCGGATGCCGGTGATGCTGATGTACCTCCTGATATGCAGGCTCCCGCTATCCCTCCCCCAGCCCCACGTTCTCAGATTGCGAGGTATGAACACCTCGATGCTCAGATACATGCTTTACGGATGGATATGCATCAGGGTTTTGATACGATGATGACAACATTTCATGGGATTACTACACAGTTGGACAGGGCTGAGAGGCGCCAAAAGCGCCTATGGGATTTTCAGATACGCAGTTTCGAGCACCTCCACTCCGGACCCAGTGCCCCACTTTCACCCCTTGCCTGGGACTCACCTCCCCATTCACAGCCCGACACTTCAGAAGCTCCTGATGACGCTATGCCCACATCCCCTTAGACATTTTCTTGTTTTTCTTTTCTTCGTTTTGAACATTTGTATTGTTGGATTATTACGTTTATTATCGTTTTTTGGTTGTGGTGTTTATGTTTTTCTCATTGTGTGTGACCTTAGTGTTATGATGATGCTTATTGTTTTCTTGTCTTTTCTAACTCCACAGATGGCTCGCCTTTAGTTTCAGACTCTATGCCTTGTTGCTCTTTCGCTTTTTGGACATCACTTACCTTCAACATTCAGGGACGTCTTTCTTTCTTCTTATTTACATATATATGTCCGCTCATTGGGGGCAATGTGCTAGCTTAGTTGGGGGGTGGGTTAGACGTCCCATATTTTTTTTTGTGATGTGGCGAATTGGTGGAACTTGTGCTCATTTGTTAAGATTCATGCTTGATTTGGGATTAGAAAAATGTGATAGTCATTGATTTCATGTTCATGATTTGTTATACTTTTGCTTAGAGCATGATTCGTTTGAATATCTCTACTTCATCTTAGAAGAAATCATTTGTCATAATTTTTCTGTGAAAACCTTTTTAGCCATGCTTATGTGAATTGTTGAGGATTTAAAGCATTGAACTTTCAATTTGTCAATTTTGAAGTGTGTGTTGAGTGTGCGAAGTCATGAAATGATTTAGGCCATCTTTCATTTTCTTTAACCTTACAATTGGCCTTCACGATAATACATAATCTCTCGACCTTATTTTGAGCCTTATAGATAAGAATGGAGTGTGCTAAGCACACTAAAAACCACCATTCGCTTTTCTTTCGGAAACCACACCAACCACCTTTTAGCCTAAAAGAAAGAAAAACAAAGTTTATCTTCCAAATTAAGAGAGCATGTAACTTCATATCATGTGGTTTTGATTTGGGTTTGCGCTTTGTTTTTGGTATCGAATCTCATGGATTAATGGGTTAAGAGTTGTGTTGGTTCGCGATGATGTTGAGAAATTTTGAGGTCTTGAGTTTATGTGAATTAAGAGAGGAAAAAGAAATATTGTGAGTTGGCTAAAGAGTCGAGAGATCGGAAGTTACCGAAAAATATAATTGGCGAGCTCTCTCGACTAGGCTGTGATGTGAACTTCAATGGGATTTAATTGGTTTGTGAATCATTATTCACCCCTAGCATCAAAAGAAACAAGTTTTGGGGTTTTGAGTTCAAAGGGAAAAGAAATCAAAAAGCTATAAGTGGAAAGATATCGAGATTTATTTCGATTGATGAGTGAGTGTTTAGCTCAATGATATTGAGTTGTATGCTTTCTTAAGTTTAGTCACTTTACCCATATATTCCCGTCCAAGCCATTGCCTAGCCTTACATTACAAGCCAAAAAGATCTTTTGATCGTGACTTTCACACTTCATACACACCGATAAGTTAACAAAGTTTTGGAATGCTTCAATGTTTTTATTATCTAATGAGTTTGCATAATCATGTTTTAAAACGTGCTTTCGACATAAAAAAAATAGATATGGAGTTCACAATTAAGAGATGGAATTCAAAATATCTTAGAGGTTTTCAAATTGTTGAATGTTCTAGGCAACGTGTAACTTATCATGAATATTTTTGAGGGAGTGACACTCACCTCTTTTGTGGGAAGTGCAAAAAAATTGAGCCTCATGTGCGTACTTGGTTCTGAAACATTCAGCCTTTAAAAGATCCCGAATCACAGCAAAAAATCTGAACTTATGAGTATTTGTTCACCATTTATTGATCGAGACGATCAAAGCCTAGTTGGGGGGTAGTTGATAAGTTCACATTTTACGAGTTTTTACCCCTTTAATTTAGGTATTTTCGTCATAATTTAGTAATGAATATCCCGCATAGTGCTTTGATTTGTTTCAATTTCATGTGTGTAGGGATTTAAGTCAAATAGATCGATTATTGAGTAAGAAGGCCGAACAAGAGACGGAAAAGCGACCAAAAATATGAATCTGCCACACGGGACCGCGGCACTAGACCCGGTGCAATACCGAGGTTGCGGTGCAATGCCAAGCTCAGAAATCTGGATAGGACCGCGGCACGAAACCGCGGCCTTCGGCGCCCAGAAACCGCGGCACAATGCCGCGGCCCTTTGATGAATGACCCTTCGGCGCCTTGTTTAGACCTCGGCTCAAACCGCGGCAATACTTGCCAATTGGACCGCGGCGTTGTGCCGCGGCACTACTTGCCATCCGGACCGCGGTCAGCTAAGAATGTGTGCCGCGGTCCAATTCTCCCGAAGCCCTAAAATTAAGTCCGTCGTTTTCCTCCTTTATAACACACTTTTCTCTTGGAAAACAGACACACTTGTTCTAAAAACACATAGGGAAGCCATAGGAAGACCCAAGGAAGTTTGAGGAGCCATTTTTCATCATCAAAGCTTGGATTCACACCTTGTAATAGGGAGTAATTCAACTCTTTCTCTTTGATTAGTTTATCAACTATGTCTTATAGAATTGTTGAATTATTTGTTATTGTAAGTATGAGCTAAGCATCTTTGTGGTTGGGTTATGTGAATACTTTGTGATGTTTTGTGTTTAATGAATCATTAATTTCCGGATTTATTACATTCTTGTTACATGTTTGATTTTGTGCTTAACGCTTGCATATGCTTGATCACCATGTGTTTGATAAAATGCTTTGTCTTGAGACCGAGAGGAGATAGATAAAGGGAGATTGGAAAATCAATCATCATAACGTAACAATTGACTAGAGATAGAATCGATTGCGTTGTGTGGCTTTTTGTGATAAGATGACCCGATTGAATGTAGGATCTTCGTAAACAAGGAATTCCTTTGAACCTAAATGCATGTTAGTTAATTCAATCTTCACTATAGAGATATAGGAAGTTGTTAACTAGTATAGGCTTGTTATTTCAAGAGATTGAATAATAAATACATTAGGGGGTTTCGCCATAACAAGAACGTTCTAAGAATCCGGATAATTGAGAGTTCATGAACATAGAATAGAACATAGTAGTATCATAACCCAATCACCTCTTTCCATTCGATTTATTATCTTGTTTATCATTTTAGTTATCTTTAGTTATTTTCATAGTGTAAACACCTATCATCTTATAATTTGATTTAGCTTAGAGTTAGATAATATAGCAATTACGAGCATTGAATCCATTTGTCCCTGTGGAGACGATACACCCCGGGCTAAATAGTCCACTTTATTACTTTGCACGACCTAGTATACTTGCTAGGAATTCGCGTGTCAATAGTCATGAGAGCATCGTCTAAAGTTTCCAAATGTACATGAGGTGATTCATGAGGCTCATCATAGAAGGGTTCGCTTTGCATCATACTCAAGATGTGAGACGGGATGTGGTAATTCGGGACATAGATATTAGGCAAAACCACGGGCCCCGGTATGGTGTGGACCCTCGGTGGTAGACTACCGCGGACCGATGGAATTTGTTGAGGAGGAGGCGGTTGCATGGCTTGGAGAATGCCTCGTAACCACTCCCGATTCTCTGGTAATTTCATGTTCGGGAAACATGCATTTGGTTGATAGATATTATCCGCCATTTCACGAACTCGTCTACAAGCCCGAAGAACAAGTTCAATTTCGGGCCCAAAATCAAGTAAAGGCTCGTTAGAGGAGCGGGTCATGCACCAAGAACAAACCTATAAAGTAAGCAATGAAACAAAATTAGACTAACAAGAAAAATAAAAGAAAAACAAGAAATAAACGAAAAACTAAGAATTATGAAAACGTACAATAAAATCAAAAACTAAAATAAACAAGTCACTGGCAAAGGCGCCAAAAACTTGACACGCTAGAACCTAGCGTGCTTTAATAGCACGTATACTAGTCATAATAGTAATAAGTGGACAAAAATCCGGGTTGTCGAACCTCAAGGACTAGTTATTTTAGTTTATGATAAAAGAAAACAAACAAAAGTAAAGTGCAAGTAATTGATTGAGAAAAAGAGGAAACGAGATATGGATTAAGCCTCACGTATGATAAAGTGACTAAGGCACATGCTACAACCGAATTTACTCGTCAATATATATGAGATACTCTTCGAATTATTAAACTCCTATTGCTTTGGTGGAAATTCCTTAATTAATTATTACCCGATGTCTCAGCTATAATAATTCTATGATTAATTGACGATTCTCTAAATGTGTCTATCCGAGAATCTAACCAGTAACCACGCATTTATGTTCTAAAATTTTACCGGATAAATCCGGCTAACAACACCTGGGAATCTCTACCTATCTCTAGGGGCAATTCCTCATTTTTTACAGATAATGTGTCAATTCCTTTGAACCCTAACCTATATTCTCTTGAATGAATAGACTAAGCAAAATAGCAAGCATATGATTGGAATTAAAGCATAAAATTAACACACAAAACAATAGTAAAATTAATACGAAAGATCACTTCATATATATGAACTCATAAATTCGGCCTTCGCATGGCCTTAGTTCTACAAAATTAGCTCATCATCAATAGCTTAAGAAGGTCTAAAATAATCATCTACATAGTTATGAACATAAGAGTGTAATGAAAGCAAGTAAAACTCCCTAAGGCTTGATTGGAGCTTCAATCTCTAGCTAAATTCCCCTTCTTGCCCTTCAAAGATGGTGAAAGGATTGGCTCAAATCCAAGAAAATGCTTCCACAAACCCAGATTTTGAACCCCCCTTCAGTGCTGAAAAGTTGGCTTTATAATTTCCAAAAAACAGTTATAGAGGCACCGAGGCGCGGGTTGATCGGCGCCTAGGCACCGCCTACAGGTCAGAGTTGGCTTGGGCCAGAAGTCTGGGGGCGCCCAGGGGCGGCTGAGGTGGCGCTCGGGCGCTGACGGAATGGCACCTAGGCGCGGGTAATGTGGAGCCTAGGCGCCGCACTTCCTGGAAGACCGTTTCTTCTCTGTATCTGGCACCTGGGCGTGGTGAAATGGCGCCTGGCCACCGGAGTCAGAAGCATCTCACCTTGAATTCTTTTGATACGTTGTCTTTTGGCCCTTTTCTTTGCTTGCATCCATTTAAGGCCTGAAATTACTTAACGCACGGAATAAACGTACATGTGGAAAAAATCAAGCGGTAAATGAGCCTAAAACCTAAACACAACGGGTTTAAACACACGTAAAAACGACTCCTATTAAAAACCGAGGAGGAAGATTATGAATTTTTTTATGGGCCTCTGATTTTTTTGCCACAAGAAATCATAATAATATTTATTTTATTACCTCTAATTGAATTGATACATAAGACATAAGTATTAGAGAAACTTTTATGTGAATAATATATTAATCTTCTAAACTAACATTTGAGTTTATATATATAGAGATAAAAAGTTGGGTTGGAATTGTAATGTGTCTTCAATTTTTTTTTTATGCTCATATTTCAGTGTCTGCATTTTTTTAAAAATGTAAGCAACATAGATGAGTAGTTCATCCACAACCAGCACGGCTCGATAAGCAACCAATGATGTGGGCCCGTCTATGCGTAGGTGATTTGTTTATTTTTACATTTTGAAATATTATTTGAACAATTTTTAATTTTCTATTCTTTATCTAATTTATTTTTATTTTTATATATATACACACAACCCGCACGGATATGTATGAAATATTTCTAAGTTAATGTATATTTATAAATTCATGTCTAAATGTTGCATACAAATATTTCTGTATTTATAGATCAATGTATATTATATGTAAGCCTGTATGTCTACTGTATACATATATATTTATATATAAAAGTTATTTTTTATATATGTATATTTAATAAAATTAGTTAAACATATATATATATATATATATATATATATATATATATATTTTCAACTATTAATACATACACACACATGTATATACATTCATTTATTTAAAAATTATTATAAACTCCATATTATATTATAATTTTTAATCATTAACAGACAAAAACTTACACGATTTGACTCCTATAGCAAACTTTGTTCTCTCTAGAAATAAAACCAAACACAATCTCACCCAAAAAACAATCCCAAAACACTCACTCAAAATAAAACCAAAAAAAATCTCATCAAATATGCATCTTTCCCAAAAAGTTTCTCATCAAATATTCTCATCCAAATACAATCTCAAAACATATCCAAATATTATCATAACTTTTGATGACCATAACACCAAAAATTAATCTGGATAGCGAAAGTCTTTGACTTTGGGGAGAGAATGATTTTGTTCCAACCAATTCCCTTGACTTGGTTGCCAACGCTCTAACTCTACAAGGCGTTTCTAACGGTATCCACACCTTAGTTCATCCCCTTAACAATCTCCACCAGTTCTAGCAAGAAGTATATCAAATATATCTTCTAGATGAAGGGGTAGGAATATGTATATAGGCTCTAATGTAGAATAGAGAAGAAAGAAGAAGACAAATTCTGCCAATGCACATTGCCTAGGTAGGCGCCTCATAGAAGACGTTTCTTCCAGGGTTTCCAAACACTGGCAGTCTTTGTTTCCTTCTCAACTTCTATTCCTTAATTAATTAGATTCAAATTCTGTAATTAATTAATTAGGTCCTTTCCAAATTAAATAGATCCACTATTTAATTAATTATATCCTTTCCATGTTAAATTAGAGCACTAATTAACTAATTAGTCTTTTTTAATTTAATATTTCAATATTAAATTATAAGACTCTTATCAATTAAGTCCACTTAATTAATTTATTATTTTAATTAATTAATTCTCATTTAACTCACAAAGAATTAATTCTACCAAGGTACTACTCTAAGTTAAGTGTGTGACCACTTATGCTCATTAATAAACTAGCAATAGATCCTATCCCCAAAGGTTAGACAATCCTCACATTGTCTTAATTAATTATTTAGCCAAATAATTAATTAGGCCTTGAATTAACTCACTCAATTAATTCAAGACAGCTACTGGTCATGGATCGATGTCTAGCAACGTCATCATAACTTCCTACATAGTAATGAAGAACAACAAACCTCTCCAGATTACGACGTTCGCGTGAGTCAAATTCTTCCATCATTTTTCCACAAGTCTAGGATTTGGACACGGGTCAAAATCCCAATAACTCAAAAGTTATAACTGTGTTGGAACTCGAATGACCTAGTCTTCCAAGCAAAGACCACCTCTCCCCCTTGAAGACTTTGATCTGCCAGAGACTTTGTTGGTCATTTAGATTACACAACAGCATAAGAAAGTTCTAGATATCCTACCCTGGATGGATGCCCTAATAGTGCCATATGTTTTGTCATACCGCGGGACTACACCAGATGTATCCCGTTTAGTGATTCTCCTAGAATCATGAGATACATCAAAGTGCAGTGGGCAACGCATGTTCCAACCATGATACCTCAGGTCAATAAGGATTAACCTCACACCTACGCAACCCCTAGGATTCAAGTTCGACATGGAACCAACAAGGAACTCGAACAAGGTTGTTCATCATACTCACCCAAGTATGGATCTTTGTGCATGCACTGAACCCTAAATCAATGTCCATGGAATAAAGAACTATCCCATGAGAATGATGTACACAAACAAGTTTTGACGAGACTATGATATCCCACTATCTCAGAGTCTCTATGACTTGGAATGGGGTTTTATGAACCCTCGAGATCATTCCACAATCGCCACTCCCTTATGCGCGATCGCTCCCATAGCCACAAGTGATCTAAGAGATCTTTATCTAAACTAATGACAGTATAAAAAAATAAAGAAAACGATTGCCTAAACCTATTTGATATAATATAAGACAACACTGTCATAGTATTTACAAGCTAAGGCCAAGTCAATAAATGGCTCGCCGGGCATCTAACACTATCATCCCATTGATCGAGTTTGCATACAACAACAACTACCAATCAACTATTCAGATGACACCTTACAAAGCAATGTATGTGAGAAAATATCGATCACCATTGCTTTGGGATTTGGACAAACACCGAACGCCAACATCTTTAGGAAATAAAAGGGAAACAAAACCTGAATTCATATAAGAGGCCATTGATAAGGTTCACTTGATCAAACATAGGATGAAGGCCGCGCAAAGTTGTCAAAAGAGTTATGTTGATAATAAGAGAAGAAATTTTGAGTTTGATGTTTGAGACTTTATATTTTTGAAGGTGAGCTCCAGGAAATGATTTAGGAGAACTGGAAAAAGAGGCCAATTAAGTCCTCGATATGTCGAACCTTTTGAAATCGTAGAAAGAGTAGGGCCTATGGCGTATCGTCTTACTTTACCATACACCTTAACTGGATTACAAAATATTTTTCACATCTCACAATTGAAGAAATACCAGCTCGACCCTTTACACAGTTAGGAATCCTGTTACATGCATAGCTGAAGGATAAAAAAGATCTGGATTTCTATGTGGACCACTTTTGGGTTTAATTCAACAAGACAGCCGTATAATCAATTTACCTTTGTTGAAGCTTGTACTTTCTTAATCTACAATCTACAGCAGCAACCCCGGGCTTCTACCTCTAGATATCACGCTGGAGAATAGGCCAAGAGAAATCCTCCTACTTCTTCTTCCTTGAGGCCGATGGCTAGGGAATCTGAGAGGGGAGGGATTTTCTCTTCTTGTGTTATTTTTAGGTTAGCAGTAATGTGTAGGTTTAAGTGAATAAGTTGAGAATGTATTTAAATAAATCCTCAACCCATCCAACACACATATACATGGAACATGTCAGACTCCAAAGTTGGCCTAGTCAACTAAGTCCACTTTAATTAATTACACATATTTCGATCGAGTAAGAGTCATGGAACATGTCAAACTCACATGACTTGATGTTGTACTGTAAACCATAGTAAGATGAAATTACCAAAATACCCTCAAGTCTTACACGATTTAGTTTATTTGCTTTAGCCAAAGACTTGTCATTTCATTTACCCATGATTGCACAGGATACATTCTCGTTTACTTTTTGAGACACTGAATTCCATCTTGGCAGTCTCACAACTGCTACTTTCCCACTAAGATTGCACTTTGAGATCAACCCCATCAACCGGTGAATTGGGCCTGACTACTCTGGTGACAAATCCAGTGTCACAAATACATTGTTCATGACTCCTTAGGTCTAAGGACCACGCATATTATCATGACCATTATCCAATCATTGAATGTCATTGAGTAAAAATCCATGTAAATGAATTACTATGAGCCATGTTCGAATATGTCAATTCTTTTGATATATCTATGGCACAATCTCCCATTATCATATAGTGACCGACTGACACTCTTCTTTAGAGCATGTGTCATACAAGTAAAGTCTTACCACCTAATAAAGATTCCTTGACGTGCGAATTCAATTGAATAATCAAGAACTTAACTAATCTAGTGTCCTCCTTATCTCGTAAAATGTAGAAGGTTTCTCTTGATTACATGGACTATATGTTCAATACTTAATAATTCCATAAAGAATTATATGAACAAATGAAGATTGCATTTTCAATAAATAGAAATAATGTTTGAATAACATAGTGAAATACCCTATTACAATCTAATTTCTTGTTGGCATTGAGGGCAAATACCTAATACGCACATCATACAACATGAAACTCTGCCCCTTGAGCAAGACCTTTCATATGAAGAACAATCCGTCTAAATCCTAAACCAAAAGATAAAAGAACTCTGTAAGCAAAAGATTTCATTAGTGAAGGTCTTGTGGGGGAATCAAAAGGGGGAGGAAGCAACGAGAGAGAGAGAGAGAGAGAGAGAGAGAGATGAAAGAATGTGAAAACGTTATCCAGAGATATTCAATAACTTAGATTAGAATTTGGGGATAAAATTCTTTTAAGAGCAGTGGAATGTGATGCGTACGATTTAAAACATGCATATTGTGTATAAATACTTATGTGTATATCTTTCAAAATAGAAAAGAAAAGAAAATAAAAAGGAAAAAGGACAAAACAAAAGAAAGAATAAGAAATTGCACCGAAACCTTCATGCAGACTCTATATATACCCATAGACCAATCATCTACCTCTTTCTTCCAACAACAAGAAGCACCGAAAAAAGAAATTTCAACCATTCCCGTAAGAAACCCTTGCCCTAATAGTTTTGATTCCTTCAAGTGTTAAGATAGTAAAAGAACTCCGAATTGAGTGTTTTTTAGCTCAAATATTTTCTAAGAGGATAATTTACAACACTATGTAACCCAATTTTACTAAGTGTTTCCAAAACTTCCAGAAAACCCCCGAACCAGGAGCTGCTGCAGAGAGCACTTGTAATTGCTAGTGTGGATGATTCTTCTACATTTTGAAGTAAACTCTTCAAACTGAGTAGGTGAATCACCCTCAACTCTGTTAATATTTTTTTATACTTGGGTTATCGGAATTATTGTAGAATTAAACCAAAATTTGTTCGATTAGAGGTTCAATTGTTTCATGCATGAGGTGAATTTTGAATGTGGGGCTGAAACTTTGATTGCATGTGTAAATGAGTGCAAAATTTGGATAAATTACTGTAGAACAATGACTATATGTGTATTTGAAGCTGAATTAGGTGATTGCATGTCGAATTTAACAGGTTTTCGAAAATTTAGGACAAGCATGATTGCTTTTGTGTGAAAAAACTGAACTGAAATTTTAGTTTTTGTAATTGGACAATTATGACTATAGTTAAGTGACTAACTGAGTTAATTTCTTTATGTGGAATTTTCTGGACTAATATGATTTTGTTAAGGTTCTAACTGTAAATTTTTGTGAAGATTGAGAGTGTATTGAATTTTCCAAAATTCTTTGTGTTGTGAATCCTGGTTCATGCGCAGCGAAAACGAGAAAAACATATCCGGATTCACAATTGGATCACTTTTGGGTTTTAATAATTTTATGCATATTTCAAAAACAATATAATGATGAAATCTAATTTCATCTTTTCACTAACCTTTTGATTTAATAAAAGACTTGAACTCCCGGGTAGCAGCAATTCCAAAATTCTGCCTCTAGATATCACGCCGGAATGAACTTTGAAGAAAAATCCACCACCTTTTGCACCACTATGGCCGATGGCTTCTATGGGGGAAGGAGAGAGATTTTTCTCTTCTCTATTCTTTGCTGCCAAATCTAATGTGAGAGTTAGGTTTTGACTGAACTAGTGTTAGGTATATATAAGGAGTGATGAGCTTGGAATTAACTAATTCCTTAGCCCATCCAACTCCCCCAACACGCCAAACACACGCCTCTCTCATCCACATTGGGATAAGTTGACTTTCAACTTAGTCCAATTATTAATTAGGTCTAATAGATTTTAATCCAATTAAAATATAATATTAATTAATAATCATCTAAATTAAATAATCTAATTATTTAATAAAAGGATGAGTATAATAAATAAGTCTATTTATTTATTATAATTAATTTATTTCCATTAATCTAATTAATCAAATAAATTAATGCGTTCATAACAAATACATCCAATTATTTATTATTAATTTATTTGCATTAATCTAATTAATCAAATAAATTAACTTGCTCATCAAATAGCAAATTACCTAATCTATATATTTGACAATGAAAGAATTTTCTTCGCTCTCTCTAGGTCCGTTGCAATTAGCATTGGGAGGAAACCAAGGATGCGAGTGTCACTAAGTTAGTCATGTGGACTCACATCGAAACCCAATTGAAATGAATAGATCAATACGAACCTTTAGGTCACAGATACCATGTGAGTATAAACATTTCACTGTAACATCCTGATCGAATGAGAGTCATGGATTATGTCGAACTAATAGGACTCGAAGTTGTGCTTTAGGGAATCATAGTAAGATGAAATTACTGAACTACCCTTATGTACTATACATAAGTTAGTTCTCCTTCTTCGGCCAAAGACTTATAATTTCATATACCTACGATCGCACAGGACGTTAACTCGTTACTTCCCGAGACATTGAATCCCCTCCGAACAATTGTCACTTGTCCTTCTGAACCGCACTTTGAGGTTGATCCTACCAAAGGGTGAAATGGATCTCTAACTACTCTAATAACTCGTTCAGTGTCACAAGTCCAATCTTTGTGAATCCTCAGGTCTAAGGCTCACGCACACTACCACGACCAGTAATTCAATCATTGACGATCCATGAGTAATTACCCATGTGATTGAATTACGACGAGCCATGTTCGAACATATCAATTCCATTGATATATCTATGACTAAGCTTGCACCATCCAAAGTGACCGACTCACACTCCTTGTCAAAGCTTGCATCATACAAGTATGGTCTTAATGCCCAATTAAGACTCGTCGACTTGCGAACTCTAGTTTAAGTAAACAAGGAACTGGTATTTCTAGTATCCATCTCCTCAAACCATTGAGGAGTAGAATCTCCCTCTTGATTACATTGTACTTATTTGTTAGATACTTATATTAATGCCATCAATATTGATATGAACAAAACTATGCCTTTACTAAAGATAAAGAGTTTGTACAACATAAAGGTAAATGCCCTAATAATATAATTCCTCTATGGCATGGAGGTTATAATGCTAACAATCTCCAACTCGCACTCAATGCCAATCGCTATGGTATCTAATACCCATCTTCTCAAGATGTCGTTCTAGCACCGCATGTGATAGTGGCTTGGTCAGTGGGTCAGTAACGTTATTTGCTGAATCTATTCTCTGCACGGCGATGTCGCCTCTTCCAACAATCTCTCTAATGTTGTGGTATCTTCTCTCAATGTGTTTGGATTTATTGTGAGACCTGGGTGCCTTAGCCTGCGCGATGGCTCCATTGTTCTCACAGAATAGTGGCAACGGGAGCTCTATGCTAGGAACCACTTGAAGTTCAGCTACAAACTTCTTTATCCAAATAGCCTCTTTGGCTACCTTTGAGGCAGCCACGTACTCAGCCTCAGTGGTTGAGTCAACCGTTGTGTTTTGCTTTGAGCTTTTCTAAGTCACTGCTCCATCATTTAAAGCGAATACAACCTCGAGGTGGACTTACGGTCACATCAGACTGGAAGTCAGAGTCGGTATAACCTTCCACCTTTAGTTTCCCATCTCCATATGTCAAACACATATCCTTAGTTCTTCTCAAGTACTTAAGGATACACTTCACAACAATCCAATGCTTTTCCCTTGGGTTAGCTTGAAACCTACTTACCACACTCACAACGTAGGCAATGTCTGGTCTTGTGCATAACATAGCATACATAAGACTTCCTAGTGTTAATGCATAGGGTACTCCACTCATTCTCTTACGATCATCCTCACTTTGAGGACTCTTCGATTTAGAGAGATAGAGTCTATGTCTTGTGGGCAAGAGGCCTCTTTTGGAATCTTCTATTTTGAATCTTTTCAGAACCTTTTCCAAATAGAGAGCTTAGTAGAGACCCATCTTCTTATTCGCTCTATCCCTGAAGATGCGAATTCCAAGGATATAGGTCGCTTCTCCTAAGTCTTTCATGGAGAACGTGCTTGAGAGCCACATTTTGACCGAAGTCAACAGGCCTATATCATTACCTATTAGTAGAATGTCGTCTACGTATAGGACCAAAAATGATATTTTACTCCTATTGGATTTCTTGTAGACGCTTGGTTCATCTTCATTCTTGATAAATCCATAGTTTCGAACTTCTTCATCACAAAGAAGATTTCTAGCTCCGCGATGCTTGTTTAAGTTCGTAAATTGATCTATTCCATTTACACACCTTATGAGAATGTTCATTAGACACAAAACCTTTGGGCTATTCCATATAGGTGTCCTCCTCGAGGTATCCATTCAAGAATGCGGTATTCACATCCATCTGCCAGATTTCATAGTCTAGGTGTGTGGCTATTGCAAGAACAATTCTAATGGATTTGATCATGGCAACGGGAGAGAAGGTTTTCTCATATTCAATACCCTTTTTTTTACTATACCCTTTTGCCACAAGCCTAGTTTTAAAGGTATCGACCTTGCCGTTCGGACCAATCTTTCTCTTGTAGATCCACTTGCATCCTATTGGTGCAATACCCTAGGGCAATCCACTAGAGTCTGAACTTAGTTCGAGTACATCAAATTCATCTCTGTCTTCATAGCCTCAAGCCATTTTGTAGAATCTATATCCTCTATCGCGTGCTCAAAAGTAGAAGGATTATCTCCATAGTTTCCTTCTGCTATGGCATACAAATTATGCTCTCTCTGTAGCGGATAACCATATCTCTTAGGTGGCTGAGATACTCTACTCGATCTAGGCAACAGTGGTTGCATTTGGTTAGGTTCATTTTGAGTCTCTTGAACAGTGGTCTCTAAAAGGATTTCATTTTGTTCTTCTAGAATAATCTTTCTTCCTACACCACCTTCTTGAATGAACTCGTTTTCGAGAAAGTACACATGTAGGGCTGCAATGACTCTTTGATCATCGTGCAAGTAGAAGAGGTATCCCATAGAATCTTCTGGAAAACCAACGAACCGACCTTTTAAAGATCTATCTTCCAATTTCTCGATCTTTGTCTTTTTCACATAGGATGGACAACCTTATTTCCTAATGTGTTAGGAAATTTCATGTTAGATGTTTTGATGATGACAAGATAGGATTTTTTGTTAGACCTCAAAATATAATGTAAGTTTGTGTTTCATAGATCAATTGTATAAGCGTTTGAAAGTATGTAATTTTGTTAGGCTTGTAATTTTTATCCTTATAGATTTTAGACTAAGTATTAGATACCGAATCGATAATAGAATTCTAGGTGAGTCTATTAGAGATGAAGTTGAAAATCTGCGTATGAAGTCAGAAGAAGATGAAGATTTATCCTTAGCACCTGTCAAACGCTAAAGGACTATTTCAGGATTTATGGATCAAGCGCTCAAAGCACTCTAGCGATCAGAATCAGATTCACCTGAAATAAATTCTCAAGTCATGAAGGACTTAAATGCAATCATTCAACGAACATTTATTTCAAACGGGAAATAAATTCAAATGCATTAAATGCCTGATAAGGACATTAAATGTGATAAGTCAATATGACTTGTAGACAAGCCACCTTTTGACTAGAATTTCAGAACTTCAGAGTTTATTGCTGCTCCCGTCAAATCGGTACCAGCAGGAATTCAGGAATGTCAGAGATAAGGTATACTCACGCGCCGCGTGAACGGCACACTCTCACATGTGTCCAACGGACAAATCCCAAGAATTGCCTATAAATACCTTATTTCAACATACGCGAGAGCAGTAATTATTTTCGTAAAACCCAATTTAAATACGAGAAATAGAGATGAGCCACTGGGATTAAACTTATTATTCTTCCGCTGCGTTTTTGTTTTTATGCAATCATAACCCAACATTACTCTTTTCTTCCCCCCTTATTGCCATCATCAGCCTTCATAAAATATTCCATGAGTTGACTGACTTGACTAGCAATCCATACCATTGAAGCCTCCAAGTTGTCACTACGCCTGTCAAAGTGCTCCTTCATAGCAATTTAATTTGCCCTATTAGCGTCAGCCATTTCCTGAAACTCTTTAAGGCAATTAGCAACTGCAGCTTGAGTAGCTCCGCGCATATGAGCAATTGATAAGACGCGTTTTTACGTGTTTTTAAGCCCCTTTGCATTTATGTTTTAGGTTCATTTATCGCTTGATTCTTGCACATGTGCGTTTAATCCGTGCATTAAGTAATTTCAGGCCTTAAATGGATACAATCTAAGAAAGGGTAGGAAAATGACGTATAAAACAAGTTTAGGCCAAGATGTTTCACACTTGAATGGCCAAACAAGCAAGAAATAAGCTAGAGTTAGTCAAAATCACGTTTTAGTGCCATTTCAGCACACCTGGGCGCCAAATCAGAAACAACCTCCATGTTGAAACGTAATTTCGGTATACTTAGAAACCGAATTGGACAAAGTGTTCTTCTGAAAAGTTGTAGATCTATGTCTTATCGCACATGGGGATTTGAATCATCCAATTTGGAAATCTGTGGAGAAGGTTATGAGGAAAATACTAAGACTGCGCTGGAAAGCAAGAAAATGGCAGCATGCATGTGTTTTGTTGAAGTTTTCACATGGTTATGCTTGGTGGAATGCTTAAGGGCCGAAAGTTCAGCATTTTTTAGTTGGCTGGAATCTTAAAAGCCAAACTTTAAGCATCACCTTAGGTGGAATTCTCATTGGGGAACTTTAATGGGAATTTTTAATGCATACTTTAGTGAAATTTTGGCTATAAAAGGAGGAGGAACCCATACTCTTCAGATATATTTTTCACTATCAATTTCAGATTTTTGGAGGAGAGGAGGAGGAGGAACCGGTCCTCAAGCTTCATTCATCACTATACTTCATCATTCTAAGAGGAGAAAGCTAGGAATTGAAGCTCCAATTAAGGGGCCATCATCTATCACACTTGAGGGAGTTTTTAATTACTTTTCATTTCATTCATGTCTATGAACATGTGTATTTATTCATTATAGTTTCTCATATTATCTATCATGAACTAAATTCATAAGACTAAGGCCATGTAAGGTCGAATTGTGATATATACTTATAATAGATGATTGTTGAGGTTATGCTTATATTGTTATGTGATGTGAATTTGTGATTTTGCCTATCTTGCATATACTTGATCACCATATGTTAGAATCTTATGCCTAAGTTAATATTTCGGGAGAAAATTGACTTAGGGTGCAAGAAATTCACATCATGACCCGCAACTAATGAGGAATTGCCCTAGACATAGGTAAAGATTCCCGGGTGAAGTTGTTCGATTCAAATCGAGTGAACTCTAGTACGTTAATGCATGTTTAGTGGTTAGATTTCCGGATAGGAATATTTAGGAAATCACGATCTAAGCATAGGGCTTTAACGCGAGACATCGGTTATTCTCTACCCTAGGAGTTTTCACCATAACAATATAAGCGTAACTCTCCAACGAGAACCTCTATAAGTATATTTGATCAATTTGGACCTAGCATGTGCCTTAGTCCCTCTTTATATTTTTGTGTAAAATCAATTGTGTAATCGTGTTCTTTTTCTATGCGTCTTACCTCTAATCTACTTTAATTATATTTGTTCTTTATCATTAAAAAATCATCAACTAGAATTCAAGTCCTTGAGGTTCGGCAACCCAGACTTAATTGTCCATTTTATTACTATACACGACTAGTATACTTGCTACTATAGCATGTTAGGTTTTAGCGTGTCAAGTTTTTGGCCCGCAACTAATGAGGAATTGCCCTAGACATAGGTAAAGATTCCCGGGTGAAGTTGTTCGATTCAAATCGAGTGAACTCTAGTACGTTAATGCATGTTTAATGGTTAGATTTACGGATAGGAATATTTAGGAAATCACGATCTAAGCATAGGGGTTTAACGAGAGACATCGGTTATTCTCCACCCTAGGAGTTTTCACCATAACAATATAAGCATAACCTCAACAATCATCTATTATAAGCATATATCACAATTCGACCTTACATAGCCTTAGTCTTATGAATTTAGTTCATGATAGATAATATGAGAAACAATAATGAATAAATACACATGTTCATAGACATGAATGAAATGAAAAGCAATTAAAAACTCCCTCAAGTGTGATAGATGATGGCCCCTTGATTGGAGCTTCAATTCCTAGCTTTCTTCTCTTAGAATGATGAAGAATGGTGATGAATGTAGCTTGAGGACCGGTTCCTCCTCCTCCTCTTCTCCAAGAATTTGAAATTGATATTGAAAAATATATCTGAAGAGTATGGGTTCCTCCTCCTTTTATAGCCAAAATTTCACTAAAGTATGCATTAAGAATTCCCATTAAAGTTCCCAATGAGAATTCTACCTAAGGTGATGCTTAAAGTTTGGCTTTTAAGATTCCAACCAGCTAAAAAATGTTGAACTTTCGGCCCTTAAGCATTCCACCAAGCATAACCATGTGAAAACTTCAACAAAACACATGCATGCTGCCATTTTCTTGCTTTCCAGCGCAGTCTTAGTATTTTCCTCATACCCGTCTCCACAGATTTCCGAATTGGATGATTCAAATCCCCATGTGCCGATAAGACATAGATCTACAACTTTTCAGAAGGACACTTTGTCCAATTCCATTTCTAAGTATACCGAAATTACGTTTCAACATGGAGGTTGTTTCTGATTTGGCGCCCAGGTGTGCTGAAATGGCACTAAAACGTGATTTTGACTAACTCCAGCTTATTTCTTGCTTGTTTGGCCATTCAAGTGTGAAACATCTTGGCCTAAACTTGTTTTATACGTCATTTTCCTACCCTTTCTTAGATTGTATCCATTTAAGGCCTGAAATCACTTAATGCACGGATTAAACGCACATATGCAAGAATCAAGCGATAACATGATCAGTTACTTTCTCCAACACTGAATTCAACAAAGGACCAAACGCTTGACCCACATCAGAAGGAATCGCTTGAGAAGCGGGTCGCTTGAACTTGAATGTGAACTTGAGTGAATCAAAGGATGGTTGATGTGCTGGATCAAACGCTGTGCCCTGCGCTTCAATAGGAAGATCAACAGCTACATCAGCAATAATAGGAACAAACGCATCAGGTATAGCCTCTGGTAGAGATGCTTATTTCGGTTTCTCTGCAAGCTCAGCAACACTTGTTGCTTCAAGAGTCTGAACAGATACTTCTCAGGCGCTGAAATCATCTAACGAAAGTCAGTAAATTGGAAGTTGAGCCTGGCAAGTGCTATATTAGCACAGAAGTTTGTTGCACTATTAAGAAGCTCATATAATCTTCGATTTGGCAAGCATGAACCTTGAATCCTGGTGCAGAGAGGACTATCCACGGCCCTAACCCACATTGGACCCATGATGCACATGATTCGAAAATAGTCTAGACTTAGCCTGTGGAATCTGAAAAAAGCACATCGGGGCGATAGTCCAAAGAGAACGCTATAATCCTATTGGTTGGAAGACGTTGAAGACGCTTGGATTCAGGAATATTGGCTCGGTAGTATTCTTCCAAGTGTGGATACTTGGCTTGAGCAATGTCCTGATTTCGTTCCAGCAACGAAAGAACATACTCATAATGTTCGCTCACTTCTTTTCTGATTGATGGGAGTAGTGGGTATCCCTAAAAAGAGAGAATCCTTGAGCCATTGGGTTTCTACAAGTTCGCTGTGAAGATTTTATCAAAGTGTTCAATGGGAGATATGATCTTCAACATCAGCCTAAAATTGGCGTCACAGTGGCTGGGGGTGATAGAAATATCTGAAACTGGTTTAGTGCCACTGGTTGACGCTTAGGCGCAGAATCAAAACGCAGTAACTTCAATCCTGTGCGCTTGGCGCAAAAAACTCTCCACTGGTTGTCGGACACTAAGCAATTGATGAATTGGCCCTACTCGCTGTTGACGCTTCTCCAGGTAATACTGGCGAATTAACGCTTTTTACATGCATGCCTATGCCGAATAAATGTGGAGCGTTGACCAATTCTTGAAAAGTGTACCGATTACCCATGTACGCTTCACACCAGTTTACTTTGTTCTTGCAGTAATCTGTTCCTGCATTAACTATAGCCCAGATGCCTTCATGGTGAATGTCTCTGATTGATTCAAAGCGGTATCTGTCTGTTTGATAGCTGACATTCCATACACTCTTGAAGTATTCATCAGCTTCTTCTTGAATCAGATCAGTCAGAGACGCTGGACGATTACCAACGAAAGGACGCTTGTTCATCCATAATCGAAGTGGGTTCGTTGCATTCAGATTTTCAACATTGTGCACCACTTCAGGAAAATTAGAGTATCCTTCCCTATTCAACAATTCTTTGGAAGGGTTGAGAAACTCCACGGGAAGACGCTCGTTGACTCTAATTTTGAAATTTCTTGGAGCAAAGCCAGATGGTTTTCTATGCCCCATATCTAGAAAGTATGCTAAGTCTATATCAGCGCTCGAAGTTCTCGCCTTAGGATTCTTCTCATGAATCAAAATTGATGTCGGAATCTGCTTTATCGGTTCATCATTGGCAATGGCCAGACAATATTTACGGTCAACATCTGTCAAATCTGAGCTGAATAACATCTCACAGATAGATCGATCACATTCTATCAGCATGGCCACTTCATTCTCGGCAACAATGTATCTTTCTTCGTTGGTGGGAATGAAGTCTTCTTCACAAGCTAGTGGCATATAGTTGATCGAATGATCAATGGATTTGAGTGGATCCAGCTTGAAGAAGTGCCTCAGTTTTGTAACGTCCTCAGCAACGCTCTGACCTTCTGAACGTGCCTCTGTCATAACCGTTGAAGTAAGTGATGGTTGGACCCCTTTTGTTATAGGTTCCTCAACATCCACAACAATGCTTGTTGCAATGTCTTTGGCAATGGCCACCACTTCTTCCAAGTCAACATCCAGATGGACGTCAACTGGTGCTTCAACAGCAGCTGTAGAAAGAGCTGTAGCACAAGAACTATCCTCTATAAGAGCAAGATCTTCTATAGATGTAAGAATAGAACTGATGTGGGAAGAAATTAACTTACCCTGAGAGCTTATCTTAATAGCAGCAGTTTCTTGAGCACTTGGCTCAACAGTCTCAGGCTCTTGAGGAGGTTGACGCTTGCCTGACCTGGGTCACTTGAAGATCTTCTTCACGTTTACCCCTTCTATCGGCTTAAGCGTTTGAACTGGAGGGACAACTGGTTCTTCTTCAAAATTTATTTTCTTTATAACTTCAGCCAGTTTTCGTCTCTTGATCAACGGAATCTTGTCCTCATCGGTTTCTTCATCATCCTTAGGAGGAGATGGGACAACTGTAACCTTGGGCTTTCTGGGAGCCCTCTTCTTCTTATCAGTTGGACGCTTCACAACTTCTTCAGGAGTCGGACGCTCTGCTTCCTCATCAGATGCTTCGCGTACAACCTGGCGCTCAGATAAGGGTCTCGCAGCACCACCAACTCTGGGAGGGTGGAGGACATTTTTCACAATCCTCTTCCCTAGTAGCTTGGCTTTTCCTAATGGAAGTCCCGACGAATGAACACACTCTGCTCTATACAGCAGATCACTCAAAATGACTCTATAGAGTTTGTTTGTTGCGGTTAAACAATCCCTAAATCTACCAAACACATACTCACTCTAATTAATCTTGATATCCAGGAGTATGGCAGTCATCATCTGAAATTGCATAGGGTTGACCTTATCAAAAATTCCCACCCTGCACTCTATGATTTTGTTGCAGAAATCGGCAAGGAGACTGTATTTTGGTACAATGTCTTTCTTCTCTAAATGAGGTTTGTATGCGGCATCATCATCTGCACGCATCTTTGACACGCTCTTGCAATCTGTTTAGCAATAACAGATTCCAATGCCTCACCTTGATTCGGCAAGTTGAAGTTCTTGGCAATGGAGGCAGCAGACAACACGAATTCCTTTGGAGAGTCCTTCTTGGAAAAAGAAAAGAGGAAAGAAATTGAGGTTTTATCCTCTGAGAGTTTAGCACTTCTCCAGAAGGTATCCACTTCAGAAGCAAACAGATATGAGTACTTGGTCAAGAATGTCTGAAGTCCAGCATATCAGTCATGTTGATCTCATTATGCTTGTACAGATACTTCCTGTCAACCACAAAGCCTTCAGTAACTTTGATGGTCTCTTCAGCAGTACTCACGGATTTCTTGGGTACCACTGAGAGTCTGTTTTTTAAAGAGATGGAACAGAGATTCACTTTGAGAGAGATGGAGAGACTGAGAGTAATTTTGCAAAGTGTTTGTGAGAAGTGGGAAATTTTTCTGCAAGTATTTTGTTTTAAATGACAAAGATAAAAGATTTTGAAAATTGTGTTTTCTCATCTCACTAAGAATTTGCCATGTGTAAAGTCATTGAATCTCAGCCATTATTAATTTACCCACCAATTTGATGTGATAGGAGCATGTGGATAAAGGTTAAAATTAATCTTTGAGTCTATCCATCACATCACTAGTCATTAAAAAGTTATCCATGAATTTTATAAAAAAGTTTATATTAAGTGTTGAAGAGAATTTGTTCAACGCTTAACATATACCACTTGTTATATTTGTTGTAAGATTTATGTTGATGCTTGAAATTAAATTCTTTCCATGTTTTAGCATCCAACATATCATGCACAAATTTTAATAAGCGTTGATGATCTTATGCATATAAAGATAGTTTTTGATCATTGACGCTTACAAATGTGTACAAGTACAATTTTAAGGTTCCCCCTAAATCTGATGACTTGTAACACTTTTTCAAAAATCTTTTAGACATAAATAAAGTGGATTCCTCCTAAATTATATGTCTAATGAAAGTATGATGCATAATGATTAAGCCTTTAAATCAATCATACCTAGTTCACTTCTTAAAGTGAGAAAGCGTTGTTCGTTGAGCACTTTGGTAAAGATATCTGCCAATTGTTTGTCAGTTCCAATAAAGTGCATGGAGATATCTTTCTTTTGAACATGGTCGTGAAGAAAATGGTATCTAATGTCAATATGTTTGGTTCTAGAATGAAGAACAGGGTTTTGAGTCATGGCTCGGGCGCTTTGGTTATCACAATGAATGGGGGTTGGACCTAGGATTATACCATAATCTCTAAGTTGTTGCCTCATCCATAAAACTTGTGCACAACAACTTCCTGCAGCTACATACTTTACTTCAGCTATAGAGGTAGCTATCGATTGTTGTTTCTTACTATGCCATGAAACTAACCTATCACCTAGAAATTGGCCAGTACCACTAGTACTTTTACAATCAATTTTGCATCCTGCAAAATCTGCATCTGAGTAACCAATTAGTTCAAAAGGAAAGTCTCTTGGATACCATAAACCCACATTTTGTGTGCTTTTTAGGTATTTAAGGATTCTCTTGGCAGTACTTAAGTGTGACATTTTAGGATCAGCTTTAAAGCGTGCATACATGCAGACCAAAAATATAATATCAGGTTTACCAGCAGTAAGATAAACAAGTGATCCTACCTTAAACGTTTGGCTTATTAGAATTTTTGAAGATGATGCATTTTTCATACCAAATTTCTTAATCATATCTCGTGTATACTTAGCTTGGTTAATAAATATACCATTAAGAAGTTCTTTAACTTGAAATCCTAAGAAAAAAGTTAATTCACCCATCATGTTCATTTCAAATTGTTCTTGCATCATTTTCGAAAATTAGTAGATCCGAATATAATATCATCAACATAAATTTGGACTAAGAGAATATCTTCATCATTGGTAATTTTAAATAACGTTGTATCAACGCTGCCATTTGAAAAGTCTTTACCAATGAGGAAAATAGAAAGAGTGTCATACCATGCTCTAGGCACTTTCTTAAGCCCATAAAGTTCTTTGTCTAGCTTGTAGACCATATCCTTACCATGGTTGTTGATGAATCCTGGTGCTTGCTCCACTTGGAGTTTACCATTCAGGAAAGCACTATTAACGTCCATTTGATACACAGTAAACTTGTTGAACGCTGCATATGTTGGGATTTTAAAACATAAAAACGCAGCGAAAAGGAAAAAAATCTCCCATGTGGCTCATCTCGATTTCACATATTTAAATTGGGTTTCGAATTCAATTACCGTTCTTTGCGTATGTTGAATTTTGAACCAACTTTGCAATCCCTTCTTCTACAGCATTCATTGCTGTCTCTAAATTGCCACGCCGGAGTCAAAAGCAAAAAAATCCTTTTTTTCTTCTCTTGGAGGATGGCTAGAGAGAGAGAGAGAGAGGTTGGAGTGTTTTTGACTTGGAGAGAAAGTTATGACTTAATCACTTGGTTAATTTTTCACTAAGTAGTATATTTATACTATAACAGAAAACAATAACCTAGGCTACTAATCCCCTCATGTGGATGCCCACTTTAAATATTTTAAAGCCTTCGGGCTTTAGTCCAATTTTGCTATTTAATTAATTAATATTATTTATCCAATAAATAAATTAATTAAATAATCAATTAAATCCATGTTAATTTTATAATTAAATTCCTCTAAGGAATCAATTAATTCATTAACTTAATTAATTAATAAAATCATCTAATGATTAATTAATTAATCACGATATCCAATACCGAAAAAATTCTCTCAAGTCTTTTCCATGATTTTTCCTTTTGCAATTCCTTTAAGCGCAACTCTTTAGGTTCATCTCAAAAGGCAATTGGGAGGAAACCAAAAGGATGTGAGTAACATTTAGGCAGTCATGTGGCTCACCTCGTATCCCAATTGAGAATGAATGAATAAGATCATTCCAAACCTTATACGCTGTGAATACCGGATGAGTATAAACCTTTTATTCTTATATCTCAGTCAAGTGAGAGTCATGGTTTTAGTCAAACTCACATGACTTGACCGTATGACTTGACGTCAATGAGTATACATTCATGTCTAACATGAGCATCTATTTATGCTTTGGCCAAAGACTTTTAACCTCACTCATTCATGACTGCATAGGATATTTAGCTCAATCACTTATGAGAGAATAAATCTCATTTTGCTAATCAGTTAAGAATGCTACTTTCCCATCAAGTCGCACTTCGAGGTCGATCCCACCAAAGGGTGAATTGGATTAGATTACTCTAATGACAGACTTGATGTCACAAGTACATCTTCAACTCAATTCCTCAGGTCTAAGGTTCACGTGTACCTATCACAACTTATCAGTTTCATCGTTGATTGTCAGTGAGTGAATAGCCATGTGATGAAATCGATGCGAGCTGTGTTCGAACATATCAGTCCAACTGATATGTCTAAAACATAAGTTCCCACTATCATTCCCATAGTGTTCGACTGACACTTTCTCTATCAAAACATACATCATACAAGTCTTTGTCCTGTATTGATGTCCAGTCAATACTTCTTAGACTTGCGAACCCTATTTAGATAATAAGGATCAAACCCTTCTAGTGCCATTCTTCCTAACCCATAAGAAGTAGAAGGTTTGCCTCATTATCAAGGACTTTACATTGTTTATGAACACGTTACAAATGCCTATAAGAAAACAACAAGATAATGCCTTATTTATCACAAAAAGGTATTGTTTACTTACAAGTCAATGCCCTATAAATCTATCCTCTTTATCGCATTTGAGGGCATACACTCTAACAGCATACGCTAGAAACATTCAAATTGCTTCAAGACGGGCTACTGGAGCATATGTCTCACCAAAATAATACCCTCTTCTTGACAATATCCTTGAGCAACAAGTTTGGCTTTGTTCCTTATCACAATGTCATTCTCATCCATCTTGTTTCTATAAACCCATCTAGTCCCAATAACTCCTTGGTGAGTTGGCCTTGGTACTAGCGTCCAAACCTTACTACGCTCAAACTGATTAAGCTCTTCTTGCATGGCTTCAATCTAACTAGGATCACATAACGCTCCATCCACTTTCTTAGCAGGGGGCACTAAGATTTCATCATCATCGTCACTTTCATCATCAGTAGTAACTTTTGACGCTTGATAACACAAATCTTCAACTCCTACATCATTCATATTAACCTTACTCGGTTCTTGGTTAGCATCGTCAAAAACAACATGAATAGATTCCTCAACCTTCGATTTGATCTTATTTAGGATGCGAAAATTCTTTCCATTTTTGGCGTAGCCTAGAAACATTCCCTCATCCGCTTTAGGATCAAATGTCTTTAGGCTTTGGGATCCATTATTATGAATAAAACATTTTGAACCAAAGACGTGAATATATGAAACATTTAGCTTACGTCCCTTCCATAGTTCATATGGAGTTTTCCCATGCAATTTGTTGATCAGGCAACAGTTTTGAGTGTAACAAGCAATGTTGATTGCTTCAGCCCAAAACCGAAGAGCAAGCTTGGACTTTGCTAACATCGTCCTAGCAGCTTCCTTAAGCGTTCTGTTATGGCGCTCAGCAACACCATTCTGTTGAGGAGTTCTAGGACCTGAATACCCATGATATATTCCATTTTCTGCACAAAACTTCTCAACAACCTTGTTAATAAACTCAGTACCATGATCGCTTCTTATTCTTGCAACCTTAAGATTTTTCAATGTTTGAAGTTGCCGAATAAGCATTGTTAACTTGTCACATGTCTCATCTTGGGATGAAAGAAATTCCACCCAAGTAAATCGAGAGAAATCATCTACTATCACCAAAGTATACTTTTTACCGCTCATACTAATCGTTTGAACGGGTCCAAACAGATCCACGTGAAGTAGTTCAAGTATTCTAGAGGTAGATAGACAAGGTTTTCTCTTGAAAGATGATTTAACTTGTTTTCCCATTTGACAAGCGTCACAGAGACAATCCTTATGAAATGGTCCTTTAGGTAATCCCTCTACAAGATTTAGCGTTATAAGTCAAGAGATTGTCTTAAAGTTGAGGTGATTCATTTTTCTATGCCATAACCAACCCGTTTTAGATTCACTTTTAGCTACAAAGCATGTAGGTTGTTATCTATTGTTGAACCCCAATCTACCAAATACACATTGTTTGTTTTTTTACCTTTCAGTTTAGTAGATTTAGTATTAGGGTCATTTATATAGCAACAGTCACTTGAAAATTCAACCTCAAAGCCTTTATCACAAAATTGACTTATGCTTAACAGGTTGTGCTTAAGACCCTCAACATAATAAACATCACTAATCATGATGTTCCTCTTATGCACAGTACCTATACTTTTGGTTTTACCTTTGGAGTTGTCACCAAATACAACTTGAGGACCATTGGCAGCTCGATAGTTGATCAAGAGATCCTTGGAGCCTGTCATGTGCCATGATGACCCACTATCGATGTATCAAACAGATGTATCGGCTCTAGGTCTAGGTACCTACAATCAAAAGCAGTTCTAATTCTTCTTAAGTACCCATTTAGTCTTAGGTCCTTCAACGTTAGTAGTTTTAATTTGAATTAAAACTTTCTGAACCCATATTTACCTGGTCTTCATTACGGGGAGATTGGCCTTCTTGGGTTTTGGTTTGTGTTGTGTGTACTTTTTAGGTATATAATAATATCCTCGATTATAATAGTAATTATAAGCATAGTCGTAATCATAATCATCATAGTATCGATAATATGACCTTGACCTTTGTGGATATTGACGCTAGTATTTCCTTGGCACTAGCTTAGGTTGCACTTTTGGTGCTTGACGCTTAGCTGTGATTCACTTGTAGAAGGTTTATCTTTAGCCTTTTGAGTGTTTGGATGGACCTTCTTTTGTGAATCATTCACTTTTGTCTTTCCCTTGCCTGAGTCAGTATTGATTTTCTCATTTGGCCTCGTACCATTGTCTTTCGGTTCATTAGGTGTTTGACTTTTTGAACCTTTCTCAACAAAGAATACACCCATTCCATTGTTGTTCGCTATAACCTTAGATTTATTTGATTGTTTACCGAATTTATTGCATCCTAAACCGGTCTTTTCACCAAATAATCTTGTTACCTCAGTCACATTGTCTAGCTTTCTTGACGCTTTAGAAAATGATGAGACAAGCTGCTCTGATTTAGCAAGTCTAGCAATTAGCTCAGCTTCTCTCTTGACTATAATATCAATATCACTTTTTAATTGGGTTATCTCACTCTCAAGTGATTGGTTCTTCTCAATGCAATGTTGTTGAACTTGCAACTCTGCTTTGAGCATCGCCTTATCACTTTTGAGTGATGAAATGATAACGAAGTGATTTTGATATAATTTGGCGGCATCTTGAAAATCTTTATAGTATTCTTTTTCTTTGTCAAGTAATTCTTCATAAGAGAGAGGATAAGCAACTTCAGTGTTTACCTCAGGGGACGCTTCATCATCTCTGGCCATGAGACAAATAAGCCCTGAGTCATCCACTGGCTCATCATCATCACTACTCTCCTCTGAAGACTCCAAATCTTCAGGTGCAGACGCTGGTTCTGATTCCGCTAGCAAGCCTTGTTGTCGAGGGTTGCTCCTGAATTGGTTTCTATCCACGTAATCCTGCCTTGAGGGCTTGAATACATTTGGATAAGGGCAATTTACCTGGTAGTGCCCTGGTTTCCTGCAACTATAACAAAGATTAGTTTTCATCTTTTGTTCATTTGTTAACCTTGCAGTTTGTGGTTTTGAGACCACAGGCGCTGAGAGATTTGGTTGATTAGACGCTTGGTACTGAATCGGCGCTGAGGGAGAAGATGCAAAATATTAAAGCGCTTGATACTATTGTTGAACTGGAGCAGGCGCTTGATATGAACTCTGTCCTTGATGCTTAGGACTATTTCCTTTCTTTTCATATCTTAGAAACTTTCTAAATCTGTTCAGCAGTGCTAGTTCCTTACCCTCACTTATATTTGATACTTTCCCTTTGTTACCCGATTTACCCTTAAGTGATGCTATTAGTGCTCCAGACTCTATCACTAGACTGCTCACAACATCACTAGCTGAATTCAACTCGAACTCAAACGCTTTGAGCTCTAAAAGGGCATCTTCTGGACTTAGAATGTCCAACATGTTTGATTCTCTCATCGCTGTTGTTTTCATCAAAAATCTACTAGGAAGAATTCTAAAAAATTTGACCACCATTTCCCTGTTTTGTAAGTCCATTCCCAAATATGTTAATTCTGTAATAAGAGCAGTAAATCTTATATCCAATTGCTCTAGCGTCTCATTGGGCAACATCTTAAAGCTGTGAAATCTTTCCTTGGCAATGGAAAGTTTGTTCTCCTTGATTTGTGCTGAACCGCCACAAATTATAGCTAACTTATCCCATATCTCCTTAGTTGTAGCGCACGACTTAACCTTGTTGAATAAGTTATCATTGTCACCAATTGCTGTATATAGAGCATTCCGTCCAACATTGTCTAGATTTGCTCGTTGACGCTCATCTGTGGACCACTCACTTTTTGGCTTCTCAGCATAGCCATCTGGAGTCTCTTATGTGGCTTCAGGCACTCTAGTGATGACTTTAAGAATTTGAATAGGTCCATCTGAAATGATATCACACATTTCATCATCACAAGAACAAAGATAGGTAAACGCTTTGATCTTCCAAGAGTCATAATTTGACTCAGTCAATTTAGGAACATTATCAAATGCTATGATAAATTTTAAAAGCAACTAGATGTTTTAAAGAGGGTCTAAACAAACTGTTATGCTTGGAAATTTTAAAATTTCAATTTTAACCGCTCTGATACCACTTGTTGGTCCCAAGTGGCATACAAAAGGGTCTAGATGGGGGGTTGAATAGACCCTGAAGTCTTTTTCGACTTCAAAAAAGCTTCGTATTAAAATTGGTTTGGACGCTTGAAAATGTAGGCGCTTGGTTGAGCGTCTACTTGAAGACTATTTTGTTAAAGTTAACTTAAACTTAAGATTTGAATACTACAACCAAGTAGGTTTAAGCGTTCAGTTCTTTAATCAGGGTTAGCACAGCGGAATGATTTTAAGTCTTCCTTTTGAAGATTTTAGCGTCATAAAGTTTTCCTTAGTTGCTTAGCTTTGGATGATTTTATCAATGCGTTTACTTAACCGATTTATACAATGATATGACAAGAATGAAAACATCTAACATGAAATTCCTAACAATTTCCCCCTTTTTGATGATGGCAATACTTACTCTTTTATAGTTCAAGAGTTAGACAGCCAAAATAAAAGTTAGCTTTGATTAGATACGGTTAGTTAAAGTTACTTACGCTTCAACGAGATGTTTCAGCTGAAAAATGCATTTTATATATATCAAGGATTACAAGCATTTTTACAACTAAACAAACAAAATATGAGAGACAAGAATATAGATAATGCAAATCAAAAAGCTTTAATGACTTGATCTAACTTTGTATCGCTTGGGCATTTCAGCTCGGATAGCTTCAGTCAGATTATCTTCCAAGGTCATCATTGCTTCATGATCTTTGTTGATTATGAGCTTATTTTCTTCTTGTTGTCTCTTCTTGAAAGCAGTAAAGTGTTTGTCCCAATCACTTGGATCAATACCAATATACCTTAGACAAATTCTGAAAGTTCGGATGAAATCAGACATTTGGCTCTCTTCAGCTAAAATTTTTGGATCTGAAGGTTCTGGAATGGATGCTCTTTGAAGAGGGATGTCAAACTGTTCTAACATAGCTCTTGTAGGTATTGGTAGATTTGGATATAGTGCTCTTGGAGGTTCCCTTAGTGTTCTACTAGGTGCTCCAGAGTCACTTACTTTAAAAGCAGTTATCCAAGATGGGAGACTTAGCGCAGAAGGAGAGGTTAAGACTTGACGCTTAAGAGGCGGAGGCTCTTGAGCTCTTGAACTAGACGATTTCCTCTTTTCTCCTTTCTTCTTCTCTTCCCCCTTATTGCCATCATCAGACTTCAGAAAGTGTTCTGTAAGTAAATTTACTTAATGAGCAATCTGAGACATAGAGTCTGAGATGTCGTCCAGACGCTTGTCGAAGCGTTCCTGCAGTGCGAGAAGCTTGGCGTTGGTAGCATCATTTAGAGATGTCTCTAGGGTTTTGAGGCGCTTTTCTAACTCTTCTTTCATGGTAAGTTGGTGGGCGTGAGTAGCATCATGCATTTCTTGAAAAGTTTGTTTGCACTCACCAACAGCCGCTTGAGCTGAGCTACGCATATGAGCAATTTGAGCGCTCATAACGTGAGACTCAATCTTTGACAAATCTTCTTTAATCCAGTGAAGGGATTCTTCATTCTGAGTAGCATGAGCACTGATATCCTCCAGAATGGATTTGAGCAAAGGACCAAAAGATTGACGCTCATCTGATTGAACCGCTTGAGGAGTCGGTCGCTTGAATCTGGATGAGTGTTTCAGAGAGTCAAGGGGAGCTTGATATGCTGGATCAAAGACAGTACCTCGTATGTCAAGAGAGAGATCCTCAGCAATATCAGTCGCAACCGGTTCAGGAGCGTCAGGAATGTCCTCTGGTTGAGACGCTTGAACAGGTTCTTCAGCAGACGCTGGAAAACGAAGAGCTTCAGAAGTGGACACTTCAACTGTCTTAGCAGGGGCTTCCTCTAGCGCTGACTTTGTTTGGCAAAGGTCATCGAATTGGAAGTTCCAATTGGCTAAATTGGCAAGAGAAGTGGACGAAGCTTCCGAAAGTTCTGTGAGTCTGGATCTAGAACAGCAAGAACTAGAAATAAATGTGCGAAGAGGACTATCAATGGCCCTGATGTGCATTGGACCAATGATGTCAAGCACATGATGCCGACTTTGGACGACACTCGACAGAAAGAGAAAATGGAGTTTGGAGAGTAATTTTGAGAGAATCCAATCAAGCAGTCAGAGGGAAGAGACTTGAGACACTGATCCTTAGGCACGTAAGCAGCGTAGTACTCTTCTAAATATGGATAGATCGCTTGAGCTAGTCCCTAATTCCTTTCAAGCAGTGAGAGGACAAACTCATAATGATTGAGTACCTCTTTGCGGATAGAAGGGAGCAGTGGATATCCTCGAAATGAATTGATGACGGAGCCGTTCCATTGTCTGAGATTGGCAGTGAAGATTTTGTCGAAAAGATATAATGGAGTCATAATCTTCACCATCAAGTTAAAATTATCTTCGCAGTGGCTGGGAGCGAAATTCAGGCTAGTAATTTGAGTACTGCCACTGGTAGACGCTTGAGCGTTGAAATGTAGAGGAGTAATGGACAGTCTGTGAAGCTCTTGACGAAGACATTGTTCAACTTGATGTCTAATTAGTGGGAGCTTGAGAACAGGTCCAACTCTCTGTTGACGCTTCTTCAGGCAGTACTTGGCGAAATGACACTTCTTATCATGCATGCCTATGCCGAACAAATGGGGAGCTTGAACTAATTCTGAGAAAGTGTACTTGTTTCCCACATAAGCTTCAACCCAATTGACCTCGTTCATGCAGTAGTCTGTGCCAGCGTTGACAATACCTCTAATGCCTTCATGGTGAATGTCTCTGATAGATTCAAAACGATATCTATCGGTCTGATAGTTAGCATTCCAGACGCTATCAAAATATGCATCAGCTTCAGTCTGGATCAAATCTGTGAGAGATTTTAGACGCTCACCGGCATGAACTGCTTTATTTTTCCATAAGCGAAGTGGATTGACCAGAGCTAGGTTTTCAGGACTATTCGCAATATGAGGAAAGTGTGTGTAGCCTTCTCGGTTCAATACTGCCTCTGATGGATTGAGAAAGCTAGGGCGAAGAGGCTCATACACACGAATATTATAGTCTCTGAGAGCAAAACCTGTACTCTTGTTGTGGCCATAGTCGAAGTAATATGCCAGATCCATATCACATCTAGGAGTTCTACCTCCTTGTCTGTCTTGTTGAAGAATGAGAGAAGATGGTATTTGACCAGGAGTTTTTCCTAGTTCAATGGCTCTATAATACTTTCTCTCAATTTATGTCATCTCAGTGTTAAACACTATATCCCTGATTTTATTGTCGATATCAATCAGCAGGGCAATCTCATTCTCAGCAGCAATATATCTGTCTTCATTATATCCGGCAGGAATGAAATCTTCTTCAAGTGCTGGAGGCATGTAGTTGATTATACGATCAATCGTCTTCAGCGGGTCCAGTGTTAAGAAGTGCCTTGGCTTTGTAACGTCTTCATCAACGCTCTGACCTTCTGAGCGTGCCTCTGTTATAGCTGGAACAGGGATTGATGACTGAACCTCTTTGAGAGCAGGTTCCTCAAGTTCAATTGCAGCATCTTCTGCGGCAATGTCTTTGGCAATCGCCACAACTTCTGTCATCTCAACATCTAGATGGACATCGATTGACGCTTCAGCAGTAGCTGGACCTAAAGCTGTAACATAGGAACTATCCTCTATAAGAGCAGGATCTTCTACAGATGTAGGAAAAGAAATGATGTGGGAAGAAATAAACTTACCTTGAGAACTTGTCTCAACAGCAACACTTTGAGCGCTTGGCTCAACAGCAACTTGAGCGCTTGGCTCAACAGTCTCAGGCTCTTCAGGAACAAGAGCAGCTCAATGCTTGCTTGTCCTGGAACGCTTGAATATTTTCTTCACGTTAACTCTCCTTCAACGAGTTTGAGCGCTTGAGCAGGAGGAGCAGCAGCTGGTTTATCGAATTCGATTTGTTTGATGATTCCTTCTAGCTTCCTCCGCTTGAGAGGTAGCTTGTCCTGTGCATCCTCATCAGTTTCCTCATCATTCTTCTGAGGAGCAGGAACAGCTTGTACCTTAAGATTTCTAGGAGCCCTCTTCTTGGTAACAGCCGGACGCTTCACGGCTTCCTCTTGAGTAGGACGCTCAGCCTCTTCATCAGATGCTTCACGTACAGTCTGACGCTCAGAAAGTGGTTTAGCAGCACCACCAATTTTGGGAGGATTGAAAAGGTTGGTCAGAATCCTTCGTCCAAAAAACTTGGTCTTATTCAGCGGGAGACCAGATGAGTAAACGCAGTCTGATCTGTACAGAAGGTCACTCAAAACAAGTCCATATGGTTTATTAGGGGTGTTCAGACAGTCCCTAAACCGTCCAAAGATGTACTCACTCCAGTTGATTTTGATGGAGAGGAATATAACAGTCATCATCTGAAATTGTGTGGGGTTAACCTTATCGAATGTACCCACTCTGCATTCAACAATTTTACTGCAGAAATCAGCCAACAGTCTATACTGAGATGCCAGATCTTTCTTTTCAAAGTGCTGGGTGTAGGGTACACCATCGTACGCCCTCATAACCGTCCATACTTCCTTGATTTGTGCCAGAGTGACACTATCCAGTGCATCACCTTCATTAGGAAGATTGAAGTGCTTTGCAATGGAGTCAGCAGTCAACACAAATTCTTTTGCTGGCTCTTTCTTGGACATAGAGAGGAGGCAAGAGATAGACTTCTTATCCTCCGAGAGTTTTGCAGTCCTCCAGAAAGTATCAACTTCCGTCGGAAATGAGTATGAGTACTGTGTTAAGAACTTCTTGAGTCCAGCCTTTGTAACAGTATCCATCATATCATGCAGGTTGATTTGGGGTTGATCATACAAGAATTTCCAATTAACAACAAGGCCTTCAGTAACGTAGATGATAGGCTCGGCAGAAGTAGATGAAGCTTTCTTTGGTGCCATTTTTTTTTTTTTAAAGTAGAGTGAACTGAGATTTTCTTTTGCTTTGAGTGAGAGAGAGAAATTTGCAGAAATCTTTGAGTGAAAGTGAATGATCTTTCTGCAGAAGTTGTGTTTTAAATGACACAGTAAAGAATTTTGAAACTTGTGTTCTCTAGTCTCTGTAGGATTTAGAAACGTGTAAAGACTTTTGAATCTCAGCCATAAATTCATTAACTGTGGACGCGAGTTTTGTGTAAGAGAGAGAAGTTACATTTGGTAATTCTCATATATAATGATTTGACATCCGAGTTTTTTTTAAAAAAAAATGTTTGGTATTTTCAGAGTGTAGCACACGCGCCTGATGGTACACTGACATGTACACAAACACGTGCTATCTCTGAACCATCATTTTAAAAGTTTTGGTTACCCGCCAGTTTGATGTGATAGAAGCGTGCGAGTAGAGTACAAAATAGACTTTTGAGTCTACCCACTACTTCAAAAACTTGTAAACTTTATGCATGACTTGTAAAAATATATTTTTATATTAAGAGTTGAATACCACATGTTGGTATATGAAAATTAGACGCTTAGGATTGAAAAGACTTTTTTTCTTTTTTTATGTTTGAGCGTCCAATATTTTATGTATAAGTAATACTGAGCGTTGATGAGCATGTATCTGAAAATTTTGATCATTGACGCTTGCAGTTATGGTAAAGTACAACTTTAAGATTCCCCCTAAATTTGATAACTTGTACCAGTTAGTAAAATCTTTTAGATATAAATCAAGTGGATTCCCCCTATATTATATGTCTAATAAACTATGACGCAAAATGATTAAGCATTTAAATCAATCATACCTAATTCACTTCTCAAAGTGAGAAAACGTTGTTCGTTGAGTGCTTTGGTGAAGATATCTGCCAATTGTTTGTCAGTTCCAATGAAGTGCATGGAGATATCTTTCTTTTGAACGTGGTCACGAAGAAAATGGTATCTAATGTCAATGTGTTTGGTTCGGGAATGAAGAATAGGGTTTTGAGTCATGGCTAGAGCGCTTTGGTTATCACAATGAATGGGGGTTGGGCGTAGGATTGTTCCATAATCTCTAAGTTGTTGCCTCATCCATAATACTGTGCACAACAACTTTCTGCAGCTACATACTCAGGTTCGGCTGTGGAGGTAGCTATGGATTGTTGTTTCTTACTATGCCATGAAATTAACCTATCACCTAGAAATTGACATGTACCACTAGTACTTTTACGATCTATTTTGCAACCTGCAAAATCTGCATCTGAGTAACCAATTAGTTCAAAAGGAGAATCCCTAAGATACCATAAGCCCACATTTTGTGTGCCTTTCGGGTATTTCACTACTACAAAAATGGTCTATTACAGCGCACCTATTACAGCGGTTTTTTGAAAACCGCTGAACGGAGGAACCTTTTACAGCGGTTCTTATGTGAACCGCTGTAATAGTAAAAAAAAAATTTTAATTTTTTTTTTTTTTTTTGAAAATATACCTATTACAGTGGTTCTTTTCAGAACCGCTGTAATAGGTCGGATGCTATTACAGCGGTTCTGAAAAGAACCGCTGTAATAGGTATATTTTAAAAAAAAAAAAAATTTAAAAAAATTCCCCCCAAATTTTCCCGCCCAAAATTTTTCGGAGTAAAAAAAAAAACTTTTTAGCCCAGTTATAGTGGTTCGGTTCCGAACCGCTATAAAAAGTTTTTTTTTTTACTCCGAAAAATTTTGGGCGGGAATATTGGGGGGGAATTTTGCTTTAAATTTTTTGACCTGTTACAGCGGTTCTCTACCGAACCGCTGTAACAGGTCAAAAAATTTTAAAAAAAATTCCCCCCCAATTTTCCCGCCCAAAATTTTTCGGACCTAAAAAAATAAAATCAAAGACCTATTACAGCGGTTCTTTGAAGAACCGCTGTAATAGGTCAAAATATTTAAAAAAAGTTTCCCCCCATTTTTCCCGCCCAAAACTTTCCGGACCTATTACAGCGGTTATTCAAAGAACCGCTATAATAGGCTTTGACCGAAAATAACAATCCTCTTTATATCTCTCACTCCTCTTTCTCTTCTTCATTTAAAATTTCAAATTTCATCCTCTTCATTTCCTCTTTATCTCTCACTCCTCTCTCTCTCTCTCTCTCTCTCTCTCTCTCTCTCTCTCCTCTCTCCCTCCTCTCTCGTTCTCTCTCACTAACGTCGTCGACACTACCACCTCCATCAACGCCGCCGACACCACCTATATATATGGGTGTATGTATATTTGTGTATGTGTGAGTATATTTATTTTGTGTATATGTGGGTGTATATGTATATTTGTGTATGTGTATGTATATTTGTGTATTTACGAAAATATTTTTCGTTTATAATTTAACCGTGTCGGAATGATACGAAATTCGCACGGTCATAGAGAAACGGCATTCCGAACGAAACGCAAGCTCTTAGCTTGCGCTCTCGTGATTTTAGCCATCCGAGATTGTTTAAGGCCTCAAATACGCGTGTTATTACAAAAATACGTATTTTTATAATAAAATGCGTATTTGAGGCCTTAAACGATCTCGGATGGCTAAAATCAAGAGATCGCAAGATATTATCTTGCGTTTTGTTCGGAATGCCGTTTCTCTATGACCGTGCGAATTTCGTGTCATTCCAACACGGTCAAAAATTATTTTTTTTTTAATTTCAGGGCACTATTACAGCGGTTTTGGAAACAACCGCTGTAATAGGCTACACTATTACAGCGATTTTTTCCTAAACCGCTGTAATAGGCCCCTTAAAAAAAATTTTTTTTTTTATAGCAGTTATTTGTATAACCGCTGTAATAGGATATACCTATTACAGCGGTTATAAAAATAACTGCTGTAATAGGTATCTATTACAGCGGTTTTTAACCGCTGTAATTGGCCTGAACCAATTACAGCGGTATCTATTACAGCGGTTAAAAACCGCTGTAATTGGCCAAAAAAAACCGCTGTAACAGGCCTTTTCTGTACTAGTGTTTAAGGATCTTCTTGGCAGCAATTAAGTGTGACTCTTTAAGATCAGCTTGAAATCGTGCACACATGCATACCGAAAACATAATATCAGGTCTACTAGCAGTAAGATAAAGAAGTGATCCAATGATACCTCTATAATTAGTGATATCAACTTTCTTTCCACTTTCATCTTTATCCAACTTAAGCGTTTGGCTCATTGGAATTTTTGAATATGATGCATTTTCCATACCAAATTTCTTAATCATATCTCTTGTGTATTTGACTTGGTTTATAAAAATGCCATTATGAAGTTGTTTAACTTGTAATCCTGAGAAGAAAGTTAATTCACCCATCATGCTCATTTCAAATTGTTCTTGCATCATTTTCGAAAATTTCTCACACAGACGCTTGTTAGTAGAACCAAATATAATATCATCAACACAAATTTGGACTAAGAGAATATCTTCATTATTGGTTATTTTGAATAATGTTGTATCAACGCTGCCTTTTGAAAAGCCTTTACCAATGAGGAAGATAGAGAGAGTGTCATACCATGCTCGGGGTGCTTGCTTAAGCCCATAAAGTGCTTTGTCTAGCTTGTAAACCATACCCTTACCATGATTGTTGATGAATCCTTGTGGTTGCTCCACACATACTTCTTCTTGGAGTTTACCATTCAGGAAGACACTCTTCACGTCCATCTGATACACCATGAACTTGTTGAACGCTGCATACACTAGAAACATGCGGATTGCTTCAAGACGAGCGACAGGAGCGTATGTCTCATCAAAGTCAATACTCTCCTCTTGGCAATATCCTTGAGCTACAAGTCTGGCCTTGTTCCTTATCACAATGCCGTTCTCATCCATCTTGTTTCTATAAACCCATCTAGTTCCAATAACTCCTTGGTGAGTTGGCCTTGGTACTAGCATCCAAACCTTATTTCGTTCAAACTGATTAAGTTCTTCTTGCATGGCTTCAATCCAACTTGGATCACTTAGCACTTCATCCACTTTCTTATGTTCCATTTGAGATAAAAAGCTTGCGAACATAGCCTCATTGAGCGTAGCGGCTCTAGTCCTAACAGGCGCTTCAATATCTCCAATAATCTGCTCAGGTGGGTGATCACGCAGCCATAGTCTATCTGGTTGAAAAGGGTTAAGAGGTTGAACAGACGCTTGACGAACAGACGCTTGACGATCGGACGCTTGATTGTCCTCTTGCGTAGGCGCTACAAGTTCACAGATTCTTGTTTGCTCTTGATGATCACTCTCTTCATGATCATCAGCATTTCTTACTATATTGTCCATATTAACCTCACGAGTAATCTTAGGAGGTGGCACTGAGATCTCATCATCGTCGTCAGTATCTTTATCAATAGTAATTTTAGACGCTTGATGACATAGATCTTCAACTCCTACATCATTCACATCAACCTTACTCGGTTCTTGGTTAGCATCTTCAAAAACAACATGAATAGATTCCTCAACCTTCGATTTGATCTTATTGAAGATGCAAAAATTCTTTCCATTCTTGGCGTAGCCTAGAAAGATTCCCTCATCCGCTTTAGGATCAAATGTCTTTAGACTTTAGGATCCATTATTATGGATATAGCATTTAGAACCAAAGACGTGAAATATGAAACATTTGGCTTACGTCCCTTCCAAAGTTTATATGGAGTTTTCCCATGTTGTTTGTTGATCATGCAACGATTTTGAGTATAACAGGCAGTGTTGATCGCTTCGGCCCAAAACCTAGGAGCGAGCTTGGATTCTGCTAACATTGTCCTAGCAGCTTCCTTAAGCGTTCGATTCGGGCGCTCAGCAACACCATTTTGTTGGGGAGTTCTGGGAGCTGAATACTCATGATGTATTTCATTTTCTGCACAAAACTTCTCAACAATCTTGTTAGTATACTCAGTACCGTGATCGCTTCTTATTCTTGCAACCTTAAGATTTTTCAATATTTGAAGTTGCCGAATAAGCGTTGTTAACTTGTCACATGTTTCATCTTTGGATGAAAGAAATTCCACCCAAGTAAATCGAGAGAAATCATCTACTATCACCAAAGTATACTTCTTACCGCTTACACTGATCGTTTGAACAGGTCCAAACAAATCCATGTGAAGTAGTTCAAGTATTCTAGAGGTAGATAGATGAAGTTTTCTCTTGAACGATGATTTAACTTGTTTACCCATTTGACAAGCGTCACAAAGGCGATCCTTGTGAAATGGTCCATTTGGTAATCCCTCAACATGATTTTGGCTTATAAGCTGAGAGATTGTTTTGAAGTTGAGGTGATTCATTTTTCTATGCCATAACCAACCCGTTTTAGATTCATTTTTAGCATCAAGACATGTTGGGTTGTTATCAAGTGTTGAACCCCAATCTACCAAATATACGTTGTAAGTTCTTTTACCCATTAATTTAGTAAACTTAGCTTCATTTATATAGCAACAGTCACTTGAGAATATGACTTCAAAGCCTTTATCACAAAATTGACTTATGCTTAATAAATTGTGCTTCAGACCCTCAACATAATAAACATCACTTATCATGATGTTCCCCCTATGCACAGTACCTATACCTTTGGTTTTACCTTTGGAGTTGTCACCAAATACAACCTGAGGACCATTGGCAGCTTGATAGTTGATTAGAAGATCTTTGGAACCAGTCATGTGCCTTGACGATCCACTATCGAAGTACCACATAGATGTATCGGCTCTAACTCTAGGTACCTTCAATCAAAAGGGAAGTTCTATTTCTGTTCAGGTACCCATTGTTGCTTGGGTCCTTTAACATTTGTAACATTGTTAGTTTGAATTAGAACTTTAGGAACCCATATTTGCCTAGTCTTCATTGTAGGAATACTGGCCTTTTTGGGTTTCACAACGTGTTGTGTGTGCTTTTTGGGTGTATAAGAATATCCTCGATTATAATGGTAGTCATAATCATAGTCATAATCATAATCATCATAGTATCGATAATATTATCTTAATTGTCTTGGATATTGACGCTGGTATTTCCTTGGCGCTTGCTTGGGTTGCACTTTTGGTGATGGACGCTTAGCGCTTGATTCACAGTGGTCAGACTTATCTTTAGCCTTTTGAGAGTTTGGATAGACCCGTCTTTGTGAATCATTTACCTTAGCCTTACCCTTGCCTGAGTTAGCTTTGACTTTCTCATTTGGCCTCTTACCATTGTCGCTAGGTTCATTTTGTGTTTGACCTTGTGAACCTTTTTCCACAAAGATAACACCCTTTCCTTTGTTGTTTGCCGTAACATTAGATTTATTGGGTTGTTTACCGAGTTTATCGCATCCTAAACCGGTCTTCTCACCAAATAATCTAGTTACTTCAGTCACATTATCCAACTTTCTAGAAGCTTTTGATAATGATGAGATGAGCTGCTCTGATTTAGCAAGTCTAGCCATCAAATCAGCTTCTTTCTTAACTATTATATCAAGATCCCTTTTTAATTGAATAATTTCACTCTCAAGCGATTGGTTCTTCTCAATGCACTGTTGCTGAACTTGCAACTTCACTTGGAGCGTTACTTTATCTCTTGTGAGTGATGAGATAATAGAGAGATCATTTTGATATATTTTGGCAGCTTCTTGACATTCATTGTAGTATTCTTTGACTTTGTCAAGTAATTCATCATAAGAGAGAGGAATAGATAATTCATTAATTACCTCAAGAGACGCTTCATCATCTCTGGCCATGAGACATATGAGCGCTGAGTCATCTAATGGCTCATCATCGTCACTCCTCTCTTCTGATGATTCTAAATCTTCAGGTGCGGATGCTGGTTCTGATTCCGCTAGCAAACCTTGTTGACAAAGGTTGCTCCTGAATTGGTTTCTATCCAAGTAATCTTGCCTTGAGGGCTTGGATACGTTTGGATAAGTGCAATTTACCTGGTAGTGCCCTGGTTTCCTGCAATTATAACAAAGATTAGTTTTCATCTTTTGTTCATTTGTTAATCTTGCAATGTGTGGTTTTGAGACCACTGAAGTTGAGAGATTTTGAGTAGACGCTTGGTACTGAACAGGCGCTTGGGGTGAAGGAACAGAATACTGAGGCGCTTGAAGCTGTTGTTGCATCGGAGAAGACGCTTGATATGAACTTTGTCCTTGATTATTGAAACATTTTCCTTTCTTTTCATATCTCAAGAACTTTCTGAATCTATTCAGCAAAGCCAATTCCTCTTCTTCATTGATATCTAAATTCTTTCCTTTATTGCCCGATTTGCCTTTGATTGATGCTATAAGCGCTCCAGATTCAATCACCGGACTACTCACAACATCACTAGCAGAATTCAACTCGAACTCAAATGCTTTGAGCTCTGAAAAGGCGTCTTCTGGAGTTAGAAGATCCAGCATATTTGATTCTCTCATAGCAGTTATCTTCATCAGAAATTTACTTGGTAAACTTCTAAAGATCTTAACCACCATTTCTCGATTCTGCAAACCCATTCCCAACGATGTAAGTTCTGTAACTAGAGCTGTAAATCTTATATCTAATTACTCTAAAATTTCATTGGGTAGCATCTTAAATCCGTTAAACTTTTCCTTGGCAATGGAAAGTTTGTTTTCTTTGATCTGAGCTGAACCACCACAAATTGTAGCCAACTTATCCCATATTTCTTTAATGGTTTTGCAAGACTTGATCTTGTTGAATAAGTTGTCATTATCACCAATAGCCGTATATAGAGCGTTACGACCAACATTGTCCAAATTAGCTCTTCGACGCTCATCTGGAGACCATTCTTGTTTTGGTTTCTCAACGTAACCATCGGGAGTTTCTTTCATGGCTTCAGGCGCTCTTGTGATAACTTTATATATTTTGATTGACCCATCTGAAATAATATCACACATGTCATCATCACATGAACAGAGATATGTAAATGCTTTGACTTTCCATGTGTCAAAATTTGACTCAGTTAGTTTGAGAACTTTAGAAAATGCCATGTTTAAAATCTAAAGCAACTAAGTTTGAAAAGGATCTAAACAAACAGTTATGCTTGGAAATTTTAAAATTTCAATTTTAACCGCTCTGATACCACTTGTTGGTCCCAAGTGGCATACGAAAGGGTCTAGAAGAGCGCGGGGGGGGGGGGGTTGAATAGACCCTGCAGTCTTTTTTGACTTCAAAAGATTCGTATTAAAAAGGATTTTGGACGCTTGAAAAGTAGACGCTTGAAGTGTCTAACACTTGACTTAAGCGTTCACTTAAAATATAGGCGCTTTGGTGAAGCGTCTAACAAAAACTGTTTTTATAAAGTTAACTTAGATTTCAAGACTTGAATACTACAACCAAATAGGTTTGAGCGTTCACTTCTTTGATCAGTGTTAGCACAGCGGAATAATTTTTGGAGTCTTCTCTTTGAAAGCTTTAGCGTCACAGAAAGTGTATTTAGTTGCTTAGCGTTTGATTTAGTTTTACTTTATCAGGTTATGATATGACAATATGAATGCTGAAAGTAAAATAAAGAACAATATTTGTAAGGTTCGTTGGGTGGTGTAATCTCAACTACGTCCTTCTTCTCCTCGAACACTTGGAGGCAATCCACTAAAATGATTCTCAAAGAATCACACAGAATCTTCTACAAATTAGGGAGAGATGGATGTCGATGACTTGAGCTCCTTGATCACACAGATTTCTGCTCCAAATCACTTCAATCCCCTTGCTTCTTTTACCTAGAAATACGGCAAGTATCCAACTTCGACTTCACACAGATCGCGAGGCTTGGATAGGGGTTTTTCTAAAAGGTTTGTTTGATTTTGATGAAGTTCAAACAACTAGGAATATCTCAATAGTAATGTGGGTTTCTCCGAAAAGAATGTTTGAGATATTGGTTGACTGTCTCAGGGTTTGAAGAAAAGCAAAGAGAATATTTTCTTGAAAGTTTTGGCTTTTCTGAGATTGTAAGGAATTCGACTTCAATGCAACAGCAATTCGACTTGATAATTGTTCTCTGTTTTTGGCTTGTTGTTGAAGTCCTATTTATAGGCATTCTTGGAAAAAGTGTCTGTTTGACACATGCAAGGGCGCGTGTCTCTCACTTCCGCGAGTGAACAACTTTTGTCCTTTTTCCTGAAAATCTGCTGCACAAAAGTTGGTGTTGCAGTTTTTGAATAGTTGACAGTCCAATAGGGTGGCTTCTCCGTACGTCTGAAAGTGCTTATCACATTTAATGCTCTTATCAGCATTTAATGCATTTGAATTAAATGCCTGTTGGCATTTAATGCATTTGAGAATATTTGCATTAAACTCCTTCTGGACTTGAATTAGAAATAAATTCAGGTGAAATCAGTCATTGATAGACGCTTATTCAACCTCGAATTACTTCTATCCATAAGGTGACGCTTGGTGTAGCTGGTCATTTTAGACGCTTGGAATCTTCATCTTTATTCAGACTTCAGGTGCTTGAGTCTTCAAACTTTATTTCTGATAAACTCACTCAGAACATATCAGACGCTTAGTCTAAGACAGCTTAACCTAACAATCTAAAATAAGAATAAAATAAAGCCTATTACAAATCTAACGCTTCAAAGCTGAAAAACAAACTTACATATTTTGGGGTCTAACAAAAAGTCCTAATTGTCATCATCAAAACATCTAACATGAAATTCCTAACATGATTGCATTTAAGTCCTTCATGACTTGAGAATTTATTTCAGGTGAATCCCTTCATTGAACGCTTGAGTAGCATGAGCACTTGATTCATAAGTCCTGAAATAGATCTTTAGTGCTTGATGAACGCTTAAGAACAAATTTCCATCTTCACTTGATTTCGAACGCTGATCTTCAACTTCATCTTTGATAAACTCACCTAGAATTCTATCATAAACTTGGTATCTAATATTTAGTCTAAAATCTACAAAGATAAAAATTACAAACCTAACAAAATTACATCTTTCAGATGCTTATACAAATCTTCTTATAAAATATAAACTTACATTTTATTTGGAGTGTAACATAAATTCCTAATTGTCATCATCAAAACGTCTAACATGAAATTCCTAACACCGTCTCATCAAACCATTGAGGAGTAGAAGCTCCCTCTTGATTACCTTGGACATATTTGTCTCATTTTAAAGCCATCAAGATTGATATGAACAAAACTATGCCTTTATTAAAGAATAAGAATTTGTACAAAATAAAGGTAAATGTCCTAATATTCGAATTACTCTATGGCATTGAAGGCATAATCCTAACAATTTGGCTAAAACAGCCAAACTATTTTTCAAATCGAAAAGTGTCACTTTTTTTTTAGCTTATTTGACAAAACTAGACATTTTTTTTTGTTTTGAAACTTTTACTGTGCAAATATACATGTGTTAGAAATGTTATCTCAAAAGTTGAGACTTTTGAAGAAATAGAAAATTTTATAAAATATTTAAAACTAGACTGTCTGTTTTGGAAAATTTACCGGGAGAGCCATGTTTCAGTGATCGACTCTCCATCTTAACAAGGTAAATTAAGTTTGAAACTTTTATGGAATGTTTTTTAATGTGATCTCAATTTTAATGCGAAGTTTCAAAGTAAGCTCTTGCCCCAAGAATTTATAAATATTTTTATAGTGAAACTGCGCCAATTTGGAGCTTGATTGAGTCTTGTTTCAACTATTTTGCCTGTATGTCTAGAATATTCTATATATGTTGTGTGACTTGCTTTATTTAGTAGAATAAGTTCAGTTAGGAAGAGTGAGTATCATGGGCAGAATTTGTAGGTGTATTCTTAGGGTTAAGCTTAAACACGTAATTCATTTCGCCTTAACAGGTAGCTTACCCAACTTCCCGACATCCGAACTAGTTTGAGGTTACCGTATTCAGTTAGTGCACCTTAACTCTATAGTAGTGTCTTTTGAAAATTGGAATGATTATGTGTATGTAAATTTCACTTGCTTTATATATATATATATATTGTATGGAAAATTCGTTCTTCTGAAAAGCTGTGGAAGTACTTTATATACCTAACTCTTTCCTTAAAGATATCTTGTTTGTTTCTCCATAATTTTTAAATCTATTTTTCATTTATGATGATCAATAAAATTTTCTGGTTCTAATCTTATATGTTAATGTTAGCTGAATCCAACTTGATTTGGGTATACAGAGGGTAACACCTGGTAGAAGTGGACTTGCTGGTTGGACCCCGAGTCCCCATGACCCATTCCCTCACAACGCACAACAGAAACCGCTTGTGGAATTGTTGGGTTGTAGGTTTTCACATGTACTCGAGCATATGTTTATGTTTGGTAAGGTAGCTCCTTATTTGGAGTGATAAGATCATCTGTCACTATTGGTTGTGAGTCATAAGGTTGTTTGACATCAACAATTTGGTTATTTGATCATCATAATTTTTTTTAAATACTTTTATACTTTTTATGAACGTCAATTGGACTAAAATGCATATTTATTTCTGTTTGATATTCATGACTGTTAGAAATCATTTTCTTTAAGTTGAATACTTCTAATTAAAGATGTTTTTTTTGGTAAAATGATTCTTACTTATGTTCACACATTAGTAAATTATATGTATTTGTTAAACACAACACATCACATCAAACACATCGGGCATTCACTGATTCTTTTACTCAAGCACTCTATGTTTTACTTCCTTCCAGCAATAGATGATACTTAGATGAGCATGGCGAGCTGAGTGATTTTTGAAGATCTTTACCTTTGCAATATCTATGAGTTAATTACTTTATTTTGTCCTAGACTTGAGTTTTATTTAGAGTATTTTTTCTTAAAATTATGAACTTTTTGTTAGTCGAGAGTACCTGATTAAGGGATATATGTCGTAAGTATTATTTTGGACTTAATTTTAATAGAATTCATGCCTTGAGCTTGAAACCCTTTTAGTGGTTAAATTTGGGACATACCGCGTCATTCTCTGATGTGTGAGAAGGTAAGTGCGCACCGCATCACATACTTTCAAATGAGGTAATTTATTGAATATGTGTCTAATATGCCCTTAGATTTATACTTAATGTGTTAGACTTAATTCCTTTTTTCTTTTTTTTCTTTTTTTTATTATACTCAATGCTCTTCTTTCCGTACACTTCTTTTAATAAGAAAGTAAGCAATCCGAAATAATTGTATTATGTAAATCGTCGTTTGGACTTGAAAAGTTATTTTACTTTTAGATAAATATTTATGTTATTACTTCTCTTAATAAGATTAAGGTTGATTATGATTTTTGTAATCTCAAGATTTCAAAGAATTTGAGGAATTGGAAAAATATTGTATTTAATTAATTATTGATAGATATGAACATTATGGTTAATGTTAATAATGTTTACTAAGTGAATTCACCAAATCCTTTCGCGTCATTGACTCTTGATAAATATTCCAACAGAGAGTAAAAAGCATTTTGCACCCCCAAAATGACTTATATAAGCACTTTCCACCTCAAGAAAGAAAAACGCACACTTGCACCCTCAAAACTTATTTGTAGTTGCACTATGCACCTCAACTCTCTCTTTCTTTATTACTCTCTCTCTCTCTCTCTCTCTCTCTCTCTCTATATATATATATATATATCCATATTTAATAATATATATATATATATATGTTGTTATTACATATGGATGTAGATGTATATATATTATTAAAAATATCAAGGAAAATACTAAGCACATGTTTATATATATTATTATTATATGCATCTATTAATAAATAAGTAGAGTATTGTTTTTAAATTCAACAATTAATTATAAAAAATACCCCCAAGCTTCTTCAGAAAAAAATGAGAATAAACTTTTTTAATATAATGCCCAGCAAAAGCAGATTGTCAAATTAACAATAAAACGTTTAAGCACATTAAGACTAAATCTACAAAACGGTAAAGTTTAAATTATATTGATTAATTTTGATACTTCTCTAATGTTGGGAATCGTATAACAAAACACAACAGAATAAGAATAATTTCGATTCCCAAAACCAAGGATCAATTTGGGCTTACATTGATTTTAAACTATAAACTAAAAACACGAAAAGATTGAAAAGCTTGAGAAATCTTTTGTATCCTTTTGTAGCTTGGGGAGAGAATCCAATTTCCTAGCAACGAGCCTCGTCCCTTGCCTCTAGATAATCACGCATGGAATAAGCTTGAAAAAATCCTCTTCTCCATCTCCAAAGTGACAGCTAGGTAGAAGATGAGAGGATGAATATTTCTCTGTTGTGTAATTTTGGTGGCAACTCATTATTGTGTATTAACCAAAGTCTTGTGTTAGGAGATTAAAATCCTCTAACTTAGACCTACGTCACACGCCCCTAGGACCTGTGAGGATGCCTAAGTGGGCCAAGTTGACTCAGTCAACTTAGTCCGTGTTAATTCAATTAAATATGTATGTGATTAAATTATTATTTAATTTAATTAGTAAATTAATCCAATTAATTAACTAATCAAATAATTAATTTAATTTGTTATTGTTTAATCTAATTAAATAATTAATTAAATTAATTTGTCCTTTTAATTAATTTTTCCATCTAATTACAAATTACCAAAATGCCCCTTCAAGTACACAAAGTGATTTCCCGCTTATTCCCTGTATCGCAACTCTCTAGGTTCATCTCGATTGGTAATAGGAGGATACAAAAAGATGTGGCTGACACCTAGTCAGTCCCGTGGCCGCACATTGTAGACCAACCGAGTACAAAATGATTGTGTCATGACGAACATCTCGATTATGATCTCCATATGAGTATAAGCCCTTTATTAATGTATCCCGCTCGAGTGAGAGTCATAGAATATGTCAAAATCACATAACTTGATGCTATGCTATGAATCATAGTAACATTAAATGACCGAACTATCCTCCATGTCCCACACGAGCTAGTTCAGTTGCTTTGGCCAAAAAATTTCCATTTCATTTACCTATGATCACATAGGGTATCTTCTCGTTTACTTCCAAGACAGCGAATCCCTTCTTGACAATCACTCCACAACTGCTACTTGACCATTTAGATCGCACTTCGGGATCGGCTCCACCAATGGGTGAATTCGCCCTAACTACTCTAGTAACAGATCTAACGTCACAAGCACATCGTGACAATGAATCCTCAGGTCAAAGGTTCACACATACTATCATAACCAGTAATCCAATCGAATGACTATGAGCCGTGTTCGAAGACATTAATCCCTTCAATGTATCTACTCCACTATCATATAGTGTTTAACTGGCACTCCTTGTCAGAGCATGTGTTACAAGTCTATTCGAATATTAATGCCTAATTAAAATTCTTTGACTTGCGAACCCTATTGAGTGTTCAATTACCAAGTCCTTCCAGTGTCATTCTCCTTATCCCATAAGTAGTAGAAGATTTTCCTTGAGACACATAGACTAGTTATTTGTTCATTTCTCATAAATGCCATGAAAATTTACATAAATAAAAGATAAACCCTTTCTATATATGAAACAATGTATAATACAATGAAGTGCCATAAAATTCCTCATCGGCATACGAGAGCATATTACTAACATCTACTTCTTCGCTAAGTGAGGAAGCTATTATAGCAAACAAAAGAAAAATATATTGAAAATTAAATATCTTTTTCACCTAATGCATTCTATTATACATAAAGAAGTCACAATAAAAACATAAAGACTAGGGGCGAGCTTCGAGTCATACTCCCGAGCTGACATATATTTGAGCTCAAGCTGAGCCTAACAATCCGATATATATTATTTCTACACAAGTTTTCCCCCATTTATCGACTTGGTTTTGATAGTTTTTTTGATATTTGATCACATATGATGCTTTGACCCTTGTTTTCTCTTACTTTTCAGGATAGGTTAATAGTTGGACAAAGAACGAGAACTGAAAGCAAAGCAAAGCTACTTCAAGCTCAAAGTATCCGAATGTCGGGCGTCGAATACGGAATGCCGCAGCGTCCACGACTTAAATATGTACGCTACAGCTGCAACGTCCAAGACAGAATGACAAATGTCACGGCATTCGTACGCATCCCAAAGAGTATAAATACCCTTTTTTAGGTCATTTTGACCTCACCCTTACTTAGAACCCAGCAGTTTTTGCCTAAAATAGATAGAGAGTGCTTGGGAAAGAAGCTACAAAGGTTAAATCACTCATTGAAGGCCCCGAATTTCAAAGAAGGCAGAGAGTTCAATGAGAAATTCACATTTATACGTGTATTAGGGAGTTTTTGTCTTTCTTTCTTAAATTTGTTTAATTCCCCTTTGAATTGTATAATTGGGTTTTTTCTTTTGACATAAATATGAACTAAATTTGTTTGGTTAAGGTCATGGGTAGGCCAATTATGATATTTGATTGTTGGTTTATTGGTGTTTATTGATTAATTTTGCATTTAGCAATGTTTTCAATGTTTGACCTCTATGTTTGCATTTGCTTGATCACCAAATGTTTGATAAAAAGCCTAGGTTAGAAATTGAGATGTAATGGCCTATGGAAGATAGAATCATTGAATACCCTATAGTTAAACCGACTAGAGATAAACTCGGTTTCTTTAGGTGGTTTTCCATTGACGTGGGGAACTCGTAGACTGTTAATGCATCGTTGTGAATTGAGTTTCATATAGAGATATATGGGAATTCATTAACAAATGGTAAGGTTACTATATCAAGAGATTGGGTAGTGCGTAAATTAGGGAGTTTCGCCTTATAGCTAAATCAATCTAATAATCCAATAGAGCCTATATCGTAATCGAATAGTATAGGTGGTTGAACTATGTGCCTTAATTGCTTCTTCACATCACTTTATCCTCTTAGTTGGTTGAAATTGCCTTATTTACTTACCTTGTTTTTGTTAATTAGTTTAATATACCTTAATATCTACCGATTTAACATAGAAATTAATAATATACTAATCTTGGTACTTAGATTATAAGCGACCTAATGTTCTTGCTAGAATTTTGTCATGTCACGATCTGAGCTTTTGTAATGAGGTGAGCTCGAGTAGTTGTACCTATTTTAGGCTAGCACTGTTTAAATATACAAAAAAAAAATTATTATTTAATAATATATACATATAATAATAATAATAGTAATATATTTAAAAATATTTTATTAATATTTATCATTATATTTTTAACAATAATATATACCTCCAACTTTTATAAGATATATATTATTAAATATGGATATATATATATATATATAGAGAGAGAGAGAGAGAGAGAGAGAGAGAGAGAGAGAGAGTTGGGGTGCATAGTGATACTACAAATAGGTTTTGATGGTGCAAAGTATAGATTTTTCTTTCTTGGGGTGGAAAATGCCTATTTAGGGCATTTTGGAGGTGCATAGTGCTTTTGACTCTTCAACAGATTAGGGAACATGGGAAGATGATATTTTCCTTGTTGATAGACACTACAACATTAGTGATAAAATTCGAAGTGACAATGTTAAAATTGTCACTAGATATATATCATAAGTGACAAAAAATTTTGTTTTGTCAGAGTAAGAATTTTTAACAAGAGTTGTTGTATAGTTGTTACTATATTGACAATTAGTGAATATATATTGTGACAACTTAGTGATAACACGAATAGAGTGAACATGTATCGTCCTGCAACATGTGTTCATAATGAAAGTCGAATCAGTATATATTAGCATAGTTAGCAGACGAACAACGATTTTTAAACCTACCACATGTACTTACGTTTACGTAGTATAATATCTTCTAAAAACAATTGTGTTAGTAGAGGATATAGAACAACTTTTTGAACAATCTTGTTGAAATCTATTACTCATTCCAATACTTTGAATCCTCATAATATCCTTTAGCTTTCACAACGACGTTAGGAAAATTCTTAACTTTACTAGAGTTCTTGTATTGCATATAAGACGTTATGGGTTTCCTGTCTGAATCGATGAAACTAAGCGATATGTTTTCTCTTTCATAGTGAACAATTATATATATCATTATATTAGGATATTCAGAAATAATAAATTGATAATCGTCAATTGACAATTTAATATTACGAATAATTAGCAATCAATTACGTACATATAATTCGATAAATACCTACAAGAATATGTTTGAAAACCAAATTCTGTCTACCCGGGGGCCTTGTATCGTAACAAATATAAAATTAGAAAAACTATATCCGGATATATACCATTAGATTACTTTAGCAACGGTAATATGGATTACTAATAAAAAGAAAAAAAAGGCACAAACTTACCTAGTTTCATTACGAAGAAAAATTCTAAAGCAATCCATAATTTAATTCCCAATTCTAATAAGATTTTGTCTGAACGAAAAGTGTTCAAACTTTTCCCAAATATGTATTCATTAACCCCCTATAAATCTCCACTCCAAAACCTAAACTTTACATCAAATTCAGACTGCCTCCTAATTGTTCAATATTTTGAGCCATGGTCTTCCATACCTTCCACACCACCAAGAAGACATTTTACTACAACTTCTTCCCTACCAAGGCGGAAGAAGAAGACTTGAAGGCCAGAGGTGCCCCGACCAATGGTCGCGTGTTGGTGGAGATGAGAGACATATATCCACCACCAATGTTGGATCCAAACTATCCATGGATGATAAAAAAAACCATAAATCTGTATGAAATTGCATCGGGCAAACTCGTGTTATCACACAACGACGCGTTTGAGCACGTGCTTCGTTACTGGAGCCTAGGCATGGCCAACTACATTGCTATGGGGCAAAAAGTTGGTGTAGCTTTGTGGGATGTAACAGAAGAAGGAAACATTAAAAAGTATCAGGGGAATGATGTTTATTTGCAGATGATAGCTAATGATGATTGTGTTGTTGCTTGCATGGACATGATTAAGGAGAGGAAGTTGAAGGTTGGAGATAGGGTTTCTCTCTTCTGGGATCCCAAGGAAACCACTTTCCAGTTCAAACTTATTGTCTGATTTCATCAGATTTATGATATGTTTTACATAAGAATTATTGAATAATTAGAGTTCCTTTATGATACAAGTCGTCATACAAATTAATAGTTTAAATTATGTTTTCTTTCGAGTTGGAAATCAGTATGAGATCTTTAGGCGTATAAGTATATAATAAAGTGACAATTTAATGTTTTAAATTGTACGCAGTAGGTTATTTTATCATGATTTAATTTTGTTTTTCAGTATATTGTATGGGTTATTTAATTTCTTTAATTTAAATAAATCTCTAATTGCTTTAATTTAGTTGAGAATATATTCTTCTAAGTTTAACTAGTAGTCTAAGATTAATTAGTAGCATGACAACTAATTTTAAAAAAAAAAACAGCTTTTACTTTAACTATTAGTCAAAAAAATTCCAAGGATATCCCGAGGTTAAATGTTAGCAGCTCGCCAACTAGCTACTTCCCGGTGAATTGTGCATATATATCTATATCTATATCTCTATCTCTATCTCTATTATTATAAAAATGTGGGTGGTTTCTTGAAAATTTTGATGTACCTAATATATCCCGTCTAATTTACTTTTCTAATGACAAAAGAGTCAAATAATAAATAATAATCTATATCAACAACAATTAGGTATATTATTTTATTAGGACCCAAAAAAATTGAAATGCATTGCATTAGGTCACTCTTTTTTAAAAATATATATATATATATATATATATATATATATATATTTTATCTGTATCTCTATCTCTATCTCTATCTCTACTATTATAAAAATATGGGTGGTTTCTTGAAACTTTTGATGTACCTAATATATCCCCATCTAATTTACTTTTCTAATGGCAAAAAAGTCAAATAATAAATAATAATATATATTAATAACAATTACGTATATTATTTTATTAGGACTCCAAAATGAAAATACAAATAGATATTACATTACATTAGGTCACCCTTTTTTTTTTGTTAAAATTAAATCTGTATTTTAATTTTAATTTTACTCATAATTCCTTGACACATTTAGAGGCTCCAATTGACAATCCCACGTATAAAGAATCACTTTTGCCCCAATAGCTTCTAATCAAATTGTTATGGGCCATGTAGTTCACCTTTTTAATGATAAAAGAGTCAAATTGTAAATAATAAAAATAAATTGTATATATCAACAATAATAAGGTGTATAATTACATTATGACTTTATAATGAAATTACATATATAGTTGCACAAGGACCCCACAAGAAAATTATATATAGAGTACTTTACAAAGGAATTATATATAGAAAATAATAGAAAGAATCAAATGTCGAATTGTTTCTTGAAACTTTTGATATGCCTAAAATATTCCCATGTAGTTCAATTTTTTAATGGCAAAAGAGTTAAAAATAAATAATAAAAATAAATTTCAAATATCTACAATAATAAGAAGTATAGTTACATTACGACTCTTACTAAGGCAATATCCCTACATATACGGTACACAAAATTACAATAAATTTACATTTAATATCGAATTTTAGGAAATAGGAACACTTTCCCTCATGTCTTGGAGATTTATTGACATCTGCTATTGTAATTCAATATTTATCACTTTCATTTAGTGATGACTCGCACAACACTTCATTTTTATTTAACCGTCTTTGAAGAGCTTGAATAACCTTATTTGTGAAGGGTTGATTTCATTTTATCCATTCAACTTACTCATTTTGGAATTGCATCAACTATAGTCTTATCGCCATAAAAAATTTGAGAAACAAAAATATTAATGAAAAATAAAAAGACTGCACAAGTATCTAGATTTTGAGTCATAACGAAGAGATTATTATATATATAAATGACTGAATGAAAGAAAAGAATAAATAATGCTCGATCCATCATAATTAAACAAGATAATGTATAAAAAAATCATAAATTTACATAAGAATTTATTTAGTGACATTATTATATAAATCTTGTTTTTCGATTAATTTAATATATTAAAATATTCATTCAAGTTTTCATGTCAATCAATAGTTTATTTTTTAAATAAGCTTATTAATTAGTAGTTTATTAATTAAGTTTTTTTTTTAAGGGTAGTTAAGTTATGGTTTCAAGTTTTGGATTTATCAAGTTGAACAATATCAATATATATGAATTGCTTTAATGAGATCATATGATCCACGTGCGACGCACGTGTTGTTTACTAGTTATTACAAAAGTGTGGATCTTGATGATGTTTCTTCCAATTGTAAAAGAACACCATTGTTCTCGCTCACTTAAATAACCTTAATAATATGTTACTATTTAGTAATTTAAATATATATATAGAATGCAATTATATGTACGTGACTCATGACTAAAAAGCTAAAAAGTCGTAAGACACCATTATCATCACTTAAGTAACTTTACCAATTATATGTTACTATTTAGCTAAAAAGTCATAAAACAACACCATTATCAGCACTTAAGTAAACTTACTAATTATACGTTACTATTTAGTAAATTAAATACATATAGGATGCAATCATGTGTACATGAGTCATGAATAAGAAGCTAAAAGATCATCCAATGACTTTTCAACTACAATTCTTAAAATATTAGTTAAAGATGATTATTAGAAGAATCAGATTTTCACGTGCAACGCACGTACTTTGTACTGGTTAGAATAAATATATGGAAGTGATTAGTTATAGAATTAACTTAATCACATATACCATATTGTTAAGCATTTGATAATGTGCTCGAATACCCCGTAAAGTATAAGAAAAACATAGTGATTAACCACGACAGAGAAACAATATATATATTCATCGATTACGTAAAGTTAAATTTCAAAGGAAATATTAAAGTTTCCTTGACATCATTGATATTTGATCTTCACAAGGCCATCTCCTGGCTTATCTGATTGAAAATTGCCTCTAACAAGAGCTAAAACAAGTCTAGAACTCCTCCAAAAGCATTTTGCTTACATTAGCATAAAAAAAAGTTATTGAGCCAAGAAAGAAGCTTATCTCCACTTTTGCTTGTATGGATAATCACTTTATGATAAGGATTCCACCAGCAACTACTACTGTAAAAGGTCCACTCTTACGCAATTTGCATTCACATTATATATGTATTGAAGACATTCGACTCTCCTACGCTACAATTTCTCCTTGCCAGCTTCTTTTAATAGCTTAATTTTAAACTTCATCAGAAAATTTCGGTGAACATGTTTGAATGGCATCAGCCACAGTCAGAAAAATATTGTCTTCCCCTATCAGATTTGAAACCTTTGATTCATGTAACTTGTCCATCACCACTGGCCCGGGATTCGCTAGAATGAGCTGTCAAAACAGTGTAGAAATTGCATTTTAAGGTAAGTTTTCCAAGTCATGTTTGACTATTGCTTACCAAAAGTTTTTGACACATTTAATGAACTTCTGTTTGGATGATTTTTAGGAAATCTTTGACCTAAGACAATCACAATCGTCGTCCTCTCATGTGGACGGACAGTTGTGATTGCCTGAGAGCTTTCAGTCCTGTTGAATATTACCTGAACAGATCTCTTTTGAAGACTTCTATGTAGTTCTTCCAAGGCATGGATGCCACTTGTGTCGATATCCGTAACAGCTATAAAAGTATACGGAAATTAGTGAGAAATTGAATCTATCATTATAGAGTAACCATATTTTCTGAATAATCATTGCAGAAAGACATATATTTTTACACTCACGCGACATTTCGACTATCAAATATTGAATTTTAGGAAGGCTTGCAGCTTTCAGTTGCTCCTCCTCATCGGTTAGCCACCTCAGTATTCTGCAGATATAAAAATGTCAAAACTTGACCAAATGTGAGTCGACAACCATAATTACACAGAAAAAATACATTTAATTCTTGATCAAAATGAAACGAATAATTTTACCTTTCTTTGATGTAGTTAGAGTTTGAGAAGTAAATTGCCGAATCAACCCTTATAATCAGAACTCCGGGGACCTTACTGGCCTCAGGGTACTGTTGGATATTACGATAAACATGTGTTCTCGGGATTTTTCCAAGGAGGGCAGTCCTTGGTCTTGTCACTTGTAATAGCAATTTAGCAAAAGAGATCGAAACCTGTCACGAGAACAGCAAATACTCGTGTTTTTCAGACTTGGGATTTTATTTAACTTTTTGAAATGAGAAATATTTCAATGCTTACCGCGATCAAGAGGCCAATTTCAACAGAGACAAAAACGACACCGAAAAATGCTCCCATGCATGCAACAAAATCAAATTTATCGATTTTCCATATCAGAATTGCGGCGTCATAGTCAATTAGGCCAATGACAGCAGAGATAATGATGGAAGAGAGGATTGCATTTGGTGTGTACTTGAAAAGAGGAGTTATAAATTGTAATGTTAAGAATACAACAATGGACATCACGATGTTGGAAACTGCGGTTTGGCAGCCTGCCATGTAATTTACTGCAGAGCGGGAGAAGGATCCTGCAAGTAACACATAAACCAGGAAAATGGTGATTTTTTTTCCTAACCAAAATTCTTTTGAGTGAAAATACTTGTCTGTGTGTTCATGCAATATTCTTATCGTCGTAAAGAAAGAGGGGATATTCTCTTTGGAAAATATGAGGTTGCATATTGAATGATTTGAGAGCTAAGAATTTTATATCAATAATTAATCAAGCTTATCTGGATCACTTCAAACGAATTCAAATTCTTCCATCCAAACAAAACCTAAGAGATCGGTCGGATTGCTATTCATTTAAGCGTAGTTCATTGAAGAGTGCATTGTTTTGACAATGTAGAGATTCTATGAACATAATTGTTATAAATGCTTTCACATTTGAATACAGTCTCACAATTTATTGCAACAAGTAATTAAAACCAGATTTTACCTGTCGCCACATAGCAAGATGTCATCGAGCCTGCAACATTCATTGCTCCAAGAGCAACCATTTCTTTGTTTCCATCTATTTGATAGTCCTTCATCGAAGCAAAAGTTCTTCCAATAGCAACAGCTTCCTGATATATTCCCAGTTGGATAATGTGAATTTAGAGGTTTCTATGATTCTTGAAAATAGTATTGAATATCTAAAAAACGTTTAAAAAAAATGGATCACTCACCGTCAATGCAACCATGCCAGCCACTATACCGATCCTAACACCTTTCAAGAGATAATCCCCAGTAAAATATATTTCTTTCACCGATGGACGATTAATTCCTTTTTCTATATGTTGAACCTATTTGTGACAATACAATAATCGAATTACAACATGTTGCATATAGTAAGGAAAGGATATTTGGAAGGACTCGAGAAAAATGTGTGAATTTCAAGGGGCAATACAATAATGAAGGGTTCATGAGACAAGGGGCAAATACTTGCCTACATCGGGTGACACACACCAAATGGTGAAGATCATGCCAAGTCAGGACAATGTAGTGTCCCCTGCTGACAAGGCATCATCCTCAAACGTTTCGTGTTAAAATACATGATGTAAGTGAGAACAAGAGTCCATGCAAGAACAAAAAGGTAGTAGATAAGATAAGGGCTTACAATTTGCACTCCTTTCTTCTCCGCATGTGTAATGTAAACGAAGAAGGTGGACAGAACGACTGAAATGAGTGGAGCAATTGCAGGTACCCAAAACAACTTCTTGTTCTTCTTCCCCTGCACCCGACACCCGATATCACAACTGCTAAATAATTTGATTTTTTATTTTAGATATAAAATGTAAGTGTCAGATGCTCGGATTCTTACAATATACTTGGCGAATAGAAGAAACACGAGAAATGTTGCTCCGATGACTATTGTCTGCCAGTTCCACTGCAAATACAACTTACATTAAGTATAGCAGTTTGAGAGAGAGGGGGAGAGAGATAAGAGCGAGCACTCACTCCATGGTGCGCTGACGTCAAAACAGATTGCATGACCGAAACAATATTGGTATTCTTAGTAAACTTTTTGATGCCTAAGAAGCCCTTGAGTTGTTGGAGTGCAATTGTTATGGCAGCGCCTCCCATAAAACCGACAATAGCAGCATGAGACAAGAAATCAATTAGGAAACCCAATCTGTCATCATTACACAACAAGCATTAGACAGAAGAATAGAGCTCTTGAACTGCTAGAAATTCAGATGAGAATAGATATATATAAGATTGAACTTGGACAGCTACCTAAGGATGCCAAGTGTAGCTTGCGTTATGCCAGCAAAAAAAGTTGCTGTAAATGCAAGCCTACGATACTCTAAAGCGTTGTTTATCGGATCAATCTCTTCTTGTAGTAGAGTCCCCAACAAGAGGGATACGACAGCAACTGGTCCTATGGCTATATCTCTCGAGCTACCCATGAACGCGTAAATCAAAGGCGGGACGAAGCTTGAGTCTAATTTAGGTTCACCCAGACACATGCAAAAACATGAACAATCAAGTCATAATCATTTATTGTAATGAAAGATGCTCGTCAAGTCGTAAATACTGAAGAAAATTCTAGCTCGGGTCGAGTTTGGCTGAACCGGCACTCACACGGCAAGTAAAGTACACTTGTCGTGTGATTGGTGTATACACCAAGTACAGTGACCACAGAACAAGTGATTAATGAGTGTGATCATGCCTAGTCTGGACTAGAATTTTCCAAAACAATAATGACTATATTACTCACATAAACCATATTGCGGAGCCAAATTTGCAAGTTTTGCGTAGCCAATGTCCTGTTGCACGAGTGACAAAAAATGTTAATAAAATGTTACAATACCGCAAGAAGGACTATAATCAACATGCAACTATTGTACCTGAGGAATGCAGAGGCTTGCAATCGTAAGTCCCGCAATTAAGTCCCCTTTAAATTTTGCCAAATTATATGTCCTACCCCATTCAAAAATGGGGAAAACAGCCTGCATTCCTAGAACAAATTTCCGAGACCTCGATTGATCCTTAAAGGGGCGTAAAGGGTCATCAGAAAAGAAAGTTTCCTTCAATGCAGATAAAAATTCCTTCCATAATTTCTGCTTTGGTGGAACGCCGACTTTGTATGGCAAATCCCGATTATGAGAAGATGAAAAGCTTCTTGTGTTCATTTCTCTCGTCTCCATAATGAGAACTACACAGAGAGAAGAAAATAGAATAAGAAAACTAATGTAACAGTATTTATTTCAAGGGAGAACTGGTCACCATTCGATATGGTATCTATCAGTATTTATATGTTTCTTTGGAACAGTCACATAAGCACTTTTTATAAGCTGTTTAAAGAATAACTTTCTTCTACCAATAAAAATAAATGCTAGATAGGACACTTACACTAAAAGTTGTTTGAAGAAAAGTTAAGCCACCACTGACAGAATGGATGGAAGCAAGCAAAAGAAGTTTGAGAGTGTTTATATTCTCTTTGATTGTTCCAACTTATATAATTCTCGGGAAATTACAGGTCAAACTTTACTAACTGGTTAAGAAGACAAACGTATTATTTCTTGTTAGATACTGAAAGAGTATAGAAAACAAATTTGATTAGTTAAATTATGAAGTTCGTAACTTTTTCTAGTTTAGGTATGCAATGACATCATCCATCTCACACTAATAAGTAATTATTTTAGTTAATTATTCTGTGTGAAAATCTCAACCGTTCATGGATGGACTCTGCATGTTGCTTGCCCAAGTACGACTTGTGTTTTAGTAGCCAGAATTCATGTTTGGGACATTGACCTTTCAAGCGAAGATAGAACAAAAACTTTCTCAAAACGGAAATAAAAGCCATAAAAATAACTACGTAAATACTTTTTCCGAGCATATAATTATACGCCATTGAATTGAAAAGGGCAAATAAACTATCAGCTTAGTGACTAATGCACCATGAACAGATGGTCGAAACACTAAGACGCGACAACTTGAAAAAAGGACATATTCACAAAAATAATCAGTTGGAAATGCTCTGCAGCTTATGATAGTGATCACTTAGTTCTTAGCAAAATAATATAAGTTGCAAAGTGATTTATTGACTTGCCTACATTTGAATTTTAACTGGAGTTGCGATCGCAAGTAGGCGCAGGAAATAGTCTCTTTAACACACTCCAAAATTCTAAATGTCAGGAAATCTGAAAACCAAAAAACAAAAAAGAAGTAAATTTAAAAATATGCAGATATTCAGTCACAAACAAATTTAATGAATTAAATATTGATGGCGCTGATAGTAGGGTGCTCAAAAGCTCATTTGTCCCGCACATAAAATATTCCTTTGTCTCTTGTAGTAACCAAACAAGCAAAAGAAACCCACAATGAGAAAAGGAAAAAAATAGAAGCTGTAGTTGACCTTCAAGACTCTTCAAAAGAGCACCACTAAAATACAATCAACTGATTTTAAGAAAATCAATTGACAATGACATGAAAATTGGACCACCCTCCATATAGTATGGCATAGGTTCATAATTTCCATTTATTTACTTGATTGATTCTTAGTAGGTTCTACGACTTTCCATGTCTTGCTCTAATGACAAACATCCATGTATAGTGGACCCCACATGGGTACCACCTCATAGATAGTCTATGATTGCTCACTCGGGATATCGGGAGCTCCTACAAATGAACCCTTGTAATCTCGCACTAATGATTATTACAACTATCATTTACGTGTAAAAATATCAAAAAGAAAAAAAGACTATCGATCAGATTAATAATGAAAATCATTCATCATATACGATGTTCAAACTTACATCTTAAACTTCTGCAACTAAAGTACGAAACAATCTCATGCCGTTCGAGGAAATGATTTAGAAGGTGGGTTCGTGATCCACAACAATGATCGAAAAATCAACTCAAAATGGAAGCTAAAGGATATAAAATTCGTAGCAACTACAAATTCCGAAACAAGTAAAATGAATCTCTTAAAATTCGTGCCATTCAAACCCTTCCATCCAAACAGATGTACGAATAAAAATCGAAACTCATAAATTGGCATATCTCACCAAACTCTACAAATGCCATTGATAGTGCACCAACTAAAAGGCATATGCCCCACTCTGCACAAACACACACACTAAAACAACAACCAAAAAAAGAAGGCAAAAGACCATTATAAATTATATTCTATTATTACAGTATTTTCTAACATATAAATATGTATATATTTATATTTCCAAAAGGCCAAAAAAGAGTAAATAAATATGAATGCAGCTTACCTTTTGCCTTTAAGCTCGCACACTCAATGGTTGTGGTATGGCATAAACTGGTCAAAAAATAAAACCCCCGAAAAAGGCGATCAAGAATATAATGATGGCAAATCGAACTCTTATTCAATATCTCATCAAAAACATGTCCAGGTTCAATTAATCTGAGATTTTTTCCATTTTTCACATTTTCCTCTCCATTTTGGACGGTTTGGGCAGAAGAAAATATTTCTGGGCCATAATCATTTGGAAGGAAAATAATAATGGTTTAAAGGAGGAGGACTTTATGGCTTTCTTTCTTCAATGAAATTCACAATTCACTTTTTGGATGCCCGGATTATAGTTTTAAAACAGAAGATATATTAAAAGAATTATGATCAATCTGACTCAAAAATTCTCTATAACTCCTTTTTGTGGTAAGCAAGATATAAATCTATAACTCACACAAGAAGAAGGGATTTTTTTTATTTTTGAACAGTATATTGAGAAATAAGAAATTATATATAATATATACATATAGTCATATAGCCCACCTGAAGAGAAAAGAGATAAAACGACCACGTTTTCTGGTTTAGTTGGAACGTCAACGGCCAAACCGTTTAATATGTAATTGTGGAAGTTGGGACGGGACACATCCGAGGTTTGAGGGACATTGTTTCTAGACGTACAATTGTTGTATCTGGACAAAACTTCCTCTCAAATACGTATTTCCCATGGTTTTCTCACACCCTTGGGTTTTATACTTTGTTCATCTTTTCATGTGCTATACCTTTTTAATTTCAAAAGATAGATTTTTCTTTTTTCTTTTTTTTCCTTCTAGCTTATTGTCTTTCATTAATAGTTTATATATAGAATCTTGTCTTGAACAAATAAAAAAATTACACTACAGTCATTAAATGAGTTGCATGTACCCATGTTTCACTTGATGGTTTTATTTTGACGTGGCCGCTTGAATATAAAATATCAGGAGTGCTACGAAATTTGTTCAAATCAATATTTTCGTGAAACAAATTTAAGGCATCACACAACTCAATATTCCGAATGAATTCCAAAATGTTAACAATCAAATCATATTAAATACTTTGAGCTTCGTCTTTTTTGTAGACATAACATGCATGAGTCGATATTTATCTCTATTTTTACCACTTACAACTGTTCATCATTTCACAGAAAAATTATACCTTTTTTATCATATTTTCCAAAATTTTAAAAAGATTTTTGTGCATAGTATGAGGAACACGCTAATATTTAATAAATTAAAAAAAAACATTTGCGTAACTTAATGAAAAAGGTTATTAAAGTTATAAATATTATGATTGATTTATTATACAAAACTCATGGACATATAGTTATTTCTCAAGAATATGTCATAAATAAAATAAATGAGCAATCATTGTACTCTATAGTATAATCTAACTAATTATGTCCAAATACAAACAATATAGTATGGGCTGCACTGAAAATATTTGATCAATATTCCACAATAAATGTATCTGGACCAAAATCTTTGATGGACTTTATTTCAACGTGTTTTCAAGTGCCTTTTGAAGATATACACAAAAATATGTTTTTATTAGCATTTGTATGACAAGGATAATTCTATGATATACTGAGACCGTTACTTTTTGTGTCTATTTCTTTTACATACTAAGATATAGTGTGAAAGAAGTAAACATATAAGTACACTTTGCGTACCATGAAATTCCCGTGGGACAATGAGATTTTGTTAGTTGTCTTTTTTAACATGAGTTGACGTTAAGTTATTGAATAATTAATTCATTCATTTTATAATAGTTAAATGTTTTAGTAAATTATAAATCCTAAAACTTGTATTGAAAAATCAAAATTAATTTAATTAGTGTATTCGTGATATGACACCACTTTGAAACTACTTAATTGTGTATATGAACGAATAAATTTGTAAATAATATTATAAAGTGAAATGATGACATTATATCCAACCAAAAAATTTGTAAATAATATTATAAACTGAAATGATGACACTACATCCAACGGTTTACAATCAGTTGACTTTATATTGTATGAGGACGGGAAGGCGTCAACATCCATGCAATGCAAAAGTTGAATTTAGATTTTGTGAATGTATTCACGGAATTCTCGAGAAATTATATGGTTCAGGACGAAATTGCGCCTCTCATATCAGCTTGAAACAAAGTCCTTTTCTTTCTTTTTTTTTCTTTTTTTCTTTCTTTCTTTTCCTTTTTCCTTTTCTTTCGTCTAATTTTATAGACCATTAAAGGTTGAAAGTTGAAACTAGTAACTTCAATTGCGAAGCGGCAACAAGCCAACCATCTTTGTAGTGGTGGTCTGTATTTTCTATGAAATAGTAATGTCAATATATTGAGTCGAAATGAATAAAACGTTACTAAATCCTGAATTTTGTCTTTTATAACTTGAAATTGTATTTTACTTTCTTAATTATTAAATTACTTATAGTTTTAAATTAGTACTAATAAAACAATAGCTAATTTCATGCTTGATGCGTCCCAAAAAGGTTGTTAGGAGTTACTGAGTTAGAACTATGGTCTTAAATTTCGTTCGAAACCTCAAAATTTCGACCGAAATTTTGGATTTTCGAGAGTCTCGAAGTGAGATTTTACCTTCGATTTAATTTTGCAGAATATCTATCGAAATTTCTCGACATTTTCGATATTTTCCGGTATTTCATATATTTCTTGAAATCTCGAATTCTTAATAAAATTAATTTGTTAAATATATACCGTAATTTTCCGAAATTTTCAAAAATTCCCAAAATTTTGACCAAACCCAAAATATTTCAAAATTTAAAATAATATTTAATTATTTGCTTTTAAATAAGAATGAGTCCAAATTATTATGGTTGTCTATAAATGATGTACCATGTCCGTATGCTTAAAATTATTCAATTTTCGATGTTTTAATTAAGTTTCTAGGATATTTAGTTATTACTTTATTCTCAAATCATATTTATTTTATATTTTTCGCCACAAATTTTAGTCATATTACTTGATAAAATTCACTATACATACATTATATATACAATATTATTTATGTAAAAAATACATAATTATGATATTTAAAGTTACATAAAGTTTCATTGTAAATTATCAAATATTTCTATAAATTTTCATGATTTCTTTAAAATTACAATCGAAATTTTGAATATCCCCAAAATTTTCATTGAAATTTCCATAAATTTACTACCCAATATCGACACGGATACCAAGATTTAATACCTTGGTTAGAACTAAGGGTGATCGCGGTTCGGTTTAGCGGTTTTTTTAATTAATTTCAAACCGAATTGCCAAGTACGGTTTGGAGGAAATAAAATTTTAAATTGCGGTTTTGTAAATCAAAACCGACTATGCGGTTTTGTGCGGTACGGTGCGGTTTGGCGGTTTTTCAAGATCTTTTACATTTTAAAACTAAATAAACATACAATGTTTGCCATATTTTTTGTTAAACTAATTAATAAAAAGATAATGATAATTCATAATTAAGAAAATACTTGTCCGGAAAATATTTATCAAGATTAAATTTCATGAATCATTAAAAAAAACACTAATGTCATTACATATTATTATATAAGTGTATCATACGTTTAGAACATGAAAAATACAAATATATCACTTTAAATATTTGTTTTACACCGAGTATAATTATAATATGTACATATTTTACTAATGTATATATATTTTATCAAATAAGAACACACTCATATATAAGAAAATGTCTTCATCTAGCTTGCATGAAAAGTAGTACGAGAAATTTGTATATAAACAAGTAATACAGAGAAATCTGTATATAAACAAGTAATATAAAATACGACATATTACAATTGTTTGTTTATTAAAATTTGTACACTAAAATCTGCAAAAAGATATTATAAAGTTATAAAACCATAAGTAATCTAACGCGACATTGCTATTACAAATAATGTAATAGTTAAATAGAACAAATGTTATAAATATAGTCTATAATACTTTTTTTCATCAAAACTCTTCAAGTGTCTATTATATAAAAAAAATATAACACTAAAATATCATAAGTTATTATCACTCTAAAAGTTTCAAGCACAAATGTTAATTGAACATATTATTGATCTTGTAAAGGATATAACCATATCAATTCAATAACAAATATTAAATAAAACTACAAATATGAATAGTATTACGAGTAAAACCTATTAAAAGTTCAAATTAAAAAAAAATAATATACATACATATATAATATACATATGTATGTAGGCGGTGGCGGTGCGGTACGGTTTTTTTAACACTAATTTTGAAACCAAATCGCATAGGGCGGTGCGGTTTTCATTTAAATTTTAAACCACGATTTGCTTAGAAATTTGACAAAAAACGGTGCGGTTCGGTGCGGACGGTTTTTCGAAACCAATGCTCACCCCTAGTTAGAACTGTGTCTTTCCCAATTTTTATTACTTATGTTCTAGAATACACGGGCACGGTGCGGCATGGTGCGGACACATGTAAGACACGTCTTGGTCGTGTCGAGATTTATAAAGAAAAGAAACAAATGTTGACACCGTGGCAGACACGGCTGTCAATGTCTTCGGCATGTCTGCTGATGAAGAAATCCGGATCCTTGCAGCGATAAGGTGGCAGCGGAGACGGTCAACACAGTTGTGATGGAAGTCTACTCCTCCAATGGTGGAAGAAGAAGCAAATGGCAGCCAAAATAGGAAAAAGAAATTTGGTGAAGGAGAGATGAGGAGAAACTTACCTTACTTAGAATAGAAAGAAGAAATGAAAACAAGAAGGGACAGTAACAGAAAAATGGAGGAAAAACAAAGAAAAGGGGAAGAAATAATGGGGAGTCGGCGTACGGATTTGAATTATGAGAGAGAACTATACACTTATTTAGTTATACAGTTTCTCACTTTATTTGTCTTTTCTCTAAATTATTATAAGTTTGGGCTGCGACTATAAATGAACAAGTGGCCGGCCCATAGGATAAGGTTTTGGTCTAATTGACATTTTATTTTGGCTAGATGGATGAAGCTAATGCTCATTTGTGTCTATATATATATATATATATAATATAATATATATATATATACAAATATTATTATTTATATATTTTATTTATGCGTGTCTTCGCCGTATCGTGTCCTAATATTTTTAGAAAATACTATGTCATTGTGCCCGTATTATGTCGTGTCCGTGCAATATAGCTTATATGTTATGCAAGCACTTGCTTACCAAAAAAAATGTTAAACAAGTATCGTCACCTACGTGGAAAATGCATATCGTACTAATCACTGCATAATGAGATAAGCAGATAAAGATCACTAAGAAGATGGTTGTACTAGCCTCCTGAGTATGTATTCCTAGAGGAGGCCTATAAGCCTATTAAATTGATACGACTCATTTACAAGGGTAAAAGGCACACTATTTTTCATACTTCACTACTACAAAAATGACCTATGACAACGGTTCTTTTGGGCCTATGACAGCGATTTTAATCGCTGTCATAAGTACCGCTGTTATAGGGGTGGACCTATTACAGCGGTTTTTAACCGTTGTAATAGATCAACCTATGACAGCAGTTCCCTGAAAACCGCTGTCATAGGGTCACCCTATGACAATGGTTTCCAAGAAACCGCTGTCGAAAAACCAAAAAAAAAAACTAAAGGACCTGTGACAGCGGTTTTCGGAAGAATCGCTGTCACAGGTTCGAACTGTGACAGCAGTTCCGGAAGAACCGCTGTCATAAGTACAAATTTTTTTTTGTTTTTTTTTAATTATTTATTACCTTGTCATGATAGTACCTGTACAGTAATATGCAATAAATCAACCAACAAATTTCAACTAACAACAAAACATATTCAACATAAACAAACATCACCCCAAACTTCAATATTACCATCTCTTTCCTCCAACAATAAAATGTGATAATCTCCAACAAAATGTACAATCAACTAATTAAATTACTAATGACCTTCCAAAATACAATAAATCAAATCTCAATTTACAACAAGTCACAATGTACAAAAACTACATTACCTAATTTCTAAGGAGCTGCTAAGAAAATGTAACGTGCAACTTCGCAGCGTACTTCATCAATTTGCTCATCAGTATAGAAGGATTGACAATCATGAAAATACTGTAAGATATATATATATAGAGAAAGATTAATTGCAAAGTGAAATAACGTTTCAATTACCTACCAAAGGTTTAATAATTTCAAAAGTAATAGAATTAAGTATATATTAGGATTATGTATACCGCTGTTGGGATTATAGATTGTCCGTGGTTAATAATCTCTTTCATGAATCTCATAACGAAATAGCCACAATCCACCTCGTTGGTCTGCCGGGGGCACTACAAAAGCAATCAAAGTTACGTTGTATTAGAAGACGAACTTCTATACGAATATATAATCTCATGAAACTAGAAAACGCTAACCTTTATAGTAAACCATTTACAGACCGACTTTTTGGATTTCCTGGATTGGTTGTTGCGGTTTGCACGAAATATGTGCACAGCTCTATAAAAAAATATAAAAAACAAGGAAATATGTTAAAAATAAGCAATTATGTTAAATAAATAAAATTTAAAAAATATTAAATATAATGGATACATTGATTGAATGAAAAACTTACTGATTGAATTTTAGTATCATATCATCTCGGTATTGCGGCTCACCATGCACAGAATCCAGATAGTAAACAATCTCTTTAAATGGATCAATTGCAAGCAACAACCAATGACCCCTACAAATCATTCAAAAGATAAGTTGAAAATTTGTTTTGAGTAGCTAGTTTTACAAATTAAAGTCGAGTCTTTAGTAGCTCACCCGGTGTTGTAAGGTGCAAGAAATAACTTATTCCGTTGTGCACTCTGTATCATAGCACGTGCTATGTACTGCACTTGTTGAACTGACGGGTCTGTTTGAGCAGCTATGGAATGTGAGCTAAGGAACCCGAAACTTGCTTCTTTCCCTTCGGGGATCACGTAGTTAAACCACAAACACCTAAATTGAGCATAAAAAATGAATTTCGAGTAACGAAAATAATCGTAGTTCAGATGTAATAAAATAATTAAAAAACTTACTTTATGTACGCTGTAACGATAGAGGCTCCTATCTCTTTTCTACGCAGAAGGTGACAGATCTCCTCCTTTCCAATGAACTCTGGGAATGAAAAATTCATAATGGCTTCGTCCATGTATATATTGATCTGGGCACCAATCTTCATCATCTTCGTGTACTTTCCCAGAAATACAAGGTCATTAGGGAGTCCATCTAGTTGAAGACCTGCACATATGTCTACTTCACCTGCAGGCTCGGCCACTTGAGATTTTCCTTTGACAGCTGACCGCTTCGACGTCCCTGACTTACGGTTTCTAGATGATTTGGACTATTTAAGCAAGAAAATAAAATATGAATGTTACACACCAAAGTATATTTAGTAACCTCAAACAAATTGTTATAATTTATTAATGACTAGCTATTAATTACATACCGGTGCATCAGTGACAATGACAAGACTCGCTGGCCAAGCAACAAAGGTACCCAGACCACTAGAAATGGTGATCATTTCATCATTGAGAGGGACGGGTAGGAGTGTATTCGCCTCAACTGCAGTGTCAATGCGCACTTTCACATTGTTGGTGGCTAATAGACAGTTGTGAAGTGTTCTATCAGTCTCCGATCGATTGTATAGCTGTCCTTTAGCCACCACACGATATGATGGTGATGAAAGTGCTAATTGACATGGAGTGATACCCTACAAACACACACACACACATATATATATATATATACAACATTATATTAGAAAGTTTTGTATGATTTACAGAAATAGAGAGTCGCAAGTTGTATGATTAATAAACAAGTTCAAATTTTTACCTCAGGAAGCATCTTATAACCTGGTTCTGGGCTGCTATCTTTCAAAGAAATCACGTCATCTTCATGTGGCTGACGCGAGTTAGGGGCTTCCAAAACATCAATTCGTTGTTGCATGGCAACCATAGTTTCAGAGAGGTTTTTCACCATGTTTCTCAAGTTTTCCATCTCCTTTTCTGAAGCAGGTTTTGGATCCTTAAAATAGTCTCTTTGTGAGACCCTAAAGCCAACACCCCTAACGCGACCCAGATGCTCTTTTCTTTTAATAGCTTTAGCCAATAGGTCATCTCGACTCGTCTCATTTCCACTATGGCTAGTACCCTTTTGTGAAATGCTCTCCTATAATAATATATTTTTAAAAATAAAAAAAAATAGTGAACCTTGTGCTTTCAATAGTATTTCAAAACAAACATACAACACTTTATAGAGTTAAAATTGCCAATAACTCACCATTTCATTCACCACTCTTCTAACATTTTCGTTATCTATTTGATTTGTCGCATCGGAACGCGCAACCCTCCACACGAGTGCTCGTGTCACATTTGTACAATTGGATCCCACATCCTTTCTTTTATTTCTCTATATTTTCATTAAAAAATATATGTATGCATTAACATAGAATTATTATTAAAAAAATTGTAAGGATTCACTGCTAAATGAACTACATACCTCCATTTGCTCCACAATAGCATGTCCAAGACTCCCTTTCCTGTAAGGATATTCAGGGTCCTTTACTCTTTCCTGATTGTTCATACTTATTTTCTGTTTATTACATTATCAAATTATTAGCTAAATATAAACGCAATAACCAACAAATGAAACCGTAAATTAAAATGACTAGCTACCTTCCAAGGTTCACCTAAGCGAACCTCTAAAAATGCTGCCCAATCGGCTTGGGATATCTCATATTGTGGAGGTGGATTGACATTAACGTTTCCATCATCATCTCGCACATACTTTCTGCTTATGTAGCTCCTGAAGTTACGTGCTAGCCTCCCAGCTTCTGCTAGTACGTACTTTTGTCGACTTTCGTCAATATCAAATGCCAACTACAAAAAACAAACAATAAAGTATATATAAAATTATAATTTAGAGAATATGATAATACATTTACACTTACAAATATGATAATATCCAAAATTACCTTCATCTCATCCCAAACGTTTTTTTTTATTGGTGACGGGACTTTTCGCCAATTACTCATGGTAATCGACACCTTCTGCCGAACCTGCACGCCTATATACCCAACAAATATTGATTTGTTGGGGTTAACTAGCTGACCTCTGTCATTCTAGCCGACAGGTAGCCTTATGCCTTTACTTCTGGCATTGATAACTTTTTTCATAGCCGTGACACCTCTCCGTATCTCCTTCTCATGACTGCTATCTGATCCATATACATCATCCTCAGGAAAACTACCATCAGGATTTGAAGCCATCGACCTACAAAAGACAAAAAATACAGAAGTTAGATTCATATAAATTTGGCAGATTCATTTGGCAATAATAATTTTCAAATTGAAGTAATAAATACAGAAGTTAGTAATAAATCACAAAATAAACAAAATTATCCTAAACCACAAAATAAACAAAATTTAATCCCCAATTAAACATAATTAACCCCCAGCTAAACCAAATTAACCTTAAAATCAATCAACCCCCTATTTCCCTTAAATTTTCCACAAAAACAGGCAAATCTCAAGAATATAAATTTTCTAACAACTAAGTATAAATATTGAAATAAGTCTATCATACAATTATGAAATAAGTTCAAATACCTTTCATCGTTTTCTTTTTGTCGTTGGCTTAGCAGTCTTTTACTTCCCATCGGTATGACCATTTTTTTTAGTACGGCGACGAATTGAAGGATTAATCCATATCCCCTCTTGGTGATCTTGTCGCATATACAATTCATCATGACTTATATCCAAGTCATCGTCACTATCAATTGATTGTGAATCACCTAATGAGATAGGATTTTCTCCATCATCTTCAATTTCTTCATAATCATCATCAATACATGTATTTTTGTTTGCCGATAAAACAATGGACCACCTCTTATCAATAGGATCGGTAACAAAAAATACTTGCTTAGCTTGTGACGCTAAAATGAAATGTTCATCTTTGTATCCCACCCTTTCAAGGTCTACTCGAGTGAAGCCTATTTCACTATTATCGACACCATGTTTATTGCCAACCCACCTACACCCAAATACAGGCACCCGAAACCAACTATAATCAAGATCCCATATACGTTCAATCACCCCGTAATATGATAAATCGGCATAGATAGGATTATTATCTTTCGCACTTGAGATATGCATTGCTTGAGCTACAAGACTCACACCACTATTCTGCATTGTACTTCGTTCATCTTGGTCTTTAGTCTAGAATGTGCGACCATTTATACGATAACCTGAATAACAAAATACTAGTCTGTCCGGACCCATCGAAAGTCGTGTCAATTTATCTGAAACTGAAAGTTGTGGATTCTCAATCTGTTTTTCTTCAAAATGCTTTCGGAACCAATCGATGAAACTCTTATTATGCTCTCTTGAAATCCAACTCTCATTTTTAATTGGATGGAATCTCCTAAGTTGGTTCTTATGCTCTTCAACATATGGGTCAACCTCATCGGTGTTGTGGAGCACATATAGGTGTGCCTGATCCCTTTGTGTAATACGAACACTAACTAATTGCTTTCCCATTAATCTGACTCCTTCTGTTCCCCCTCCCACAACATGAGACTTTGGAAGCTCTGCAACATTAGAATCTGCCAGATAGTCTGTGCAAAATGTAATGGCTTCATCAACTATGTACCATTCAACAATGCAACCTTCCGGTCGACTACGATTTTTCACGTAGCCTTTCAATACCTTCATATAATGCTCAGCCGGATACATAGATCTCATAAAAGCCGGTCCACATAGTTGAGTCTCTCTAACCAAGTGAATGGGTAGATGAGTCATTATATCAAAAAAAGCAGGTGGAAAATACATTTCAAGCTCACACAAAGTGATGACAATTTGTTTTTGAAGTGCAGGAAATTGCTCAAGATCAAACACCTTGCTCCACATTGCTTTGAAGAAGAAACACAATTTAGTTATCGTGTCTCTTAATTTTTTTGGCAAAATGGCCCGTTTAGCAATTGGTAGCAAATGATCCATGATTACATGACAATCGTGAGTCTTCAAGTACTTTCACTTCAAATCCTTCATTGATACAAGACTGTTAATGTTTGAAGAATACCCTTCTGGAACTTTCACTCCATTAAGAAACTCACATAATGCAATTTTTTCTTTCCTGGCTAGAGTGTGAGCTGCTTGAGGGAAATAAGTACGTTTCCCCTTATTTGTTGGTGCCAATTTTCCTTTTATCTTCATTTCAACCAAGTCTAACCGTGCCTTTACGCCATCTTTTGTCTTTCCGGGCACATTTAGAAGTGTACCAATGACGCTATCAAATACATATTTCTCAATATGCATTATATCGAGAAAATGTCTAACATGTAAAGACGTCCAATACGGCAACTCAAAGAAAATTGACCTTTTTTTCCACCCAGTTTTTGAAAGACCACCTGCAAAAATCTTTCCAAATTTAACCTCCAAGTCTCTTACATTCTCAAACACTTCTTCACCGGTTAAGCACTTAGGAGCTCGGCCTTCTTCTATATTCCCATTGAAAGCTTTCTTCCACCGACGATATCGATGGTTCCGATTTAGCCATCTCCGATGCCCTTGGAATGCATATTTCTGAGAGTGTGTCAATCGATATTGATCTGTACTCTTGACACATATGGGGCACCCACATTGGCCATGTACACCATATCCCTCGAGGTTTGCTCTTGCTGGAAAATCATTGATTGTTCCAAATAACATGACTCTGAGATTAAAATTTTCTTCTCTCAACCGATCATATACTTGAACACCGGTGTCCCACAACACCTTCAAATCCTCAATTAAAGGAGCCAAGTAGACATCTATATCATTTCCAGGTTGTTTTGGCCCAGAAATGAGTATAGGCATCATTATATGCTCTCGCTTCATGCATCGCGATGGGGGAAGGTTGTAGATCATCAAAATCACCGGCCATGTACTATGTGAGCTACTTTGCAAGCCATGAGGCTTCATGCCATCTGTAGCCAATACAAGGCGCAGGTTTCTTGATTATTCACCAAATTCAGGGAAATCATCATCACTATTTTTCCATTGAGGAGAATCTGAGGGACGTCGAATCTTGTCATCTTCAATCCTTTCTTCAAACCTTCTATCAGCATGCCATGTCAAGTCCTTGGCTAACTCTTTACTACTGTACATGCGCTTAAATCGTGGTATTATAGGCAAATACCACATGGTTTTGACAGGCGCAGATCCATTCTTCTTGTACCGTGAGGCGCCACATTTTGGACAGGCCTTCAATGATGCATAGTCAATTCTAAATATACGCAATCATTGAGACATGCATGTATCCTCTCATATCCCATGCCAATTGAGGTTAACATCCGTTTAGCCTCATAAGTACGATTAGGTAACACATTATCCTCAGGTAGCATGCTTTTTAATAAACCAAGCAAGTCTGTGAAACTCTTATCACTCCACCCATTGTTGGCTTTTAACTTGTATATGTTAAGAACTGCTTTCAATCTCGTGAATTTACTACCACTATACAGTGGTGTCTTTGAATCACTTGTCAAATTGTCAAACATTTTAGGACAATTTCGCAAATCCTCCTCAATCACATTTGTCATCTTCTCCAAACGATCAGGCTCATAATCATTTATGTTGAAATCCTGTGATGGATATGATGTACCACCTAAATCATCCAACGGGACACTGCTTTCACCGTGTCTTGTCTAACGTTTGTAGCTTTTATCAATTCCATTACACACCAAATGATCTTCCAACTCACGTGGACTAATTCTCTTTCCAAAACAACAACGTAAACACGGGCAAGTGATCCTACTTCGATCTGGTGCATGGTCAACCGCAAACTTTATGAACTCTTTCACCCCTTTCTCATACTGTTCCGACATACGATCTGCTAAAATCCAACTTCGATTCATTTTGATTCTGAATTAATCAAATTAAACAATTTCATCATCAGTTGATAGTTAAATTAATTAAATAATTTTTATTTTAATTTATTTCCCATTATTCTAGAAAAAATTCTGCAGAGTAACAACGCAAAAATTTCTACCAAGTTCTCGACTTAATCTTCACCCGGGTAGGTTGAATCCAACAAAATTAGGATCTTACGATTCGCTAAAATTCAATTTTGATCTTAATTAATTAAATTAAACAATTTTAACATCAGTTGAGTTAAATTATTTAAACTATTTTCATTTTAATTTATTTCACGTTATCCTAGAAAAAATTCGGCAGAGTACCGACGCAAAAATTTCTACCAAGTTCTCGACTTAATCTTCCCCCAAACTTGCAACCAACAAAATTTGTATATTTCAACCACAACAAACCCAATATTATAATCTTTCACCCACAACAAACCCAAAATGCCAATCTTACTATACGAAAATATTGATCACCAGTTGGATCACATAAAACATCATATTTCTACAAATATTGATCACCAGTTGGATCACATAAATCACATAAAACTAAAAATAAAGCACCATTTTATAAAAATATATTGATCACCAGTTGAATCACATAAAGCATCATATTTCCAACAACTACAAATATTGATCACCAGTCGGATCACATAAATCACATAAAACTATAAATAAAACATCATATTTTCAGCAACTAAGTATAAATATAGATCACCAGTTGGATCAATGCACCCTAAACCACCAAATAACCACAATTTAATCTCAAATCAAACGCAATTAACACCCGACTAACCAAAATTAATACTAAATTCAGTCAAATTCCTAGTTCCCTTAAATTTTTTAATAAATAGGCAAATCTCAAGAATATACACAAATATATATACATACACCCACACAAACACAAATATATATACATATACACCCACATATACAAAAAATATACATACACCCACACATACACAAATATATATACATACACCCATATATACACAAATACACTCACACATACACAAATATATATACACCCACGCATACACAAATATATATACATACACCCATATATACACAAATACACTCACACATACACAAATATATATACACCCACACAACACAAATATATATACATACACCCATATATACACAAATACACTCACACATACACAAATATATATACATACACTCATATATGCATACAACCACATATACATACATCTATATATACTCTATGTGTGTATATATAATTATTTATCTAAAAGAAAATACCTAAACTAAATGGACCACGGCGGCGGCAGCGGCGGCGGCGGCTACTATGTATAAATATATATAGAGTTAATTTTATATATATATATAGAATATATACATATATATGCACATATATATATGTATATCTATAAAGAGAAAGAGAGAGAGAGAGCAATATCGGAGCGACGGCGGCGGACGGAGGACGGAGGGGTAACCGGCGGCGCAAGAGAGAGAAGTAGATCGAGAGATAGAGAGAGAAACCGAGAGTGAGAGAGAGAGAGAAACCAAGAGTGTACAGACGGCGGACGGTGGTGTTGGTGGTGGTTGTGAGAGAGTTGAGAGAGAGAGCGAGAGAGAGAGAGAGAGAGAGAGAGAGAGAGAGAGAGAGAGAGAGAGAGAGAGAGAGAGTGAGTGAGTGACAGAGAGGGGGGGCCGGGTTGTAGAAAACCCGGCCCCTGTGGCAGCGGTTCGGCCGAACCCCTGGAACATGTGTGTTTGTGCCAGCGGTTCGGCCGAACCGCTGTCACATGTATACTTTGTGACAGCGGTTCTGGCTGAACCGCTGTCGCGTTCAATTTTTTTTTTTTTTAAATTTTGTTCTGACACCTATGACAGCGGTTCGGCTTGAACCGCTGTCATAGGTCCGAACCGAGTAACCCCTATTACAGCAATTTTTCAAAACCGTTGTCATAGGTACGCTGTAATAGGGCTTTTTTGTGGTAGTGCTTAATTCACTCTTTTCAACGCCCACTCAGTATTCTCTATCTACTCTTTATTTCCTTGACATTTATATTACTTTTCATGGAGTATGGAAAATGTAATGGCCTGATCCACTCTTAAAAGGTTCGTAGTCTTCTTGATTTCTCAAATCCGATCTCTATGCGTCTGTGATATCGAGGTCAAACCTACAAATCACCAGCATTACATCAAGAAAAAAATTTGAGTTTTTGCTAGCATCTAGAGGACGAAAATACCATCTTACCTAAAAAAAGATTTCTGACACGCTAAAAGCTAACGTGCTTGGTAGCAAGTGCACTAGTCGTGTGTAGTAATAAATGGACAAAAAGTCCGGGTTGTCGAACCACGGAGACTTGAATTTTAGTTTAAGATTCGTAATGAAGTAAACAATTAAAGTAAGAGTAAATTCAAATAAAAGTGCAAAGAACAAGAACAAAGATGAGCAAACGATTGAAACTCAAATATGAAGAGTGACTAAGGCGCATGAGAGGCTCAATTTGATCCATATCCTTATTAAGAATCTTATTGAATCATTAGACTTATGTTCCTATGGTGAAAGCTCCTAAAGTAAAGAATAACCGATGTCTCGTGATAGACTCCTATACTTAAGTGATGGTTTCCTAAGTATTTCTACCCGAAAATCTAACCACTAAGCATGCATTAACAAACTAGAGCTTCCTCGATATAAATCGAACGACTTCACCCGGGAATCTTTACCTATGTCTAGGGCAATTCCTCATTGGTTGCGGGTTATGGTGTGAATTTCATGCACCCTAGATCAAATTTCTTTCGAAATATTCACCTAGACAATTTATCAAACACATGTACGTAGAACAAATACAAATTCACAACACATAGCAACACATGAATTGATTCAAACAAACAAATATTATATAGATACTTCACAAATAGGCCTTCACATGGCCTTAGTCTTATAGATCTAGTTCATAAACAATGGTACAAGAAAATCTAAAGCAAACATGTATTTATTCATTGACAAATATATAATGAAAGCAATGGAAAACTCCCTAATACACTTGGTTGATGATGAAATCAAGTTGGAAGCTTCAATTCCTTGCCCTTCCTCCTTCTTGTCCTCCAAAATATGATTTAGATGGCTATTTTTAGCCCCAAAAGGGCCTAAAAACCGAAACCCCCTTTCTTTTCTTTCATTTTTGGCCTTTATACCTTCAAAACCGCTGTATCGGCGCCCAGGCGTGACCTAAATGGCGCCTAGGCGCGGTCCAGGTGGACTAAATGGCTTGGGGAATAAGTTGGCTGGCGCCTAGGCGCGGGTGAGGTGGCACCTGATGCAGAGTCTGAACCGTTTTCTTGTTTTTCAGCGCAGTAATTGTATTTTCTTCGTAACTTTCTCCACGGACCTCGGATTTGGATGATTCAAGTTGCCACGTGAAGCCAAGACAGAGATTTACAACTTTGTAGAAGAAAACTTCCTCAAATTAGATTTCAAAATACACTGAAATACTGTGTTTTTGTGCACTTTACGTCAATTGCAGTGATTTTCCACGTTTACTCAATAAGCACATAGATTATACGCATATGTGGCTTAAATAAACTGATAAATGAATCTAAAACATAAACGTAAGGGCTTAAAAATACGTAAAAACGACTCTTATCAACCCCCTCACACTTATCAATTGCTCGACCTCGAGCAATAAGAATTCTAAGATATGGAAACATCATCAAACAAGGGAGAAACGAAAAGAAAACTACTAACTAACTCACTTTCGTGGAGTACACGGTTGCATTTAGCGGATGCAACAAGCCTTTGAACCCTTGAGTTACCTCAAATGACGAGTTATAGTCTCGTGAGGGTTTGCATACGATATACCCACAAAATCGAAGGAATTTCAACCACAATCAATCAAAGCAAATCAATATGATTAATAATAAACCAATGGCATGAATTCATCCGTTTAAGCTCAGAATTACATATATATACACGTCACATACTTGATCATGTTACGCCTTAACCTCGAAAAAACCATCCTAAGGGTGTAGTGATGATAAATCTAAGGTATTATAGTTGAGTGGCATTCTTACCACTTTTCAAGCATTAATCCTATATCTATCAACTTTCGATTAGTCACAAGGCATGAGAATTGAAGAGAACTTCATAGCTAATTAAAATTCATCACTTTATCCACTTTAGGCTTTAACTTATGCAACTTTCAACTCAAAACATTAGAGGTTAGACCATGTGCAATGTTCGGTTCTCTTAGGCTTTCTATGACACCCTTGTAACGAGCTTTAGGCCAATAACTCCCAAACCGGACGGCCTTAGGGTATTAAGTGTAGAGACACTCCTAAGGGCTTAATCACTCGAGTGTCAAAGGCCACAAAACAAAACTAGGTTCTTATTCCCTTTACACTTGCATTGGCTTGGGCTTAGCTCAAATTAGCATAATAGTACAGTATTCTAGGCATGGTGCTCTTCGCCCCCAGTATCTATTAAGCCTGACTTTTGCAGTCATACCAATGTTCAACCTCTTTTATTATTGTTAAGCATACAAATTTAACATTCTCATCTCATAACACATGTGAAAAATCTAAGTTGATATTTCCGGGATCAAGCCTTTAAATGTTTCAAAATGGTTGTCCACTCGACTCCTCTACCCTCGACTTATGTGCATATGTGAATCATCTTAAGGACAATCTAGTCACGTTTAGGGTCCCACAAGCAAGGAAATGATGTGTATAGTCATAAAAGTTCAAATTGATAGAGAAAACATGTCATTGATTCAAATTAACCATTCTCAATGCATCGAGTGAAGGGTTAAAATTCTATCCAAAAATTTGTTATGCTTGAATTTTCACAAAAATTAGTACAAAACACATGCAATAGCAACGATTCCCCCAAACTTGAGCTACAAACAAGATCAGATGACACATAAGATTAATAAGCGCTATTTATGCCACCCCTCCAAACTTAAACTCAATATTGCCCTCAATGTTGACTCAATCATACACACTCAAAAGGGGGTAAACGAGAGTACTTACAACAAGGGTGCTAAAAAGCAACCCTTAAATCACGTGAGATCCACTCCAAGCTCAAATCCACAACGAAAGATCTCCAATGAAAAACTCGGCTACTTCATGTTATGTACTCACAATACAAACCATCAAGACTCAAAGAAAAGCATGCCAAAAGTGCATGCTTGAACATAACATAAAGAAACGAACTAAACATGACAAAAACGAAAGCAAAAAGAAAAGAAAACTTACAAACTTGAGTTGCCTCCCAAGAAGCGCTTGTTTAAAGTCATTAGCTTGACTTTATCGGGCCGGCTTAAGGAGGGTTCCGTATGAATGCCTTATTTGTTCTCCAATCCATTCTCATGTTTCGGTTCACTCTTTGGTCATTTGGAAAGAAGATTTGCCGATTCTTTGTGAAAAATACCCTATGTTGAGACCAAGAAATCATCCACTCACGAGTTTTTCCATTGTCCCTCAACACTTCAATTACCCTATCTTCCCCATGCTTCTGGTGATAGTGTGAACTTTTCTCCAAGCTAGAGATAATATCTCGTTTTTCTTCACCAATTATCTTGACATATTTCAACTCCATGATGTATGGATGTAGAAGATTATTGGCTCGTTTTTCCTGAAAGTGCTCAACACTAAAAGGATCAAAAGCATCAATGTGTAAATTCAAATCCAAATCAAGTGGATGCTCAAAAACCTCATAGTTATTGAAATTAACCATATCATCTTTTATATTCATTGACAACTTACCATCGGCGGCATCAAGTACCGACTTACCTATAGCTAGGGAGTAAGGCAAAGGAATGGCAACAGCCTCAGAATGGATAGGAGTCGAATGCTCATTGATGGAGGGGTCTGCCACGGATGTTTGAACGTCATGGCCTGCATTTTCGAAAGTGCTGTGCAGAGGATAATCTTTCAAATTTTCCAACTTTCCTTCAATCAACATCACGATGTTGTATTCCTCCTTCAAATTCTCTTCAGGTCACACGCCAGTGCCTCCAGTGCTTTCTCAGACATGTCGCTCGATAGTTGCTTGAGTTGATGACTCATCTCCTTCATTTCCCGCCATACATCCTTCATCGTAAGGCGGAGCTCTCCAATGGTGTTATCAAATTGTTCCTCTGGAGTAGGAATTCTCACTTGGTCTTGTTGATAATTTCCTTGCCCCTTCGGGTTTTCCTCAAAATTGCCAATTTCCTCAACCGCTTTAACACTCGTAACCTTTTTGGGGGAAATTTCTTCAACATCATCCTCAGGGTACCACTCATCCTCTTGTGCCAATTGCTTAAGTGTTCTCCATGCAGTCCGATCATCTAATCCCAATAAATCACCACCGGCTCCAGCATTGAGTCGATGCCTAACCCTCGATCGAACCCCATCATAAAAATATTGCACAAGATCGCATAGAGAGTAATTATGTGATGGACATTTTCTAAGCATAAACATGTACCTTACCCATGCATTTACCAATGACTCATTTGTTTTCTGCTTAAATCCCCATATTTCACTTCGGAGCTCATTTACCTTTGATGGTGGAAAGAATTTATCCAAAAATAAATCCGTAAGCTTTTCCCAAGTCATGATGGATTGTGGGAGAAGAGACTTATACCAAGTGGTTCCCTTATCCTTGAGGGAAAAATGGAAGAATCAAAAGCGAAGAGAGTCGAGATCTCTTGGATGGAGTTGTATGGTTGAGAGGATGTTGTCAAAATTTTCCAAGTGATCATATGGTGATTCACTTGGATCCCCATAAAATGGGTTGTTCTGAACCATGGTGAGTAGGTGAGGCGGAACTTGGATATTTGGTATGGTGAAGTCCAGAATAATCACAGGTCTCTGTATAGGGTGAACTCGTCGTGGTTGACTACTACGAATGGATGCAAGAGGCACTGGTGGTTGCATAGCCTGTATGATATTTTGCAACCACTCTCTATTTTTCGGAAGGTTAATATCTGGAAAGTTACCAGCCATTGCTAGCTAGTCCTGAAATACAAAACAGAAATAAAATAAATACTAAAAAAAAGAAAGAAAAAACTTACACTAAAATCAAAAATTAAAATAAACAAGTCCCCGGCAACGGCGCCAAAAACTTGACACGCTAAAAGCTAACGTGCTTGGTAGCAAGTGCACTAGTCGTGTGTAGTAATAAATGGACAAAAAGTCCGGGTTGTCGAACCACGGAGACTTGAATTTTAGTTTAAGATTCGTAATGAAGTAAACAATTAAAGTAAGAGTAAATTCAAATAAAAGTGCAAAGAACAAGAACAAAGATGAGCAAACGATTGAAACTCAAATATGAAGAGTGACTAAGGCGCATGAGAGGCTCAATTTGATCCATATCCTTATTAAGAATCTTATTGAATCATTAGACTTATGTTCCTATGGTGAAAGCTCCTAAAGTAAAGAATAACCGATGTCTCGTGATAGACTCCTATACTTCAGTGATGGTTTCCTAAGTATTTCTACCCGAAAATCTAACCACTAAGCATGCATTAACAAACTAGAGCTTCCTCGATATAAATCGAACGACTTCACCCGGGAATCTTTACCTATGTCTAGGGCAATTCCTCATTGGTTGCGGGTTATGGTGTGAATTTCATGCACCCTTGATATATGTTATTTTTACACAAGTTTTACCCCTTTTATCAACTTAATTTTGATTGTTTCTTTAATAATTTGATCACATATGATGCTTTGAACCCGGTTTGCTTTGACTTTTCAGATTGGGTTAACAGCCGGAGGAAAGAGCAAGAACCGAAGGCAAAATGAAACAATTTTTGGAATTTTTCATGGCAACGCCGCGGCGTTCAACACGCGAACGCCGCGGCGTTCACAAGCAGTAGCCAACGCCGCGGCGTTCAAACAAGCGAACGCCGCGGCGTTCACAAGCAGTAGCCAACGCCGCGGCGTTCAACAAACGAACGCCGCGGCGTTCGAGGCGGCAGTGTTGGCCTATAAATACCTCTTTTAGCCATTTTTTACCCTAACTCACCTTGGATATCAGCAACCACACGAAAATAGAGAGAGAGGGAGCTTAGAAGAGAAGATTGAAGGTCAAAACATGGAGAATTCAACAAGGAATCCACATCTCTACAAGAATTAGGGAGTTTTTACATATTTGTTTCTTGAATTTGTTCAAATCTCCTATGACTTGTATGATTTATATTTGCACTTTTGACATGAATATGAGCTAAACTTGTTTGATTGAGGCCATGGATAGGCCATTTATGTTATTTTGATTGTTGATTTGTTGGTGTTTATTGGATTAATTTTGGTTTTAGCTATGTATTCAATATTTGATCTCAATGCTACATTTGCTTGATCACCAAGTGTTTGATAAAATGCCTAGGTTAGAGATCGAGAGATAATAACCTAGGGAAGATATAAACATTGAATACCCTATAGTTAAACCGACTAGAGATAGACTCGGTTTCTTTAGGTGGCTTTCCATTCACGTGGGGAATTCCTAGACCTTAAATGCATCCTCGTTAATCGGGTTTTCATATAGAGATATATAGGAAATCGTTACCAAGGGTAGGGTTGCTATGCCAAGAGATTGGGTGGTACGTACGTTAGGGAATTTCGCCTTAGCTAAATCAATCTAATAATCCAATAGAACCTAAATCACAATCTAAATGCATAATCGGTTGAACCATGTGCCTTGATCGCTTCTCTCTATTGTTTCCTCCCTTTATTTGGTGTGACGTTGCCTTAGTTTATTTCTCTAGTATTTATTAATTAGTTAATCAACCTTTCTATCGACCGATTTAACTTAGAATTGAGTAATATAGTAGTCTTGGTACTTAGATTATAGTTGTCCCTGCGGATACGATAACCCCGGACTTAGAAATCCACTTTACTACTTACGCGACCTAGTTCTCTTGCTAGGATTTTGTCGTGTCAAGTTTTTGGCGCCGTTGCCGGGGACAACTATTTTTATCTAATATTGAGATTCCCTTATTCTTTCTGAGCTTAGATCATTTCTTTTATTTTTAATTTGTGTGTCTTTCTTTGTGCAAGGTTTGATCTCGGTTAGTGCATGACCCGTACTAGTCGAGTGGGACTAGCGGAGTTGGACCCTGAAATTGAACGAACGTTTACTCGAGGGGTAAGACTACAAAGAGAGGCTCAACGTTATCAAGCTACAATGGATCCAAATCTGAATCCTCCTCCTATTCACATAGATCCCGCTATCTTAGAAGAAGCGGTTCGTCGGGAGCTTGCAAATCTTCGTGTTCATCAAAACCAACCAGAGGCGCCTCCGCAACGCCCTTTGAGGGATTATATGATGCCAAACATCCAAGGAGCCGCAGGGCCAATCGTTTTACCACCGGTAGAGGCTAACACTTTTCAAATCCTGCCGGGGTATATCCAAATGATAGGAAACCAGGTTCAATTCTCCGGTTTACAACATGATGATCCTCACGCTCATATAGCCACATTCTCGGAGATTATCCATACTTTCAAGAACAATGGAGTCACCGACGACGCCATACGCTTACGGTTATTTCCATTCTCTCTCAAAGACAAGGCTAAACAGTGGTTCAACTCTTTGCCAACCGCCTCTATCCGTACTTGGGAACAAATGGTGGATAAATTTTTGTCTAAGTATTTTCCACCGGGTAAGACGGCAGCAATGAAAAATGAAATCACCAGCTTTCGTCAATATGAGGGGGAATCACTTTATGAGGCATGGGAGCGTTTTAAGGAACTTTTGAGGAAATGCCCACACCATGGGTTAGCCGTGCCCACACTTGTTCAAACTTTCTATTTGGGTTTGGGACCGAATCTCCGTACGAATTTAGATGCCGCCGCGGGAGGTACTATCATGAACAAGTCACCTGAGGAAGCTTGGGCATTAATTGAGCTCATGGCCGAGAACAACTATCAATGGCCAACCGAACGAATCACGTTGCCCAAGAAGCCCGCCGGATTGTATGAAATTGGGAATAGCTCCACAGTAGCTGTTCAATTGGAGGCCCTAAACAAAAGATTGGATTCCTTCGGACTCATGCAAGGTACGGTAAATCAAGTTAAATCCACTTGTGAAAATTGTGGAGGTGATCACACAAACTTTGAGTGCTTACAAGGAGATGTGTGTGGGACATCTAACTCGGTTGAAAGTGCTAACTTCATGGGAAATGCAAGTCGTCAACAGAATAATCCCTACTCGAACTCTTTTAATCCGGGATGGAGGAATCATCCAAATTTCTCATGGAGCCAAAATTCGAATATGGCGAAACCACAACCACCAGGTTTTCAGCAAAACCAAGGAGGTTTCCAACAACCTCCATTTCAAAGGCAAGGGGGGCTCCAACAACCACAACAAAGCGAGAAAAAGAATAATATGGAAGATGGGTGGCAAAAGTTCATGATGGAGGCAACACAAAAGTTTCAATATCAAGAAATGATGTCCAAGAAACAAGAAGCAAGTTTAAAAAATCAAGAAATTGCACTAAAAAACTTAGAAAATCAAATTGGGCAAATTGCCAACATGCTTTCTGGACGAACCCAAGGCACGTTACCAAGTGATACCGAGAAAAATCCAAAGGAACAAGTTCAAGCAGTTTCACTTCGTAGCGGAAAGAACCTCGTTGATTCAAAATTGGGAGAGAAAATGGATGATACACCAGAACATTTGGATAAAACTAAGGCAACATCTAACTCCGGAAAGAACACCGAGACCTTATCCCCTGTTTCGGGACATTCCTCTACCGAACCCTCCGTGCCCAAACCAAGACCTCCATTTCCACTTGCATTACAAAAAGGAAAGTTAGATAAGCAATTTGCCAAGTTTCTTGATATATTTAAACAATTGCGTATTAACATTCCTCTTGTAGATGCTTTGTTGCAAATGCCGAGTTACGCTAAATATCTCAAGGATATCCTTTCTAACAAGAGAAAGTTGGAGGAACATGAAACTGTAGCCCTTACTGCAGAATGCTCGGCTATATTGCAAAACCGGATACCTCAAAAGCTTAAGGATCCCGGAAGCTTTACAATTCCTTGCACTATCGGTTCTATTTCTTTTTCTAAAGTTTTGTGTGATTCTGGTGCCAGTATTAATTTGTTGCCTTTGTCACTTTTCAGGAAATTAGGACTTGGCGAGCCCAAGCCTACCACTATTTCATTGCAACTCGCTGATAGGTCCATCAAGTACCCACGAGGAATAGTGGAAGATGTTTTAGTGAAAGTCGAAAAATTCATATTCCCAGTGGACTTTGTAGTTCTAGATATGGAGGAGGATGTCGAGCTACCACTCATTCTTGGTCGACCATTCCTCGCCACCGGACGAGCATTAATTGATATTGCCAATGGTCAATTAACTCTTAGAGTGGGAGATGAGCAAGTGACAATAAATGTGTATCATGCTATGCGAACACCATCTAATGATTCTACTTGTTTCCACATTGATGCATTTGATACCTTAATTTCTGAACACTTTCAGGGAAATCAATACGAAGATCAAGTGGAGGCATGTCTTGTGAATCCCATGGATGAGACAATGGAAAACAATAACTTGAGGGACGCTGTTGCTTTTCTCGAGGCAAATCCACCTTACAAACGAAGTTTTCGACCTCGTTTCGAAGTTCTGGATAGACCAATCACTTCATTACCAAAGCCCTCAATTGAAGAACCGCCACCTCTTGAGCTTAAACCTCTTCCTTCTCATCTCAAATATGCTTACTTACAAGATTCAGAATTTTTACCTGTTATAATCTCTTCATCTTTGACAGACATTATGGAGGAGAAGCTGCTTACGGTGTTGAAAGCCCATAAAAAGGCTTTTGGATGGAAAATAGCTGATATTAAAGGGATTTGCCCAACGGTATGTATGCATAAGATCCTCATGGAGGATGAGTATAAGCCCACCATTCAACCGCAAAGACGACTCAATCCAATGATGCAAGAAGTTGTTAAAAAGGAGGTAATTAAGCTACTCGATGCAGGTATTATCTATCCTATCTCCGATAGCAATTGGGTGAGTCCAACTCAAGTGGTCCCGAAGAAAGGAGGTATGACTGTTATTACCAATGCTAACAATGAATTAATTCCCACACGAACAGTTACCGGGTGGCGAGTATGCATTGATTATCGAAAATTAAATGAGGCCACCCGGAAAGACCACTTTCCCCTTCCCTTCATTGATCAAATGCTTGAGAGGTTAGCCGGGCATGAGTTTTATTGCTTCCTAGATGGCTACTCTGGCTATAATCAAATTGCCATCACACCTGAGGATCAAGAGAAAACCACTTTCACTTGTCCTTATGGCACATTTGCTTATAGGCGGATGCCATTTGGCCTATGTAATGCCCCTGCCACCTTTCAACGATGTATGATGGCTATTTTTCATGACATGGTCGAGGATTCCCTAGAAATTTTTATGGATGATTTTTCAGTTTTTGGAACTTCTTTCGATACATGTCTTAACCATTTAACACGTGTTCTAAAACGATGTGAAGAAACTAATCTTGTGTTAAATTGGGAAAAGTGTCATTTTATGGTTCAAGAAGGAATTGTGCTTGGCCACAAAATCTCTCACAAGGGGATTGAAGTGGATAAAGCTAAAATTGAGGTCATTGAAAAGCTTCCCCCACCCTCTTCGGTGAAAGCCGTCAGGAGTTTTCTGGGTCATGCAGGATTTTACAGGCGTTTCATTTTAAACTTTTCGAAAATTGCTAAACCATTATCTAATTTGTTGGTAAAAGATACACCGTTTAACTTTGATGATAAGTGTTTGCAGGCTTTTCACACGCTCAAGGAAAAATTAATTTCAGCGCCCATCATGGCACCTCCAGATTGGAACCTCCCATTTGAGCTTATGTGTGATGCTAGTGATTCAGCAGTTGGAGCTGTACTCGGACAAAGGAAAGATAAGGTATTCTACACCATTTATTATGCGAGTCGAACTTTAAATGATGCTCAGTTAAATTATGCCACGACGGAAAAGGAATTGCTAGCTATAGTTTTTGCATTTGATAAGTTTCATTCATACCTTGTCTTGAACAAAGTCATTGTTTACACTGATCACTCTGCACTTAAGTATCTACTTGCAAAGAAGGATGCCAAACCTCGCCTTATTAGATGGATTCTTCTTCTCCAAGAATTTGATCTAGAAATTAGGGATAAAAAGGGAGTTGAGAATGTGGTAGCTGACCATTTGTCTAGGATAGAAGCCCCTGTCTCCGATTCAATCATTGAAAAACCAATTGGGGAAGAGTTTCCGGATGAACAATTGTATACGGTGATTCATGGTGCTTTCCCCTGGTATGCTGATTTTGCAAATTATGTTGTCATGGGTGCACTTCCCCCTAATCTCACTTTTTATCAAAAGAAGAAATTTTTATCTGATGTCAAGCATTATTTTTGGGAAGAGCCATTTTTGTTTAAGAATTGTGCAGATGGCATTATCAGGCGTTGTGTCCCGGCAGAAGAAATGACATCTATTATGAGCCATTGCCATGATGGCAAGGTAGGTGGCCACTTTGGGCCTACTAAGACCGCCTCAAAAGTTCTCCAATCAGGTTTTTTCTGGCCCTCCCTATTTAAAGATGTGCATGCGTATGTATCTTCTTGTGATCAATGCCAAAGAACAGGGAATATTTCGAGGAAACATGAAATGCCGTTAAACAACATACTAGAATGCGAACTTTTTGATGTTTGGGGCATTGACTTTATGGGACCATTCCCTAGCTCATGCTCCAATAAATACATTCTAGTAGCGGTTGATTATGTGTCTAAATGGGTCGAAGCGGAGGCTTTACGTACGAATGATTCAAGGGTGGTAGTTAAATTTTTGAAAAAACACATTTTCACGCGATTCGGTACCCCTCGAGCCATTATAAGTGATGGTGGCACTCATTTTTGCAACAAACAGTTTGATAATCTTTTGCAAAAATATGGTGTCACACATAAGATTTCCACACCGTACCACCCTCAAACGAGTGGTCAAGTTGAAGTGTCCAATCGGGAACTTAAACGCATCCTTGAGAAAACGGTAAATTCATCTCGAAAAGATTGGTCTCTTAAGTTAGATGATGCCCTGTGGGCATATCGAACTGCGTTTAAGACACCTATTGGCATGTCACCTTACCGACTCGTTTTTGGGAAAGCTTGCCACCTACCCGTTGAGCTAGAGCATAGGGCATTTTGGGCAATTAAATTGCTTAATTTTGATTTGCAAGATGTTGGCAAACACAGGTTGTTGCAATTGAATGAGCTGGATGAGTTCCGACAGGAGGCCTATGAAAACGCAAAAATCTACAAGGAACGAACAAAACGCTGGCACGACAAGTGCATCACACCGAGGGAGTTTACCGAGGGAGAACAGGTCCTTTTATTCAATTCCCGCCTCCGCCTTTTTCCCGGTAAACTACGCTCTAAATGGTCAGGACCTTTCACTGTCATGAAAGTTTACCCCTCCGGTGCGGTTGAAATTTCACACGAAACAAAGGGTTCATTCATTGTTAATGGCCACCGTTTGAAACACTATGAAGGAAGTGGTTGTATGAGGGACCATGTGCACGTTACCCTCGCTGACCCACCACATTGATTGCACCTACGTCAAGCTAACGACTATAAACAAGCGCTTCTTGGGAGGCAACCCAAGTTCTTTTTTTTGTTTTATTTTATTTATTTTCCTTTCATTTCACTTTGTCTTTTCTTCGTTTTGTTTCTGTTTAATATTTTTACGATGTGTTTTCATCGTGTTTGCAGGTTTTCCATTCATTCGCACAATTCGACGCCAGCAGCCCTTTCCCTTTAAAAAAAAAAAAAAAAAAAAACGGGTTGACTCAACGCCGCGGCGTTCGCTACTGCATCCCAACGCCGCGGCGTTCGCTACTGCATCCCAACGCCGCGGCGTTCGCTACTGCACCCCAACGCCGCGGCGTTATAAATCGAACGCCGCGGCGTTATAAATCGAACGCCGCGGCGTTCGATGCATATATGCCCAGCCGATTTTCCCCTTTCCCCATTTCCCTTCAACTTTATTTTTTATTTCCAAACCCTAACTCTTCCCCCCCTTCCAAAAAAATCCAAATTCCTCCCACATCACTCCATCTCTCTCCAATTCATCTTGAATCCACATTTCCCAACCGATTTATTACACTTCCCACCGATCAAAAATCACAATTTCGGCCGAAAATCCACATTCCCGACTCCACCACCGCCGCCGCCGGAATTGCACCGCCACCGCCGGAATTGTGCCGCCACCACCGGACTTTACCTTGCATTTTCATCTCTTTGGGTAAAGTAATAGCTTCCTACATCACTTTGTGATAATTGTCTACCCATTTTGGATTAAGGTTCATATATTCTTTGTGGTAAATTTTGGGGTGCAAATTAATTTTAAGTATTGAATTGTTGATGATATCGTGCATTTGGTTGGTAGTTGCGAGCATCATTCGGGTTGGTTGAATTTTGTGGGTTTTCTTTTCTCGCTCGTTTTACATTGTCCAGTCGTGAGCTTGTTGTGCTTGTGGAGTTGAGAAAAATTTGGTTGTGGGAGTGATTTGTTGAAGAAGTTTGGGGATACCGAGTTTGAAATCAGTCGTGTGGGTGACTAGAACGTTCTATCTTGGATACGTGTTGCCTAGTGTTAGGGGGTTTAAAATGAGCCCGCGACTTTCTAAGGGAAACAAAGGCAAGGCTAAAGTGAATACTTCTACTCCAGCGGATGACCCGCTGTATGATTGTGATAAATTTGTTAGCCTCGCCGCCTCTGTTTGTTTTTCCGAAAAATTGACAAAGAAGAATGTGGTGGATGAGCGAGCGTTGGATTGTTCGATTGAACCATTCAGGACGAATATTAGGAATTGAGGTTGGTTTGAGTTTGCTACGCAGCCCGGGGAGGCTATTATTCCTTTAGTCAAAGAATTTTATGCCAATGCCACCGGCAAGTCCGAAAACGTACACCGTTTAGTCTCTGTTCAGGTCAGGGGGCGCAATGTTACCATTTCTTCCACAAAAATCAATGAAGTACTTCACATCCCCATCCCTCGCCCGGATCAGTTTGAGACGTTTTTACAGGACATTGATTATGCTGCAATCCACTCTGCCCTTTGTTATCCAGAGTCTATTTGGACAGGTTTCAAGGACTCCCGTCCTATCTCAATCAAGGCATGTAACCTCAACACCACGGCCCGCACATGGTATTACTTTGTTTGCGCTCGCCTCATCCCGACATTATCTTTGAGCACAGCTACTCGCGAGCGAGTCGAGGTTGTCTATGCTATTCATCATGGTCTCAACATCAACGTGGGCAAACTGATTAAGCAACAATTGATTCAGTCCATCATTGAGTGTTCTGGTGCCAAGAAGAATCTTTGTTTCCCCTCCCTCATCACCGCACTGTGCAAGAACGCCGGCGTCCAGTACTCGCCGATGGAGCATGTTGAGGTGCCGCGCCGGATTATTTCATACACACAGATTTGCCAAGCCGAGACTATAGCTGCTCGTTCTGGTCACCGGGCCTGCCGACCCACCGCCACATCATCCACCACCGCCCCCGCTCTGCCTGCTCCGCCACGTCGCAAAGCCCCACCGCGTGTTTCATCTTCTTCCGGTGTAGCGCCTGATGTCCCGCAGTGGGCAGTTGAGTTGGATCACAAGATGACACGTATTGATCAGAATATTCTTGCTGCGCGATGGGACGCACACCGCCGATGGCAGTTTATGGAGAGTGCTATTCGGGCTAATGCATTTGGCCCTTGGCCCGGCGTTTGGCCCGAGTTTCCCCAGTTTGATCCGCTTGCTCCACTACACCCTCAACCCCAGCCTCCAGAGCCCGCTGCCGTCCCTGAAAATGACGAGGAGGGTGAGGACGATGAGGATGATGAGACTGACGAGGACGAGACGGCGTCGGATGAGTAGTCGGATGTTGCCGTAGTTTGAGAGCTTTTCACTTTTTAATTATCTACTTTACTATGTTATGATTGGCTGTAACTCTTTCGTATTCGATGCTTGTACTGTTTCCTTTGGTTTTGTTTGCGTTTTCGTGTTTTTGCTTCTCTTTCATGCTCTTTTGTTCACTTTCATGCGTTGATGTGGGTCACTTGAGTTTTCCTTCCGGCAGGTTTTAATAATGATTTCACTCCGGGATCTGAGACGCCACCGTTCTCCCTCCGTTCTCTAAATTTCAGGGATGTATCGCTTTTCCCTCTCCTATACTTACGTTTTGCAACATTGAGGACACTGTTTCATTTCAGTTTGGGGGTGGGCGTACATTTTTGCATGTTGCTCGTGTTTCTTTTGTTGAGTGTACCCTTGCGTAAGAACAGAATGCATTCGAATATCTCTACTCTGTCGAAGTCAAAGTTCCTTGTCTGTGGTCAACATGTCATATATTGTGACTTGAAAGCCCTTTTTAGTCATGCTTATGCGAATTATTGCGGTTTTAAAACGTTGAACTTTCAATTTTTTCTTTGACTATGAAGTGTGCATTAATGTTGTGAAGTCACAAAATGATTTAGGCCATCTTTCATTTTTGTTAGCCTTACATTTTGGCCTTCTCTATATTGCATAATCTCTAGACCTTGACTTGAGCCGTATTGATAAGAATGGAGTGTGCTATGCACACTAGAAACCACCATTCGTCTTTCTTTCATAAGCCATGACAACCACCTTCTAGCCTAAAAGAAAAACAATGTCTTGCACCCAATCAAGAGAGTTTAGAACTTCATATCATTTGACTTGAATATGGGTAGTCACCTTGTTTTGATTTGAATGAATATGAGTTAGATAGTGATGTTTTGGCTATGTTGAGATTTTTGAGGTTTGAAGTATTATGTAAAAAAGGGGATGAAATGAAAACTTGAGAAATGGGCTAAATAGTCGAGAGAGAGATATATATGAAAAAAAAAAATTGTGCTATCGACTAGGCTTGAATCTTGGCACTCAATTGGATCATTTGGCTTGGAATTTTGTGTACAACCCAATATGAAAAGAAACAAGTTTGGGGGTTGTAAGTTGAAAGGCAAAATAGAATGAAAAAGGGATAAGTGATAAGTTGTGAAAGTTTATATGGTTTATATGAGAATTTAGCTCGATGATTTTGAAGTCATAGGCTCTCTTGACTTAGTCACTTTATCCATATCTTCCGGTCCTAGCCATCACCTAGCCTTACATTACAAGCCGGAAAGACCTTTTGATTGTGACTTTTGCACTTTATACACACCGATGAGTTAACGAATATTGAATTGTTTCAATGTCTTTACTTTCCAGTTGATTTGCATAATCTTTTCTAAAGTTGTGCTCTTGACATGAATATGGATGTGGGAGTTCATGATTTAGGGATGGAAACTAAGATTTTGTGTGGTTTTTGAATTGTTGAATGTTCAAAGTTTTGGGTGACTATTCCAAAACTTCTCAGAAGGTATAATGCTTGTTGTGGTGTGTATGATTTGGCAAATTAGCTTTTCAATCTTCATGTGTGCGCTTGATTCTATTTGATCGAGGACGATCAAAGCTAAGTTTGGGGGTAGTTGATATATGTTATTTTTACACAAGTTTTACCCCTTTTATCAACTTAATTTTGATTGTTTCTTTAATAATTTGATCACATATGATGCTTTGAACCCGGTTTGCTTTGACTTTTCAGATTGGGTTAACAGCCGGAGGAAAGAGCAAGAACCGAAGGCAAAATGAAACAATTTTTGGAATTTTTCATGGCAACGCCGCGGCGTTCAACACGCGAACGCCGCGGCGTTCACAAGCAGTAGCCAACGCCGCGGCGTTCAAACAAGCGAACGCCGCGGCGTTCACAAGCAGTAGCCAACGCCGCGGCGTTCAAACAAGCGAACGCCGCGGCGTTCACAAGCAGTAGGCAACGCCGCGGCGTTCGAGGCGGCAGTGTTGGCCTATAAATACCTCTTTTAGCCATTTTTTACCCTAACTCACCTTGGATATCAGCAACCACACGAAAATAGAGAGAGAGGGAGCTTAGAAGAGAAGATTGAAGGTCAAAACATGGAGAATTCAACAAGGAATCCACATCTCTACAAGAATTAGGGAGTTTTTACATATTTGTTTCTTGAATTTGTTCAAATCTCCTATGACTTGTATGATTTATATTTGCACTTTTGACATGAATATGAGCTAAACTTATTTGATTGAGGCCATGGATAGGCCATTTATGTTATTTTGATTGTTGATTTGTTGGTGTTTATTGGATTAATTTTGGTTTTAGCTATGTATTCAATATTTGATCTCAATGCTACATTTGCTTGATCACCAAGTGTTTGATAAAATGCCTAGGTTAGAGATCGAGAGATAATAACCTAGGGAAGATATAAACATTGAATACCCTATAGTTAAACCGACTAGAGATAGACTCGATTTCTTTAGGTGGCTTTCCATTCACGTGGGGAATTCCTAGACCTTAAATGCATCCTCGTTAATCGGGTTTTCATATAGAGATATATAGGAAATCGTTACCAAGGGTAGGGTTGCTATGCCAAGAGATTGGGTGGTACGTACGTTAGGGAATTTCGCCTTAGCTAAATCAATCTAATAATCCAATAGAACCTAAATCACAATCTAAATGCATAATCGGTTGAACCATGTGCCTTGATCGCTTCTCTCTATTGTTTCCTCCCTTTATTTGGTGTGACGTTGCCTTAGTTTATTCTCTAGCATTTATTAATTAGTTAATCAACCTTTCTATCGACCGATTTAACTTAGAATTGAGTAATATAGTAGTCTTGGTACTTAGATTATAGTTGTCCCTGCGGATACGATAACCCCGGACTTAGAAATCCACTTTACTACTTACGCGACCTAGTTCTCTTGCTAGGATTTTGTCGTGTCAACCCTAGATCAAATTTCTTTCGAAATATTCACCTAGGCAATTTATCAAACACATGTACGTAGAACAAATACAAATTCACAACACATAGCAACACATGAATTGATTCAAACAAACAAATATTATATAGATACTTCACAAATAGGCCTTCACATGGCCTTAGTCTTATAGATCTAGTTCATAAACAATGGTACAAGAAAATCTAAAGCAAACATGTATTTATTCATTGACAAATATATAATGAAAGCAATGGAAAACTCCCTAATACACTTGGTTGATGATGAAATCAAGTTGGAAGCTTCAATTCCTTGCCTTTCCTCCTTCTTGTCCTCCAAAATATGATTTAGATGGCTATTTTTAGCCCCAAAAGGGCCTAAAAACCGAAACCCCCTTTCTTTTCTTTCATTTTTGGCCTTTATACCTTCAAAACCGCTGTATCGGCGCCCAGGCGTGACCTAAATGGCGCCTAGGCGCGGTCCAGGTGGACTAAATGGCTTGGGGAATAAGTTGGCTGGCGCCTAGGCGCGGGTGAGGTGGCGCCTGATGCAGAGTCTGAACCGTTTTCTTGTTTCTCAGCGCAGTAATTGTATTTTCTTCGTAACTTTCTCCACGGACCTCGGATTTGGATGATTCAAGTTGCCACGTGAAGCCAAGACAGAGATTTACAACTTTGTAGAAAAAACGTCCTCAAATGCGATTTCAAAAGACACTGAAATACTGTGTTTTTGTGCACTTTACGTCAATTGCAGTGATTTTCCACGTTTACTCAATAAGCACATAGATTATACGCATATGTGGCATAAATAAACTGATAAATGAATCTAAAACATAAACATAAGGGCTTCAAAACACGTAAAAATGACTCTTATCAATTTCGCAACATTATTTTAGTGTCATCTGTGGGAACCACGAACTCACTTGACTACTAACAGACGATCTAAATTTAACTCGAAGAATTAACATTTCCCAGCCTAAAACAACGAGTTGAAGACTTGCAAATTGGTGGTTCCAAGTGGTATACGAAAGGGTCTAGAAGGGGGGGGGGGGGTTGAATAGACCCTGAAGTCTTTTTCGACTTCAAAAATTTCGTATCACTTTAAAGGTTTGAACGCTTGGATAACTGAGCGCTTGGGTCAGACGCTTCAGAAAAATTCACTTAGACTTACTGATTTTAGCAGTTTACCAAAGTAGGGCAACGCTTAGATCGCTTAATCAGGGTTAGCACAGCGAAAATGAGTTTTAGCGTTCTTTTAGTTAATTTAATCGCTTTGCATTTTAACTTATCTCTTTCAAAGATAAATGATGTAATAATAATAATAATAATAATAATAAGACAGTAAAGATAAATAACACAAGATGTATAAGGTTCACTGGGTGGTGTAATCCCAGCTACATCCTTCTTCTCCTTTTTCACTTGGAGGAATTTACTAGAATGATTTTCGAAGAATCACACAGAATCTTCTACACGATAGTAAAGGGTGAAAATGATCTTGGTTTCCTTGATCACACAGACTTCAGCACCAATGAAGATCGTCTTCTTCAAGCTTCTCTCACTCAGAAATATTGCCTGAAACGGTACAACAACTTTTCTCACTCAGATGAAAGGTTGAGGTTTGTCACTAGGGTTTTGTTTGTTTTTGAAAAGATCAAACAACTTGGAATATCTCAGTTGAAATTTGGGTTTCTTCTTTGGAAGATGTTTGAGATATTTGTGACTGTTTGGAATGTAGATAAAAAACTTGAGATATTTGGCTATGGAGTTTCTAAGCTTTTTCCCAGAAAATGTACATAAGATTTTTGGCGATAATTTCTCTTTTCGTACGTATCTTCTTGTGTTGTATCTTGTTATTTATGGTTTTCTAGGGTAAGGTATTTATAGGCAATTTCTTGGGATTTGTCCGTTGGACACATGTAGGAGCGTGCCTTTCACGGAGCACGTGAGTTTACCTAAAGTCTGACATTCCTGAAAATTCGCTGAAGCCGATTGGACGGGAGCAGCTGAAACTCTGAATTTTCTGACAGTCTGGTCAAAAGATGGCTTGTCCACAAATCACATTAGCTTATCACATTTAATGCTCTTATCAGGCATTTAATGCATTTTGAATTTAATTCCCGTTGGAAATAAATGCCCGTTGAATGATTGCATTTAAGTCCTTCATGACTTGAGGATTTATTTCAGGTGAATCTGACATCGATCGCTTAAGTGCTTTGAGCGCTTGATTCATAAATCCTGAAATCATGTCCTTTAGCGTTTGACGGACGCTAAGTAACAAATCTTCATCTCTGGTTGACTTCAGGCGCTGATCTTCATCCGCTTCTCTAGTAGATTCACCTAGAATTCAATTAGCGACTCAGTATCTAATACTTAGTCTAAAATCTACAAAGATAAAAATTACAAACCTATAATAAATTTCAATTTTCAAACGCTTATACATCAATCTATGAAAAATGGAAACTTACATTGTATTTTTGGGGTCTAACATTAAATCCTATCTTGTCATCATCAAAACATCTAACATGAAATTTCCTAAAAATTTCCCCCTTTTTGATGATGTCAAGACTTTTAACTCTTATAACTCTTTTATAACTGAAGGGTTTCTTAAAAGAAAAGGCCCAAAGGAATATAAGTTAGCGTTTGAAAAGTTAGTAAATTTAGCTAAAGTTAGATTAGCTTCAACAAGATGTTTCAGCGTTAAAACATTCATTCATTGAAAGAATTAAAGCATACATGTTTTACACTGAAAGAAAATCATAAATAAAACAGAAAAAAAATAAAAATAAAAGGAAACCAGTCACTTTTTCTGTCGCTTCGCTCTTTCTTCACCTTGTAGAACTTCTAACGCTAAGTCCAACAAGAGACGATCAATATCGATCATTGTCGTATGTTGAACTTCATCATAATCATGCCTACGAAGTCTGGCACTTTCATTTAGCTCTAACAACCTTTCCGTCCAGTCCCTTTGTGGAATACCAAGTTCACGAATTAAATCATGATAGATATCTCTTTGTTGATCATTTGGCGGTCTCCAATTGATAGGTTGTTGTAGCGGTCCGGCATATGCAGAAAATCCCATACTTTCTAAGAACTCGGGGTCCAACTCTGGAAGTGCGTACTTTCCGAGATAATATCTTGGCTTTCTTTTCTTGGATAGCATTTTCTTAATGCTTACTAATTCTTCGAACAATGAACGCCACTGTTTATTATCTGTCTTGGAAATCGCTTTGGACTTTTCTTTATCTTCCCCCTTCTTGACATTATCAAGGGAGGTCTTGAGTTCAGCGACATCTCGGCGCAAGAGTCTAACTTCTTCGACTAGAAGAGCAACTTGTTGAGCGACACTTTGAGCGGCGGCATCGGATGAAGCGTGTCTTTTAGTATCGGCCAATGCGCTCTGAGCTAAGTGATGGTTGAATTCAGATGAGAGCTCACCGATAAGAGGTGATATGCTCTACATGATAGCAATAGTGCTTTTATTTGCAGCATTTCCAAAATCACGACTCCGCGTATCCGACACTACACGGATATGTCTATCAGCAGCCTCAAAGATCTTGGAGCAGGAACCCTCAATGTTGGCAAGCGAGTTCCGGACTGCCTGTCTAAAGTCTCTGGCTTCTGAATCGCTCTCGGAATCTGAATCAGAAGAAGGACGCTCTGGGGACGGGAGAAGTCCGTAAGAACTTGAAACTGCAGCCTTACCTTTGGATTTATCTCTGATAAAAGGTTTTCTAAGCTCTTGAGCAATTTCAGCGTGCACTTCTTCAATCGCTTGATCCATGATAGGATCTGCAATCGCTGGGGACTCGACTACCAGGGCGCTAGAAGAATCTGGCAAAGAAGCCTCAGGATGTAGAGCGACTTCCGCAGTTGGAGCAATGTCTTCTTCTATAATTTGGATGGAGGGAGAAGGTTCTTTAAGACCAATGACCCAGAGGGGGCCAAGGGCTTCCATCACATGCCTTAGACTGATCAGGCTAGATTGCGGGATAAAGAATATAGCGTCTTCGCACTCTTCGGTACTTAGTGCAAGTTGCACACCTTCCGATAAAGCAATCTCTGAAGTATAACAGTTGAAGAAGTCCAAAATCAAAGGCATGAGTGCTTGAGCTGCTTCTTGGTCCACTGGTCTAATCAGCGAGATCATCTTGGCCGCTTGAATATTTGATTCACTAAAGAGCACGGGGTGAAGAGTATAACCTCTGAAATTGTAACACCCGGAATAGTGATTGAAACTGATGTCCAGCGCTTGGGCATTTTCAAACACTGCTCTCATTGCTCTGTGGAACTCAGCGAACTCAGTGTGTTCATTCAAAACATCCACACGAATCTGACTCTAGCCTGGAAGAAGTGGTCATTTACTTGATGAAGCGTCTTCATTTAGGTCAGGAAAGACTCGTTGAACAAACCCTGCATGAGGATGCAAAACGTAGTGTCCGCCTTGGCTGTTTAAGGCAAGTTGCTAGCGAATGTAGCTTTCGATTGGTTGTCTATATCGTGGCAAAGCGCTAACATTCCCTGCAATAATCTGACGCTGTTGAAGCAAAAAGGTTGCATAACCTCGGCGTCTGTACTCTATCCCGAATTTGAACAAAAAGGGATATCTGATCAGTTCTTCAATGGTGTAAAAGTGAAGAACAAATTCTTCAACCCACCTGGCTGTATTCATCATCCAACGTTTTCCAAGTTTGTCCGCTTTCTTTTGCTCTTTATTAGTGGCAAGGAACTTCTCAAAACGTTCCGTCTCTTCATCATAATCATCAGCCCATAATCTGGCTAGATATTCACGAGCCTCATCTTCTATCCACTAGTTGACCGGATTGGGCGCTCCGCAACAAGCGGTCCTTTACCTTTCCATAACTTAAGTGGAATAGGAGAGAGAGCGTTCTGGGGAGATTTGACAACGAAGGGGAGAGCCGAATAGCCTATCTTGTTGAGATCTTCCTCATCTGAATTTTTGTTCCAATCACCAATGTGGGGGTTCTTGAAAACAATCTTGCTTTGGCGCAGAGGATAAAAGGACTTGTCCGAGCGACCGTTTGAATTGAAACGTTGAAGATCAAAGTCAGCTCTGTTGAAAACCGGACAACAAATATACTCAAAGCGGGATTGAAGACGCTCCAAGTTATATAGTGCTAGATTGGAAATACGCTCGAAAACTTCAAACTTGTGAGAGTTGGACATATCGAGCCGATGGAGAGTTGTTTGAAATTGTATTTCCAACTCGGCAAGCGTTTGAGTGTCTCGTTCTCTGGCGGCGTAATAGAATTCAACATCTAGAGTATATCCGCGCGGGAAGAAATCGATGACACGAGGAGGAGGTCCCGTTGGCATGGGAACAATGGCAATCGCTTTTGTTGGGATTGGGGACACTTCTATCGACCGCTCAGCGTTTAAAGTCGCTTCACTGGCTGATGATGTTTCAGCGTCAGGAAGGGCTTGAGATGCTTCCTTAGCGATATCCACAACAGTAGTTAGATCCACATCCACTTCAACTGGAATCTCGGATGAATGAGGGGCATCAACGATTGGTGCCTCTTGAGGTACATCTTGAGCTGATACATGTAAGCGATTGAGAAAAGCAAGCAAAATTTCCACTAAGTAGAAATTTAGAAAAGAAAAGACTAAATCGCTTACCCTGAGGAATATCATCGACTATTTCAGTCGCTTGATATGTTTCTTGGACAGGTTCCTTAGGCTCTGGGACAACTTCTTCTGGATCTAAGTCGAGAAAAGAAGTTATAGGATCAACACGAATGGGAATATCTAATTCGTCAAGAGTGTTGAGAACATATTGAATATCTGCTTCACATTGCGCTGAAAGAGTTTTTATCCTAGTGTTAGAGACTTAGAAACTAACGAGGAAAGGATAGACTAATTTGCTTAGCAAATACTTACCCTGAACATTAGAAAGCCTCTCAGATTGAGTAGCGGCTTGAGGAGCTGAGCTGATTTGGGGAACAACGTCAGAAGGAGGAATGCTTACTGACTCTCTAAGCGCTGGTTTCGCTGAAGCGCTAGAGGATGCTGCTGGAGTAGAAAGAGGAGTACGTCTTCGTGCAAGCGGTACTTCTTCTTCTACTACTTCCTCTTCCTCGGGAACAGAAAAGATAAACGCTGGAGGAGGCGATGGAGATTTAGGAGAGGGAGAAGGAGAAGGAATTTTTTGCTTCTTTTTGGGCTCCGGCTTCTTCTTCTTGGGTTCAGGCTTTTGTTTCTTTGCTGGCTTGGATGGCTCAGCGACTTTGAGAACTATCTTTCTCTTAGGTCGCTTGACCACCACTTCTTCTTCAGACGAAGAGGATGATGATGAAGAGGAAGACGCTTGATCTTCATCATCACTACGAACAACTCCTAAAGCACGAAGTCGCTCGCGTTCTTCTTTTGGAACAGCTGCACCACCTATCTTCCTTGGCTTTTGCAGCTCACCGATCATTTTCTTTCTGTAAAATTTTGTCGCTAGAATCTTTTTGCCAAAAGAGTTTGTATAACCGCAAGCGCTAAGAATACGAGTTAACATAATCCCATAAGGCTTGGGATTCACCGACTTGGCCATCGCTGCCTTGAAGTGATTAAAAACGTAGAGAGACCAATTTACTTCTAATTTGGTCAGAATGGCCACCATCATTTTATATTGGATGTTTGTAACTTTATCGAATGTCCTTTTTCTGCATTCGATCATCTTTGAGCATATATCCGCGAGAATAACGTATTCGCCCTTTATATCGTTCATCTTGAAGTTCGGCTCATACGCAGTATCAACATCTTCTTTCTTGACCAATTCCCAGACTTTTATAGCATCTCCGAGAGTGACGTGTTCCACCTCAGTGCCATCATTGGGTAGAACTAACAATGAAGAAATCAAGGAAGGGGTAAGAACAAAAGTCTCTTTAGCAAAAGGGAAGACGCAGGATATGGAATTTCCGTCTTCAGAAATCTGGGCATTGTTGAAAAAGTAGAGAGATTCGTCTTCAAAGTAGTTGAAAATAGTAGTGATCATATCTCTCAAATCAGATTCTTGAACGAGTGAAAGAATCATTCGAAGAGGAAAGTTCTGGTTATCAAACAGATAGTCCCAGTTAACCAGAAATCCGGCGTTAACCGTGACTGGTTTTTCAGCACGGGAAGTTTTTCCGGTAGCAGACTTGGATGATTTGGAAGATTTTGAAGCTTTGGGTGCCATTGCTGACAGTTTGAAAGCTTTTTGAGAGAGAGAGAGAAGTATTTGCCTTGAGAGAGATGAAGAATTTTACAGTAGAGAGAATTTGGAAAGTGATAAAGTCTGACTGTAAAAAACCTTGAAGGGTTTAAATAGAGGCAAAACGTAACTTCTCAATGGCTACAATTTTGACACGTGGACAGTCAAAGAGTTTGAGTTTTGAAGGAATTCAAATCTAATATGTTTTAGGAAAATATGGATGCAAAAAGTGCGGTAAAATAGTTTATCAGTTACCAAAAAGAGCGAAATTGTGGGATCTGCTGTTACCAAATTAATTTAAAAATGTTTGAAAAGATTTGAACTTTTCAGCGTGAAAAGACACGCGCCTGATTGTACATTGACACGTAATCAGACTCGTGCAGACTTGAACTATCTCGATTTTAGATAAAAGTCATTAACCGTCAGTTTGATTTGATAGGCACTCGTATTTTTTCTATCTATTTTGCATCTTGCAAAATCTGAGTCTGAATAACCAATTAGTTCAAAAGGAGAGTCCCGTGAATACCATAAACCCACATTTTGTGTGCCTTTTAGGTATTTAAGGATTCTCTTGGCAGCATTTAAGTGTGATTCTCTAAGATCAGCTTGAAAGCGTGCACACATGCATACCGAAAACATAATATCCGGTCTACTAGCGGTAAGATAAAGAAGTGATCCAATGATACCTCTATAATTAGTGATATCAATTTTCTTCCCACTTTCATCTTTATCTAACTTAAACGTTTGGCTCATTGGAATTTTTGAAGATGATGCATTTTCCATACCAAATTTCTTAATCATATATTTTGTATATTTAACTTGGTTTATAAATATTCCATTAGGGAGTTATTTAACTTGTAATCCTAAGAAGAAAGTTAATTCACCCATCATGCTCATTTCAAATTGATCTTGCATCATTTTCAAAAATTTCTCACACAATCGCTTATTAGTAGAACCAAATATAATATCATCAACATAAATTTGGTCTAAGAGAATATCTTCATTATGGGTAATTTTAAATAACGTTGTGTCAACGCTGCCTTTTGAAAAGCCTTTACCTATAAGGAAGATAGAGAGAGTGTCATACCATGCTCTTGGTGCTTGTTTAAGGCCATAGAGTGCCTTATCCAATTTGTAGACCATACTTTTGCCATGGTTGTTGATGAATCCTGGAGGTTGCTCCACATGGACTTCTTCTTGGAGTTTACCATTTAAGAATGCACTCTTAACGTCCATTTGGTACACCATAAATTTGTTGAATGCGGCAAACGCTAGGAACATCCTAATTGCTTCAAGACGGGCTACTGGGGCGAATGTCTCATCAAAATCAATACCCTCTTCTTGACAATAACCTTGAGCGACTAATCTGGCTTTGTTTCTTATAACAATGCCATCTTCGTCCATCTTGTTCCTAAAAACCCATCTAGTCCCAATAACTCCTTGATGAGTTGGCCTTGGTACTAGCGTCCAAACCTTGCTTCTCTCAAATTGGTTAAGCTCTTCTTGCATTGTTTCAACCCAACTTGAATCACTGAGCGCTTCATCCACTTTCTTTGGTTCCATTTGAGATAAGAAACTTGCGAACATGGCCTCATTAATTGTAGCTGACCTACTTCCATATCTCCAATTGCTAGCTCTGGTGGATGGTCTCTAAGCCATTTACGGTCTGGTTGGAAAGGGTTGAGAGACTCTTGGTTATCAATCGCTTGATCCATATTTGTCTCTTGCGCAGTCGCTTCATCATTCACAGTTCCAATTTGCTCTTGATGATCATTTTCTTCATGATTATCAACCATTTTGACTTTATCATCATTTGTAACCTCACGAGTAACCTTAGGAATAGGCACAAAGATCTCATCATCCTCATTATCACTATTATCATCAAGATTAATTTGTGACGCTTGTTGGGCAAGATCTTCAATTCCTACATAATCAGGATTAACCTTACTCGGTTCTTAGTTAGCATCATCAAACACAACATGAATGGATTCTTCAACCTTCAATTTGATCTTATTTTGGATACGAAAACTCTTTCCATTCTTGGCATAGCCTAGAAAGATTCCCTCATCCGCTTTAGGATCAAAAGTCTTTAGGCTATGGGATCCATTATTATGAATGAAACATTTTGAACCAAATACATGAAAATATGAAACGTTGGGCTTACGTCCCTTCCACAACTCATATGGAGTCTTCTCATGTTGTTTGTTGATCATACACCGGTTCTGAGTGTAGCAAGCGGTGTTGATGGCTTCGGCCCAAAACCTTTGAGGCAGGTTAGACTCTGCAAGCATTGTCCTAGCGGCTTCTTTAAGCGTTCTGTTCCGTTGCTCAACAACTCCATTTTGTTGAGGTGTTCTAGGAGCAGAATACTCATGAAGTATTCCAAAATCTGTACAAAACTTCTCAACAAATTGGTTAGTAAATTCAGTTCCTCTATCGCTTCTAATTCTTGTCACCTTTAGATCTTTTGAATTTTGCAGTTGACGGATTAGCGCTATGAGCTTGACACTAGTTTCAGCTTTGGTCGCTAGAAATTCTACCGATGTATAGTGAGAGAAATCATCAACTATTACTAGCGAGTACTTTTTTCCACTAACACTCATGATTTGAATAGGACCTAACAAATCTAAATGCAATAGTTCAAGAACTCTAGAAGTAGATAGACATGGTTTCTTCTTAAAAGATGATTTAACTTGTTTACCCATTTGACATGCATCACATAAGCGATTCTTTTGAAAGGAACCCTTAGGTAATCCCTCTACAAGATTTAGCGATATTAACTAAGAGATTGCCTTAAAGTTGAGGTGATTCATTTTTCTATGCCATAACCAACCCAATTCATTTTGACTTTTAGCAACAAAGCATGTGGGGTTGTTATCAAATGTAGAATCCCAATCCACTAAATACACATTATTTGTTTTTTTTCCTCTTAATTTAGTAGACTTAGTCTTAGCGTCGCTGACATAGCAGAAGTCGCTTAAAAGTTTAACATCAAAGCCTTTATCACAAAATTGACTAATGCTCAACAAATTATGCTTAAGACCCTCAACATAATATACATCACTGATCATGATGTTCCCCCTATGCATGATACCTATACCTTTGGTTTTACCTTTGGAGTTATCACCGAATATAACTTGAGGACCGTTGGTTGCACGATAGTTGATCAAGAGATCCTTTGAGCCAGTCATGTGCCTTGACGACCCACTATCGATGTACCAAACTGAAGTATCAGTGTTGGCTCTAGGTACCTGCATTTAAAGGGCAGTTCTAATTCTTCTTAGGTACCCATGTTGTTTTGGGTCCTTCAACGTTAGTAGCTTTGGTTTGAATTAAAACTTTCGGAACCCATATTTGCCTTGTCTTCATTACGGGAAGATTGGCCTTCTTGGGTTTCGGTTTGTGTTGTGTGTGCTTTTTAGGTGTATAGTAATATCCTCGATTATAATAGTAATCATAATCGTTATCATAGTCATAATCATAATCGTTATCATAGTATCGATAATATGATCTTGACTGTCTTGGATATTGACGCTGGTATTTCCTTGGCGCTGGCTTGGGTTGCACTTTTGGTGCTGAACGCTTAGCACTTGATTCACAGTGTTCAGGCTAACCCTTAGCCTTTTGAACGTTTGGATGAACCCATTTTTGTGAATCATTTGCTTTAGCCTTACCCTTCCCTGAGTCAGCTTTGGCTTTGTCATTTGGCCTCGTACCATTGTGGCTAGGTTCATTTAGCGTTTGGCTTTGTGAACTTTCCTTAACAAAGGTAACACCCTTTCCTTTGTTGTTTGCCGTAACATTAGATTTATTAGCTTGTTTATCGAATTTATTGCATCCTAAACCGGTCTTTTCACCAAATAATCTAGTTACTTCAGTCACATTATCCAACTTTCTAGAAGCTTTTGATAATGATGAGATGAGCGACTGTGATTTAGCAAGTCTAGCGATCAGATCAGCTTCTCTCTTGACTATTATATCAAGATCGCTTTTCAATTGAGTAATTTCACTTTCAAGCGATTGGTTCCTCTCAATGCATTGTTGTGAGTGATGAAATAATAGCGAGATCCTTTTGATATATTTTGGCGGCCTCTTAACAATCTTTATAATATTCATTAACTTTGTCAAGTAATTCATTATAAGAAAGAGGATGAGATAATTCATTGGTTACCTCTGGTAGCGATTTATCAGACGCTTCATCATCTCTTGCCATGAGACAGATCAACGCTGAGTCGCTTGTAGGCTCATCATCACTGCTTTCATCTAATGATTCCAAATCCTCTGCAGGTGCGGGAAATGGTTCGGATTCCTCTAGCAAACCTTGTTGCGAAGGTTGCTCCTGAATTGGTTTCTATCCACATAGTCTTGCCTTGTGGGCTTAGACACATTTGGATAAGAGCAATTTACCTGGTAGTGCCCTGGTTTCTTGCAATTATAACACAAATTAGTTTTCATTTTCTGTTCAGTGGATAATCGCTTTGATCCAACTGGCACTGAGAGATTCTGAGTAGGCGATGGAGGCGCTTGATATGGAACTGGTGCTGCTGGTTGAGGTGCGGAGTACACTGGCGCTTGAGACTGAGGCGCTGGTGCTGGGGAAGGAGTTTGAAATGAAGTTTGTCCAATAGGATTTCTCTTTTCATATCTTAGAAATTTCTTGAATTTCTTGACTAATAAGGCCATTTCCTTTTCTTCATTTGATTCCACTGGTTTAACCTCACTAACCGCTTTACCCTTATTTTTGGTGGTAGCGATTAAAGCTCCCGATTCAGTCGCTGAAGTTGTTGTGTCACTGACTTCACCTAGCTCGAATTCGAATGCCTTTAACTCTGAAAACACATGTTCTGGAGTAAGAGTCTCCAAAGTTTGTGATTCTCTCATAGCAACAGTCTTAATCAAATATTTACTTGGAAGACTTTTGAAAATCTTATTGACCATTTCCTTATTGGTCAATTCTTTATCTAATGACGCTAACTCGGTAATGAGCAAAGTGAATCTTGCGTCCAATTGTTCTAGCGTCTCATTGGGCTGCATTTTGAAATGCTCGAATCTTTGCATAGCTATGGAGAGCTTGTACTCCTTCATTTGTGCTGAACCTTCGCACACAATGGCCAACTTATCCCATATTTCTTTGGAAGTCTTACATTGCTTGATCTTATTGAATAATGCATCGTTATCTCCCAACGTTGAGTAAAGTGCACTTCGTCCAACATTATCCAGATTAGCCCTTTTTCTATCATTTGGCGTCCATTCTAACTTAGGTTTCTCGACATAACCATCTGGAGTAGCCTCGGTCGCTCCAGGGGCTCGAGTTACAACTTTCATAATCTGAATGGGGCCATCTGTAATCACATCACACATTTCATTTTCGCACGAACATAAATATGCGAATGCTCTAAGTTCCCAAGAATCATAGTTTGATTCCACCAACTTAGGCATTTTGTTAAAAGCCATAATGAGATATTTTAAAGAGAGATTTTAAAGCGATTAAGTTTTCAAAAGAATGGATCTGAACAAGCAGTTATGCTTGGAAACGCTTAGGTTTCTAATTCAACCGCTCTGATACCACTTAGTGGTCCCAAGTGGTATACGAAAGGGTCTAGAAGGGGGGGGGGTTGAATAGACCCTGAAGTCTTTTTCGACTTCAAAAATTTCGTATCACTTTAAAGGTTTGAACGCTTGAATAACTGAGCGCTTGGGTCAGACGCTTCAGAAAAGTTAACTTAGACTTAGTGATTTTAGCAGTTTACCAAAGTAGGGCAACGCTTAGATCGCTTAATCAGGGTTAGCACAGCGGAAATGAGTTTTAGCGTTCTTTTAGTTAATTTAATCGATTTGCATTTTAACTTGTCTGTTTCAAAGATAAATGATGTAATAATAATAATAAGCAGTAAAGATAAATAACACAAGATGTATAAGGTTCACTGGGTGGTGTAATCTCAGCTACGTCCTTCTTTTCCTTTTTCACTTGGAGGAATTTACTAGAATGATTTTCGAAGAATCACACAGAATCTTCTACACGATAGTAAAGGGTGAAAATGATCTTGGGCTCCTTGATCACACAGACTTCAGCACCAATGAAGATAGTCTTCTTCAAGCTTCTCTCACTCAGAAATATTGTCTGAAACGGTACAACAATTTTTCTCACTCAGATGAAAGGTTGAGGTTTGTCACTAGGGTTTTGTTTGTTTTTGAAAAGATCAAACAACTTGGAATATCTCAGTTGGAATTTGGGTTTCTTCTTTGGAAGATGTTTGAGATATTTGTGACTGTCTGGAATGTAGATAAAAAGTTTGAGATATTTGGCTATGGAGTTTCTAAGCTTTTTCCCAGAAAATGTACGCAAGATTTTTGGCGATAATTTCTCTTTTCGTACGTATCTTCTTGTGTTGTATCTTGTTATTTAGGGTTTTCTGGGGTAAGGTATTTATAGGCAATTTCTTGGGATCTGTCCGTTGGACACATGTAGGAGTGTGCCTTTCACGCAGCACGTGAGTTTACCTAAAGACTGACATTCCTGAAAATTCGCTGAAGCCGATTGGACGGGAGCAGTTGAAACTCTGAATTTTCTGACAGTCTGGTCAAAAGATGGCTTGTCCACAAGTCACATTATCTTAGCACATTTAATGCTCTTATCAGACATTTAATGCATTTTGAATTTAATTCTCGTTGGAAATAAATGTCCGTGGAATGATTGCATTTAAGTCCTTCATGACTTGAGAATTTATTTCAGGTGAATCTGACATCGATCGCTTAAGTGCTTTGAGCGTTTGATTCATAAATCCTGAAATGATGTCCTTTAGCGTTTGACGGACGCTAAGTAACAAATCTTCATCTCTGGTTGACTTCAGACGCTGATCTTCAACTGCTTCTCTAATAGACTCACCTAGAATTCTATTAGCGACTCAGTATCTAATACTTAGTCTAAAATCTACAAAGATAAAAATTACAAGCCTATAATAAATTACAACTTTCAAACGCTTATACATCAATCTATGAAAAACGGAAACTTACATTGTATTTTTGGGATCTAACATTAAATCATATCTTGTCATCATCAAAACATCTAACATGTAATTTCCTAACACAAATAATTCTTCAAAAAATCTTGTGCTTCCTTAGATATCAAACTCTCGTTAAATTTTCTATTAGTTAATATACTATCGAATACTTGGGAGACTCATCAATTCTACTATATGAGTAATAGATTTTTACTTGGCACTCACATGTCTCCATACACCACCATATTATATTTAAAATATTCCATTTTGTGATTGTCCTAGTTATAAGATAAATCAAAGTATAATAGATGGCGTAAAAGACATCCAATGCAGCCTCAAGTTTACTTATTTTCAATGGCAACCCCATATATGCAGCGGTGTGCACGTTATCTATACCCATGAAACAAAGTACATTTATAAAAAAGTTTACATCATACAAGTAAATCTTAAAGAATAATTAATTTACCGATTATTTGACTTGAAACACGCTCTTTAGGTTACGATTTTAAAGACACATTTCATGATTGTAATATACGATGAACAACTAGATCCCATAGCCATTTGTGATCTTGGAGACTTCATTATATAGAAATATATATTAAGATAATGAATGCTGCTTATCTATTTCACCTTGTAGATAATTACCACAAAGAAAAAGAAAAATAATGACAAGATATTAAGTAATAATGTTAAAATAGTCATTAATTATATATATTAGGTGATAAATGTTCTTATAAATGTCACAATTTTTTAATTTGTGACAACTATATTTTCAACACGTGTCAGAGATGTATGTGCTAGGATTATGCCCTCTGATGTCATAGAGGAAAGAATGAGTAGGGCATCTATCTTGTATTGAACTTAATTATTATTAATAAAAGGCACTATTTAGTTTTTTACTTAATTCTTATCTGCATCTATAAGTTGTGTAAAACGCTTTGCCCGTGTTTTCAGTGTGATCCCTCTACTTGCTATGGGATAAGAAAAATGGCACTAGAGAGATCGACCTTGATTACTAAAACTAGTTCGCAAGTAATATGAAATCTTTAATGAGCAAATAATGATTTCGAATACTTGTACAATCTTAGCTCTGACATGGGAGTGCCAGTCGAATACCATGTGATGGTGGGAGCTTAAGACTGTAGGCACATCAGTGGAACTGATATGCTCAAACACGACTCGCATCGGTTCTGTCACATGGATTTTCACTTTGTGACTGTCAATGACAGAACTGATTATGCGTAATAGGCATATGTGAACCTTTGACCTGAAGTATCAGACTGAAGATGCACTTGTGACGTCAAGTCTTTCACTAGAGTAGTTAGACCCAATTCACCCTTTGGTGGGGTCAACCTCGAAATGCTGACTTGATGGGCAAATGGTAGTCTTAGCAGATATCTAATATGGGATTTGTTTTCTCATAAGTGAATGAGAATGTAACCTATCTGATTATAGATTAATAGAGATCAAAGTCTTTGATTAAAGCAAAAGAGATGATTGTGTTAGGCATTTAATCGATCTCAATGATCTCGTATTATTATAATTTATACATATGGTCAAGTCCTGTGAGTTTGATATAACACACAACTCTCACTTGACCGGGGAACGTGAACAAAGGGTTTATACATATATGATATTTACGATTGGAATGTTGTGGAATGATCCATTCATTCGTATTTTATTTAGGCTATGAAGTGGGCCACGTGACTGACTAGCTGTTACCCACTTCCTTTGGTTTCCTCTCATTGCCAAATAAAACGAACCTAAAGAGTCGTGCTAAAGAATTGATGAAGAAAATTAAAAGGATTTTCTATTTTATTTTTGGAGAGATTTAAATAAACTTATATAAGTTAAATAGTTAATTAATTACTTATTGGATAAGATAATTAATTAAATGGATAAATTAATTATTAATTAATTTCTTAGAGAAATATATCAATGAATTAATTTATCTAATTAATTTTATTATTTAATTTATTTATTTATTTGTTAGATAAAATAAATTATTAATTGAATAAAGAATTAATTAAACAAAGCAAAAGAAATTTCGGGGCCCATATGGGGCGTCCTCATTAGGCTAGGTTGGATGATCAAAGTGTTCACTTTTGTTGTCTTGGTCAATAAGTCATTGAAGTATAAAAGACTTCTCTTGACTTTAACCTAGACATGATTTTGTGAAAACAATGGATTGTAACTCTCCAAATAATAGAAGAAGAAAAATATCCCCCCTCTATATACACTAGCCGTCGCCCATATAGAGAAAAAGTTGAATTTTTCATCATCAATTCGTGCGTGATAATTTAGAGACAACGTGATTTGTTGTTTGGATTAATTTTCAAGAAACTTCAAGAAATCAAGACTTGAAGAATACGAGGATTGAAGAATTCAAGAAGTTCATCAATTCGAAGAGTTGAAGAAGAATTGGATTCTCCTACCACCTCACTTCAACGGGTAAGTTGATTTATTCGTTAAAGCGTTTGTGATTCAATTATGCGATTAGAGAAACACTTTGGATTTTTGTTAAAAAATTTTGAAATCCTTCCACTGCGTTTATAAGTTTTTTCGTGAAATCCAACAGTGGTATCAGAGTCAATCTTTGATTTGCATAATTGATCTTGTTTACGTGATTTAAGATACGCATGTTATGTGTTTTTGAAGCATGTTTGTATGTTTTCTTAAATATGCGTTTGTATGGTTTTTGCCTAGAACTTTTGATTTTGTAGTTATTGTAAATCTGAGACTATTTGATGATATTGAAAAATAAAAAAACCCGAGGAAAAACGGAGTTTGAAGAGCCCCGAGATGCGCGCAGCAGCTGTGCGAGCTGCTGCTGCGTGCTGCGTGCAGCTTGCGCACGGCCCATCGGGTCGTGTGCTCAGCCCGACGGGTCGTGTGTTTCGACACCCAATTCACTGATTTGGGTCCGGGATCCGGGTCAGAAAATGGGCTATGTATTGGGTCATAATTGAAATTTGGGTTTGGGTAAATTTAATTATTCGAGTGGGTCAAAAGGATGATGACCCGATATAATTTAATTAAGCCCGACAAGAAATTTAATCAATCTCGATTTATTAATTAGTTTGGGCTTAATTTAATAAATTCTAAATGGGCCCATTGGATGGGTGATTTGGACTTTAATTAAAAATAACCCAATAGAAATTAATAAAGTGTGCATGTTTTTCCGAATTAATTAATTTGAGCCAAATAAAATTAAATTCAAGTAGACCAAAAGGATGGTAACTTAGGTTTGATGAAATTGAGCCTAATAAAATTAATTGAAAATAAATATTTAATTAGCATACTTAATTATTTTTCTTGGAGATTAATAATTAATTTATGAATTAAATATTATTAATTTTTCCTCAACTTGAAAATTACTTAATTTTTGAATAAGGAATATAAATTATTTTTCTTAGAGATCAATAATTAATTCTTTGATCAAATAAAAGTATTTTCAATTAAAGATGGCATTAAATCATAATAAAATTGAATTCCATAGTTTATGTATTTTTTTAGTAGGACTAATATTATTTTAATTAAAGGTAGATATATTTAATTTTTTAATTTCGTATATCTAAGTCATCTAGTTGGAGTAGAATGATTTTAATTGAAATATTGAATGTATAAAAGGTCAGAATTTTATAAAGGACTTTTCAGTTGGACTAAAATTTTAATAATCAACATAAGTGATTTAATATTGCGAGCATATATTAAATGTTGCGAGCATGTATTAATTGATGCGAGTATGTCTTATGTGATTGTAACACCGATCATGGACTTAGATTTATTTGTTTTACCTTTATATTTTATGGGTTATCAAGTTTGAGACGATTTATTATATTCTTAGAAATAATGCATGAGTTGTTTTAGGAATTAAAATAGAATAGTTCAAAGTTGATAAAGTCAAAAGGCCCATGAATGTTAAATAAGTTTTAATTTATGTCTTTTGTGATGGCCCATTGGCTCGGGCCCTCTAGTAAAAGTCTATGATCGAGTGATGGATTTATTTATTTATTTAAATTCCATGATTATTTAAATTGAAAGACTTGATTATTAGTAGTATTTTTATGCATGATCAATATAGAATAAAAGCACTATATAAATTGAATAATGTGTAAAGTGAGACCAAACCTTTTGACGAATTAAATTCTCCCAAATAAATAATACCAAGTTTGTAAAGGGTGTTTGACATCCTCTCCCTCCACTAAGCTTTCTAAAATTAAAATTACTATAAATGTGTAATGCTTCCCAGTTATGGGGGTTATGCATTTAGAAATAATTTGAAATTTTATTTAAGTGCATGGAATGTCTTAATTGAAGCATATTTCACCCCAGAAACCTGTTCGGTTGCAAGGTGAAATTCAATTGTTAGATTATAGGAGTTAGTCGGAATGAACTCGGGTAGTTCACGAGCCTAGAAACCTGTTCGGTCGCGGTTTGGTGAACTATGGAAAAAGGCATTGAAATATTTATTGGATAAATTGATATTAGATATCACTTCAAATAATTAATAGGCCAGAAACCGGTTAGGTTGCAACCCATATAATTGATTGAAGACCTCAATACCCGCTGTGGAATCGATGCCAATGATGATTCCCAATTTTCACATGGGAGTGTGGGATTCGAAAAAAACAGTGGGAACCAAGACAAATTTTAAATTTTTCTTGGTCAAGACAAATTTTAAATTTTTCTTGGTTAAGTCAAAACAAGTAATCTAATAAATCTAATTTATTTCTATAGTTATTTTCTCGTTTATCTCTCTCAAATATGACAAACCCACTTTCAATTCTGCTCGAAAAGAATACTCTTACTGGACTCAACTATGTGGACTGGCTTAGAAATTTGAGGATTGTCCTCAATATGGAATCTCTGGGATACGTCTTAGAGGCTGATATCCCGGCGGCTCCTGCTAGAACACGTGCCAACGAGGAAGAGGTCCAAGCCCATGAAAAATAGGTTAAGGACAACCTCCGGGTGAGAGGATACATGGTGGGATCTATGACGAATGATCTTCAAAGGTCACATGATAAGATGCCCACTGCAAGAGCTTTCCTGGCTCACCTGGTAGAGCTCTATAGTGAGCACAGTCGAACTGCTCGATATGAGATATCGAAAGAGCTCTTCGGAGACAAGATGAAAGAAAGTGAGAAGGTTGTTGATCATGTCCTCAAAATGATTTCAAGGATTGAGAAGTTGGAAGCTCTCGAATTCACCATGAACGCCACCCTTCAAACTGACTTAATTTTGCAGTCTTTCCTGATTCCTTCTCCCAATTTGTGGTTAACTTTAACTGCAATGAGATAGAGTGAAACTTAGTTGGGCTAATTAACAAATTGGTTACTGCACAATCTCAAATGAAACCAAAGGGAAAGGAAACTGCCTTGGTCATCTCTTCTGGACCTAAAAAGTCTAAGTCTAAGAAGAAGAAGAACAAGAAGCAGTCTGGCGAACTTGGAGCTCAAGGGGGTGTTCAAAAGGGTAAGGGAAAGGCTCAAGGGTTTTATAAGAGCAAAGGGCCTAAGAAAACGGATAATGTCTCAAGTGCGGTGAGCTTGGCCACTGGAAGAGAAACTGTCCCAAATTAGGCAAAGGCGCAAAAGGTATGGAACTCTTTATTTTTTAGACTAATTGTTCTATGACCGTCTTTTCTACTTCGTGGATTCTGGACTCAGGGGCTAATGCCCATGTTTGTTGTTTGGATCAGGATCTGCAGAGAAGTAGAAGGCTGGGCTGAGAAGAAGTGATGATCAAAGTAGGCAGTAGGGAAAGCGTCGCAGATACTAGAATTGGAACTACTTCTCTTTATTTGAATTCTGGACATTTATTATTATTAAATGATGTTTTTGTTTTACCCAAGGGGCTTAAGAACATTGTATATATTCCCATCTTAGTTAAGACTGGGTATACATTTAGTTTTTCTAAGTTAAATTGCGACATTTATTATAAATATAAATTGGTTGACAATGCTTCTTTAGTTAATGGTTTGTATTTGTTAGGAATTTCATGTTAGATGTTTTGATGATGACAAGATAGGATTTTGTGTTAGACCCCAAAAATGTAAGTTCATGTTTTCATAGAAATATTGTATAAGCGTTTGAAAGTTTACTTATTTGGTTAGGCTTGTAATTTTTGTCTTTATAGATTTTAGACTATGCGATACCAAATCACTAATAGAGTTCTGTGTGAGTCTATTAAGTGATAAAGTTGAAGATCAACATCTGAAATCAAAAGAAGATGAAGATTTGTTCCAAGCGTCCGTCAAGCGCTCACTATTCACGCGTACTATTCAAGCATTTACTATTCACGCATACTATTCAAGCGCTCACTATTCAAGCATTACTATTCACGCGTAACTATTCAAGCGCTCAAGTGTCAAGCGCTCAAGCGTCAAGCGCTTACTATTCAAGCGCTCAAGCGTCCAGCGACTCAAACGTGAAACGTTCACTTTTCAAGCGTCACTATTCAAGTGAACAGTATTCAAGCGCTCGGAGTTTTCAATCGTCACTATTCAGATGAACAGTGTTCAAGCGCTCAAAAGTTCCAAGCGTACTATTCAGATGAACAGTGTTCAAGCGCTCAAGTTCCAATCGTACTATTCAGATGAACAGTGTTCAACGCTCAAAATTTCAAGCGTACTATTCAGATGAACAGTATTTTCAAGCGCCAACTGAATAGTGTTACTATTAAGGAGTTACTATTCAAGAATCGCTATTCAAGCGCCAGCTGAATAGTTCTACTATTTATGTGAACAGTTTCGGCGTCTTGTGAATAGTGCTACTATTCAAGCAATTATTTCCAACAGAAATAAAGACAAGATGCATTAAAAAAATGGATAAAGTGCATTAAAGTATGAGCACTACAATATGGGCAAACTATCTTTTTGACCAAGACTATTAGATTCCAAAAACCAAGAACATATCTGACTATTTAATATTGCCAAATGTCAGGAATGTTAGAGACAAGGAATGTTTAGGGAAACGCGGTCCAAATTGTGTCCAACGGACAAAATTCCAAGAAACATAAATAGTACCCTTTCAGCAAAAACAAAAGGTGGTGACAAGCGTGACACTATTGAAAAGAGATCGAGATCACACGCTCATATACACTGAAAAAGGTCCAAACTTTGCTGATATTATTTGAGAGAAAAAGCTTAGAAACTTCATAGCCGAAATCCTTCAAGCCTCTCAAATACATTCCAAAAACAGTCACCGATATCTCAAACATCTTTTTAGAAGAACCCTACACTATTACTGAGATATTCCAAGTTGTTTGAACTTCCCAAAACCAAACAAAACCGTTACAAAAATCCTCAACATCTTTCATCTGAGTGAGAAAGTTTGTTGATTCACAAGCAGTATTTTTGTGTAAGAGAAGCTTGTTGAAGTTGATCTCTATTGGAGTTGAAATCTGTGTGACCAAGGAGTTTCGAGATCGGTTGTAACTTGCATTATTTCTGGGTGAAAGAAGCAAGGGGGTAGAGGATCTTTATTGGAGCTGAAATCTGTGTGACCAAGGAGTTCCGAGATCTATATCCAATCTCTCTCTATTTTGTAGAAGTCTCTGTGTGACTCTTCGATAATCATCATAATGGAAATCCTCCCTGATAAAAGGAGAAGAAGGACGTAGCTGGGATTACATCACCCAGTGAACCTTACAAATATCCTGTGTCATTTAATGTTTTATTGCTTTACTATTCATATTGCATATATTTTGATAAAAGCTTTTAAAAACGACTAAGCAACTAATTGGTTAAAATGAACGTTAAGCTATAAAATACTTCCGATGTGCTAACCCTGATTTAGTGACTAAACTCTGCCCTACTTTGGCAAGCGTTGAAATCACCAAGTCTAAGTTAACTTTTCCCAAGCGCCTGAAACTAGCGCTTAAGTCATTATCTCTCAAGCGCCGCACCCAGCGCTCAAAGCTTTCCGAGCGTTCAAATACTTCAAAGTGATACGAATTTTTAGAAGTCGAAAAAGACTTCAGGGTCTATTCAACCCCCTCCCCCCTTCTAGACCCTTTCGTATACCACTTGGGACCAACAGTATTATTTAAATGTCTTTAATTCATTTATTGTGAATGTTGTAACTCATAAATGTGGTAGGCAAGAAGCTACCATAAGGCTCAAGTGGCATCTTAGACTAGGCCATGTCGGAGAGCACAAGATATACAAAATGGAAAAGGATGGGCTTTTAAGCTCACTGCGGTCGGATCCCTATCCAACATGTGAATCATGTCTCCTAGGTAAGATGGCTAGATCGCCCTTCAGCGTGACTTTTGAAAGAGCTACTCAAGTCTTAGGGTTACTGCATACCTACGTTTGAGGACCATTTGAAAAAATGACTCGTGGGGGTTTCTACTACTTCATCACTTTCACAAATGATCATTCAGGATATGGTCTAGTGTATCTGATGAAGCAAAAGTCTGAATTCTTTGAAAGGTTCAAAGAGTTCAAAGCCTTAGTAGAAAATCAAATTGGGCAAAATACAAAAACTCTACGATCGGATCGTGGAGGAGAATATATGAGTACCGAGTTTGATGAATTCCTTAGATAACAAGGAATAATGTTACAACTAACACCGCTAGCAACCCCTCAACTAAATGGAGTAGCCGAGCGAAGGAACTGAACTTTGTTGGACATGGTTCGTTCCATGCTTAGTTACACTGATTTACCCATTTCGTTGTGGTGACACACACTCCTTACTACTGCTTATATATTGAATAGATGTCCCTCCAAATCCATTCCTAAGACTCCGAATGAGATGTGGAATAATAGAAAACCAAGTCTTAACCACATTAAGATTTGGGTATGTCCCGCTTATGTCAAGAAGACTAAAGTGAAGAAATTTGAGACAAGATCCCTCATGGGACGTTTTATTGGTTATCCTGAAGATTCCATGGGATTCTTCTTTTACCTGCATGATGATCAGAGAATCATCGTGGCCCTACAAGCCCACTTCCTCAAGATGAATTCATCTTGGAAGAGGGCAAAGGTAGGAAAATTGTTCTAGAAGAACAAAATGAAACTCTCTCAAGGACATATGTTCAAGAACCAAGGCCTGAACCAATAGTAGCACAACCACCACGTAGATCTGGTAGAATACCATATAAACCTGAGAGGTATGGGTATCTACTGCAGGGGGAGCCAGAGCTTCACACTGTAGTACAAGAAGGTCATAAAGATGATCCTTGTACCTATGATCAAGCGATGGTGGATGTCGATGCTTCAAGATGACGAGAATCCATGGAAATAGAGATGGACTCTATGCAATCGAACCAAGTCTGGACTTTGATAGATCGTCCTGAAGGTAAAAACCTATAGGATGTAAGTGGATCTACAAAAGAAAGATAGGTAGCGATGGCAAGGTTGACACCTTTAAAGCCAGGCTCGTAGTGAAATGGTATAGTCAAAGAGAAGGAATCGACTATCAAGAAACCTTTTCTCCCGTGGCCATGATAAAGTCCATCCGAATACTGTTATCCATAACTGCATACTTAGATTATGATATATGGCAAATAGATGTCAAAACGGCTTTTTTCAATGGATTCCTCGAGGAGGATATCTATATTGAACAGCCAAAGGGTTTTGTATTCGAGATCGATATCCATAACGTATGTAAACTTGAGAGGTTCATATACAGTCTCAAGAAAGCATCTAGAAGTTGGAATCATTTTCTACGGGATCCCGAAACCACCAGCCACCCGTCTTTGTTTTCATGAAGTCATAAAGGGATATGGATACATCAAGAACCAAGATGAACCCTGTGTCTACAAGAAGACTAGTGGGATCAAACTCCCATTCTTAGTACTATATGTGGATGACATTCTGCTTATAGGAAATAACGTAGGAATTCTCACCACGGTCAAGAAATGGCTTTCGAGTACGTTTTCCATGAAAGACTTGGGAGAAGCGACATACATTCTAGGAATTCGTATCTACAGAGATAGAATGATAGGTCTCTCCCAAGCCCTTTACTTAGAAAAGGTCCTAAAGAGGTTTAGGGTGGATAATTCTAAGAAATGGTTTCTTCCCAAGAAGCATGGAGTACACTTATCCAAGTCTATGTGTCCTCAAAGTGAGGAAGATAGACAGAAGTTGAGTAATGTACCCTATGCTTCTGCAGTTGGTAGCCTGATGTATGAAATGCTGTGTACTAGACCCGACATTGCCTATGTTGTGAGCGTGGTGAGTCGATTTCAGGAAAACCCCAAAAATGAACATTGGATAGCCGTGAAGAATGTCCTAAAGTATCTCAAAAGAACTAAGGATATGATTCTTATCTATGGAGGTGGAGACCTGAAGATGGAAGGTTATTCTGATTCAGACTTTCAGTCTGATGTTGATCACCGAAAATCCACTTCAGAGTTTGCTTTTTCTCTCAATGGTGGAGCGGTGTCTTGGAAAAGTTCCAAGCATAGCACAATTGCTGATTCCACCACTAAAGCGGAGTATGTGGCTGCCTCAAAGAAGTTGGTTGGATGAGAAAGTTTCTTGAGAACTTGAATCAGTCCCTAGTGCTAAGCTCCCGTTACCACTTTATTATGATAACAATGGAGCAATAGCGCAAGCTAAGGAACCAAGGTCTCATAAAAAGTCCAAACACATTAAGAAAAGATTTCACATCATCAGGGAGATAGCAGTGCAGAAAATAGCCTCAGCTGACAATGTAGCTGATCCGTTCACCAAACCACTACCTCAAGCTATTTTGGACCGAAACCTGGAAAGGATGGGTATAAGATACCACAATGAGTGGCATTGAGTGCAAGTGGAAGATTGTTAGGATTATGTCTTCAGATGTCATAGAGGATAGAGTGAGTAGGGCATCTATCTTGTATTGAAATTAATTATTATTAATAAAAGGCACTATTTAGTTTTCACTTAATTCTTATCTGTATCTATGAGTTATGTAAAACGCTTTGCCCGTGTTTCCCGTGCTATCCCTCTACTTCCTATGGGATATAAAGAATAGCACTAGAGAGATCGACCTTGATTACTAAAACTAGTTCGCAAGTAATATGAAGTCTTTAATGGGCAGATAAAGACTTCAAATACTTGTACAATTTTAGCTCTGACATGGGAGTGCCAGTCGAACACCATGTGATGGTGGGAGCTTAAGACTGTAGGCACATCAATGGAACTGATATGCTCGAACACGACTCGCATCGGTTCTCTCACATAGGTTTTCACTATGTGACTGTCAATGACAGAACTGATTATGCGTAATAGGTATATGTGAACCTTTGACCTGAAGTATCAGGCTGAAAATGCACTTGTGACGTCAAATCTTTCACTAGAGTAGTTAGACCCAATTCACTCGTTGGTTGGATCGACCTCGAAATGCGGACTTGATGGGCAAGTGGTAGTCTTAGCAGATATCTAATGTGGGATTTGTTCTCTCATAAGTGAATGAGAATGTACCCTATGTAATTATAGATTAATAGAGATCAAAGTCTTTGGCCAAAGCAAAAGAGACGATTGTGCTAGGCTCTTAATCAATCTCAATGATCTCGTATTATTATAATTTATAGATATGGTCAAGTCCAGTGAGTTTGACATAACCATGACTCTCACTTGACCGGGAACGTGAACAAAGGGTTTATACATATATGGAATTTACGATTGGAAGGTTGCGGAATGATCCATTCATTCGTATTTCATTTGGGCTACGAAGTGGGCCATGTGACTGGCTCGGTGTTACCCACTTCCTTTGGTTTCCTCTCATTGCCAAATGAAACGAACCTAAAAAGTCGCGCTAAAGAATTGATGGAGAAAATTGAAAAGAATTTTCTATTTTATTTTTGGAGAGATTCAATTTATTGGATAAATTAAATAGTTAATTAATTGCTTATTGGATAAGATAATTAATTAAATGGATAAATTAATTATTAATTAATTTCTTAGAGAAATATATCAATGAATTAATTTATCTAATTAATTTTATTATTTAATTTATTTATTAGATAAAATAAATTATTAATTGAATAAAGAATTAATTAAACAAAGCAAAAGAAATTCCGGGGCCCATATGGGGCGTCCTCATTAGGCTAGGTTGGATGATCAAAGTGGTCTCTTTTGTTGTCTTGGTCAATAAGTCATTGAGGTGTAAAAGACTTCTCTTGACTTTAACCTAGACATGATTTTGTGAAAACAATTGATTGTAACTCTCCAAATAACAGAAGAAGAAAAATATCCTCCCCCTCTATACACACACTAGCCGTCGCCCATATAGAGAAAAAGTGGAATTTTTTTCATCATCAATTCGTGCGTGATAATTTAGAGACAACGTGATTCGTTGTTTGGATTAATTTTCAAGAAACTTCAAGAAATCAAGACTTGAAGAATACGAGGATTGAAGAATTCAAGAAGTTTATCAATTCGAAGAGTTGAAGATGAATTGGATTCTCCTACCACCTCGCTTCAACGGGTAAGTTGATTTATTTGTTAACAGTATGGGACAAGTATAAGTGTTCATCACATAAACATAGTATTTTTTTAGAGTGTCTGTGCATCATAGTTCAATATGTTGCTTTTTGGCTGTGTTTGTTTGCTAGAGAATGGCATCTAAATTGGGACTATGATTGTTCGGCATCAAATTATTGTGTTTCGTAATATTTCTAAAATTATGGAAAATGAATCAGATTTCTCAAAACATTGAATTCTGCATCTCAAAATATGGAATCTAAATCCTTATTTTTTAGGGTTTCTTATTTCCTTTCTTGGGAAATTTGAAAATTAAACTTGTAGTACATTATTACCCTCCATATTGATATTATGTCTTTTTCCATGAATTAGAATATTATTTCTACCAATTAGAAAAAAATTAATTTATTATGAATTTCTTTTCAGGTTAACACATACAGAATTGCTTCTTGTGCTAAAGATGGGAGACGATTTATACACATAAGAAGAAGAAAATAAATTCACAAACGAAAGGGTCTATTGTAAGAGTAAAATTGTAAGAATTATAAAACACAGTGGTGTAATTGTAAGATATTCATAATATGTGAGAGCGTATATTGATAATCTTCAATAAACTAGCAAAAAGTATGTGTGTTGCACGTGAAGGTATATTGTGTATAAAATAATTGTCGCAACTCAATCCTAAAGTACAGTAATTGTTTGCAATTCATTTTTCAAATATGAAAAAAGATAAATCATAGTTGATCTCTGAATAACAAAGTAAGGATGAAATAGCACAAAAAGTTTTATGTAGGTCTCGAAAATAATACAAATATATAAAAATTTATTTTTATTTTATTTTCATGAATAATATAATATTTTCTATCATATACATCTCCAACTACTAACTTTAGTCAAAATCCCAAGTAAGGCAAAGTAAAACAAGCTTATACTTTATATATCAAGAAAATATTTACACTTTATTTTCATTTATAGAAGTATATATAGAGTTTCCTATACAGAATTTGATAACATATTTGATTTAATTGCACAAAGTAAATTCAATGGAAGACAATTTACAATATTTAACCAATACTTTAATTATAACATTATTAATTCAAAACAATGTTCATATGTATTTCACTAACTTTAAATCATGAGCAAAATTTAATCTTTATAGAAGATCCATATTAATACATAATTTGCGGATTTTTTTTTGGCACAATAAAGTTTATTATAAATTACACGTTCATTTATATATATATATATACACACACACACACATACATATATATTATATATGTGTATATGTGTGTATACATATATACACATGCGAATATTATATATTTATATAATCATACACTTAAATTTAATTTTTTTTTGTTTTGCATATAATATATATTGTAAATATATGTATACATGTATATATACTCGTACAACAAACTATTTTGTACATGTTTCTCATTTATTCATGGAAAAAATGACTGTTAATTAGTATTAAATTAAATTGTTTGCATAAATATGCACATATAAATAAGATTTGCCAAATATACTAAATAATGAAAAATATCCTCTGCATTTGAAACTATTATGGTTTCTTCTTTTAATGAAATTAATGTTGGTTGTGCTTCATAATTTAATAGATTTTCGTAAAATTTTCAAAACACCGTGGTAGATGCTCCAAAGTAACGGGATACTTTGGAGTCATTACTTACTTTGACATGTCCTAGTCAAACTAATTTATTATTTTATTATTTAATAGTTAAATATAAAATATGAGTATAGAATTATAACTAGTCTAATGTTACTTTTTTAATAAAAAAAAAAATTACAAATGTAGGTGATACAACTTATACAAATAACTTTATGAAAAAATAAAGCTAATTTAATGAAAGTCGTCAAATGTGAATTTTATTTTTTACAAAATATGCATTAATTAAACACAAGCTAAAAAGAAAAAGAAACATTATCCAGTTTTTCAAATATTATCAAACACTATTATATGATCACATGATTGATAATTTGATTATCAAATATCTGATTCTCAATTTAGATTCCATTTGCTGGCAAGCAAACGGAGCCTTTGTGTTCTCAAATTGCGTTAACTGGAGACTATAATATACTGGGCCTAGTTTCTAATCCGTGCAATTGGGCTCACCATTTTGGATTAATTGGGCTTTTATTAGGCCGTTGAAAATACTTTATTGCTCTTGTCAGCTTCTGTGCATATGTAGCATTTTAATGCATCGAATGCATGTGACCCGTATCTTGTTCCTTATTCCTCAATTATTTATGTTCGATTTGCAAAACTTTCCTTTAGATGCACTGGGGCCAGATATTTTATGTCCAATTTCTATTGCTAACGGTTAGTTAATTATTTGCTCCAATTATTTCCAAAAAAAAAAAAAAGGAAAAAAATGTGCTTCAAATAATTCTTCAACTGGCAAATTTGATCATCAATTCTAATTTAGTAGTTTATTTTATTTTTCACATACATGTGTATAAGTCACGCTTAATTTTCTTCTTTATCTTTTATCCATTTTCCATATTTTATTACATACTAGCGGTTATGTAAATATGACACACCTTATCCATAATTTTTAAAATATATTAATTTAAAATAGTGTATATATATATATATATATATTTGTTTATGTGACATCAAATCTTTTACATATTTATTAGTGTTTTTGAATTCATGAATCGAGATAAGTTTTAGAAAAATTAATAATTAGAGGGCAAAATGCACTTCACCTCCCCTAAAATTCTCCTTTCAGCACTAAACCTTCTCAAAATTAAAAAAAAAAAAAAGAACAAAAAACGACAATGCTTCCTAATTTTTTTTAGATGTTTAACACTTTGCCCAAAATAAATGTTCGAATGACATTTTTGTCAATATTCAGTTGCATGCCGATTATTATGAACTTGTAAGATCAGAAATGTCCTTTATCATCTCCTATACAAATCAACTATGCTTTTTGGTGTCAAAAGTGATCGAGTGAAGACCAAAATTCAAAACCGACTTTATGCGTTCTTGAAAAATATGAATTCCCAGCCAATAATTAATATCTTTTAAGGAAAAAAGTATGCTGATTTTTTTTTATGCGAAGATAAAAAATAATTTTTGTGACCATACAAGTAGACTTGGGCTAACACGCGGTTAATATTTTGATTCAAATTCACCTGAATATTATTGACTTTGAGGTAAAATACTACACATTTATACTTTCAAGGGATAGAGTCTTTTTGTTTTTGAATTTTGAGGGGTTTAATGCTAAAAGAAGAATTTAGAGGGGTAAAGTGCATTTTGCCATAATTATAAGTATTAAATAGTCGAAAAAGTTAAATATAAGAGAGAGAGAGAGAGAGAGAGAGAAAAAAATTATAATAAAAGAGGAGATAAAACGTGGGAGGAAGAAAGAGTGAAGAGGAAATAAAAGTTTAACGCACAACCATCTGGATACTTTTCAAATTGTTATAGATTATATGTATCATGCCAAAAAATTTGGCCGACCAAAATCAGTTTTTCTACGAATTCTTCACTTTATAAATAGTATAAAAATATATTTAACGTGCGTTGCGAAATACAATATGAATTATGAAGCACTAAATTTTATTTTTTTTGAGTGAAATGAAGCACTAAATTAAAATTGGGAAACCGAACAGGAGAGTGGCATTAATTTATTTCATGAATGATAGTAATAGCTAATGATATGACACTTTTCATTTGACAGAACGAAGCATTATAATTGTGATTGATTTAAGGAGCTCCTCCTCAAGTTTTAAAGAGAATCGATGGTACTCGGAAGAGTTTTTTTTCAAAATATTATTTTTAAAAAAAATAATTCTCAAACTAGTGTTATTTAAAAAATATTTCCTATTCTATTACTCTAATTGCCACATGTATTGCCATATGTACATAAACTTGTTTACCCCCTATTATAATGGCCCACCTAGATTTAATAGTTGTAATTTCCAGATCAAATCTCCTATACCACTCCCGTGTAACATTTCCTGTTATATGCACGGATGCGTGACAAGTGTATACACGGGTGGTTAGAATGTGGAGAGAGAAAACATATAATGTGGAGAAAAAATGTGAAACTTCTCTCTCCACATCCTAATCACCCGTGTATACACTTGTCACGTATCCGTGCGTATAACAGGAAGTGTTATATGGGAGTGGTATAGGAGATTTGATATGTCTAATTTCCTATTTTATTTCCTACTCTTTAGGCAAACTCACGCCTTCCCAACTTCATCACTCACGTCTTCCCACCAAAAACTATGTGAAGGTTTTCATGGAATCAGTTCTCTTTTTGTACAAGTAATCTTCGCTCATACATATGAAACAAATTGTTATTTTCCATCATTTATAAACAGATTGACAGTGACAACAGGTAATAAGATTTCATGTTTTTCTACGGTTTTTTTTCCCCTTAAGAGTATTCAGATTTTGGATGACTTATATATTCATTATTGGCCTTCGTGTAAATTGTATCTAGTTTCAATGGCTGGAATATTCAGTTTATTAATCGTAATAGCAATAGGGTAGCCCATAATTTGCGTCAATGGGTTTTTTGTAGGAATTTGTCTGAACTTGTGTACTTGAGATGTCTTCCAGACGAGTTGTTCTGTAGTGAGGGAAGCCCTTCCCATGACTTTTGTAACTGTTTTACTCAGTTTTATAATTATTCTCTTACTTATTTTAAAAAAAGAAAAATTGTATCTAGTTTGGTAAAAAACTTTATTTTATAAATCTGGGCAATAAGATGGTAGTTTTTTGTTGAGCCTGACCATATTATGATTTTGCATTGTTAAATGGATGATGATGTTATTCGATGTCTAGTACTATATTTTGGTGTCATGTTCTATTTTACGTTCATTTTCTTTTTCTTTTTTAAAACAGCGTTTTATCAAATACTCTTCCTTCAATATTTGGGTTGTTTGTTTGAACATGAAAAAATTAAAAATTCGTAAATAAGATTCTTGTTCATGTGTAAAGAAATATGAGTCTTCTGTCTTTAAAGGCATACTATATCGTTCTTATGTTCATGTGTAATTTTTCCATATTTCTTTTGTTAATCGTGATATAAATAATATATTTTTACTCTTAACTTATTATTTACACTTTTTTCTCTCTCTAGTTTTATTGGCAAACCATTTTTGCTAAACTTTAACCGGTTTACAAACATGTTACAATCTTGGTCTATTGGAATGAGAAGATAACTCATGGTTCACGTGGACTTGGTTATGAAGGTGGTAGTCCGAAGCCAATTAGAATAAGTAATAAAGTCAAATATTGTGAGTTGGTGGATAAAATGGATGATATCACAGGTTTTAGTCGATTATTGTTTGAGGCAAAGATCACTTGTAGGTATCCGAGTAATTTTAACGAGTACATAGCGTTACCAGTAGAAAATGATGACACTGTGAGTATTGTTTTTGATGTGACAAAACAATCGGGAATTAATTGTTTGGAATTTTACTTGGAAGCGATTCCTATTAACAATGATATGCAAGCATATGCGCCATCAAATACACATGATGGCCCTTTCACACAACTACTCACTCAAGAAAGTGCATTGGTAGATTACAGTTTTGATGTAAGTGGTCCTTTGGAGATGTCGCAGAATGGCCAGAGTTAATTAGAAAATTTAATGAGTGGGTCTGAGCAAATAGGGAAAGAAAATGAAACTATGTATCAGACATGTATTGATGGAAGTGATGATAGCTCGCTTAATGCTGTTAACACAATGATAATGGAAGAGATCATTGTGCAAGAAAGATGCAGATTTGCCACAGAAGACACTGAAATTAATAACAACTTGCGAGATGACGATTAGGAGGATACACGTGAAGGAATTGTTGAAGAAGAGGCATGTGACATAATTGATCAAGAAGAAGACATGCCATATGAAGAAGCTATTGTCCCGGAATTCACAAATATTGATTTAGTAAATAATGCGGTAGTTGACATGTTAGCACCTTACCAAAGAAATACTCAATCAGGTGATGATGGAGAATTATATGTGGCACAAAGGTTTACTACAAAGGATGAGTTGCAAAATGCAGTAAAGTCATACTCTATAAGAGTTCATCAATAATATGTTGTCACAAATTCTTCTCCTAATCTTTGGGCGCTAAGTGTAAACAAGCACCACAATGCCCATGGAAACTAAGAGCTTCCATTCCTCATGGGACATTATTTTTTGAGATTCAAAAATACAGTGGGCTTCATACTTGTCTTAGTCCAATCATCAACCGAGATCATATACAACTAGATTAGAGCTTCATAGCTAATCAGATTAAGGCTTTAGTTAAGGCTCAAATCTCAATCACACTTTCAGCTATTCAAGTTGAAATCTCGGATAAGTTCAACTATGATATATCTAAAAAGAAAGCATGGCAAGCAAAGCAAAAGGCAATCGTGGAACTTTTTGGAGATTGGTTCGAGTCCTACAATTTGTTACCAAGGTATATGGATGTACTACAACGTGAAAATCCAGGCACAATTGTACATTGGGATAAAGAAATTTCAGAAAGAAACTCAAATTAAGAAATATTTAGGCGTGTATTTTGGGCATTTAGTGCTTCCATTGAAGGCTTTAAGAATTGTTGTTCAATCATTAGTATTGATGGTACACATCTTTATGGGAAGTACAAATGAACTATCCTTGTTGCTATATTGTGTGATGGCAATAATCAATTGTTTCCACGTGCATTTGCTATTGTAGAAGGAGAAAACAATGATAGTTGGGGCTGGTTTATGGCGTGCATATAGCATTTCATGACTCAAAGTAATCGTCTCTATGTTATATCCGATCGTCATGCCGGTATTCTAAATGCAATGAATACTGTTGGCTTAGGATGGACTCAACAACAAGCTTATCATCGCTTTTGCATACGTTATTTAGCTAGCAATTTCAACTCTAAATTCCATGATAAAATACTAAAAAATCTTTTGTGGTGTGCTGCAAACGAAAACCAAGTTCAAAAATTTAATAGAAGAATGGAGACGATTTGAAAAATTAGCCCAGAAGCTCAAAAAAGGTTAGAAGAAATACCTGTGCAGAAATGGGCTTTCGCACATGATGGTGGTCACCGATATGGGATATATGACAACAAACTTATCAGAAATTTTCAATAGTGTCTTGAAAGGGGCTCGTTGTTTGCCTATAACAGCTCTAGTCCAATAAACTTTTTATCAAACAAATAGTTATTTTGCGATTAGACGTCAATTGGGTTTGCAAAGAGCTACAAGTGGGCAAAATTTTACTCCTTTTGTGGATGGAAAAATTAGTTCAAGTGGAATAGAGGCAGGTCGACATGAATTTGTGTTATTCAATAGAGCTAGTGGGGTATTTAGTATTAAGACAGGTTGTTTAATAAAAAACAGAAGTAAAGGTGGTAATGTTCAGGTGGTAAAATTAAGTGAGCACTCTTGTTCATGTCAGAAGTGGCAGATATTTGGATTTCCATGTTCACACGTGATGCTGCTCATTAATATTGTAGTTTGGATTATAAAGTTTTTGTACAAAATTGTTATTTATGTCACCACATATAAGATGACATGGGATCCTATTTTTCATCTGAATCCTTATCTTGCTTATTGGCCTCTTGCCAGAGGAATAATACTTTTACCTTCTGATTCAATGAAAAGAAAAACCAAAGGTCATCCAAGATCAACACGATTGCATAATGGGATGGACGCTAGAGAAGGTCGTGCTACGGTGACATGTGGTTGTTATAAAAGAAAAGGCCACAATAAAACAACTTGTCCAGACAAAATCAGAAACAAATTATTTGCAAGGTGAAAAGTGTTTTTGTAGCACTTTATATTATTTTTATGAATTCTGGCACTTTATATTTTAAATAAAATGTTATTTATTTTGACGATGATTCGACTTGAATTGCAGGTTTTGCAAAAAATGCTATTGATGCTAAGAAATGTGAACCAATTGATAAATGTTGCTGGTCGAATTATTTCCATGTTTTACTTAGAGTGTTTTCCTTTACATTACAGATACTCGCAACAGGGAAATGAAGAATTATTTTTCATTTTATGAAACTTAGGATGATTTAAACCCGTTGAATTTGTGATTGTTATGTTTCTTCACCCTGTGACATAATGAACATTTGGAGTGGTGCTACAATAATGACAATGGTTTATGATCGAATTAGGAATTGTGACAATGTTCTGACAATTAGTGCAGAGGATTTGTATAACACCCCAGATTTTATACTTATTAATTTTATAAATTTGTATTATCTTATCTATTGATTTAAATCTTTAAAGAAAAATACCCATTTGGACTTATTTTACAATATTTTATAAGTTCAGGGGTTAATGTGCAATTTTTATATTTTATGAGTAACACCCGTATTTCAATAAGTTTCTTTAATTCAATATAAATATTGTTTACTTCTAATTGTTATACTCAGACATAATCGTTTGGGCTCAATACATAGAGATTCAAATTTTATGTTTCTAGTAGCACTCAAGTGAAGTTAAGCAAATTTCAAGGACTCAATTGTAAAATTGAAAACTTTTGATTGGTTACCTTCATTGATCAGCTGAGTTGTGACACCTAAGACTCTTGTACTTCACATATTCAAGTACCATGTGTAGTACACCTACCTATTTAAAGAAAAATTACAATCAACCATTCATTTTCACAACTCCACATTTCTGCAGCAGCTTCTTTGGAGGTCAGTTTGGATATTCAAATGTTGGCCAAAATTGGGAGTTCTTTAGCTCAAATTAATCCTAAGAGGACGAGGAACAATTCTATAAATTCCTATTTTGCAAATTGGCTTTTAAAATTCCATAAACTACCACCGAATCACCACTGCCCCTGTTGAGTTCGCAACACCTGAAACTTCTGTTTAGGTTCGTGCAGCCAGAAACCCTGCTTCCAGTGGTTTGATCATACATGCAATCCCACCATTGGAAAGATCTCTTCGCGTAGATGATGTTCCTGGTAAGTTTTGATGGTTTTGGTGAATAAAATATTACATAATTGGAGTTCAAAGCATGAGTGCCACTGCCCTGTTTTCAACCCATAAATTGTTTACCATTTTTGTTTATCTTGCAAATACCCTTCGAGTGGTCCAATTGCTCTTGAAAGACCATCATATGAAAGCTATATGAGTGTAGATATGTTTACTGATGGATTTTTCTCCAACTCGGTCCTAAATCTGTCTAGAATTAGCCACCAAATAACTACTGCCAGTGTAATGTTTTGGTTTCCAGAAACTGTTGTTCACATTGTTTTGACCAGAAACGAACCTTAAATATCTTCTTTTGTACATGCAAGAACACCATTAGAACGCCCTGTGAGTGTAGATTTTTTAGGTATATTTCTTGCCAAAATACATGATGTATTGATATCAAAAAATTGATCGGGTTACAAGCTGCCAGGCTATACCTGAAACTGGCAGGTTCGGGATATTAAATTTGAGGGCTTGGTTCACCTCGTTTCGGACCGATTCTTGGGAGGAAGTTTGATGGTGAGCAATACTAACTTGTTGGTAATCTATGGATATCAAGCCTAGTTGTTGGTTATGAAGTTAAAGGGAAGAAAAGAATGTAACAGTGGAGATGCGCGACAATTAAGGCACACGATAGAGCTATCCCGAGCAATCTCGTCCATGGGTGAGCAATGGAGTTTAAAGATTCTTAGACTCTATATCAAGTTGCTGAATATATGGGTATGTGATGAGTAAGATAGCTTAGCGTTAACCTTTGGTAATTTTCGTGACTAATCGAATCATATTGAGAATTGAGTTTTACCAGATAACTTGTGTTGTGGGCATATTTTAATTGCACCCTTATTTGGAATAGGTGCTTGCCTTGTGAGAAATTTGAGGAAAGGTGGTTTGACAAGTTGATAGCATTGGGTGATGATTTTCAGTAGCTTGGAAGTGTAGCGTGAGCTGTCACCTAAAATTATATTTATAAGTCTTTCAAAATTGGAAGGAAATGTATACGCATTTTTCATTGTTTGATCTTTTATCAAATGAAAATGATTTGCAATGCTTTCCAAATAATCTCTAAAGCACTTTTGCTTAACCATTGCATTGTACATTTTTGCAAAGTCATGAATCATTCAAAATGCATATTTTGTGAAAATACTTTCCAATAAAGCATCCTTTTAACATCAGTTTTGACACTTATGCAATAAAACTGACTAATTACTAAATCATGAGCCTAAAGGCCGCTATTGCATCAAAGATAAAGTTATGTGATTGCATATTGTACATGGTTGAGTGTCGGGCGTGGATAGGGCTAGGGTTCTGTTGGACAGGCACGGGCCTGCAGTCTTAAACGGCTCCCGTTATCCACGACCAAGTCCCAACACCTAAAGACGGAGTGTTCTGAGGGTGAATGGGTCATAGGAATTGAATTGTGGCATACCCAGGATATGACCAAACGGACTTCGCAAGCCTAAGTGGGGAAGCATAAGGTGATGGCTTTTAAGCCGATTGTTCAGGGGTGACAAGGAAGAAGCAGGGGGGGCCCAAAGTGCTATGAGCAAAGTCATCGAACGCGATGTTACTGCTAACATGGCCCCCTACTGCTTATATGTGAAATGTAAAGGTTACTGTAACTGCCTATTGATTGAATGCATATACTAAAGTTTTGGTGTAATATCACTTATTGCTTAACTGCTATCATGAACGCAAATGTCATTTTAACTATTTCAATGATTTTCTGAAAAATAAAAACTATTATTGATTTCACCTTATTAACTTATGATTTTGAGTCTACAAACTGTTTTAAGCACCTTTCACACGAACATTGGCGCTCACTAAGTCTTTGCTTACGTATTTCACTTTCTTCCTTCCAGTTAAAGGTGAGTTGAGCAATGAGACTGGCTTGGAAGATCATAAATGTAGACATTGGCAATCCTAGAGATGAGTATTGCAGATTGAGCCATGAATAGTAAGTTACTTAATATGTTTGGTTGACATCGAGGCTGTGACCCTACTAGATGAATTGTTAAAAGTGTGTTAGATTTTAGAATGAATGACTTTATTGAAAGGTTCGCGCTTTTAATTTAGACCCCTTTCAAGGCTGAAAATTGGGGCAACAATATGCTCGTGGATATCTTATCAAATTACAGAGTAGTACTGCAATTATTAGTGGCTTATTGTATTAGTGGCTTATTATATTTGTTGTTAGGAAAATTCAGATAATTAGTGTAGAAATTTGAAATTGATACAAACAAATTATCCACGCAATATCTTCTAGGTGTACTATATGAATATATGAATTTAAGGTGTTTTTGCCAAAGTTAAGTATGCAAAAGAATAAAAGGTGGAATGAAAAATTTTATAAAAATTGACTTATAAGCAGGAAATAAAATAGAAAAAAAAATTGGTGGGAAGACGCACTGCAAGAAAGTTCACTTTTAGTAAGGAACAAAATCGTTACAATAGATCAACTTTTCGTCACTATAACAATTGGTAACAAAACTTTTCGTTACCAATTTTGTCCTATAAAGCCCGTTGCTATAAGTTGTTGTGACAAACTTATAGTTTCGTTACAAATGTATTGGTGACAAAACTTGATTCCTCACAATAACATGTGTTTCTAATAACAATTTCGTCATTACAAAAACATGTCTATGACGTTACAAAAGAAACCCTTCGTTACTAGAAGTATTTTTTTTTATTTTTTTATGATAATATTCGTAAGAGTCACTTCGTTATAAAAAGTTATGGCAACAAAATAGTGTCCTTACCAATAATAGAAATAATTAATTATATTAATATATAATATAACAATATTTTGTGACAAAGTAAATATGACAACCACATTCCTCACCAATGTTACATATTACAAAAAGTGAATTATTTTTTGTTTCTATATAATCTCCTATAAACGGACATTCAAAATTTACACAAGATTTCCCATGATGAACATTTAATGTGATATAGATAAAATTCAAAACAATAAATCTCATACTAAGTAACTAAAGCAACAATAACAATTCAAATACAATTATAGGCACAACCCAAACCAAACGATCATCCCAATTATTACAAAAGAATATTATATAACTTGTAATATAGCCAATGAGACGAAATATAGAAAGACAGAATATGGGACAATATGTAGCAGTATGTTTCAAAAGACTATCATTAAAGCTTAAGCTTAACCGAGCGATCAAAATACATGTGAATTTCTGAAATTTGAACTGCATGCTCAACAATTGGATCAAAATTTAACTAAATATAGAATTTAAAAATGCAAAAGGAACACAAGATTACAACAACTTCTCTAATCAATTAGGGGCTGAGTTAACATGAAATTGATTGAAAACATAACAGACTGACTACCTGAAACTTCAATCGCAGAGCTATTAACCATACAGGGAAAACAATCACACATCCAATGTAACAACCCAAGGTAACAAAAGAAGGGAATTCAAGAACAACTCATAGTAGATAATAATTGTACAGCCATCCAACACAAAAAAGTCAACGAGTCTGGACCTTGAGGGCGTGAAGTGTTAAATATTGAGTACACTCTTTTAGATAGTATGATGATTTCTTAATCCATAATCTATAATAGTACTATTTGGAGCAAGCTACAAGTCCTATTTAGTAGCAAGTCAAGTATAGTGAACAGTACATGAAGGCAAACATGGCTAAAGCAATCATTGACTTGTAACTACAAACCAATACTCAAGAAAAATATGCACATATTACAACGAAGTGAATGAAACCAAAACAACAAATAGAAAATTCGTACATATAAATCGAAAGAGGGAATAAAAAGTAACAAATAGAGAGAAATCAGCAGAGGTCGCGGAGATGGAGACAGAAAAAGAGAAAGCTATCAGACGCCAGAGCTTCAACTGAGGAGAAGAGTGTACTTAGGAAGTGCCGAATAACTTGTCAGAAACAAAAGCTAGGATGGTATTTCAAAACCATAAATAACTTTCCAAACCACCCTTAATTTGTTTTTATATTTTTAGAATGTCTAACATGTTACTCTGTAATTGACATAACTTAATGTCTGAAGTTATGAATCACATAAATTGAACAGTGAAAGTTGCAAACATACCGTTGTGATCTCTAATCAAATTTCAGTGCTTGATAGAGTGAAATTAAATTTTCGGTAGATTCCTTCAGACAAATACAACAAACGCTTTTCAGGTCTCAATACCCTTCTTGTTGCTTTCTTTGCCAGACAATTTTAAATTGTTATCATTCTACATTCATAAACATCCAGGGATCGACAAGCTATTTCACTCTAGGAGATCATGTTAAAGTCCCTTTATGCATAGTTGTTAATGGCGAATGGCGCAGCGTGGCGACAAGGGTTCCATGGCGCTGCGAGGCGGACGCCTTTTCGAAGTAAAAATTACAAAAATAAAATAATTATATATACTAATACAATCAATAATATGCTAGCTTTTTCAACAATAATAATAATTAGATAAATAACAAGTTTTCAAGAAACAAGCAAAAAATATAAAACAAGCTAATGTCCAGTACTTCAACCGCAATTTACCATCAAAATTAAAGGGTTTTTAGTCAATTAAAGGCTTTTTAGTTAAAATTAAAGGGTTTTTGGGTCTGACTAGTTGGTCAACTAGTCAAATGGGCAAATTGGGATAGTGCCCAATGTTTTTAAATTGAAAAAAACCCTAACCCCTATAGTGCACTTCACGCTGCAGCTGCTCTCGCTTCTTCTCTCAACCTTGCTCGTCGCTGCCCCTCACCGTCGTCGTTCAAGCTTGGCGAACGGATGCCGCTGGAGTTTGGAGTGACGCTCAGCGACCGCCGGTGAGTACCGATTTCAGCGAAAGAACACTCCAATTGACCATTTTTGAGATGGGTTAGTATTTTCATGTTTAAATTACCCCAAATTGCCCAATTTTACCAAGAATTGACCAAAAACCCTCCAATTTTGACCAAAATTCCAGCTGAGACTGTTTCTTGCAAATAGCGCAAATGGCGTCTCCTTGATGGCGCTCGCCATGGCGAACTTGGCGCGCGCTAAGTTGATCCTGGGCGCCACGCCATGGTTCATGGCGCCGAGGCTGCGCCAAGTTTGCCATGCGCCATGGCTCGCCATTCACAACTATGCCTTTATGACATTCCGATGTTTATGGCTCAGAATCACAAAAGGCAACCTGTCAAGAATAATATATGAATGTCCTAAATCTGTTAAAGGACAGAAAAATTGCATCTCAAAATGTGAAAATTTGATTGTTAAACGAAGCGACCAAAAAGCAAAAGCAAAGTTAAATTACTCTGATCCATGTATACTCCTTCTGAGGTGATTTATCACGTTGAGATCCTCCCTTCCACAATCACTTCTGAGAACATATTTAACAAAATTAAGAGAACATGGCTATCAGCATATTTAGCACTCTAGGTCACATTTTAGCAAGACTTGAAGAAAATACTTTACCATCAAAGGTTAAATTTAAATGCACTTTGCATGAACTCAGCAATTAACTTGAAGTGTTGATTTTTTGGGTAGGAAAAACATATACATCATAAAAGATGCATTCGGTGAAAAATGGGTAATGTTTCAAGGTTCAAAGTTATAGATAACTAGTTAATATATCACATGTTAAGAAATACGACCCCTCTATACGGATTCAACTGAGCAAAATCTTACAACATCTTCTGATAAAACTAGGAAATCTAACTTTTTGGCACTAAATTACCAACAGGAACCTGAATCACTTCCCTATTCACAGTTGTTTTTCACTTATTCAAAAAATTCTTTACACTAATAATAACAAGAGTACCTCTAATTCCAAAATCTTACATAAATTGGAAGGCAACAATCCCTGTTTGAGTGCTTCTAATAAAAATTTATTTCTAAGTCTATTTTCTATTCTTTCGAATTTTCTTTCTTGGCTGAAGAGATGATTGTAGCAGCTCGTAGAATATGATTCATTGGCAAAGTAATGGAGTTTATCTGACTTTGTACAAAGTAGAAATCATGTAATTATTTTCCAACTAATCAAGTTCCACCAGGACACAAAACCAAATCAAACTTATGAAATCCCAAAAGTAAACCATATTTTTATTCTACATTTATCTTCCTAAAACAACTCAAATGAAATGCCCACCCCACCCTACCCCACCCACCCAAAAGAAAAAAATGCAAGAAATGTATAAACCCAGCAGAAAAGACAATGAAAATACCGATATAGGCAAAGTAACAGACTAACAGGATAATAAATGTAATATCCCATTTTGAAATATATATTATATCCTCCATCTATCGCTTCCGCGTTTAACACATTTTTACACCCAACAAAAGTAACATGTTGCTTGACAAAGAAATCCATCTCCTACAACTTGTTGAGAAACATCTATTATATATTGCACTATTAACTAAATCCATCTCCTACAAACTCGGCAAAGCCAAAAGGTCACTTAATATCACAATGTGGTGCAAATAATTTAAAACTGACGCCCATAAGCCTCAAATCTTCCAAAACTACCAGTAAATTTTGTGGAAAATATTCATATCCATCTATCATTGGAAAACAAATAATCTGGAAAGTTAATAAAAAATTTACCTGACCACTTGAAAGTTTCCCTTTGAGTCAAAACAAGGAAAACAACCCATTTACTTCAACCCCCTCAAAGATCAAATCTTTATTTTAACCCTTTTTTCTATAGCAAAATCAGATTCAATCAAACCCTCATGTTCTTCTTCAACCCAATCCCACTATAAATGGCCCAAAAATGGTATACCGGGTATGCTTTAAATTCAATAATAAATAATAAATCCAATCTTTATTACCTTTACCTATCCAAGTGATGAGCTAAGACAACAGATAAGATTTCAGATGAGTAGGGAAAATGTAAAAACAAGGAAGAATATTCAATACATACTATAATACAATTCAAGTTGAGAAGCTAAAATGATAATAAGAGGTGGAAATTATATGCGACCAAATTTAAGTTGGGGGGAAATTATACCTTCAAAAAACTTTGGGATATTGAGGCGGCGGAGACCATCCGGAGGAGACTATGGCGTGTAGTGGTGGCCCAGTGCAGAGGTATTTAAATGGTGGCTCAGGGGCTGGGCGATGGTGGACCAATATGGCTTCGCGCAGAGGCGTCGATTTGTTGGCCTGATTCGAGAGATGTTTGGTGGCTAGGGCTCAAGGTTTCTCCCCCCTTTCAAACGCTGCTGCTTGGTGGAGATGTGGGAGTAGTTGAGATATATATATATATATATATATATATATAATGAAGAAAACAAAGAGGAATTGAGTGAGCTGCGAAGATGTCATAGTTGAGTTGTTGGGGTTTCCGACGGCGAAGGGCGAATAGGCGGCGGAGATGTGGTAGCCGTGGCTTAGGGTTTTCACTTTTCACAGATTGTGTCAATTGTTAAGCGTGCTGTGTTGTGTCTGTCGAATAGTGAGAGAGGGTAATTAATTTTATTTTCTAAATTTTTTGAGTCATAGTTAGTATTTTTATTAAATTATTTATATAACATATCATTAATATTCATAATATAAATATATATATATATATATATATAAAGTAGACGCTCCCAAGCTTTTAAAAGAGTAAAATTGGCTCGAGCTCGATAAGCTCGAGCTCGACAAGAATTTTTTTAAATTGCTATTTTTACTCAATCAATCTAAATATTGATTATTTTATTAATAATTTGTATTATAAAAATTCGACCAGAGGGAATTAAGCTCGAGCACGACTCGATGATGAGCTCAAGTTCGTGAAGCTCGATTCAAAAGGCTCGATTCGAGTAGACTCTAATAGAACACAATTTTTTTGTTTTAAATATTACTCATTTCTAATTTAATCTAATTAAGCTGAATATGTATTAATTTTTTAAATCTAATTTGCTTTTCATCTATAACTTAAGTTCAAACTTAAGATAAAATTTAAGTTTGTATTCTATCTCTGATTGAAGATGCAAATGTATTCTATCTCTGATTGAAGATGAAGTCTAGATTTGCATCTTCAGCTCTAAACTTAATATTGAATATGTGTTATATGTATAGTATACGTCATCAGATAATCTCAAATAAATTATAATTTAGAATATATATATATATATTATCCAAACCACAATATTCAAAAATCAATTTAATTAATAATGTTAAACATCTTTTATTGTCTTAAGTTCCAAAAACTATTTATCTATCAAGCATTTAGAGTTTAGGGGTTAGGGCTTTAAGTTTAGGGTTTAGGGCCTAGGTAACCATTTATGAATAATATTACTACAAAAATCATGTAGTATACTTTAATAATTATTTGATATATTAATATATATCTAATCCAATATTACTTTAATCCTAATCAAAAATAAATATTAGCTATAACAATGAAATTTAATCTAGTGATCAATGACAATATGATTGATTAGATTACAAATTCATAATTTTACCTGAAGCAAAAAAAAGAATGAGAAGCTCAAGAAACCCCCCACAAGATGAAGAATGAACATGTAATCTCAAAATATACATATACACCGTTATTTTTTTATTTTTTATTTTTAAAAAGAAAAGGATTAGGAAATTGGAAATATTTTAGCCCCAATTTTACCGCTAAGATTGTAAAGAAAAGGTTCGAGCTACCCAAATTTCTTGTAAGGAATGTATTTGTTACAAATGAACTTATTGTAACAATTCAACGCATTGTTACCAGAAGATGAACAAAGTTGTCACGAATAAGTTTAACTGCGATGAGCTTTTTACTTTACGTAACGACGATTGGCTTAAAGTAACGACTTATTTTCTTTGTTACTAAAAAAGAAGTCTCTTATGAAAAAAATTTATTTTTTGTAACGAACGTGCACATTTGTTACGAGAAAGTTACTTCTTGTGACAAATTATAGTTTCGTTACAATTTTTTTTGTCACAAGAAATGCATTTTTTTGACGTGAGTTTGCCAAAAGAGTAGGAAATAAAGTAAGAAATTACAACTATTAAATTTATGTGGGCCATTAAAATTGGGAGAAATAATTAAAAAATTTCAACTAAATAAGTTTATGTACACATGGCAATACATGTAGCAATTAAAGTAATAGATTGGAAAATATTTTTTAGATAGTACTAATTTGGGAATTATTTTTTCTAGGAGTAATATTTTGAAAAAAAACTCGTACTCGAAATAGGCCAATTTAACACAAATTTTATTGATAAAAGAAACTAAAATTCAAGGGTATTTAAATGGGCTAGTGATAATGCCAGATCAATTCTCCTCAGCCAGAGCAGATCCATACAAATTGTCATTTTTACCCTCGAATCATTTGATCCGCAACCTGCTAGCCTTGGTCTCTGCGTTTTTTTGATCTGCAACCTGTCAAGAACACCATTGTTTATTCTCTGAATATTCATCTTAACCAAATTTCAAGTCCCATTTCACTTAATAAAGTTGTTTAATTACGAATTAAAATTGTTTCACTAATCCTTATTTAGGACTTCACCCTCTTGCGTTGTTTCCTGTATCGCAATCTGTCCAAATTATCTGGGAACGGTTTGCTCCACAATTTAAAATATTGAATATGGAATAAGAAGAAGTGAACAAGAATACAATATATATATTCCTTAAAATCCGGAAGAGTAAATCAAATATTTTGTTCACAGAACTGTTTGGATTATGTCCTCAGATGCCATAGAGGATAGAATGATAGTGCATCTTTCTTGTAATGAACTGACTTATTATTCATAATAAAAGGCGTTGTTTGGTTTTCACTTAAATCTTATCTGTATCTATAAGTAGTGTAAAACGTTTTGTTTATGTTTTTAGTGCAATCTCTCTACTTTCTATGAGATAGGAAGATTAACACTAGAGAGATTGATCTTGATTACTTAAACTAGTTCGCAAGTAATAAGAAATCTTTAATGGACATATAAAGACTTTAAACACTTGTACAATCTTAGCTCTGACATGGGAGTTCCAGTCGAACACCATGTGATGGTGGGAGCTTATGACTATAGGCACATCAGTGGAACTAATATGCTCGAACACGACTCGCATCGGTTCTGTCACATGGGTTTTCACTTTGTGACTGTCAATGATAGAACTGATTATGCGTAATAGGTATAAGTGAACCTTTGACCTGAAGTATCAGACTGAAGATGCGCTTGTGACGTCAAGTCTTTTACCAGAGTAGTTAGACCCAATTCACCCGTTGGTGGGGCCGACCTTGAAATGCGGCTTGATGGGCAAGTGGTAGTCTTAGCTGATAACTAATATGAGATTTGTTCTCTCATAAGTGAATGAGAAAGTATCTTATGTGATTATAGATAAATAGAGATCAAAGTCTTTGGCCAAAGCAAAAGAGACGATTGTGCGAGGCACTATATCAATCTCAATAATCTCGTATTATTATAATTAATACATATGGTCAAGTCCAGTGAGTTTGACATAACCATGACTCTCACTTGATTGGGGCACGTGAACAAATGGTTTATACTTATACGGTATTTACGATTGGAAGGTTGTGGAATGATCCAATCATTCGATTTCGTTTGGGCTACGAAATGGGCCACGTGACTGGCTAGGTGTTGCCCACTTCCTTTGTATTCCTCTCATTGTCAAACGAAATGAACCTAAAGAGTCGCGCTAAAGGATTGATAAAGAAAAATGAAAGGATTTTCTATTTTATTCTGAGAGATTTAATTTACTAGATAAATTAATAATTAATTAATTACTAATTGGATGAGATGATTAATTATTAAGATAAGATTAATTATTAATAAATTCTTAATGAAATAACTTAATGAATTAATTTATCTAATTAATTTGGTTATTTAATTAATTAATTTATTTATTGGACATAATAAATTGTTAATTAAATAGATAATTAATTTAAAAAAAGGAAGTCCCGGGCCTAGATGGGGCGTCCATTTGGAGGCCTACTAGGGTTAAGTTGGGAGTCCATTAGGATGCCCAACGAGAACTCTTTTTGTTTGTTTTGGTCAATAAGTCAAGTGATAATAAAAGGACTCCTTGACCTAAACAAGACACAAGCAATCTCATAACTCTCCTAGAAAGAAAAAGAAAAACTTCCCCCTCTCTCTTAGATACACTAGCCGTCGGCCTCCAAGGGAAAAACAGGGATTTTTCCTCTAATCAATCCGCGCGATAATTTAGAGGCAACGTACGTTCGTTGTTCGGATCAAGAATTCAAGAAAGGATCAAGGATTTGCGAAGATTGGATTGCACGTGTTCTTGAAGTCTTCAAGCCTACAAGGTTCGAATTTTTGAAGGAGGAATTGAGTCTCCAACTACTTCGCTTCAACGGGTAAGTAATTATTCATTTTTGCGATTAATTGATTCTACTATGCAGACAGAAAATTCACTTTGGGTTTAATTTAAAAAAAACTTCCACTGCGTAATTTGATATTTCGCAAAACCTAACAGTGGTATCAGAGCCAATCTCTGATTTGAATATTTGATCATGTTTATGTGATTTTTTATATGCATATTATGTGTTTTTGAAGCATGCGTTTATGCGTTCTTAAATTTTCGTTTTTATGGTTTTTAGCTTAGATTTTGATTTTTTATGTTTATTATAAATCTGGGTACTTTTATGATATGAGAAAAAAAATCAAGATACGAGGAAAAAAGGGGTTCGAAAGCCCCGAATACTGCACGCACAGCGCCAGCACGCGAGCATAGCGCCCAGGCCGTGTGTTTCGACAAACGACCCGCTAAACCGGGTCTGAAAACGGGCTATGGGTTTGGGTCGAAATTGATATTTGGGTTTTGGCTAAATTTAATTATCTGGGTGGGTCAAAAGGATGATGACCCGGAATAGTTCAAATTAGGCGCAATTGGAAAATTACTTAATTTCAATTTATTAATTGGTTTGGGCTTAATTTAATTAATTCCAAATCACCAATCCAATCGGCCAATGAATTGGTGATTTGAATTTAAATTAAAACTAGCCCAATAGAAATTAATAACGCGTGCATTTTTTTTCTAATTAATTAATTTTGGTCCCAATTAAATTAAATTCAAGTGGACCAAAAGGATCGTGACTTGGGTTTGATGAAATCGAGCCCAATAAGATTTGGAATAAAAATATTTAATAAGAATAATTAACTATTTTTTGGGGGATTAATAATTAATTTATAGATTAAATTTTATCAATTTTTTCCTCAACTTGTAAGTTACTTAAATTGAATAAGGAATATAAATTATTTTTCTTGGATGATTAATAATTAATTCTTTACTCATTTAAAAGTTTCTCGAACTCATGATGGCTGTAAATCATAATAAAATAAAATTCCATATTTTACGTATTCATTTTAGTTGGACTAATATTATTTTAATTAAAGGTAGATATACTTAATTTATAATTTTGTATATCTAAGTCATCTAGTAGGACTAGAATGATTTTAATTGAAATGAAGAATATATATAAATTGGGAATTTTATAACGGACTTTTTAGTTGGACTAAAATTTTAATAATCAACATAAGTGTTCTATTTTTGCGAGCATGTCTTATGTGATGGAGACTATTTATTGCTTTCTTAGAAATAATGTATAGATTATTTTAAAGTATTGTAATAGAATTAGTTCAAAATTGGTGGAGACAAGAAACCCATAAAGATTAGATAGGTTTTCGTTTTTACCTTTTTGTGATGGCCCTTTGGCTCGGGCCCTCTAGAAAAAGTTCATGATCAAGTGTGATGGTTTTATTTATTTAATTCCATGAATATTTATATTGATAGGCATATTTATTAGTAGTATAATTTATGCATGTTCGATATATGATAATTGCGCTATATAAATTGATTAATGTGCAAAGTGAGACCAAACATTTGACATTTTAAATTCTCCCAAATAAATAATACCGAGTTAGTAAAGGATGTGTGACATCCTCACCCTACAGGCCTACACTAAATTTATTCAAATTAAAATTACTACAAATGTGTAATGCTTCCCAGTTATGGGGGTTGTGCATTTCGAAATAATTTGGAATTTTATTAAGTGCATGAAATGCCTTAGGCGAAGCATATTTCACCTCAAAAACCGGTTAGGTTGTAAGGTGAAATTCAAATGTTAGATTAAAGGAGTTAGTGGGAATGAACTCGGGTAGTTCACGAACTTAGAAATCGGTTAGGTTGCGGCTTGGTGAACTATGGGGAAAGGTATTGAAACATTAATTGGATAAATTGATGTTAGACATCACTTCAAATAATTAATGGGCCAGAAATCGATTAGGTTGCAACCCATCTAATTAATTGAGGACCTCAATACCCGCTGTGAAATCAATGCCAATGATAATTCCCGATTTCCACATGGGAGTGTGGAATTCAAAAAATGCAGTGGGAGCCAAATGAATTTTAAGTCCTTAAATTTTCTTGATTAAGTCAAATACAAGCAATCTAATTAATCTGGTTTATTTCTGCAGTTATTTTCTCGTTTATCTCTCTCAAATATGATAAACCCACTTTCAATTTTACTTGAAAAGAATACCCTTACTGTCCCCAATTATGTGGGCTGGCTTAGAGATTTGAGGATTGTTCTCAATATGGAATCTCTGGGATATGTCTTGGGGGGCTGATATCCCGGCGGCTCCAGCTAGAACACGTGCTACTGGGGAAGAGGTCCAAGCCCATGAAAAATGGGTCAAGGACGACGTCCGGGAGAGAGAGGATACATGCTGGGATCTATGACCAATGAACTTCAAAGGTCACATGATAAGATGTCCACTGCAAGAGCTATCCTAGCACACCTGGTAGAGCTCTATGATGAGCATAGTCAATTGCACGATATGAGATATCGAAAGAGCTCTTCGGAGCCTAGATGAAATAAAGTGAGAAGGTTGGTGATCATGTCCTCAAAATGATATCGAGGATTGAGAAATTACAAGATCTCGACTTCACCATGAACGCCACCCTTCAAACTGACTTAATCTTGCAATCTTCCTAATTCCTTCTCCCAATTTGTCGTTAACTTTAACTGCAATGAGATAGAGTGCAATTTAGCAGGGCTAATGAACAAGTTGGTTACTGCACAATCTCAAATGAAACCAAAGGGAAAGGAAACTACCTTGGTCATCTCTTCTGGACCTAAAAAGTCTAAGTCTAAGAAGAAGAAGAACAAGAAGCAGGCTGACGAGCTAGGAGCAGAAAGGGGGTGTTCAAAAGGGTAAGGGAAAGACTCAAGGGTTTCATAAGAGCAAAGGGCCTAAGAAGACAGATAGATGTCTCGAGTGCGGTGAGCTTGGCCACTGGAAAAGGAACTGTCCTAAATTAGGTAAAGGCGCAAAAGGTATGGAACTCTTCGTTTTTGAAACTAATTGTTCTATGACCATTTTTTCTACTTCATGGATTTTGGACTCAGGGGCAATTGCCCATGTATGTTGTTTAGATCAGGATCTGCCGAAAAGTAGCAAGCTAGTCTGAGAAGAAGTGCTGTTCAAAGTAGGCGGTAGGGAAAGCGTCGCGACTACTAGGATTGGCTTTACTTCTTTGATTTTGAATTTTGGATATTTATTGTTTTTAAATAATGTTTTGGTTTTACCTAAGGGGCTTATGAACATTGTTTCCATTCCTATATTAGTTAAGATTGGTTATATATTCCGTTTTTCTAAATTGAATTGCGACATTTATTATGAAAATAAAATAGTTGGCAATGCATCTTTAGTTAATGGTTTATATTATTTAAATGTCCTTAATTCATCTGATGTGAATGTTGTAACACATAAACATGGTAAGGAAGAAGCTAATCTAAGAATCAAGTGGCATCTTAGACTAGGCCATGCTGGAGAGCATAAGATCCACAAAATGGAAAAAGATGGGCTTTTAAGCTCACTAGGTTCAGATCCCTATCCAACCTGTGAATCATGTCTCTTAGGCAAGATGGGTAGATCTCCCTTCACCGGGACTTTTAAAAGAGCTACTCAAGTCTTAGGATTAGTGCATACCGACGCTTGCGAACCATTTGGAGAAATGGCTCGTGGAGGTTTCTACTACTTCATCACTTTCACAGATGATCATTCAAAATATGGTTTAGTGTACCTGATGAAGCAAAAGTCTAAATCCTTTGAAAGGTTTAAAGAATTCAAAGTTTTAGTAGAAAATCAAACTGGGCAAAATATAAAAACTCTGCGATCAGATCGTGGAGGAGAATATAAGAGCACCGAGTTTGATGAATTCCTTAGAGAACAAGGAATAATGTTGCAACTAACACCACCAGCGACTCCTCAACTAAATGGAGTAGCCGAGAGTAGGAACCAAACACTGTTGGACATGGTTCATTCCATGCTTAGTTACACTGATTTACCCACTTCATTGTGGGGACATGCGCTCCTTACTGTTGCTTATATATTGAACAGATGTCCCTCCAAATCCGTTCCTAAAACTCCACATGGGATATGGAATAATAGGAAACCAAGTCTTAACCACATAAAGATTTGGGGATGTCCTGCTTATGTAAAAAATGTTAGGATTATGCCATCAGATACCATAGAGGATAGAATGTATAAGGCATATATCTTGTATTGAACTTAAAACTCTTCTTAAATAAAAGACATTATTGAGTTTTCACTTAATTCTTATCTGCATCTATAAGTTGTGTAAAATATTTTGTCCATGTTTTCAGTGTGATCCCTCTACTTCCTATGAGATAGGAAGATTGGCACTAGAGAGATCGATCTTGATTACTAAAATAAGTTCGCAAGTAATATATGAAGTCTTTAATGGACAAATAAAGATTCCGAATACTTGTACAATCTTAGCTCCGACATGGGAGTGCCTGTCTGGTATCATGGGATGATAAGAGATTAAGATCGTAGACACGTCAGTGGAACTGATATGTTCGAACACGACTCGCATCAGTTCTGTCACATGGGTTTTCACTCTGTGACTGTCAATGACGGAACTGATTATGCGTAATAGGTATATGTGAACCTTTGACCTGAAGTATCAGGCTGAAGATGCACTTGTGATGTCAAGTCTTTCACTAGAGTAGTTGGACCCAATTCAGCCTTTGGTGGGGTCAACCTCGAAATGCGGACTTGATGGGCAAGTGGTAATCTTTGCAGATATCTAATATGTGATTTGTTCTCTCATAAGTGAATGAGTATGTACCCTGTGTAATTATAGATAAATGGAGATCAAAGTCTTTGGCCAAAGCAAACGAGACGATTGTGCTTGGCACTAAATCGATCTCAATGATCTCGTATTTATTATGATTTATACATATGGTCAAGTCCAGTGAGTTTGACATAACCATGACTCTCACTTGACTGGGGAACGTGAACAAAGGGTTTATACATATACGGTATTTACGATTGGAAGGTTTCAGAATGATCCTATCATTCGTTTTCGTTTGGGTTACGAAGTGGGTCACATGACTGGCTAGGTGTTACCCACTTCCTTTGGTTTCCTCTCATTGCCAAGCGAAACGAACCTAAAGAGTCGCGCTAAAGGATTGACAAAGAAAAATGAAGAAAAAAGAATTTCTATTATTTCTTCTGGGAGTTTTAATTTATTGAATAAATTAAATAATTAATTATTCATTATATGAAATAATTAATTATAATGATAAGATTAATTATTAATTAATTTCCTTGTGAAATATATTAATGAATTAATTTATCTAATTAATTTGGTTATTTAATTAGTTAATTTATTTGTTGGATATAATAAATTATTAATTGAAATAAAAAATTAATTAAACAAAACAAATCCCTGGGCTAAATAAGGAGTCCAATTGGACGCCTATGAGGCCTCAAAGTGGCGTCTTTAAGAGGCCACATATTAGGGCTCTTTTGTTTTGACCTGTTCAATAAGTCATGAGGTATATAAGGACTTTTTGACTTAGAACAAGAAAGAATACACAACTCTCATAACTCTCAAAAGAAAGAAAAATATTCCTCCCCTCCTCTATACCTAGCCATCGACCATAGAGAAAGAAGAAAGGGAATTTTTCGTTTGTTGATCCGTGCGTGACGATTTAAAGACGACGTATTTTCGTTGTTCAGATCAAGTTCAAGTTTGAAGAATCAAATCAAAGGATTGAAGATTTGGAAGGTTCAATATTTTGAGTTTGGAGAAGAAGAAGTTTTTCTCCATCATCATATTCATATTAACGAGTAAGTTTTATTCGTTATACGCTTTTAGATTCAATTATGCGAATTAGAGTACCAATTAAGTTTTCATTTTAATTTTTGAAATCCCTTCCACTGCGTTTATGCTTTTTTGAATGAAACCCAACAGTGGTATCAGAGTCAATCTCTGATTTGCATATTTGATCTTGTTTACGTGATTTAAGAATTGCATGTTATGTGTTTTTGAAGCATGTTTGTATGTTTTTCTTAAATCTGCGTTTTATGGTTGTTTGCCTAGTTTTTTGATTTTTAGTTATTGTAAATTTGGGGATATTTGATGATATTGGAAATCGAAAAATACCGAAGAAAAACGGGGCTCGAAAGCCCAGAGAAAAACACGTGTAGCAGCGCGCGCTATTTAGCGCAGCCGGGCCGAACCCAGTCACGGCCCGTCGGGTCGTGATCGTGACCCGACGGGTCGTGGGTTTGGATACCCAATTCGTTGATCCGGGTTATGGATTTGGGTTGTAAAACGGGCTAGGTTTAGGTCGAAATTGTTTTTTGAATTTTGGGTGATTTTAATTAATTGGGTGGATCAAAAGGATGATGACCCGAATAATTTAAATCAAGCCCAATTGAAAATTATCCAATATAGATTTTTTAATTAATTTGGACTTAATCTAATTAAATCTAAATGGGCCAATTAGATTGGTGATTTGGACTTAAATTAAATTTAGCCCAATAAGAAATTAATAAACGTGAATGTTGTTCTAATTAATTATTTTGAGCCCAATTAAATTGAATCCAAGTGTGTTAGGAATTTCAAGTTAGATGTTTTGATGATGACAATTAGGACTTTTTGTTAGACCCCAAAAATATGTAAGTTTGATTTTAGTAAGAAATTATGTATAAGCTTTGAAGCGTTAGATTTGTAATAGGTTTAATAGGCTTTGTTTTATTTTTATTCTAGATTGTTAGGCTAAGTAGTCTTAGGCTGAGCGTCTGATAATTTCTGAGTGAGTTTATCAGTGGTAAAGTTCGAAGACTCAAGTGCCTGATTTCTGAATGAAGATAAAGTCTCCAAGCGTCCAATTGACCAGCTATATCAAGCGTTACCTTAAAGGACAGAAGTGATTCTACCTGAATTTATATCTAAGTCCAGAAGGAGTTTAATGCAAATACTCTCAATGCATTAAATACCAACGGGTATTTAATTCAAATGCATTAAATGCTGATAAGAGCATTAAATGTGATAAGGACTTTCAGACGTACGGAGAAGCCACCCTATTGGACTGTCAACTATTAAAGACTGCAACACCAACTTTTGTGCAGCAGATTTTCAGGAAAAAGGACAAAAGTTGTTCACTCGCGAAAGTGAGAGACACGCGCCCTTGCATGTGTCAAACGGACACTTTTTTCAAGAATGCCTATAAATAGAACTTCGACAACAAGCCAAATGTAGAACAATTATCAAGCCAAATTGCTGTTGCATTGAAGTCTCATTCCTTAAACTTTCAGAAAAGCCAGAATACTCAAGAAAATATTCTCTTTACTTTTCATCAAATCCTGAGACAGTCAATCCAATATCTCAAACATTCTTTTTGAAGAAACTACACTACTACTGAGATATTCCAGTTGTTTGAATTTCATCAAAATCAAACAAACCCTTCTAGAAAAACCCCTATCCAAGCCTCGCGATCTGTGTGAAGTCGAAGTTGGATACTTGCCATATTTCTGGGTGAAAGAAGCAAGGGGATTGAAGTGATTTGGAGCAGAAATCTGTGTGATCAAGGAGCGCAAGTCATCGACATCCATCTCTCCCTAATTTGTAGAAGATTCTGTGTAATTCTTTGAGAATCATTTTAGTGGATTGCTTCCAAGTGTTCGAGGAGAAGAAGGACGTAGTTGGGATTACACCACCCAACGAACCTTACAAATATTGTGTCATTTACTTTTCAGTCAATTCTTTTATCTATCATATCATTGCATAAATTGATTAAGTAAAACACAATCAAAATTTAAGCAACTAAGAAACCTCTTGTGACGCTAAAGCTTTCCAGGAGAAGACTCAAAAATTATTCCGCTGTGCTAACACTAATTAAAGAACTGAATGCTTAACCTACTGATAAGAGGCATTTTTACGTGTTTTTAAGCCCCTTTGCGTTTATGTCTTAGGTTCATTTATCGCTTGATTCTTGCCACATGTGCGTTTAATTCGTGCATTAAGTGATTTCAGGTCTTAAATGGATACAATCAAAGAACGGGATGAAAAATGACGTATAAAACAAGTTTAGGCCAAATTGCTACGCACCCCTACGCCTAGGCGCCATCTTGCCCACGCCCGGGCGCCGTATCTACACCACTTTCCACGTTCGAGCGCTATTTCCGTATGTTTAGAGGCCGAATTGGATGAAGTTCCCTTCTACAATGTTGTAGAACTATGTGTTAGCTTCAAATGAGGACTTGAATCATCCAAATCGGAGTTTCGTGGAGAAAGTTATGAATAAAATACGATTGCTGCGCAGGATACATTGCATTTAATTTCAGCATTCTGTTTCCCGCGCCCAAGCGCCGTAATGCCACGCCTAGGCGTGTCCACACCCGAATTGAGATTCTTTTCAGCCAAAAGATCATCATTTGATGGGGGAATGGAACATTTAAAAGCCAAGAGGTCATCACATGTATGAGAGGGATGTCATAAGTATGTTTCTTAATAGATCTACTTTTGGGAATTTTATACTACTCACTTTAAGAGTAGTGGAGGACACACTAGGGGAGAAACACACTAGGAGCTGATTTGTTGTAGTCTTCTTAAGGCATTTTTGAGGACAATTGACCGGGAGATTGGGGAGGAGGAGAGAGAGAGAGGCATTTTGGCCATCACTTTTCACTCATCATCATTCATCACCATTCTTCATCACTTTTGGAGGGGAACAAAGAGAGAGGAGCTAAGGATTGAAGATCAAGAGCAAAGATCCATCATCAATCAATTGAGGGAGTTTTAATTATTTGCATTTACATGTTTATTTCCATGAGTATGTATATGTTTGTATTAGATTTTCTTAAGGCTTTGATGAGAGGCTAATATTGTAGAACTAAGGCCATGTGAAGGCCAAATTTATGAATCAATATATGTGAAGTTGCTCTTTGTATTAATTCTCCTATTGCTTTGTGTGTTAATTCTATGCTTTTATTCCAATCATGTGTTTGATCACCATATGCTTGCTATCTTGCCTAATCTAGTTGTTCGAGAGAAAATAGATTAGGGTGCAAGAGAATTAACACATCATCCGAAACAAATGAGGGATTGCCCTAGAAATAGGTAAAGATTCCCGGGTGTTGTTAGCCGGATTCATTCGGGGAAGCTCTAGAACGTTAATGCGTGATTTTTGATTAGATTCTCGGATAGACATATTTAGAGAATCGTCAATTAATCATAGGATTATTATGTGCCGAGATATCGGGTAATAGTTAATTTAGGAGTTTCCACCAAAGCAATAGGAGTCTAATAATTCGAAGAGTAGCTCATATATATTGACGAGTAGATTCGGTTGTAGCATGTGCCTTAGTCATTTTATCATACGTGAGATTAAATCTATAGTACGTTTCTCTTTGGTTCTTCGTTTGTTTAATCTTTTTCTTGCACTTTACTTTAATTGTCTTATCTTTTATCGAAAATCATTAACTAGAATTCAAGTCCTTGTGGTTCGACAACCCGGACTTTTTGTCCACTTATTACTACACACGTTTAGTGCACTTGCTATCATAGCACGTTAGCTTTTAGCGTGTCAAGTTTTTGGCGCCGTTGCCGGGGAACTTGTTTATTTTAGTTTTTTTTCTATTTTCGTTTACATTTTTTATAATTCTTAGTTTTCGTTTATTTCTTGATTTTATTTTATTTTCGTGATTAGTCTAATTTTGTTCTTGTATTCAATTGTTAGGTTCTTGAGGTGCATGACCCGCTCCTCAAACAAGCCTCTATACGAGTTGGAGCCCGAAATTGAACGAGTTCTTAGGACTAGTAGGCGAGCAAGAGAAATGGCCAATAATCTCAACCAAAACCCAAATGGAAATTTCCCGGACATGAACTCACCGGAAACTAGGGAGTGGTTACAAGGTGTTCTACAAGCCATGCAAGCGGTACCTCCTCCAAAACTCCCGTCGGTTCGGGGTAGCTTACCACCTAGGGTCCATACCATTCCGGGGCCCGTAGTCGTGCCTAATTTCTTCACACCAAACTACCACATTCCGGCTCACATTTTTAATATGGTGCAAGGAGATCCTTTCTATGGAGAACCGCACGAATCACCACATGCTCATTTGGAAACCATAGATGAGGCTCTTGTGACCATTCAATATCACCCACGAGATCTTGATGCGATTCGTCTAAGAGTCTTCCATTTCTCATTGAAGGATAGGGCGACAACATGGTACAAATCCTTACCTCCACAATCTATTACAACATGGAGTGAGTTGGTCGATGCCTTTTTAAATAAATTCTTTCCACCCTCAAAAATCAATGAGCTACGGAGTAATATAAAAGGGTTTAGGCAAAGGAGCAATGAATCTTTAGCCGAGGCTTGGGCTAGATATAAGGGCATGCTCCGTAAATGTCCCGATCATAATTTTGGGTTGAATGAACAAGTACTCCATTTCTATGATGGGGTTAGGTCACGTATTCGGCATAGACTCAACGCGGGTGCGGGAGGAGATCTCCTTGGGTTAGACTGTCAAAGTGTATGGGACAAAGTCGAACAGTTGGCCCGAGAAGACGAGCTTTACCCCGACGATGAAGAGGCCTCATCCTCTAAAAAGGTTGCTTGTATTGAGGAAGTAGTAGTCTTGGAACCGGAGGTTGGCAATGTTAATTATGTGGGGAATCAAAATAAACCTCGAGTGAACTTTCATATACCCGAGAATTTTCCAAAAAGGCCCAACCCCGCACAGAACGCACAACCGGGGATCTATCAACCGGGGATCTATCAAGCTCCACAACCACCCTTCAATAACCCACCCCCGAGGCAAGGCAATTTCAATGGACAAGGTCAAGGTCAAGTGCAAATGCGACCTCCCGCAATCGATGAGAAACTAGAAGCTCACATGAAAAAGTCCGATACATCTTTCAACGAACTTCGGGGTATGATAAAGGATATGTGTATGGAGATGAAGGATTTGCGAACACAAGTAGGGCAACTTTCTAATGCGGTTAACGGTAGAGCCCCGGGGACTCTCCCAAGCGACACGAAAAAGAACCCGAAGGCCCAATGCAATGCCATAGCCTTGAGAAGTGGCAAACAATTGGAGAATGACACTGCCAGTACATCCGCGCCCGAGCGCCCCGACATGCACGCCCAGGCGCCTGATCTACCCTGTTCTGGACAAAATTCTCTGTTTCCCGCGCCCGAGCGCCCCGACCTGCACACCCAGGCGCCTACAGATACGCGCCTAGGCGCCAATATACGCGCCCAGGCGCCACCCACAAACCTGCCAGATGCATATGTTCTGCATCCCGCGCCCGAGCGCCCAGAAATGCACGCCCAGGCGCCAACAGATCCGCGCCTAGGCGCCGATATACGCGCCCAGGCGCCGCCTACTGTTTCAGTGGGTTTTCATCCGTCTAATCCAACGCTTTCTCCCCCTATCGAAGTTCGTCTCCCCTTCCCAAATGCTCACAAAAAGAAGAAAAAGGAGATGGATCCGAGCTTTCTTCGAATTTTGGCAATACTTCGGGAAGTGAGAATTAATATTCCGTTTATTGACGCCATTCTCCAAATGCCGAATTATGTGAAGTTCTTCAAGGACATACTCTCCAACAAGCAGAAGTGGGAAGAGAATGAGACGGTGTGCCTCACGGAAGAATGCTCCGCCGTATTACTCAATAAATTGCCAACTAAGCTCCAAGATCCCGGGAGTCTCACAATCCCATGCACGATTGGATCCCTATCATTCAAGAAGGTGTTATGTGACTCGGGGGCCAGCATCAATCTTCTTCCATACTCACTGTTTAAAAAGCTAGGCCTTGGAAATCCCAAGCCGACCTCAATGAGCCTTCAACTAGCCGACCGATCGATCAAGAGGCCCAAGGGGATAATCGAAGACGTTATTGTCCAAGTCGACAAGTTTTATTTTCCCGTTGATTTCGTAGTACTCGACATGGAAGAAGATGTGGAGGTACCATTAATCCTAGGGAGACCATTCCTAGCCACGGGTAAGGCGGTAATTGACATTGCTAATGGTAAGCTTACCTTGAATGTGGGCGATGACAAAGTTACCTTTGATGTTTACAAAGTCCTTAAACATCCTATTGATCATGACTCGTGTTATCGAATTGATACATTTGACCATTTGATTGTTGAGTATTTACAGGACAATACAATTGAAAATTCTCTCGAACAGAATCTTATGAAATCCATGCAAGTGGACTCGGAGAAAGATGATCTAGTGGAAAAGGTTCTAAGCTTGGAGTACAAATCTTCCTCTCATTCGGGAGGATTCATCAAAGTTGATAGATCATTGTCAGGATCACCTCGCCCATCTATTGAAGAACCCCCCTCTCTCGAACTCAAACCCCTCCCCTCCCACCTTAAATATGTGTACTTGAACGATGACGAAACACTCCCATTGATCATTTCCTCATCTCTTTCAGGATCACAAGAAGAGCAATTAATGACGGTGTTGAGATCTCACAAACGGGCTTTTGGGTGGAAACTTGCGGACATCAAAGGCATTAGTCCAGCGATATGTATGCACAAAATACTTATGGAGGACTCCACCAAGCCTACACGCCAACCCCAAAGGAGATCAAACCCACAAATCCAAGAGGTAGTAAAGAAGGAAGTGATTAAACTGCTCGACTCAGGTATAATCTATCCTATTTCTGATAGTGCGTGGGTGAGCCCTACCCAAGTGGTGCCTAAGAAAGGGGGGATAACGGTAATTGAGAATGCGAATAATGAGCTTATCCCAACTCGTATAATTAGTGGGTGGCGTGTATGTATAGATTACCGTAAGTTGAATGATGCCACACGTAAGGATCATTTCCCCCTCCCCTTTATTGACCAAATGCTTGAACGATTAGCCGGGCATGATTTCTATTGTTTTCTAGATGGTTACTCCGGCTATAATCAAATTGCCATAAATCATGAGGACCAAGAGAAAACCACTTTCACTTGTCCTTATGGCACATTTGCTTATAGAAGGATGCCATTTGGCTTGTGTAATGCCCCGGCCACTTTTCAAAGATGCATGATGGCTATTTTTCATGATATGGTTGAAGATTTCCTTGAAATTTTTATGGATGACTTTTCTATTTTCGGAACAACTTTTGATATCTGTCTTGCTCATCTAAATGTTGTGCTTAAACGTTGTGAAGAAACCAACCTTGTTTTGAATTGGGAAAAATGCCATTTAATGGTCCGGGAGGGGATTGTACTTGGCCACAAGATCTCTCAAAAAGGGATCGAAGTGGACCAAGCCAAGATTGAGGTCATTGAAAAACTTCCCCCGCCCACATCGGTAAAAGCTGTTAGGAGTTTCCTCGGGCATGCTGGTTTCTATAGGCGATTCATCTTGAATTTCTCTAAAATTGCGAAACCGTTGTCTAATTTGCTTGTTAAAGATGCACCTTTTGATTTCAATTCTTCTTGTATGCAGGCCTTTCTTGATTTGAAGGAACGCTTAGTTTCTGCCCCTATCATGTCATCCCCCGATTGGAGCTTACCATTCGAATTGATGTGTGATGCGAGTGACACCGCGGTTGGAGCGGTCCTTGGCCAAAGAAAGGAAAAGGTATTTCGAACCATTTACTATGCTAGTAAAACTCTTAACGATGCACAATTGAATTATGCCACCACGGAAAAAGAATTACTCGCCATAGTCTTTGCATTCGATAAATTCCACTCTTACCTCGTGCTAAACAAAGTGATAGTTTACACCGATCATTCGGCTTTAAAATATTTGCTTGCCAAGAAAGATGCTAAACCAAGACTTCTTAGGTGGATTTTGTTACTCCAAGAATTTGATTTAGAGATAAAAGACAAGAAAGGCACCGAAAATGTAGTAGCCGACCACCTCTCACGATTAGAGCTAGTGAATGATCCGTTAGATGAGACACCAATTCGTGAGGAATTCCCAGATGAACACCTCCTTGCTATTTCTGAAAAAATTTCACCTTGGTATGCTAACTTTGCCAATTACATTGTTACGGGCCGTCTTCCCCCGGATATCACTTTTCATCAAAAGAAGAAATTTCTATCTGATGTAAAGCAATATCTTTGGGACGAACCCTTTTTATTCAAAGTTTGTGCAGATGGTTTAATTCGACGTTGCATACCCGAAACGGACGTGCATGCTATCCTATCTCATTGTCATGATATGGCGGTAGGTGGCCATTTTGGGCCTTCCAAAACGGTAGCTAAGATCCTCCAATCAGGTTTCTTCTGGCCTACTCTTGTTAAAGATGCACATCATTATGTCAAATCTTGTGATCGCTGTCAACGAATGGGGAACATCTCTAAACATCATGAAACGCCCTTAAATAGCATGTTAGAGTGTGAGTTGTTTGATGTATGGGGTGTGGATTTCATGGGCCCTTTTCCCAGTTCTTGTTCAAATAAATATATCCTTGTTGCGGTAGACTATGTCTCCAAATGGGTGGAAGCCGTGGCCTTGCCTACTAATGATGCTCGGGTTGTCACTCGTTTTCTGAAGAAGCATATTTTTACTCGATTTGGAACTCCCCGAGCCATCATTAGTGACGGGGGCACCCACTTCTGCAACAGGCAGTTTGAACTTTTATTGACCAAGTACGGGGTGAAGCATAAAATTTCGACCCCATACCACCCACAAACTAGTGGCCAAGTGGAGGTCTCGAATAGGGAGATTAAGCGTATTTTAGAAAAAACTGTCAACGCATCAAGAAAGGATTGGTCCCTTAAATTGGATGATGCTCTTTGGGCTTATCGGACCGCCTATAAAACCCCAATTGGCATGTCCCCGTATCGTCTTGTTTTTGGCAAAACATGTCACTTGCCCGTTGAACTCGAGCATCGTGCTTATTGGGCCATTAAGTTTCTAAATTTTGACTCTCAAAGTGTAGGTACACAACGTTTGCTACAACTCAACGAGCTCGAAGAATGGCGTCATCTTGCCTATGAGAACGCAAAACTCTATAAGGAGCGGACCAAAATGTGGCATGACAAACATATTCTCCCCCGGGAATTCCACAAGGGAGAGCGGGTGTTGCTATACAACTCTCGACTCCGACTCTTCCCCGGGAAGCTTAAGTCTCGATGGTCGGGCCCATTTTTGATTTCCCAGGTCTATCCATCCGGCGCCGTTGAGCTTACAACAGATAAAGGACATACTTTTTTGGTCAACGCTCAACGTCTAAAACCTTACTTAGGGATGGACAGACCAAGAGACAAAGAGTCCTTCATCCTCGCGGACCCTTTGTGATTCTTCGCTTTCAGTCGAGCTAGTGACTCTAAACTAGCGCTTCTTGGGAGGCAACCCATGTTTTCTTTCCGTTTCCTTTTCTTTTTCCCTTATTATCCCGTTTGTTGCTTTATTTTCTAGTCTTACATCTTTGTTAGTTTGTGTTTTAAGTGTTTTGTCTCTTCCCTTTTGAAACAGGAAATGAAATTCCTTAAAAAAAATTTCTGAACGGGGCGCCCAAGCGCCGAGAAAACAGGCGCCTAGGCGCCCGATTCTGAAAGGGGCGCCCAAGCGCCGAGAAATCAGGCGCCTAGGCGCCCGGTTCTGAAAGGGGCGCCCAAGCGCCGAAACAACGCCCACCTAGGCGCGGGCATTACAAGTAAAAAAATTCCAGGTACGCTGTGTCGCGTGCCTAGGCGCCCAAACACGCGCTCCTAGGCGCCCGTTTCTGATTTAAACAAATTTGTGGGTCAAACGGTCAAAATTCTTCACAAACTCTTCACAACTCCTCTCCCAAGCGATTTCCGGCGACACTCTCACCTTTTCTGGCCATCTCCACCGTGTTTCACCGCCAATTTCCATCAACATCACTCGCTGCACAGCGACTCCTCCTTCACATCCAACTCGGTGCGAAAATTTTGGGGAAAAAAAGGTGAGTTTTGGCTTTACCCTTCTTCCATTTCCGATTCATAAACGACGAGTAGGAGCCTTACATTATATTTTGAGGATTATTTGGGGCTTCGTCCGATTGTGGATTGAATTTTTTTTGAGGACTTCTATTGAATTAGTGGATCGTAAAAAAAAAAAAAAAATTTGCGGGTTGTTGTTGTTGAATTGGATGATCTATTGTTATCAATTTGTGGGTTGAAATTGAATTTGTGGGTTGTTGTGTTGAAATTGGATGCTATTTTGTTGATTAAATTGTGGATTATTGCTTAAAGAATTGAGGAATCGGTTAAATCCGTGGATTGTTGCTAGATTGTGGGTTGCTCTCTGATTTTGGTGTGTTGTTGGGCGTTGACGATTGTTGTATTGGGTTGGTTGCATTTGGGTTGATTTGAGTAGTTGAGAAGTTGATCATTGTTGTTGCAAATGACGAGAACTACCAACAGACCGTCCAAGGGTAAGAAAAAAGTGGGTGAGGGTTCCTCTAATGAGCCCGAGACTCCCGATAATACCCGTTTTGAAAACCCCCAAGTCCAAATTATGTGTCAGAGTTTGAGCACCCCCCACACCCTTATTAAGGAGCACTATTTAACCACCCGGGGACAGCCCTCTGTGCACGAATTGATACAGTTTCATCGCTTACAGTTTTTCTGTCAAAAGCCCGAGGCCATTCATCTTCCTTGGGTCCTGGAATTCTTCAGCTTCGGGGTTTATGATGAGATTGAGACACGAGGATGGCTGGGGACTACCCTTTTGGTCCGGGGCAAACATGTCAATTATGAGTTGAGACAGATTAGGGAGAGCATAGGCACCCCGACCCCTCAGACATGCGAGTTCACCACTCTTTACAATGCAGGGCGCCTCCGAGTTAGCCTGTCGGATATTTTGCGGGTTATTGGCCGAGAGGGGTGGGAATGGGTACCCGGAGAAGCTCATGTCCCCCGTAGGGCTCTATTACCCGAGGCTGCTTTCTGGCTCGACTTCATCCGATTCAATTTAATACCGAGTACCAATCGATCAGAGGCAAACAAGGAACGGGCCACCCTCATCTACGCTATTATGTCCAAGAAAGCTGTGGACTTTGCCCGGGTAATCCACAAGTCTTTGACGGACCACTTTAGGAAGTTGAAGAATGAGTTAGGGCCGTTGATTAACAAAGAATTGGCTAAGCAAAAGGGAGAAGGTCCCACTCGGAAGATTCCCATCATTCTCCCGTCACTGATCACAGCTTTATGCAAGGCGGCTAAGGTTCCCACATTTCCTATGGAGCGTACTGAGCTTCCTGGTTCTTATCTCACCGTGGTAGATGACGACTCCCTAGGCTCCTCCACCACCAGCTACTTCCAAGAGGCCTCGCCCGTCTTCATCCCGGTCTACTAGCTCCCCACAGTTTCCACCTATGGATGCCGCCGCCATTAGACAATTAAAGGATGAATTGAGGGATGAGTTGCGAGATGAGATGAGGGTGGTCATGTCCGACACTTGTGCTTATTTCCGTCAGCTTTTTGTAGAGCATGATGCGTTTGTCGGTTGGGGGCCGTTTGATTATTCTGCTCCTCCACCTTACCCGCACCCCCCGCCTCAGCAGCCCGCAGATATGCACGAGTCAGGTGCTCTCGTTCCTGAAGGAGGTGATGATGAGGCTCATAATGATGAGGGTAGCCCGTTGATTGATTTGGATGATCTCGACGGAGCGGATGAGGATTACATTGACCGTTTTGGCACCACCGATTAGGCTTATCTTGTTTTATTTCCATGCATGTTTCTTTTTGTTTTTGGATATCTTTTGTTGGGTTGTTGGATATTTTATGTTTTATGTTTGGATGCTTGATGTTTTCTTTCCATGCATGTTTCTCATTTTTTGTTTGTCTCGTTTTGTTTTATTCTATTCTATCCAATGTTTGATGCTCTGTATGGCTAGCATTTGTTTACCTATGTAGTGATCGACACAGTGATTGCCATCCGTGGACTTGATTGCCTTAAGTGGACTCGAGTTTGCTTTTCAGCTTCCCCATGGTGACGTGTACTTTGACCTTCTCTTTTTTTTCAAACATTGAGGACAATGTTCATAATAAGTGGGGGGGGGGGGGGGGGGGGGTATATGGTATACTAGATCCATTATAGTCATGTTGATTCATGTTTTACATATTTCGGTCCAAGTTTGGGGGGTGCTGTACCTCTACATGTGAAATGTGTGCAATTTTTTTTTTTTTGATAGAATTTCAACCCTTCACTTGAGGCATTGAGTTTGGTTAATGTGAATACATGGTATGTTTTCTCTATCAATTTGGTTTTAATGGTTATACACATCGTTCTTTGCTTATGGGATCCTAACTAGACTAGATTAACCTTAAGATGATTCACATATGCACCTAAATCGAAGGTAGAGGAGTTGAGTGGGCAATCATTTTGAAACACTTAAAGGCTTGATCCCGGAAATATCAACTTAGAATTTTTCACATGTGTTATGAGTTGAGAACGTTAACTTCGTGTGCTTAATAATAATAAAAAGAGGTTGAACATTGGTATGACTGAAAAAGTCAGGCTTAATAGATACTGGGGGCGAAGAGCACCATGCCTAGAATACTGTACTATTTTGCTAATTTGAGCTAAGCTCAAGCCAATGCAAGTGTTAAGTGAATAAGGACCTAGTTTGATTTTGTGGCCTTTGACACTCGAGCGATTAAGCCCTTAGGAGTGTCTCCACATTTGATACCCTAAAGCCATCTGGTTTAGGAGTTATTGGCCTAAAGCTCGTTACACGGGTGTCATAGAAAGCCTAAGAGGATCAAACATTGCACATGGTCTAGCCTCTAATGTTTCGAGTTGAAAGTGCATAAGATAAATCCGAAAGTGGAATGAAGTGATGAAGTTTTAAGTGGCTATGAAGTTGTATTCAATTCTCGTACCATGTGAATAATCAAAAGTTGATAAATATGGGGTTAATGTTTGAAAAGTGGTAAGAATGCCACTTGACTATAATACTTGAGATTTATTACACTACACCCTTAGGATGATCTTTTCAATGTTAAGGCGTAACATGAGCAAATGTGTGATGTGTATATATTTGTAATATGAGCTTAAACAGATGAATTCATACCATTGTGTGCTATTAATCATTGTAATTTACGTTGAGTGATCGGGGTTGAAAATCTTTCGATTTTGTGGGTATATCGTCTGCAAACCCTCACGAGACTATAACTCGTCCTTTGAGGTAACTAAAAGGTTCAAAGGCTTGTTGCATTCGCTAAATGCAACCGTTTACTCCAAGAAAGTGAGTTAGGTAGTTTTCTTTTTGTTTCTCTCTTTGATTGATGATGTTTCCTTATCTTAAAACTCTTATTGCTCGAGGACGATCAATTAATAAGTGTGGGGGTGTTGATAAGAGGCATTTTTACGTGTTTTTAAGCCCCTTTGCGTTTATGTCTTAGGTTCATTTATCGCTTGATTCTTGCCACATGTGCGTTTAATTCGTGCATTAAGTGATTTCAGGTCTTAAATGGATACAATCAAAGAACGGGATGAAAAATGACGTAAAAAACAAGTTTAGGCCAAATTGCTACGCACCCCTACGCCTTGGCGCCATCTTGCCCACGCCCGGGCGCCGTATCTACACCACTTTCCACGTTCGAGCGCTATTTCCGTATGTTTAGAGGCCGAATTGGATGAAGTTCCCTTCTACAATGTTGTAGAACTATGTGTTAGCTTCAAATAAGGACTTGAATCATCCAAATCGGAGTTTCGTGAAAAAAGTTATGAATGAAATACGATTGCTGCGCAGGATACATTGCATTTAATTTCAGCATTCTGTTTCCCGCGCCCAAGCGCCGTAATGCCAAGCCTAGGCGTGTCCACACCCGAATTGAGATTCTTTTCAGCCAAAAGATCATCATTTGATGGGGGAATGAAACATTTAAAAGCCAAGAGGTCATCACATGTATGAGAGGGATGTCATAAGTATGTTTCTTAATAGATCTACTTTTGGGAATTTTATACTACTCACTTTAAGAGTAGTGGAGGACACACTAGGGGAGAAACACACTAGGAGCTGATTTGTTGTAGTCTTCTTAAGGCATTTTTGAGGACAATTGACCGGGAGATTGGGGAGGAGGAGAGAGAGAGAGGCATTTTGACCATCACTTTTCACTCATCATCATTCATCACCATTCTTCATCACTTTTGGAGGGGAACAAAGAGAGAGGAGCTAAGGATTGAAGATCAAGAGCAAAGATCCATCATCAATCAATTGAGGGAGTTTTAATTATTTGCATTTACATGTTTATTTCCATGAGTATGTATATGTTTGTATTAGATTTTCTTAAGGCTTTGATGAGAGGCTAATATTGTAGAACTAAGGCCATGTGAAGGCCAAATTTATGAATCAATATATGTGAAGTTGCTCTTTGTATTAATTCTCCTATTGCTTTGTGTGTTAATTCTATGCTTTTATTCCAATCATGTGTTTGATCACCATATGCTTGCTATCTTGCCTAATCTAGTTGTTCGAGAGAAAATAGATTAGGGTGCAAGAGAATTAACACATCCTCCGAAACAAATGAGGGATTGCCCTAGAAATAGGTAAAGATTCCCGGGTGTTGTTAGCCGGATTCGTTCGGGGAAGCTCTAGAACGTTAATGCGTGATTTTTGATTAGATTCTCGGATAGACATATTTAGAGAATCGTCAATTAATCATAGGATTATTATGTGCCGAGATATCGGGTAATAGTTAATTTAGGAGTTTCCACCAAAGCAATAGGAGTCTAATAATTCGAAGAGTAGCTCATATATATTGACGAGTAGATTCGGTTGTAGCATGTGCCTTAGTCATTTTATCATACGTGAGATTAAATCTATAGTACGTTTCTCTTTGGTTCTTCGTTTGTTTAATCTTTTTCTTGCACTTTACTTTAATTGTCTTATCTTTTATCGAAAATCATTAACTAGAATTCAAGTCCTTGTGGTTCGACAACCCGGACTTTTTGTCCACTTATTACTACACACGTCTAGTGCACTTGCTATCATAGCACGTTAGCTTTTAGCGTGTCACCTACTCGGTCAAAGTATTCAAATCTTGAAGTCTGAGTTAACTTCCTAAACACAGTCTTCATCAGACGCTTCGCCAAAGCGCCAATATTTTTTAAGTGAACGCTTAAGTCAAGCGTTAGACACTTCAAGCGTCTACCTTTTCAAGCGTCCAAAAATCTTTTAGTACGAAACTTTTTGAAGTCGAAAAAGACTTCAGGGTCTATTCAACCCCCCCTTCTAGACCCTTTCGTATGCCACTTGGGACCAACAAAGTGGACCAAAAGGATGGTGACTAGGGTTTGATGAGATCGAGCCCAATGAGATTAATTGGAATATAATATTTAATTAGAACTAATTAATTATTTTTCTTGGAGATTAATAATTGATTTATGGATTAAATATTATTATTTTTTCCTCGACTTGGAAATTATTTATTTTGAATAAGGAATATAAATTATTTTTCTTAGAGATTAATAATTAATTCTTTGATCAAATAAAAGTATTTCCAATTTTTTATGGCTTTAAATCATAATAAAATAAAGGGGTAAAGACAATAACCCACCTGAACTTTGCGCATTTTTACACTTTTTTATCCAAACGTTTTTTTGTTACACTTTTTTATCTTAACTTCATGGGTTTTACACTTTTTTATCTTTTCACATTTTCCGGCGGATTAAACAAACTTTTGTTTACACTTTTTTACCCAAACTATATTTTGTTTACACTTTTTTAGCCAAACTTTGTGTTTTTTTGCACTTTTTTTATCTAACTCCGCCGAATGTGCAGTAACTCCGATGGAATATTCCGTCAGAATATGCTAATAGATAAAAAAGTGTAAAACTCGTGGAGTTCAGATAAAAAAGTGTAACGAAAAATAGTTTAGATAAAAAAGTGTAAAAACACGCAAAGTTCGGGTGTATTATTGTCTTTACCCCTAAAATAAAATATAGAATTCCATATTTTATGTGTTCATATTATTTTAATTAAAGGTAGATGCACTTAATTCTTAATTTCTTACATCTAAGTCATCTAGTTGGACTAGAATGATTTTAATTGAAATAGTGAATATGTGAAATCATAAGGAATTTTATAAAGGACTTTTTAGTTGGACTAAAATTCTAATAATCAACATAAGTGACTTAATTTTGGTGAAAAATGGAGGTATGAATTCGTGAAGAAGGATTGGTTGTGGAGATGAAAGAAATGAATGATCCGATTTCTATTTGTTGTCAATGTCATTAAAACACAAAATTAGGGGGCAGAATGTGGCCCCATGTGGTACATATATATATATATATATATATATATTTCTGCAAATATTTGGGGGCAGAATATATATATATATATATATATATATATATATTTTGCAGGTTTGTTGCGGGTTTGAAGAGCATCTTCAAACCTGCAAAATTGGCAGATTTGAAGATGTCCTCAAATCTGCAAATTTCGCAGATTTGAGGACGTCCTTCACACACACACACACACACAAATATATATATATATATATTATTAGTATAATATAACTCTCCAATCTGCCCCTCCTGAGAAAAACCCAACAATTGTGGATTTGAGCAAGCAAGCGGCGGCGGTAGTTGGTTTTGTGTGGTGATGGTGGTGGTGGTTGGTTTTCAGATTTGCAAATCTGAAAATCAAATTTGCACTTGCCATTGATGGGGTTTTTCACCAATGTTAATGGCGGTTTTGGGCGTAGTGGTGGTGGTTGAGGCGGCGGCGGCGGCGGCGGTGGCGGTTGGTTTTGTGTGTACTGCTGGTGGTGGTGGTGGGGAATAGGGGTGTAAACGAGCCGAGCTCGAGCCGAGCCTGGCGATTTTGCCAGGCTCGAGCTTGAGCTCGAGCCTGAGCCTGCGAGCTCGAGCTCGTTGAGCTCAACTCAAGGGAGCTCGAGCTCGCGAGCCAAGCTCACGAGCTCGAGCCGAGCCCAAGCTCACGAGCTTGAGCCAAAATTTTTAATATATATAATTAATAATTAATATTTATATATTAAATATTTAATATTTAATATTTATATATTAAATATTTAATATTTATAATATAAAAATATTTAAAATATAAAAATAAATATATATAAAAATTATGAAGAAGGCTCGCGAGCTTTTTGCAGATACAAACAGGCTCGAGCTCGAGCTCAGGCTCGTGAAGCTCGAGCTCGAGCCGGCTCGGCTCAACTTACATCCCTAGTGGGGAAGAAGATGAAGAAAAAAAATAAAAAAAATAGAAAATAGTTAAAATATTAAATTAATAAAATAAAAAATAGATAAGAAATTCTAACATTTACTTTTATAAATACATCTAATAGTAATATAATGAAATCAAAGGATTTGAAATTACTTAGAGTCGATCACATTTATTTTAATCTGACTGTCTGAATTTGCTGGTACTTGTGTCCCACGGTTAGGTCCCCTTCGCCGAATATGTGAAGAAGCATCTTCACCCGTAGCAGAATCTGTGAGATCATAATTTGCCTCCAACGATGTCTCGTAAACCTACATAATAATGAAATAATAATGTAAATATCATATCCACAATTATGCACATAAAATTAAATAAAGTTATACCCGTGTCTCATCTCTAGGCTCTCCATCAATGGGATTAGTCACCGGTTCTGAAGGCTCACCTACATCTGTCAAAGTAGCTCGCACTCGCGCTACACCCTGAACGCGCCCTCGTCCACGTTGCTGTCCTCACCCTCCTTGCACTCCTCGCCCTCTGATTGTCATCCTATTAAAAAAAATTACATCAAATTAAATACATAATATGATAGAAGAAGAATTCTTACAAGTAAAAAACATTAAAATGCAATCAAATAAACACACACACACACCCATATATATATATATATATATATATAATACGTAAATCGCAAAATTAACTAGATAAACTACGAAATAAGCATGTCTAAACAATGTCTTCAGATTACAGGAAATAAAAATATTAAACTTATGTACTACAAATAAACAATCAATCATCATCGTCTATATCATTATCACTATCTTCAGAATCATATTCATCTTCATTTTCATCTTGCTTTTCTTCTTTTGACTCTGCATATTCAAATTCTTGTTCTTCTTCATGCTCTGCATCCTCCCTATTGACTTGATTGGTCCTCATGATATGTTGAAGTCCCTTCACCTCATCTAACTCCAATTCTTCTGTCATAGCATCACTCACAATGTTAATCTCATCATTTTCCACATGAATTGAAGGTGGAGCAGATGTATCCCCGTCTTGAAAAGCAGTGTCAAAACTTGGTAGAGTGCTAGCATCTTGTCCTTCAGTTGTTGGGATATCAAATTTTTCGATACTCTTTACTTTACATACTGCCCACCAATCACGTCTCTCTCTTTTCACACTCGGATATGAAGTGTAGCATACTTGTCGAGCTTGAGAAGCCAAGATAAAAAGATCATTTGTCGTCAATTTCAATTTATGGTTAATTTCCACAAGACCTGGTCTATGCACTCTCATTCCTTTATCAGAAGTATCATACCAATGGCATTTAAATAATATAATCCCACTCCTGAATCCAAAATACTCCAACTCCAGAATTTCTTCCAACAATCCATAGTAGTCAACGTCACATTCATTGTAGGTACTTCCAAGTATGCATACACTAGAGTTTGTAGTTGCTTTGGACCGACCATGTTCCGAAGTGTGGAATTTGAATCCGTTCACAAAGTATCCTTTATAGCAAGAAACTCGACGTTTAGGGCCATGAGCTAACTTTCTTATGACGTCATCAACTTCATTATTAGTGTCTAGAACCTATTAAGAAAATAACATTGTGTTTTAAAGCACATTTCACCGCATTTAAGTTGCTAATTTTTGTGACTTTAATTTATGCACTACTTACATGAACACGTAGCCAGTCAGCGAAGTCTCTATCACGTGAAATATTTAGTTCTATCTCAGTTATTCTTGGAACTTTGCGTCTCTTTTCTTCTTCAAACCTCCTATAAAATTTGAGATAATGTCACATAATGCTTGCAAACCACTTTAATTAAATAAGATAATGGCGCTTCATCACAACATTCAATGTGTTAAGTAACTCACTTCAAATATGGGTCGATTTTCTTTTATGTGCATAGGCAAAATCCAAGAACTCCTTAACCCCTTCCACAAATTCAATTGAAAGATAACCTATTCTTGTGACAAAACAAACAATCTTGTCACTAAAAATTTACAATAGTGACAACTTTAATATTGTCACTTGGTATTTTGTCATTAATGTATCTGATCTAACCCAAATCCAAGGACTCAGACCTCTCAGTCAAGAATAACCAGAACCAATCTACGAGTATGTTAATCTATATCAAATATAGTATACTGGGTCGTACTATGTGAACGATTCTAGTCTCCAAATTTATAAGTATATAGGAACGTACTTCTCAGTCTTTAGACTCGTTACTTAAGGAATGATGAGGCTAATTCTTGAGAGAATATTTTAGAGATTCCAACCTCTAATAAATGTAATGAGGGGGTATTTATAGTGCGCACCCTATACTGATGGTTGTTGGGCATCCGTAGGATGCTAACAGGTGGCACTAATGGACGGTGAATAACTCGTTCTTGTGGGGTCGGGTCCAGGAACGACCCGACCCAATACTGTTACTTAGCGCGGACCTAGTCTAGTAAACATAGTTTTTGGGCCTTTGTTGGGCCTAGGTTTCTTATTTAGCCCCTAATGGGCTTTATATTTTAGTTTAGCATATCAGTATCATTTTGTTTTTGCAGTGTTTCCTATTTATTTGTTGGGGCTTTTGGTGGAGTGGAAATAAAAAGGCGATAGAAAAATCGAGACTCTTTTCCAGCTGATGTTGTGTCATTTGCATCATCCTATTTTGTGGAATATTTCCATCACGATAGGGATCCCCCTTTGCTCAATATTTAGATGGTGGAGCAAACCTTTGGGTGGTTTTGTGAAATTAAATTATGACTGGTGTGATTTTTGACAAAGATGAAGAAATGGGTGTTGGCGTTATTGCGAGAGATTCCTCGGGAGTCTCTTTAGCATGGAAGTCGGGTAGAATTAAACAAAAAGGTACATCACTTATGGCTGAAGCGTTGGCAGTAAAATGGGTTGCTTCTCTAATTCAACCATTTGGATGGAACTCAGTGATACTGGAAGGTGACAGCCTAAAGGTTTTCCAACTCTCGGCCCCAGATTTATCTCCAATTGGCAATATACTACTTCTGTTAACTTGTCATAGATTTTCTTTTGTAAAACGCAAGGGTAATAGTGTTGCCCATGCTCTCGCTCGTAATTCTTTAGATGTGATCGAAGGAACTCATGTTATACCGGACTATGCTATACCTGTATTTTTGCAGATTTGAATGAATAACATGACTTCAGTTTCTCCTTAAAACATATATATATATATATATATATATATATATATATATATATACACATGACATTGCTAGCTCTTTAATATGTACAAAAGCAAAAGGAAAAGTAACACAAGATACCAAAAAGGAAGATATATAAGTAGTTTAGCTATATATATGAAGCTAGAAATTAAAATATGATCTACATGATGGAGCATGCATTTGGATTTTCATCATTGAACATTAGGGTAAATTGTTCTTCAACAGGGTTGAGAGCTACGACCGTTGGATCATTGGTGGCTCTCACAAAATTAGGGGGTGCCTTCTTGTCGTAAACGCCGGCAACATAAGGGTGAGCAACGGTAGTGTAGGGCACGTAAGGCCATTTCTCAAATTTCTTACCAGTTGCCTTTGCTGCTTTCATCACATTCTTAGCATCCACATACCCATAAACTGTTGCCTTCTGCTGTTTCATATCTACGTCCACGGATTTTGCTCCTGCGTTCATGCCCATTAATTAATTAGTACCTACCCGTACATGAACGCACTATTGTGTCGTCAATATGTACACATGTACGTATACACTCAAATATAGATTCTATTCAATGTCACAGTATTTCTATTTAATATGACGTGTCATTCATACATACACTCTAGTTCATATGAGTTGATATATTTCTAATCTACCAAAACAAATGGCTCAAAATTGTTAATTATGAAATAGATGTCCATGATAATTAACTTGATTAAAACCACATTAACAAACTCACTGTAAGGAATTAAGTTTAGCCAAGTTATTTTGTAGGATGAATTGTCTCATAACATTTTTAAAGCTAATAAGTCTCTAGATATTGTGACCTTTTAGATCTTTAAGGAAAATCTCTATCATGTAATTAGACATATTATTCATGCTAGTTAATATCTATACTTTTATATAAAGCATGAGACCCTTAGAATAACTATCTTGATCTGTCAAGTTTTGGTGAAACCATTTTTATTTTTAAATTTTCACAAGTGTCCCAATTAATTTTGTCTTTTATATTTTATTTCTTCTCACACATTATCTCTCCTAATATTTCCTTATTTTTCTCATATTTTCTCTCATTTCCTTATACACGTTTTTTTTTTCATTCCCTTCAAGTTTGTCTCTTTATTATCTCCCTCTATGTTTATCTCTTTATTTTTTTTCTTTAATCACATTAAATTTACTTTCCTCCTTATTTTCTTTCTATTTTTTATTCTTTTATCCCATCTTTTATTTAAATTTAATGGAATTTTGCTCAAAAGACTATTTATCATTTTTTATGTTTTGCATAGAGTGTACCTTTATCGACTACTATATATGAACGCTAAATACATGTGTTATCCGAAATACGTACGCACAAACTTATCATATTTGATATTGAGTCTAGTCTTTTATGCAATATACCGAAATACGTACGTACAAACTTACCATATTCAATATTGAGTCTAGCCTCTTATACATTATCTCAGCCATGTCTTTATAAAGTTTAAAATTATAGAAACTTCTTTCTTCAAATAAACCGAGTTTTTTTCTAACATATTATTCATACGAGATCTCGTGACTATGAGTTCCAAGTCATTCACAATTATTTTATATTATAGAATGTATATAGAAATCATGAATGATTATCATTGTCTCATAACCTTGTATGCTTAGACACAGAGACGGAGCCAGCCAGCCAGCCAGCCGGGGGCTGATGGTGCCCCGCCACCCTCAACTTTGGAAAATCAAAATTTTTGTCCTATAATTTTGATATTCAAATTAAATTCAACCCTCCCCTAAAATACAAAATATAAATATATTACGTTTTGCCCCAGTTTTTTAAATCCTGATATACCACTAGCTAGTGTCTTTAAAAACTGCTGCAGGTTTTTAAATATTATATTGTAGTTTACCTTTTACCCCGGAGAGTGCCTTCTTGACTTTAAGCGCACAGCCTTCACAATCCATTCTGATTTTGAGTGAAACAGTGTTCAATTGCTTCTTTTTCTTCTTTTTGCTACTGCTAATCAACTCAGATAAGTACTCCAAAGTGCCTGCAACTCCCATCTTCTCTTTTTTCTCTTTAACTATATACCTATAACTAGCTAGCTTGAAATATATATAACTAAATTTGCGAGTGAAATATAATATTATATATAAGCTTTGGATCAAGGAAAAACAAGATCACAAAACCCTTACTCTCTTTCACTAAGAATTTGTTTTATATATTGAGTTTGGGAGTAGTGTCGGAGTTGATGAGAATGGGATGGATGACCCAAGAGACAAAGGATTTAATTAGTTTCTTGAGGAGAGGGGTAGCTAGTGTACTTCAGTTGACATATATATTTATATACATGCATGGACATGATCACTTGTATAAATATTATGTGAATGAAATATAACCACAATTATATGGTAGAAAAAGAGCTAAATAATGGAGTTGGTTACATTGCTAGAAGCTAGAAGAAACTTCTTAACTTGTGGGATTCTTTTACTTACTTGTAACAAATTCAATACATACCTAAACTTGCAAAGAATTTCTATATTTATTAGTGTTCTCTGGCCAATCAAAAGTTGTGAGTAAGGACTTATATAGAAGTTCAAAAGGTATCCTAGTAATTAATTCACTTGGTCTTTTTGCTATAGCTAATTAGTATTTTTATGGACGTGTTAATGGAGAAGTTCACACGAAAAGTAAAAGTTATTTTGAGAAAGCAATCGTTCAAACTTTTGAGAAAAGTCTTCCCACACCAATTTTTTAAAAGGCAACGGTGAATATAATACCACATCAACAACTACTTGAATTCTTTATTTTAATTCATTATTTGATTGTGAAAACAATAAATTTGTTTTAGTTTATTTCAAAGATGGACAATGAAGATGACACCACATTGGTAACAGTTAGTTTAATTTATTATTTGTTCAAGTATTCCACATTGCGCGCACACTTATTTACATAAACTAAGTGTAAAATACATTTTTCTGAGTAAAAATTTGAATTTGAACCATATATTTTTAACGTGCATGTCTTAGTGAGTCCCATGCCATGTTGGTGGCATGCATTTTGAATTCTCCATTTCGAAATTGTGTTTAACTAAACTCGTAATCTAATTAATTATGTACACATGATATCTAAATTCATGTCACATGTATCTTTAAAGAAAAAACTTATACACAAACGTTTATATGTAAAGAAAATACCATATGAAACTCAGATTTTAGAACAAAGAACCGAAGTGATAACATGAGAGTAACACTATGTATAGGCAATTACACATTCGGGCTAGTAGGAGTAATTACAAATTTTCTCAATATTGGGATTGTAAGTTTTTGTGGTCACCTCTTTGTGGTCACATTCAAGGAGGGTTACTGTACTAGTTGTTATACTTTATAATCATAAAAAAAAAAATACATAACCTAATCCTAATTACCCGAAAAAGACGGTAGATGATCAACCCTGATCACCAATCAACCATAGGAAAATTAAATCTGCTTTGGAGTCTTGTACACATATTACGTTAATAATGCTATTAATGCAGGAACCTATCAGCTTAACAGCAGAAAATTAGCTTTAGTGGAATATAATGTTGTTTTACTTCACTGTCAAAGACAACAGAAAATAAAACAATAATATTCATTATATATATATTTTATTAATTCAGATTTCAGATACCATCTTTCTGCTAACACGTAATGGCGGCCCCTTCAGACACGTGGCAATCAAATAGATCAACGGGCTTTAAAATTACACTTGGATATTGTTTCGTAAAAAAAAAACAATCTAGATTAGGGAAGGATTTCGAATAGTCGTTCCAAGCCCCGCAATAATTCTCCACTTAGAATTATCTCTCAACCCCCGCGTTCGAGTTCGATACGCTAGACGGTGGTTCAGACTTTAACACTTCGACGTGTTGTTTATTCGAACTTCTCTTCATCTTCTTCGAGTGGACCGCAATTGATGAAAATATTTATCGTCTTCGAATGACACAATAATACAGTGAAGGAAAAATTCAAGTCCAGGTAAAAACTATCTCTCTGATACTTAAATCTGACACAAGATAGTCTTATACCTACGTAAGAATTTCTCGATCGAATGTATTACTTTAGATGTTGATTATTGTCTTCGAATACAATAATACAGTGAAAGATAAGATTCAAGTCCAGATAAAAATTATCTCTCAGATACTTAAATCTGACAAAAGATAATCTTATACCTACGTGAGAATCTATCTTTTTTCCATACTTGAATATGTTCGAATTCAAAAGGGTAAATTGAAAACTCAAGTCCAGTGCATAAACTATCTATTCGATACTTAAATCTGAATAAACGATAATTTACACCTACATGAAAGTTTTCAATTTGTAAAATTACAGGCAATCGAATGCCGATACAAGCCTTGAAAAGGCAAATTCCTTCGAATCTAATACTAAATTACATTACGGCTACTCCTAAATTATGCTAAGAACTACTCCTACATTACGCTATGAACTACTCCTAAGAAAACGAAAATGCAGAAGTGTGGTGATCTTGCGATCTCTTTCTATGTCTGGCGCGGCTGGTATATATAGGTCTTCAGAACCGTTCTCAACCCCCGTTCCTTATCTTCGGGAACCGTCTTCAACCGCTTCTTCAACTGCTCTTTCAAATATCTTCAACTTGGCGCGTCTTCCTTGAATGCAGATTATAGGCTTTTGGATTCATTTTATGTTTTAGATTCGATTCTTGGGCTTTTTGTCAATTCAGCCCCTGTCTTCGCTATTTTCTGAATTTAATGGGTCTTGTCTGGTTTATTTGTAAACCCATTTCCTTATTTTTCGAGTTTCCCCAGTTTAGGCTATTTGGGCTCTTTAATTCGAAAGCCCAAATTATTTTATGGTGTAAACAAATGCCCCCCTAATATACATGAACGTTTCGAGTTCATGTGTATTAAAAGACACATCTTTTGGTTAGACAAATTCTCTCTCTCTTACTTCAATTTCTGTCTTTAACCTTCTCGAATCACTTTAATCTCTGTCTTTAATCTTCTCGAAGACTACCGAGAGAAAAACCTATTCTTCATGCTTCTCGAAATATTGCGTCTTCCTCTGATTCGAATTCTTCTTCATCTCGAGAAAAACCTTGCTGCCCCTCCTTCAGCCACCACTGAGAATCTGGTTTGTCTTCCTTTCTCCTACCCAGATGTTAAAACTTCACTTAATTACAGAACCATTTGCTAAGCTCTCAATCTATCGTGATTTTTTTTTTTTTTTCTGACTTCGAATTACCCCGCTCGACAGGTTTCGGTAATCCAACAAAGGAGAGATCATCATTATCCTTTCATTTTCTTCATGCTTCACACCTTCAATGGCTTAGTCAACTAAACCTCATGAGATGAGATGATGGTATGTATGAAAAGGATTGATTTTTTTTTTTTTTTTTTTTTCGAGCATGCTTAATTCTGAAGATGGCTCTTTCGAGCATGCTTGATTTCGAGCCTTACTGATTTCGAGCATCACTTGATTTCGAGCATGCTTGATTTCGAGCATCACTTGATCTCGAGTCATGCTTGATTTCGAACCTTACTTGATATCGAGCATCACTTGATTTCGAATATGCTTGATCTCGAACATGACATTTTCGAGCAAGACCATATTCGATGTTTTTCTTTCGAGTACCTCAAGTTTCGAGCAAGATGGCATTTCGCGTACACTAAATTTCGATATCATAGTTTTTTGAGTCCTCTTATTTTTTAACACATCTTTTTCGAGAACATCATATTTCAAAATTGTAATATTTCGAGTATACTCATTTTGAGCACATGGTGTTTCGATTATGCCTCATTTCGAGCACATAGTATTTCGAGTTAATGATATATCGAACATGTTTTATTTTGAGTACCTGATTTTTCGAGCATATCTTATTTCGATTTCGAGAATGTTCACCATTTTGACTCAGTTAAAAATAAGCGTAAAACTGTCGGTGAGACTTCTTGCCCCCCAGTATTATTCGCAAAATGCTGTTCTTCGAGGGGTATCGGGCTCGAAGCTCTTTCGACTTCAAATGGACCATCTCGAGACTCGAGATTCTCGAGGATATCCTATGAGAGTTTCGTTTGAGTTAATTGTTCTCGGTACTGATCATCGAATTCTCTTTTCTGACTCTCTCGAGCACCTGCTAAAGTTCGTTTGATGATCTGAACGAACTCTTCGTACATTTTATCTGCTCTAACCTTATGTTTCGAAATTAGTTGAGCGCCAAAATCGTCACCCAAATCGTCTTTGAGCCAATCTTTTGGCATTATACAAGAATTTTGTTCAAAAATCTTTTAAAGTGTCAGTTATCTAACTTTTTGAAGTGTCAGTTATCAAAACCGACTCCCACTGTGGTCGCCAAAACTTGTTTCGTAAAAAAAAAACAATCTAGATTAGGGAAGGATTTCGAATAGTCGTTCCAAGCCCCGCGATAATTCTCCACTTAGAATTATCTCTCAACCCCCGCGTTCGAGTTCGATACGCTAGACGGTGGTTCAGACTTTAACACTTCGACGTGTTGTTTATTCGAACTTCTCTTCATCTTCTTCGAGTGGACCGCAATTGATGAAAATATTTATCGTCTTCGAATGACACAATAATACAGTGAAGGAAAAATTCAAGTCCAGGTAAAAACTATCTCTCTGATACTTAAATCTGACACAAGATAGTCTTATACCTACGTGAGAATTTCTCGATCGAATGTATTACTTTAGATGTTGATTATTGTCTTCGAATACAATAATACAGTGAAAGATAAGATTCAAGTCCAGATAAAAATTATCTCTCAGATACTTAAATCTGACAAAAGATAATCTTATACCTACGTGAGAATCTATCTTTTTTCCATACTTGAATATGTTCGAATTCAAAAGGGTAAATTGAAAACTCAAGTCCAGTGCATAAACTATCTATTCGATACTTAAATCTGAATAAACGATAATTTACACCTACATGAAAGTTTTCAATTTGTAAAAATTACAGGCAATCGAATGCCGATACAAGCCTTGAAAAGGCAAATTCCTTCGAATCTAATACTAAATTACATTACGGCTACTCCTAAATTATGCTAAGAACTACTCCTACATTACGCTATGAACTACTCCTAAGAAAACGAAAATGCAGAAGTGTGGTGATCTTGCGATCTCTTTCTATGTCTGGCGCGGCTGGTATATATAGGTCTTCAGAACCGTTCTCAACCCCCGTTCCTTATCTTCGGGAACCGTCTTCAACCGCTTCTTCAACTGCTCTTTCAAATATCTTCAACTTGGCGCGTCTTCCTTGAATGCAGATTATAGGCTTTTGGATTCATTTTATGTTTTAGATTCGATTCTTGGGCTTTTTGTCAATTCAGCCCCTGTCTTCGCTATTTTCTGAATTTAATGGGTCTTGTCTGGTTTATTTGTAAACCCATTTCCTTATTTTTCGAGTTTCCCCAGTTTAGGCTATTTGGGCTCTTTAATTCGAAAGCCCAAATTATTTTATGGTGTAAACAAATGCCCCCCTAATATACATGAACGTTTCGAGTTCATGTGTATTAAAAGACACATCTTTTGGTTAGACAAATTCTCTCTCTCTTACTTCAATTTCTGTCTTTAACCTTCTCGAATCACTTTAATCTCTGTCTTTAATCTTCTCGAAGACTACCGAGAGAAAAACCTATTCTTCATGCTTCTCGAAATATTGCGTCTTCCTCTGATTCGAATTCTTCTTCATCTCGAGAAAAACCTTGCTGCCCCTCCTTCAGCCACCACTGAGAATCTGGTTTGTCTTCCTTTCTCCTACCCAGATGTTAAAACTTCACTTAATTACAGAACCATTTGCTAAGCTCTCAATCTATCGTGATTTTTTTTTTTTTTTCTCTGACTTCGAATTACCCCGCTCGACAGGTTTCGGTAATCCAATCTGGTTTGTCTTCCTTTCTCCTACCCAGATGTTAAAACTTTACTTAATTACAGAACCATTTGCTAAGCTCTCAATCTATCGTGATTTTTTTTTTTTTTTCTGACTTCGAATTACCCCGCTCGACAGGTTTCGGTAATCCAACAAAGGAGAGATCATCATTATCCTTTCATTTTCTTCATGCTTCACACCTTCAATGGCTTAGTCAACTAAACCTCATGAGATGAGATGATGGTATGTATGAAAAGGATTGATTTTTTTTTTTTTTTTTTTTTTTCGAGCATGCTTAATTCTGAAGATGGCTCTTTCGAGCATGCTTGATTTCGAGCCTTACTGATTTCGAGCATCACTTGATTTCGAGCATGCTTGATTTCGAGCATCACTTGATCTCGAGTCATGCTTGATTTCGAACCTTACTTGATATCGAGCATCACTTGATTTCGAATATGCTTGATCTCGAACATGACATTTTCGAGCAAGACCATATTCGATGTTTTTCTTTCGAGTACCTCAAGTTTCGAGCAAGATGGCATTTCGCGTACACTAAATTTCGATATCATAGTTTTTTGAGTCCTCTTATTTTTTAACACATCTTTTTCGAGAACATCATATTTCAAAATTGTAATATTTCGAGTATACTCATTTTGAGCACATGGTGTTTCGATTATGCCTCATTTCGAGCACATAGTATTTCGAGTTAATGATATATCGAACATGTTTTATTTTGAGTACCTGATTTTTCGAGCATATCTTATTTCGATTTCGAGAATGTTCACCATTTTGACTCAGTTAAAAATAAGCGTAAAACTGTCGGTGAGACTTCTTGCCCCCCAGTATTATTCGCAAAATGCTGTTCTTCGAGGGGTATCGGGCTCGAAGCTCTTTCGACTTCAAATGGACCATCTCGAGACTCGAGATTCTCGAGGATATCCTATGAGAGTTTCGTTTGAGTTAATTGTTCTCGGTACTGATCATCGAATTCTCTTTTCTGACTCTCTCGAGCACCTGCTAAAGTTCGTTTGATGATCTGAACGAACTCTTCGTACATTTTATCTGCTCTAACCTTATGTTTCGAAATTAGTTGAGCGCCAAAATCGTCACCCAAATCGTCTTTGAGCCAATCTTTTGGCATTATACAAGAATTTTGTTCAAAAATCTTTTAAAGTGTCAGTTATCTAACTTTTTGAAGTGTCAGTTATCAAAACCGACTCCCACTGTGGTCGCCAAAACTTGTTTCGTAAAAAAAAAACAATCTAGATTAGGGAAGGATTTCGAATAGTCGTTCCAAGCCCCGCGATAATTCTCCACTTAGAATTATCTCTCAACCCCCGCGTTCGAGTTCGATACGCTAGACGGTGGTTCAGACTTTAACACTTCGACGTGTTGTTTATTCGAACTTCTCTTCATCTTCTTCGAGTGGACCGCAATTGATGAAAATATTTATCGTCTTCGAATGACACAATAATACAGTGAAGGAAAAATTCAAGTCCAGGTAAAAACTATCTCTCTGATACTTAAATCTGACACAAGATAGTCTTATACCTACGTGAGAATTTCTCGATCGAATGTATTACTTTAGATGTTGATTATTGTCTTCGAATACAATAATACAGTGAAAGATAAGATTCAAGTCCAGATAAAAATTATCTCTCAGATACTTAAATCTGACAAAAGATAATCTTATACCTACGTGAGAATCTATCTTTTTTCCATACTTGAATATGTTCGAATTCAAAAGGGTAAATTGAAAACTCAAGTCCAGTGCATAAACTATCTATTCGATACTTAAATCTGAATAAACGATAATTTACACCTACATGAAAGTTTTCAATTTGTAAAAATTACAGGCAATCGAATGCCGATACAAGCCTTGAAAAGGCAAATTCCTTCGAATCTAATACTAAATTACATTACGGCTACTCCTAAATTATGCTAAGAACTACTCCTACATTACGCTATGAACTACTCCTAAGAAAACGAAAATGCAGAAGTGTGGTGATCTTGCGATCTCTTTCTATGTCTGGCGCGGCTGGTATATATAGGTCTTCAGAACCGTTCTCAACCCCCGTTCCTTATCTTCGGGAACCGTCTTCAACCGCTTCTTCAACTGCTCTTTCAAATATCTTCAACTTGGCGCGTCTTCCTTGAATGCAGATTATAGGCTTTTGGATTCATTTTATGTTTTAGATTCGATTCTTGGGCTTTTTGTCAATTCAGCCCCTGTCTTCGCTATTTTCTGAATTTAATGGGTCTTGTCTGGTTTATTTGTAAACCCATTTCCTTATTTTTCGAGTTTCCCCAGTTTAGGCTATTTGGGCTCTTTAATTCGAAAGCCCAAATTATTTTATGGTGTAAACAAATGCCCCCCTAATATACATGAACGTTTCGAGTTCATGTGTATTAAAAGACACATCTTTTGGTTAGACAAATTCTCTCTCTCTTACTTCAATTTCTGTCTTTAACCTTCTCGAATCACTTTAATCTCTGTCTTTAATCCCTGAGAAGTGGTGAGATGTTTGCTTGTTTGGTCCACTTACGATAGTGTTTTGGTTGATTGGGCGGTGGGGTTGTGGATCGAAAACGAAATTAAACAACAAGAATGTAGTGCCACCTTTCCAGTACAGGTTTGTTTCAATTGCGACCCAATAATTATCATAAAAGGTGCATATATATATATATATAAACCCAATAATTATCATAAAAGGTGCATATATATATATATATATGATTAAGGTCGATTTTGTGAGATCGATTTGCCTCAATCTGAGCTGCTTCATATGATACATGAAGGTGGTGATAAAATATCAGGATTAGTCCACGTATCTCCTTGAAAGATCAAGTCATAATGTAGTTAAAGATTTAGGTTCTATATGGGGTCGTATCCATTTGGATTGCATTGTAGGGTCGTAAGGTCGTGTGTTTTTACGAGGCTAAGTAGCCTAAATTTGTATATTGGGAACGTACTTCGAGTCTATATATAGTCAAGGTCAGTGGCTACGATGGTTGGCTCAGGGCATTTAAGAATAGAGATTGTAACCTGAAATATGTGTTGAGAGGAGGTCTTTATAGATGTCTACGTTGTACGGATCTAATAGCGATAGGTGGATCCTACAGATGATGTCACGTGATGCCTATGACCGGTCAAGATCTAGGGTCATGGGTCAATTCGATCCGAATCACTTAAAAATACGTGAATCTTGTAGCATAATGCAAATATGGCATATTTTAGGGGCGTCCGTGCAATTTAACAAGAGACTAAAATACAATATAGTTCAAGAGTCACTCAGTAATAAGTAGATAATATAATTTTGATATATCAATATATATCACTATATATAAGATGTTTTCTCTAAGCTAGCTTAAAATGTGGTTCCGGTGCAATACCTCTATACATCTAAAATTGTTCTATCATGTGGGTGCGTTGTGACCCAGCAATACCTCTATAAGATCGGCGTGCTATAACAAAAAAATTATTAGTGACAAAATATGAATTAACAATATTAAATTTGTCATTAGATATATATAATGTATGACAATAACTTTTGTTTTGTCACTATAGTAACTTTTAATGACAAGAATTATTTTTAATGGTGATGCATACATGTTTTGTGTCATATATATAGTGAAAATTATATTTGTTGTCACTAAATATGTGACACTAATTATCAATAGTGACAACAACTTCATTGTCACTAATTGATATGAGTGAGAACTAATTCGTTATTCTTGTCACTATAAAACTTTTAATAATTATTGGGAAAATTATTGTTTAGGGAATAGGAAGTTTTCAAATTTATAAAGACACAATAATTCTGATGTAATTATGGAGAAGGGATTCCTAAACTTTATAAATTACTAAAATGGTAAATTCAATGCAAAATCATATTTGTATCACCTATTTCATTTTTTTTAATATCCATATTCTTCACTTATTAATTTTCCGTTCATCACAAATGAAGTTTAACTTTTTTTTTTCCTTACAAAGCTACCCAATAGATTTATCAAGAAATGCAAGTAATATTATATTGTATGTCTGAAATAAATTTACAACACTTAAAAATACTTTAAGATAATTGAAAATTACATTAAATAAAAATTTATTTTTATTTGCAATTAACAACTTCAGAAGTTGCAGTCATGTAATAAAAAATAAGAGATTAAGAAAACATTAGATGGTATACCAAACAACACATTTATGATATTTTAAATGACTTCCGAAAATGATGCTTGATAAACCATATGACACTTCATATTATGACAAAATAATAATTAAAACAATTAGCCCAATGATATATCAAATTATCATAAGTAATTATCTTTTCATGGATGGTATCTTAATTGAAAGAACCACCTACATGAATTTTTTCTAAGCAATTCTATATGAATAATGTCAAAATTTGCATAGATTTCTATCACATTTATCCTTGACGATCATTTGTATGATCATAGTTCTAATTGTAGCTTTGTTGCGTGAAAAAATTATTCAGATCAAGGTTATAATTAAAAAAAAGTATTAAATCAAAAGTTAGTATTTTTAATTAAAATCGTTCAAGGGATATAATTAAAGGCTACAAGGCCATAAACAATGAAATTGTAAAAAAAAAATGGTGGTGTACGAATACAAAATCATTATTTATAAAGAAAAACTCATATAATATTATTTTCTATTATTCTAAATTTTTAGATGTGTTATACAATTTTTCCAATTTATATTGTATTTTTTATTCAATGTGATGGGTCAATTTGTACAAATGAAGATAAATAAACTTTAGTTAGTTATGAAAGAAAATTGGGTGAGTGGATAATTTGTATTTTTCTAGGAAACATATGAAGTGGGTAAGAAAAAATAATTTTGCATTGAATTTGTCATTTTAATAATTTGTTTCAAATATATAATAGAATATTACTTGTATTTTTTGATAAATCTATTGGGTAGCTTTGTAAGGAAAAAAGTTATAATTCATTTGTGATGAGTGAAACTTTAATAAGTGAAGAATATGGATAATTAAAAAAATAAGAAGATGAAATAGGTGACACAAATATGATTTTGCATTGAATTTACTAATTTAGTAATTTGTAAAGTTTAGGAATCCCTTCTCCCTAATTAGTTAAGAATTATTGTGTCTTTATAAATTTGAAATCTTCCTATTCCCTAAACAATAATTTTTCCATAATTATTTTTATGATAAAACATAATCATTTGTCACTAAAAATACTTAAATAGTCATTTTCACTTGACATCTTTATGATTAACATTTTTTTGCAGTGTCTATCCAATCTACTGAATTATTACGCTATTTTTTAATATATAGATTGTTAGGAATCAACGCGCATAAATGAACTTAAAAGTGAAAAATTGAAAGCTAGAAAACAAGACAACGATTTACGTGGTTTGGCAAATTGCATATGTCCACGGATCTATGCTAGAGAGATTTTATTTCTTTGAGAGAGAAAAAAAAACGATTACATGAGATTGAGAGTGTATTGCCCCGAAAGAAAAACCCCACAAGTGTTTCCCGTGTAGCACAATTTGTATCTACCACAAATTGTTTTCCCTAGTATACACTACACTACACCACACACACTTTGCTCTCTATGTTTTCTCTCGGTTTTTGGGATGCGTGGAATGAAGGAAATTCACTCCTATTTATAGGAGTAATTTTCACCTACCAAAACTCTTGGTTCCACCTACCAAACAACCTCTTGGTTCTACCTACCAAAAACTCTTGATTTCACCTACCAAACAACTCTTGGTTTTACCTACCAAACAACCTCTTGGTTTCACCTACCAAACAACATCTTAATTTCACCTACCAATCAACCTTTTGGTTTGTTTCTCCACAAAAAACCCATCAATCTCCCACTTGGAGACCAAACTCAAAGTTGAAGACACAATCTCTTCTCCCTCCAATTTAATGCATTCTCTCTCTAGCAAAAAGTCGGTCTCCTGTTCACAGAAACTCGAGGCCCACTGAGGCCATGCAAAACCTCAGTTTCTCGGTGGTAACCACCTTTGTCAACATGTCTGCCGGATTCTTCGCACCCAAAATCTTTCTCAATTCCAAAGTTTCATCATCTATCATCTCTCGGATATGATGATACTTCAATTGAATATGTTTCGTCCTTGAGTGGAACACCGGATTTTTTGCCAAACAAATGGCACTTTGACTATCACTATAAAGTGCACAATCCCGTTGCTCCTTGTCAATTTCCCTCAGAAAATTCTTCAACCAAATCATCTCTTTTCCAGCTTCTGAAATAGCTATGTACTAGGCTTCGGTTGTAGAAAGTGCTACACATTTTTGTAGCCTTGACATCCAACTGATTGCTGTGCCACCCAAAGTGTAAATATAGCCCGATGTGCTCTTCCGACCATCTTGATTACCACCTAAGTCAGCATCCACAAAGCCCTCTAAAGTGATACTACTAGTTTTAAAACTCAAACACATATCCGATGTGCCTTTCAAATACCTTAGTAGCCACTTCACTGCTTCCCAATGCTGTAATCCCGGATTAGCCATAAATCTACTTACGACTCCCACTGCATGAGCTATATCCGACCTTGTACACACCATTGCGTACATCAAACTTCCAATAGCAGAGGCATATGGAACCTTTGCCATCTTTTCTAGCTCCTCGTCAGATTTAGGTGATTGCTCCTTGCTTAGTTTGAATTGACTCCCCAAAGGAGTGCTTCTAGACTTTGCATCAGTGATAGCAAATCTATCAAGCACCTTATGTATGTACCTTTCTTGAGTCAGCTTGAGGCTCCCACTTGACCTATCTCGAATAATTCTCATCCCGAGAATCGTATTTGCAGCCCCCAAATCCTTCATTTCAAACTCACTTGCCAATTGTTGTTTCAGCCTTTTGATTTCTCCCATATTAACTCCTGCAACTAACATGTCATCGACATACAACAATAAAATAATGTAGCAATCTTTAAATCTTTTAAAATAACAACAATGATCCATTTGACACCTAGTAAATTCATTACTATCCATAAACGTATCAAACCTTTTGTACCACTGCCTCGGAGCTTGTTTCAGACCATACAAGCTTTTTTCTAGCTTGCACACAAAGTTTTCTTTTCTACTTACCAGAAAACCTTCCGGTTGAGCCATGTATATATCCTCCTCCAAATCCCCATGAAGGAACGCCGTTTTTACATCCAATTGTTCAAGATGTAAATCCTCTGCAGCAACAATGCTCAGAACCATCCTTATAGTAGTTAGCTTGACAACCGGCGAAAATATTTCAGTGCAGTCAATTCCTTCCTTCTGTTGGAACCCTTTGACTACCAACCTCGCCTTGTACCTTTTACTACCATCTGGCTCTTCTTTGACCCGGAATACCCACTTGTTCTGCAAAGCTCTTTTCCCCTCCGGTAACTTAGTCAACCTCCAAGTTTTATTTTTCTCAAGCGAGCTCATTTCATCTTTCATGGCTAGCTCCCACTTGAGAGAATCTCCTATACTCATTGCCTCTTTGTACGACTCCGGCTCTCTAGAATCTGTCAGAAGTAAATAGTGTAATGAAGAGGAATACCTCGTGTTTGGTTTAGGAGTTCTACTCGATCTCCTCAAGGTAGGTTGTGGAGTCTCCGGATCTTCCTCAATCCTATTCTCAGCTCCATTTCCTGCAACCTCATCCTCAGTGATCTCTTCCAGTATCGCCTTTGGTTTTTCATTATCATCAGTCTCTGCCCCAAGTCTATCCTTGTAAAGCACCTTCTCGTTGAACGTAACATCTTTATGCCTTATTATTTTGTTGTTTTGGTAATCCCAGAACCTATATCGAAAACTATCTCCACCATAACCAATAAAATGCACTTCTGTGCTTTTGGATCCAACTTATCCCTGTCATTTGAACTTAGCAGGACATAAGATAAACAACCAAAAATTTTCAAATGCGATAAATTTACCTCCTTTCCAGACCAAACTTCTTCCGGTATTTTGAAGGCTAACGGTACTGAAGGTCCCCGGTTGATAAGGTAAGTTTCCGTACTTACTGCATCTGCCCAAAATGTCTTTGGCAACCCGGAGTAGAGCCTCATGCTCCTAGCTCGTTCATTCAAAGTTCTATTCATCCGCTCTGCAATCCCATTCTGCTGCAGAGTCCCTGGAATGGTCTTGATCATCTTGATCCCATTCTCTGCACAATAATCTTTGAATTCTTGGCTGTCATACTCCCCGCCATTATCCGACCTCAAACTCTTCAGTTTCAACCCTGTTTCATTCTCGACTTCTGCCTTCCACTTCCTGAAGGTATTAAACACATCAGACTTATTTTTCGAAAAATAAACCCATACCTTTCTTGTGGAATCATCAATGAAGGTGACATAGTATCTCGACCCTCCAAGCGACTGTACGGGTGCCGATCCCCATACATCGGTATGTACAAGCTCCAATTTTTCTCCCTTCGGTTCTCTTCCCGTCTTGGAGATGCTCACCTTTTTCTGCTTCCCAAGTACACAGTCTTCGCAAAGACCTAATTCAACCGTCTTCGAGATAGGTAGCTTCCCCTTGGATGCCATGATTTTCATTCCCTTCTCACTCATATGCCCAAGTCGCCTATGCCATAGATGTACGTCTTCTGTGGCCTTGACTGCAGCTAACGAGTCCCTATTGATTTCCGTGGTGTACAAAGTCCCCAACTTTTTACCACGAGCCACCACCAGATTTCCTTTGGTGATTTTCCATGAACCACCACCAAACATTGTGGTGTAACCATCACTGTCAATTTGACTCATTGAGATCAAATTCTTCCTCAGCCCCGGGACATGTCTGACATTCTGCAGTTTCAACTGCATTCCTTGTGCCGTCGTTATCATGACATCACCCTTACCAACAATTTCAAAGGGTTCGTCATCTGCAAGAAATAACTTTCCAAATTTTCCAGAAGTATAATTTGTAAGATAATTTTTACAAGAAGTAACATGAAACGACGCACCTAAGTCCAGTACCCATTGGTCAACTGGACTGTCAACACAACAAACCAAAGCGTCTCCGACATCGTCTGTTGCTGTGTTTGCTTGTTGTTGTTCCCGGTTGTGATTCTGTCCCGTCTTTTCTGGACAGTCTCTCTTGAAATAGCCTTTCTTACCGCAGCCCCAACAATCATCACCCTTGCGCGGTTTTGACTTCCCTCGCCCCTTGGACTTGGATCGACCTTTGCTTTTCTGACCACCCTGTTGAACACTTCTCCCTCTGCTTTCCACACTCAATGCAGCAGATGTGAGTTCTCCTGATTCTCTTCGGCGAATATCCTCGCTCAGAATCAGATCCCGAATCTCCTGAAGCTGCAACTTTCTTTGGCCAGACGAACTACTCACAGCAGTTATCGTCGCACTCCAACTTTCCGGTAAAGAAGACAAGAAAATTAAAGCCTTTACCTCATCCTCAAAATTAATATCAACCGAGCTCAACTGAGTGATGATCACGTTGAACTCGTTGATATGATTGGTCACCAATTCTCCCTCCGTCATCTTCAAGTTGAATAAACGTCTCATCAAGTAGACTTTATTCGACGCGGATGGCTTCTCATACATATTGGATAACGCCTTCATCAAACCCGCCGTCGTAGTTTGATCTAGGATGTTAAACATTACGTTTCTTGATAACGTCAATCGAATAACACCTAGGGCTTGCCTATCCAATAATTCCCAATCCTCGTCTGATATCTTTTCAGGCTTCTTCCCCGACAACGGTTGATGGAGTTTCTTCTGGTACAGATAATCCTCCATCTGTGTTCGCCAGAATCCGAAATCTTTTCCATCAAACTTGTCTATATTCACCTTTCTATCTTCAGACGCCATTGATTCCGCACGGATAGCTATCGCTATAACCCGTGCTCTGATACCAGTTGTTAGGAATCAACGCGCATAAATGAACTTAAAAGTGAAAAATTGAAAGCTAGAAAACAAGACAACGATTTACGTGGTTCGGCAAATTGCCTACGTCCACGGACCTATGCTAGAGAGATTTTATTTCTTTGAGAGAGAAAAAAAAACGATTACAAGAGATTGAGAGTGTATTGTCCCGAAAGAAAAACCCCACAAGTGTTTCCCGTGTAGCACAATTTGTATCTACCACAAATTGTTTTCCCTAGTATACACTACACTACACTACACACACTTTGCTCTCCATGTTTTCTCTCAATTTTTGGGATGCGTGGAATGAAGGAAATTCACTCCTATTTATAGGAGTAATTTTCACCTACCAAAACTCTTGGTTCCACCTACCAAACAACCTCTTGGTTCTACCTACCAAAAACTCTTGGTTTCACCTACCAAACAACTCTTGGTTTTACCTACCAAACAACCTCTTGGTTTCACCTACCAATCAACTTTTTGGTTTGTTTCTCCACAAAAAACCCATCATAGATTAATTTATTTATTTTCAACTAAATTACAGGTTATTTGGGCCGAATTTGAAATTCTTTTTATTCAAACGGTGAAAAGTAACCTAAAGGGGGAGTATTATTGATTTTGAGCAATAATGCATTAGAAATGTTAAATAACGTATCATCGAAATCCACTATAACTTAATTACTGAATAATCTTCAAAGTTCCAAAACCCTAAACTAAAGTTGGGTTGGATAATAAGGGAAAATGTGATATTATAGGAGTATTGGTGTTATTCTGTTTCTTAACATCATTGTATATAGGTAATTACATTAATATAATGTCCCATGTTTGAAGAAGTTATCCTTCCATGTTTGAATTTCAATTATTGATTGACCTCTACTGCGTCCGCACCACAAGTTAGTTTAGTCACACCGACCTTACCTATCCAATTTTTTTTTCCCGTCTTTATCATGTTAATGCTATATGATTAAGATATGTATATTTATATTTATCAAAAAGAGAAATTAAAAGTTAAAGTTAATTAAAAACTTAAAGTTCAAAAAAAACCAACTTCGATCAATAACTTGTAAGTTACTCAATGAGCAAATTACAGGTGTTTTAAATTAATAGTGATTTTTAATGGATCGTGACTAGCACCGAGCAATCACTATGAAGAAAAATTGGTTCTATGACATGAGCTACAACATGTGGGAGAATACCTATATTGTGTCAAGTCTTTTTGTTGTGAGATTTATTAGATTCTATATGTAAATTCTTTTTAGTCATCTTATATTTATCAGCACGAAACCTATATATGACTTCTTCTTCGATCTTTTCTTCTTTTATTGAAACGTATATATTTAGACAAGCTTAATTGGTCCGTTTTAATTCTTATATATATTTGTTATTTTGTCAGTGTAACAATATGTATAATTCATGTGGATCATGATATTTAATATAATAATTAATAATAATGTCACCGGAAATAACAAATTCACCTTTATTATTTGTTGTGAACGCATCAATTTATGCATGGACGTGTCAAAAAGAATAATGAGCAGTATGTATGAGTGTTACTGATTGATACTCGTACTGTGACGTCTAAATCTAGCTCGAATTTTCATGGATTAACTTGGTGGCCCATAACAATAAATACTACATTATCTATTACATTCATAATACAATTAATATAATGAATATATCCTCAACTACCTAATTATTTGACTTCTTTGATAACATTTATAGATCATATATTCTTCTTTAGATTGGAATCACCCCATCAGATCCTATGCGTGTCCAACCGTCCAGAACCATCCTATTGAATATACTCAATACGTAATAGAATGTTAACTTTGATAATATATTTATCCTGTTGAATCACGACATGCTACTAATATATAATAGGAAAAATTGCAATTTGAGTTCTATATATTAGGGGTGGCAACTTTGGGATAATAACTTTTTCAACTTACACTCAAGTCTGATGCACGTGGGATTTTTTTTTTGAAGTAAACGTATGTCTGGTGTACCTCTACACTTTCAAGATAGTGTTTGGCAGCTAGTAGTATTACATAATTACTTAAGTCAGAATAAGTTTTTGAAAAAAACTTTTCATTTTAGGAAAGAGATTTTTATAATGAGGCATCCCGAAAATTTGGGACTTAAAGTATTAAATATTGTTTTAAAATCTAGATCAGTTGATGTGGTGGTAGAAGAAAATGCGTGATGCATAGATTAAACAGTGATGTCTATGTTTGACTATCAATTAGAGAAACGTAATACGTGAATACGTGATTAACGCAAATTTTTATTGTATTCAATTTTTATCAATATTAAAAAATATATATGATGACTTAAGAAGTGACATATTCACCATAATTACTTTTATCCAAGTTATGGATAAAATTGTTTCATTCAAATCCCAAATTAATCCAAACATAGTTTTAGCTTTGTTTCAGTTAAATTTGGATTTATTGATGCGCATGCTACTTACTTTAACAAGAAACGTCTCCTAAAAGAAGTAACAAAAAAAAAAAAAAGAAGAAAGAAAAATTTATGTGTTCTTCTTTTTTTCTTTCTTTATTTAATGTAAAATTTCAGAGTTCAGATTAGAAGAGACACATTATCCATCTTCCACGGCTTAAGAGACGGTATCCACTAAAATTAAGCCAAAATTAAAGGCCCCAAGAAAACTGTGCATTCAACTGTTTGATAGTGTTATTTTTGGTCAAAATTATGACATTTGGAAGAAATGTAGTGGGCGCGGTGTCCAACATTGTATCGGTTTCCCATCACTATCAAAATTCACAGCAACAAGTAATGAAAATTAATTCAAAGAGTAGATCAAAAAAAAAAAAAAAAATCTGCATGAGATGCATCTTTTTGTTAATATATATCAATGTATAATCATGATTTTAAAGAAGTACTTCATGATTAAGTTTGCCATGTCATCACTTTGAGAATTGGATGATACAGAGACTTTAGTTAGACATGAATTGTAAATTTTATGTAAAGAATTTTATCCTAATATATGATTAATCGAGCGCCATCAAATTTATCTTTGCTTGTGTTATGTTTAATTCTTGATATCTAAAGGGTACAAATGAATTTAAATCTTTTTTTTTTCAAATTTATTTGAAAGGAGTAAGGATTACAAGATTCTGGTATAGTTTTGTTATGATTTGTTCGGTCAATTAGGTTGCCCTAAGAAGAATTGCAATTTAGCAATATTGGTTACTTTTACCATACGAAACTACTTACAGCTACTAAGTATTTTTTTTTCTATGGTTCAGCTAATAATCTATGATGCACGGATATGGATACGGATACGAAGATATGGATACAATACGATACGGATACAAAATATGGCAAATCTCAAAATCTTAGGGTACGATACGCCGAGAATACGTCTATATATATGCATGTATAATATATAAAAATAAATTTGATTCGATATAAATAAAATTTTGTTTAGTTTTGTAAATTTCTTTGTCATTTATTTAATTTTTATGTGTTAATTTTTAACAAAGACCGAAAATATATTTTAGTCCAAAAAATATTATATAGTATTAAACAAATATTCTATTTGGTATCCAAAACGTATCGGATAATTCAAATTTTGTGTCGGATGCAGTATCCAGAATTTTTTCTTTTCTTTTTATTTTTGGACACTTCAAAAGTGGCCTGGACACGGTATCCAAGAGTATCTATGTAGGATACGGGTACGATACTGCACGTGGTCGATTTTAGGAGTATCCATGCATCATAGCTAATAAGTAATCAATAATGATACATTCTCCAAATAACTAACGCTGATACTAAGGGAGTGTTTGCAAATTCTAAACAAAAGCACTTTTGAGCTTTTAGCTAAAAAAAAAACAATTTTGTAATGTTTGCAAATCCTGCTTTTGCTTCTGATTTTCTAAAATTAAGCTCCAAGAAGCCAAAAGTTCCAAGCTGGGTAGGGGGTGCTTTTCTAGGTGCTTTTTAAATTCCTGCAGTTAAAATAAATTTTTTATGACAATTTTATCCTTGAAAATATTTCCATATTCCCAGATTAGTCCCTAAATCTTTTTTTTTTTTTTTTAAACTAACGTTAAAATTCACAAAACATCAGGAGAGCGGTTTCTTAATGTAAAATTGTTCATCCCTTTCCTAGGATTCCTACTTGATTTGTTGGAAATTAAATTAATTATATTTTGGTAGTTGGATATTAATGAAATCAAGAGATATTTCAAGGCCAAGAGTTCTGAAAATCCAAAACTCCCAACCTAGCTTATATCATGTACTGTTATTAAAAAATAATTAATTATTATTGTTAAATTATTTTTATGTTTATAATATTTGTTAAAATACTTATTGCAAGCCAATGAGGTCTAGAAAAACTTAAAAAGAAAGATAAAAGAAATAAAAAAATTGAATGTGAGCATGTGATAGACACTTGTAGAATACGTTGACTATCCTTTAAAAATAAATATTATTTCATAAATATATGTCTTTAGGGGTATTTTGTTAAAAATATAGTAGGAACATAATGTGAAGAAAATATGATTTTTATTTTATTTTAGGGGCAATATTGTACTTTCTGCAAAAAAAACTAATTGATAATCACTTCTATTTGTAAACACTCCAGGTAGTTTTTTTCTACTTTCTGCTTGTCTTCGCAAACACTACCCACTTTTCCTTTTCAAGTGATTCTGCTTATTTTTCATTTAAAAGCACTTCTGTAGAAGCAGTAGAGTTTGCAAACACTCCCTAAATGTCTATAAATGTTAAGTCATGAATTTAAGTCTCAACTTTCAACAGATAGTGTGACACTTGAACACTTAAGGCCCGATTGGATGGACGTCTATTTTCAATTTCTCATTTTTCATAAATAAAGTAAGAGAAATTAATTTTAAGGAAATTGAGATTTGAAAGAGGAAGTGTGTTTGGATGAGTTTTTTTGATAGAAAAAAATGTAATGATTAAGTATGATGTGATATGTTTTTTTTGTAAGAAAAAATCTTTTTAGTGGGAAATTGATATGGATGAGTTTTGTTTTTGTAAGAATATTTAACATATTTAAGCTAAACTCATCGATTAAGGATCCAAAAATATGCAAAATGGATCTTATTTCGTAACTTACATTATTTCAAATAAATATATGGGATTATTTTGATAATTATATCAAGATATTGGCGAATAAGTACGTACTTTTAATTATTAGGTGAACTGTCTAATTATGAATAGTAAAATTCTGACTTTCTGAGAAAAATTTGAGAGAAATGTCAAGTAAATCCATTTCTCAAAGAAGTTTGAGATTTTTTTCTAAAAAATTGTGTAATAAACCTAAAGTAAGAACCCTATAACCCGTGCAATGTAACAAACAATAAGGCGACTATACTACCCATGTAGCAAGGTTTCAGCCAATAACTCTCAAACCAGATGATTTTGAGGCATTTGGCGTAGAAGACGCCCCTTGGGACTTAATTACTCAAGGAATATAGGCCTCGAAACAATACTAGGTTATTATGCTCCTACATTATTTATCATTCCCAAAAGCATATTCGCATAGTCCGGTGGTTATACACAAAAATCACAAAAGTTTATCTAATGTAAAACAAACATCAGAACAATTAATCCTTCTATTGTGTTAAAACAAACATCAGAACAATTAATCCTTCTATTGTGTTACAACTAATCTTAAGATGTAATCTCCAGTCTATCCATCCTAACAAATATTTTACCAAGCTATTTTCCAAAGCCTTCTAATCACTACAGTCTAAAGGGACTCTTTTAACTGCATAGAAGTGAGACGAAGACGAACTAGACCCAAAGCTTGATAGGGCACTATTCTCGCATTACTCGACTTAGCATTAAATAAACGAGAATTTTTTTCTTGCCAAATTAATATACAATAGTTGCCGTTAGTTTACGATATGCAATATTAACCAAATGTATACCACTCCATTCTCTTGAAGCACATTGCACTCCAATACTCCAAGTAGGTTCTGACCATGCAAACTGTTGGTAAAAATTCTAGCGTGCTAACAGGCAGTGTTTATGAAGATGCAAAATGATACGTCGAGGCACGAGTTTTCAATTACTCGCTTTCCTTAAGACAATATTACCCTGCTCTCGGTGGTTACGAAATACGGCAATTGTCTCTCGAAATTTATTTACTCGAAATGTAGATTAATTTGAGTCAAAGACATTTCACTTTCAACATGTGGAATTCACTTAAATCTCTAATAAAATCATGCTAAAACACGATTTACTCAATCAAGATTTCCAACAATACCCACCATGAATGAACTTAATGCAAATTAATGGAACACCACTTGGATTCATAAGTGTTTCAATTTTGAAGCGGCCCCACTTCACACTTACATAGGTGACCTCCTATGAAGAGTATCCTACCATACCCCACTTTGTTACGTCTCACACTTAGACAGTATAGGAATCATTAAAAGTTACAACTTAACCTTTTGCTACACTCTGTAGGTTGCACTTGTTTATCCTAGGAACGAGCAAGAGTATTATACTCCCCAAGTGCATTTTTGAACTTTCATAACTTAGTTGTCCCATTGAACCAAGATCTTGGATCTCCAGCCAACAAGGTTGGGTTTCCACTATGTCCATTCTTAACTTGTAGTCTTATAGCTCATTCCTTTAGATATGCAGTTTATTTGATCTTTTAGGCATACATTTGGATCCATACGTTCTCATTTGATTTTACTCAATCAATTGAGACAATGCCATTGAAGATCACTGCTAATGGTTTTATATCTTCGACGTATTTGTCGAGACTACCATTTTACATGCTATTTTGTGCCCTTCCAACTGTCGACTATTTTGTACAATATATCGGAATAGGTGGCACAAAATCTAGCCAATAAAGAGTATCCAATTTTCCTCAGTTGATTATATCGGTACACTCGGATATATCGTATAGAGTAATCACAGTTCATAGCACATTACAGATATCTATGAACTCTAGTCAATGCCTTCAAAAGGTCATTACGTTGATTACTTGTGATACTCAATACACCTGCCTTTCCAGCTCGGATGTATGTGTAGCACTGGTGTCGACCCACCATTCGCTTAGTTACCTCCCATAATAGGTGTTAGATACTACAGTCGAGAGCGTAAGGTCTGTCCACCCACCAATTGCCTAGTTTGGTTTGTCTTGACGATCACACACATTTTGTGTGGTTCGGATCGTTCTTAGACGAACAGCCACCATTTATATGGTTGATTTGTCCTCGAGGGTCACCCACCATTTACATGGTTCAGATTATTTATGATTAACCACTATCAACATGGTTTGGCTTACCACGTTTGTGGTTGTCCATTCGGAAGAATTTTACTTCATCCGTGTTCCAACTATTGTTAGTGCACCAACTATAATTTGATTTTACCAAATTGTCTATATCCTTAAAATCATTTTCTCGGATTTAATTTTAGACGTTTGAGCGACTTTCACGATCTTACTCCGACAATTAAAATCCTTTATTCTTGACCAAGTTGTGTACTTTGTACAATATGTCGTCCACATTTCTCTCTTCAGAGAGCACGTTTCATAATATGAAACATTTGGAAAAATTCTCACTTATAGTGACGACGTTCCACATTGTCTATTTTAATTTCTTAAAATTAGACTCGATTTTCTTTCGCTTAACCGAAACCACGACTAGTTTAGCCTCTACAACTATTTCACTTTTACGGTGAAAATTGTAGGCTACAACTCTAAATAATGCAATAATTATTCTTAACATAAAATTAACTTCTTTAAAGAAACGTCACTATCACATGAAAAGAACATGCAATCAATTTAAACGATGCATTTCTTCATTCATTATGATCAAGCTTTCTACTAAAGATTATCAAACATGGTGAAGAATCACACTTATTGCATTTATTCATAAGCCGAAAGAGAACTAAACAATTACTTTATATATGCGTAGCAAAATAAAATAATCTTAAGCATGCACAATTATTTATTCTTTATCAAGAATAAATCACAAAGATAAAATATAATTAAATATTATATGGCATGCTCAAATTCCTCTAACATGATTACGTCATCCATTATTAAATATTAAATCACATTTAATATTATTCAACACAATAAGTAATCAAATGAAACAATTATAAAATTGATAATTCATAATATGAATTTATCTCATTATTGGTTTTGTAACCAATATTTTACCTTCAATTGCTTCCATATATTGCATGTAAACGTCGGTCCCCTTTGAGAAGTTAACTGAACATAGCCGCTGCTAGTTCGAATAGCTTTCCAAAATTTTATGCCTTTTCATGAAAATGTACATCACCTTCAAATCTTCAATTGAGCCAAGAAAAGCAAATAATCAGTGTCAAGATACTCACTGTTGATATCAATTAAATTCAACAATTGAAGGTGACATTGTCCTTAAGAATTAACATTAATTCAACAATTTATAATAAATTCACAAATTCAATGTGAAGCATAGAAACTTATCTGCCCAACGGAAAATTTCCTTGGCTTGTACTCGCACATAAATATCTTTCATAAACACTCGAATATTGTCTTAAGTTGTTGGTAAAAATTCTAGCGTAATAACGGGCGGTGTTTATGAAGATGCAGAATGATATATACGTCGAGGCACGAGTTTTCAATTACTAGTTTTCCTCAAGACAATATTGCCCTGCTCTCGGTGGTTACGGAATACGACAATTGTCTCCCAAGATACAACGACGTGAGACTAGAATAGTACCATTACAAATTCTCAAATCTAGCGAATAAAATACTTGTTCCAAACTCTCTCGATAGATTATTATGAATTAAATGCATATCTAGAATTTTAATATGCAAAACCATTCTCCAAATATTAAATTAATACTTAAGAATATCCAAGTGCTCAAATTAGTACTAACGAGTTCTTAAATTAATATTCAAGAACTTTGTGAATATTTTAAATGCTCAAATTAGCATTTTATATTCAACACTATTTTTAAAATATTAAAATTAATATTTAAGAACAAAAGAATTCTCAAATAAACTCAAAGTAGTATTTAAGAGAAGAAGAGAGAAGATAATATGATTATGGTGTATTTAATCTCAAAATATGGGGGTCTAGAGAATGAAGAGTTTTGAGTTAAAAGTTGCAACTTTTCGTACATTGCAGAAGGGCCCAAAAGGTGTGATTTTTGGACGAAAAGCTCCCTGAAGCAGCTTTTCATTTTAGCCCCAACAGTTGCACCTTTAGTGAAAAGGCCCCCTGGAAAACTCAGTGTGGGCGGGTGCACCGTGCACCCGCTCAACAGCCAATCCAAGCACTCTTCAGCTGGGCAATAATCAGACGCGGGCGGTTGCACCAATTTCTGTGCAATTCAGCCCCTAACTTTCCAGAAATTTCAAATTTCCCCAAAACTTTGAATCTTGATCAAATAAATCCTTTCAAGTCGGTCCCTCAATTTTTCAATTTGAACACTTTAGTCCCCAAACTAAATGAACCGTTTTTCATACGATCGCGGCCATCGATCATATGAATTTGATCCTTTAATCGTGTACTTTCATATCGATTCATTGATTCCAATTAGAAATCACATTTTAAGTGATATACTTTGTTAATTAATTTCTCATTCACCCTAAATCGGAATTGAGTAATTAAATACTCGAAATATATCTACTCGAAACGTAGATTAATTTGAGTCAAAGGCATTCCACTTTCAACATGTGGAATTCACTTAAATCTCTAATAAAATCATGCTAAAACACGATATACTCAATCAAGATTTCCAATAAAAACTTTACCGGGCCCATTTAGTAAGGTATTTTGTTAGTTCATCTTATGAAAAATATGCTTCCATAGCATCTGCAGAAAAATGTGTGTTGATTATATTAGGACATAAAATACTAGCTCTACTTTTATTAAAAAATGTGAATTACTATCAGTAATTATGCATGTGCTAGACTTATATTTAATAATGCAACAATTAACATTATCAATTACTATGTCCGTATTGTTATTTTTAAATATGCGGAGAATCATATTTAATATTAAAATATAACATTATTAATTATTATATTCACATTATGTTTAAGTATGTACGAATTAAAGCTATTAGCACAAATAAGGGTAGTACAGTCATTCTAAGTAAAACTGCAAGTTAATCCAATTGACATTCTTCAACAAGCCAAACAAGAGATTGGGAAAGTCTTTTCCATTCCGCCTTTGGTCCGTATCCATATCAAATGACGGGACAGGGAAAGATCATTTTTGGTGAATTACCTTTTCAAAGGGAATGACCTTTCCAGAAATGAACAGTCTACGTACCAAACAAGCCGTAAGAGGATGATGTCGTCTAACAAAATGATTATTGGCTATTAATTATACATACCAAATACTGATATGGCATGATCTATATCATTTACTTAATGGGTAATAAGGTGCTTTTATGAATTTTCTGACGTTCATATTAATTTGACAAAATTATTCCATGGAAAATGGTTGTGCACTTTTGGTATCATGATATAGCGATTTTATTTTAATCCCAGGCTACAAAAAGTAAGCAATTCTAGTTCCAGAGTCGAACAATGCTAATCCTTCATTTTCTGAGTCACTAGAAACTAAAGATATAATTAATTTGAAATTGTGATTTGTCCCTCAAAAATTACATGATTTGTATCAAATACCTTCTCATTTTCATTTTTATAGCTTAACATCCTGCCCTAGACCTACCCTGCCTGGTATTCACCAGGCCCAGACTTACTCGATTACTATTTGGACTCGCTCCGCCTCTGAATTCATTGGGTCCAGTCCGGAGAACTACCGAAACTCACTGGGTATTTTTTCTGAAACTTCCTTTTCGCTCAAGAATTAAAATTTCAAAAATTGGAAATTTCAAAATTGTATAGTGGCAGTCCTAATGGAACCATGACCTGCTCCAAACGTAGACCCATGACCCAGAACCTAGGCTTTGTTTGTTTATGTTTTTGAGTTTAAATCTTGAAATTTTTCCGGAGAACGCATACTATGGATATTCGTGTGAATTTGATGTAATATGTTGGTGTGTTTGTTTATGTTTTTAGAATATAGTTGAAATTTGTAAAATGTATCTAATCAATAATGATTAGTTGATGTGTGATGAGTTGATTGATTAAAAAGTATGAAATAGAAAGAGAAAAGTAGTGTAAAGTAAATGAATATTGATTGATGATTGTGTGAAATGATGAATGTAGTGATTGATAGGTAGTTATATTGGTGAGTGAGAAAGTGAACTAGAATGATAATGAATTTGGTTGAAAATAGTTTGAAGTGTGAATTTTTAGGATTTTGTGATCCAGAATACTGAAAATGAGATTTAAAAACATAAACAAACAAGGCCTAAATTTTGCACCCTATTATTTTATCCAAAAAGTCCCGCCCACACTGGGGGTGCCTGACTCGAACTTGAACACCATTGTCATTAATACTCTTGAATTATAGTAAAATACATGTAGTTCAAAGTTGGGCTCATCCATACTTATTTTGTACAATGAAAATGATCTATATTTTTCCGAAGGATTCTACAATCTAGTTTGGGAGGTGGGTGATTCTATGGTGGACCGGGAGTGTTGCTCCCGATCCATTTTTCACCACACAAACACTCGGGGTGGGGTGGATTACACAGGATAGGTGGGTGTGAAAATCACCCCACTCATTTTGAATGTGTGGTATAAAATGAACCTGGAGTATTCTTAGAATTTTCCTTTGGGAGGTATAGTACAATCTACTTCTTTGCTATGAAAAAGATCTACACTACTCGTTCTCTATAAGAAATTATCTAAAATGATGACAATCATTCCACCCTTCAAAATCAATCCCACAATTCAAAATGCATAGAAAAGGAAGCACATCATTCGTAAACAATAATAACCATCAACGGGCAAAAAAACAAAGCCGTACCAGGAAGTTTGAAACACAAAGTAAATGAAACTCGGAGTATTACTTTTTAAGCCCTAATGAAAAACAGTAGAGAAATTTTAGTGATCCATCTTAAAGAGTCCAAGGATTTCCTCCGTAATGTCATTCTCAAACATGCATGACCTTGCTGCAATGACCTTCTTAAACATCTCCACAAAGAACCACCAAACATGCATGACCTTGTTGCAATGCATGAAAAGGTGATTGATGGTTTCAGTACTCATCCATACTAGAGAGAAACCTCTATCTTGCATTTTCATGTAAAATTATAATAGGTGAAAATATAAGAATTCATACTCCCCAATAAAATAACATGGAAACTGAAACGATTCGGTGAAATTGAAAAACAAATTAAAACTGATAGTTGAAATTGAAAAATTAAGTCAATAGTATAGCGAAAGCTGAGTGTTAGGCGAAGTCACACCAGTTTTCATAAGCAAACTAGTAATTCATATGGCATTCAACAGACATCCCAACATACTTCTATTTTTAGTTTATCGTACATCAAATCATGTATACATGTACTAGTGATTGTTCTGGTCTCAGATTGAGGCATCGAGTAAAGTATCTACACGGCCATACGCAGTGATCAAATTTCTTGGTGAAGGTAATCCTGCAACTACATCTTCTTCAATGCCACACTCATTTGTTCCTCTTCTGATCATGAAGTATCCATCCTGCCACCAGAAAAGATTAGCAGTATCAAAAATGTATCATATTCGACACACTAACTGAAAGCAAGTAATAATAAGGACTTATTTGCCTATCTTTCGTCACAAGTGACTAGGTAAATATCTAAAGGGTTCAACAGAGAACATACATCACCCCAGCTTCTATTCCACTGATTTGCTAAAAGCTGCACGGATGAGTCAAAAGTAAGAGTACTATCCAAATATAAATTCCAAAGTTGAATTTTAGAATCTTAAAAGAGCCAATAAATACCCAGTAGTCCTCCCCATTGTCGGTAGTTCCCCAGCCTATTAGCTTAACGGCATGGCCTCCCATCTCATCACCTGTCATGTGTTTGTAAACTCCGGACTTGTAATAAGCAAAATCCTGTAACAAGTAAAAGAAGACAAAAATTAGAATCAAAAGATCTAGAGGATAAGAAAAAAAAAATTAATTGCCAGAGAACTCTCTCTAATTTAACATAGTGATGAAATAACAGTAAAAGATTAAGGGGTCTATCAATGAGATATAAGCTTCCTGAAAAACAAACATAGCTGCAATGGGATTCCAACAAATAACAAACCTATGATTAAGAAATGTATGATTTACCTAAATTAAGAATCAGAAACTTATGTTCCTTCTTTTACCTCGTAGACGGTGAAAGAGACCTCAACTGGTCCATTCTTCAAAATTTCCGCCATTATACTGTATGGATCAGAACTGATTCTGTATGCACTGACACCAAAGCGCTTTGATTCTTCCCAGGGCAGGTTTTCTCTTTTGCATTTCTTCTCGCACTTAGGGGTGGGATATGCAGGCTCGCAGCCAGGATGAGAACATCCAGTATTATCAAAGTAAGGATCACACTGCCGAAGAAAACTTCACTCAGTGTTTGGTCATAAACATATGCTACATGTACAAATTGATGAACAGACCAGAGGAACTATGTCTGGGAGCAGTTACTGGTGCAAAAATATCTCTAGTGCAAAACAAGTTAAATTCATCCAATAATTCAGGATCTAGCATGCATATCGATGTGTTTTGACAACATTCTAAACAATATGAGTCTTGTTTCTCGCGAGAAAGACAATAATACCTCTTCAGTCACAACACCAGTATGGACAAAGTATCGCCATGCGGATATGGGATAGCCTCCATCACAACCATCACCACACATAAAGCCACAGCATGCTAAGAGATCATTGACAGAGAGAGAAATATTCTACAAAACAGAGAAAGAGTGCAATAGATATACGTACTATATTAGTCTTTTGCTAAATATAAGTTGTCGCGTGAAGAATTGAAATTAGAGGGTTCATAAATAAACCATGCCAAAATGAATACAGAAGCGATCTGAGAGAGCCTCAACAGCACCAAAAGCCCAACAAGAACCACAATGCCCCTAAGATATAGAAAATCAGACCAGTTAAGAATCTGCATATATCATTTGGTAACAAATAAGGAAACCTTGTCAGAAAAGAGAGAAAAGAGAAGCAAGTTACCTGATCTTTGGTTTGAGATATTTTCAATGAATTCATATCAGATAGACAGGGAAAAACAAATAAAAAGCATCAGCACATCTCTGATGTAAAAAGAAGATGATAAGGGCCAAGCAACTGACCAAGAATTTTCCCAATTGTGCTACATTGAGGCCAAGCAGTTCGTGCATCAAACGTTTTTGGCAAGTTTAGTCCACTTTTGTGAGTTACAACAGAAATATCCTTCAAATCACCCTTTGGCATTGATTTAACTCCGAGAAGGTGCATAAATTGACCAACCTGGGCATCAATTTTTATCATCACTTTCTCATATATTATTTTTTCTTCTTTTTTTATATTTATTTTATTTTGTGGGTGGGTGGGTGGGGGGGGGGGGGGGGTTGAAGGAGGGGGGTTCTTGGAGAGATTGTCTGTGGTAAGCTCAGAATAATTCAAAGACAACTAAATCTCTGTAGAAATATTTATCAAGAAACTTACAGTATAGTTGGCAAATCGGGGGTTCATAGAAGCTTTCCATCCAGCTTGAACATTATCATTTATTGATTTAACGACAGACTCCTGCATGGTAATTTGCAGTTTCAACCTGACTATAAAATAAAGCAACAAAAAAGTAATTTCATATTTGTAGAAAGTACCTGAAGAATCTTAGTGTTAAGTTCTAGCGGAAGAGTTGGTTTCCCTGCAATGACCTGCAGTAATGAATTTTGGAGTAACCATAAATACTTTGTATATATAACAACATACACATATAGCATGCATGAGTGCAGCGACGTTGGACAGCTTTGAGAGCACAAGGGAAGCAGACACCAAATGGATTAAATGTAATTTATAGTAAGCTTGCCAATGCGCAGCAAGATTTAGTTAATAGGTTTTGTTCAATTTTAACTATGATATAAGTAGAAGTATGAACGTTTGGCTGTAAACGTTTACTCCAAGTGAAAATATTCAGAAACTTTTAAGGTTGTGAGTGCAACAGAGGTGGAGCTGCTGCGGGAACATCTGACATGAGAAGAAGAGCAATTGAAAAAGAAAAATATATCATCTTAAGATGGGCTAAAAAAAAAAAAAAACTCAAAAGTTCTTCTGACACTTTGAAGAAAGTTTGCTTCATCACCCTGTGTATTGATAATACATTTATTTCTGGGCTACCATGCTAAATATTTTACCTTATTTATTGTTATAAAAATGTTGAATTTATAGGGTCAGAAAAGAAAATGTGTTTGGCTTATGTGTTTCAATGCGAGAAAAGACGTGAAATTTTGAAGACGTATTTCGTTTCGATGGTTTCAAAAAAGAATAAAATACATGTGAATCGGTAATAATATGCTTTTATGCAAGTGTGCACCAGTTAGCTATCCGATTTGGATCTGGGTTTCAAAAAAAATTAACCAGCATCCCAATCCAAAGTCAATTTAAGGTCGTAAAATGGAGAGAGCAACTAGTAATAAGGGTAACCATTTCTGAACTGAACTACCCTCCAAATAATGAAAAATTCATACTTTTTCCAAATCTAAAGTCCGACTCAATACTTATTCATATTCATGTGTAGCGATACTTTATCAAGATGAGCAAGAGCTTCAAATTGGATGGTATCTTTTAGAACGTCTAGATAAAATGAGTGGTAAATTCTTTAATAATCATTTCTGATTGTGTGCTCCTGATCAAATAATCAATTTTATTTTGACAGAATTACTTGTCCTAATTTCATTAGTGAAAAGTGGTATTTGCCATATCACTGTTTTAAATAGGTATTCCAAGGTAGCAATAGTAGTGGATGTATTATTCTTCTTCTTCTTCATATCCACTGTGCAAACCTATCGTATCTATGAGGAGGAATTTTCATATTCATATGCTTCGTTGGATCGTCAAGCATATCAATTAAACTACTTATTAATATTAACCAATTCTGATGCAGACACTGATTGTGACAATTGAGATTCAGATGTCATGGATCCAAATATTAATTAGAATATTAGGAAACAAAGGAGGTCTGGTCGTTAAAAAGGAAGGGAAGGGGGGATTCTGTTCTGTTCTGTTCTGTGGGAGATTAAATAGAAATAGAAATAGAAATAGAAATGAAAATGAAAATGAAAGAACTGAAAGACTCAGCATCATCGGGGATGTAGATAATAACCTGTAGGTGTAGGTGAATGGTGACGAGGAGGACGATGCAGAAGCAAATCCTTCCAATTGCAAATCCCATTTTCTCTCTCTCTCCTCTTCCAATTCCAAATCCCACCAACAACTGACTTACGCACCGCATCAGCCCCCGATCAAACCAATTCTTATATGTGGAGCTTTATCCACCAATTATTGGCTTTAGCTGACGTCACGCATATCCATATGCCTACTTTTCTATGTTGAAGATGATATTTTTCCCAAAAACTCCACCTTTTTCTCAAATAAATTCTAAACTATTGTTGTGCTTGTTATTTGCATCCACAATTGTGCTTTGCAAGAACCTCCATTCTTCTCCCGAATCTTATGATGCACCGATACTCTTAAAATTAGATTCGTACAGTATTATACTTATATCTCATACGATACTCAGCGGATATTAGCCGAATACCCTTTTTACGTATCCAAAAATTAAATTAAAAAAAATTCCGGAAGCCGTACCCCATACAAAATTTAAAGTATCTGACAGGCGTTGAATATCAGACATAGTATTTTTGAATATTATATAATACTTTATAGGCTAAAATAGAAAAACAATAATGACTTTGACCATACATTAAAAAGTTAAACAAACAATAAGAAAATTTAAAGAAGCAAAACACCGTTTCGATTTCATTTCTTAATATATATTTTTTCTTCTCTTGCTCCACTTGAAATCTATCATTTACACTTTATTATCAAAAATTTTGGATAAGAAGTTAAATGTTGGTGTCAATGAAATGACATTCTTACACCGCCGAAAATGTTAAAATATTATGGTTACTTTTGAAATTTTTTAAACTTATAAACAATGAACTTGTGTTAGTATTGCACTTTTATTTCTATTAATGAACACACTAACTCAAATTTATTTTTAAATATTATATATATAATCGTATCCCCATGTATCGTATCTTATAATTTTGAAGTTTGTCGTATTTCGTATCCGTATCGTATCGTACCCGTATCCTCGTATCCGTATCCGTGCATCATAACCCCAATGTGTAAGAAATTATATAAGTACATTTATTTTATATTATTTTTCTATTATTTATTTTTCATCCCCATTCCTTTCTTTTTCTTATTAAATAAATAAAAAAAAGTTACCCTCATGAAAGTTTTTCTTAAAAATAATTTTAATAAGTAATTACTTTTAAAATAGGTAAAACAAACATATATTAAACTTATTTTAACTAAACCTAAATATGTATTTTTTTTCAATTGTCTTTATGTGGTTCTAAAATTATATTTTTTAATATTTTAAATGACTTTTTAATAAATTAATAGTGTTTTTTTTAACAATAAATACCTTATATCTTTATAGATTTGCAAAAATAAAAATAAAAATTGGTACAATAGGTTTACAATATTGCATAGTGCAATAAATAAAACTTTTAAAACAGATAGACTAATTTCGTTTTAACTTCAAGCTCCCATTATGTATTCTCGTCTTCGTCTTTTTAATTCGTTGTATTCTTCTTCTTTGTTCTAGGTATAGAGAAGATGAGTAAGAAAAAAGAATAATTATAAAAAAAATTAAACATTTATTAGGGAAAAAGTATTATGGTTTGATGTGGGATCAATATTTATATCACGTAAGGACCACGTGGAGAGGGTGTCGGGTTACGCGAAAAAATTGCGCAGCGGAAGGTTTTATAATTTAAATCCCAAAGTGAATTCTCGATTTGCATAATTGAATCAAATAAAGGTTAAAACGAATAATTACTTACCCGTTGAAGCGAAGTGGTTGGAGACCTAATTCCACCTTCAAAAATTCGAAACTTGTATGCTTGAAATCTTCAAGAACACGTGCAATCCAAGCTTCACGAATTCTTGGAATCTTTCTTGAATTCTTGATCCGAATAACGAACGTACGTTGCCTCTAAACAATCACGCGGATTGATTTGACGAAAAATTTCTTCTTTTTCTCTTAGTGACCGATGGCTAGAGTATTAACAGAGAGGGAGGAGTTTTTTTTTTAGGAGAGTTGTATGATAACTTTTTTTTTTCTCATCTAGGCCAAGAGTCATTTTATTATCACTTGACTTATTGATCAAGACAAACAAAAGAGTCCTCGTTGGACATCCAAGTGGACGCCCAACTTAGCCCAAGGCGTCCAAATGGACAACTTCCCACATAGCCCTGCCCATCTTTTGTTTTAATTAATTATCTATTTAATTAATAATTTATTATATCCAACAAATAAATAAATTAGTTGAATAACCAAATTAATTAGATAAATTAATGAATTAATTTATTTTCTTAAGAAATTAATTAATAATTAATCTTAACTTTATAAATAATCATCTCATTTAATGAGTAATTAATTAATTATTTAATTTATCCCATAAATTAAATCTCCCAGAATAAAATAGAAAATTCTTTCAATTTTTCTTTATCAATCCTTTAGCGCGACTCTTTAGGTTCATTTCGTTTGGCAATGAGAAGAATCCAAAGGAAGTGGGTAACACCCAGCCAGTCACGTGGCCCCCTTCGTACTCAAACGAAGTCGAATGATTAGATCATTCCACAACCTTCCAATCGTAAACACCGTATAAGTATAAACCCTTTGTTCACGTGCTCCAGTCAAGTGAGAGTCATGGTTATGTCAAACTCACTAGACTTGACCATATGTATTAATTATAATGATACGAGATCATTGAGTTCGATTTAGTGCCTCGCACAATCGTCTTTTTTGCTTTGGCCAAAGATTTTGATCTCTATTTATCTATAATCACATAGGGTACTTTCTGATTCACCTATGAGAGAACAAATCCCATATTAGATATCAGCTAAGAATGACACTTGCCCATCAACCCGCATTTCGAGGTCGACCCCACCAACGGGTGGATTGGGTCTAACTACTCTATTGAAAGATTTGACGTCACAAGTGCATCTTTAGCCTGATACTTCAGGTTAAAGGTTTACTTATACCTATTACGCATAATCAATTCTTTCATTGACAGTCACAAAGTGAAAACCCATGTGACAGAACCGATGCGAATCGTGTTCGAGCATATCAGTTCCACTAATGTGCCTACAGTTTTAAGCTCCCACCATCACATGGTGTTCGACTGACACTCCCATGTCAAAGCTAAGATTGTACAAGCGTTCTAAGTCTTTATTTGTCCATTAAAGACTTCATATTACTTGCGAACGAGTTTAAGTAATCAAGATCAATCTTTCTAGTGCCAATCTTCCTATCCCATAGGAAGTAAAGAGATTGCACCGAAAACATAGATAAAATATTTTACACTACTTATAGATGCAGATAAGATTTAAGTGAAAATTAAACAATGCTTTTTATTATGAATAATAAATAAGTTCATTACAAGAAAGATGTCATATTATTCTATCCTCTATGGCATCTGAGGGCATAATCCTAACAATCTCCTACTTGCACTCAATGCCACTCATTGTGGTATCTTATACCCATCCTTTATAGGTGTCGGTCCAGAACAACTTTTGGTAGTGGTTTGGTGAATGGATAAGCTACATTGTAAGCTGAGGCTATTTTCTGCACTGCTATCTCTCCTCCATCAACGATCTTCCTGATGATGTGAAATCTACTCTCAATGTGTTTAGACTTGTTATGAGACCTCGGTTCCTTGGCTTGTGCTATCACTCCATTGTTATCACAATAAAGTGGCAACGGGAGCTCTACACTAGGAACCACTTCAAGTTCTCCTAGAAACTTTCTCATCCAAACAGCTTCTTTGGCTACCTCCGAGGCTGCCACATATTTTGCTTTAGTGGTGGAATCGGCAGTTGTGCTTTGCTTGGAACTTTTCCAAGACACCACCCCACCATTAAGCGTGAAAACGAACCCTGAAGTGGATTTTTGGTGGTGAACTTTTAAGATACTTTAGGATATTCTTGACAGTTATCCAATGTTCCTTTCTCAGATTTTCCTGAAATCGACTCACCACGCTTACAACATAGACAATGTCAGGTCTAGTAAACAACATTGCATACATCAGGCTACCTACTGCAGAAGCATATGGTACATTACTCATCTCCTTTCTATCTTCCTCGTTTTGAGGACACATAGATTTAGACAAGTGTACTTCATGACTCATGGGAAGGAATCTTTTCTTAGAGTTATCCATCCTAAATCTCTTTAGGACCTTTTCTAAGTAAAAGGCTTGGGAAAGACTGATCATTCTATTCGTTCTATCTCTATAGATACGAATTCCTAGAATGTACGTTGCTTCTCCCAAGTCTTTCATGGAAAACGTACTCGAAAGACATTTCTTGATAGTGATGGGCATTCCCACTTCATTTCCTATAAGCATAATGTCATCCACATATAGTACAGAGAACGAGATCTTGCTCCCACTAGTCTTCTTGTAGACACAGGGTTCATCTTCGTTCTTGATGAAGCTATATCCCTTTACTACTTCATCAAAATGAAGATTCCAGCTTCTAGATGCTCGCTTGAGACCGTATATGGACCTCTCAAGTTTACATACTTTATGAATATCAGTCTCAGATACAAAGCCTTTTGGCTGTTCTATATAGATGTCCTTTTTTAGGAATCCATTTAGAAAAGCAGTTTTGACATCCATCTGCCATATCTCATAATCTAATTATGCAGCTATGGATAACAGTATTCAGATGGACTTTATCATGGCCACGGGTGAAAAAGTTTCTTGATAGTCAATTCATTCTCTTTGACTATAGCCTTTTGCTCCGAGCCTGGCTTTAAAGGTGTCAACCTTGCCATTGTTACCTATCTTTGTTTTGTAGATCTATTTACATCCTATAGGTTTGATACCTTCAGGACGATCTACCAAAGTCCATACTTGGTTCGATTGCATAGAATCCATGTATATTTCCATTGCTTCTCTCCATCTTGAAGCATCGGCATCCACCATTGCTTGATCATAGGTACAAGGATCATCTTCATGACTTTCTTGTACTATAGTGTGAAGCTCTAGCTCCCTTTGTAGTAGATACCCATGCCTCTCAGGTTTATGTGGAATTCTACCAGATCTACGTGGTGGTTGTGCTACTATTGGGTCAGGCCTCGGTTCTTGGACAGATGTCTTAGAGGGAGTTTCATTTTGTTCTTCTAGAACAATCTTTCTACCTTTGCCCCCTTCCAAGATGAACTCATCCTCAAGGAAGTGGGCTTGTAGGGCCACAATGATCCTTTGATCATCATGTAGGTAAAAGAAGAATCCCATAGAATCTTCAGGATAACCAGTGAAACGTCCCATTAGGGATCTTGTCTCCAATTTCTCCACTTTAGTCTTTTGACATAAGCAGGACATCTCCAAATCTTGATGTGGTTAAGATTTGGTTTCCTATTATTCCACATCTCATGTGGAGTTTTAGGAACGAATTTGGACGGACATCTGTTTAATATATAAGCAGTAGTAAGGAGCGCGTGTCCCCACAACGAAATGGGTAAATCAGTGTAACTAAGCATGGAACGAACCATGTCCAACAGTGTTTGGTTCCTACGCTCGGCTACTCCATTTAGTTGAGGAGTCGCTGGTGGTGTTAGTTGTAACATTATTCCTTGTTCCCTAAAGAATTCATCAAATCCGGTGCTCATAAATTCTCCTCCACGATCTGAACTTAGAGTTTTTATATTTTGCCCAGTTTGATTTTCTACTAAAGGTTTGAATTCTTTAAACCTTCCAAAGGATTCAGACTTTTGCTTCATCAGATACACTAGACCTTATCTTGAATGATCGTTTGTGAAAGTGATGAAGTAGAAGAAACCTCCACGAGCCATTTCTCCAAATGAGCCGCAAACGTCGGTATGCACTAATCCTAAGACTTGAGTAGCTCTTTCAAAAATCCCGGTGAAGGGAGATCTAGCCATCTTGCCTAAGAGACATGATTCACATGTTGGATAGGGATCCGACCTTAGTGAGCTTAAAAGCCTATCTTTTTCCATTTTTATGGATCTTGTGCTCTCCAGCATGGCCTAGTTTAAGATGCCACTTGAGCCTTAAGTTAGCTTCTTGCCTACCACATTTATGTGTTACAACATTCACATCAGAAGAATTATGGACATTTAAATAATACAAACCATTAACTAAAGATGCATTGCCAACTATTTTATCTCCATAATAAATGTCGCAATTCAATTTAGAAAAATGGAATGTATAACCATTCTTAACTAATATAGGAATGGAAATAATGTTTTTAAGCCCATTGGGAAAAATTAAAACTTTATTTAAAAATAATAAATGTCCAGAATTCAAAATCAAAGAAGTAAATCTAATCCTAATAGCCGCGACGCTTTCCCCGCTGCCTACTGTGATCAGCACTTCTTCTCGGCTTAGCTTTCTACTTCTCTCCAGATCCTAAACCAAACAACATACATGAGCACTAGACCCTAAGTCCAAAATCCATGAAGTAGAAAAAACAGTCATAGAGCAATTAGTGTAAAAAACGAAGAGTTTCATACCTTTTGCGCCTTTGCCTAATTTAGGACAGTTCCTGTTCCAATGGCCAAGCTCACCGCACTCGAGACATCTATCCATCTTTTTAGGCCCTTTGCTCTTATAAAACCCTTGAGCCTTTCTCTTACCCTTTTGAACACCCCCATTTGCTCCTAGCTTGGCAACCTACTTCTTGTTGTTCTTCTTGTTAGACTTAGACTTTCTAGGTCCAGAAAAGATGACCAAGGCAGTTTCCTTTCCCTTTGGTTTCATTTGAGATTGTGTAGCAACCAACTTGTCCATTAGCCCTGCTAAATTGCACTCTATCTCATTGAAGTTAAAGTTAACCACAAATTGGGAGAAGGAATCAGGAAGAGACTGCAAGATTAAATCAATTTGAAGGGTGGCGTTCATGGTGAAGTCAACAGCTTCTAATTTCTCAATCCTCGATATCATTTTGAGGACATGATCACCAACCTTCTCACTTTATTTCATCTTGGCTCCGAAGAGCTCTTTCGATATCTCATATCGTGCAGTTCGACTATGCTCACTATAGAGCTCTACCAGGTGTGCTAAGATAGCTCTTGCAGTGGGCATCTTATCATGTGACCTTTGAAGTTCATTGGTCATAGATCCCAGCGTGTATCCTCTCACCCGGACGTCGTCCTTGACCCATTTTTCATGGGCTTGGACCTCTTCCTCACTAGCACATGTTCTAGCTGGAGCCGCCGGGATATCAACCTCCAAGACGTATCCCAGAGATTCCATATTGAGGACAATCCTCAAATTTCTGAGTCAGTCCACATAATTAGGTCCAGTAAGGGTATTCTTTTCGAGCAGAATTGAAAGTGGATTTGTCATATTTGAGAGAGATAAACGAGAAAATAACTGCAAAAATAAACCAGATTAGTTATATTCCTTGTAATTGACTTAACCAAGAAAAATTAAGGACTTTAAAATTCATCTTGGCTCCCACTGCATTTTTTGAATCCACACTCCCATGTAGAAATTGGGAATCATCATTGGCATCGATTTCACAGCGGGTATTGAGGTCCTCAATTAATTAGATGGGTTGCAACCTAATCGATTTTTGGCCCATTAATTATTTGAAGTGATGTCTAACATCAATTTATCCAATAAATGTTTCAATATCTTTCCCCATAGTTCACCAAGCTGCAACCTAACCGATTTCTAAGCTCGTGAACTACCCGAGTTCATTCCCACTAACTTCTTTAATCTAACATATGAATTTTACCTTGCAATCTAAGCAGTTTCTGGGGTGAAATATGCTTTGACTAAAGCATTTCATGCACTTAACAAAATTTCAATTTATTTCCAAATGCATAACCCCCATAACTGGGAAGCATTACACATTTGTAATAGTTTTAATTTTAATAAGCTTAGTGGAGGACGAGGATGTCCCACTTCTTTTACTAACTCGGTATTATTTATTTGGGAGAATTTAAATTGTTTAATATTTGGTCTCACTTTGCACATTAATCAGTTTATATAGCGCAATTATCATATATCAAACATGTATAATTTATACTACTAATAAACATGCCTACCAAAATAAATATTCATGGAATTAAATAAACAAAACCATCACACTCGATCATGGACTTTTACTGGAGGGCTCGAGCCAATGGGCCATCACAAAAAGGTAAAAACGAAAACCTATCTAATCTTTATGGGCTTCTTGCCTCCACCAATATTGAACTATTCTATTATATTACTTTAAAGCAACCTATACATTATTTCTAAGAAAGTAATAAATAGCCTCAGGTTTGGCTTTACAACCCATAAAAGAAATGTAAATTAAATAAAACCTAAGTCCATGATCGGTGTCTCCATCACATAAGACATGCTCGCAATATTAAAACATTTATGTTGATTATTTAAAATTTTAGTCTAACAAAAAAGTCCTTTATAAAATTTCTAATTTATATATATTCTTTATTTCAATTAAAATCAATCTAGTCCTACTAGATGACTTACATATACAAAATTATAAATTAAGTATATCTACCTTTAGTTAAAATAGTATTAGTCCAACTAAAGTGAATACATAAAAAAAATGGAATCTTATTTTATTATGATTTAAAGCCATCATAAATTGGAAAAAAATTTATTTTATTAAAGAATTAATTATTAATCATCCAAGAAAAATAATTTATATTCCTTTTTCAAATATCTAAGTAATTTCCAAGTTGAGAAAAAATTAAAAATATTCAATCCATAAATTAATTATTAATCTTCAAGAAAAATAATTAATTATTCTAATTAAATATTTTTATTCCATTTAATCTTATTGCCCTTGATTCATCAAACCCAAGTCACCATCCTTTTGGCCCACTTGGATTTAATTTAATTGGGACCAAAATTAATTCATTAGAAAAACATGCACGTGTTATTAATTTCTATTGAGCTAGTTTTAATTTAAATCCAAATCACCAATCAGTTGTCCCATTTGAAATTAATTAAATTAAGCCCAAACCAATTACTAAGTCAAAATTAAGTAATTTTCCAATTGGGCTTAATTTGACCCACCCGGATAATTAAATTTATCCAAAACCCAAATACAAATTTTGACCCAAATTCACAGCTCGTTTTCAGACTTGGTTCAGCGGGCCGCGTGTCAAAACACACGACCCTACAGGCCGTGTGGCCTTGCCACAAGGCCAGCGCCGTGCGCACTGTGCGCACAACTCTGTGCGAGTGCGTGCGTGCGCTTGTTCTTCGTGGCTTTTCGAGCCCCGTGTTTTTTCGTTTCTTGATTTTTTCTCATATCATAAAATTTTCCAGATTTATAATAAACATAAAAAATCAAAATATAAGGCTAAAAACCGTAAAAACGCAGATTTAAGAACGCATAAACGCATGCTTCAAAAACACATAATATGCATATCAAAAATCACATAATTTTGATCAAATATGCAAATCAGAAATTGCTCTGATACCACTGTTGGGTTACGCAAAAAAATTGCGCAGCGGAAGTTTTTAAAATTAAAATCCCAAAGTGAATTCTTGATTTGCATAATTGAATCGAATAAACGCTTAAACAATTAATTGGTTACCCGTTGAAGTGAAGTGGTTGGAGACCGTATTCCACCTTCAAAAATTCGAAACTTGTATGCTTGAAATCTTCAAGAACATGTGCAATCCAATCTTCACGAATCCTTCTTTCTTGAATTCTTGATCCGAACAACGAATGTACGTTGCCTCTAAATAATCATGTGGATTGATTTGACAAAAAATCCCTTCGTTTTTTCTTAGTGACTGATGGCTAGAGTATTAAGAGAGAGGGAGGAGTTTTTTTTTTTTTAGTAGAATTGTATGATAGATTTTTTATTTTTTTTTCATCTAGGTTAAGAGTCATTTTATTATCACTTGAGTTATTGACCAAGGCAACTAAAAGAGTCCTCGTTGGGCATCCAAGTGGATGCCCAACTTAGCCCTAGGAGGCATCCAAATGGACACCCCCCTCCCCACATAGCCAGACCCATCTTTTGTTTCAATTAGTTATCTATTTAATTAATAATTTATTATATCCAATAAATAAACTAATTAAATAAATAACCAAATTAATTAGATAAATTAATTCATTAGTTTATTTCTTTAAGAAATTAATTAATAATTAATCTTATCTTTATAATTAATCATCTCATCTAATGAGTAATTAATTAATTATTTAATTTATCCCATAAATTAAATCTCCCAGAATAAAATAGAAAATTCTTTCAATTTTTCTTTATGAATCCTTTAGCGCGACTCTTTAGCTTCGTTTCGTTTGGTAATGAGAGGAATCCAAAGGAAGTGGGTAACACTCAGCCAGTCACGTGGCCCACTTCGTACTCAAACGAAATCGAATGATTAGATCGTTCCACAACCTTCCAATCGTACATACCGTATAAGTATAAACCCTTTGTTCACGTGCCCCAGTCAAGTGAGTCATGGTTATGTCAAACTCACTAGACTTGACCATATGTATTAATTATAATGATACGAGATCATTGAGCTCAATTTAGTGCCTCACACAATCGACTCTTTTGCTTTGGCCAAAGACTTTGATCTCTATTATCTATAATCACATCGGATACTTTCTCATTCACTTATGTTAGGAAATTTCATGTTAGATGTTTTGATGATGACAATAACAGGTTTTTATGTTAGACACCAAAAGAATGTAAGTTTATACTTTCATAGAACAATTGTATATGCGTTTGAAAGTGTTGTTATTTTGTTTGGCTTGTAATTTTTATCTTTGTAGATTTTAGACTAAGTATTAGATATTGAGTCACTAATAAAATTCTAGGAAAGTCTGTCAGAGATGAAGTTGAAGATGTTAGGTTAATGTCCTCAAATGCCACTAGAGGATTAGTAAATGATAGGACATTATCAAATTGTAATTGTTTTTAATCAATCGATAAAAGGCATTTTAGTAGTTGACTTTTATATTGGCATTTATATATTATAATCATCTATAAGTCCATGAACACAAGAGTTAAATCTCTAAGGCACTAGAGGAGTTTGATAGTTGTAGACTAAAATAGTCTGGAAGTCAAAGATTTTCAATTGGGCATTGGAAATCGTAAAGACTTGTATGATATGAGTTTTGACGAGAAAGGTGCCCATCAATCACTAGGAAGTAGTGAAGAACTCATACCATAGGTGCACTGATGGAGATAGTGGCACTCAGACATGACTCACATCGATTCTGTTACATGGGTTTTCACTCTTTGACAGTCAATGACAGAATTGATTAATTGTAATAGGTGTGTCTGAACTTTAGACTTGAGGAATCGAGTTGAAGATACACTTGTGACATTAGGTTTGTCATTAGAGTAGTTAGGCCTAATTCAGCCGTTGGTGGGGTCAACCTCGAACTGCAACCTAATGGGCAAGTAGTATTCTTAACTGGTATCCAAGATAGAATTCGTTCCCTCGTAAGTGAACGAGGAATTATCCTATGCATTTATAAGTAAGTTAGATCTTAATGTCTTTGGCCAAAGCATTCACTGATCTGAACTTATTATAAATATAGCATAGTGTCAAGTTAGTGAGTTTGACTAAAAACCATTGTTGTGATTCGGTCTAGCGATTTTTTTTTTTAAATCCGAATCACACCCTAGAATCAAATCCGGGGATATTCATGATATTAAGCATATAGATCAATTGATGAGATTTGACAAGAGTAATCAAATTACCTTTTCGTCTATTGAATCTCGAATTATCAGCAGCAGCCCCGGGCTCCTGCCTTTAGATAATCACGAGGAAGAAAAATTCTCTGAGAAAAGCTCGATCTCCTCCTCGAAAACAATTGCAGGCGGCTAGTTGGATGGAGAGGGAGGGGATTTTTCTTTCCTAATGCTCTAGGTTTATTTTGGCTCAGTGTCAGATTCTAAAACAATGACTTGTATTTTTAGAGTTCTGACACTGACTGATTACTTATACCAAGGAAAAGACTCCCCTAGGTTACACATAGAGGGGGCGGCTGAATTGGCCTTAGAGGATGGGCTTCGGTCTTTGTTTTGATTTAGCTCATGTGTAATTAATTAAATCCAAGTCCAATCAAATCGGTAATTAATTAATTACATTAATCCAATTAATATAATTCAACTTATAAATTAATTTTCAATTAATTTAACTTATGAATTATTATGATTTAATTAATCTATTTAATCCAATTAAATATCTTTAATTAAATCATGCTATCTATGTTGTCAGTCAATTCACATCAAATGTGATTTTACCAAAATACCCTTAGCTTAAGGAAATATTCATTTTCTTCACATAGTGCGACTCTCTAGGCTCGATTCAATTGGCAATGGGAGGATTCCAAAGGATAAGGTTGTCACCTAGCTAACACCGTGGAACCAAATAGTAACCCAATTGAAAACGAGATGATCATGTCATCACGAACCTTGAATACGAATACCATATGTGTATAAACTCTTCACCGACGTCACCCGATCAAATAAGAGCCATGGTTTAGTCAAACTCATAGAACTTGATACTGTACTTAGAATCATAATAATGTGAAATTACCAAACTACCCTCAGTGACAATCACGAGATAGTTTATATGCTTTGGCCAAAGACTTATAATTTCCATTACTTACGATCATGCAGGTCACATACTTGTTTAATGATAAGAGTCATTTTTACGTGTTTTTAAGCCCGTTGTGTTTATGTTTTAGGTTCATTTATCACTTGATTCTTGCCACATTTGCATTTAATCCGTGTGTGAAGTGATTTCAGGTTGTAAATGGATGCAAACGAAGAAAGGGCGGAAAAACGACATATAAAACAAGTTCATGCCAAGATGCTTCGCACCTCCACGCCTAAGCGCAGCCACAATCACGCCTGGGCGCCCGAACAAGCAAGAAATGAGCTCAAGTTACGCATAATCGCGCCTAGGCGCAATTTTACCACGCCTGGGCGTGACATCTACCACATCTTCCACGTTTGAGCGCCATTTATTTATGTTTTAAGACCGAATTTGAGAACATTTCCTTTGACAAAGTTGTAGATCTATGTCTTCTCTTTACGGGACAACTTGAATCACTCATGTCGGAGGTCCTTGGAGAAAGTTATGACGAAAACACGATTGCTGCGCTGAAAAGCAAGAAAACGGTTAAGTGTTTGCACTTTCGCACGCCTAGGCACCACCACCACCACGCCTAGGCGCCATTATGCGTGCCTGGGCGCCCCGCAACTTATTCCCCAAGTCATTTGTGCCACGTAGGCCGCGTCTAGGCGCCGATTTGGCCGCGCTTGGGCGCCGATATAACCGAATTTCAGTTCTATAAAGCTAAATTTTCAGCACATTAAAAGGGGTTCCAAATCTGGGTTTGTGGAGGCATTTTCTGAGTTTTGAGTCATCATTTCATCTTCTTTGAAGGGCAAGAAAGAGATAGGAGCTAAGGATTGAAGTTCTAAAGCAAGGATCCATCATCAAGCAATTGAGGGAGTTTTAATTGCTTGCATTTACATGTTTAGTTCCATGAGTATGTATATGTTTGTATTAGATTTTCTTAAGGCCTTGATGAGACGCTAAATTGTAGTACTAAGGCCATGTGAAGGCCTATTTTACAAATCAATATATGTGAAGTGAATTATAGTAAAAAAAATAAATAATAAAAAAAAATTTTAAAAAAAATTTAAATATGTAAATGAAATAAAGTAAATAAATATAAAAAAAAAAGAAAAAAAAATGGACTATAGATTAAATCTCAAGAGTGATAAAATGACTAAGGCACATGCTACAACCTAATCTACTCATCAATATCCGTGAGCTACTCTTCGAATTATTAGACTCCTATTGCTTCAGTGGAAAATCCTTAATTAACTATTACCCGATGTCTCGGCTCATAATAATCCTATGATTAATTGACGGTTCTCTAAATATGTCTATCCGAGAATCTAATCAATAACCACGCATTAATGTTCTAGAGTTTTCCCGGATAAATTCGGCTAACAGCACCAGAAAATCTTTATCTATTTCTAGGGGCAATTCCACATTAGTTTCGGATGATGCGTTGATTCTTGTTGCACCCTAACCTATGTTCTTTCGAATGGATAGAATAGGCACAATAGCAAGCATATGGTGATCAAGCATATGATTGTGATAAAAGCACAAAATCAACACACAAAGCAATAGGAGAATTAATACGATATATTGATTTGTAAAATAGGCCTTCACATGGCCTTAGTACTACAATTTATGAACATGGATCTTATGCTTAGCTTTTTCCTTATGCATTTTATGAGCTAAATTGTTGAACTAGGGCCATGAGAAGGCCATGTTGTTAGTATTGTGATAATAAGATCGTTTTCCATTTCAATTCGTATATTTCTATGTGTTGTGATTTTGTGGTTGAATGCCTTACATATGCTTGATCACCATGTGTTTGATATCATACCTAGGTGAATTATTTGAGAGAAAGTTGACTTAGGGTGCAAGAATTTCACAACATCACCGACCAAATAGGAATTGCCCTAGACATAGGTAAAGATTCCCGGATGAAGTCGTTCGATTTTAATCGAGATAGCTCTAGATCTTTAATGCATGCTTAGTGGTTAGATTTCCGGGTAGACATACTTAGGAAACCACCAATTAAGTATAGGAGTCTATCACGAGACATCGGTTATTCTTTACCTTAGGAGCTTTCACCATAGCAATGTATGTCTAATGAATTGGAAATGAGCTTAGGATAACAATACGCAACATGTGCCCGAACATGAGCCTTAGTCACCTCTCCACTTTGGAAGTTTAATCTCTCTTTACTTTCGCTTTAGCTTATTTTACTTTCCTTTTTAGTTAAATCTCTAATTTACTTCCTTTTGTTATAGAAAATCATAAACTAAAATTCAAGTCTCCGTGGTTTGACAACCCGGACTTATTGTCCATTTCTATTACTACACACGACTAGTGCACTTGCACCAAAAACTTGACACGCTAGAAGCTAACGTGTTTTGGTAGCAAGTGCACTAGTCGTGTGTAGTAATAGAAATGGACAATAAGTCCGGGTTGTCGAACCACGAAGACTTGAATTTTAGTTTATGATTTTCGATAACAAAAGGAAGTAGATTAGAGATTTAACTAAAAAGGAAAGTAAAATAAGCTAAAGCGAAAGTAAAGAGAGATTAAACTTCCAAGGTGGAGAGGTGACTAAGGCTCATGTTCGGGCACATGTTGCGCATTGCTATCCTAAGATCATTACCAATTCATTAGACACACATTGCTATGGTGAAAGCTCCTAAGGTAAAGAATAACTGATGTCTCGTGATAGACTCCTATACTTAATTGGTGGTTTCCTAAGTATGTCTACCCGAAAATCTAACCACTAAGCATGCATTAAAGAACTAGAGCTTTCTCGATTAAAATCGAACGACTTCATCCGGGAATCTTTACCCATGTCTAGGGCAATTCCTATTTGGTCGGTGATGTTGTGAAATTCTTGCACCCTAAGTCAACTTTCTCTCGAATAATTCACTGAGGCATGATATCAAACACATGGTGATCAAGCATATGTAAGACATTCAACCACAAAATCACAACACATAGCAATATATGAATTGAAATGGAAAACGATCTTATTATCACAATACTAACAACATGGCCTTCTCATGGCCCTAGTTCAACAATTTAGCTCATAAAATGCATAAGGAAAAAGCTAAGCATAAGATCCATGTTCATAGGCAAAGATGAATCTAAAGCTAAGAAACTCCCTATGTTGAATTGATGATCGAATCTTTATTTGGAGGCTTGAATCTCTTCTTTCCCTTCTCTTTTGCTCTTCTAAAGTGATGAAAAGTGAGGTCCCAATACCAAGAAATCCCCAAAATTCACTTAGAATTTGAACCCCCTCCTTTTCCTTTCATTTTTGGCCTTTATACCTTCAAAACTGCTTTATCGGCGCCTAGGCATGACCCAAATGGCGCCTAGGCGCGGTCCAGGTGGCCTAAGTGGCTTGGGGAAGAAGTTGACTGTCGCCTAGGCGCGGATAAGGTTGCGCCTAGGCACCGGATGCAGAGTCTGAACCGTTTTCTTGCTTTTCAGCGCAGTAATTGTGTTTTCTTCATAACTTTCTCCACGGACCTCGGATTTAGATGATTCAAGTTTCCACGTGAAGCCAAGACAGAGATCTATAAATTTCTAGAAGAAAACTTCCTCAAATTCAATTTCAAAATATACTGAAATACTATGTTTTTGTACACTTTACGTCGATTGTAGTGATTTTCCACCTTTACTCAATAAGCACATAGATTATACGCATATGTGGCATAAATCAAGTGATAAACGAATCTAAAACATAAACGTGAGGGCTTAAAAACACGTAAAAATGACTCTTATCAACCCCCTCCCCCCCCCACACTTATCAATTGCTCGACCTCGAGCAATAAGAATTCTAGGATATGGAAACATCATCAAACAAGGGAGAAACGAAAAGAAAACTACTAACTAACTCGCTTTCGTGGAGTAACCAATTGCACTTAGCATGTGCAACAAGCCTTTAAACCTTTGAGTTACCTCAAAGGATGAGTTATAGTCTCGTGAGGGTTTGCATACGATATACCCACAAAATCGAAGGATGTTATGCTCAAACCAACTGAGACAACTTGAAATAAGAACTATGATGCAATGACACGAATCAAGTGACAATAAAGCTCAACAATACGTACACAAATGAAGACAATGCTCATTCAACACCTAGAATGGAACCAATTTCCAAAGGGTGTAGTGGGATAAGATCTAGGGCATTATGATCGAAAGGCATCCCTACCATGCTCGGAAACATTCCCCATATGTACCAACTTTTGATAGATCATAAAGCTCATCGAATCATAAGCAACTTTAAGGTTAAATTGTGTTCACTTCCATTCACTTTACATTGACATTTCACGCTTTGAACGATTTAAGCTTATAACAACATAAGGCCTTGTGCAATGTTCTTCCCCTTTAGATCTTCTTTGCCACCCATGTAACGGGCTTTGGGTCAACAACTCCCAAACCAGAGGATTTTAGGGTGCTAAGTGTTAAGACACTCCTACGAACTTAATCACCCGAGTGGCAAAGGCCACGAAATAGAACGAGGTCTTTTATTCAACTCATTCCCGATTGGCTTGAGCAAAGCTCAAATTAGCTCAACGAGTATAGTATATAGGCAATGGTGCTTTGGTGACCTCCAATACCCGTTGGCCTGACCAAATTTTTGAGGTCATACCAATCACATCTCAATCATTCATTCATTTAACACAATTATGGATCCATAAGCAACTAATCATCTCAAAACAACATGAAAAATCTAGGTTAATATATCCGGGGGTGCTCCTCACATGTCTCGAGATGGGGAACCCTTTTCAATCCCTCTACCTTCGACTTATGTGCAACGTGTATCATCTAAGGAAGATTAATTCTCAACTAAGGTTGAAATGAGCATAATCATGATGTGTAATTTTTCATTTTAGACCATTAATAGAACATACAAGATATCATGCCATTGTCTCGAGTTCTCAAGTCTAATTGCACCAATTGGCAAGCTAATATCTTAGAACAAAATTTGGTTATGCTTGATTTTTCTCAAAAATTAGTACAAAACACATACAATAGCAACGATTCCCCCAAACTTGAGCTAAAAACAAGATCACTCGACATATCGATACCCCCACCCCCACACTTAAGCTTAATATTGCCCTCAATGTTGACTCAATCATACGCACTCCAATGGGGGTAAACGAGAGTACTTACAACAAGGATGCTGAAAAGCAAACCTTAATCACGTGAAATCCGCTCAAAGCTCAAATCCGCAATGAAAACTTCTCCAAAGCAAAACTCGGCCACTATATGTCATGTACTCACAATACAAACCATCAAGACTCAAAGAGAAGCATACCTAAAGTGCATGCTTGAACATAACAAAAAGAAACAACAACAACACAAGACAAAAACGAAAGCAAAAAGAAAAGAAGAACTTACAAACTTGGGTTGCCTCCCAAGAAGCGCTTGTTTATAGTCATTAGCTTGACTTTACCGAGTCGGCTCAAGGAGGATGACGTATGAATGATTTGTTCACTCTCCAATCAAGAATGAAACTTGGCTTGGTGTTTGTGAGAAATAGCTTGAGTAGGGACCAAGCAATCATCCACTCAAAAATTTGTTTAAAGTCTATCAACACCCTTATCATCCTTTCTTCCCCATGCGTCGGGTGATGATATGGACTATTCTTCAAGCTATGGACAATAGCTCTTTCTCCTTCACCCATCAAAATGATAAACTTGGAGTTCATGATGTAGGACTCGAGGAGAATATTGGTTCTTCTTTCCTGAAAAAGCTCAACACTAAAAGGATCAAAAGCATCAATGCGTAAAGATAATGTAGAATCAAGTGGATGCTTAAAAACCTCATAGTTATCACAAATAACCATGTCATCTCCTACACTAGAGGACAACTTACCATCATGCACGTTAATTACCTCTATACTCGTGGAGAGGGGAGAAGGTAAGGAAACTTCAACCGGGTGAGAAGGTGTAGGAGTGGAAGGCTCGGTGCTAGAAGTTTCTATCTCGAAAGCTCGGGCGTGGATATCAGAAAGCTCAGATGTGCTACATAGTAACCTTTCCAATTCTGCAACTATTTCATACGCTTGTATGTTAAACTCATCAGGGTTTGGCATTGGAAAAAAAATGAAAAAAATCAAAGCAAAACTAAATATGTACAATAAAATAAAAAACTAAAATAAACAAGTCCCCGGCAACGGCGCCAAAAACTTGACACGCTAGAAGCTAACGTGCTTTGGTAGCAAGTGCACTAGTCCTAAGATCATTTCCAATTCATTAGACATACATTGCTATGGTGAAAGCTCCTAAGGTAAAGAATAACCGATGTCTCGTGATAGACTCCTATACTTAATTGGTGGTTTCCTAAGTATGTCTACCCGGAAATCTAACCACTAACATGCATTAAAGAACTAGAGCTTTCTCGATTAAAATCGAACGACTTCACCCGGGAATCTTTACCTATGTCTAGGGCAATTCCTATTTGGTCGGTGGTGATGTGAAATTCTTGCACCCTAAGTCAACTTTCTCTCGAATAATTCACCTAGGCATGATATCAAACACATGGTGATCAAGCATATGTAAGGCATTCAACCACAAAATCACAACACATAGCAATATACGAATTGAAATGGAAAACGATCTTATTATCACAATACTAACAACATGGCCTTCTCATGGCCCTAGTTCAACAATTTAGCTCATAAAATGCATAAGGAAAAAGCTAAGCATAAGATCCATGTTCATACAAATCAATATATGTGAAGTGAATTAATATGATCATGCAGATCACATACTTGTTTACTGTCGAGATAGTGAATCCCGTTTTGGCAAGTTATCTTATAACATCGAATGCACTATTGGATCGTACTTCGAGGTCGACCCCACCTATCAGGTGATACGGGTCTAACTACCCTGATAACATATCCAATACTACAAGCATATTATAAATGACTCCTCTGGTCTATAGTTCACACATACCATCGCAATCTTAATTCTTATCATTGACTATCAAAGAGTAAATACCCATGTGATCGGATTAATGCGAGTCAAGTTCAAATATGTTAATTCCATTAATCATATTCATGACACCAGCTCCCACTATCTAATCAGTGTACGACTGACACTTCTTTGTCAAAGAAGGTCGCATATGAGTTGAATATTAATGCCCAATCAATATTCGTTAACTCACGAACTCCCAGTTTCAGAGATTAAGTATTGGGCTGTTCCAGTGCCTCCTCTTGTCCATAAGAGGTGGGAAGTCTATCTTGAAATCTCTTAGACTAATTTGTTCAATACATTTAAATGCCATTAGATTTATATGAACAAAATCAAAACCTTTATTCTATAAATAGAAACATCAAACGTTTTGTACAAATAACTTATCTAAGCCCTACTCAATCTAATTCCTCATAGGCATTGAGGGCATACACCTAACTATCTCCCACTTGCACTCAATGCCAATCGCTATGGTATTTGATTCCCATCTTCTCAAGATGTTTATCTAGCATCGCCTGTGATAATGACTTGGTGAGTGGGTCAACCACGTTTTCAGCTGAGGCTATTTTTTGCACGGCTATATCGCCTCTTCCAACGATTTCTCATATTCTATGATATTTCCTCTTCACGTGTTTAGATTTGTTGTGAGACCTTGGTTCTTTAGCTTGGGCAATTGCTCCGTTGTTGTCACACCATAGTGGTAACAGCATTTCCACGCTAGGAACCACTCGAAGTTCAACCATGAACTTTCTCATCCAAATAGCTTCTTTGGCTGCCTCAGAGGCTGCCACATATTCTGCCTCCGTTGTGGAGTCAGCAGTTATGTGTTGCTTGGAACTTTTCCAAGACACTGCTCCTCCACTGAGTGTGAATATGTACTCAGAGGTAGATTTAAGGTCATCCAGATCAGATTGGAAACCTGAGTTGGTGTAACCATCCACCTTTAATTCTCCATTCCCACATATTAGTAGCATATCTTTAGTTCTTCTTAAGTACTTTAGGATACACTTCACTGCTGTCCAGTGAGGCTCCCCTGGGTTAGCTTGAAACCTACTGACCATGCTTACAGCATGTGCTAGATCTGGCCTCGTGCATAACATCGTGTACATGAGACTACCCACAGCGGATCCATAGGGCATATTCCCTATTTCCATTCTATTCTTGTCCATTTTAGGACTCATAGATTTGGAAAGATGAATGCCATGTCTCATGGGCAAAAGTCCTCCTTTAGAGTTATGCATTTCATATCTCTTTAGGACTTTCTCTAGGTAGAGCGCTTCGGAGAGACCAATCATTCTATTCGCTCTATCTCTATAAAGGTGAATTCCTAGAATGTAGGTCACTTCTCTCAAGTCTTTCATGGAGAATGTTCTTAAGAGCCATGTCTTGACCGAAGTCAATAAGCCTATGTCATTCCCTATAAGTAGTATGTCATCTACGTATAGAACCAGGAATGTCAACTTGCTCCCACTGACCGTTTTATAGACACACGGTTTGTCTTCATTCTTGATGAAGCCATATTTCTTAGCTTCTTCATTGAACCTCATATTCCAACTCCGAGAGGCTTGCTTCAGTCCATAGATGGACCAATTAAGTTTGCAAACTTTATGAGAGTCGACTTCAAATATAAAGCCCCTAGGCTGTTGCATATAAATGTCCTCATCCAAGTGTCCATTTAAGAATGCGGTCTTTACATCCATTTGCCAAACTTCATAGTCTAAGTTTGCAGCTACAGCTAGCAAAATTCTAATAGATTTGATCATGGATACTAACGAAAAGGTTTCCTCATAATCAATGCCCTCTTTTTGACTATAACCTTTTGCCACTAGCCTGGCCTTATAGGTGTCCACCTTGCCATTCCGACCAATCTTTTTCTTATAGATCTATTTGCATCCAATTGGTCGTACTCCATTTGGTAGATCAGTAAGAGTCCAGACTTGGTTCGAATACATCGAATCAATCTTTGCTTTCATAGCCTCAAGCCACTTAGAGGAATCTATATCCGTCGCTGCTTCATCATAGTTAGAGGGATCATCTTCCTGGCTTCCTTCTGCAACGACATACAATAATGTTGTGTTTTGTGCAGATAGCCATATCTCTCAAGCGGCTGAGATACTCTGCTAGATCGTCGCTGCGACGGTTGTGTCAAGTTGGGTTCAGATTCTTGAACTGATGTCTCCGAAGGGACGTTATCTTGTTCCTCTATAACAATATTTCTACCTAAACCACCTTCTCGAATGAATTCTTCTTCATGAAAGTGGGCTTGCAAGGCTACGTTGATCCTATGATCATTTTGTAGGCAAAAGAGGTATCCCATCAAATCTATAGGAAAACCGATAAAACGTCCTTTCAAGGATCTATCCCCTAGTTTCTCTACCTTGGTCTTCTTTACATATGCTGGGCAACCCCATATTCTTATGTATTTCAGACTAGGCTTCCTACCGCTCCATATCTTATATGGTGTAGTGGGAACAGATTTCGAGGGACATTTGTTCAAAATGTGCGCAGCTGTAAGCAAAGCATATCCCCACAACGAGATGGGTAAATCGGTGTAGCTAAGCATGGAGTGTATCATGTCCAACAGAGTACAATTCTTTCTTTCTGCAACTCCATTGAGTTGTGGGGTTGCTGGAGGAGTTAATTGTAATACTATGCCTTGTTCTTTTAAGAACTCGCCAAACTTGGCACTCATGTGTTCGCCACCTCGATCAGATCTCAGTGCCTTAATACTGTGCCCAGTTTGCTTTTCAGTCAAAGCTTTGAATTCCTTGAACCATTCAAGTGCTTCGGATTTATACTTCATCAGATAAACTAGACCATACCTAGAGTGGTCATCTGTGAAGGTAATAAAGTACTAAAAACCTCCAAGGGCCGCATCCTTGAGGGGCCCACAAACGTCAGTGTGGATTAATCCTAAAACATCATTTGCCCTTTCGAAATGTCCAGTAAACGGTGGCCTAGTCATCTTGCTTTTAAGGCACGATTCACAAGGTGTCATATGAGTTGAATATTAATGCCTAATTAATATTCTTTAATTCATGAACTCCCAGTTTCATAGATTAAGTACTGGACTGTTCCAGTGCCTCCTCTTGTCCATAAGAGGTGGAAAGTCTATCTTGAAATTTCTTGGACTAATTTGTTCAATACATTTAAATGTCATTAGATTTATATGAACAAAATCAAAACCTTTATTCTATAAATAGAAACATCAAACGTTTTGTACAAATAACTTATCTAAGCCCTACTCAATCTAATTCCTCATAGGCATTGAGGGCATACACCTAACAACCATGACTCTCACTTTATTGGGATAAAGAAACAAAGGGTTTGTATTCACACGGTATTTACAAATGGAAAGGTAAAAATGTTCTAATCATTTCATCTTATTTGGGTTAAAATATGGACCACTTGACTGGCTAGGTGGGACCCATATTCAATGAAATCCTCCCATTGTCAAATATAGATGAACCTAAAGAGTCACGCTTAAAAAGAAAAATTTGATGGAAAAATAGAATATTTCTTGTGGTAATATTTTAAGTATTGGATACTTAAAATTAAATAAATGGAATTAATTATTTGAAGAAAAAGATTATTCATTTATGGTTTAATTAATATTATTTTTTGGAGAAATAAAATTAATTAAATAAGCGATCTATTATTTAATTGAATTAATTAATTTGATTAAGTTAATTAATTAAATATTAGATTACACTAAACTCAAATTGATGCACCAAGTGGCACATAAAGGAATGAAGGGAGCGGCCACTAGTAGTCTTTGTGGGCTTAATTTGAGCCCAAGGTAATAACTTAAGTGATATAAATATCACATTAGTTATAAGCCTAGGTCATAAGTTGCATTACACAACACCACAAGAAAAGATTTCCTCTCCCTTCTTTCTCTCTAGCCGTCGACTTCAAGTAAGAAAAGGAGGCATATTTTTTTATCAACTATTTTCCGGCGAGACGATTTAGAGGCAGAACAATTGGACTGTTTGGATCATCATAGTTTCAGGCAAAGTTATTTCGCGAAGAATTGAAGAATTCGAGATCGTAGGAATTATCAACCACTTCGCTAAAACGGGTAAAGTTTATTTTACCCTATCATACATACATGTGATAAAACCCCGGAATTGATCCTGTTATGGAAAAAATCCAAAAAAAATTTTAAATTCCGTTTTTCGCTGTGTTTAGTTAATTTTCCCCAACAGAAGATCAATGCCTGAAGTCAAGTGAAGATGAAGATTTGTCTTAAGCGTCTGTTAAACGCTAAAGGACTATTTCAGAATTTTTGAATCAAGCGCTCAAATTACTCAAGTGATCAAGGATCAGATTCACCTGAAATAAATTTGGTGGTCCCAAGTGGCATACGAAAGGGTCTAGAAGGGGGGGGGGGAGGGTTGAATAGACCCTGAAGTCTTATTGGACTTCAAAAATTTTGTATCACTTTAAAGGTTTGAACGCTTGGATAACTGAGCGCTTGGGTCAGACGCTTCAGGAAAGTTAACTTAGACTTAGTGATTTTAGTAATTTACCAAAGTAGGGCAACGCTTAGATCGCTTAATTAGGGTTAGCACAGCGGAAATGAGTTTTAGCGTTCTTTTAGTTAATTTAATCGCTTCGCTCTGTAACTTGTCTCTTTCAAAGATAAATGATGTAATATTAATAATACGACAATAAAGATAAATGACACAAGATATATAAGGTTCACTGGGTGGTGTAATCCCAGCTACGTCCTTCTTCTCCTTTTTCACTTGGAGGAATTTACTAGGTTGATTTTCAAAGAATCACACAGAATCTTCTACAAGATAGTTAAAAGTGAAAATGAACTTGGGCTCCTTGATCACACAGACTTCAGCACCAATGAAAATCGTCTTCTTCAAGCTTCTCTCACTCAGAAATGCTGCCTGAAAGGGTTCAACAATTTTTCTCACTCAGATGAAAGGTTGAGGTTTGTCACTAGGGTTTTGTTTGTTTTTGAAAAGATCAAACAATTTGGAATATCTCCGTTGGAATTTGAATTTCTTCTTTGGAAGATGTTTGAGATATTTGTGACTATCTGGAATGTAGATAAAAAGCTTGAAAGATTTGGCTATGGAGTTTCTAAGCTTTTTCTCAGCAAGTTTTTCTTGTGTCTGTACGTGATTGTCTCTTGTAAAAATTGTATATATGTATTTAGGGTTTGCTGGGGTAAGGTATTTATAGGCAATTTCTTAGGATCTGTCCGTTGGACACATGTTGGAGCGTGCCTTTCACGCAGTGCGTGAGTTTACCTAAAGTCTGACATTCCTGAAAATTCGCTGAAACCGATTGGACGGGAGTAGCTAAAATTCTGAAACTTCTGATAGTCTAGTCAAAAGGTGGCTTGTCCACAAGTCACATTAGCTTATCACATTTAATGCTCTTGTCAGGCATTTAATGCATTTTGAATTTAATTCCCGTTGGAAATAAATGCCCGTTGAATGATTGCATTTAAGTCCTTCATGACTTTGAGGATTTATTTCAGGTGAATCTGACATCGGTCGCTTAAGTGCTTTGAGCGCTTGATTCATAATTCCTGAAATGAGTTCCTTTAGCGTTTGACGGACGCTAAGTAACAAATCTTTATCTCTGGTTGACTTCAGACGCTGGTCTTCAACTTCTTCTCTAATAGACTCACCTATAATTCTACTAGCGATTCAGTATCTAATACTTAGTCTAAAATCTACAAAGATAAAAATTACAAACCTATAATAAATTACAACTTTCAAACGCTTATACATCAATCTATGAAAACATAAACTTACATTTTATTTTGGGGTCTAACATTGAATCCTATCTTGTCATCATCAAAACATTTAACATAAAATTTCCTAACAATTTCACCCTTTTTGATGATGTCAAGACTTTTAACTCTTATAACTCTTTTATAATTTAAGAGTTACTTAAAAGAAAAGGCCCAAAGGAATATAAGTTAGTGTTTGAAAAGTTAGTAAAGTTAGCTAAAGTTAGATTAGCTTCAACAAGATGTTTCAGCGTTAAAACATTCATTCATTGAAAGAATTAAAGCATACATGTTTTATACTGAAGGAAAATCATAAATAAAAAAACATAAAAGAAATCCAATCACTTTTTTGTCGATTCGCTCTTTCTTCGCCTTGTAGAACTTCTAACGCTAAGTCCAACAAGATACGATCAATATCGATCATTGTCGTATGTTGAACTTCATCGTAATCATGCCTACGAAGTATGGCGCTTTCATTTAGCTCTAACAGCCTTTCCGTCCAGTCCCTTGGTGGAATACCAAGTTCACGAATTAAATCATGATAGATATCTCTTTGTCGATCATTTGACGGTCTCCAATTGATAGGTCGTTGTAGTGGTCCGGCATAGGCAGGAAATCCCATACTTTCTAAGAACTCGGGGTCTAATTCTGGAAGCGCGTATTTTCCGAGATAATACCTTGGCTTTCTTTTCTTGGATAGCATTTTCTTAATGCTTACTAATTCTTCGAACAATGAACACCAATGTTTATTATCTGTCTTGGAAATCGCTTTGGACTTTTTTTTATCTTCCCCCTTCTTGACATTATCAAGGGAGGTCTTGAGTTCAGCAACATCTCGGCGCAAGAGTCTAACTTCTTCGACGAGAAGAGCAACTTGTTGAGCAACACTCTGAGCGGCGGCATCGGATGAAGTGTGTCTTTCAGTATCGGCCAATGCGCTCTGAGCTAAGTGTTGGTTGAATTCAGATGAGAGCTCAGCGATAAGAGGTGATATGTTGTTCATGATTGCAATAGTGCTTTTGTTTGCAGCATTTCCAATATCACGACTCCGCGTATCCGACACTATGCGGATATGTCTATCAGCAGCCTCAAAGTTCTTGGAGCAAGAACCCTCAATGTTGGTAAGCAAGTTCCGGACTGCCTGTCTGAAGTCTCTGGCTTCTGAATCGCTCTTGGAATCTGAATCAGAAGAAGGACGCTCTGGGGACGGGAGAAGTCCGTAAGATCTTGAAACTGCAGCCTTACCTTTGGATTTATCTCTGATAAAAGGTTCTTCAGGCGCTTGAGCAATTTCAGCGTGCACTTCTTCAATCGCTTGATCCATGATAGGATCTGCAATCGTTGGGGGCTCGACCATTGGGACGCTAGAGGGATCTGGAAGTTGAGCGTCATCCTCAGTAGGAGCACTTTCTTCTTCTATAATTTGGATGGAGGGAGAAGGTTCTCTAAGACCAATGACCCAGAGGGGGCTAAGGGCTTCCATCACATGCCTTGGACTGATCAGGCTAGATTGCGGGATAAAGAATATAGCGTCTTCGCGCTCTTTGGTACTTAGTGCAAGTTGCACACCTTCCGGTAAAGCAATCTCTGAAGTATAACAGTTGAAGAAGTCTAAAATCAAAGGCATCAGCGCTTGAGCTGCTTCTTGGTCCACTGGCCTAATCAGTGAGATCATCTTGGCCACTTGAATATTTGATTCACTAAAGAGCACGGGGTGAAGAGTATATCCTCGGAAATTGTAACACCCGAAAAAGTGATTGAAACTGATGTCCAGCGCTTGGGCATTTTCAAACACTGCTCTCATGTCTTTGTGAAACTCAGCTAACTCAACGTGTTCATTCGAAACATCGACACGAATCTGACTCTGGCCTAGAAGAAGAGGTTGTTTACTTGATGAAGCGTCTTCATTTAGGTCAAGAAAGACTCGTCGAACAAACCCTGCATGAGGATGCAAAACGTAGCGTCCGCCTTGGCTGTATAAGGCAAGTTGCTGGCGAATGTAGCTTTCGATTGGTTGTCTATATCGTGGCAAAGCGCTAACATTCCCTGCAATAATCTGACGCTGTTGAAGTAAAAAGGTTGCATAACCTCGGCGTCTGTACTCTATTCCGAATTCGAACAAAAATGGATATCTAATCAGTTCTTCAATGGTGTTAAAGTGAAGAACAAATTCTTCAGCCCACCTGGTTGTATTCAACATCCAAGGTTTTCCAAGTTTGTCCGCTTTCTTTTGCTCTTTATTAGCGGCAAGGAACTTCTTAAAACGTTCTGTTTCTTCATCATAATCATCAGCCCATAATCTGGCTAGATATTCATGAGCCTCATTTTCTATCCACGAGTTGACTGGATTTGGGAGCTCCGCAACAAGCAGTCCTTTACCTTTCCATAACTTAAGTGGATTAGGAGAGAGACCGTTCTGGGGAGACTTGACAACGGAGGGGAGAGCCGAGTAGCCGATCTTGTTGAGATCTTCCTCATCTGGATCTTTGTTCCAGTCACCCATGTGGGGGTTCTTGAAAACAATCTTGTTTTGGCTCTGAGGATAAAAGTACTCGTCCTAGCGACCGTTTGAATAGAAACGCTGAAGATCAAAGTCAGCTCTGTTGAAAACTGGATGACGAATATACTCAAAGCGTGATTGAAGACGCTCCATGTTATATAGTCCAAGATTAGCAAAACGCTCGAAAACTTCAAACTTGTGAGAGTTGGACATATCGGGCCGATGGAGAGTTGTTAATAATTGTATTTCCAACTCGACAAGCGTTTGAGTGTCTCGTTCTCTGGCGGCATAATAGAATTCAACATCTGGAGTATATCCGCGCGGGAAGAAATTGATGACACGAGGAGGAGGTCCCGTTGGCGTAGGAACAATGGCAATTGCTTCTGTTGGGATGGGAGCCACTTCTATCGACCACTCAGCGTTTAAAGTCGCTTCACTGGCTGATGAGGTTTCAGCGTCAGGAAGGGGTTGAGATGTTTCCTTAGCGATATCCACAACAGTTGCCATATCCACATCGACTTCAACTGGAATCTCGAATGAATGAGGGGCATCAGCGATTGGTGCCTCTTGGGGTACATCTTGAACTGATACATGTAAGCGGTTGAGAAAAGCAGGCAAAATTTCCACTAAGTAGAAATTTAGAAAAGAAAAGACTAAATCGCTTACCCTGAGGAATATCATCGACTATTTCAGTCGCTTGATCTGTTTCTTGGACAGGTTCCTCAGGCTCTGGGACAACTTCTTCTGGATCTAAGTCGAGAAAAGAAGTTATAGGGTCAGCACGAATGGGAATATCTAATTCTTCAAGAGTGTTGAGAACATATTGAATATCTGCTTCACATTGTGCTGAAAGAGTTTTTATCCTAGCGTTAGAAATTTAGAAACTAACGAGGAAAGGATATACTAATTTGCTTAGCAAATACTTACCCTGAACACTAGAAAGCCTCTCAGATTGAGTAGCGGCTTGAGGAGCTGAGCTGATTTCGGGAACAACGTCAGAAGGAGGAACGCTTATTGACTCTCTAAGCACTGGTTTCACTGAAGCGCTAGAGGATGCTGCGGGAGTAGAAAGAGGAGTACGTCTTCGTGCAAGCGATACTTCTTCTTCTACTCCTTCCTCTTCCTCGGGAACGGAAAAGATAAACGCTGGAGGAGGCGATGAAGATTTACGAGAGGGAGAAGGAGAGGGAATCTTTTGCTTCTTTTTGGGCTCCGTCTTTTTCTTTTTGGGTTCAGGCTTTTGCTTCTTTGCTGGCTTGGATGGCTCAGCGACTTTGAGAACTATCTTTCTCTTAGGTCGCTTGACCACCACTTCTTCTTCAGATGAAGAGGATGATGATGAAGAGGAAGACGCTTGATCTTCATCATCACTACGAACAACTCCTAAAGCACAAAGTCGCTCACGCTCTTCTTTTGGAATAGCTGCACCACCTAACTTCCTTGGCTTTTGCAGCTCACCGATCATTTTCTTTCCATAGAATTTGGTCGCTGGAATCTTTTTGCCAGAAGAGTTTGTATAACCGCAAGCGCTAAGAATACGACTTAGCACAATCCCATAAGGCTTGGGATTCACTGACTTGGCCATCGCTGCCTTGAAGCGATTAAAAACGTAGAGAGACCAATTTACCTTTAATTTGGTCAGAATGGCCACCATCATCTTGTACTGTAAGTTTGTAACTTTGTCGAATGTCCCTTTTCTGCATTCGATCATCTTTGAGCATATATCCGCGAGAATAACGTATTTTCCCTTCATATCATTCTTCTTGAAGTTCGGCTTGTATGCAGTATCAACATCTTCTTTCTTGACCAATTCCCAGACTTTTGTAGCATCTCCGAGAGTGATGTGTTCCACCTCAGTACCATCATTGGGTAGAACCAACAATGAAGAAATTAAGGAAGGAGTAAGAACAAAAGTTTCTTTAGCAAAAGGGAAGACGCAGGATATGGAATTTTCGTCTTCAGAAATCTGAGCATTGTTGAAAAAGTAGAGAGATTCGTCTTCAAAGTAGTTGAAAATAGTAGTGATCATATCTCTCAAACCAGATTCTTGAACGAGTGGAAGAATCGTTCGAAGAGGAAAGTTCTGGTTATCAAACAGGTAGTCCCAGTTAACCAGAAATCCGGTGTTAACAGTGACTGGTTTTTCAGCATGGGAAGTTTTTTCGGTAGCAGATTTGGATGATTTGGAAGATTTGAAACTTTGGGTGCCATTGCTGAAAGTTTGAAAGCTTTTTGAGAGAAAGAAGTATTTGCCTTGAGAGAGATGAAGATTTTGACAGTAGAGAGAATTTGAGAAAGTGATAAAGTCTGATTGTAAAAACCTTGAAGGGTTTAAATAGAGGCAAAAAGTAACTTCTCAATGGCTACGATTTTGACACGTGGACGGTCAAAGAGTTTGAATTTTGAAAGGAGTCAAATCTGATACGTTTTAAGACAAATATGGATGCAAAAAGTGCGGTAAAATAGTTTATCGGTTAGCAAAAAGAGCAAAATTTTGGGATCCGCAGTTACCAAATTAATTGAAAAACGTTTGAAAAGATTTGAAATTTTCAGCGTGAAGTACACGCGCTTGATTGTACATTGACACGTAATCAGACTTGTGCAGTCACTGAACTGTCTTGGTTTTAGATAAAGGTCATTAACCGTCAGTTTGAATTGATAGACACGTGTGGGTAGTTATCAAATCCAATCTTTTGGTCTTATCCACACGCGATCTTTTTATCGATGAAAACTATGCATGATTTTAAAATAATTTTCTTAGCATTAACGTGGGAATCTCTTTAACGCTTAAGACTTTTGGAGAACAAAATTTTAATTTTGTAAAGTTTGAGATAAAGTCAATCGCTTGAATTTGAAAATGACATTTTTATTTAGAGATTGACTTTGTCATGCATAAAGATAAGCTCTAGTGATCAGTGCATATATTTTTAAAATCATTTTTGATCACAGTCGCTTGTACTTTATTATAAGTACAATTTTAAAGTTCCCCCTAAAATTGATGACTTATTTCAGAGTTTTTGTAAAAACGCTTTAGACATAAACATATGGTGGATTCCCCCTAAATTATATACCCATTAAATATGATGCTTTATGATTTAAGCGTTTAAATCAATCATACCTAATTCACTTCTCAAACTGAGAAAGCGTTGTTTGTTGAGCACTTTGGTGAAAATATCTGCCAATTGTTTGTCAGTTCCAATGAAGTGCATGGAGATATCTTTCTTTTGAACATGGTCACGCAAGAAATGGTATCTAATGTCAATGTGTTTAGTTCTAGAATGAAGGACAAGATTTTAGGTCATAGCTAAAGCGCTTTGGTTATCACAATGGATTGGGGTAGGACCTAGGATGATTCCACAGTCTCTAAGTTGTTGCCTCATCTAAAGAATTTGTGCACAACAGCTCCCAGCGGCTACATATTTTGCCTCAGCGGTAGAAGTCGCTATGGATTGTTGTTTCATACTATGCCACGAAACTAGTCTATCACCTAGAAATTGACATGTACCACTAGTACTTTTTCTATCTATTTTGCATCCTGCAAAATCTGCGTCTGAATAACCAATTAGTTCAAAAGGAGAGTCCTGTGGATACCATAAGCCCACATTTTGTGTGCCTTTTAGGTATTTAAGGATTCTCTTGGCAGCATTTAAGTGTGATTCTCTAGGATCAGCTTGAAAGCGTGCACACATGCATACCGAAAACATAATATCCGGTCTACTAGCGGTAAGATAAAGAAGTGATCCAATTATACCTCTATAGTTAGTGATATCAATTTTCTTCCCACTTTCATCTTTATCTAACTTAAGCGTTTGGCTCATTGGAATTTTTGAAGATGATGCATTTTCCATACCAAATTTCTTAATCATATCTTTTGTATATTTAACTTGGTTTATAAATATTCCATTAGGGAGTTGTTTAACTTGTAATCCTAAGAAGAAAGTTAATTCACCCATCATGCTCATTTCAAATTGATCTTGCACCATTTTCGAAAATTTCTCACACAATCGCTTATTTGTAGAACCAAATATAATATCATCAACATAAATTTGGACTAAGAGAATATCTTCATTATGGGTAATTTTAAATAACGTTGTGTCAACGCTGCCTTTTGAAAAGCCTTTACCTATAAGGAAGATAGAGAGAGTGTCATACCATGCTCTTGGTGCTTGTTTAAGGCCATATAGTTCCTTATCCAGTTTGTAGACTATACTTTTGCCATGGTTGTTGATGAATCCTGGAGGTTGCTCCACATAGACTTCTTCTTGGAGTCTACCATTCAAGAATGCACTCTTCACGTCCATTTGGTACAGCGTGAATTTGTTGAATGCGGCAAATGCTAGGAACATACGAATTGCTTCAAGACGGGCTACTGGGGCGTATGTCTCATCAAAATCAATACCCTCTTCTTGAAAATAACCCTGAGCAACTAATCTGGCTTTGTTTCTTATAACAGTGCCATTTTCGTCCATCTTGTTCCTAAAAACCCATCTAGTCCCAATGACTCCTTGATGAGTTGGCCTTAGTACTAGCATCCAAACCTTGCTTCTCTCAAATTGGTCAAGCTCTTCTTACATCGCTTCAACCCAACTTGAATCACTGAGCGCTTCATCCACTTTCTTTGGTTCCATTTGAGATAAGAAACTTGCGAACATGGCCTCATTAATTGTAGCTGACCTAGTTCTAACAGGTGCTTCTATATCTCCAATTACTAGCTCTGGTGGATGGTCTCTAAGCCATTTACGGTCTGGTTGGAAAGGGTTGACAGACTCTTGGTCATCAATCGCTTGATTCCTATTTGTCTCTTGCGCAGTCGCTTCATCATTCACAGTTCCAATTTGCTCTTGATGATCATTCTCTTCATGATCATCAACAATTCTGACTTTATCATCATTTGTAACCTCACGAGTAACCTTAGGATTTGGCACAAAGATCTCATCATCAGCGTCATCACTATTATCATCAAGATTGATTTGTGACTCTTGTTGGGCAAGATCTTCAATTCCTACATCATCAGGATTAACCTTACTCGGTTCTTGGTTAGCATCATCAAACACAACATGAATGGATTCTTCAACCTTCGATTTGATCTTATTTAGGATGCGAAAACTCTTTCCATTCTTGGCATAGCGTAGAAAGATTTCCTCATCCGCTTTAGGATCAAAAGTCTTTAGGCTGTGGGATCCATTATTATGAATGAAACATTTTGAACCAAATACATGAAAATATGAAACGTTAGGCTTACGTCTCTTCCATAATTCATATGGAGTCTTCTCATGTTGCTTGTTGATCATACACCGGTTCTGAGTGTAGCAAGCTGTGTTGATGGCTTCGGCCCAAAACCTTTGAGGCAGCTTAGACTCTGCAAGCATTGTCCTAGCGGCTTCTTTAAGCGTTCTGTTCCGTTACTCAGGTGTTCTAGGGGCAGAATACTCATGAAGTATTCCAAAATCTGTACAAAACTTCTGAACAAATTGGTTAGTAAATTCAGTTCCTCTATCGCTTCTAATTCTCGTCACTTTTAGATCTTTTGAATTTTGCAGTTGACGGATTAGCGCTGTGAGCTTGACACTAGTTTCATCTTTAGTCGCTAGAAATTCTACCCATGTATAGCGAGAGAAATCATCAACTATTACTAGCGAGTACTTTTTACCACTAATACTCATGATTTGAATAGGACCAAACAAATCTAAATGCAATAGTTCAAGAACTCTAGAAGTAGATAGATATGGTTTCTTCTTAAAAGATGATTTAACTTGTTTACCAATTTGACATGCATCACATAAGCGATTCTTTTGAAAGGAACCCTTAGGTAATTCCTCTACAAGATTTAGCGATATTAACTGAGAGATTGCCTTAAAGTTGAGGTGATTCATTTTTCTATGCCATAACCAACCCAATTCATGTTGACTTTTAGCAATAAAGCATGTGGGGTTGTTATCAAATGTAGAATCCCAATCCACTAAATACACATTATTTGTTCTTTTTCCTCTTAATTTAGTAGACTTAGTCTCGTTGACATAGCAAAAGTCGCTTGAAAATTTAACATCAAAGCCTTTATCACAAAATTGACTAATGCTCAACAAATTATGCTTAAGACCCTCAACATAATATACATCACTGATCATGATGTTCCCCCTATGCATGATACCTATACCTTTGGTTTTACCTTTGGAGTTATCATCGAATATAACTTGAGGACCGTTGGTTGCACGATAGTTGATCAAGAGATCCTTTGAGCCAGTCATGTGCCTTGACGACCCACTATCGATGTACCAAACTGAAGTATCGGTGTTGGCTCTAGGTACCTGCATTTAAAGGGCAGTTTTAATTCTTTTTAGGTACCCATGTTGTTTTGGGTCCTTCAACGTTAGTAGCTTTGGTTTGAATTAAAACTTTCGGAACCCATATTTGCCTTGTCTTCATTACGGGAAGATTGGTCTTCTTGGGTTTCGGTTTGTGTTGTGTGTGCTTTTTAGGTGTATAGTAATATCCTCGATTATAATAGTAATCATAATCGTAATCATAGTCATAATCATAATTATCATAGTATCGATAATATGATCTTGACTATCTTGGATATTGATGCTGGTATTTCCTTGGCGCTGGCTTGGGTTGCACTTTTGGTGTTGAACGCTTGATTCACAGTGTTCAGACTTACCTTTGGCCTTTTGAGCGTTTGGATGAACCCGTTTCTGTGAATCATTTGCTTTAGCCTTACCCTTACCCTTTCCTGAGTCAGCTTTGGCTTTCTCATTTGGCCTCATATCGTTATCGCTAGGTTCATTTAGCGTTTGACTTTGTGAACCTTTCTCAACAAAGAGAACACCCTTTTCTTTGTTGTTTGCCGTAACATTAGATTTATTTGGTTGTTTACCGAATTTATTATATCCTAAACCGGTCTTTTCACCATATAATCTAGTTACCTCAGTCACATTATCCAACTTTCTAGAAGCTTTTGATAATGATGAGATGAGCTGCTCTGATTTGGCAAGTCTAGCGATCAAATCAGCTTCTCTCTTGACTATTATATCAAGTTCGCTTTTCAATTGAATAATCTCACTCTCAAGTGATTGGTTCTTCTCAATGCATTGTTGTTGAACTTTCAACTTTGCTTTGAGCGTTACTTTATCTCTTGTGAGTGATGAGATAATAGCGAGATCATTTTGATATATTTTGGCGGCCTCTTGACAATCTTTATAATATTCATTAACTTTGTCAAGTAATTCATCATAAGAAAGAGGATGAGATAATTCATTGATTACCTATGGTAGCGATTTGTTAGACGCTTCATCTTCTCTTGCCATGAGACAGATCAACGCTGAGTCGCTTGTAGGCTCATCAGCACTGCTTTCATCTGATGATTCTAAGTCCTCTGCAGGTGCGGGAAATGGTTCAGATTCCGCTAGCAAACCTTGTTGGCGAAGGTTGCTCCTGAATTGGTTTCTATCCACATAGTCTTGCCTTGTGGGCTTAGACACATTTGGATAAGGGCAATTTACCTGGTAGTGCCCTGGTCTCCTGCAATTATAACACAAATTAGTTTTCATTTTCTGTTCAGTGGATAATCGCTTGGATCCAACTGGCGTTGAGAGATTCTGAGTAGGCGATGGAGGCGCTTGGTATGGAACTGGCGCTTGATACTGAGGCGCTGGTGCTGGGGGAGGAGTTTGAAATGAAGTTTGTCCAATGGGATTTCTCTTTTCATATCTTAGAAATTTCTTGAATTTCTTGACTAATAGGGCCATTTCTTTTTCTTCATTTGATTCCACTGGTTTAACCTCACTAACCGCTTTACCCTTATTTTTGGTGGTAGCGATTAAAGCTCCTGATTCAGTCGCTGAAGTTGTTGTGTCGCTGACTTCACCTAACTCGAATTCGAATGCCTTTAACTCTGAAAACACATATTTTGGAGTAAGAGTCTCCAAAGTTTGTGATTCTCTCATAGCAATAGTCTTAATCAAGTATTTACTTGGAAGACTTCTGAAAATCTTATTGACCATTTCCTTGTTGGTCAATTCTTTATCTAATGACGCTAACTCGGTAATGAGCAAAGTGAATCTTGCGTCCAATTGTTCTAGCGTCTCACTGGGCTGCATTTTGAAATGCTAGAATCTTTGCATGGCTATGGAGAACTTGTTCTCCTTCATTTGTGCTGAACTTTCGTACACAATGGCCAACTTATCCCATATTTCTTTGGAAGTCTTACATTGCTTGATCTTGTTGAACAATGCATCGTTATCTCCTAACGCTGAGTAAAGTGCACTTCGTCCAACATTATCCAGATTAGCTCTTTTTCTATCCTCTGGCGTCCATTCTATCTTAGGTTTCTTGACATAACCATCTGGAGTAGCCTCGGTCGCTCCAGGGGCTTGAGTTACAACTTTCATAATCTGAATAGGGCCATCTGTAATCACATCACACATTTCATTATCGCAGGAACATAAATATGCGAATGCTCTAAGTTTCCAAGAATCATAGTTTGATTCTACCAACTTAGGCATTTTGTTAAAAGCTACAATGATATGTTTTAAAGAGAGATTTTAAAGCGATTAATTTTTTTAAAAAAATGGATCTAAACAAGCAGTTACGCTCGGAAACGATTAGGTTTCTACTTCAACCGCTCTGATACCACTTGGTGGTCCCAAGTGGCATACAAAAGGGTCTAGAAAGGGGGGGGGGGGGGGTTGAATAGACCCTGAAGTCTTTTTGGACTTCAAAAATTTCGTATCACTTTAAAGGTTTGAACGCTTGGATAACTGAGCGCTTGGGTCAGACGCTTCAGGAAAGTTAACTTAGACTTAGTGATTTTAGCAGTTTACCAAAGTAGGGCAATGCATAGATCGCTTAATTAGGGTTAGCACAACGGAAATGAGTTTTAGCATTCTTTTAGTTAATTTAATCGCTTCACACTTTAACTTGTCTCTTTCAAAGATAAATGATGTGATATTAATAACAAGACAATAAAGATAAATGACACAACATATATAAGGTTCACTGGCTGGTGTAATCCCAGCTACGTCCTTCTTCTCCTTTTTCACTTGGAGGAATTTACTAAGTTGATTTTCAAAGAATCACACAGAATCTTCTACAAGATAGTAAAGGGTGAAAATGATCTTGGGCTCCTTGATCACACAAACTTCAGCACCAATGAAGATCGTCTTCTTCAAGCTTCTCTCACTCAAAAATACTGCTTGAAAGGGTTCAACAACTTTTCTCACTCAGATGAAAGGTTGAGGTTTGTCACTAGGGTTTTGTTTGTTTTTGAAAAGATCAAACAACTTGGAATATTTCAGTTGGAATTTGAATTTCTTCTTTGGAAGATGTTTGAGATATTTGTGACTGTCTGGAATGTAGATAAAAAGCTTGAAAGATTTGGCTATGGAGTTTCTAAGCTTTTTCTCAGCAAGTTTTTCTTGTGTCTGTACGTGATTGTCTCTTGTAAAAATTGTATATATGTATTTAGGGTTTGCTGGGGTAAGGTATTTATAGGCCATTCTGTTCCGGCGCTCAGCAACACCATTCTGTTGAGGAGTTCTAGGAGCTAAATACTTATGATGTGTTCCATTTTCTGCACAAAACTTCTCAACTACTTTGTTAGTAAACTCAGTACCGTGATCGCTCTTTATTCTTGCAACTGTGAGATTTTTCAAAGTTTGAAGTTGCCGAATAAGCGCTGTTAGCTTGTCACTTGTTTCATCTTTGGATGAAAGAAATTCCAACCAAGTAAATCGAGAGAAATCATCTACTATCACCAAATATACTTTTTACCACTCACACTGATCGTTTGAACGGGTCCAAACAAATCCATGTGAAGTAGTTCAAGTATTCTAGAGATAGATAGACAAGGTTTTCTCTTGAAAGATGATTTAACTTGTTTGCCCATTTGACAAGCGTCACATAGGCGATCCTTATGAAATGGTCCTTTAGGTAATCCCTCTACCAGATTTAACGTTATAAGTTGAGATGATTCATTTTTCTATGCCATAACCAACCCGTTTTAGATTCACTTTTAGCCACAAAGCATGTAGGGTTGTTATCTATTGTTGAACCCCAATCTACCAAATAAATATTATTTGTTCTTTTTTCTTTCAATTTAGTAGATTTAGTCTTAGCGTCATTAATATAGCAACAATCACTTGAAAATTTGACTTGAAGAACCCTACACTCTTATTGAGATATCCCAAGTTGTTTGAACTTTCTAAAATCAAACAAACCCGTGAAAAAAACCCTCAACCTGTTTCATCTGAGTGAGAAAGTTGTTGATCTACAAGCACCATTTCTGTGTGAGAGAAGCTTGTTGAAGAAGATCTTCACTGGAGCTGAATTCTGTGTGATCAAGGAGCTCAAGATCATCTTCCTTTCCTTTATTTTGTAGAAGCCTCTGTGTGATCCTTTGATAATCAATTTAGTGGAATTCCTCCGAGTGTAAAGGAGAAGAAGAATGTAGCTGGGATTACATCACCCAGTGAACCTTACATATCTTGTGTTATTAACTGTTTTATTGCTTTACTTTATTATTTACATTATATCTTGAAAAAGGCTTTAAAAACGGTTAAGTGACTATTTGGTTAAAGAGAACGCTAATCTTAAAAATCATTTCCGCTGTGCTAACCCTGATTAAGCGAATGAAGCATTACCCTACTTTGGTAATTGTTAAAATCACTAAGTCTAAGTTATCTTATCTTAAGTGCGTGACCTAGCGCTCAGCTTACCGAGCGTTCAAAATTCTTAAAAAGTGATATGGAACTTTTGAAGTCGAAAAAGACTTCAGTGTCTATTCAACCCCCCCTTCTAGACCCTTTCGTATGCCACTTGGGACCACCAACTTATGAGAGAACAAATCCCATATTAGTTATCAGCTAAGACTACCACTTGCCCACCAAGCCGCATTTCTAGGTTGACCCCACCAACGGGTGAATTGGGTGTAACTGCTCTAGTGACAGACTTGACGTCACAAGTGTATCTTCAACCTGATACTTCAGGTCAAAGGTTCACTTATACTTATTACGCATAATCAGTTCTTTCATTGACAGTCATAGAGTGAAAACCCATGTGACAGAACCGATGCGAGTCGTGTTCGAGCATATCAGTTCCACTGATGTGCCTACAGTCTTAAGCTCCCACTATCACATGGTGTTCGACTGGCACTCCCATGTCAAAGCTAAAATTGTACAAGCGTTCTAAGTCTTTATTTATCCATTAAAGACTTCATATTACTTGCCAACGAGTTTAAGTAGTCACGATCAATCTCTCTAGTGCCAATTTTCCTATCCCATAGGAAGTAGAGAGATTGCACTGAAAACATGGACAAAATCTTTTAGACTACTTATAGATGCAGATAAGATTTAAGTGAAAACTAAACAATGCCTATTATTATGAATAATAAATAAGTTCATTACAAGAAAGATGCCCTATCATTCTATCCTGTATGGCATCTGAGGGCATTATCCTAAAAGAGGGAATCCGATCCGACACACTACAAACTAGACATTAGGTTGATTTTAGATGGACTGTACTCGCTCAAGACAAACTGCCTACGTACCCACTTTGATAGGATCAAATCTCTTCGTAGTTCTATAGTGAGATAGCTCTCAAAAGATGCCAGTACTTTCTCTCTAGCAATCTTTTTGTGAGGAGAGCAGATAATGATTTTTACCATCTCGTTGTGGTATCTATAGAGCTGGAGATGGGCCATGGACCAAAACTTTATAATTACCATCTGACTATAATTAAATATATAATTATATTTATTAATATAATTACTTTTGACCAGATATCATGGCCCATTTACCATTTTGGCATTATTTTGTAGCGGGCCACTAATCAATAGGCCCAATCAATTAGGTTGGACCACATTGCCTCTGATTAATCTATTCGGGCTATTTTAGCACAAATATGAGTTATTTACAAATATACCCTCAAAATTTACATGGCACATCATAATGCCCCCCATTCCTGAGTATGTTGTACACGATCTCCGGGAGTAAAAATATGTAAGGGTCTATGACGATCTTCGTCCCCTAGTGGGTCTAGCGAGTTGCCCTATTTAAGGTAGGTGTTGCCTCGAGGTAACATTAGTGTCGCCTTGAGGCAACATTCAGTTAACCATTGGACCCGAGTGTCGCCTTGAGGCAAGACTCAGTTAACCATGAGCCTCGAGGTCAAGGCTCGAACCATTGCCTCAAGGTAATTGCCTCGAGGCATTGCCTCAAAGTTGTTTAGGGTTTTCATCTGCTTTTACATGAAAACAGATAAGAATAAAAGTTCATACTAAAATTTTCTTGGAGGAGACTTAAAGATTTTTAGAACTCTTTGTGCCTCGATGGGATGCGGGGTTGCTTGGGCCTCCTTATGATATTCGTGAACCTTGTTTGTGAGGTCTTTATGAATGAATTTTTATTTATAAGATGCATTTCAAGCGAACCCTTGTTTGTGAGATGCACCTCATAAAGAGGGGGGGTTGCATGCCTTGCCTAAGGGGGGGGGGGGGCTTGGGCCTTGCTCAAAAGGAGCTTGTTGTCTCGAAGGAGACTTAGAATTTGGAGGCCTCTATCCGGGGTTTCAACATTATGGAGGGAAACTATAATCTTTAGACCTCAATCCGAGAATTTGCATTTCGGGGCGAGGGGGGGGTCTTGGAATTTATTAGATAGGCCTTTGTCCCGAGGTTAGGGGGCAAGGGTCATTGACTCACTGTGAGGAGGCAAGAGATTTTGCAGCCAGGTGAGAGTGCAAGGTCCCTTGCCCCGAGGCGAAGGGGCAATGGCCATTGACTCATGGAGCTAAGTAATATTTTTGGTCCCAGGGGGAACTTAGGATTTTTAGGCCTTAATCCGGGAATTTGACATCCAGAGAGGACTTAGGATTTTCTAGACCTCTGTCCAGGAATGTTGCATCCCGAAGGAGACTTTAGTTTGGCTCAGTCATAGCTAAATCAAATCGCAATGTGAGTTAATTTCTGGAATCAACTTATAGAGGACATGGGGAACTAACTTAGAGACATGTTGCCCCCCATTCCTGAATACTTCTGCTAGCAGGTAAAACACTTGGGTTCATAATATTGCGATAAGCGTACCTCGAGTCATAACTCACTCTAAATAGAACACAGATTGGTGGATGACACCAACTCTTTGGTTTAACACAATTCCTTAGTAATCAGCGTGTGCTGGGGATGCGTCTGAAACTTGCGAAGTTCGACCTTCGCACTTATGATCTTAGAAAAATTATTATGTGGACAACAGAGCCTCGACCTGTTAGAGTTATGCCCTCAAATGCCATAAGAGGATAGAATTATAGGGCATTAGTTTGTATCTAAACATTCTTGTTTTAATAAAAGGCATTTGATGTTGTTTCTTATAGGCATTTGTAAGGTTTAAACAAACAACAATTAGTCTTTGATATTAAGGAAAACGTTCTACTCCCTATGGGTTAGGGAGAATGGCACCAAAAGTGTTTGATCTTTAATATTTAAATAGGTTCGCAAGTCAAAGAGAGTATTGATTGGACATCATTACTTGATATAGACTTGTATGATGTAAGTTTTGACAGGAGAGTGCCAGTCGAACACTATGAGTATGATAGTGGGAACTTATATCATTTCAAACACGGCTCGCATCAGTTATGTCACATAGGTTTTCACTCAATGACAAAACTGATAAGTTGTGATAGGTACACGTGAACTTTAGACCTGAGTAAACACGTTGAAGATGTGCCTATGACATTAAGTCTGTCATTAGAGTAGTTAGGTCCATTTTACCCGTTGGTGGGGTAGACCTCGAAGTGTGGCTTGATGGGCAAGTAGCAATCTTAACTGATTAGCAATATGAGATTTATTCTCTCATAAGTGAATGAGCAAAATACCCTATGCCGTCATGAATGAGTGAGGTCAAAAACTTTGGCCAAAGCATTAGAGATACTTATGTTGGACATAAAAGTATACTCAGTGACCTCGATTCATTATGAGTTGAGCATATAGTCAAGTCCAGTAAATTTGACTAAACTATGACTCTCACTTGACTGGGATATATGAATGAAGGGTTTATATTCGTACGATACTCACAACATGAAAGGTTTGGAATGATTCTGTACATTCGATCTCAATTAGGCTACGATGTGGACCACGGGACTGGCTAGGTGGTATCCACATCCTTTTGGTTTCCTCCCAATTGCCTTTTGAGACGAACCTAAAGAGCAGCGCTTAAAGGAATTGTAAAGTAAAAATCATGGAATAAAACTTGAGAGAAATCTTTCGGTATTTGATATCGTGATTAATTAATTGTTCATTAGATGATCTTATTAATTAAGTAAATAAGTTAATAATTTAATTATTTCCTAGTGAAATTTATTATGGAATTAACATGTGTAAGTTAGTTATTTAATTGATATATTTATTGGATAAATTATATTAATTAAATAATTAATTAAACAAATACACAAATTGGACTAAGCCCGAGGGCATTAAAAACGCCCAAGTTTTTTAGTTACATAGGTAAATTATTCTAGTTGTAGTATAAATATACTACTTAGTGAATAATTAAACCCTAGCCTCACTTGTGACTTTCTCTTCAAGTTAAAACTCTCCATCTCTCTCTCATCACTCTAGCCGTCCAAGAGGAGAAGAAAAGAAGGAATTTTGGCTTTCGGTTCCGGCGTGGTGGTTTAGAGGCAGTGACGTTATTGCTGCTCCAAAAAGAATCAAGTTGCTGGTTCAGAAATTTTAATTACGCGAAAAAGGTACATATTTCTCAACATGATTTAAATATGTGAAATCAAAGATGAATCCACCGTGGGTATTTTATTTCCGTTGCGTTTTTATGTACAAAACCCAACACGAGCTAGACTATCCAAGTTCGGGGGTTTATTTTATATTGCCATCTTTGTTTGTGAGACGCGCTTCACCCGAAGGGGCGTGCACCTTACCCAGTGTTTTAAAAAGCAGTCTCGGGGCGCGCCCGAGGTGTTGCTGAAACACCCGGGGCAACAGGAGGGGGGCGTAACCCCTCATGGGCGTACGCCCAATCAATTGGGGCATACTCCCGGGCGAAAATGCGCCTAGTCCTTGGGCGTACGCCCAATGTATTTCATGTCCATACGGTATGATTTTAGGCCTAAATTGATTTTTTTTTCAGTTTCCAATCTAAAACCCACTTAAATTTTTTACATGTTCTATTCTTTTAGTAAACATCCATGGCCCACTTATTCAATTAAATCAAACATTAAAAAAAAAAAGCTGCAAGAGCAATACAACTTAATGCTCGAGTATTGAGAGCCAAAGATGAAGACAATGGTCTTAATGATGAGACTTTTGATAGTGATTGAGTAAATTAGTGCTCGTTAATTATTATTTTAAATTCTTATTTTGCGTAACGCTAGAATTTGAAACAATTATGTGTCTATCTTGATTGCTTTTTGCAAGAGTTGAGCTTGGACTTTTGGTTTGCATGGTTGAATATATTATTATTTTTAAATTTCTCTATCTTATTTTTTTTACTTAATTTTATCCTTCAATTTTATAATTTTTCGCTAATTTAAATTAATTCTTTACATTATATTATATTTTTTTAATACTAAAAAAGCAAAATTCCCGGGGCTTACGCCCCGCTTTGTGGGACATAAAATGCCCCGCCCCACATCTTCGCCTTTTAAAACACTGACCTTACCCAATGGTGGTACGCACTTTGCCTCAAGGGAACTTATCCTTTCGGAGAGGATTTGGGATTTCTAGGCTTCGCCTTGTCCCAAGGTGGCATACGTCGCTTTGCCTCAAGGGACAAGAGGGTTTGCTGGGTGTTACCCACATCCTTTGGTTTCCTCCCAACTGCCTTTTGAGACGAACCTAGAGAGTCGCGCTTTCAAGGAATTGAGCAAAGAAAATTCTTTTGTTGTCAAAATATATAAATTGGGTAATTTGTCATTTTATGGACAATTTAATTTATTTGATTAATTAGATTAATGAAAATAATTAATAATGAATAATTAAATGTATTTATTATAAACATCATTTCCTAAATTAATTATTAAATTTTTAATTTAGATGATTATTAATTGATATCTTATTTTAATTAGATTAAAATATGTTGGATTTAATTAATAATTGGACTAAGTTGAAAGTCAACTTAGCCCAATTAAGGATGAGGTAGGCGTGTATATGAGGTGTTTGGTGGTCATGGAATTACATAAGTCCAAGCTCATTACTCCTTACAAATACCTAATACCTAATTAAAAAACCAAAGACTCTCATAAGTGACTTGACAGTAAAGAAATAAGAGATAAAATTCTCTCTCCACTCCCCTAGTGGCCGTCGGCCTCTAGGAGTGCAAATGTCGTACATTTTTTCTTCAAGCTTTTTCCGGCGTGATATCTAGAGGCAAAAGTTTTTGAATTGTTGTTACCCTGTAGATCAAGAATTCGATTCTTCATAAAGGTTAGTAAATCGATGAAATTAGATTTCATCTTTTTAGTTTTTTATAAAAACATTAAAACCCAAAAGTGATCCGTTTGTGAATCCGAATATGTTTTCTTTTGCTTTGCGGATGAACTAGGATTCACAACACAAGAATCAAGAAATCCTAAATAGATGGTGTCGATGTCAATAAATCGACAGCCCTCAAATAAACGTCATTGTGTACTCCATATTTCTTTAGAAAACGAAAAAAATGTATAAAACAAAAAGACGTCGTAAACAAAGAATATATTTTCTCTAATATGTCTATAGTCTTCACTTTATATTATTTTCTTGATAAGAGGTTACATTTTGTGGAATTAAAAGTGTGTGTCTACTGTCTAATTCGTGAAAAAACTAGTGCTAGTTGATCTATAAAGTCTGAATTTTCTATTACAAATGACGTTGATTGTTGCATCTTCTATTCCACTTACTTTTATGCATGACAAGTGAATAAATTAACTTTAAAACCCTTATATACTTAAGAAAAATATTTACACACTTGCCATACACATAAGTAAATTACATGAGATATTCTACTGCAAATGGTGTTACATCTTGCATTACATATCATGCATTCACGATAAGTGTGTATAATTTAAAATAACTTTATATTCAATGAAATATATATATATATTTTTTAAGAAAAATTGGTCTTACATATCATTCAATCGGAAGTTTACAGCGCCTGGAACAATACAATTCATATTGACTCAAACTATTTAGTAAGAACATCTGAAACACCAACTATCAAGTTTCTTGAAGATAACAAATCTTAAGAATTCACAAACGAAGATAAGAAAACTCTTGTGTTCAAAGCCACACTCTTATTTAAGAGAGAAAAAACTCTCATTCGAGAGAGAAATCGAACTCTCATTCGAGAGAGAAAATAAAAACTAAACACAAATATAAAATACTATTTAAAACCTTGTTTATTGTCCGTCGTCATCTTGTCAGATCCGCTTCTGTCTTATTAGATCCATCCATATCTCGTCGGATCTGAAGTTGGGATACATAATTTGAAAAAGAGTGCTCCAACCCAGCCGCCGATGATGGTGTTGACAATAGTGGTGATGGAGGTAACCGTCTCACCAAACCATTATCGGCGGAGAAAAAGAGAAGAAAAAACTTAGGGTTTGAGAGCTTTTCATGATGCCACTTTTTTCGATTGTAAAATGCATAAAATCCCTTTTTTTTCCAATAAAATATTATATACACATGACATTCATATGTAATGTGCAATAGGAAAGTGCGACACTCTTTTGCAAATAATAGGAAATTCAAAATGTAAGTAAACATAATAGGATGTAAAACAACATTTGCAATAAAGAAGACTTGGTGCAACACCTATCTGGTGGGACCAGAATGCAAATTTACCTGCCAAGCCAACGGTGTGATTACGTCTTACTTATGTTAATTTTGTCAGCGAAGCAAATTAAACAGCAAAATTTATGAAGAGACAATTTGATTCGGCCTTTGGCTGTCAAATTTCTCAGATTAAGTTTTCCTTTTTGAGTGAAAAATTTATATACAAATAAATGTCCTGAAATTGTAAATTCCTATGATGCACAGATACGGACACATTAATTTTTTAAAAATTTAAGACACCATACGGTTCGGACACAGCTACCTAGATTATATATATATACGAGCGTGTCCCCCGTGCTATGCACGGTAGATAGACTAAAGCTTTTCTGATAAAACAGACTAAAAATATAAAAAGTATTAGAGATGTTATGATCCACATAGCATATTTTTTAAAAAAATATATTTATTATTTCACTAATTGAAAAAAAAAACTTGTTGCCTGGAACTAAAAAATAAAAAATCAATAAAGGAAGAAAATCTATAAAAATAAAACCCAATTTGAATGAATAACTTTGGACACCAAGAAAATTTACAAAAGTAACTTAAATATATATTTACTTGACGAATAAAAAACAAATCAGCAATCATATGGACTAAATTCATATTGTTTGAGTTTTCCCTGTACGAAAGTTAAAATTATCCTACTCCAGCATATATGAAATAAAATGTAAAACCAAGAATTTCAAATGGAAAGCTCCAAAATATGATCATTTCTCAAGTCTTAGACTCATTATCTCATAAATTTAACTATTTAATTGCATAAGAAATTGTATCTCAACATTTGTAGCTAGGGTAGCTTTTATGTTTAATATAGTATTATTTAATAAGAAGAGATCAAGAAAATCATTACATGACTAATCATTTTATATACATAAGATACATATTTCTGTAAAATTCTTCAATTGGGTTTTTAGGAAATTGAGTGTGATACTTATCGATTAATTTAAATTTAAAACTATAAGATTTTATGTGACTCGTGCATTGTGAAACATTTTGCTAAATTAGATTTTTCTTCTTTTACTTTTTAGTTTTCATTCAACTCAATTATATGAAACTCTTTGAAATTAATTGAATGTTCTCACAAAAAGGAGAAATATTGGTGATGCTACAAATTTAACCTCCATTTATCATGATTTAAGTATGACATAGATGCTATCATTCTGATGATGTCTCTTTTGTTGTTAATTTATGCTAACTGTATCAACGATATAATTTATGATCCTTATCACACATTATTGTAGTTTCATTACATATCCTTTTCTAACGGAGAGATACTGTTTCAAATCATGTTTCCATCAATTGAAGTGATAAAAAAATGGAAAAAAATCTAAATCATAATTTAATTAGAAAAGTTTAGTTACACATGATATTGATTATAAAACTTACATGAACACCAAAAGCTATTTAAGTCTTCTTAGCTTATGAAACACAAAAAAATGAATAAAAATAATAATACATTATACCTTTGGAAGAGATGCGACTATGTCCTATCCATATAGGTCTTGGAATAATGAATTAAAATTTCACCATTGCAGGAACATAAATGAAGAAACATCGATGAATCTTCATTTGAATATACAAAGTTACATAAAAAAAAAGGTGGGGGAGCTCAAAGAAAATGCGAAATACAAAAATGAATTTGAATATACAAAGTTACATAAAAATAAGTAGGGGGCTCAAAGAAAATGCAAATACAAAAATGAATAAGACCCTCCTAATCCACATAATAAAAAATATGAAATTAAAATACAAAATATCTCCATGAAAATATATAGAAAAAAATCAAACAAAATAATAAAATAAAAAAAAGATAAAATAACTAAAAATTAGTAAACATTAGAACTTGCAACCATATAAAAAATAGAACTTAGAAAAGAGAAATATAATCAGTTAAATAAAAAAATAGAAATCTCCAATCAAAGGAATACCGAAAAACCTAGAGAAAGTGCAAAAGTACCTACTCAATGAACTCGAAAATAATGGGAAATTATAAAATGAGTAACTCATGTTACAAATGATCGAAGGAATAATGAAAACATATAAAATATGAGTAAACAATTTTACCATAAAAATATATAGAAATAAATTAAACAAAAATTTGAAACTAAAAGTAAAAGTTATTCAAGTGTAACAATACAGTGTAAAAGAAAAAGACTAATAAATTATTCTAATTTCCAGATCATATGAAGAAAATAATGTAGACAAAAGAAAATTCCAATCAATTATTAAAAAAAATAAAATATTTAATCAAAGAATTGGCGGGCAAGGGGGCTCGGAAAATCCAAAGCTACTAAATGAAAAATATAAATTTTCAAAAAAAAAAAGCATATCTATAAAACATAAGAAACAAATCGAACAAAACGTTGGAACTAAAAATAAAAGTTGTTCAAAGATAATAGATCAATATGAAAGGAAGAATTAGCAAATATTAAAACGTAACAAATCAGAGGAATAATCGAATATAGAATAAGAAAATTTAATCAATTAAATTAGAAACGAAAATAATTTTATTCAAAGAGTACTTACATATGAAAGAATTGAGGAAAAAACTCCATGAAAATGGATGAGGAAGACATTGCAAGCATAAAAATAGTAATGATGATATTCAAACCATAACAAAGTGAGTGGGTTACTATACTATTATATATTTGAAGGAGGTGTTTGATTCCATTTTGACCCAATTGAACTCAAATTCTAATTTTCTAGAATTTTGATTTTCTTTTATTGCAAAAAATTAAAATTGTAAAGATCACTACATTCATGGACTAATTCATATGTATCCCTTAATTCATATCAATATTTAAGGTAAATGCCGTTTTCCCAAAAAAAATTAAATTACCTTCAATTTTAGTTTTGATTTCAAAAATATCATTGGTGATTGACTTTCCAATAAATAAGAATAGTAACCCACTCACTTTGTTATGGTTTGAATATCATCATTACTATTTTTATGCTTGCAATGTCTTCCTCATCCATTTTCATGGAGTTTTTTCCTCAATTCTTTCATATGTAAGTACTCTTTGAATAAAATTATTTTCGTTTCTAATTTAATTGATTAAATTTTCTTATTCTATATTCGATTATTCCTCTGATTTGTTACGTTTTAATATTTGCTAATTCTTCCTTTCATATTGATCTATTATCTTTGAACAACTTTTATTTTTAGTTCCAACGTTTTGTTCGATTTGTTTCTTATGTTTTATAGATATGCTTTTTTTTTTTGAAAATTTATATTTTTCATTTAGTAGCTTTGGATTTTCCGAGCCCCCTTGCCCGCCAATTCTTTGATTAAATATTTTATTTTTTTAATAATTGATTGGAATTTTCTTTTGTCTACATTATTTTCTTCATATGATCTGGAAATTAGAATAATTTATTAGTCTTTTTCTTTTACACTGTATTGTTACACTTGAATAACTTTTACTTTTAGTTTCAAATTTTTGTTTAATTTATTTCTATATATTTTTATGGTAAAATTGTTTACTCATATTTTATATGTTTTCATTATTCCTTCGATCATTTGTAACATGAGTTACTCATTTTATAATTTCCCATTATTTTCGAGTTCATTGAGTAGGTACTTTTGCACTTTCTCTAGGTTTTTCGGTATTCCTTTGATTGGAGATTTCTATTTTTTTATTTAACTGATTATATTTCTCTTTTCTAAGTTCTATTTTTTATATGGTTGCAAGTTCTAATGTTTACTAATTTTTAGTTATTTTATCTTTTTTTTATTTTATTATTTTGTTTGATTTTTTTCTATATATTTTCATGGAGATATTTTGTATTTTAATTTCATATTTTTTATTATGTGGATTAGGAGGGTCTTATTCATTTTTGTATTTGCATTTTCTTTGAGCCCCCTACTTATTTTTATGTAACTTTGTATATTCAAATTCATTTTTGTATTTCGCATTTTCTTTGAGCTCCCCCACCTTTTTTTTTATGTAACTTTGTATATTCAAATGAAGATTCATCGATGTTTCTTCATTTATGTTCCTGCAATGGTGAAATTTTAATTCATTATTCCAAGACCTATATGGATAGGACATAGTCGCATCTCTTCCAAAGGTATAATGTATTATTATTTTTATTCATTTTTTTGTGTTTCATAAGCTAAGAAGACTTAAATAGCTTTTGGTGTTCATGTAAGTTTTATAATCAATATCATGTGTAACTAAACTTTTCTAATTAAATTATGATTTAGATTTTTTTCCATTTTTTTATCACTTCAATTGATGGAAACATGATTTGAAACAGTATCTCTCCGTTAGAAAAGGATATGTAATGAAACTACAATAATGTGTGATAAGGATCATAAATTATATCGTTGATACAGTTAGCATAAATTAACAACAAAAGAGACATCATCAGAATGATAGCATCTATGTCATACTTAAATCATGATAAATGGAGGTTAAATTTGTAGCATCACCAATATTTCTCCTTTTTGTGAGAACATTCAATTAATTTCAAAGAGTTTCATATAATTGAGTTGAATGAAAACTAAAAAGTAAAAGAAAAAAAATCTAATTTAGCAAAATGTTTCACAATGCACGAGTCACATAAAATCTTATAGTTTTAAATTTAAATTAATCGATAAGTATCACACTCAATTTCCTAAAAACCCAATTGAAGAATTTTACAGAAATATGTATCTTATGTATATAAAATGATTAGTCATGTAATGATTTTCTTGATCTCTTCTTATTAAATAATACTATATTAAACATAAAAGCTACCCTAGCTACAAATGTTGAGATACAATTTCTTATGCAATTAAATAGTTAAATTTATGAGATAATGAGTCTAAGACTTGAGAAATGATCATATTTTGGAGCTTTCCATTTGAAATTCTTGGTTTTACATTTTATTTCATATATGCTGGAGTAGGATAATTTTAACTTTCGTACAGGGAAAACTCAAACAATATGAATTTAGTCCATATGATTGCTGATTTGTTTTTTATTCGTCAAGTAAATATATATTTAAGTTACTTTTGTAAATTTTCTTGGTGTCCAAAGTTATTCATTCAAATTGGGTTTTATTTTTATAGATTTTCTTCCTTTATTGATTTTTTATTTTTTAGTTCCAGGCAACAAGTTTTTTTTTTCAATTAGTGAAATAATAAATATATTTTTTTAAAAAATATGCTATGTGGATCATAACATCTCTAATACTTTTTATATTTTTAGTCTGTTTTATCAGAAAAGCTTTAGTCTATCTACCGTGCATAGCACGGGGGACACGCTCGTTCTTATTTATTGGAAAGTCAATCACCAATGATATTTTTGAAATCAAAACTAAAATTGAAGGTAATTTAATTTTTTTTGGGAAAACGGCATTTACCTTAAATATTGATATGAATTAAGGGATACATATGAATTAGTCCATGAATGTAGTGATCTTTACAATTTTAATTTTTTGCAATAAAAGAAAATCAAAATTCTAGAAAATTAGAATTTGAGTTCAATTGGGTCAAAATGGAATCAAACACCTCCTTCAAATATATAATAGTATAGATGTTATAAATTTATAAATATCTATTAGACAATACAAAAGATAACTTAACATTAAACACTAAAAATAAGCCTATCCTAACTTCAAAATAAATAAATAAATATTAAATAAATAAAATAACATAATCTTTCACAAGTTAAAAAATAGTCTAGAAATTTATATCAAATTAAGAATTAATTACCCCCAAGGCCAAAGCAATTCCATTTTATACAAAATAAGAAAGAAAAATATTATAATATTGTAGAAATTAAGGATTAAATGGCCTAATTAAGCACCGACGTGTCCGTGGTGTGTCCGACACTACACCGGTTGATTTTTTTGGAGTTTCCGTACATCATAGGTATATTCCCATGCACTTACAAAAAAGTAATTAATTTAAAATAATTATTTTTCTGATGAAATATATATACTGGCGTAGCAACTGCAGTAAACCTGCATGGTTCATAATCAAGCTGGAGTTTTCAAGTTTGGACGAGAATTAATCGATGTTGAGCTGTCTACCAGAATCAGAATTTGCTAACTTCTCATTTATTCATTCAGTTGGCTTTGCAGGTTCATTCAATTCTTGATTGTATTTATTTTCTATTTTGTTCTCCTTCATTTACATTTCTTTAATTTGCCAAACTTCTTAAATGTGAAGCGCGGATACGACGACACAACAAGACACAATGCAAGCGTAATACCTTTCAATTTTTTAAAAAATTAGTACACGAAATATTGTTGGAACACAACTGGCAGTCTGGCACGGATATGTATACATACATATATAAGTAACAAATATAGTAACACTTTTAGTGTGGCACCGCACTATGCACATAGTTCAATCAATTAAACATATATATATATATATATAATATTTTCTCTCCATTTAAGGAAATAATAATTAAAAAGAAATTATACTTTTATTGAATCTGAGAAATTTTACATAATATAAATAGCACATTTATGGAATTTCTAACAAAAATTTTGAAGCTATTAAAACGTGGCACAATAAAAAACTGTATGATGAATATTTAACAAAATAAAATATAAAAACTCAAAGTTTATTGTAAATATAAAAATTAATGAGGCCGTGAAATATGCGATAAATAGAGATGAATCGAAAACCTAATTTTTTATAGCCACATCTGAAAAATTATATACGAATATAAGTAAATGCAACGACATAGATGGTTGAAAAATCAGTATACATATTTAAGTAGAATTGTCAATGAATACAACTCGTCCCATCTTTTACATCTATCTATACTATTATATATTTGAAGGAGGTGTTTGATTCCATTTTGACCCAATTGAACTCAAATTCTAATTTTCTAGAATTTTGATTTTCTTTTATTGCAAAAAATTAAAATTGTAAAGATCACTACATTCATGGACTAATTCATATGTATCCCTTAATTCATATCAATATTTAAGGTAAATGCCGTTTTCCCAAAAAAAATTAAATTACCTTCAATTTTAGTTTTGATTTCAAAAATATCATTGGTGATTGACTTTCCAATAAATAAGGATAGTAACCCACTCACTTTGTTATGGTTTGAATATCATCATTACTATTTTTATGCTTGCAATGTCTTCCTCATCCATTTTCATGGAGTTTTTTCCTCAATTCTTTCATATGTAAGTACTCTTTGAATAAAATTATTTTCGTTTCTAATTTAATTGATTAAATTTTCTTATTCTATATTCGATTATTCCTCTGATTTGTTACGTTTTAATATTTGCTAATTCTTCCTTTCATATTGATCTATTATCTTTGAACAACTTTTATTTTTAGTTCCAACGTTTTGTTCGATTTGTTTCTTATGTTTTATAGATATGCTTTTTTTTTTGAAAATTTATATTTTTCATTTAGTAGCTTTGGATTTTCCGAGCCCCCTTGCCCGCCAATTCTTTGATTAAATATTTTATTTTTTTTAATAATTGATTGGAATTTTCTTTTGTCTACATTATTTTCTTCATATGATCTGGAAATTAGAATAATTTATTAGTCTTTTTCTTTTACACTGTATTGTTACACTTGAATAACTTTTACTTTTAGTTTCAAATTTTTGTTTAATTTATTTCTATATATTTTTATGGTAAAATTGTTTACTCATATTTTATATGTTTTCATTATTCCTTCGATCATTTGTAACATGAGTTACTCATTTTATAATTTCCCATTATTTTCGAGTTCATTGAGTAGGTACTTTTGCACTTTCTCTAGGTTTTTCGGTATTCCTTTGATTGGAGATTTCTATTTTTTTATTTAACTGATTATATTTCTCTTTTCTAAGTTCTATTTTTTATATGGTTGCAAGTTCTAATGTTTACTAATTTTTAGTTATTTTATCTTTTTTTTATTTTATTATTTTGTTTGATTTTTTTCTATATATTTTCATGGAGATATTTTGTATTTTAATTTCATATTTTTTATTATGTGGATTAGGAGGGTCTTATTCATTTTTGTATTTGCATTTTCTTTGAGCCCCCTACTTATTTTTATGTAACTTTGTATATTCAAATTCATTTTTGTATTTCGCATTTTCTTTGAGCTCCCCCACCTTTTTTTTTATGTAACTTTGTATATTCAAATGAAGATTCATCGATGTTTCTTCATTTATGTTCCTGCAATGGTGAAATTTTAATTCATTATTCCAAGACCTATATGGATAGGACATAGTCGCATCTCTTCCAAAGGTATAATGTATTATTATTTTTATTCATTTTTTTGTGTTTCATAAGCTAAGAAGACTTAAATAGCTTTTGGTGTTCATGTAAGTTTTATAATCAATATCATGTGTAACTAAACTTTTCTAATTAAATTATGATTTAGATTTTTTTCCATTTTTTTATCACTTCAATTGATGGAAACATGATTTGAAACAGTATCTCTCCGTTAGAAAAGGATATGTAATGAAACTACAATAATGTGTGATAAGGATCATAAATTATATCGTTGATACAGTTAGCATAAATTAACAACAAAAGAGACATCATCAGAATGATAGCATCTATGTCATACTTAAATCATGATAAATGGATGTTAAATTTGTAGCATCACCAATATTTCTCCTTTTTGTGAGAACATTCAATTAATTTCAAAGAGTTTCATATAATTGAGTTGAATGAAAACTAAAAAGTAAAAGAAGAAAAATCTAATTTAGCAAAATGTTTCACAATGCACGAGTCACATAAAATCTTATAGTTTTAAATTTAAATTAATCGATAAGTATCACACTCAATTTCCTAAAAACCCATTTGAAGAATTTTACAGAAATATGTATCTTATGTATATAAAATGATTAGTCATGTAATGATTTTCTTGATCTCTTCTTATTAAATAATACTATATTAAACATAAAAGCTACCCTAGCTACAAATGTTGAGATACAATTTCTTATGCAATTAAATAGTTAAATTTATGAGATAATGAGTCTAAGACTTGAGAAATGATCATATTTTGGAGCTTTCCATTTGAAATTCTTGGTTTTACATTTTATTTCATATATGCTGGAGTAGGATAATTTTAACTTTCGTACAGGGAAAACTCAAACAATATGAATTTAGTCCATATGATTGCTGATTTGTTTTTTATTCGTCAAGTAAATATATATTTAAGTTACTTTTGTAAATTTTCTTGGTGTCCAAAGTTATTCATTCAAATTGGGTTTTATTTTTATAGATTTTCTTCCTTTATTGATTTTTTATTTTTTAGTTCCAGGCAACAAGTTTTTTTTTTCAATTAGTGAAATAATAAATATATTTTTTTAAAAAATATGCTATGTGGATCATAACATCTCTAATACTTTTTATATTTTTAGTCTGTTTTATCAGAAAAGCTTTAGTCTATCTACCGTGCATAGCACGGGGGACACGCTCGTATAATAAAAGAAATTGTCAAATTTCATGAGTGAGAGATAGATAAATGACCTTGATTCCGAAATGATGGCTGTTTAATTACCATAACAATAAAATGGTTGAAGAATCATTTAAATATTTAAGTAGAAGACTCAATAAATACTTTGCCTGATATAACGTACGGAATATTATGGACAAGAGAGTAGGAGGTTTAGAAATCATAAAAGACAAGGTAAATTATAGGAAAAAAATATTAAAAGGGAATTCATAAAAACAGTCCACATTTTGCTAGAGGCACTCTACTTTTATTTAAATTTCACCACATAGACAAAGAAACCTCTATTTAATTGAGGGTAATTCTCAAAAATATGGAAAAAGGGGAAGATGGAAGAACAAAGTAAAACTTATTGATTTTTGAGAAGAAGAGTACAAAGTATCTCCTTCATTTTTACATAAGTGAAAAGATGATGATTAAATTACAAAACTCCTCCTTTTATAGATGAAGTAGCCGTCCACCTCCTCATCTCTCTAAGCCAAGTGGTGTCTTTTGGTAGTTGAAGAGAAAAGGAAACATCCCCTGATTCTAGGGATACAAGTTGACTAGAAATTTGAGTTGATTTCCTTCCATCTTCTTATAAGATTCACTATAGGCCTTCAACCCTGCTATCTTCGACCTTTCCTTTCAGCTTTCCTTTGAGGTAGCTCATAAGCTTTCCTTAAATCCTTGAGGCACAATCCTTCCGGGCCCAATTGTAGAAAGTGATATTTGTGCCCACATCATAAGTCCCCCTACTCTTGAGAGTTTTAAAGAATTTCAAAGTCCTCAGAGTATAATTACTTTGAGCTTGCTGATGAGCTTTACTTTAAGGCTATTGCTGAGCTTTACTATAAGACTGCTGACGAGCTTTACTTTGAGGTTGCTGATGAGCTTTACCTTGATTGCAGCTAGCCCACGTTCCTGGGGCCTTTGTATAGGATGCCTCCACAATTTTTTTTATACAATTTTGCATCTTCTTGTATACTTTATCTCATTAGCTGTACATTTCATGTAATTTATGCTCGAATGCTTCACGGGGCTTCTTTAGTGCTTGGTGCTTTACAAGGCTTCCTCCTGTATTTTTGTTTATTATATACTTGTTATCATTATTTTAAACGTTTTGTTTTATAATTACTATTATTTTATTTTATTTTGGTGCTTGCGTGTTCTCAACTTTTCTTGGTGATTGGTGTTTCACAAGGCTTTTTTGGTACCTGCGTGTTCGCAAGGCTTTTCTTCGTGCTTAGTGTTTCACAAGAGTTTTTGGTGCTTGCGTGTTTGCAATGCTTTTCTTGGTACTTGGTGTTTCACAAGGCTTTTTTGGTGTCGCATGTTCACAAAGCTTTCTTTTAAAACTCAACCTTTCGCTCTCGAGTTGCGCACCCTTTCGCACACTGGACTTTTGTTTTTAAAATCCAGCCTTTTGCTCTCAAGTTGTTCGGCCTTTTACACACATGACTTTTATGTTTAGAACCCGACTTTTTGCACACACGACTTTCATTTTATTTTTATTCTTATTTCTTAATGTATTTCATGTATGGGTATATGTTCGTGCATGAATATGTAAGGATGCTTGAATAGAAGTACATCATTTAGTTTTGGTAACCGATAAATAGAACTGGAGACTAAGCAGTCACCTAATCATATAGGTCATAGTTAAATAGATAACATAAACTTCTATATTGCACATAAAGATAATCGACAAGAAACAATATCAATGATGAAAAATTGAACTAACACATTTAAACATATAGAAGGAAACAAACAGAATTCAAAATCCTAGCACGAATAAAGCAACTAGACAGAAAAAGCAACAAATGACTTAGAAAATGATAAAATGACTAACGTTTTTTAGCCTTCCTTATTTCTCCTAGAGCTAGGCGTGCTCATAGAGCTAGACGGGAGCCTTCCTAAGGGAGTGGTTGCTGTTTCCTTTCCTGTCCCCATTCTTTAAAATGATAACTCACCGACGATGGGCTTCTTTCAAACAACTTAGTGTTGTTCTCATAGTCCCGGCAGATAAGTTCCTACATGTATCCACTTTCGATCAAAAGCTCTATCTCATTCAGTAGGTGTCAGCATGTGTTAGAGTCATGCCCATAGTCTTTATGGAGCTAGTAGTATTTGTCAGATCTGGGATTGATAAGCCATCTGGTATTTCTTGCTACTAGCAAACTGATATAGGCACATTGAGCTAAACTCCTTAAAAGAATGGATAGAATTAGGAGCCAGTTGATTAAACTAATGTTGTTCAGAGCGCTTTAAGGTTGTCGGGAACACGCAACAGTTTACCTTGTCAGAGTATTGATGCAATAGTGCACATTTCTCAAACTTCCATAAGTGATCAATGGGATCTGAGGTACCGTCATATTCTGACATATTCGGGGCACGAAAGTTATCAAGCAGCTCATCAGCCAGTACGCGGGAGCCGAATAGGACCCTTCTTGGAGGGTCACGCACATTCTCCCGAAGGCGTTGTTTCATCTCCCTCATCTTTCTCATATCTTCAAATCTTCAGCCGGTTATCCTAAGGTAGCCAAGGAGCTCCATGCTCAAGGTTACCTGACGGTGAGATGTTACTATTACTATTGAGGGTATTGGACCTTCCAACTCCATAGTAGAACTCTCTACACCAACTATGAAGCTACGGTTACCCTGATGAGCTTGTGAAGTCATTAGTGTTGGGCGTAGGATAGTGGCATGCTGAGGAAAAGAAACCTCCAAGATAGCTGGAGAGAGAACTGATGGGATCGTTGGTGCTATAGCTGGCGAAATACTAATGGGATAGTCCCGGTTGCACATTTTCTAATTTGGGGGCCATCCCTGGAGAGCTGCCATTATGGCATTTGCAAATGACCCCACTGGTCAGCTGATGTTGGGGTGACTTCATTAGGTAATGAGTTAAGGGGTACCTGAGAGGGTGCGAGATGCGCCACTACTGGTATCTCTCCCTCAAAGTATGGATCCTACCTCAAGGTGACCATAAGGCCGACAGTGGAGGGACAGGCTCAAGGGTATATCGAGTTATTGTCACTGCTGGTTCAAAAATAGCGGGACCAGAGAGATCTTGAATCATTGTTGGCACTGGCTCGAAAATAGCGGGACCATAGTGCACGCAAGTTTTCGGGGCTGAACTAGCTACCCTACGCACCTCATGTCACCTAACATACACTATTCATTGAGTCATAGGCCTAGTTTCTTGAGAAGAACCATTTTAAGTATTTCAACCAAATCAGGTAATCTTGCGTTGTTCTCCATATCTAGAGCTACCTATGTCCGTTTTTATTGATTATTATATGACTGAAAAGCCAAGAGAAAGACCTACAACTATTATTAAGACGTCCAGACCTAGTTCAGAAGCATAAAGGCCTGAAAGTGTTCATGAATATGCAGCAGAATTCGACTGCGGACTAGGCTGCGCAGCTACGGTGCAATAAATATAAGTAAAGCTAGGGGTCTTAGATTCGATCAAGGCTAGTTGGAATGACGATATCACAAGCAGGTGTACAACTTTCTAGAAGGAAGTAAAGTCAGAATGGGATGGGATTCTTTACAAAACAGTGCTCAAAGTAACTCACGTCTCTTGCTTAGAATTCCCCACAGACGGCGCCACCTGTTGTGGTTCGATTTTCACACCAAGAAATTTGACGAATGAGGACAATAATCTTTCCTAGAAGAATAAATTTAAATCAATCTCTATTTAATTGAGGGTAGTTCTCAAAAATATGGAAAAATAGGAAGATGGAAGAACAAAGTAAAATTTTATTGATTTTTGAGAAGAAGAGTACAAAGTATCTCCTTCATTTTTATATAAGTGAAGAGATGATGATAAAATTACAAAACTCCTCCTTTTATAGATGAAGTGGCCTTCCACCTCCTCCTCTCTCCAAGCTAAAGTGATCTCTTTTGGTAGTTGAGGAGAAAAAGGAAACAGTCCCCTGATTTTAGGGATATAAGTTGACTAGATATTTGATTTAATTTCCTTCCATCTTCTTATTAGCTTCACTATGAGGCCTTCAATCCTGCTATCGTCGACCTTTCCTTTCAGCTTTCTTTTAAGGTAGCCCATGAGCTTTTCTTAAATCCTTGAGGCCCAATCCTTCCGGGCTCAATTGTAAAAAGTGATATTTACGTGCACATCATTGAGGATAGATATTAATTGTGATTTTGAATTCAAAATTTTCAATTTTTTTAAGTTTGTTAAAATTTTTAGAAGGAGTATTTTTAGATAATTACCATGTTAAAGTAAAAAATAAATTATTTGAAAATATTTAAAATAAATTTTGTATTATAAAAGTTACCAATTAGGAAAATCCAAAACAAGAGGATTTTACGAAAATAGAAAATGAGTTATTCAATTCTTAACTTAAGGGGATAAAGACCATTGCCTACCCAAACTTTGCGAATTTTTACACTTTTTGGAATAAACATTTTTATTTTTTTACACTTACCTACCCGAACTTTATGGGTTTTATACCTTTTGGAATATTGTCATATCCCGGCGGATAAACAAACTTTTTTTTTATATTTTTTTATCCAAATTTTGTCTCTTTACACTTTTTGATCTAAAATTTATTTTTTTTACACTTTTTTATCTCACCCCACGGCAAGTGTTGAAACTTCCGCGGAATATTCCGCGGGAATATGCCAATATGCCAAAAAGTGTAAAACCCGTAAAGTTTGGGTAGGTAAGTGTAATTTTTTTTTTGTTCCAATCAGTGTGAAAACTCGCAAAGTTTGGGTAGGTAATGGTCTTTACCCCCTGACTTAAGATATGAAGGGTAACTTTGTCCAAAAAGTTATAATGTTTAAGTTTTTTTCGTATAAAAAGTTTGGAAAATGAAATATTGAGATTGAAAAGTACCTTCATGAAATTTTGGATATAAAAATTTATTTTAGGATGATTTTGATAATTTTTCCAAAATTTTAACTAATTAGGAAAAAAAATCGCTTATGCATTATTAAAATGTCATTTTAGTGCAATATATGATCGCACTTGTGGCAATTAAGAAAAGACGTAGATTCTCCCCATTTGTAGACCTTTGAGCACTTCGTTTTAATTCTAAAAATGTTTGCACTCATAACTTACACTTTTAATTTTTTTTCACAGAATAATCCCTGATAACATTTCCAGCGGAACATTTAGTCAGAGATTGTCAAATACTTTGAGATTTGTGCACTTGTCCCCTAATCATTAAAAAATTGTGCACTTCGTCCACTGAATCCTCATTTTGATTGAATAAAGTAGAATATTTTATCAAAATATTATCATGTACTAAATTCTTGCAATATACGTTGATGTTGTAATCAAACCTGCATTATATATTGACATGTCAAACAATTCAAGTTGTTTTGTACTTAAAAATGATATTTATAATTTTTTTTAAATCATTGATGTAGGAGAAAACTAGAGTAAAAAATCTACAGTGTCAGAATGCCCACAAAATTCGCACGGTCATAACAAAACGACAATCTGAACCAAAAGCATGCCAAGTGTGTTGGCATTTTTTAGCCATCTTAGGTCATTTAAGGCCTCAAATTGGTATTTTCATGTTTCGCGGGGGTATTTTCATAATTTTCGTATTCTTTTGAGTTTTTCTGTTTTTCCCTTTAATTTTTGTTTTTTCCTCATTGCTGAATAATTTTGGAATTGAATAATATTTTCTCTCTGAGAACTCTAGCTACTTTGGCTATTTATGAGAAAATCCTCGTGGTAAGATTTTCTTCTTCATTTACATATTCCTATGAGTCAAACATGCATAAATATATAATAATCATTTAGCTTATAAGTATAAAATTATTGAAACTGAATGGAATGTCCATATATATATATATATGAATGCCACAAGTCAAAATTTTGAAACATTCCACTTTATTCATTCTAAATATGAGCGGGTAAAAGTGCACAAATTTAAATAATTGAAATCACATTGAAGTCAGTTTAACAAGTAATTACACATAATTGATAGATTTAATAAAATAAATATTAAAGAACAAAATGATTGATAATTATCATTATTAAGAGAAAACTTATGAAAAAGTTAGTTTCTTGTACGAATCTAAATTATATCGATAATTACCTTATCTTAAATTTTAGTATTTTAAAGGTGGATAAAGTTTGACAAATCTATCCACAGATATTTGTTTACTTAAATATAATATTGTGTTCAATTTTACATAAAATAGGATAACAATGTTTTATTTATTTACCATGCATGTAAAAAATAAATATATGATATTAATTGCAGGAAGCATTCCAATCCAAAATCCAAAAATAGCGAATTCTCGGATATCGTAGGATTAGCTGTCACTGAACCTGTTTCCATCTCTTCAATACTCTCTCTGCACTGCAACGTCCTTCTAAACGCCAAAATAACCCAACCCCTTCACCAAACAATACATACATCTGTAGTATATATAAATATATCCCAATCCCCCATGCAAAACCCCAATAACACATTCTAATAATAAAACACAAATCCTCCAATTTTTGAAAATAAAAAAAAAGATTCCCATCTCTCTCCCTGCCATTCCATGCATAGCCCTGAATCTGATCATCATGAGTTGTGTGATTGTATTGGGGAGGAGAGTTCAATCGATCTGAAGTCCGATGTAGACACAACGGTTCACGTCGGCGGAATCCATCGACGGAGGAGGAGGAGGGCGGCGGAGGCGGCAGAGAAGGAGTACCCGCCGCCGATCCCGTGGCTGGCACGGACGGAGAATCTGCCGTCGCACATGCCGTGGGTGATGAAGAAATACTACACGAGCGATGGAAGGTTAATTATCAAAGAAGAAAAAGTGAAGCGGCATGAGTATTTCCAGGCCCACCGCTCCAATGGACGCCTCCTACTGAATCTTGTCGCCGTCCAGGAAGGCTGTAAAGAACGTCGTCATGCCGGGGAACAAGTTGATGACGATCCTGCAGGCAATCCATCAGAGGTAGTAATCAACGGCGAGGATCAGGAGATCCGTGTTCAAACGGTGGATAAAACGCTACCGGAATGCTATAGATCATGTAATGGCAGCATTGGAGGAAACCCTTGCGGTGGATTTGGGATGGCGGTGCCAGCGTTTACGCCGCCACTTCATACATAAACATATTCACTATTTTTTTTTTTTATGTTTTTTTTACTTTCTCAATTTATTCTTTTTTTTTTTTTAGTGTATGTCCTCTTAATTTAGAATTTGAACATTGTGGAAATGAGGCTTTTTTTTTTTTTTTGAAATGGAACCATATTAAATTAAGTGGATGCTAACTCAGCATCTAGGAGCAAAATCCGGGGGCAAAAGTCCTTCCACGTAACCAAAATCAAAAGCAAATCTAGCGACAATGCGCAACCGAATTAGCTAAGACTCTGATATTTGATATTCATTTTCACTTCAAAATTAAAACTGAGCTCTTGTAGTAAATAAAAACCTTAAGTAGGGAAAAATAAAAGGGAAAATCACAAATAGACCCCCTCACGTATTGTGTAATTATAAAAACTTTCCATCACTTACTGAAAATTACCAACACACTTTCTTAGTGAGTCTATTTGTAAGGTTTACATGGATAAAGTTGGAAGAATTATTACACATAGGGGGTGCAATTGTAAGAAATCCGTAACATGAGGGGGTGTGTTGGTAATTTTAATTTTCCAATAAGTGAGAGGGAGTTTTTGTAATTACACAATAAATGAGGTCTGTGTGTAATTTTTCCAAAATAAAATCAAAAAACGTCTATATAGGAATACCGATTAATTTAATAGGGGAATTATCTTGTATCGTTATATTACAGGATAAGATAATAATTTTCCATGCTTGGTATTTGTATTATTCAAACTTATACATACCATTTTATATTATTCTATATTCATATTTAGTTTAGTTGTTGAGAGTCCTTTGCAATTTTTAAAACCTAAATATTTCTGAACTTGTTACGGAATTTTATTAAGTGCTTAGATTTAATCAGTAAAATTATCGAAATCAAAGATGGCATGCCTCCTTTTTAGGGTAATTTGGTGGCATGTACTCTCTTTACCATAATGTATGTGGGAAATAATATAATAATTAATTTTGGAAGGATATCTGGAAAGTTTATCTTAGGAATGAAAGCGAAACGTTGGTTCTATTTAAGATTACAAATAAACAAAAGTTCTTTTTGATTTTATGATTTCCAGCACATATTTCCCCTTGTAAATAAGGAACGGCATAATTATTGACTACTAATGTGGAAATTTGACAGCACGTTACAGATGGGTACACAGTAAGTTTGAATGAAATATTACTAGTAATTAACCTGCCCGTTTTGATATGGAAAAGGATTGAGATTAAGGGTTACGTTATAATTAATAAGCTCCATGATTTGTCTTTTCTTTTCTTTTTTGGTATTTAAATTAGGGTACGAAAGATTGGCGTAACAATTCCACTAGGAATGGTTATGAAAGTGTTTTTATGCCGAAAAACATTGAGATTAAGCTATAGTTATGGCCTGTCTACTCGAAGCGTCCGTCACTTTCATTCTAACAAAATACAAATTGATTGAGCTCATCCACCACAACACATGATCAAATTTACTGTCATATATAAACAAGTTTGTATTCAAGGTGTCGGAAATTTATAACATATAACATGCGATAAATTAGGGTACGAAAGATTGGCGTAACAATCCCACTAGGAATGGTTATGAAAGTGTTTTTATGCCGAAAAACATTGAGATTAAGCTATAGTTATGGCCTGTCTACTCGAAGCGTCCGTCACTTTCATTCTAACAAAATACAAATTGATTGAGCTCATCCACCACAACACATGATCAAATTTACTGTCATATATAAACAAGTTTGTATTCAAGGTGTCGGAAATTTATAACATATAACATGCGAATTCGATATATAAACACTTACAGAATTCGGATCTTTACTTGGTTGTTTCACACTTCTTCCACACGGCTTCGACGCTCCATAAGGTCTGCAATCTCAATCACGGGGAGAGAGATGACTATCCACAATCCAAGAACTTCAAATGGTGAATCTTCTTTGTCGAATTACACCAAAATATGATTTTCATGCCATTGCATTTTACCCCTCCATTTTGCTGCGAATTTTCAGTTATCTTTCTTGTTCTATTTTTCTTATTTCAAACATAAGAAATACTTCTGAGAGAGGGAGGGAGTTGGGGTAGTTTTATCCTACAAAAAAAACTACTCCCTCCTTTTCTTTCTTTCAAATTAATATGGGTAGGGTCAAGCCCTCATTGGCGACCCATGACCCATATCCAATTTCCAACATCTCCCACTCGCACATGAGGGCTAGACATACATCTGGTGTAACCGTAACAACATATTCACAATTTCATACAAGCAAATGGATCGTGTGACCAGCGAGCATATATGATGAGCTTCGAGCTATACACCGGTTAAGGATATATAGCAACTCAATATCGAATAATATGAGGACAACTTCTCGCTATACCCCAGACATCTTTTTACTACACAAGTCAACGTATCTCTTGTCCCTCAAACAATATTCAAGAGCATACTTGACTTCTATTTAATTCTATGTATTCACCATTATGTTTAAAACACTAAGTTCGACATAATTGGCCGGCCTGTGAATACAAAATACGTGTCAGACAAAGTTAATCTTCCTTTCCCACTAGAATATCTCTCAACTATATTATAGCTGCTTTCCTAGACATATACCGCATTGCCGAATCATTCATGGCTATTGGTAATATGCTAAAGTAGCAACACTAAAATAAAGCTTTAAGAAATAGTTGAAAGTCATAAGGGTATAATTTAGGTTACATAAACCTTTGAGTCTCACACAATGAGAAAGCAGGGATTTTTCTCATTATTCCAACGGTCATATAGCACACGCGGTATGAAACACATGCTACAGTGTTTTTCTTCCTATTTGGAAGCGTATGTCATGATTCAAATCAAATACATTGTACAGATCTTAGTTCAAGTGTATCTCAACACGTAACTTGAGTTTTCTTCTTGTTCGTCTTCCTTTAATAACAATCTCAAGAAAACTCACATCTGGCTTCTAGATAAGTCAATGGATGGTGGGAATCCATTTCGATTACATAAATTCATAACAGTAATCTTATCTTGATTATCAATCAAGGCGACATCATTTCTACGTATGATTTCGTGTGCCACAAAATTAAAAATGTCTCATCTCTACACATTACTCAATGTCAGAGGCGATTGCTTGTGTGAGAGAGCCAATCTCAACTTATCAGACATACCTTTAGACATCGAGTGCATATCATCACATACATGCTTAGAAAGCACATCACTCAAATGTCAAACATTTATGGGCATAAATCTCTATGAACATCCTTTAGTTCAAAAGGAGATCACATTTTACGCAATTCTAGAGATCTAACTTGACCAACAAATATATCTCTAGGCTAAGGCCAGGCACTAACTTTAGCCACTTCTAAATGCGTATACATTTATTGTAAAACCACTCATTGGTTTACAATGATATCTCTCACAAAATTATATTGTGTGTCGATGTTCGATTTTACAGCAATGGGTCAATAATAAGACCTTTATGTAAGCATTAGCTAGCTGTTTATCACAATATATATATACACATATATAATCACAGCTCCCACATAACTTCGTACAACTCCCACATGCTATAAAACAAATTCAACCAAACATTATCCCACACTGCAAATATACATGCCACAAATTAAATTTTATTTGTGTACAAATGCGACATAAGTTTGCTTCTTGCTACTTCTTGAGTCAGCATTGTAAATAGAAGCAAATTCAGAGGCAGACTCACACTTATCCAAATCCCCTCCTCAAGTCCACGTATGTATATTCTTTCGACAACTTTCCTCCATACTAAGGAAATCATTTGCAGTGTTTACCAGCTATTGTCCAATACGTCATACTAGAATTGGACAATACCTTATGACCCATGGCATATCAAGTATTGGAGCGAGTACAAGTACAAGTCACATTGTACTTCAAGATAAAAAAAAATGAACAACTATTGGAATATGGTGGTCTAGACTTTTGTATTTGGACTTTCTGGACACATTTCGAGGATACAACTTTATACTATAGGAGTATTGATGAGCTTATAAGTATCCATTATGAAATCATACTATAGAAAACTCTAACATGGATCTTGACACTGAGCAAGATTCATCATTAACGATTTACATGGATTATGACCTCAAATCAAATACTTTACTCATCATGTCCTCTACTTCATAAGTTAAAGAAAAAAATATTCTCAATGGCTTAATGTACTCCTTCTCATCTCAGCTAATAAGACATTACCAATAAAGAGATAGAATTTCAAGCATGTTAATGAACTTACGGACATCAAAATAATGGTCTACATCTATGAAGATGAAAACACATGTATAAGATCATGTATTCTTAAAATCTCATACTCCATTATTTTGAAGACAAATTCCAGTCACCAAAGGTTATAAGTTCACAGACTTTACCTGCTGACCGTTGTCTCTGGAATCCTCAAGGTATTCCCATGCATATCCTTTTAATTACATCTCTATCAAGAAATGTAGTCTCGTGTTCATTTAGATATAATTCTAAATGTCAAATGTCCATAATAACCAAGAAAGTATAATAAACAAAAAAATATCACCTCCAGCAATAAACACACATAAGTATATATATACCATTTGCCACTGGGTGAGCTTTGTACCTCGAAATCTAAATATCAACATCTTAGTAGATTTCGAGAACACATAAAATTCTCAATATCCTCACGTTTGATGTTGAACCATCATCCAAACTTGGTTTGATTATATACAATTAGGTGACTACGACATACTCATAACACTATAACTAAGAGAAACTATGCAACTCAAATCTTTAAACCATGTGAAAGTCGAAATACCACATTTTGGCTACGACCTTACCACGAGGGCAATTGCTGCCACACAGACAACTATCCCCTCCTCAGCAATTGTCACGAGTTATTGGTGTCACACATGTTTATAGATTTAGTAATTTCTATAAATATTCTTTCATTGCATTAATTCAGCTTTATCAGATAATAGAACATGACAGAGTCTTACTATATTAGATTCTATCTTATCTTCCGGAGAATATTTTGTGTTTGCACAAAATTTGAATTCAACTAACTTGATCACTACGATAAATTTACTCCCACTCAAATTTGGGAACACGATTCTCATAAGTGATCTATAAGGCACGTAGCCATTATTAGAATTAGTAAATTTAAGCAAATATCACAAAATTATAATTCGAGTTTTACTTAATCACTTTGATAAATATGCTCCCACTCAAATTCGGGAACACAATTCTCTTAAGTGATCTGTAAGGTTCAAACCCACTATACGAATCATTAAATCTGACTTGAGGTTTAGCAATTACAAGATTCTGCATCCAAATAAAACTTCTCCGGACATTCTGTGATTTACTAATTTTCCACCGCATCATGTTCACTTAGAACACATACACCTTAGATCATTTGCGTATCTCCGAGATACAGATACATTGTTCCTTTGAATTTAACCTCTCAAAGATAAATTCATAAGTTTGATTCTCTCATAATTTTCAAAGAAACATTCTAACGTTTCATATTAGGAGAAATCAAAATAGACAAGATCAATGTATGTAAAGGAGTAATGGAATACGAGGTTCATTTTTCCAACCTCCATATTAATTAAATCACAGAAGTCTAACAAAATTAACTGCACTGAAAGGTCAACTTATTCATCTCCGAATTGTCACATGTGATTTACCACAGGTTGACAACTACCTACGAAGGTTATTCAGAGAGTTTCTCTTACTAGCTTAGTGTCTTAGTTCATTATGACTTAACCAAGTATGCAAAAAAAAATAAAAAAAAATTGCATACATGGTTGTTCACATTACTTAATGAGCACATATTCACCCTCAAACCATGCAAGAAAGAACATATCTAGCACCACTTTTTGTATCTATTCTATAGATACTAACCAAGTCTAAAACTCAAATCCAAGAGTAATACAATCTCAGGAGAACAATCCAGAAGACCAACTTCCAATGATTCTTTTAGAATTTCAAACGCTTTTTTAATTGGTTTCACATAACCATAAACCTAAATCCATATAGGACAAGATTTAGTATCTTAGTGCTTAATATGTGAGATGCACTATATAAGCGTCTATAAGTGCTATGTTTTCAACTCAGTGCATACATGAGTAAAATTGACCAAAAGTATATCAATATAGCACTTTTACCTTTAGCCCACTACTATTCACATTAGTGGTTAAGTTTGCTCTCCTTAGATTCATCATATGTCTCTTTCATGACTTTTCCTTTGTTCTAATCTCATTTAATGTAAGAATCTCAAATTCTTTTTAAAACAGATCAGCCACAAAGTCCTAAGTCATTATCATAGAATCAATAAGCCTCTTATGTACAAAACACAAAATGGCTAACACTGACTATGAAAGTCTTTTCATAAATAGAAGACTTGACCTTAGATGTCTTCATTATTAGAAAGAGATTCTACAAAACTTGAACTCATCACTTCTCATAAGAGAAGTCATTGTATGTTGACTTTAATTTCTAATAGTATTCGGCATTACCCTCAAAAAGAGCGACTCATTTTTCTCTTATTTAGGGTATACTTCTAATCATCAAATACTAAAGTCAACAATCCCAATTCAGTTCAATTTTACGAATGTATTACTCATTTGGTCCAGTTATAGATCAATAGTATGATTTCTCATTCGCATATGAGATCATATATCATACAATTCACAAAGATATCATAAGTAGTGGACATTGCTTTCCACTTATGATAAACTCATTGATCTTTTATATTGAGTAGGAAGACTCACTATAAGTCTTACATGATTTGGTTATTACCCTCTAGAGTATCTAATTCGATTTTACATATTCCAAAATATTATGAAACTACGTGTCATAATTTCTACTAATTAGTACTCATCTAGTACTATTCTTAAAATCTCAATACTCACGAGATTTTGGTTGCCATGGTCATACTAGAGATATCATACATGCCCATCTATTCAACTCTGATTTCATACTAAGCAAATTAACATTTATGACAATTCACCATAATGTACAGATTCGAAAAGTCACGTAGTGCCCAATCATCATCCGTGTCAAAATGTTCATTATCACAAATTTAATTTCCTAGTAAAAAACTCTCATAAAGTTCTAGGTAAGATTCAATTCACTTGAATCAACCTTCGAACTCCCACTTAATTTCATAATAAGTAACATACCATGTTACACAAGAAAAAAACACATCTAGCATGTATATGTACATCACCAAAACTCAATGTCATATTAAAAACCGACATTGCATATTTCATAAATATATGCACATGAGCTACAAGAAAACAACATATATGTATCATAAACAAATATACATGCTACAAGAAAATAACTTCACAAGGCAGATGATTGACTAGCATAACGAGTTCTAAGTATTCTATACATATGAGAAACCATATTAACCATCCCATTCGAGAGTCTGTTTCTAGGAGCGAATTTCAAAAAAGACGTCGAGGACCATTATTCATCCTCAAAGATAATAATTTCCTCGTCTTGAATTCCAGCTCTCTCTCTTTCCACACTTTAACCAATAAAGACTTCAAGAGACGTAGATCTCTGTCTTTATTTTCAGAGTAAAACCTATCAAATTCACCTCTCCAAAACTTAGTTAGAGAATTTCTCCTTTAATTCTCTTTCTCGGTCCGGACCACCAAAATAATGACCCAAATGAAGTAGCTCTTTGTACTTCATTTTCATTATCTTAAAATGTTTACACAAAGAATGCTCGGGGCGCATTCTATAATGCCCCAGCAATTCTAACTTTGCCAAATGCACACGAGTTCTTCTCGCTCTAATTCCCCTCCGGAGGATGTTAAAAGTAAATTGGGATCTCGCCATCTATGGAAATAAAATAATAAAAAATTATTATTAGATTGGGCACGAAGCCAATCATAATACTTTATATGATTCGAAGATTTTAACACTTTCAAAAAAAATAATTATGCTCAAACAATTTTAATTTTGGAAAAAACAATTCCAAATTCATTTAACAAAAAATGAGCATAATATTAAAAAGTGTTCAAAACTCTTCCTTTAGGTAGCCAAGGCATGAGAAACAATTTCAGAAAATTAATTAAAAAAAATTTCAGAATTTTTCTTGTCCAAAAAATATTTTTCTATCATTTTTCATCATTTTTAATTTCGAAAATCAAAGAAAAATATTTTTTTCCTTCGAAAAATTCATTTTAAATATCCACAAATTCCCAAAATAGATTTCTGACCGTATAGAAATTTTTCCGGCCACAAAACGGCCAAGGGAGGTCACGCACGTGCCCCACGCGCCACCCAGGCGCTTGGGCGCGTGTGACAGCGGCGGCGCGTGTTCCCTTCGTTTTCCGGCTTAGAAATTTTGGCTACCCCCCCCATTTTTGACTATAACGAATCCAACGGTGGTCTCGGTTTTGTTTTCCGAGCAGTCGAAGATAAGGAGTGGTTTTCACTCTCCGTACGCGCGAGTGAGATTGGTCATCGGTTACTGTTCATCGTCTTCTTTAGTAATTTCAGAATTTCAGAATCATCCTTGTGCGATCATAACTTTGAGAGGCTATATCTCTCTCATTTCTAATCCGTTTTGAACATGCGATATATGGTTGGAAAGCCCTTGAGATAAGGATTCTAACCATATAAAATATACACAAAAAACATCAACAAAACGGGGTTCAAATCACGTTTAAAGTCACTGAAAAAATCACCATAATTAGACCCATATCTTACATAAAAACGGGAAACATGGTAAAACATCATTTCAAGCCATAAATATATCACATTTTCGTGTGAAAGCAAGTCTAGAATACAACCAAACTCGCTCTGATACCAATGTCGGAAATTTATAACATATAACATGCGAATTCGATATATAAACACTTACAGAATTCGGATTTTTACTTGGTTGTTTCACACTTCTTCCACACGGCTTCGACGTTCCATAAGGTCTGCAATCTCAATCACGGAGAGAGAGATGACTATCCACAATCCAAAATCTTCAAATGGTGAATCTTCTTTGTCGAATTACACCAAAATATGATTTTCATGCCATTGCATTTTACCCCTCCATTTTGCTGCGAATTTTCAGTTATCTTTCTTGTTCTATTTTTCTTATTTCAAACATAAGAAATACTTCTGAGAGAGGGAGGGAGTTGGGGTAGTTTTATCCTACAAAAAAACTACTCCCTCCTTTTCTTTCTTTCAAATTAATATGGGTAGGGTCAAGCCCTCATGGGCGACCCATGACCCATATCCAATTTCCAACACAAGGGGTTATATCTGAATATGAATACTAGATCATGCGTATATAGAGGAAATATTCCTCTTCATCCATTTTTTTTTAACTGAAAGCATAAATTATATATTAAAGGAGCCTGCTGTTTACACTTAAAAAATTAAATGGGTTTTTCAAATTAAAAAGCCCGAACGGCCCAGTAAGTGCAGGATAATGGGTCTGAAAATAAAAGAAATGAACCCATTAAAATTCAGCCTTTATGAATCAGAGACTCGGGCCCAAAGAAGTCAATTGGAAGACCTGGAAACAAGCTCGAAGAATGAGGAGTCCGCCCAAGAAGGAGACACACCAAAACAAAAGATTTTGAAAGGCAGTTATGAGCAGTTGCCGAAGACAAGGAAAGTGGGTTCATGAAGCAGGAATATATACAAGTTAAGAAGAAAAAAAAGAGAGACAATCACAATCCCAACTCTACGTTGTTTATTTTCTTAGAACTAGTTCTAGCCTTAGGAGTAGTTTGGACAGTAATTTAGGAGTAATTTAGAATAGCAAGGAGTTGGCACATTTTCTCTTCTGAAAGCTTGTGTTTGTAAACATCCGATCGAAAGATTCTCATGGAGGTATAAAATTATATTTTTTTAGATTTAAATATTTGATAGATAGTTTTTATCTTGACTTGAATTTTTCTTTCATCTTATTATTGTATTCGAAAACAATAATCATCATATAATTTAAGACTTGAACCACCAAATAGCGTATCGAATGCAGGGATTGAAAGATAATCTCGAGTGATAGATTATCACGGGGCTCGAAACGAATAATCGGATCCATCTCATTCGTATTTTTTTTATCACGAAACAAATTTTTGGCGACCACAGTGGGAGTCGTTTTTCATAATCGATATCCTAATCTCTCCGAAAGTAATATAAAATATAATAAATAATGTCAGAGAAGTCAGCCAGAGACGATTTCGGTGAGGATTTTGATGCTCAACCGATTTCGAAACAGACTTTAGCAGGTGCTCGAGAAAATCAAAGAAAAGAGTTTGACGGTTAGTATCGAGCACTGGCTCAAGAGTCTGCCCGAATATTCATGTCAATTATATAGGATATTGTTGTGAGTACTCGAGATGGGCTTGCTCAAGAGGTCACCCGGGTAACAACGGAGTTGGGTGAAATATTTAATCAAACATGCGACGTTTTTTCGAACATGATAAACGCTCAAGTAGTTTTGTCACTCGAGCCCTTAATAAACAACATAATATTTTAATAGAAAAAGTATCCCAGTTAGTGTCAGTCGAACCAAGGACTCAAAATAGATACATTAACCCAAATGAGATCCCATTAAGTTATCCTCGAGAGGCTCGACCTCGAAACAGCCAATTCGAATTTGGTCAAACTTCAAATCCTTTACCTCTCGAAGAACAGAATAATACGAGTCAACAAAACGTATAACCTGACTCCACATCCTAATTTACAGAATGTAAATTCAAATCAGTTTAATTCTCAACTTGTGAGGCCTAATTTTCCTATACCGCCAAGCGGTCAGGGACAAATGCTAACCGGATATACCCCGAATGTTAGTTTTGGAAATTTCGAACCAAATGTCAGTTTTGCTCAAGGGCAGTATGCCGGGGGGCAAAACCAACAACAAGGTCAAAACTACCCGGGAGATTCGAACATCCCTTTTAATGCAGGACACCAAAATTTTCAAGGTTTCCAAACCAATCAAAACCTTACTTTTATTCCGAATAACTTTCAAATCCCATATGCTGGGGGGCAAGCTATGTCCAACGTCTATATGGGGGGTAACATGGGACAACAAGTCCAAGACCCTTTTCAAAATCAAGTCGAATTGGCTATTGAAAGAATGTATGGTCTAGGTTTTCGAAGAAACCAATGTTTAATTCCAGGAAAACCTTACCCTGATTCGGTAGACCAAAATTTCCCTTTCTCATGAACATATAAAATCCCAAATTTTACATTAAATTCAGGAGACGATAATGTGTCAGCGTTAGAACATTTATCTTGATTTACCCGCCAATGTCGAGAGGCAATCGATCAAGATTATCTCAAATTAAGACTGTTCCCTAGTTCTTTAACTGGGTCAGCTTTTAATTGGTATATTAATTTGTCACCTAACTCGATACACACTTGGTATGAAATGCAATTTCAATTCCAAAATCATTTTTCTTGAATTAACCCAAGGATATCAATGAGTGATCAGGCAAAATACAAGGGAGTCGATAGAAGAATTCTTAGCACGATTTAAAAAGGCTAGAGTTAAGTGTCAATTAAATATCCTAGAGTCTTAGTTTGTTCAAATAGCTCAGCAGAATATGTCCTTCGAGTATAGAATAAAGTTGGATGGGATGATATTTCATGATTTTAGAAGCTTAGCTAAGAACACAACAAGATACAAAAATATGTTAAAAAAAGAAAGTCTAAGAAAACATCAGGGCTTTAATACTTTCGAAGTAGGAGTCCCATGGGAATTTGAGGATGCCTATGAAATCGACTTAGCAGAATTCATAAGAGGACCTCCCTTCCAATGTGGGGCCCTTGAAAAGAAAGAATGTGTAGCTACTAGTTCTTTACAATAAAATAAAAGAATAGAAGTATACCTTCGATGTACAAAAAACAGAACAAATTTTTGATTGGTTATTGGCTAATAAAAAACTTAGGTTTGAAGGAAAACATCGAATCCCATCAAAAGAAGAAATCAAAGGCAAGCCATACTGTAAAAGGCATAATGCCTTGTCACACGAAACTAATGAGTGTATTATGTTCCGAAATTTAATACAAGAAAAATTAAACTCGAAGGAAATTATTTTCCCCGATAGTCAAAAAATGAATATTGATGAGGAACCATTTCCCATTTTAAATTTCGAAATAAATACTGTTGAGGTTGACATTTTTGAAACTTTTGATCTGCAGGTTTCCAGGGAAGCTAAGTTGGCGAATCGAACGTTCAATAGGCTGATAGACGAAGGAATCTTGATCTTCCCCAAAGTGAAAGATGAGGGAGTCGAGAACATGTGCAAATGGCACATGAATACTATGCACACCACCGACCAATGTCAAATATTTAGGCGTTTAGTAGCAAAACAACTCGAAAAAGGGACGATAATCCTGTCAGGGATTGAAAAAAGAGTCTTGGATTTCGACCAAGATGGAAAGCTAAAGGAAAAAGAGTCGGAAATCAATCCGACCCCATTGGCTAGAGGGAGTAATGAGAAGACTTACAAGGAAGCACTCGAAACAAAGGCTATGATACCCCCTAAAGTGGTGGCGAATTTGGTAAAGTTGCAAAAAGCACGTTGTGCTAACTGCTCAGATATCTTTCACTTTGAACTGGTGAGGCTTCAGGTCATCCCGAATGACCCGAATTGGATTCCAGCATATCAGCGAGATTGGAATAAAATACAGAGACATGAGACTAGTGACCAATTCCTCGGACCAATGCCTTACAATAGGCATTTTCGAGGAAGGGGAGGAAGAGGTTTTGGAAGGTTTGCACAAGCCAGTAGAGATTCACCCTTTAATCGTCTAGGCGGAGGCAAAGTTCAGTTAGAAAGAAAGAGAGATAACCACCCTAAGGTTATCGCACAACAGGTAGCTTATTCTCGAGCTGCAGTGGCAATCGAAATGCAGCAAGAGGCGGTGATAGCCAATCTTTGAATCGAAGAAGAGGCTTTGAGCAAGGGATTGTTGAAAGCGAAAGTAGGAGAAAAATCAGGTCAGAATAGTGAATTTGAAAGAGACATGGATCAACTAAGTGATCAAATGAGGGAAGCTCGTTTAAAAGCCAAGGGAGTAAGAATTGAGGACGATGATAATCTCGGTGACTTCGAATACGAGGATGATTTGGATATACTGTTAGGAGATGCACTGCATGAGGAGTCGACAAATGAAGTTGAATTGAAAGCAAAGGAGACATTTGTGAAAAGGGCCCTACCACTCGAGGAGGACAAGGACGTTAACATGGTGACTATATTGCCAGCAGCGTTTGCCACTGATGAAGAAAAAATGGATGAGGAGGAAGAAATGCTCAAGATAATGACTACCCCAGAAAAAGGTAACCCTTTCTATTTTGAAATGTCCAGTCACAAATCATTCGAAGATGATGTTGAGAATGAACAATTGATTAAAATGTTGTTTTCGAAAGAAAAGATTAACAACAATCATATGAGACCGTAATTCATGGAAGCCGAAATCGAAGGCATCACAATTAATAAGGTTTTGATTGATAATGGTGCTACTGTTAATATTTTACTCGAAAAAACATTGACAAAATTAGAAAAAAGTTCAAAAGATTTAGTAGCTGCTGACGTAGCAGTTTATGATTTCTCGGGGCAAGCAACTAAGGTTTTAGGAGTTCTGCCATGTCGAGTAAAAATTAGGACTCATAGTTCTTACTCGGCATTCTTTGTGGTGAAAACGATCATTATCATTTAATGCATTGTTAGGAAGAGATTGGATACATCAAAATTATTGTATCCCTTCGACTTTACATCAAGTTTTGATTTGTTGGAATGGCCATAAGTTCGAAGTGGTTAAGGCTGAAAAGAGTTCTTATTTATAGATACTCAAATTGTGAATGCCAGGTACCAAGCCGAAAGACTAGAAGAAGAAAGTGATTTAACTCTAGGAAGCCCAGTCATCGAAAAGGCGGGACAGGAAGACAAAGAGAAAAGTGTTGAAGCAAGTAAAGTCGAAGATCGGTCTACGCTCGAGATAGATGTAAAGTTAGTCCAAGTCGAATTAGGGCAATGACAGGAATGTCTAGTTTAAACAATTGTTTTGATTAAGTAATGGACAAGTTGGAACAGAATGATGTAATTAACAATGTATTTTGAAGGTTAATTATCGAAAGAATTAACTTAAAATTATTTGATTATTGCAATAACCATTTCGAACTGTGTAATTCGAGCTCGAGCTTAAATTTGATCGAACATCGGGATAACAATTCGGATGAAATAATTGAACAGGGAATTGTAGAACCAGATGAAGATATCAGAAAAGATATCTGAGATCTTTTAGAGGAAATTAATCTTGAAACTATTGAAAATCCAAGAGTGACTTACATAAGTTCAAAATTGGAACAAAAGGAAAAGGAAGAATTAATCAAAATATTGCATTAGTTCAAAGATTGATGTGCCTGGGCACATCACGAAATGCCGGGAGTCAATATGGCCATAGCCCGACATGAACTACCAATTAAACCTAGTTTTAAACCAATAATACAAGCACCACGTCGATTATCACCCGATTTAATGGGCGCGATCAAAGATGAGATTGAGAAATTAGTTGAAGCTAAGTTTATCAGACTGGCTAGGTATGTCGTATGTCGAGTGGCTAGCAAATATTGTTCTGGTAATTAAAAAGAATGGTAAAGTGCGGGTCTGTATCGATTTTAGAGACCTAAACAAAGCTACGCCAAAAGATGAATATCCAATGCTAATGGAACATATTTTAATCGATGCACCTTCCAGATATAAATTGATGTCATTTATGGATGGATACTCGGGATATTATCAATTGAAAATTTCCGAAGTAGACAAAAATAAAACAGCATTCCGATGTCCAGGTTCTATTGGAACTTTCGAATGGATAGTCATGCCTTTAGGTTTGAAGAATGTCGGGGTGACATATCGAAGGACCATGAATTATATGTTTCATGATTTTATCGGCAAATCATTAGAAGTGTATATTGGTCGAAGCCTTCCAACGAATGAGGCATTTTAATTTAAAAATGAACCCTTTGAAGTGTGCTTTCGGTGTAGAAGCTGGAAATTTTCTGGAATTTCTGAGCCATAATCAAGGCATTGAGGTGGATCTAAACAAAGCCAAAGCTATTTTGGAAGCCAAACCCCCAGGAAATAAAAAAAAATTATAGCGTTTCTTAGGACAAGTCAATTTCCTAAGAAGATTTATAGTTAATTTGGCTGGGAAAATAGAAGCATTCTCACCCCTCTTACGTCTAAAAGACAAGGATGAGTTTATTTGGGGAGGAAAGCAGGAAGAAGCTTTTACAACTATCAAGAAATATTTGACTCAACCTCCAGTATTAATTTCCCCTCGAAAGGGAAAGAAGTTGAGACTCTACATATTTGCAACTGACTGCTCGATTGGTTGTCTCCTAGTACAAGAAAATGATAGAGGTTACGAACAGGCCGTATTTTATCTAAGTAGATTACTGAATGAGACTGAGAAAAGATACACTTCAATCGAAAAATGGTGTCTTAGTCTTTATTTTGCATCAGTTAAATTGAGACACTATTTTGCTACAAATTCTATCGAAGTGATGTCCCCAACCGATGTTATTAAATTTATGATTAATCAACCCTTGGTGAAAGGTAGGTTAAGTAAATGGAGCCTCTGTTTACTCCAGTTTGACTTAGTCTATGTACCTCAAAAGGCTATGAAAGGGCAGGTATTGGCTGATTTCTTGGCTGATCATCCTCCGATGAGCGAAAACAAGTTAGAAAGAAATCGAATTTATAAATATAGTTCCTTGGATTTTATACTTCGATGGGTTGAGCACTAGGGACAGTGCCGGAATAGGGATATATATTATATCTCCATCAAAATTAATTACCAAAATGTGTGCAAAGATCGAAGGAGATTGTACAAATAATAGAGCAGAATACGAAGCTCTTATCTTGGGTTTAGAGGTATTACTTGATGTGGGTGCTAAAGATATCGAAGTAAAGGGAGACTCCCAGTTAATTGTAAATCAGGTGAAAGGGACGTTCAAATGCATAACCCATTATCAATAGCCTCATATGCTCGAGTGCATGAATTAATTAGACTTTTTGAATCGGTGAAAATCACTTATGTGCCAAGGGAAAAGAACCAAATATCCAATGATTTTGCTCAGTAAGCATCAAGATATAAAATTGATCCTGATATGCTTGAATCGACTATTCAACTCGAACTTAGGATTTTGTTGCCTTTCGAACAAAGGACATTGCAGATAAACAAAATTGATATTTTGAAAGAAAAAGAGGACTGGCGCCTCGAAATCATTGATTATCTGAAAAATCCAGCTAAGGGAGGATTTTTGAATAGATTAAAATTAATGGCTCATCATTATTTTTATGATGGAAAAGAGCTATATAGAAAAGACTCAAGGAGTTTTATTAAAATGTCTCGGTTTAGAAGATGTCTTGGTTATAATGGCAGAGACGCATGAAGGAATATGCGGGGCACATCAGGCCGGACAAAAAGTGAGATGGCTAATACACAGATATGGATTTTATTGGCCTATAGTTCTACGAGGCTCCGTAAGTTATGCTAAAGGCTGTAAACAGTGTCAGAAATTTGGCAAAATATTGAGGCAACCTACAATCGAACTAAATTCTATTGTAAAGCCATGACCATTTATAGGATGGGCTATGGAAATAATTGGTGAAATCAAACCTGCTTCTTCTAAAAGGCATAGCTGCATTTTGGTAGCAACAGATTATTTTACAAAATGGGTTGAAGCCATAGCTTTCGAGAGCATCAATTCAAAACAAGTGGCTGAATTCATTAAAGAAAATATTATTACCAGATTTGGGATCCCTGAGTCTATAACATTCGATCAGGCCAAAGTTTTTAACGATACAGAGATGCCCGAATTCTTGAATCAATTGGGGATACAATTATTAAATTCAACACCATATTATGCCTAGGCAAACGGGCAGGCAGAGTCATCAAATAAATTGATTAAAGGCTGTATTTCGAAAATGATAAGCAATGACCCTAGGGGTTGGCACGAGCTGCTAATTGATACGCTGTGGGCCCTAAGAACAATAAAAAAGGATAGCTTAGGTATGTCCCCTTTTCACTTGGTATATGCCCATGAAGCTGTTATTCCGATGGAAATCAATATTAAATCTAGAAGAATTCTATAACAAACATGACTTACAGCCAAAGAATATGCTGAAAATATGAACATCGAGAAATTAGATCACGAAATGTTACAAGTAATGTCTTTGCAGCAAATTGAACTTCAGAAGAAGAAGGTTGAGAGAAGCTATAGTAAAAAAGTAAAAATGAGGTTTTTCGAAAGTGGAGACTTACTCTGGAAAATGATCTTGCCAGAGGGTTCAAAAGACCATTTTTATGGAAAATGGTCGCCTAAGTGGGAAGGGCCATTTCGAATTGCAAATAAGTTATCAGGAAATTCATTCAGACTTCGATATTTAGATGGAGCCAAATATGGAAGAGCATTGAATGCAAAATACTTAAAGAAATATACACCAAGTATATGGAAAGAAAATGAGGCAACAATATTCAAAAGATTGCCCAAAATCGGTAAAAAAAATTTACATCGAAACTAATGTTGTTAAAATTACATCGTTAAAAGATATCCTAGAACTGGATAAAATGCAAAGAATTGACTAATACTTCGAGGGCAGAATCGAAAGCATCCCTTTCAAGCAGGGCTGGCTTGACCACTTCCTTGAACTCATAGGTTAATTGAGCAATCTGGTCATTGAGGGCTACGATATCTTCTTCGACTTAATCAACCAAGTTGGCAAGTCGATCCTTTTCTGCTTGAAGGTTAGTAATTTGATCATCCAGAGCAGCAATTTGAGACAAATAATCTGCCCGAGTATTCTCCAAGACTGCAGCTCGATTTTGGAGTTGGTTTATCCTCCGAGAGTGCTTGAGAGACATCTCCTCTTCTAAAGGATTGATTCCTTGGTCCATAAAATCACGGAGGCTGGCAAGGCAAGCTTCGAATACCTGGCGGACTGCTTGAAACATAGGCAGCCATGGCTCAGTCACTCTCGAATGCGCCTTGTCAAGAAGGAAACGAAGCCTCCTCAACAAAGTAGAATCATTAGGATGATGCCTGATGTCATGAAGCGCCTCTGTTAAATCAATCATGGAGAATACAGGAGGCGCAGCATCTCCTAAAAGAATTAAAATAATAGCATAAGTGAAGAGTCAAAATTTATGCATAGAATTACAAGGAAAAAATGGAATGCTTACCTTCGAACGGGGTAAGAGTTGTGGGAACCACCAAACTCAAAGAAGATGGATCCAAAGCTAGCTCGACCAGAAGAGCCAAAGTCTGATCATGCTCGATTTCTTCAATCTGGGAAGGTGGAGCAGTGGTTCGAGGAGGGCCAGGTAGAGTCTGAAAGTGAACACCACCTAATGGGTTCATTCCAATGCCACTCAGAATGGAAGGATTAATAGAAATTGTAGTTATCCCTGTTGCAGAAGCAAAAGATAGCCGCAGCAAAGACGGCAGGTTAAGGATGGCCAAATTCTCGGGGGATAATATCCCTGCAAGAATGTTATAATATTTTCGTAAAAGAACTTTGAAAAGTTCGAATTGCAATAAGTATACGAATAATATGAATAAATTACTTGAAAGTGAAACCACTGGAGGGTTAGTGGCAACAATTGCCAGAGCATGATCATCTTTCTGTCGAATTGAGTCCTCTAGAACTGGAGGAATGGGTGCAACGTCAGTAGAAATGACTACAATGATTTTCGAAGGATACACATATTATGAAATAATAAAAATGATGAAATGATAATAAGTATCCTCGAAGAATAATTAAAAATACCTTGTGAATTTTCATCCATACCAGAGGCTCCAAAGGATCCCTGTAAATGTGGAAGTTTGCTATTCTTTCGAATGAGAGGCTGGGAATCCTCATCAGACTCTTCATCTTCCACTGTGGTTTGGGAGCTTGGGGCAGGAGGCTCTCGAATGGTAAGGGCCGCACGTTTTCGAGTAATAGGGGCTGAAACATTAGAAGGTTCAGCTCTCGACCTTGTCACCATAGAGAAACTTGTGGAAGATCTAACTCCAACAGGAAGCTCAGTTCTGGTTGTGGCTTCCGATTCCCGAAGGGCTAGGAATAACCCTCATGTGCTTGAATGAAAGGATCATCTCTTTCAAATCTCTAGCTAGATGTTAGTGCATAAGGGATGAGACAAGCATCATCCTACCAAAATAGATAGATAAATTTAATATACAAGGTAGCGAAAGAATTAAAGAAAGACAAGAAAAGATGCTTATCTGAATACCTCGACAGAAAATAGCCTCTGTTAGAGTTATGGCCTCAAATGCCATAATAGGATAAAATTATAGGCCATTATTATGTATCTAAACATTCTTGTTTTAATAAAAGCCATTTGATGTTGTTTCTGATAGGCATTTGCAAGGTTTAAATAAACAACAATTAGTCCTTGATATTAAGGTGAACATCCTACCCCCTATGGGTTAGGTAGATTGGGACTAGAAGTGTTTGATCTTTAATATCTAAATTGGTTCGCAAGTCGAAGAAAGTATTGACTGGACATCATTACTGGATATAGACTTGTATGATGTAAGTTTTTCCAGGAATTGCCAGTCCAACACTATGAGTATGATAGAGGGAACTTATATCATAGACACATCAGTTAGACTGGTGAGTTCGAACACATCTCGCATCAGTTATGTCACATGGGTTTTCACTCAATGATAAGTTGTGATAGGTACGCGTGAACCTTAGACCTGAGTAAACACGTTGAAGATGTGCTTGTGACATCAAGTCTGTCATTAGAGTAGTTAGATCCATTTCACCCGTTGGTGGGGTCGACCTCGAAGTGCGGCTTGATGGGTAAGTAGCAATCTTAACTGATTAGCAATATGGGATTTATTCTCTCATAAGTGAATGAGCAAAATATCCTATGCCGTCATGAATGAGTGAGGTCAAAAACTTTGGCCAAAGTATTAGAGATACTTATGTTGGACATGAAAGTATACTCAGTGACCTCGATTCATTATGAGCTGAGCATATAGTCAAGTCAAGTCAAGTGAGTTTGACTAAACCATGACTCTCACTTGACTGAGATATATGAATAAAGGGTTTATACTCGTACGGTATTCACAGCGTGAAAGGTTTGGAATGATTCTATACATTCGATCTCAATTGGGCTACGATGTGTGTTGGTCCCAAGTGGCATACGAAAGGGTCTAGATGGGGGGGGGGGAGGGGGGTTGAATAGACCCTGAAGTCTTTTTCGACTTCAAAAAGATTCGTATTAAAATGTTTTGGACGCTTGAAATGTAGACGCTCGACTAAGTGTTTACTTTAAATATAGACGGTTCGGTTGAGCGTTTAATGAAAGCTGTTTTATAAAGTTAACTTAGATTTTAGAATTTGAATACTACAACCAAATAGGTTTAAGCGTTCACTTCTTTAATCAGTGTTAGCACAACAGAATGATTTTGAAGTCTTCCTTTTTGAAAGCTTTAGCGTCACAAAAAGTGTTTTAGTTGCTTAGCGTTCATTTGAGTTTTACTTAACAGATTTATACAAAGATATAATAATATGAAGAATGACTGTAAAGTAAAGAGCACGATATTTGTAAGGTTCGTTGGGTGGTGTAATCCCAATTACCTCCTTCTTCTCCTCGAACACTTGGAGGCAATCCACTAAAATGATTCTCAAAGAATCACACAGAATCTTCTACAAATTAGGGAGAGATGGATGTTGATGACTTGGGCTCCTTGATCTCACAGATATAATGCAAGTATCCAACTTCGACTTCACATAGATCGCGAGGCTTGGATGAGGTTTTTCTAAACGGTTTGTTTGATTTTGATGAAGTTCAAACAATTTGGGAATATCTCAATAGTAATGTGGGTTTCTTCAAAAAGAATGTTTGAGACATTGGTTGACTGTCTCAGGAATTGAAGAAAAGCAAGGAGAATGTTTGCTTGAATATTCTGGCTTTTCTGAGATTTTAAGGAATGAGACTTCAACGCAACAGCAATTTGGCTTGGAATTGATCATTTTTTTTGGCTTGTTGTTGAAATCCTATTTATAGGCATTCTTGAAAAAAGTGTCCATTTGACACATGCACATGCGCGTGTCTCTCACTTCCGCGAGTGAACCACTTCTGTCCTTTTCCTGAAAATCTACTGTACAAAAGTTGGTGCTGCAGTCTGTGAAAAGTTGACAGTCCAATAGGGTGGCTTCTCCGTACATCTGAAAGTGCTTACCACATTTAATGCTCTTATCAACATTTAATGCATTTAAATTAAATGCCCGTTGGCACTTAATGCACTGAGAATATTTGCATTAAACTCCTTTTGGACTTAGAAACAAATTCAGGTGAAATCCATCATTTATAGACGCTTATCCATCCTTGAATTGCTTCTGCCCTATAAGGTAACGCTTGATATAGCTGGATATTTAGACGCTTGGAAACTTCATCTTCATTCAGACTTCAGGCGCTTGAGTCTTCAAACTTAACTACTGATAAGCTCACTTAGAATTCATTAGACGCTCAGCCTAAGACTACTTAGCCTAACAATCTAGAATAAAACAAAACGAAGCTTATAAAGCCTATTACAAATCTAACGCTTCAAAGCTTATACATGATTTTTACTAAAATCAAACTTACATATTTTGGGGTCTAACATAAATTCCTAATTGTCATCATCAAAATATCTAACATGAAATTCCTAACAATTTCCCCCTTTTTGATGATGACAATACTTACTCTTTTATAGTTCAAGAGTTAGACAGCCAAAAACAAAGTTAGCTTTAGTTAGATAAGGTTAGTTGATGTTAGTTATGGTTCAACGAGTTGTTTCAGCTAAAAAATGCATTTTATATATGTCAATGATTTCAAGCATTTTTACAAATAAACAAAGATTTCATAAGAGACAAGAATATAGATAATGCAAATCAAAAAGCTTTAACGACTTGGTCTAACTTTGTATCGCTTGGACATTTCAACTCGGATAGCTTCAGTTAGGTTATCTTCCAAGGTCATCATCGCTTCATGATCTTTGTCGATTATGAGCTTATTCTCTTCCTTTTGTCTCTTCTTGAAAGCAGCAAAGTGCTTGTCCCAATCAGTTGGGTCAATACCAATATACCTTAAGCAAATTCTAAAAGTTCGGTTGAAGTCAGACATCTGCCTTTCTTCAGCTAAAATTCTTGGATCTATCGGTTCTGGAATCAATGCTCTTTGAAGAGGAATGTCAAACTGTTCAAGCCGTGGTCTAGTAGGTATGGGTAGATTTGGATATAGAGCTAGTGGAGGTTCTCTTAACGTTCTACTAGGCGCTCCAGCAGGATCACTTACTCCATAAGCAGGTATCCAAGATGGGAGTCTTGACTCAGAGATAGTAGATAAATGCTGACGCTTCGGCGGCAGAGGAGGATCTTGAGCTCTTGAACCAGACGCTCTTCTCTTTTCTCCTTTTCTCTTATCTTCCCCCTTATTGCCATCATCAGCCTTTAGAAAATGTTCTGTGAGTAGACTAACCTGAGATGCAATATGAGACAATGAAGCTGTAATATCATTAAAATGCTTGTCGAACTGTTCGTTCAATGCAAGAAGCTTAGAATTGGTAGCATCATTCATTTCTTGAAATTCTCTACGACACTCATCAATAGCCGCTTGAGCAGATCCTTTCATATGACCTATTTGAGCGTTCATGATTTGAGATTCAATCTTTGCCAGATCTGTCTTAATCCAGTGAAGGGATTCTTCATTTTGAGTAGCTTGATTGCTCATCTCCTCTAAGATAGATTTCAGCAAAGGTCCAAATGCTTGACCCACATCCGATGGAACCGCTTGAGGAGCCGATCGCTTGAATCTGGATGTATGCTTGAGTGAGTCAAGGGGAGCTTGATATGCAGGATCAAAAATTGTACCTCGAACATCAGTTTGAAGATCCTCAGCAGTATCAGCAGCAACAAAATCAACGAGTTCAGGAGCGTCAGGAATAGCTTTTGGTGGAGATGCTTGAACTGGTTCTTCAGTGGACGCTGGAATATTTTCAACTTCGGAGGCTGCAGACGCTTCAACTAACTTAGCAGACACTTCCTCAATCACTGACTCCTCTTGACGAAAGTCATCGAATTGGAAGTTTCAATTAGCAATATCTGCATATGAATTTGAAGAAACTTCCAGAAGTTCAGTTAGGCGTGAGCGAGAGATGCAAGTCCCTTGAATGAAGGTGCAGAGTGGACTATCTCTGGCTCGGACGTACATTGGACCCATGATGTCCAATATGTGGTTCGGGAAGATCCTTGACTGTGGCTTTGGAATGAGAAATAATGTATCTGGGCAGTAATACAAGGAAAATCCGATAATCCGATCTGTAGGAAGAAGCTGTGACTTGTGAGCTTCTGGCACATACCTGCAGTAATAGTCTTCCAAATACGGATACACTGTCCGAGCTATGCCTTGATTGCGTTCAAGTAAGGAGAGAACATAGGCATAATGATCGCTTACTTCCTGTCTGATAGAAGGTAGAAGTGGATAACCTTGGAAGTTTCGAATCCTCGAGCCATTTGGCTTCCTTAGATTGTTAGTGAAGATCATGTCGAAATGAGAAATGGGAGCCATGATCTTCATCATCAATCTAAAGTTTTCATCGCAGTGGCTTGGTGAGAAGTTCAAACAAGATGGGGATGAACTGCCATTGGTGGACGCTTGAGCGTTGAATTGGAGAGGAGTAATGGATAGTCTGTGCAACGCTTAACGCAGACACTGCTCTATTTGTTAACGGACTTTAGGCAACTTGGCAACAGGTCCAACTCGCTCTTGACGCTTTAGAAAACAATACTTGGCAAACTGACGCTTCTTGTCATGCATGCCTATGCCAAATAAATAGGGAGCTTGAACTAATTCTGTGAACGTATATCTATGGCCCACATACGCTTTAACCCAGTTGACTTCAGCCATACAGTAGTCTATTCCAGCATTGACCATAGCTCGAATGTCTTCATGATGGATATCTCTGATAGACTCAAAGCGACATCTGTCAGTTTGATAGTTAGCATTCCAGACGCTATCAAAATATGCATCAGCTTCAGTCTGGATCACATCTGTGAGAGATGCTAGACGCTCACCGGTGTGAATTCCTTTATTCTTCCACAGTCGAAGAGGATTGACAGAATTCTTGTTCTCATCACTGTTTGCTATAAGAGAAAAATGTGTGTAGCCTTCTCTGTTTAAGACTTCCTCTGAAGGGTTGAGAAACTCTGGGCGAAAAGGATCATACACTCTGATGTTGTAGTCTCTCAGAGCAAAACCAGTTGACTTACTGTGCCCATAATCTAGGTAGTAGGCGAGATCCATATCACACCTAGGAGTTCTACCTCCTTGTCTGTCTTGTTGAAGAAAAAGAGAAGATGGTATCTGACCAGGTGATTTACCAAGTTGAACGGCCAGATAGTACTTTCTCTCAATTTCTGTTAGCTCGGTGTTGAACACTATATCCCTGATCTGATTGTCGATGTCAATTAGCGAGGCTACCTCATTCTCAGCATTAATGTATCTTTCTTCATTATATCCCGTTGGAATGAAGTCTTCTTCGAGCGCTGGGGGCATAAAATTGATTGAATGATCAATCGTCTTTAGTGGGTCCAGCTTGAAGAAATGCCTTGGCTTTGTAACATCTTCAGCAACGCTCTGACTTTCTGAGTGTGCCTCTATTATAGTCGGAACACTAGTTGACACTTGAACCTCTTGGGGAGCAGGTTCCTCTACTTCAAGTGTAGCAGCTTCTGTGGCAACGCTTTGGCAATAGCCACAACTTCTGTCATCTCAACATCTAGGTAGACGTCTGTTGATGCTTCAGCAACAGCTGGAACTAAAGCTGTAACACATGAACTATCCTCTATAAGTGCAGGATCTTCTAAAGATGTAGGAATAGAAATGCTGTGGGAAGAAATAAACTTACCCTGTGAACTTTGTTAGAGTATATGCCCTCGAATACCATAAAGAGGATAGATTTATAGGGCATAAACATTGTAACTAAACTATGGTTTTTCTATTAATATAAGGCAGTTGATTGTTGTTTTCTTATAGGCATTTATAAGGTGTGAATAAACAACGTAAAGTCCTTGATGACAAGGCGAACCTTCTACCTCCTATGGGATAGGAGGAAAGGCACTAGAATGGTTTGACCCTTGACATCTAAAAGGGTTCGCAAGTCTAAGAAATATTGATTGGGCATCAATTGTGAATAAAGACTTGTATGATGTAAGTTTCGACAGTGAAAGTGCCAGTCGTACACTATGGAAATGGTAGTGGGAACTTATATCATAGACGTGTCAGTTAGACTGATATGTTTGAACACGGCTCGCATCAGTTCATCACATGGGTATTCATTCATTGACAGTCAATGATGAAACTGATAAGTAGTGATAGGTACGTGTGAACCTCTGACCTGAGAAATCGAGTTGAAGATGTACTTGTGACATCAAGTCTGTCATTAGAGTAGTTAGATTCAAATCACCTGTTGGTGGAATCGACCTCGAAGTGCGGCTTGATGGGCAAGTAGCATTGTTAACTGATTTGCAATATGGAATTTATTCTCTCATAGGTGAATGAGTAAAATATCCTATGCGATCATGAATAAGTGAGGATGAAAGTCTTTGGCCAAAGCATTTAAATACCTCGACTTATTATGAGCTTAGGCATATGGTCAAGTTATATGAGTTTGACTTTAAACCATGACTCTTACTTGACTGGGATATAAGAATAAAAGGTTTATACACGTACGGTATTCACGGCGTAAAGGTTTGGAATGATTCTATTCATTCGTTCTCAATTGGGTTACAGTGTGAGCCACGAGACTGGCTAGGTGTCACTCACACCCCTTTGGATTCCTCCCAATTGCCTTTTGAGATGAACCTAAAGAGTCGCGCTTAAAGGAAGTGCAAAAGGAAAAACATGGGAAAAAGACTTGAGAGAAATTCACGGCATTGGATGCCGTAATTAATTAATTAATTATTGGATAATTTAATTAATTAATTAAATTAATGAGTTAATTAATTTCTTGGAGAAATTGAATTATAAATTAATTAGGAATTGAATTAATTGGATTATCAATTTATTTATTGGATAAATAAATTATCCGATTAATTAATTAGCAAGCAAGACGAAAGCCCGAAGGCTTCCGAGCCCACTAAGGGGCGGCCAAATAGACGCCCAAATAGGGCTCTTGCATGCTGGGGTTATTGTTTCATAATGATATAAATATATCACGAGGTGAAAAATAACACAAGACAACTTACATAACTTTCTCTCCAAGAAAAAGTCTCCCACCTCTCTCTCTCTAGCCGTCTTTGACAAGGAAGAAAAGATGAGTTTTTCGTTTTTGATTCCGGCGTGACGAATTAGAGACGTTGTCAAATTCGGCGTTAGAGAAAAGGATCACGTTCAGAAATCAACATACGTGAGAACGATAATTTTTCTATACAAAATTAAACACGAGGATTAGAGATGATTCGGACTTTGGGAATTAAATTTACTCTCCGCTGCATTCTATTCGTATAATTCCCAACAAACTTGTCTCAACAGAAACTTGAGCGCTTGGCTCAACGGCAACTTGAGTGCTTGACTCAGCAGCAACTTGAGCGCTTGACTCAACAGTCTCAGGCTCTTCAGGAACAGGAGCAGCTTGACGCTTGCTTGTCCTGGTACGCTTAAAGATCTTCTTTACATTTACTCCTTCAATGAGCTTGAGCGTTTGAGCGGGAGGAGCAACAGCTGGTTCCTCAGAGTCTATTTGTTTAATAATGCCTTCCAGCTTCCTACGCCTGATGAGAGGAATCTTGTTCTCTGCATCCTCATCAGTGTCCTCATCATCCTTTTAAGGAGAAGGAATGGCTTGAGCCTTGGGCTTTCTGGGAGCTCTCTTCTTTGTTGCAGCCAGACGCTTCACGGCTTCTTTTGGAACTGGACGCTCAACTTATTCATCTGAAGCTTCGCGTACTTCCAGACGCTCAGATAGTGGTCTAGCAGCACCACCAACTTTGGGAGGATTGAACAGATTGTTCAGAATTCTTCTTCCCAGCATCTTGGTCTTGTTCAGCGGTTGACCAGATGAATAGACACAGTCTGATTTATACAATAGGTCGCTCAAAATAAGCCTATAAGGTTATTTGAGGCGCTTAGACCGTCTCTAAACCTTCCAAATACATACTCACTCCAATTTATCTTGAGATTGAGGAGTATCGCCGTCATCATCTGAAATTGAACTGGGTTTACTTTATGAAAGGTGCCCACTCGACATTCTATGATTTTGCTGCAGAAATCAGCCATCAGTTGGTACTTGGACACTAAATCTTTCTTTTCAAAGTGCTGTTTGTATGGTACTCCGTCATAAGCACTCATAGTCATCCATGCGTTCTTGATTTGTTCTAAAGTAACACTGTCCAATGCCTCACCCTCATTTGGAAGATTGAAGTTCTTGGCAATGGAAGCAGCAGACAAAACAAATTCCTTTGGTGGCTCCTTCTTGGATAGAGGAATGAGACAAGAGATAGACTTCTTGTCCGCAGAGAGTTTAGCAGTTTTCTAGAAGATGTCGACTTCCGTTGGAAACAAATAGGAATACTTAGTTAAGAATGTTTTGAGCCCAGCCTTGGTTACCATGTCCATCATATCAGTTAGATTGATCTGAGGTTGCTCATAAAGAAATTTCCAATCGACAACAAGGCCTTCAGTAACCTTGATGATAGGCTCGGCTAAAGTAGAAGCAGATTTCTTTGGTGCCATTTTCAGTGACAGAGATGAACTGAGATTTTCTTTTTCTTTGAAAGAGAGAGAGAGAGAGAGAGAGAGAGAGAGAGAATAAAATTTGTAGAAATCTTTGAATGAAAGTGAGTAATTTTTTTCTGCGGAAATTGTGTTTTAACTTACACAGTAAATGAATTTTTTTTGAAACATGTGTTCTCTAGTCTCTGTAGGATTTAGACACGTGTAAAGAATTTCTTTTAATTTTGAATCTCAGCCATGAAAATATTAACTGCGGACGCGAATTTTGTGTAAGAGAGAGAAGTTACATTTGGTAACTCCCATATATAATGATTTGACATTCAAGAGTTAAAATTTGAAAAATGTTTGGGATTTTCAGAGTGTAGTACACGCGCCTAATGGTACACTGACACTTACATAGACACGTGCTATTTCTGAACCGCCATTTTAAAAAGTTTTGATTACCCGCCAGTTTGATGTGATGGAAGCGTGTAGATAGAGTACAACATAGACTGTTGAGTCTATCCACTACTTCAAGAAACTTGTAAAATTTATGCAGGAGTTTTATAAACGATTTTATATTGAGTGTTGAATGGAATTGGTTCAACGCTTAACAGATACCACTCGTTGTTAAATTTATATTGACGCTTGAAATTAAGATCCTTTTATATTTTAGCGTCAACATATTGTGCATAAATAATTCTGAGCGTTGATGATCATGCATATGAAAGTTTTTGATCATTGACGCTTGAAATATGTTTCAAGTACAATTTTAAGGTTCCCTTAAGTTTGATAACTTGTAACAACTTTTCAAAGATCTTTTGGACAAAAATAAAGTGGATTCCCCCTAAATTATATGTCTAATAAAATATGATGCATAATGATTAAGCGTTTAAGTCGATCATACCTAATTCACTTCTCAAAGTAAGAAATCATTGTTCATTGAGTGCTTTGGTGAAGATATCTACCAATTGTTTGTTAGTTTCAATAAAATGCATGGAGACATGTTTCTTTTGAACATGGTCACGAAGAAAATGGTATCTAATGTCAATATGTTTGGTTCTGGAATGGAGAACAGAGTTTTGAGTCATGGCTAGAGCGCTTCGGTTATCACAATGAATGGGGGTTGGACCTAGGATTATGCCATAATCTCTAAGTTGTTGCCTCATCCATAACACTTGTGCACAACAACTTGTTTTACTATTCAGGAAGGCGCTCTTCACGTTCATTTGATACACTGTAAACTTGTTGAACGCTGCATACACTAGAAACATGCGAATTGCTCGGGCGACAAGAGCATATGTCTCATCAAAATCAATTCCCTCTTCTTGGAAATATCCTTGAGCTACGAGTCTAGCCTTGTTCCTTATCACAATGCCATTCTCATCCATCTTATTTCTATATACCCATCTAGTTCCAATAACTCCTTGGTGAATTGGTCTTGGTACTAGTGTCCAAACCTTACTTCGCTCGAATTGATTCAGCTCTTCTTGCATGTCTTCAATCCAACTTGGATCGCTTAGCGCTTCATCCACTTTCTTAGGTTCCATTTGAGATAGAAAGCTTGCGAACATAGCCTCATTAAATGTAGCGGCTCTAGTCCTAACAGACGCTTCAATATCTCCAATAATCTGCTCAGGTGGATGATCACGCAGCCATAGTCTATCTGGTTGGAATGGGTTAAGAGGTTGAACAAGCGCTTGACGATCAGACGCTTGACTTCCCTCTTGCGTAGGCGCTTCAAGTTCACTGATTCTTGTTTGCTCTCGATGATCACTCTCTTCATGATCATCAGTAGATCTTGCATTGTTATCCGAAATATCCTCACTAGTAATCTTAGGAGGTGGCACTGAGATCTCATCATCGTTGTCACTATCATCATCAATTGTAATCTTAGACGCTTGATGACATAGATCTTCAACTTCTACATCATTCATATTAACCTTACTCGGTTCTTGGTTAGCATTATCAAAAACAACAAGAATAGATTCTTCAACCTTTGTTTGATCTTGTTTAAGATGCAAAAATTCTTTCCATTCTTGGCGTAGCCTAGAAAGATTCTCTCATCCGCTTTAGGATCAAATGTCTTTAGGCTTTGGGATCCATTGTTATGAATAAAACATTTAGAACCAAAGAAATGAAAGTATGAAAAATTTGGCTTACGTCCCTTCCACAGTTCATATGGAGTTTTTCCATGCTGTTTGTTGATCATGCAACGGTTTTGAGTGTAACAGCCAGTATTGATCGCTCCGGCCCAAAACCTAGGAGCAAGCTTGGACTTTGCTAACATTGTCCTAGCAGCTTCCTTGAGCGTTCTGTTCCGGCGCTCAGCAACACCATTCTGTTGGGGAGTTCTGGGAGCTGAATACTCATGATGTATTCCATTCTCTGCACAAAACTTCTCACCAACCTTGTTAGTAAACTCAGTACCGTGATCGCTTCTTATTCTTGCAACTTTAAGATTTTTCAATGTTTGAAGTTGCCGAATAAGCGTTGTTAACTCGTCACATGTTTCATCTTTGGATGAAAGAAATTCCACCCAAGTAAATCGAGAGAAATCATCCACTATCACCAAAGTATACTTTTTACCACTCACACTGATCGTTTGAACGGGTCCAAACAAATCCATGTGAAGTAGTTCAAGTATTTTAAAGGTAGATAGATGAGGTTTTCTCTTGAAGGATGATTTGACTTGTTTGCCCATTTGACAAGCGTCACAAAGGCGATCCTTGTGAAATGGTCCTTCTGGTAATCCCTCTACAAGATTTAGATTATAAGCTGAGAGATTGTCTTAAAGTTGAGGTGATTCATTTTTCTATGCCATAACCAACCCATTTTAGATTCATTTTTAGCAACAAAACATGTTGGGTTGTTATCAAGTGTTGAACCCCAATCTACCAAATGTACATTGTTTGTTCTTTTACCTTTAAATTTAGTAGACTTAGTCTTAGCGTCATTTATATAGCAACAGTCACTTGAGAATATGACTTCAAAGCCTTTATCACAAAATTGACTTATGCTTAATAAATTGTGCTTAGACCCTGAACATAATAAACATCACTTATCATGATGTTCCCCCTATGCACAGTACCTATACATTTGGAGTTGTCATCAAATACAACCTGAGGACAATTGGCAACTCGATAGTTGATCAAAAGATCGTTGGAACCAGTCATGTGCCTTGACGATCCACTATCGAAGTACCAAACAGATGTATTGACTTCAGCTCTAGGTACCTGCAATCAAAAACGAAGTTCTATTTCTGTTTAGGTACCCATTGTTGCTTGGGTCCTTTACCATTAGTAGCATTGTTAGTTTGAATTAGAACTTTAGGAACCCATATTTGCCTAGTCTTCATTGTAGGAATACTGGCCTTCTTGGGTTTCACATTGTGTTGTGTGTGCTGTTTGGGTGTATAGTAATATCCTTGATTATAATAGTAATCATAATCATAATCATAATCATCATAGTAGCAATAATATGATCTAGACCGATGTGGATATTGACGCTGGCTTGGGTTGCATTTTTGATGCTGGACGCTTAGCGTTTGACTCACAGTGGTTAGATTTATCCTTAGCCTTTTGAGCGTTTGGATGAACCTTTCTTTGTGAATCATTTGCTTTCGCCGTTCCTTTGCCTGAGTCAGCTTTGTCTCTGTCATTTGGCCTCTTACCATTGTCGCTTGGTTCATTTAGCGTTTGCCTTGGTGAACCTTCTTTAACAAAGAAAATACCCTTTTCCTTTGTTGTTTGCCGTAACATTTGATTTGTTTGGTTGTTTACCGAATTTAGTTCATCCTAAACCGGTCTTTTCCCCAAATAACCTTGTTACCTGAGTCACATTGTCTAGCTTTCTTGACGCTTTAGACAATGATGAGACGAGCTGTTTTGATTTAGCAGCTCAGCCTCTCTCTTGACTATTATATCAAGATCACTTTTCAACTGGATTATTTCACTCTCAAGCGATTGTTTTTTCTCAATGCACTGTTGCTGAACTTGTAATTCTGCTTTGAGCGTCACTTTATCACTTTTGAGTGATGAAATAACATCAAAGTGATTTCGGTATAATTTGGCGGCAACTTGACAATCATTATAATATTCTTTGACTTTGTCAAGTAATTCTTCATAAGAAAGAGGAAGAGATAATTTAGTGTTTACCTCAGGAGACGCTTCATCATCTCTGGCCATGCGACAAATAAGCGCTGAGTCATCAACTGACTCATCATCATCACTACTTTCCTCTGAAGACTCCAAATCTTCAGGTGCGGATGCTTGTTCTGATTCCGCTAGCAAACCTTCTTGACGAAAGTTGCTCCTGAATTGGTTTCTATCCAAGTAATTCTGCCTTGAAGGCTTAGATACGTTTGGATAAGGATAATTTACCTGGTAGTGCCCTGATTTCCTGCAATTATAACAAAGATTAGTTTTCATCTTTTGTTCATTTGTTAACCTTGCAGTGTGTGGTTTTGAGACCACGGGCGCTGAGAGATTTTGAGTAGACTCTTGGTATTGAGCAGGCGCTTGGGATGTAGGAACAAAATACTGAGGCGCTTGAAACTGTTGATGTATTGGAGCAGGCGCTTGATATGAACTGTGTCCTTGATGCTTAGGACTACTTCCTTTCTTTTCATATCTCAACAACTTTCTGAATCTATTTAGAAGTGCTAGTTCCTCATCCTCACTGATATCTGAACCCTTTCCCTTATTACCCTTGATTGATGCTACGAACGCTCCAGATTCAATTACCGGACTACTCACAACGTCACTAGCTGAGTTTAACTCAAACTCAAATTCCTTGAGTTTTGAAAAGGCGTCTTCTGGACTTAAAAGATCTAACATATTAGATTCTCTCATTGCGGTTGTCTTCATAAAAAATCTACTAGGTAGACTTCTGAAAATCTTAACCACCATTTCTCTGTTTTGCAAATCCATTCCCAATGATGTAAGTTCCGTAACAAGAGCTGTGAATCTTATGTCCAATTGCTCTAGGGTCTCGTTAGGTAACATCTTAAAGCTGTTGAATTTTTCTCGAGCAATGGAGAGCTTATTTTCCTTGATTTGAGCTGATCCACCACAGATTATAGCCAACTTATCCCAGATTTCTTTAGTGGTATTACATGATTTTACGTTGTTGAATAAATTGTCATTGTCACCAATAGTTGTATACAAAGCATTTCGACCAAGATTGTCCAGATTTGCTCTTCGACGCTCATCAGTGGACCATTCTTGTCTAGGCTTCTCAACATAGCCATCTGGAGTTTCTTCTTTGGCTCCAGGCGCTCTGGTAATAACCTTCAGAATTTGTATTGGTCCATTTGAAATAATATCACACATTTCATCATCACATGAACAAAGATATGTAAAAGCTTTGACCTTCCATGAGTCATAGTTTGACTCGGTCAACTTACGAACTTTAGAAAATGCCATGAAAGACAAACTAAAAGCAACTAAATTTTGAAAAGGGATCTAAACAAGCTGTTACGCTTGGAAATTTTCAAATCTCAACTTTAACCGCTCTGATACCACTTGTTGGTCCCAAATGGCATACGAAATGGTCTAGAAGGGGGGGGGGGGAGGTGGTTGAATAGACCCTGAAGTCTTTTTCGACTTCAAAAAGATTCGTATTAAAATGTTTTGGACGCTTGAAATGCAGACGTTCGACTAAGCGTTTACTTTAAAATAGACGCTTCGGCTGAGCGTCTAATGAAGGCTGTTTTATAAAGTTAACTTAGATTTTAGAATTTGAATACTACAACCAAATAGGTTTAAGCGTTCACTTCTTTAATCAGTATTAGCACAGCGGAATGATTTTGAAGTCTTCCTTTTTGAAAGCTTTAGCGTCACAAAAAGTGTTTTAGTTGCTTAGTGATAAGTCCATATTTTACAGTATTTTATGTCCCATTGTAATAAGAATTGATCGTTACTTTGATCAATTTTTATATCTCATAATACTTTGATTGGTATACATTTTGTTTTGTAGGATAAAAGTTGATTTACGCATGAAAGACGAGAAAAGAGATCCAAATTGAGTTTGAAATTGAAGAAAGAAACAAAAGAAGATAGCTGACGAAATAGTTTACACAATGCTCATAGAGAAATGAGGTTTTCGTCCCTTTACAAGTCGAATCAGACTAAATTTTCTTCTTCAATATTGTAGACCTTTGTCTTAGCTTCGTGTAGCAACTTGAATCACCTCAATCCGACATTTGTGGAGATATTTATGATCAAAACACTAAAGCTGTGAATTTTATGTTAGAAGACCGCGGTCCGAAAATCCAGTGCCAAATTAGACCGCGGTCCAAGACCGCGGTCCACTTTCCCGATCCCTAATTTTTATATCCGCGTACAGCCACTTATAAAGAGGTTTTTAGGTCAGTTTTTGGGGGAGGGGACACACTTTTCACCTACCAAAAGGATTTTTCTTGCTCTCCAAGACCCAAGGAAGACACCCAAAGTCCCAAGGAAGCTTGAAGAGTCAATTATCATCATCAAAGCTTGGATTCACTTCTTGTGATAGGGAGTTCTTCAACTCCCCCTTTTAGAATAGTTCTTAGCTATGTCTTTTAGGGATTTTGAATTTCTCTTTGTTACATTTATGAACTAAGTACTTATTTGGTTGGGTTATGTGAATACTTTGTGATATTTTGTGTTTAATGAATTCCTAGTTTCCGGATTTATTACATTCTTGTTGCATGTTTGATTTTTATGCTTAATGCTTTCACATGCTTGATCACCATGTGTTTGATTGAATGCTTTGTCTTGAGACCAAGAGGAGATAGATAAAGGTAGATCATAAAATGAAATATCATAACGTAACAATTGACTAGAGATAGAATCAATTGCGTTGTGTGGCTTTTTGTGATAAGAAGACCCGAGTGAATGTAAGATCAAGCAAGGAATCTCTTTGAACCTTAATGCATGTTAGTTAATTCAATCTTCGCTATAGAGATATGGGAAGTTGTTAACTAGTATAGGATCGTTATTTCAAGAGATTGAGTAATGAATATATTAGGGGGTTTCGCCATAACAAGAGTGTTCTAAAAATCCGGGTAATTTAGAGTTTATGAACATAAGATAGAACATAGTAGGATCATAGCCCAATCATCTCTTTCCATTTGATATATTACCTTGTTTTTCATATAGTTATCATTAGTTTATTTTCATAGTTCAAACATCTCTCATCTTATATTTTGATTTAGCTTAGAGTTAGGTAATATAGCAATTACGAGTATCGAATCCAATTGTCCCTGTGGAGACGATACACCCCGGGCTAATAGTCCACTTTATTACATTGCACGACCTAGTATACTTGCTAGGAATCACACGTGTCACTTAGCGTTCACTTGAGTTTTACTTAACAGATTTATACAAAGATATAATAATATGAAGAATGACTGTAAAGTAAAGAGCACGATATTTGTAAGGTTCGTTGGGTGGTGTAATCCCAATTACCTCCTTCTTCTCCTAGAACACTTGGAGGCAATCCACTAAAATGATTCTCAAAGAATCACACAGAATCTTCTACAAATTAGGGAGAGATGGATGTTGATGACTTGGGCTCCTTGATCTCACAGATATAATGCAAGTATCCAAATTCGATTTCACATAGATCGCGAGGCTTGGATGAGGTTTTTCTAAACAGTTTGTTTGATTTTGATGAAGTTCAAACAACTTGGGAATATCTCAATAGTAATGTGTGTTTCTTCAGAAAGAATGTTTAAGATATTGGTTGACTGTCTCAGGAATTCAAGAAAAGCAAGGAGAATGTTTGCTTGAATATTCTGGCTTTTCTGAGATTTTAAGGAACGAGACTTCAATGAAACAACAATTTGGCTTGGAATTGATCATTTTTTAGCTTGTTGTTGAAGTCCTATTTATAGGCATTCTTGAAAAAAGTGTCCGTTTGACACATGCACAGACGCGTGTCTCTCACTTCCGCGAGTGAACCACTTTTGTCCCTTTTCCTGAAAATCTGCTGCACAAAAGTTGGTGCTGCAGTCTGTGAAAAGTTGACAGTCCAATAGGGTGGCTTCTCCGTACGTCTGAAAGTGCTTATCACATTTAATGCTCTTATTAGCATTTAATGCATTTGAATTAAATACCCGTTGGCACTTAATGCACTGAGAATATTTGCATTAAACTCCTTCTGAACTTAGAAACAAATTCAGGTGAAATCCATCATTGATAGATGCTTATCCATCCTTGAATTGCTTTTTCCCTATAAGGTAATGCTTGATATAGCTGGATATTTAGACGCTTGGAAACTTCATCTTCATTTAGACTTCAGGCGCTTGAGTCTTCAAACTTAACTACTGATAAGCTCACTCAGAATTCATCAGACGCTCAGCCTAAGACTACTTAGCCTAACAATCTGGAATAAAACAAAACGAAGTCTCTAAAGTCTATTACAATTTAGTTTTTATACTAAAATCGAACTTACATATTTTGGGGTCTAACATAAATTCCTAATTGTCATCATCAAAACATCTAACATGAAATTCCTAAGAATGTGGACAACGGGACTGGCTAGGTGGTATCCACATCCTTTTGGTTTCCTCCCAATTGCCTTTTGAGACGAACCTAAAGAGCCGCACTTAAAGGAATTGTAAAGTAAAAATCATGGAATAAAACTTGAGAGAAATCTTTCGGTATTTGATATTGTGATTAATTAATTGATCATTAGATGGTCTTATTAATTAAGTAAATAAGTTAATGAGTTAATTAATTTCCTAGTGAAATTAATTATGGAATTAACATGTGTAAGTTAGTTATTTAATTGATATATTTATTGGATAAATTTTATTAATTAAATAATTAATTAAAGAAATACACAAATTGTACTAAGCCCAAGGGCATTAAAAACGACCAAGTTGGGCGTCCATATGAACGCCTGGGGCCTTTAGTTACTTAGGTTAATTATTCTAGTTGTAGTATAAATATACTACTTAGTGAATAATTAAATCCTAGCCTCACTTGTAATTTTCTCTCCAAGTTAAAACTCTCCACCTCTCTCTCATCCCTCTAGCCGTCCAAGAGGATAAGAAAAGAAAGGATTTTTGCTTTCAGTTCCGGCGTGGTGATTTAGAGGCAGTGACGTTGTTGCTGCTCCAAAGAGAATCAAGTTGCTGGTTCAGAAATTTTACTTACGCGAAAAAGGTACATATTTCTCAACATGATTTAAATATGTGAAATCAAAGATGAATCCACCGTGGGTATTTTATTTCCGCTGCGTTTTTATGTACAAAACCCAACAGCCTCGAGAGCTCGGCTACATTTCCAGAACCTCCAAAAGCTCTGGTAGTATCCGTGACCAACTTCCAGATGATGCGACTTGAATAATTTCGCTGTAAGACGTGATTCCAGAAGTCCTCGAAACATGGTTCCATTCGAACCCTACAAAAACTGGGACAAGGATAGGGAGAACTTGACAAGAAGGCAACCTTCGAATGATCATCTCTGCTTGATCCCTTTTTGTATTCAGGATACAATATTGCCTCTTCGACCACGGGCGATTCATAGTTCCCAGAAATGGTAAAGCAAAACTCTGATTTATGCCAAATTGCCTCGAACATAGCTACAAGAAAAGCGTAAACATGTATGATCGAATAGAGAAAAACACACATTTGAATTATGTATTAGAGAGATATTATATGCTCAAAAGAAATATTATGAAAATTACATGAGGATTATAAACCTCAACACCAGGTGTGTTGTCTGCATACAGAAGGTCTTGAGAAAATAAAATAGAAAGCCAATTAGGTTGATCTTCATCGGAATGTCGCAAAGAATCAACTGCTCTTAACCAATCTGGTAGAGCGGTGTGGGACCAATGAGTAGGATCCTGATCATACCTTGTCTCGAAGAAGGGACTCCATGTCGAGACATAGAGGGGGTTATACACAATACTCAAGGCCAAAAGATATGATGCCTTTTCGAGAGGGATTAGCAGATTTACAGCAGCTTCTCCATAGCAAACGCAACTCGAGACGGGTTTGAAAACATTTGAAGTTCGAGCTACTTCTTCATGGGACGTAAGAGTCCTGATGTTAAACAACTTAGGGTAATATAGAAAACCCCAACAAGACAACAGCCACAATGGACCTGATATTCTTTTAACATTTAAGGGGCCCCAGTAGAGGTGGAACATCATTCGATGAAATTGAGCTAGCACAAGAGGGGCCAATTCGATAGGCCGCAGGTTTGCAGCAATATTGGAAGACAATGGGAGAAAGGTTTTGTTCACGGCACAATTGAAATTCATGAATAATCGGGAAAAAAGAAAATTAAGGAAAAGTACCTCCTCGAAAGCTGAAATAGGGTCCTTCTTCCTAACAAAATGATTGTCCAGTGTGGAATAAGCAATGTTGGCACCACCACTCTTGCCGTGATGCTTTAACCATTCTACAGTAGACGCCAAAAGTGAACGAGCTTCACTTGTTGCTTCACCAGAGGGAAGAATAGTGCCATAAGGAGATAGCCCGGTGATTAAAGCCACGTCTTTGAGGGTTATTATCTGAAGTCCTCGAGGCAAAACAAAACAACTGTATGAAGGGTGCCACGAAAATGACAAGGCATCAGTCATCTCTTGCTCGATGGAAGTGTCTTGTAGCATGCTATTCGAACAAGCCCCATTATTCGATTAGCCTCCCATTTAGAATGAAATTGTTGAAGGCGGTCGAACCATGGGAAAGCATTAGCATTGCCTATCCAACCATTTATGGGTTTGCTCATGTTGGTCCAAGCAAATTTATTGACCACCCTATTCATACAAAAAGGGGAATTATCACTCTCCAAGGCAGGCCAAGTCCTAAAAAGATCGGGAATATCAGACGCATCGCTTTCGAATGCCATCGATTCAAATTGCAGGCCAAGAGCCAAATGATTAAGCAATTGACCTTGGCGATCGGAGGCCCATCGGGGAACTACATGCATCACTTTGAGGGACGTGACCTTGACATCACTATAATGGGCTTGGGAAGCCCTAATTACGTCATACATTTCTCGGCTTCATCGCAATCCAAGATGGCCGCTCGAGGAATTAAAAACATGAGGTCATGGGCGGCGGCATGACAAGGAACGGCCATTGACTAGAGCTTCGCGAGGAGAGGCGAGGCGACGCTCGAATGGGATATTGATAATTGGAAAAAGAAGAAAGCTTCTCTGAAATTTTTGTCTAGGAAGACGGAGAGAGAGAAAGGGTGTTTAAGAATTGTGAACCCGATAACCAATTATGGAAATATTTATAAAGGATTTAGCACCCGATCACGAAGAGACACACTTATTACTGAGAAAGTGGTAAGATGAAGATCAAAGTCCCAGGTGAAGTTTAAAAGGGCGCGTCTTTCTATAACCGCCAAAAAATATGAAAGGTCTTTTAATAAAAAGACGTATTCTTAAAAAAAACAAAAAAAAAACCGCGAAGTCGAAGCGTTCGCATTTATTAGAGGACAGACGTGTCTGTTAATACACATGAACTCGAAAGAGGTATTCTTTAGATAACCTGCGAAGTCGAAGCGTTCACATTTATTAGAGAACAGACGTGTCTTTAATACACATGGACTCGAAACGTTCATGTATATTAGGGGGGTATTTGTTTACACTTAAAAAATTAAATGGACTTTTCGAATTAAAAAGCCAGAATGGCCCAGTAAGTACAAGATCATGGGTCTGAAAATGAAAGAAGTGAACCCATTAAAACTCAGGCTTTATGAATCAGAGACTCGGGCCCAAAGAAGTCAATTTGAAGACCAGCAAACAAGCCCAAAGAATGAGGAGTCCGCCCAAGAAGGAGTTATGAGCAGTTGCTGAAGACGAGGAACATGGGTTCTTGAAGCAGGAATATATACAAGTTAAGAAGAAAAAAAGAGAGACAATCACAATCACAACTCTACGTTGTTTATTTTCTTAGAACTAGCTCTAGCCTTAGGCATAGTTTGCAGCGTAATTTAGAAGTAATTTAGCATAGCAAGAGTTGGCAGATTTTCTCTTCCGAAAGCTTGTGTTTGTAAACATCCGATCGAAAGATTCTCATGGAGGTATAAAATTATCTTTTTTCAGATTTAAGTATTTCATACATAGTTTTTATCTTGACTTGAATTTTTCTTTCATCTTATTATTGTATTTGAAAACAATAATCAGCATATAATTTAAGACTTGAACCACCAAATAGCGTATCGAACGCAGGGGTTGAAAGTTAATCTCAAGTGATAGATTATCACGGGGCTCGGAACGAATAATCGGATCCACCTCATTTGTATTTGTTTTATTGCGAAACACCTGCAAACAAGCGTTTGACACTCCCGGTAACAAATCATGATGAGTCTTGGTACAAAATTTGATTCAAGAAAGGCATTCATAATATGCCTTAAAACCCATTACTACTAGTTGCTTCTTATTAATAAGAAATAACAAAATATGAAGAAAGATCTTCTCCCTCCCAATCATCTTATATTTTCTATATTCTTCAATAATAATTTAGGTATTATTTCTAAAATTGTATTGTTCTCCTGAATATTCTGTTTCCCCAAATTTATTTGTTAGGTGTTTCCTATTTGAGATCACGATTATCATTTGAAAATAAAAGTTTAATTTAAAATATACTTTATCTTATCTATATACTTTTAAAATAAAAATTGTTGATAATGCCAGAGCAAATTTTCTTTATTGTCAAAATATGCCTTTGTTTCAAAGTCAAACTACAGCTTCAACTGCATCGTTTCTCTGTGCACCTGTGTCGTCCCCTCCCAAAAGCTAGCTCAACAAAACACTTTCTTTGTATCTATTTTCATGGTCCTCACAGAATTACTAAACGATTCTATCCTTTCAGGGAGAAAGAAAAGGAAAACCCAATTTATGTTCATCAAACCAAATCGATTATATTCCTCTTTATACTTTAAAATCATTGTAGGATCGTAGTGGTATACATTTTAGAAGCAAATAAAATACATCAAGAAGCATGCATAAGTAACTCATTTTTCATAGAACAACGAATGATCAAAGTGATCATAAAGAAATATAATTTGGACTTTTTCCATTCGAATTTGGTTTTGCATCCCATTCAATGTTCAAGTTAGTGTTTATAATATAACAAATTATGTAACATATACTTCATAAAAACTAAAAATTGTAGAAAGAAATGTAGTACTTTGAGTGGTTTGGGTTTTAATATAGCTAGCGATGGTATTGTAATTCCATGGTCACCGATAATTATGGCAGTGTGTCACGGACTTAGCCTCAATACTACCGTCTTGTGCCGCACTTAGCTCAATCCGCCTCTTGCGTGACTTGCTAAGTCAGCCTCTCCCGAAATATGCTCATGTGCTTAAGGGAATTTGGCAAAGATCACAAGAAAGCTTAAAGGAAACTTTAATGCTTGTATTGCTCTAAACTTCTTGGATGGTTACAAATGAGCCCCCTAACCTCTATTTTTACTAATCATCCTTGGAATGGACGGCTAAGATTAATTTGATCCTACGGCTACTATCTATCATCTAGACTATTCTACTAGATATTGACATGGAAGTTTCTAGATAATTCTACCTACACATGTCTCTACCACATTCTAGAAACTTCTACACTGCTCCACTCTTATCCAGAATATTCTAGAACTTTCTACAATGTTCTACACTATTCTGGAACTTTCTAGATATTATTCTAGAGTATTCCAGAATCTTGTAGATCTTTCTAGAATCTTCTAGATTTCTCCGGAATATTCAAGTGGCCTCTAGTCTCTCATTTATGGGAAAAGTGTCGTGTCCCCGTCACTTCAAAATACTTTAAATTGCTGGTGCGTGACAGGTTGGACTAAATATGAACGACACTATTGTGATAGAAACATAGATGACAGTCTGTAAGTGACGGAAACGGCCTCTGAAGATTTTGGCTGTTTAGAGTAAGAATCAAAGGAATGGGTTTGGAGGGTTTGGAAATTGGGATCCTGACTAAGGGAGACTTGCTCTGGATTATCCCACATTTTCCCACATTTACTTTGGCAATTTTCCCACATTTACTCTGGCAAAAGGAGACTTGCTCTGGATTTATGACCAGCCTTAAAAAACTTGAAGAACAACTCTTTGCTATACCTAAGCAAGCCCTTTCGTCTCTATGGAGGTACTCTGCTCTCTCCCTGAATAGAACTTCTTTTGTGGAATTTTGGGATTGATCCTTCCTCCTCCCTTGGGTTCTTCCTTTCATCCATCCATCCTTCCTCCGCCGCCGCCGCCACCACCACCATTTTATTTTGTTCGACTTTGGGGTAAGTTTTTTAGATATATATATATATATATATATAGTTTGTGCTATGTGTCTCGGGTTTGTGCTATAAATTGGAAATTTCTCCTAAAATGTAATGGGTTTGTGTTTGTGCGAATTTGGGGGTAACTTTTTTTGATAAGGGGAAATTGTGTAACATACCCCTGTGAAACATGAAATCTGCACGAAACCCACCTGTGTTAAAAAAATAGCCTAATATACCCCTCTGTTATCTTGCAGTTTGCACACTCTCCTTTTCCGTTAATTTTGACAAACAGTGTTAGTTTTTTGTGTTGTATTACCGTTATCCCCCTAATGTTAATAAATATTATTTTATTCTCATTTAATCTAAGCCTTTGGATCATTGTTCTTAACCATTGGATCAAACAAATAAAGAAAATTACATAAAATTATGAAAAAAATCATCAAAACGTCACAATTAATTACAAAAATTTCTGAAAAATAAAGAAAATTACATAAAAATCGAGGAAAAAATTCTGAAAAATTTAGGAAAAATTCTGAAATAGCCACCAGTAATCTTAAATTAATAACCCCACCATTTTTTTTCCTGTAAAATCTTTTTCTTCTTCTTCGAATTGCGAAAAAAATCCAAATTTTTTTTTTTACAATTTTCGCATTATGTTGTCGAGATCTTGCTTCATTCTGTTGAATCTCGACAACTACTTTAGTGATGGAACTCGAATTTCGAGAGTGATTTCCGTGCCTGGAATCATATCTGATTTTGATGATGTAAATCAAGAATGTGACCTAATTTCATCCGCGAATCAAGAGAGGCGAATCATAGTATCCAATCAGCTCCCATTGAAGGCCAATTACATCGGAGATTAATTGGAAATCGCGAAGAAATGGAGCTTCGATTGGGATTTCGATGCCCTAGTTCTTCAACTGAAAGACGGATTTGCCCCTGACGTTGAGGTTAATTACGTTGGCGGTTTGGGGGTTGAAATTGAGCCTTCCGATCAAGAAGAGGTGGCTCAGTTGCTGTTGGATAAGTTCATGGAGATGGCTGGGTGTTCATGGAGAAGATGAAGAAACAAAGGTGGGGAAAAGAAAATAGGAAAAAGAAAAAATATAATGAAAAAAGGGGTATTTTAGTCAATTTCCATCCATTTTAACCTGTAAAAAACCCTAAAATACATCCCACTTTGCACAAACCGCGAGTCAATTAGTTTCTAACGGACAGGGGTTTTCGTGCAGGGTTTTCGATAACAAAGGGGTATATTAGGCTATTTTTTTAACACAAGGGGTTTCGTGCAGATTTCATATTTCACAGGGGTATGTTATGCAATTTTCCCTTTAGATAAATATGAGGAAAATTTTGTGGTATAAATAATTCTTGATAATTGCCTATTTTTGTGAAAAATTTAGGGTTAATTTGGGTTAGCTGGGGGTTAATTACGTTTAATTTGAGATTAAATTTTGGTTAGTATGTGGTTTAGGGTACATTGATCCAACTGGTGATCAATATTTATACTTAGTTGCTGGAAATATGGTGCTTTATTTGTAGTTTTATGTGATTTACGTGATCCAACTAGTGATCAATATTTGTAGTTGCTGGAAATATGATGCTTTGTGTGATCCAACTGGTGATCAATATTTATAACATGATGCTTTATTTGTAGTTTTCTGTGATTTATGTGATCCAACTGGTGATCAATATTTGTAGTTGCTAGAAATATGATGTTTTATGTGATCCAACTGTTGATCAATATTTTTGTATAGTGAGATGGACATTTTGGATTTGTAGTGGGTGAAAGATTAGAATGTTGGGTTTGTTGTGGTTGAAAGATCCGAATTTTGTTGGTTGCAAGTTTGGGGGAAGATTAAGTCAAGAACTTGGTAGAAATTTTTGCGTCGTTACTCTGCCGAATATTTTCTAGAATAATGGGAAATAAATTAAAATTAAAATTATTTAATTAATTTAACTCAACTGACGTTAGAATTATTTAATTTAATTAATTCAAAATCAAGATGGATCAAAGTTGGATTTTAGCTGATCGTATGTCGGAACAGTATGAGAAAGGGGTGAAAGAGTTCATTAAGTTTGCGGTTGAGCATACACCAGATCCGACTAGGATCACTTGCCCATGTTCACGTTGTTGTTTTGGAAAGAGAATTAGTCCATTTGACTTGGAAGATCATTTGGTGTGTAATGGAATTGATAAAAGCTACACATGTTGGACAAGACACGGTGAAAGTAGTGTCACGTCAGATGATTTGGGTGGTACATCATATCCATCATAGGATTTCAACATGAATGATTATGAGCCTGATCGTTTGGAGGAGATGACAAATGTGATTGAGGAGGATTTGCGAAATTGTTCTAAAATGTTTGACAATTTGATAAGTGATTCAAAGACACCACTGTATAGTGGTAGTAAATTCACAAGATTCAAAGCAGTCCTAAACCTGTACAAGTTAAAAGCCAACAATGGGTGGAGTGATAAGAGTTGCACGTACTTACCTGGTCTTTTAAAAAGCATGCTACCCGAAGATAATGTGTTACCTAATCGTACATATGAGGCTAAACGGATGTTAACCTCAATTGGCATGGGATATGAGAGGATACATGCTTGTCTCAATGATTGCATATTGTCTAGAACTGACTATGCATCATTGAAGGCAAGTCCGAAATGTGGCGCCTCATGGTACAAGTAGAATGGATCTGCTCCTGTCAAAACAATGTGGTATTTGCCCATAATACCTAGATTTAGGCTCATGTACAGTAGTCAAGAGTTTGCCAAGAACTTGACATGGCATGCTGATAGAAGGCTTGAAGAAAGGATTGAAGATGACAAGATGACAAGAACCAAGAAACCTGTGCCTTGTATTGGCTACAGATGGCATGAACCCACATGGCTTGCAAAGTAGCTCACATAGTACATGGTCGGTGATTTTGATGATCTACAACCTACCCCCATCGCGATGCTTGAAGCGAGAGCATATAATGTTGCCCATACTCATTTCTGGGCCGAAACAACGTGGAAACGATATAGATGTCTACTTGGCTCCTTTAATTGAGGATTTGAAGATGTTGTGGGAGACCGGTATTGAAGTATATGATGGGTTCAGAAAAGAAATTTTCAATCTCAGAGTCAAGTTATTTGAAATAATCAATGATTTTCCTGCAAGAGCAAATCTCTAGGGATATGGTGTACATGGCCAATGTGGATGCCCCATATGTGTCAAGAGTACAGATCAATATTAATTGCCACACTCTCAGAAATAAGCATTCCAAAGGCATCGGAGATGGCTGAGTCAGAACCATCGACATCGTCGGTGGAAGAAAGCTTTCAATAGAAAGATAGAAAAAGGTCGAGCTGCTAAGTGCTTGACTGGTGAACATGTGTTTGAGAATATAAAAGACTTGGATATCAAATTTGGAAAGACTTTTGTAGGTGGCCTTGCAAAAATTGGGTGGAAAAAAAGGTCAATTCTTTTGAGTTGCCGTATTGGAAGTCCTAACATGTTAGACATTTTCTTGATATTATGCATATTGAGAAAAATGTATTTGATAGTGTCATTCGTACACTTCTAAATGTGCTCGAAAAGACAAAAAATGGCATAAAGGGAAAGTTAGACTTGGTTGAAATGAAGATAAGAGGTAAATTGACACCAACAAAGAAGGGGAAACTTACCTATTCGCCTCTAGCAGCTCACACTCTATCTAGGAAAGAAAAAATTGCATTATGTGAGTTTCTTAATGGAGTGAAAGTTCTAGAAAGGTGTTCTTCAAACATTAGCAGTCTTGTATCAATGAAGGACTTGAAGCTAAAGCACATGAACACTCATAATTGTCATGTAATCATGGATCATTTGCTATCAATTGCTATACGGGCTATTTTGCCAAAACATTTGAGAGAAACTATAACTAGATTGTGTTTCTTCGTGTTTGATCATGAACAATTTCCTGTACTTCAGAAACAAATTGAAATCACTTTGTGTGAGCTTGAGATGTATTTTCCACCTGCATTTTTTGATATAATGACTCACCTACCTATTCACTTAGTTAGAGAGTCATAACTATGTGGACCGGCTTTATGAGATCTATGTACCCGGCTGAGCGTTATATGAAGGTATTGAAAGGCTACGTGAAAAATCGTAGTCGACCGGAAGGTTGCATTGTTGAACGGTACATAGTTGATGAAGCTATTACATTTTGCATAGAGTATCTGGAAAATTCTAATATTGCAGAGCTTCCAAAGTCTCATGTTGTGGGAGGGAGAACAGAAGGAGAAAGCGTAATTGGAAAATAATTAGTTAGTGCTCCTTGCACACAAAGGGAGTAGACACACCTATATGTGCTCCACAACACCGATGAGGTTGATCCAAATGTTGAAGAGGACAAGGACCAACTTAGGAGATTCAATCCAATTAAAAATGAGAGCTGGATTTAAAGAGTGCATAACAAGAGTTTTATCGATTGGTTCCGAAAGCATATTGAACAGAAACAGAAAGAGAATCCACTTTCAGTTTCAGATAAATTGACACGGTTGTCGAGGGGTCCGGGCAGACTAGTATTTTGTTATTTAGGTTATCTTATAAATGGTCGCACATTCTATACAAAAGACCAAGATGAATGAAGTATAATGTAGAATAGTGGGGTAAGTCTTGTAGCTCAAGCAATGCATATCTCAAGTGCGAAAGATAATAACCCTATCTATGCCAATTTATCATATTATGGGGTGATTGAACGTTTATGGGAGCTGGATTATAGTTGGTTTCGGGTGCCTATTTTTGGGTGTAGGTGGGTTGACAATAAAAATGGTGTCCAAAATAATGAAATAAGCTTCACTCGGGTAGACCTTGAAAGGGTGGCATACAAAGCTGAACCTTTCATTTTGGCATCACAAGCTAAGTGGTGGTCCATTGGCTAAAGCTTGGATATAAGTGATGATGAATTTTATATGCGACAAGATTTAGGCTCATGTACAGTAGTCAAGAGTTTGCCAAGAACTTGACATGGCATGCTGATAGAAGGCTTGAAGAAAGGATTGAAGATGACAAGATTCGACACCCCTCAGATTCTCCTCAATGGAAAAAGATTGATGATGATTTTCCTGAATTTGGTGAAGAACCAAGAAACCTGTGCCTTGTATTGGCTACAGATGGCATGAACCCACATGGCTTGCAAAGTAGCTCACATAGTACATGGTCGGTGATTTTGATGATCTACAACCTACCCCCATCGCGATGCTTGAAGCGAGAGCATATAATGTTGCCCATACTCATTTCTGGGCCGAAACAACGTGGAAACGATATAGATGTCTACTTGGCTCCTTTAATTGAGGATTTGAAGATGTTGTGGGAGACCGGTATTGAAGTATATGATGGGTTCAGAAAAGAAATTTTCAATCTCAGAGTCATGTTATTTGGAATAATCAATGATTTTCCTGCAAGAGCAAATCTCTAGGAATATGGTGTACATGGCCAATGTGGATGCCCCATATGTGTCAAGAGTACAGATCAATATTGATTGCCACACTCTCAGAAATATGCATTCCAAAGGCATCGGAGATGGCTGAGTCAGAACCATCGACATCGTCGGTGGAAGAAAGCTTTCAATACAAAGATAGAAAAAGGTCGAGCTGCTAAGTGCTTGACTGGTGAACATGTGTTTGAGAATATAAAAGACTTGGATATCAAATTTGGAAAGACTTTTGTAGGTGGCCTTGCAAAAATTGGGTGGAAAAAAAGGTCAATTCTTTTGAGTTGCCGTATTGGAAGTCCTAACATGTTAGACATTTTCTTGATATTATGCATATTGAGAAAAATGTATTTGATAGTGTCATTCGTACACTTCTAAATGTGCCCGAAAAGACAAAAAATGGCATAAAGGGAAAGTTAGACTTGGTTGAAATGAAGATAAGAGGTAAATTGGCACCAACAAAGAAGGGGAAACTTACCTATTCGCCTCTAGCAGCTCACACTCTATCTAGGAAAGAAAAAATTGCATTATGTGAGTTTCTTAATGGAGTGAAAGTTCTAGAAAGGTGTTCTTCAAACATTAGCAGTCTTGTATCAATGAAGGACTTGAAGCTAAAGCACATGAACACTCATAATTGTCATGTAATCATGGATCATTTGCTATCAATTGCTATACGGGCTATTTTGCCAAAACATTTGAGAGAAACTATAACTAGATTGTGTTTCTTCGTGTTTGATCATGAACAATTTCCTGTACTTCAGAAACAAATTGAAATCACTTTGTGTGAGCTTGAGATGTATTTTCCACCTGCATTTTTTGATATAATGACTCACCTACCTATTCACTTAGTTAGAGAGTCATAACTATGTGGACCGGCTTTTATGAGATCTATGTACCCGGTTGAGCGTTATATGAAGGTATTGAAAGGCTACGTGAAAAATCGTAGTCGACCGGAAGGTTGCATTGTTGAACGGTACATAGTTGATGAAGCTATTACATTTTGCATAGAGTATCTGGCAAATTCTAATATTGCAGAGCTTCCACAGTCTCATGTTGTGGGAGGGAGAACAGAAGGAGAAAGCGTAATTGGAAAATAATTAGTTAGTGCTCCTTGCACACAAAGGGAGTAGACACACCTATATGTGCTCCACAACACCGATGAGGTTGATCCAAATGTTGAAGAGGACAAGGACCAACTTAGGAGATTCAATCCAATTAAAAATGAGAGCTGGATTTAAAGAGTGCATAACAAGAGTTTTATCGATTGGTTCCGAAAGCATATTGAACAGAAACAGAAAGAGAATCCACTTTCAGTTTCAGATAAATTGACACGGTTGTCGAGGGGTCCGGGCAGACTAGTATTTTGTTATTTAGGTTATCTTATAAATGGTCGCACATTCTATACAAAAGACCAAGATGAATGAAGTATAATGCAGAATAGTGGGGTAAGTCTTGTAGCTCAAGCAATGCATATCTCAATTGCGAAAGATAATAACCCTATCTATGCCAATTTATCATATTATGGGGTGATTGAACGTTTATGGGAGCTGGATTATAGTTGGTTTCGGGTGCCTATTTTTGGGTGTAGAGGGTTGACAATAAAAATGGTGTCCAAAATAATGAAATAAGCTTCACTCGGGTAGACCTTGAAAGGGTGGCATACAAAGATGAACCTTTCATTTTGGCATCACAAGCTAAGTGGTGGTCCATTGGCTAAAGCTTGGATATAAGTGATGATGAATTTTATATGCGACAAGATTTAGGCTCATGTACAGTAGTCAAGAGTTTGCCAAGAACTTGACATGGCATGCTGATAGAAGGCTTGAAGAAAGGATTGAAGATGACAAGATTCGACACCCCTCAGATTCTCCTCAATGGAAAAAGATTGATGATGATTTTCCTGAATTTGGTGAAAAACCAAGAAACCTGTGCCTTGTATTGGCTACAGATGGCATGAACCCACATGGCTTGCAAAGTAGCTCACATAGTACATGGTCGGTGATTTTGATGATCTACAACCTACCCCCATCGCGATGCTTGAAGCGAGAGCATATAATGTTGCCCATACTCATTTCTGGGCCGAAACAACGTGGAAACGATATAGATGTCTACTTGGCTCCTTTAATTGAGGATTTGAAGATGTTGTGGGAGACCGGTATTGAAGTATATGATGGGTTCAGAAAAGAAATTTTCAATCTCAGAGTCATGTTATTTGGAATAATCAATGATTTTCCTGCAAGAGCAAATCTCTAGGGATATGGTGTACATGGCCAATGTGGATGCCCCATATGTGTCAAGAGTACAGATCAATATTGATTGCCACACTCTCAGAAATATGCATTCCAAAGGCATCGGAGATGGCTGAGTCAGAACCATCGACATCGTCGGTGGAAGAAAGCTTTCAATAGAAAGATAGAAAAAGGTCGAGCTGCTAAGTGCTTGACTGGTGAACATGTGTTTGAGAATATAAAAGACTTGGATATCAAATTTGGAAAGACTTTTGTAGGTGGCCTTGCAAAAATTGGGTGGAAAAAAAGGTCAATTCTTTTGAGTTGCCGTATTGGAAGTCCTAACATGTTAGACATTTTCTTGATATTATGCATATTGAGAAAAATGTATTTGATAGTGTCATTCGTACACTTCTAAATGTGCCCGAAAAGACAAAAATGGCATAAAGGGAAAGTTAGACTTGGTTGAAATGAAGATAAGAGGTAAATTGGCACCAACAAAGAAGGGGAAACTTACCTATTCGCCTCTAGCAGCTCACACTCTATCTAGGAAAGAAAAAATTGCATTATGTGAGTTTCTTAATGGAGTGAAAGTTCTAGAAAGGTGTTCTTCAAACATTAGCAGTCTTGTATCAATGAAGGACTTGAAGCTAAAGCACATGAACACTCATAATTGTCATGTAATCATGGATCATTTGCTATCAATTGCTATACGGGCTATTTTGCCAAAACATTTGAGAGAAACTATAACTAGATTGTGTTTCTTCGTGTTTGATCATGAACAATTTCCTGTACTTCAGAAACAAATTGAAATCACTTTGTGTGAGCTTGAGATGTATTTTCCACCTGCATTTTTTGATATAATGACTCACCTACCTATTCACTTAGTTAGAGAGTCATAACTATGTGGACCGGCTTTTATGAGATCTATGTACCCGGTTGAGCATTATATGAAGGTATTGAAAGGCTACGTGAAAAATCGTAGTCGACCGGAAGGTTGCATTGTTGAACGGTACATAGTTGATGAAGCTATTACATTTTGCATAGAGTATCTGGCAAATTCTAATATTGCAGAGCTTCCAAAGTCTCATGTTGTGGGAGGGAGAACAGAAGGAGAAAGCGTAATTGGAAAATAATTAGTTAGTGCTCCTTGCACACAAAGGGAGTAGACACACCTATATGTGCTCCACAACACCGATGAGGTTGATCCAAATGTTGAAGAGGACAAGGACCAACTTAGGAGATTCAATCCAATTAAAAATGAGAGCTGGATTTAAAGAGTGCATAACAAGAGTTTTATCGATTGGTTCCGAAAGCATATTGAACAGAAACAGAAAGAGAATCCACTTTCAGTTTCAGATAAATTGACACGGTTGTCGAGGGGTCCGGGCAGACTAGTATTTTGTTATTTCGGTTATCTTATAAATGGTCGCACATTCTATACAAAAGACCAAGATGAATGAAGTATAATGTAGAATAGTGGGGTAAGTCTTGTAGCTCAAGCAATGCATATCTCAAGTGCGAAAGATAATAACCCTATCTATGCCAATTTATCATATTATGGGGTGATTGAACGTTTATGGGAGCTGGATTATAGTTGGTTTCGGGTGCCTATTTTTGGGTGTAGGTGGGTTGACAATAAAAATGGTGTCCAAAATAATGAAATAAGCTTCACTCGGGTAGACCTTGAAAGGGTGGCATACAAAGATGAACCTTTCATTTTGGCATCACAAGCTAAGTGGTGGTCCATTGGCTAAAGCTTGGATATAAGTGATGATGAATTTTATATGCGACAAGATTTAGGCTCATGTACAGTAGTCAAGAGTTTGCCAAGAACTTGACATGGCATGCTGATAGAAGGCTTGAAGAAAGGATTGAAGATGATAAGATTCGACACCCCTCAGATTCTCCTCAATGGAAAAAGATTGATGATGATTTTCCTGAATTTGGTGAAGAACCAAGAAACCTGTGCCTTGTATTGGCTACAGATGGCATGAACCCACATGGCTTGCAAAGTAGCTCACATAGTACATGGTCGGTGATTTTGATGATCTACAACCTACCCCCATCGCGATGCTTGAAGCGAGAGCATATAATGTTGCCCATACTCATTTCTGGGCCGAAACAACCTGGAAACGATATAGATGTCTACTTGGCTCCTTTAATTGAGGATTTGAAGATGTTGTGGGAGACCGGTATTGAATTATATGATGGGTTCAGAAAAGAAATTTTCAATCTCAGAGTCATGTTATTTGGAATAATCAATGATTTTCCTGCAAGAGCAAATCTCTAGGGATATGGTGTACATGGCCAATGTGGATGCCCCATATGTGTCAAGAGTACAGATCAATATTGATTGCCACACTCTCAGAAATATGCATTCCAAAGGCATCGGAGATGGCTGAGTCAGAACCATCGACATCGTCGGTGGAAGAAAGCTTTCAATAGAAAGATAGAAAAAGGTCGAGCTGCTAAGTGCTTGACTGGTGAACATGTGTTTGAGAATATAAAAGACTTGGATATCAAATTTGGAAAGACTTTTGTAGGTGGCCTTGCAAAAATTGGGTGGAAAAAAAGGTCAATTCTTTTGAGTTGCCGTATTGGAAGTCCTAACATGTTAGACATTTTCTTGATATTATGCATATTGAGAAAAATGTATTTGATAGTGTCATTCGTACACTTCTAAATGTGCCCGAAAAGACAAAAAATGGCATAAAGGGAAAGTTAGACTTGGTTGAAATGAAGATAAGAGGTAAATTGGCACCAACAAAGAAGGGGAAACTTACCTATTCGCCTCTAGCAGCTCACACTCTATCTAGGAAAGAAAAAATTGCATTATGTGAGTTTCTTAATGGAGTGAAAGTTCTAGAAAGGTGTTCTTCAAACATTAGCAGTCTTGTATCAATGAAGGACTTGAAGCTAAAGCACATGAACACTCATAATTGTTATGTAATCATGGATCATTTGCTATCAATTGCTATACGGGCTATTTTGCCAAAACATTTGAGAGAAACTATAACTAGATTGTGTTTCTTCGTGTTTGATCATGAACAATTTCCTGTACTTCAGAAACAAATTGAAATCACTTTGTGTGAGCTTGAGATGTATTTTCCACCTGCATTTTTTGATATAATGACTCACCTACCTATTCACTTAGTTAGAGAGTCATAACTATGTGGACCGGCTTTTATGAGATCTATGTACCCGGTTGAGCGTTATATGAAGGTATTGAAAGGCTACGTGTAGCCGACCGGAAGGTTGCATTGTTGAACGGTACATAGTTGATGAAGCTATTACATTTTGCATAGAGTATCTGGCAAATTCTAATATTGCAGAGCTTCCAAAGTCTCATGTTGTGGGAGGGAGAACAGAAGGAGAAAGCGTAATTGGAAAATAATTAGTTAGTGCTCCTTGCACACAAAGGGAGTAGACACACCTATATGTGCTCCACAACACCGATGAGGTTGATCCAAATGTTGAAGAGGACAAGGACCAACTTAGGAGATTCAATCCAATTAAAAATGAGAGCTGGATTTAAAGAGTGCATAACAAGAGTTTTATCGATTGGTTCCGAAAGCATATTGAACAGAAACAGAAAGAGAATCCACTTTCAGTTTCAGATAAATTGACACGGTTGTCGAGGGGTCCGGGCAGACTAGTATTTTGTTATTTAGGTTATCTTATAAATGGTCGCACATTCTATACAAAAGACCAAGATGAATGAAGTATAATGCAGAATAGTGGGGTAAGTCTTGTAGCTCAAGCAATGCATATCTCAATTGCGAAAGATAATAACCCTATCTATGCCAATTTATCATATTATGGGGTGATTGAACGTTTATGGGAGCTGGATTATAGTTGGTTTCGGGTGCCTATTTTTGGGTGTAGAGGGTTGACAATAAAAATGGTGTCCAAAATAATGAAATAAGCTTCACTCGGGTAGACCTTGAAAGGGTGGCATACAAAGATGAACCTTTCATTTTGGCATCACAAGCTAAGTGGTGGTCCATTGGCTAAAGCTTGGATATAAGTGATGATGAATTTTATATGCGACAAGATTTAGGCTCATGTACAGTAGTCAAGAGTTTGCCAAGAACTTGACATGGCATGCTGATAGAAGGCTTGAAGAAAGGATTGAAGATGACAAGATTCGACACCCCTCAGATTCTCCTCAATGGAAAAAGATTGATGATGATTTTCCTGAATTTGGTGAAAAACCAAGAAACCTGTGCCTTGTATTGGCTACAGATGGCATGAACCCACATGGCTTGCAAAGTAGCTCACATAGTACATGGTCGGTGATTTTGATGATCTACAACCTACCCCCATCGCGATGCTTGAAGCGAGAGCATATAATGTTGCCCATACTCATTTCTGGGCCGAAACAACGTGGAAACGATATAGATGTCTACTTGGCTCCTTTAATTGAGGATTTGAAGATGTTGTGGGAGACCGGTATTGAAGTATATGATGGGTTCAGAAAAGAAATTTTCAATCTCAGAGTCATGTTATTTGGAATAATCAATGATTTTCCTGCAAGAGCAAATCTCTAGGGATATGGTGTACATGGCCAATGTGGATGCCCCATATGTGTCAAGAGTACAGATCAATATTGATTGCCACACTCTCAGAAATATGCATTCCAAAGGCATCGGAGATGGCTGAGTCAGAACCATCGACATCGTCGGTGGAAGAAAGCTTTCAATAGAAAGATAGAAAAAGGTCGAGCTGCTAAGTGCTTGACTGGTGAACATGTGTTTGAGAATATAAAAGACTTGGATATCAAATTTGGAAAGACTTTTGTAGGTGGCCTTGCAAAAATTGGGTGGAAAAAAAGGTCAATTCTTTTGAGTTGCCGTATTGGAAGTCCTAACATGTTAGACATTTTCTTGATATTATGCATATTGAGAAAAATGTATTTGATAGTGTCATTCGTACACTTCTAAATGTGCCCGAAAAGACAAAAAATGGCATAAAGGGAAAGTTAGACTTGGTTGAAATGAAGATAAGAGGTAAATTGGCACCAACAAAGAAGGGGAAACTTACCTATTCGCCTCTAGCAGCTCACACTCTATCTAGGAAAGAAAAAATTGCATTATGTGAGTTTCTTAATGGAGTGAAAGTTCTAGAAAGGTGTTCTTCAAACATTAGCAGTCTTGTATCAATGAAGGACTTGAAGCTAAAGCACATGAACACTCATAATTGTCATGTAATCATGGATCATTTGCTATCAATTGCTATACGGGCTATTTTGCCAAAACATTTGAGAGAAACTATAACTAGATTGTGTTTCTTCGTGTTTGATCATGAACAATTTCCTGTACTTCAGAAACAAATTGAAATCACTTTGTGTGAGCTTGAGATGTATTTTCCACCTGCATTTTTTGATATAATGACTCACCTACCTATTCACTTAGTTAGAGAGTCATAACTATGTGGACCGGCTTTTATGAGATCTATGTACCCGGTTGAGCATTATATGAAGGTATTGAAAGGCTACGTGAAAAATCGTAGTCGACCGGAAGGTTGCATTGTTGAACGGTACATAGTTGATGAAGCTATTACATTTTGCATAGAGTATCTGGCAAATTCTAATATTGCAGAGCTTCCAAAGTCTCATGTTGTGGGAGGGAGAACAGAAGGAGAAAGCGTAATTGGAAAATAATTAGTTAGTGCTCCTTGCACACAAAGGGAGTAGACACACCTATATGTGCTCCACAACACCGATGAGGTTGATCCAAATGTTGAAGAGGACAAGGACCAACTTAGGAGATTCAATCCAATTAAAAATGAGAGCTGGATTTAAAGAGTGCATAACAAGAGTTTTATCGATTGGTTCCGAAAGCATATTGAACAGAAACAGAAAGAGAATCCACTTTCAGTTTCAGATAAATTGACACGGTTGTCGAGGGGTCCGGGCAGACTAGTATTTTGTTATTTCGGTTATCTTATAAATGGTCGCACATTCTATACAAAAGACCAAGATGAATGAAGTATAATGTAGAATAGTGGGGTAAGTCTTGTAGCTCAAGCAATGCATATCTCAAGTGCGAAAGATAATAACCCTATCTATGCCAATTTATCATATTATGGGGTGATTGAACGTTTATGGGAGCTGGATTATAGTTGGTTTCGGGTGCCTATTTTTGGGTGTAGGTGGGTTGACAATAAAAATGGTGTCCAAAATAATGAAATAAGCTTCACTCGGGTAGACCTTGAAAGGGTGGCATACAAAGATGAACCTTTCATTTTGGCATCACAAGCTAAGTGGTGGTCCATTGGCTAAAGCTTGGATATAAGTGATGATGAATTTTATATGCGACAAGATTTAGGCTCATGTACAGTAGTCAAGAGTTTGCCAAGAACTTGACATGGCATGCTGATAGAAGGCTTGAAGAAAGGATTGAAGATGATAAGATTCGACACCCCTCAGATTCTCCTCAATGGAAAAAGATTGATGATGATTTTCCTGAATTTGGTGAAGAACCAAGAAACCTGTGCCTTGTATTGGCTACAGATGGCATGAACCCACATGGCTTGCAAAGTAGCTCACATAGTACATGGTCGGTGATTTTGATGATCTACAACCTACCCCCATCGCGATGCTTGAAGCGAGAGCATATAATGTTGCCCATACTCATTTCTGGGCCGAAACAACCTGGAAACGATATAGATGTCTACTTGGCTCCTTTAATTGAGGATTTGAAGATGTTGTGGGAGACCGGTATTGAATTATATGATGGGTTCAGAAAAGAAATTTTCAATCTCAGAGTCATGTTATTTGGAATAATCAATGATTTTCCTGCAAGAGCAAATCTCTAGGGATATGGTGTACATGGCCAATGTGGATGCCCCATATGTGTCAAGAGTACAGATCAATATTGATTGCCACACTCTCAGAAATATGCATTCCAAAGGCATCGGAGATGGCTGAGTCAGAACCATCGACATCGTCGGTGGAAGAAAGCTTTCAATAGAAAGATAGAAAAAGGTCGAGCTGCTAAGTGCTTGACTGGTGAACATGTGTTTGAGAATATAAAAGACTTGGATATCAAATTTGGAAAGACTTTTGTAGGTGGCCTTGCAAAAATTGGGTGGAAAAAAAGGTCAATTCTTTTGAGTTGCCGTATTGGAAGTCCTAACATGTTAGACATTTTCTTGATATTATGCATATTGAGAAAAATGTATTTGATAGTGTCATTCGTACACTTCTAAATGTGCCCGAAAAGACAAAAAATGGCATAAAGGGAAAGTTAGACTTGGTTGAAATGAAGATAAGAGGTAAATTGGCACCAACAAAGAAGGGGAAACTTACCTATTCGCCTCTAGCAGCTCACACTCTATCTAGGAAAGAAAAAATTGCATTATGTGAGTTTCTTAATGGAGTGAAAGTTCTAGAAAGGTGTTCTTCAAACATTAGCAGTCTTGTATCAATGAAGGACTTGAAGCTAAAGCACATGAACACTCATAATTGTTATGTAATCATGGATCATTTGCTATCAATTGCTATACGGGCTATTTTGCCAAAACATTTGAGAGAAACTATAACTAGATTGTGTTTCTTCGTGTTTGATCATGAACAATTTCCTGTACTTCAGAAACAAATTGAAATCACTTTGTGTGAGCTTGAGATGTATTTTCCACCTGCATTTTTTGATATAATGACTCACCTACCTATTCACTTAGTTAGAGAGTCATAACTATGTGGACCGGCTTTTATGAGATCTATGTACCCGGTTGAGCGTTATATGAAGGTATTGAAAGGCTACGTGTAGCCGACCGGAAGGTTGCATTGTTGAACGGTACATAGTTGATGAAGCTATTACATTTTGCATAGAGTATCTGGCAAATTCTAATATTGCAGAGCTTCCAAAGTCTCATGTTGTGGGAGGGAGAACAGAAGGAGAAAGCGTAATTGGAAAATAATTAGTTAGTGCTCCTTGCACACAAAGGGAGTAGACACACCTATATGTGCTCCACAACACCGATGAGGTTGATCCAAATGTTGAAGAGCACAAGGACCAACTTAGGAGATTCAATCCAATTAAAAATGAGTGCTGGATTTAAAGAGTGCATAACAAGAGTTTTATCGATTGGTTCCGAAAGCATATTGAACAGAAACAGAAAGAGAATCCACTTTCAGTTTCAGATAAATTGACACGGTTGTCGAGGGGTCCGGGCAGACTAGTATTTTGTTATTTAGGTTATCGTATAAATGGTCGGACATTCCATACAAAAGACCAAGATGAATGAAGTATAATGCAGAATAGTGGGGTAAGTCTTGTAGCTCAAGCAATGCATATCTCAAGTGCGAAAGATAATAACCCTATCTATGCCAATTTATCATATTATGGGGTGATTGAACGTTTATGGGAGCTGGATTATAGTTGGTTTCGGGTGCCTATTTTTGGGTGTAGGTGGGTTGACAATAAAAATGGTGTCCAAAATAATGAAATAAGCTTCACTCGGGTAGACCTTGAAAGGGTGGCATACAAAGATGAACCTTTCATTTTGGTGATAAAACAATGGACCACCTCAAAGCCAACACCTCTAACGTGACCCGAATGATCCTTCTTTTTAAGAGCTTTAGCCAATAGATCATCTCGACTCCTCTCGTTTCCACTTGGCTATCATGACTTGGATATAAGTGATGATGAATTTTATATGCGACAAGATCACCAAGAGGGGATATGGATTAATCCATCAGTTCGTCAGCGTACTAAAAAAAATGGTCATACCAATGGGAAACAAAAGACTACAAAGCCAACGATAAAAAGAGAACGATGAAAGGTATTTGAACTTATTTGATAATTGTATGATAGACTTATTTTTTGATCTTCAAATTCTGAAATAATCTATGCATTTTTTTGTAGTTTTATGCGATCCACCTGGTGATCAATATTTATACTTAGTTGCTATAAATATGATGTTTTATTTGTAGTTTTATGTGATTTATGTGATTCAACTGGTGATCAATATTTGTAGTTGTTGGAAATATGATGCTTTATGTGATCCAACTGGTGATCAATATTTATACTTAGGTGTTGGAAATATGATGCTTTATTTGTATATTTATGTGATCCAACTGGTGATCAATATTTGTAGTTGTTGGGTTTGTTGGGTTTGTTGGGGTTGAAAGATCCGAATTTTGTTTGTTGCAAGTTTGGAGGAAGATTAAGTCAAGAACTTGGTAGAAATTTTTGCGCCGTTACTGTGCCACATTTTTTATAGAATAATGGGAATGAATCTAACTTCTAATTTATTACTTCTATTTGAAAATTATTATTGCCAAATGAATCTACCAAATTTATATGAATCTAACTTCTGTATTTTTGACTTTTGTAGGTCGATGGCTTCAGATCCTACTGGAAGTTTTCCCGAGGAGGATGTATGTGGATCAGACAGCCTTGCTGAAAAGGAGATATTGAGAGGTGTCATGACTATGAGAAAAGTTATCAATGCCAGAAGTAAAGGCATAAGGCTACCTGTCGGCTGGAATGATAGAGGTCAAACAATTGACCCAAACAAATCAACACTTGTTGGTTATATAGGAGTCTTGGCTCGGCAGAAGGTGCCGATTACCATCAATGATTGGCAACAAGTCCCATCACCAACAAAAAGATCAATTTGGGATGAAATAGCGGTAATTTGGATATTATCAGTTTTCTAATTGTTAATGTATTTTTTGTTGATTTAATTTTCTCTAAATTATAATTTCATATATACTTTGTTGTTTGTTTTTTATAGTTGGCATTTGATATTGAAGAAAGTAGAAAAAAGTACGTACTAGCAGAAGCTGGGAAGCTAGCACGTAACTTCAGGAGCTACTTGAGTAGAGTGTGGGTACTGGATGATGATGGGAACATTAATTACAACCCACCCTCACAATATGAGATACCTCAAGCCGATTGGATGGCATTTGTAGATCTTCGCCTAAGTGAAGAGTTCCAGGTAGTCATTTTAATTTACGGTTTCATTTGTTGGTTATTGCGTTTATATTTAACTAATACTTTGATTATGATATAAACAACAACTAAGTAGGGAAAATCAGGAAAGAGCAAAGGAACCTGAATATTCTTACAGGAAATCACGTCTTGGACATGCTCTTGTGGAGCAAATAGAGGTACGTAGTTCATTTAACAATGAATCATTACAATTTTTTTAATAAAAATTCCTTGTTAATAAATATATATTATTTAATCAAAATATAGATGAATAGAAGAAGGGATGCGGGGTTTGATTGCACAGAGGTTACACGAGCACTCGTGTGGAGGATTGCGCATTCCGATAAAAAGAATGAAATTGATAACTCCAATGTTAGAAGAGTAGCGAATGAAATGGTAAGTTATTTACAATTTTAGCTCTATATTGTGTCGTATGTTTGTTTTGAAATGCTTTTGAAAGAACAAAGTTCACTAATTTTTTTATTTTTTAAATGTATTATTACAGGAGAACATTTCACAAGAGAGTACTAGCCATAGTGGAAACGAGAGGAGTCGAGATGATCTATTGGCTAAAGCTCTTAAAAAGAAGGATCATTCGGGTCACGTTAGAGGTGTTGGCTTTGAGGTCTCACAAAGAGAGTACTTTTTGGATCCAAAGCCTTCTAAAGATATGGAGATGGAAAGCTTGAGAAACATGTTGAAGGGCCTCTCCGAATCACTATCCTCCTTGCAACGCCGACTTGACGATATGCAGGCGTCTAAGTCGCTTCAGCCACATGAAGATGAGGTGATTTCTTTGAAAGATAGCTGCCCAGAACCAGTTAAGATGCTTCCTGAGGTAATGATTTGAACTTATTTATTTCAATTCTCTATTTCTATAAAACACAAAAAACTTTCTAATATAATGTTGTATATATATATATATATATGTAGGTTAAGGCGCCATGTCAATTAGCACTTTCATTACAGATGGCTAAATAACAGATGTACAATCGAGAAAAGGATAGAATACTTCACAACCATCCATTACCCACCAACCTTGTGAAAGTGTGCATTGACACTGCAGTTGAGGAGGATACATCCCTACCCGTCCCTCTCAATGATGAAGTGCTCACCATTTATAATGCTTTGGGTACCTTTGTTGCTTGGCCTATGAGTCTTTTCATTGTCATTGATGCACCAGTATGTAATTAATAGCTAGCCATTAATAAATTATAACAATTGTTTAAGGTTACTAAATATACTTTGGTGTGTAACATTCACACTATATTTTCTTTGCTTAAATATTCTCTTGGACCATCCAAATCATTTGGAAACTAGAAATCAGGGACATTGAAAGACTCAGCTGTCAAACCAAGACCTCCAGTGGCTAAGCCTGCACGTGAAGGTGACAGATGTGCAGACCTTGTACTAGCTGGATTCCCTAAGGACCTTTTAATTCTTGGAAAGTACATGAAGAGGATGTCTATTGATGACCAGATCGCTATAGACTTTGAGGAAAGAATTATGAATGTTCAATTCCAAGAGTTTATTGGGAGGGAGGAGACCTGTCACCTTCTGCGTCAAGAAGAGATAGGAGCCTCTCTCATTTCAGTGTACATAAAGTAAGTTTTTTAATTATTTTATTGCATCTTAACTATGATTATTTTCGTTACTCAAAATTTATTTTTTATGCTCAATTTAGGTTTTTGTGGGTTAATTACGTGGTCCTCGAAGGGAAAGAAGTTCTTTCCGAGTTCCTTAGCCCACATGCTATATCTGCGGGATCAGATATGAAGCAAATTGAACAAGTGTAGTTAATAGCAGATGCTATGATACGGAATGCACAAATGAATAAGTTATTTCTTGCACCTTACAACACTTAGTGAGCTACTAAAGACTCCACTTTAATTTGTAAACTTGTTATGCAAAACAAATTTTGAACTTATCTTTTGAATGCTTTTTAGGGGACATTGATTGTTGCTTGTGATTGATCCATTTCAAGAGGTCGTTCACTATCTGGATTCTTTGCATGGTGATCCGGATTACCGATTTGACATGAAAGAAAAAATCAATCAGTAAGTTTTTCATTCAATCAATGTATCCATTATATTTAATATTTTGTTTAAAGTGTATATATCTTCCTAAATTTCACATAATTGCTTGTTTTTGACATATTCCTTGTTTTTTGTATTTTCTCACAGGCTGTGCTCATATTTCGTGCAAATCGCAACAACCATTTCAAGAAATCCAAAAACAAGGCCTGTAAATGAATTAAAATAAAGGTTAGTGTTTTCTAGTTTCAAGAGATTATTTGTATAGAAGTTAGTGTTCTAATACAACTTTGATTACTTTTGTAGGGCCCCCGGTAGACAAACTACGTGGATTGTGGTTACTTCGTTATGAGATTCATGAAGGAGATTATTAGCCACGGAGAATCTATAATCCCAACAACGGTATGCAGAATCCTAATACTCAATTTCTTTCCCTTTTGAAGTTATTAAACCTTTGGTAGGTAACTGTAACTGAAACGTCATTTGGTTTGCAATCTTTATATATATCTTGCAGTACTTTCATGGTTCTCAATTCTCGTTCTATACTCAAGAGCAAATTGATGAAGTACGCTGCGAAGTGACACAATACATTATCGTATGCGATTAGAAATTAGGTAATGTATTTTTCGTACATTGCAACTTGTTGTAAATTGTGATTTGATTTGTTGTATTTAAATTGTGAGTAATTTAATTAGTTGATTGTAAACACGTGATCATTTGTTGGAGATTATAAAATTTTATTGTTGGAGGAAAGAATTGGTTATATTGAAGTTTTGGGTTTTTGTTGTTTCGGTTTAATTTGTTTTACTGCGCAGCTGGATTGTTGTGTTGGTTTATTGGATTTGTTGCACAGAAAGGTTGCAAACTAGTAGTGAGGGAAATAAATAAATAAATAAAATCCTATTACAACAATTCACATCAGAACCGCTGTAATAGGGTTAAAAAAATAAAAAATCAGCCCCTATTAAAGCGGTTTTTATTATAATCGCTGTAATAGGCTTGAATCCTATTACAGCGGTTAAAACCACTGTAATAGGTGGAAAAAAACCGCTGTAATAGGCCTTTTTTGTAGTAGTGGTATAAGGTCATTCATGTTATTTTGTACAGATATATCTTTTGAATTAAAGGCAATTTTCATATTTGTTCATGTAAATGTTAATTGGCATTAATGAGTATTGAACATATAGTCCAACGTAATTTGGAGACACCTTCGACTCCTTGGGTATTAGTAGGGGTGTAAGGTGAGTCGAGCTGGATCGCGAGCATAGCGAGTCGGTTCGATTAAAGCTCGACTGGACCTCGAGATGTCTTGAGCTCGAGCCAAGCTTCACGAGCTCGAGCTTATCAATGAACCGAGCTCAAGCTTGCAATTGAGTGTTCAAAAGTTCATGAGCAAGCTCACAAACTTTTACTATTATTATATTTATACATATATATAGTTATTTTAATATTTACTTAATATTATATTCAATGTTTTTGTGATCTTGTTCCTGCATATTATATTTGATCAAATGATATTATATCACATGTTAAGTGCCAACCATCGCATATGTATAGATATTAAAAATAATACTTTTAGTATCCACGTCTTACTTATATTAGTAATTAAAAATTATATGAATAATATTGTAATAATAATAACTAAGTAACTAAAAAATAATATATTCAAAAATGTTATGAAATTTCCTTTTAGTCCAAAAGTTTAATTCTTATAATATTCCAGTCAGATGAATCCAGTCTAACTATTGCCTTTCACACTGAATATTTTTGTTCATTTTGTCTTATTTTCTATTGGTACCAAGTGGCACACGAAAGGGTCTGGGGGGGGGGGGGATTGAATAGACCCTGAAGTTCTTTCGAACTTAAAAGAAATTCGTATTAAAATTTCTCGCAAGTGCTTGTCACTCAATGACAAGGACACACAGTCAGTGCTTGCACTTGAAGTTGAAGGTTTAGGACTTGGTTTTTGAAAGATAACGTAGATAATTAGTTTTGAGCACTGGATCAAAGTAGGATTAATAACTCAATACTTATATTAGGGTTAGCACATTGGAAATGAATTTTTGCAAGTCTTTGTATTTTGAAAGGTTGTAGTGCTTAGAAATACTTAGTTGCTTTGATGTTGATTTCAAAAATGATTTATGCTTTATGACAAGATGATAAAATAATGAACAATAAAATAATAAATAATAAATAATCGACACAAGAAATTGTAAGGCTCACTGGGTTTGTGTAATCCCAGCTACTACCTTCTACTCCTTTCCACACAGGAGGAATTCACTAAAATGACTTACAAAGCTTCACTCGGACAACTTTTGCACAATACCAAATGGTGAATATTGATCTTTAGTTCCCTGATCACACAGATTTCAACTCAGCTAAGTTCTTTTTCTGAGAAGCTTCTGTCACTTTGAAATAATGCTTTGTCTTCAAAAACTTCGTCACTCAGATTGAAGAAGTTGATAAGATTTATCAAGGGCTTTGTTTGATTTGGAAAGTTCAAACACTTTTGAATATCTCACTAGAAGTTTGGATTTCTTCTATGGAAGGTGTATGAGATATTGGATGGTTGTATAGAGATAGAGATGTTTAAGCTTAAAGATATTTGGCTATGAAAATTTAAGCTTTTTGAGTTGGAAGAATTTCAACACCGTAAGAGTGATATTTCTTGGTTATTAGAGTTTAGCTGTGAGGTTTTATTTATAAATATTTTTTGGGATTTGTCCGCTAGACGCAAGTGAGTGCGTGTCTATCACTCGGCGAGTGTACAAACTCTTTTCTGATATCTTTGAAAATCCGCTGCACAAAAGTTGGTGCGGTAGGCTACTTGCAGTTAACAACCAATGGGAAAGACTTATCCGTGCGTCAATAGTCCTTATCACATTTAATGCTCTTATTAAACATTAAATGTATATGAATTTATTATCCGTTGAGATTAAATGCCCATTGAAATATTGCATTTAAGTCCTTCTTAACTTAGGATTTGATTCAAGTGATTCTATCTCTTGGATGCTTATCACCCTGAATGATCTTCAAGCACTTAAAAGACGCTTAGACGATCTCTATCTTCAAATGTCTTCTGACGCTGATTTTCAACTTCAACTTGATAAGCTAACCTAGAATTCTATCAATGCTCAAGCACTTAGATACTAGTCTAAAAACTATAAAGAAAAGAAGCCTTTGAATAAAATTACAACTCGATAACTATCAAATGCTTATACATATTCTACTAAATCAAACTTACCTAATCCTTTTAGGGTCTAACATTATACCTTTCTTGTCATCATCAACATATCTAACATGAAATTTCCTAACAATGTCCCCCTTTTTGATGATGTTAAGACCTTAACTCTTTATAATCCAAGAGCTAGATTAATCAAAAGATTAAATTAAGTTAGCGTTTGAATAGTTAGAATTGTTAGATATAATAGCATAAAAAAATGCTTCAACAAGATGTTTCAGCGACAAACTCATTTCATTCATTCATATGAAAGGCAATGTAAGTACAGTGACTTTAAGAGATAAAAGCATACAAGAAACGCTTAAATAAAATAAAACAATGATGCTCAGTGTCTTCTCTTTGGCGGCGGTGGAGGTCTGTTTGCTTCTTTTCGATCTTTCTCTTCTTGCTCAGTGAGCATTAAAGCAAACTTCCACAGTTTATCATTAGCTTTTAATAGTCACTGATGGGTTTCATTACCAAAATTTTTATTCATCTTGTCTGCCATAATCTCAAAACTGAAGAATCTCTTGTTCCATACATAAGGGTCTTTTCTTTCAGAATGCTCAAGAGCTTATCAAAGATGACATGAGTCCTAGTAGCTGGAGTCTTGTTCATTGGATATGGAGGAACAAATCCTCCTTAGAGAGGGAGTCCTATTTCTTCAAGTAGCTCTATGGAGAAATCTTGAATTGGGAAGCCCTCTGTAGAAGCGATGCTAGCGCTTCTTGAGGACTGCTTGTTGGATACTTGATATGGATTGAAGCAATTCTTTCCAACATTTTTCTTCAGAGCCTTGAGGTGCAATGCTCTTGGACTTTCCCTATTTCTCTTTCTTGGCATCATCACTGCCAAAGGCATCAAGCTTGGTAGATAGATGTTCTACTGCTTGATGGACTAAGTCCAATTGGGTACCAACTGAAGTAATTGTGTCCAACATCTCTTTGTGACGCGTAGCTTTAGCAACCGTAATTTGAGCTCTTGACAACTGAAGCGCTTGATTGAGAGAATTTTGAGGCGCTTCCATAAACTATTTTCTTGACTGTTTGTCTATTAACCTGATATCAATCACTCTTACTTCAGTCAATTTTGAGTAAATGGAGTTGAAATGTCTCTGACTTGACTCCATATATTAGGCCATTTTTTACGCAAATTTTCTGGCGTCCTTGACAACGGATTCAATGGTCTGATCAGGAATTCTTTCATCTTTTGATTTAATAGGATCAGTGGAAGATTTCAAAATCCATTTACCCTTAGCTGCATCTTTGATAAGAGAAGCTTCGATATCTAACTTCATTTCAGGAAGAGAATCATCTGGAGACTTGATTACGACAAAATCCATTATAAGATCGTCCCTGTCTACTTTAGCATTGGAAAGCCCTTCAATATTTTCAACATGTTCAATAGCACTCGCAGGAGCTTTTTCGTTAAAAATAACTCCACATCTTCCTCAGATAACGCTTCATAGACATATTCCACACGAGCGTCTGCAAACTCCTAGGCATCTTTAGTTAAAGGCAAATAGTTTCCAAAGAAATTTCGAAAAATACTAAGAACTACAGATAAGAGATTATTAAAAAGAATAACATGATCCTTAGGGGTACCATTCAGTTAATTGGCATGATTTGTTCCCATGGAATATTTTGCCGATGTGTAGATGGCGCAATGATCTCGTCGGAGAAATCTCTGATGGGCTATCTTTGGCCACCACCCACATATAACTAATAGCGTTTATAGGATGTAATGGAGTCAACCTTGGGCTGGAACCCGAAATAAGAAAAAGTGCATCCTCGATTTTTTCCTTTGAAAAGTACAACATTCTATTTTCTAGAAATACTTGGAGTTTTGAGATATAAAGACTGTAGAAATCCTCCAAATAAGGCAGTATAGCGTGAACAAGCACTGGGTGGCTATGGCCCTCAACAAGATCGATCACCTTCTGGTATTGAGCCATTAACTCCTGTGGATATGAATCAAGGAAGAGAAATCCAAAAAAATTCACCGATGCTAGCCCTAATTGCCATCTTGATATTCTTAGTAAATATCAGGTCAAAGACTTTGATAGTGTCTATGAGTTTTATTCTGATGAAAAGGAACTCATACCTCTCTTCATTATCTTTCTTCATCAGATCCACTAATCCTTTGTCCACTTGATGAACTGCTGATGTCAAATTTAATTTGTGACTGACTTAGCTCTTCAAATGCTTTATGGAGAGAAACTTCAACTGGACCTTGAATAGTTGGAAGAGAAGACGTTGAACTCTGGTGTCTAGGCAATACGTAGCAACTGAAGTCTTTTATCATGAATGCCTATGCCGAACAGAGCTAGCGCCGCAACCATGTCTTCAAAAGAGAAACACTTGTTGACATAAGCTTCAACCCACTCAATTTTCTTAAACATCCATTCAGTTCTAGCGACTAACACAGCGCGCATAGTCTTAGATGCTTTTAACATTCTGGAAATGCTGAAGGTCTGGACTGTAGTCCCCTTTACAAACTTTTTTGAAATAGAGTTGCACTTCCCTTAATACCATCTTCTTGACATCAACAATATTGTTAAGAATGACAACACCTTTAGCTTTCCACAAATGAAGAGGCTTGCTGGAATTTTGATTGGAATGATGATGGACTTTCTCAGGGAAATTGAGAGTATACAAGATCATTCAACGTCTCTTCACTTGGACTTTGAGAATTTGGTGAGAAGCTATCATAGAAGGCAATCTTCTCATTCCTTGATGTTATAGACTCAGGCTCACTATGGTGGTGCTGATTGAAGTACTCAGCGTCAATCTCTGCCAAAGTTTTGGGATCTGATTTTGGGTGCTGGAGACTCAACAAATGCAATACTTTTTGAAGACTTTTTCTTAGAACTCTTCTTTATCCGATTCGGTGGCACTAGTTCCTCTGATGCGATTCAGATTAGCTCTTCTCTCTGAGCTTTTGTCAATTATTAATCAAACAGAATCCGATGGAACAAAGCGTTAAAGTCGATGGCTTAACGGAGACTCATTTCTGCGTGCACATAACCTTTCTCAAAGTCATCATGCTCAATGAAGTCCTCATCAAATCGGAATGGCTGGTAGAGACTGTTGGGTTTTGTACATAAAAATGCAGTGGAAATAAAATACCCACGGTGGATTCATCTTTGATTTCACATAATTAAATCATGTTGAGAAATATGTACCTTTTTAGCGTAATTAAAATTTATGAACCAGCAATGTGATTCTTTTTAGAGCAGCAATAACGTCACTGCCAATAAATCACCACGCCGGAACCAAAAGCAAAAATCCTCTCTTTTCTTCTCCTCTTGGATGGCTAGAGAGAAGAGAGAGAGAGGTGGAGAGTTTTAACTTGGAGAGAAAATTACAAGTGAGTCTATGGTTTAATTATTCACTAAGTAGTATATTTATATTACAACTAGAATAATTAACCAAAGTAACTAAAGGCCACGTGGACGCCCAACTTGGGCGTTTTTAATGCCCTCGGGCTTAGTTCAATTTGTGTATTTGTTTAATTAATTATTTCATTAATATAATTTATCCAACAAATATATCAATTAAATAACTTACACGTGTTAATTCCATAATTAATTTCACTAGGAAATTAATTAGCTCATTAACTTATTTACTTAATTAATAAGATCATCTAATGATAAATTAATAAACCATGATATCAAATACAGAAAGATTTCTCTCAAGTTTTATTCCATGATTTTTACTTTACAATTCCTTTAAGCGCGGCTCTTTAGGTTCGTCTCAAAAGGCAATTGGGAGGAAACCAAAAGGATGTGGATACTACCTAGCCAGTCCCATGGTCCACATCGTAGCCCAATTGAGATCGAATGTATATAATCATTCCAAACCTTTCATGCTGTGAATACCGTACAAGTATAAACCCTTTATTCATATATCTTAGTCAACTGAGAGTTATGGTTTAGTCAAACTCACTAGACTTGACTATATGCTCAGCTCATAATGAATCGAGATCACTGAGTATACTTTCATGTCCAACATAAGTATCTCTAATTCTTTGGCCAAAGTCTTTGACCTCACTGATTCATGACGACATAGGATATTTTGCTCATTCACTTATGAGAGAATAATCCCATATTGCTAATAAGTTAAGATTGCTACTTGCTTATCAAGCCGCAATTCGAGGTCGACCCCACCAACGGGTGAAATGGATCTAACTACTCTAATGACAGACTTGATGTCACAAGCACATCTTCAACGTGTTTACTATTGGGAATTATACGAATAAAACGCAGTGGAAAGTAAATTTAATTCCCAAAGCCCGAATCATCTCTAATCCTCGTGTTTAATTGTGTATAGAAAGATTACCGTTCTCGCGTATGTTGATTTCTTAACGTGATCCTTTTCTCTAATGCCGAATTTGCCAACGTCTCTAATTCGTCACGCCGGAATCAAAAATGAAAAACTCCTCCTTTCTTCCTTGTCAAAGACGGCTAGAGAGAGAGAGAGGTGGGAGACATTTTCTTGGAAAGAAAGTTATGTAAGTTGCCTTGTGTTATTTTTCACCTTATGATATATTTATATCATTGTGAAACAATAACCCTAGCATGCAAGAGCCCTATTTGTGCGTCTATTTTGGCCGCCCCTTACTGGGCTCGGAAGCCTTCGGGCTTTCGTCTTGCTTGCTAATTAATTAATCGGATAATTTATCTATCCAATAAAAAATTGATAATCCAATTAATTCAATTCCTAATTAATTTATAATTCAATTTCTCCAAGAAATTAATTAACTCATTAATTACGACATCCAATGCCGTGAATTTCTCTCAAGTTTTTTTCCCAGGTTTTTCCTTTTGCACTTCCTTTAAGAGCAACTCTTTAGGTTCGTCTCAAAAGGCGATTGGGAGCAATCCAAAGGGGTGTGAGTGACACCTAGCTAGTCTCGTGGCTCACACCGTAACCCAATTCAGAACGAATGAATAGGATCATTCCAAACCTTTACGCCGTGAATACCATACGTGTATATACCTTTTATTCTTATATCCCAGTCAAGTAAGAGTCATGGTTTAAAGTCAAACTCATATAACTTGACCATATGCCTAAGCTCATAATAAGTCGAGGTATTTAAATGCTTTGACCAAAGACGTTCATCCTCACTTATTCATGATCGCATAGGATAGTTTACTCATTCACTTATGAGAGAATAAATTCCATATTGCAAATCAGTTAACAATGCTACTTGCCCATCAAGTCGCACTTCAAGGTCGATTCCACCAATAAGTGATTTGAATCTAACTACTCTAACGATAGACTTGATGTCACAAGTACATCTTCAACTCAATTTCTCAGGTCAGAGGTTCACACGTACCTATCACTACTTATCAGTTTCATCATTGACTGTCAATGAATGAATACCCCTGTGATGAACTGATGCGAGCCGTGTTCAAACATATCAATCCTCTGACACGTTTATGATATAAGTTCCCACTACCATTTCCATAGTGTACGACTGACACTTTCTTTGTCGAAACTTACATCATATAAGTCTTTATTCACTATTAATGCCCAATCAATATTTCTTAGACTTGAGAACCCTTTTAGATGTCAAGGGTCAAACCATTCTAGTGCCTTTGCTCCTATCCCATAGGAGGTAGAAGGTTCGCCTTGTCATCAAGGACTTTACGTTGTTTATTCTCACCTTATAAATGCCTATAAGAAAACAACAATCAACTTCCTTATATTAATTGAAAAACCATAGTTTAGTTACAATGTTTATGCCCTATAAATCTATCCTCTTTATGGCATTCGAGGGCATATACTCTAACAATCTCCCACTTGCTGTGGTATTTAATACCCATCTTTTCGAGATGTTTTTCCAGCACCGCCTATGGAAATGGCTTGGTCAATGGATCAGCGATATTGTCGGCTGAGGCTATTTTCTGAACAACTATTTCACCTCGTGCAACGATCTCTCTTATGATGTGATATCTCCTCTCTATGTGTTTGGATTTATTGTGAGACCTAGGTTCCTTCGCTTGCGCTATAGCTCTGGTGTTGTCACAATAAAGTGGCAACGCGAGCTTTATGCTAGGAACCACTTGAAGTTCCTCAACGAACTTCCTAATCCAAACAACTTCTTTAGCTGCCTCCGAGGCAGCTATGTATTCAGCCTCTGTGGTGGAGTCTGCGGTTGTGCTTTGCTTGGAACTTTTCCAAGTCACCGCTCCACCATTTAGAGTAAATGCAAATCCCGAGGTGGATTTCCGGTCATCAACATCAGATTGGAAATCCAAATCAGTGTACCCGTCCACCCTCAGGTCACCACTTCCATAGGTGAGAATCATATCCTTAGTTCTTTTCAGATACTTTAGGATATTCTTCACAACTATCCAATGTTCCTTACCAGGGTTTGCTTGAAATCGACTAACAACGCTCACAGCATAAGCAATGTTGGGTCTAGTACAGAGCATCACATACGTCAAGCTACCCACAACAGACACATAGGGTATAATGTTCATTTCTTTTCTATCTTCCTCACTTTGAGGACACATAGATTTTGAAAGATGTATCCCATGTCTCATTGGTAGGAACCCTTTCTTAGAATCTTCCATACTATACCTTTTTAGGACCTTTTCTAAGTAAAGGGCTTGAGAAAGTCCTATCATTCTTTTGGTTCGATCTCTATAGATCCGAATCCCTAGAATATAGGTCGCTTCTCCCAAGTCTTTCATCGAAAATGTACTCGAAAGCCACTTCTTGGTTGTGGTGAGCATTCCTTTGTCATTCCCAAAAAGTAATATGTCATCTACATATAACCCTAGGAATGTCAACTTGCTCCCACTGACCTTCTTGTAAACACAGGGCTCGTCTTCGTTTTTGATGAAGTCAAATCCTTTGAAAACCTCATCGAAACGTAGATTTCAGCTACGAGACGCTTGTTTGAGTCCATAAATGGATCTCTCAAGTTTACACACCTTATGAAAATGCTCCTCGGATTCAAAACCTTTAGGCTTTTCCATATAGATATCCTTCTCTAGGAATCCATTTAGGAAAGCAGTTTTGACATCCATTTGCCATATTTCATAATCTAGGTGTGCTGCTATTGCAAGTAGAATGCTTATTGATTTGATCATAGCCACTGGCGAGAAGGTTTCTTGGTAGTCAATTCCTTCCTTTTGACTATACCCTTTCGCCACTAGCCTGGCTTTGTAGGTGTCTACTTTGCCATCAACACCAATCTTTCTCTTGTAGATCCATTTACACCCGATTGGTTTTACGCCTTCAGGTTGGTCTACAAGTTTCTAGACTTGGTTTGCATGCATCGAATTGATCTCAGTTTGCATAGCTTCACGCCATCTAGCAGCATCCACATCCACCATCGCTTGATCAAAAGTGGAGGGATCATCTCCATGATCCTCCTCAAACACAGAATGGAGATCCAACTCCCTCTGCATTAGATATCCGTACCTCTCAGGCGGTTGAGATACTCTATTCGATCGTCGTGGTTGTGGTTGTGTTACAGAAGGTTTGGTTCTCACTCCCTGTGTACATGTATCCAGTGGGGTTTCATTTTGTTCTTCTAGAACAATCTTTCTACCCACTCCTCCTTCTTTAATGAACTCATCTTCAAGAAAGTGGGCTTGTAAGGCTTCAATGATCCTTTGATCATTGTGCAGGTAAAAGAGGTATCCCATAGAATGTTCACGAATCCAACGACACGTCCCTTTAAGGACCTAGCCTCCACCTTGTCCACTTTAGTCTTTTTGACATAAGCCGGACATCCCCAAATCTTTATGTGGTTGAGACTTGGTTTCCTATTTCTCCACATTTCATAGGGAGTCATAGGAACAGACTTGGATGGACATCTATTTAAAATGTGTGCAGCTGTAAGCAGCGCGTGACCCCACAGTGAAATGGGTAAATCAGTGTAGCTAAGCATGGAGCGAACCATGTCCAACAAGGTTCGATTCCTTCGCTCTGCTACTCCATTCAACTGTGGAGTCGCTGGAGGTGTGAGTTGCAATATTATACCATTCTCTCTGAGGTATAAGTCAAACTCGTCGCTCATATATTCTCCTCCTCGATCAGATCGAAGAGTGTTTATATGTTGACTTGTTTGATTTTTCACTAAAGCCTTGAATTCCTTGAACTTATCAATGGATTCAGACTAATGCTTCATCAGGTACACTAGACCATATCGAGAATGGTCGTCAGTGAAGGTGATAAAGTAAAGGAAACCTCCTCTGGCCATTTCTCCAAATGAATCACAAATGTCAGTATGCACTAAACCTAAGATTTGTGAAGCCCTTTCAAAGCTCCCTGTGAAGGGCGATCTAGCCATCTTGCCTTTGAGACAAGATTCACAAGTAGTATAGGGATCCAATCCCAGTGGGCTAATTAGCCCATCTTTTTCCATTTTCCGAATCATTTGTTCACCAACATGGCCTAGTCGAAGGTGCCATATCAATCGTTGGTTTATTTCAAGCCTACTACGTTTCCTTTATATAGTATTCACCGCATACTCATTCTGGACACTGAGGTAATACAATCCATTTATCAAAGAAGCAAAGCCTACAAATTTATTAGCATAATAAATGTTGCATCGTTCATCAATAAAATGGAAAGTGTAACCATTCTTAACTAAAACGGGAATAGAAATAATGTTTTTAGGCCCATTAGGCAAAACCAATACATTATCCAGTAATAGTACATGTCCAGAATTTAAAAACAACGAGGTAGATCCTATTGTAGTAGCCGCGACGCTTTGCCCGCTACCTACTCTGATCTTTACCTCATCGTTGTCCAGCTTCCTTTCTCGCATCAGATCCTGATTTATACAACATATGTGAGCACAAGCTCCAGAGTCAAGAATCCAAGATGTAGAGAAGACGGTCATAGAACAATAAGTTTCATGAACATAAAGTTCCGTACTTTGTGCGCCAGACCCCATATTCGGACAGTTCCTTCTCCAGTGGCCCAGCTTACCGCAGTGTAGGCATCTGTCTGTCTTTTGCGGCCCCTTTCGCATGCGAATCACAGGAGCTTTCCCTTTTCCTTTATCGACACCACCCTGAGCTCCAAGCTCGCCAGCCTGTTTCTTGGTTTTTCTCTTCTTATTCTTCTCCCATCTGTGCCCAGAAGTGATAGCCAAGGCAGTCTCTTTTCCCTTGGGCTTCAATTGAGATTGTGCAGTGATTAATTTATTCATTAGCTTAGCTAAGTTGCATTCAACTGCAATTGAAGTTCATGACGAATTGGGAAAAAGAATCAAGAAGGGACTGCAAGATAAGATCGGTCTAAAGTTGTGGGTTCATTGTAAAATCGGGAGCTTCCAATCTCTCGATCCTCGATATCATTTTGAGGACATGATCCCCAACCTTCTCCCCTTCTCTCATTTTGGCTCCGAAGAGCTCTTTATGTTAGGAATTTCATGTTAGATGTTTTGATGATGACAATTAGGATCCCATGTTAGACCCCAAGAAATGTAAAGTATAAAAGCTTTCGTAGAACAAATGTGTAAGCGCCTGAAAGCTCGTGTTTTTATACTAGGCTTGTATTTTTATCTTTATAGGGTTTAGACTAAGAATGTGATACTAAATCACTAGAAGAATTCTGTGTGAGTCTACCAAGTGATGAAGTTGAAGATCAAGCGTCTGAAGAAACAGTAAAGATAAAGATTAGTCTCAAGCGTCTGTCAAACGCTAAAAGACTATCCCGGGTTACGAACTCAGCGCTCAAGATTTGTTATGGACCTTAGACCAAGTACTTAACACTAAGTCAATGATAGAATTCTGAGTGAGTCTATCAAAGATAAAGTGAAAGGACAAGTGTCTAAAGAATCGGGCAAAGATTGTGACCTTTCTCAAGCGTCTGATTAACAAAGAAGGCCACTTTCAAAAAACCTAAACTCCAAAGGCTCAAGCGCCTAGTTCTCCAAGCGTAACCTGAAGATTGAAACCCAAGTTATCAAAGATGCATGAATCAACGAAAATTATTCCCAAATGGAAATAAGACAAGATGCATCAAAAGTCGGATAAGTGCTATTAAAATATGAGCACTACAACTTATGGGCAAGCCATATCTTTGACCGAGACTGTCAGATTTATGAAACCAAGACCATGCCTAACCAATTAAATATAACCAAAGTTAGGATTGTCAGAACTCATGGAATGTTTAGGGAAATGAGATTCCAACCGTGTCCAACGGACAAAATCTCATAACAATCTATAAATAACCTTTTCAGCAAAAGGGACAAAAAAAAAAAAAAGAGACAGATATAGAAAAACATCTGGACGTAAAAATAAGAAAAAGGGTCCAAAACGTTGCTGAATTTTTCTTTAGAAAGAGCTTATACACTCCAGAGCCAAAACCGTTTAAGCTTTCTCAAATACATTCCTAGACAGTCACCCATATCTCAAACCTCTTTTTAAGAAGAACCTACACTACTATTGAGATATCTCCAAGTTGTTTGAACTTTCCAAAAACAAACAAACCCGTGACCAAAACCATCAACACCTTTCATCTGAGTGAGAAAGCTTGTTGACTTACAAGCAATATTTTTGTGTAAAAGAAGCTTGTGGAAGAAGATCTCTATTGGAGCTGAAATCTGTGTGACCAAGGAGCTCCGAGATCATGCGTAACTTGCACCATTTCTGAGTGAAAGAAGCAAGGGGATAGAAGGTCTTTAGTGGAGCTGAAATCTGTGTGACCAAGGAGTTCCGAGATCATATCCAATCTCCCTCTATTTTGTAGAAGTCTTTGTGTGACCCTTCGATAATCATCATAGTGGAAAACTTCCCTGATAAAAGGAGAAGAAGGACGTAGCTGGGATTACATCACCCAGTGAACCTTACAAATATCTTGTGTCATTTACTGCTTTATTGTCTTATATTATACTATCATATTATATCTTGAAAAAGCATTTAAAACTAATAAGCGAATGATCGGTTAAAACGAACGCTAAGCTATAAAAACATTTCCGTTGTGCTAACCCTGATTTAGTGACTAAACTCTGCCCTACTTTGGCAAGCGTTGAAATCACCAAGTCTAAGTTAACTTTTCCCAAGCGCCTGAAACTAGCGCTTAAGTCATTATCTCTCAAGCGCCGCACCCAGCGCTCAAAGCTTTCCGAGCGTTCAAATACTTCAAAGTGATACAAATTTTTAGAAGTCGAAAAAGTCTTCAGGGTCTATTCAACCCCCCCCCTTTCTAGACCCTTTCGTATACCACTTGGGACCAACAAGTGGTATCAGAGCGGTTGAAGTTGAAACCTAAGCGTTTCCAAGCGTAACTGCTTGTTCAGATCCATTTCTTTTTTTTTGTCGCTTTAAAATTACTTTAAATTTTTCATGGCATTCTCTAAAGTTCCCAAGTTGACCGAGTCAAATTATGATTCATGGAAGGTCAAAGCGTTTACTTATTTGTGTTCATGTGATGATGAAATGTGTGATATCCTTTCAGATGGGCCAATCAAAATATACAAAGTTATCGCCAGAGCGCCCGAAGCCACAGAAGAAACACCTGACGGTTATGTGGAGAAGCCTAAACAAGAATGGTCCACCGATGAGCGTCGACGAGCCAATCTAGACAATGTCGGTCGGAATGCATTATACACAGCCATTGGTGACAATGACAACTTATTCAACAAAGTCAAATCATGCAATACAACTAAAGAAATTTGGGATAAGTTCGCTACTATTTGTGGTGGCTCAGCACAAATCAAGGAAAACAAATTATCAATTGCCAAAGAAAAATTCAACGGCTTCAAGATGTTATCCAATGAGACACTAGAACAATTAGACATGAGATTTACAGCTCTTGTCACAGAATTAACATCTTTGGCATGGAACTACAAAATCGGGAAATGGTCGTCAAAATCTTCAGAAGTCTCCCGAGTAGATTCCTTATGAAAACAACTGCAATGAGAGAATCAAACAATCTGGACAGTCTAACTCCAGAAGATGCTTTTTCAGAACTCAAGGCATTTGAGTTTGGGTTGAATACGGCCAGCGATGTAGTGAGCAGTCCAGTAATTGAATCTGAAGCGCTAATGGCATCAATCAATGGAAAATCCAGTAGTAAAGGAAAGGCTTCAGATATAAGTGAGGAAGAAGAACTAGCGCTTCTAAACAGATTCAGAAAGTTTCTGAAATATGAGAAGAAAGGAAGTAGTCCTAAACATCTACAACAATATCAAGCGCCTGTTCAAAATCTACAACAATATCAAACGCCTCACTGTCCTGCACCATCCTCTCCAGCGCCAATTCAACATCAAGCGTCTTCTCAGCAAGACCTCTCAGCACCAGTGGTTCCAAAACCATGATTTGTAAGATTAACAAATGAACAAAAGATGAAAACAAATCTTTGTTATAATTGCAGGAAACCAGGGCATTTCCAAGTTAATTGCCCATATCCGAATGTGTCTAAACCTACAAAGCAAGACCAAGCACACAGAAGTCAATTCAGGAATAATCTAAGGCAACAAGGATTGCTAGCAGAATCAGAACCATTTTACACTCCTGAAGAGGACTTGGAATCATCAGATGAAAGCAATGATGATGAGCCTTCAAGCGACTCAGCATTCATTTGTCTTATGGCAAGAGATGATGAAGAGTCTGACGATTCGCTATCTGAGGTAACCACTGAATTATGTCATCCCCTTTCTTATGATGAATTACTTGACAAAGTGAAAGAATATTATAATGATTGTCAAGAAGCCGCAAAAATATTTCAAAATCACCTTTACATCATCTCAGCGCTCAAAAGTGACAAAGTGACGCTCAAAGCAGAGTTGCAAATTCAGCAACAGTGCATTGAGAAGAACCAAGCGCTTGAGAGTGAAATTATTCAATTAAAAGGTGATATTGATATAATAGTCAAGAGAGAAGCTGAATTGATCGCTAAACTTGCTAAATCAAAACAGCTTATCTCATCATTATCAAAAGCTTCTAGAACGCTAGATAATGTGACTGAAGTAACCAGAGCATTTGGTGAAAAGACCGGTTTAGGTTGTGATAAATCTGGTCACAAAACCAAAGCGTCTGTGGTTATATCAACCAACAGAGGAAAGGGTGTAACCTTTGTTGGAGAAAGCTCAAACAGACAAACGATGAATGAGACTCAGAATATTGGTATTAGATCAAATGAAAAAGCTAACACTGGCTCAGTCAAAAGAAAGACCAAAGTAAATGATCTACAAAAGAAAGTATATCCAAGCGCTCGAAGGGCTAAGGAAAAACCTTCTACAAGTAAATCAAACGCTAAGCGTCTAGCACCAAAAGTGCATCCTAAGCCAATATCAAGGAAATACCAATGTCAATATCCGCAAAGATCTAGATCATATTATCGACACTATGATAACCATGATTATGATTGTGATTATTGCTCTTATCAAGGATATTACCATACACCTAAAGAGCACACACAACACAAACCGAAACCTAAAAAGGCCAATCTTTCCAAAATAAAGACAAGGCAAATGTGGGTTCCGAAGATTCTAATTCAGACTAACGTTACTAACTAGAAGGACCCAAAACAAAATGGGTACCTAAGAAGAATTAGAACTGCCCTTTGAATGCAGGTACCTAGAGCCAACACCGATACCTCAATTTGGTACATAGATAGTGGGTCGTCGAGACATATGACTGGATTAAAGGATCTCTTGATCAACTATCGTGCAACCAATGGTCCTCAAGTTATATTCGGTGATAATTCTAAAGGTAAAACTAAAGGTATAGGTATCATGCATAGGGGGAACATCATGATCAATGATGTACACTATGTTGAGGGTCTTAAACATAATCTCCTAAGCATAAGTCAATTTTATGATAAAGGCTTTGAAATTAAATTTTGTAGTGACTTGTGCGAGATAATCAATGTTAAGACAGGATCTACTAAATTAAAAGGAAGAAGAACAAACAATGTATACTTAGTAGATTGGGATTCAACATTAGATAACAACCCTACATGTTTCGTAGCTAAGAATCAAAATGAATTGGGTTGGTTATGGCATAGAAGAATGAATCACCTCAATTTTAAGGCAATCTCTCAATTAATATCGCTAAATCTCGTAGAGGGATTACCCAGGGGTTCCTTTAATAAAGATCACTTATGTGATGCTTGACAAATGGGTAAGCAAGTTAAATCATCTTTTAAGAAGAAGCTTCATCTATCGACCTCTCGAATACTTGAATTACTACATTTAGATTTGTTTGGTCCTATTCAAATCATGAGCGTTAGTGGTAAAAAGTATTCACTAGTAATAGTTGATGATTTCTCAAAGGTTTTGGGCCGAAGTCTAAGCTGCCTCAAAGGTTTTGGGCCAAAGCTATCAACACTGCTTGCTACACTCAGAACCGGTGTATGATCAACAAGCAACATGAAAAGTCTCCATATGAGTTATGGAAGGGACGTAAGCCGAATGTTTCATACTTTCATGTATTTGGTTCAAAATGTTTCATTCACAACAATGGATCCCAAGCCTAAAGACATTTGATCCTAAAGCAGATGAAGAAATCTTCCTAGGATATGCCAAAAATGGAAAGAGCTTTCGCATCTTAAATAAGATCAAATCAAAGGTTGAAGAATCCATTCATGTTGTGTTTGATGATGCTAACCAAGAACCGAGTAAGGTTAATATTAATGATGCAGGAATTGAAGATTTATCTCAACAAGCGTCACAAATCAATCTGTGTGATGATAGTGATATTGATGAAGATAATGAAATCATTGTACCTAATCCTAAGATTACTCGTAAAGACATCAACGATGATATTGCAAGAAACGCTGATGATCATGAAGGGAATGTTCATCAAGAGCAAACTCAAACTATAAACACTGAAGCGCCTACGCAAGGAATTGGTCAAGCGCCTGCACAGTTTAATCAAGCGTTAGATCAATCTCTTAACCCGTTCCAACCAGATAGAAAATGGCTCAGAGACCATCCACCAGAACTAATTATTGGAGATATTGGAGCACCTGTTAGAACCAGAGCCGCTACAATAAATGAGGCCATGTTTGCAAGCTTCCTATCTCAAATGGAACCAAAGAAAGTGGATGAAGTGCTTAACGATCCAAGTTGGATTGAAGTCATGAAAGAAGAGCTAAATTAGTTTGAAAGAAATAAGGTGTGGACGCTAGTACCAAGGCCAACTCACCAAGGAGTTATTGGGACTAGATGGGTTTATAGAAACAAAATGGATGAGAATGGTACTGTAATTAGAAACAAAGCCAGACTTGTAGCACAAGGATACTGTTAAGAAGAGGGTATCGACTTCGATGAGACATACGCTCCTGTAGCCCGTCTTGAAGCTATTCGGATGTTTCTAGCGTTTGCAGCATTTAACAAATTTACAGTGTATCAAATGGACGTAAAGAGTGCATTTCTGAATGGTAAACTCCAAGAAGAAGTATATGTGGAACAACCACCAGGATTCATCAACAACCATGGGAAAAGTATGGTCTACAAATTGGACAAGACACTTTATGGTCTTAAACAAGCACCAAGAGCATGGTATGACACTCTTTCTATCTTCCTTATAGGTAAAGGCTTTTCAAAAGGCAGCGTTGACACAACGTTATTCAAAATTACCCATAATGAAGATATTCTCCTAGTTCAAATTTATGTTGATGATATTATATTTGGATCTACCAATAAGCGTCTATGTGAGAAATTTTTGAAAATGATGTAAGATCAATTTGAAATGAGCATGATGGGTGAATTAACTTTCTTCCTAGGATTACAAGTTAAACAACTCCCTAATGGCATATTCATAAACCAAACTAAATATACTAGAGATATGATCAAGAAATTTGGTATGGAAAATGCATCACCTTCCAAAATTCCAATGAGCCAAACGCTTAAGCTAGATAGAGATGATAATGGAAAGAAAATTGATATCACTAACTATAGAGGTATTATTGGATCACTTCTTTATCTTACAGCTAGTAGACCTGATATTATGTTCTCAGTATGCATGTGTGCATGATTTCAAGCTGATCCTAGAGAATCACACTTACTTGCTGCTAAAAGGATCCTTAAGTACCTAAAAGGCACACAAAATGTGGGCTTATGGTATCCTAGGGATTCTCCTTTTGAACTAATTGGTTATTCAGATGCAGATTTTGCAGGATGCAAAGTAGATAGAAAAAGTACTAGTGGAACATGTCAATTTCTAGGTGATAGACTAATTTCATGGCATAGTAAGAAGCAACAGTCCATCGCTGAAGCTGAGTATGTAGCCGCTGGAAGCTGTTGTGCACAGATCCTTTGGATGAGGCAACAACTTAGAGACTATGGAATAATCCTAGATCCAACTCCTATCCATTGTGACAATCAAAGCGCCTTAGCAATGACTCAAAATCCAGTTCTTCACTCTAGAACCAAACACATTGACATTCGCTATCACTTTCTACGTGACCACGTTCAAAAGAAAGATATCTCCATGCACTTCATTGGTACAGAAAAGCAACTGGCAGATATCTTCACCAAAGCGCTCAACGAACAACGTTTTCTCACTTTAAGAAGTGAACTAGGTATGATTGATCTAAATGCTTAATCATTCGAAACATCATACTTTTGTTAGGCATGAAATTTAGGGAGAATTCACTTTATTTTATGTAATTTATGGGGAACCTACATAGGGGGAACCTTAAAAGAACTAACTATATTTAAGTGAATATGACCAAAAATGTTTTCCCTTGCATCGGTCATACGCACTTAGCACCATACACTTAAATCATTCGGATGCTTATTACACAAACCTTTCTTAGCGTCTGTGCTTCTTTCAAAACACTAAACGCTTAAGCTTATTCCCAGTCAAGCGCTTAGTAAAATGTATTTCAAATGAAGCGTACCTTACCCGACACTAAACAAAAATTAATGGATTAGTCAATCAATGCAATTAATGCTGACTTGACATCTCTTATTTTTGTTCAACAAAACCCAAGGGTACTCATTGTTTCTTTAAAAAGTTGGTTCAGCTTATGTACACGTGTAAATACACTCACCATGTATTCTGGGCGAGTACATCTAACGCTGAATATTTTAAAATTATACTATAAAGTAAACACTGACACCAACAGTATGTTGTCATTTATCGAAACCAGTGTGAGAAAAATATTCCATCTTCACATATAAATGTTAAACTTTTCATTATTTCACACAAGCGTCAAAAGATTGTAAACAATGTGCTTGAACGCTCAAGCATACAAAGGGATTTGGGAAGAACTTCAAATGTGTGGAGCGTCAATATAAAACATCCTTGCAAATAATAAAGTATGACGAGCGTCAAATTTCTGATAAAGCAAAATCATATCTACACGCTCCAAATGATCAAAAAAATTGGCGGGCACTTACATAGTTCTTCAAAATGATGGCTCTCAAACAGTCTGTGATGGTATACATATCAACATTTTACACGCGCGTGTATCACACTTAAACTCTGAATCGTCTTATTTCAAATCTCTACTCGGACTTCAAAAATTTATATGTGGGAGTTACCAAATGTAACCGTGCCTACCTTTTAAAATTCGAGTCCACAGTTATCTTGCTCAAAGGCTGAGATCTAATTGATTGCCACGTGTCAAAATCCTAACAAAGAGAGAAAACAAAAATTCAAAACTATGTTGCCAAAAACTAATTTTGTGCAGAAAAGAACCCATTTCTACTCAAACTCTCTGCAAAAATCTCTCTCTCTCTAAAAGCAAAAATCTCTCAATCACTCCTTCTCACTCATGGCACCCAAGAAATCTGCTGCTACTTCGACTGAAAAAATCTTCAAGGTAACCGAGGGTCTTGTGGTGGACTGGAAGTTTTTGTACGAACACACCCAAATTGACCTATCGGAGATGATGGATTCTGTTACCGAGGCGGGGCTTCAGAAGTTTCTAACCAGATATTCATACATATTTCCTGGTGAAGTCGATCACTTTTGGAGAAATGCTAAACTGTCAGAAGACGAGACTTCCATCTCTTGTCTATTTCCTATCTCCAAGAAAGAATCCAAGTCATTCACTCTTTCTGCCACCACAATCGCTCATAACTTCACCCTACCGAACGAAGGAGCAACCTTGGACACCATCACTGACGAACAAATTGAAGAAGTATGGGTCAGAATCCGAGCGTATGATGATGTTCCGTACAAACAGAACTTCGAAAAGAAAGATATCGTCAACAGATGTCGTGTCTTGGCTGATTTCTGCAGCAAAAACATTGAATGCAGAGTGGGCACTTTTGAAGATTAACCCGTTGCAATTTCGCATGATGACCGCCATCCTGCTAAACATCAAAATTAACTGGATCGCCTATGTGTTCAACAGATTCAAGAACTGTCTGCGTACCTCAAACAAACCTTACGGTTTGGTTCTCAGTTACCTACTATTCAGAGCAGAATGTACATCATCGGCTGGATTTACTATAGCCAAACATAAATTTTATGGGCCAAGAATCATTCAGAATCTTTTTAACCCACCAAAGATCGGAGGTGCGGCCAGACCTCTCTCTGAGCGCCAAGTTGTGCGTGAAGCGTCAGATGAGAAGGCTGAGCGTCCAGCTCCAGAGGAAGCTAAGCGTTCCACTCCAAAGAAAGCCGTGAAACGCCCGGCTACTACCAAAAAGAGGGCTACACGAAAGCCCAAGGCTCAACCTATTCCATCTCCTCCGCAGGATGATGAAGCTAAGGATGACGATGAAGAGGACAAGATTCCTCCCGTAACCCGAAGAACACTGGAAAACGTACTTAAACACATAGACTTTGCAGAACCTACTATTGCAACCACTCAAGCGCCACCGGCTAAAGGGGTGAACGTGAAGCGTATCTTCAAGAGACGCAGAGGACTACGCAAGCGTCAAGTCGATGTTACTCCTCCAGAGCCTGAGACTACTGAGCCAAGCGCTCAAGTTACTATTGCTGTTGAGACTAGCTCTCAGGGTAAGTTTATTTCTTCCCACAGCAGTTTCTTACCTACTTATGTAGAAGATCCTCCCCTTATAGAGGATATCTGTTATACAGCTCTTCCTCTAGCCGCTGTTCAAGCGCCCAGTTATGTCCATCTGGATGTTGATATGACAGATGTCGTCGCCATCGCTCATGCAGCCGCCACAGAATTTGCAGGCTTAGAGCTTGATGAACCTGATGTTCCAGAGGTTCCACTACTACTCATTCTCCCATCTACAACCGAGGCACGCTCAGACGATCAGAGCGACGCTGACGAAATTATCATTCACCAAAACTTCTTTCAGCTGGATCCTCTAAAGACAATTGATCACTCAGTTGACTATCTACCCCCAGCGCCCGAAGAAGACTTCTTTCCTACCGGATATAATGAAGACAGTCTCATAAATGCGGAGAATGATATCGTCAAACTCATAAATGCGGAGAAATTGGACCTAGCCTCCAATTTCTCTACTTTGGTCTTTTTCACATAAGCTGGGCAACCCCATATTCTTATGTGTTTCAGATTAGGCTTCCTTCCACGCCATATCTGATACGGAGTTTTAGGAACAGATTTGGAGGGACATCTATTCAGAATTTGAGTTGCTGTATGCAGCGCGTGTCCCCACAATGAAATAGGCAAATCTGTGTAGATGAGCATGGATCGAACCATGTCTAACAGTGTTCGATTCCTTCGTTCTGCTATGCCATTTAATTGTGAAGTTGCTGGAGGAGTATTGCTTGTTGGAAATAATTAAACCCAAGCCTCACAATTTACTTTCTCTCCAAGTCAAAAATTCCTACCTCTCTCTCTGTCTCTCTAGCCATCCACCAAGGAGAATAAGGAAAAGATTTTTCACTTTGGATTCTGGTGTGGTGATTTAGAGGCAGTGGCTGATTCGCTGCTTGGAATTGGAAATCAGAAGCTGATTCAGAAATTTGTAATTCGTTTAAAAGGTACAGTTTTCTAATCATAGCTTGAATATGTAAAACCGGAGATGAACCACCATGGGTAATTTTATTCCGCTGTGTTTTTACCGTTAAAAAACCTAAAATAGTGAATCTGATGATATCTCACTAAGAAAGATTCAAAGCCACAACCTATCTCTTCTGATGCAATAGTTTTTCGCCTCAACTCTCGCATGTGTATTAATTTTTCATTTATGTGGGGGATTGTCGGAAATCCAACTCATTTAAAAGTGTGTTTTGTCACATTTTAGATAAAAATTCGAAGGCTAAGTTACTCAAAAGTAAAATATTATGACATATTATGAAACTACATTCCAAGTAGTAACGATAGCATTTTAATTTTCTCAATTCCGATTTCGGATGAATGAGAAAATAAGAGTTAAAAATTGGCTTTTGAATTGCTGAAATGTGGATATCCCACATTGGTTCAAAAATTCAATATAAGAGTGCGTATATTGTTGAAGATTGGAAGTAAGGATTAGCCCTTTGGGTCATCATCTTTGGGCATCCAAGTTGTTTGAAAGGGGGAGGATCTATACATTTGGCCCTAAACCCAATTTCTTAGCTCCTCACACCTGTTGTCCGGTATACTGGACCTCGAACCTTAGACCCAGGACCCGGACCGAGCTCGGGCCTGGGACTTGGACTTGGACTTGGACTTGGTCGTGGTCATGGTCTTGGTCATAGGCTTGGGTCGCGGATCGTGGGTTGTAATTTGGTTGGCCCATATTTATCTTTTTCGATAAAGTTTTATTAAATTAATTATTTGATTAATTAATTTAATTATCATTTTCATATTAATTTTGAACAGTTAGATTTCATCAGCTACGATGGTGGATCACAACCTTTCAATCGATGGCCACGATTGATCGGGTGTAGAACACCAGAAGTCCATGCGTGGACCAGTTGACCGAGCAGGTATGCTCCACCTCCTGCGCCGAAACAGAACCTGGCTTGGGTGTGAAAAGGCGGCTTCTCACCTACTGGGGTTGTTTTCCAAAATTTGAAAAATTGTGAGTTTTCGGTCCTCAACCTTTGAAAGTCTATAAATAGAACCCTCCTATTTTCATATTTCACATACCGAAATTTCTCTTCTATCTTTTAAGTACTAAATTGAGTACAAAAAAGAATTCTTCATTCATCTATCGAGAGGTCTAGCAGAAACTTGTTTGCTAGGCTTAGAAATTTGGAGTGGTCATATTACTAAGACGATAGTCATTGTATCTTGGGACACAATCGCCGTATCCCGTAACCACCAATAATGGGGTGTTATTGTGTTAAGGAATCGGGTCAACCGTGCCTCGACTATACCAATTTCCATAACAAGTGCGACTACATTTTTTTCACTATAAAATTGTTTTTCAACATCTCCCAACTATTATTTTAGATCATGCTCCAATCTCTTCCAAAATCCTATAGATAATTTGGGCCCCTAAACCGTTTAAATTTGAAAGTATGTGGATTCGAGAGGAGTCGTGCTGGGATATCATTGCCAAATCCTAGTCTTGTCCTTATTGGGGCTCCCCGGGTTTCCTAATTGTTTATTCAAAAATCAAAGTTAGTCAAACTGCTCTCCAAAATCGAAACATACTTTCGGTCACTGTCAATAGAACACTTCCTTTATCCAAAGCCTTATTTCCTCTCTTCAATCCCATGATCAATCCATTGAAGATTGCATAAAAAAAGAAGCTCTCCTTACAGAGCTAAATAAACTTCTCAAGTGAGAATCCATGATGTGGCATCAAAGAGCTAAGCAAAAATGGTTGAAATAGAGAGATGAGAATACTCGTTTTTATCCATCTTTCAACTATTATGTTAGGATTATGTCCTCCATGCCATGGAGGAATTAGATTAATCAGGGCATTTAGCTTTATGTTGTACAAACTCTTATTAATCAATAAAGGCATTTGTTTTTGCTCATATCAATCTTGATAGCATTAATATAAGTATTAAACAAATAAGTCTGAGTAATCAAGAAGGAGCTTCTACTCCTCATAGTTTGAGGAGAAGGACATTAGAAGTGTCGATTCTTTGTTTACTTAAATTAGAGTTCGCAAGTCGAAGAGTCTTAATTCACTACTACAGAAATGACCTATTAAAGCGGTTATTTTTGGCCAATTACAGCGGTTTTTAACTGCTGTAATAGGTACCGCTGTAATTGGTTCAGGCCAATTACAGCGGTTAAAAACCGTTGTAATAGATACCTATTACAGCGGTTATACAAATAACCGCTATTAAAAAAAAAATTTTTTTTTTTTAAGAAGCCTATTACAGCGGTTTAGGAAAAAACCGCTGTAATAGGCTACACTATTATAGCGGTTTTTTCGAAAACCGCTGTAATAGGCTACACTATTACAGCGGTTTTTTCGAAAACCGCTGTAATAGGTGCTTTAAAAAAAAAAAATTTTTTTTTTGACCGTGTTGGAATGATACGAAATTTGCACGATCATAGCGAAATGACATTCCGAACAAAACGTAAGACAAAGTCTTACGCTCTCGTGATTTTAGCCATCCGAGATCGTTTAAGGCCTCAAATACGTGTTTTATTACAAAAATACGTATTTTTGTAATAAAATGCGTATTTAAGGCCTTAAACGATCTCGGATAGCTAAAATCCCAAGAGCGCAAGCGTTTTGTTCGGAATGCCGTTTCGCTATGACCGTACAAATTTCGTGTCATTCTGACACGGTCAAATTATAAACGAAAAATATTTTCGTAAATACACAAATTTATACATACACCCATCTACACATACACAAATATACATATACACCCACATATACACAAAATAAATGTACCCACACATACACAAATATACATACACCCATACATATAGGTGGTGTCGGCGGCGTTGATGGAGGTGGTAGTGTCGGCGGCGTTGATGGAGGTGGTAGTGTCGGCGGCGTTAGTGAGAGAGAGAGAGAGAGGAGTGAGAGATAAAGAGGAAATGAAGAAGATGAAATTTCAAATTTCAAATGAAGAAGAGAAAGAGGAGTGAGATATATAAAGAGGGTTTTTATTTTCGGTCAAAGCCTATTATAGCGGTTCTTTGAATAACCGCTGTAACCGGTTCGGTACCTAAAAAAAAAAGTTTTTTTTTTTTACTCCGAAAAATTTTGGGCGGAAATATTTTGGGCGGGAAAATTGGGGGGGAATTTTTTTTAAAATTTTTTGACCTGTTACAGCGGTTCGGTAGCGAACCGCTGTAACCGGTTCGATACAAAAAAAAAACGTTTTTTTTTTTGCTCCGAAAAATTTTGGGCGGGAAAATTGGGAGGGAATTTTTTTTAAAATTTTTTGACCTGTTACAGCGGTTCGGTAGCGAACCGCTGTAACCGGTTCGGTACCAAAAAAAAAGATTTTTTTTTTGCTCCGAAAAATTTTGGGCGGGAAAATTGGGGGGAATTTTTTTAAAAATTTTTTTGCCCTGTTACAGCGGTTCGCTACCGAACCGCTGTAACATGTTTAGCCCAGTTATAGCAATTCGGTACCGAACCGCTATAAGAAGTTTTTTTTTTTTTTTCTTATTTTGATCGGCCTATTAGAGCGGTTTTCTAACGAACCGCTATAATAGGTTTGGAACTATTACAGCGGTTCGATAAAAAACCGCTGTAATAGATACCCGATTAATATCCATTATAACGGTTCACTTATAAACCGCTGTAATAAGTCTATCCGTTCAGCGGTTTTCAAAAAACCGCTGTAAAATGTGCGCTGTAACAGGCCTTTTCTGTACTAGTGATTGGGCATTAAAACCAGACTTGTATGACACAAACTTTGACAAGGTGTGTCAGTGGGTCACTTTAATTGGTGGGAGCTTGTGCAATAGATATATTCATGGAATTGATATATTCGAACACGGCTCATCGTAATTCAATCACTTTGGTAATTACTCGTTGACTGTCAATGAGTAATTACTTGTCATGATACTGTGCGTGAGCATTAGACTTGAGAATCACGAAGATTGGACTTGTGACACTGAACGAGTTATTAGAGTAGTTAGATTCAATTCACCCTTTGGTGGGACCAACCTCGAAGTGCGGTTCAGATGGACAAATTGCAATTAATCGGTGATTACCAATACAGGATAGACTATCTCGAATAGTAAATGCGTTAACATCCTGTACGATCATAAGTAAAAGAAATTATAAGACTTTGGCCAAAGCAGGAAAGCTAACTTAGCTTGTGTATAGTACACAAGGGTAGTTTAGTAATTTCATCTTACTATGATTCATTGAGCACAGTATCGAGTCTTGCGAGTTTGACACAAAACATGACTCTCACTTAATCGGGATGTTACAGTGAAAGACTTATACTCACAGGGTGTCTGTGACCTCAAGATTCGTATTGATCTAATATATTCATCTCAATTGGGTTTTTCAGTGTGAGTTCACAAGACTGGTTAAGTGACACTCACATCTTTGGTCTCTCCCAATGCCATTTGAGATGAACCCAAAGAGTCGCGCTTTAAAGGAATTAAGCGAAGAAAATTCTTTCATTGTCAAATACATAAATTAGGTAATTTTTCATTTGATGAGCAAATTAATTTATTTGATTAGTTGGACTAATGAAAATAAATTAATAATAAATAATTAGATGTATTTATTATAAAAAAAATTAATTTATTTGATTAATGGAAATAAATTAATAATAATAAATAAATAGATGTATTTACTAAAGTCATCCCATTCTAGATTTTTATTTAGATTATTTAATTTAGATGATTATTATTTAATATCATATTTTAATTAGAATAAAATATGTTGGACTTAGTTAATAATTGGACTAAGTTGAAAGCAACTAGCCCAATATTGGATGACTTGGGCGTGAGGTAGGCATGTGAGTAGGAGTTTGATGGGCTCAAGGAATTAATCAATTCCAAGTCCATCACTTCTTATATATACCTAACTGCCTATTTGAATAACCCCAAGCTCTCAGAATTAACTTAACCGCAAACAAAAAAGAAGAGAAAAATATTTCTCCTGCCTCTTGGTAGCCATCGGCCTCTAGGAGTGCAAAGGTGATGGAATTTTTCTTCAAGCTTCTTCCGGCATGATATCAATTAATCTATTACTTCTATCCGGAACATCAAGAATTGGATTCAAACCAAAGGTTAGTAATTAGATGAAATTTGATTTCATCTTTTTCATAATTTTCGAAATTTACAAAATCATTAAAACCCAAAAGTGATCCAATTGTGAATCCGGGTATATTTTACGTTTCCGCTACGCATGAAGCAGGATTCACAACACATTATACACTGGAGGTACAATAGTATTCGTTCTCTTCGTAGTTTTGATGGATTTATTTCGGGTTGAGATGATATTGAATTTCAATTTGATCATTACTTTTGTGAGTAATTTACTAATTGTGATACGGTTTATCCTTGTGATCTTGAAAATCTTTTATTCTTTTCTTGTTTCGGATGTGGATAATGAAGCTTTGTTAATTCCCCCCTCCCCCACCGAAACACAAAAGTCATTTTTGAGATGACCTCAAATAAGGCCTTTGAGCCAGATGGAATGTCTCCCATCCTTTTTACATCTTATTAGGACATTATTGCAAATGATGTTATCAAGGTCATATCTCATTTTTTTCCTCCACGATTTTTATGCTTAAAGCGATATCACACTTTTATTTTCCTCATTCCTAAAAATGAAAAACCAAAAAAGGTGAAACAATTTTGTCCGATAAGACTGTAATGTTAGTTGCAAGATTGCCTCAAAAATTCTTGCCCAATGTTTGAAACTTTTACTTGAATGTTTGAAATTTATACTTGGCAAACACATCTCAACATTCCAAGTGACTTTTATCCCGATAGAAATATGAATGATAATTCAGTGATTGCCCACAAACTCCTTCATTCTATTAAGATTGATATGGAAAAATCCTATGACCAAGCGGAGTGGTCTCTACTTATCGGTGTTTTGAAAAAATTAGGTTTTGTACCTAGGGTTGTGGATTGGATTTATAGCTGCACTTGTACTAAAAGCTTTTTTGCTCTTGTGTATGGCTCCCTATATGGTTTTATTCCTTGTCCCGAGATATTCACAAGGCGATCATTATCACCATATCTATTTATTTTGTACTTTGTGTTGTTGTCCAGATTGTTGATTAGGACGGAGAATGAAAAATGTTTTCAAGGTGTTAAAGTAAGTTGGGGCAGCATTGGGATCACCCATGTTATGTACCCTGATGATCTAATTATTTTTGGAGAAACAAACCAGGATGGGTAGCGGCAATCTTGGAGTGTTGTTGATGTATGAACATTGGTCAAGGGCAATGGATTAGAAAAGAAGAATCCGTAATTCATTTTGGTAAAAATGTGGACTCGGGAGTTAAGTGTTCTATTTGAGGGATGTTGTATACTCGGGGGTGCAATCATAAATTAAAACATCTTGGACGCCATTTTCTTAAATCGGAGTCTCGTGTTAGGGATTACAAGGAATTGATCGATAAAGTCGAGCCTCATATTCGAGGTTGGACCAAGTCTTTGAATTATTATCAAGATTGAATTTGTGTTTTAGTTTCGTTTGATTATAATCGATCCGAGCTCAAACCAAATTTAATCGAACCGAAAACTAGTTGAGTTTCGAGTAGCTTGATTTTTTTGTTTATATTTATCATTTTTTACTAATCGAGCCTACCTTCAAAACTTATTCAATAAAAAAATATTCAAGTTAACAAACTAAGCTCAAATATGCTTTTAACGAATGATCTCGACTCAAATTAGTAGCTTAGTTCATTTTTTTAACACTATTTATATTGAACTTAAGTATTTATAACGGGTTAAATGCAAAAAAAAAAAAAACCTTGTGTTAATGTGAAATTGCAAAAAAACACTTATGTTAACGAAATAGGCTAAACACCATCATGTGTTATTGAAAAGTCTGCAAAAAGTCACTTTTTGAAAAAAAAAACAAGCGTGTTTTTCATGTTTTTTACCTTTAATGAAATGCTTCTTTGTTATTTATACACTATCCAAACAAAACAAAAGGTAAAATAGTGTTATTTCACCCAAAAAACACATATCTTTTTAATAAAAAGTGACTTTTTTCAAACTTTTGAATAACACATGGTGGTATTTAGCCTATTTCGTTAACATAGGTGTTTTTTTACAATTTTACATTAATAGAAGGGGAATTTTTGCAATTATCCCTGTTTATAACTCATTGGTTTGAAAAAAAAGATGGGAAGAAGAAAAATTAAGTGTAAAATTTACACAATAAAATATTTATATTTCTTCGTATCTGATATCTCCCCCTTTTCAAAATTCTTGGCTCCATCCCTTTCTGAAACACCTTCCACCTAGATACAACGGGCTTCTATAAAAAAAATATCTTTTGAAAAAACTTTTGAATATATTAATCAATATTCAGATTCGCCACTTAAATATTTAAAGAGAAAAATTGCAAAATTAGTCTCGTGACTATAGGGATGGCAAAATTAGTCTTATATTTTCTTGAATTGGCGTAATTAGTCTCATATCTATCAAACACTCGCGAATTGAGGACAAATTTGGTCTAAAAGTACTAATTTAGCCTGAATTGGTCATATAACATGCACATGACCAATTCAATTTGGTGGATTTTCAATTTCAGACCAATTTTGTCTAGATGGAAACATTACTTCCCAACAAGTGGGCAAATCCAAACATGGGTAAAGTAAAATTTTACAATTTTCCCATATTTAAAGTCAAGTATTCTTCAAGGAAAAGTGCAAATTGGATGGTGGAAACCTTAATCAAATCCTTTTCTATCTTTTTGAATCTTTGTCGAACGCGAAGATGAAAGAGTTAGGTGCCCGGTGCGCCATTTGTAGGGCGTAGTAGCCGACTCTTTAAACAATCTTATATTGTATCTTGTCAAGTAATTTAATAAATGGCATTTTCTTCTTTATCTTATCATTCTATGCAATTAGATAAAGTCCCCTAGATCACTCTTAAGCTATGAGATGTGTTTGGTATTGGGGATGCCAATCATGGAATACGTCTCTAAGGTTGTGGTCTTAAAGATGTTCCAAGTCATAGAATCATTGAGATAGGGATATCAATGACTCGTAAAAACTTGCACGTACAATGCACACTCTTGGAGAGTGTATCCTATTCCATGGATACTGATACGGTGTACATCAGTGCATGTATATGGGTTCTCGTTGGGATCGAGTAAACTAAACAACCCCGCCGAGATTCCATATTGGAGTTGGAATCTCCTCGGTTACGTAGGCATAAGATTGGTCCTCATGACTTGAGGCACCATTGGTCGTCTCGTGCATCGCTCACTGTACTTAGATTGGTCACACGATTCCAGGTGAGTCATAAAGTGGGGCATATTGGGTCCAGTCTGGTTATGTACGGAGGCGCGTGAGTACCAAGAGAGAATCCGTCACTGATCATTAGCATCGGCGCATATCCTATATACTTCACAGTGTATTGACCATGGGAACCTCCGGCCGGAGTAGTATCAATAAGGAGGTGCAATGTTTCCTCGCTCGATTGATAAATTGGTCAATGTCACTTAGATCGATATACATAGAATCGAGTTACTGGGATTTCGACTGACATCCAAGTCCTAGATTCGATCGTGATATTTGATGGAAGGATTTTACTTATGCGAAAATCGTAATGCGGAAAGGTCACCTAATAATCGTTCATGGCTAGGTCTTCTTGGCGCGTGGCTAGTACTAACCTTGATTTGTAGGAACCATGAATTAATCGGTAATTAATTCTTGGTTGGATTAAAATACTTGGAGTAATTAAATCTAGCAATGAAAATTGCATAGGCACAACGGGGTTGTTTTCCTACTACTAGTACATGAACGAACCTACAATGGGGTTACACACTTACTCAAGAAAGTTCAATTACTATGTGAATATTAATCCGATTTAGGATTAAAGTGAAATTGATTAATGAGATTAATTGATTAAGTGGAAGACATTTTAATTATTAGGCTTGGGAAAATAATTTTTCTATTAATTAATCTTGGAGATTAATCATTAACGGAAATTATTATTATCCGGGAATTTATTTAAGCTACTAATTTTACTATTAATTAATCATGAAGATTATTTAATTAAAAAGTCTTGGAAGACTTGGGAGTCATTTTAATTAAGTTGGACTTAATTAAATGAAGTCACAAGAGTGAAATTCAAAGCTAGTCAAAGTTTGACTTGTAATGTGTCATGACCCAAACCTCATTTTTCATTAAATCATACATTAATATAAATACATGCATTTTGGTAGAATAATGATTTTTGTAGATAAGTTATATAATTATGTATAGGTAAGATATTTTTTTTCATAAGAGCTTAGGTGTCATCTTGGAAGTGGTACACCTTTCAACCTTGGCAAATAAAGTGGCTAAACCAATTACCCCAATTCTTAAGGACCAAAGTGCAAATAAACTTGATTTTTTATGTCTTAAATCAGCCAAGGATACTTCTAGAGGCTTAGGGGTCGAATTAGAGAAGAAACAAAGGTGAAAATCACTTCAAAACCCTTTCTTCTCCTTCAAAACAGAGTTTGTCTGGCAGTTTCTGTGCAACCACGATTTTGGCTATCAAAACAGGTCCAAATCCGGATATTTTTAGCTCAAAATCTTCCTAAGACATCAAGGAATACTTATATGGAATCCAAATGTTCATAGATATTACCGAAAATTTCAGAATCCCTCAAACAGTGGCGCTTCAGTCCTAGAACCGAAATTCTGTCCTCTGTTTTGGAGTTGTGTCATTTTTGTGTTCTTCTTAGACATCCACTAAGGTAAAGTACCCCAAAATTTTTGAGTATGTATATATCCATGTTATGAACTATGTATCAAAATTTGGTAAGGATAGGAGGTTTGTGGAATTTTCTAAAAATCGTTGAACAGAACTGCCAGTCTGTTCGGTTGAATTGAGAGCTGCTTCGGTTTTGAGGTTATTTAGTTAACCTAGAAATTTTTGTTCACTCTAAACTTTTTACAGTAGATATATACACATGTTATAGAGAATTCATCCAAATTTCAGAATTTTTCAGTGAACAGGAGATTTTATAAAAATAGTTGAATATAGGGTGCCGGTTCTGGAAAAATCTGTTTGGAACAGCCTGTTCGTAAATCGAATCGGAAGTTAAATCTGAAAATATTATGCCATGTTATTCAATGTATTATATTAAGGATAGTTATGCCTTTTTATGTGTTTAATAGGTCGAGATTCCCAAAGAGGAGCCGAGAACGTCAACTAGACGAAGGCATCTCGATAAGCCATTTTTTGTGAGTATAATTGGGTGACTTGATATTTGACGTATCCATTGTGTTCATTAATATGTCTACATGACTCCTTTATTTGTTTACTTGTGTTGAATTGGAAAGTTTATGGAGTTGTGAACATGGTTATATGATGAGTCTACTTGTGTTATTTGAAAAGCTTACGGTGTTGTGAGCGTGTTTATATGATGATGGAGTGATTTCAAAGAATATGGTGAACATAAGTCATTGTGTAATATATGTGAACTACATGGACTTTACCATGTTGGAAATGTGATTGATGACTCGATGAGGAAAATGAGATACATGATATGATGAAAATGCATTCATGCGAGATAAGAGGTTCTGTTATGGCTGCTAATAACCTTGAGCCATGTGTTAAAGAATTCCAGTATAACTGGACCACAGAGTACCGTACGGCCACCCGAGTTCACTGAACTCCCATGTGTTATATGAATTACAGAGTGCCATGGCCATTTTCGTGATCACGATATCCTCTTGGTTATAGCAGGCCATTAACAGTAAAAGTAAATGACTAAGCACGTGCATCATTTGTTTATGAATGATATGAATGGAATGTGAACTAAGTGTAGATGATGTTATTATGTGACTTCAAATAATTGATTGGCTGATGATTTTGTGTGTGCTTATGGAATGTTCATTATCTCGTTACTTGATTATACTTGCTGAGGTTGCGACTCACCAAACGCAAATGTTTTTTTTTAGTGTTGTAGATAGCATCAATCCGTGAAGTTGTGTACATAGAGCTAAAGCATGGATCAAAGGTCGGCTGGCTGGTTTTCAAGTCCTTCTCCCTCAGCTCATCATTTGCATATCATATAGGGTTTCTTTCTGGTCATGTGTGTATATTTTTCCCTATATCCATGTGTGAGGGTGGTGAAACTAGTAGTGTTGATATGTTCATTTGTATATGTTGGTTAAATGGATAACATATAAATATGTACTATGCTATCTTTGGGTTTCATGTTATGGTGATACATTTTATTAACATATAAATGTATGCTATGATCATCTATGGGTTTGTTTTGTGTAAGGGTGTTACATTTAGTGGTATCAGAGCCCGGGTTTGGGTTCTGTAGATAGACACATGACATGTGCATCATCATTTTATGTTATATGTTGACATAAGTAACCACCTGTGTAACATCATAGGCAAAGCATTGCGAGTCAACAAGCACATGTAGAAAATGATGAGCATAGTGTTCATGGAGGGGAAGGATCAGCTGGCCCAGAGTCTCATCCATCTCACCCACCTCCACCCCCGGGACATAGAGCTGCTCATCCACAACACTTACCCGTACACGGCCCTAAAACACGTGAGCGGAGGTATGACAAATTAAGGAAAATGGGAGCCGTTGATTTTGTGGGTACTACTGATCCAGCAAAGGCAGAAATGTGGTTAAAACAAACTGAGAGGGTTTTTAGCTTAATGCAATGTACTCCAGAAGAAAAATTCGACTACGCAGTATCACTTCTTCAAGGTGATGCGTATGCTTGGTGGGAGACTATACCTGATAGCACTGTTCAGCCACCTATACTGACATGGAATGACTTCCTTAGGGAATTTCATGATGCATATGTGCCAGAAGTATATAAGGATCAGAAAGAAAAAGAATTTCTTGAACTTCAGCAGGGGAATAGATCAGTTGCTGAGTATGAAGTGCAGTTTAACCAGCTTTCTCGTTATGCGCCACATATGATAGCTACGGAAAAGAAGAAGTGTACCAGATTTGAATCTGGACTTCGTTTTACTATCAGAAATCGTATCACGCAAACTGATTTAGAGTCTTATAGCAAGCTAAAAGCAGCGGCGATTCGTTCGGAGAAATTAGACTCAGAGTCCAGAAACTTTCAACTTAATAAGAAGAGGAAAAACGAGCAAACAAGTGGATTCAGAGAAAGAAAGGAATTTACTTCGTCTTCACAGAGAAGCTTCCCGAGTAGCTCTAAAGGTAACAATTTTAGGAGCACAACATCAAATACTATGAGTGTTGGTTCATCAGCATCCACTGCCACGTGTTCACATTGTGGGAGGAATCATCGTGGAGAATGTAGGCTACTTACAGGAAAGTGTTTTAGATGTGGGGAGCCTGGTCATATAGCAAGGAATTGTCCCATGCCACGTGAGGAAACCACCATTGAGCGGAGCAGATTTAGTGGGTTTAGTCCTAGTCGAGGTAGGGGTCGAGGAACATTCGGTACAGGTAGAAGAACTGGTACAGAAGGCAGCCAAGCAAGCACGGAACAATCTGAAGCTCGAGTTTTTGCTATGACACAAGAAGAAGCCAAAGCCACACCTACCGTAATTACTGGTAACATCTTTATTTTTGGTAAAAATGCCCATGTTTTGTTTGATCCTGGAGCAACACATTCATTTATATCACAATCATTTGCATCATATTTGGGTAAGCCAGAGTCTTTAGGTTATGATTTACTTGTTCGAACCCCAGTCGGCAGTGTGATTGTTGTCAATACTATGTATCGTGGGTGTATATTGTTGATTGAGGGAATTGAATTACATGCTACACTGCTTGTTATGCCATTAAAGGACTTTGATGTGATTTTGGGTATGGATTGGCTAAGTGAACACCATGCTAAACTAGATTGTTTCACCAAGGAAATCGTGTTACAACCTTCTCATCATACGTGTATAGTATTTAAAGGGGAGAAAGAGATTCTGCATGTTTGTACAATATCTGCATCGAGAGCATTTAAAATGATTAGAAAGGGGTGTGAAGCTTATTTAGCTCATGTCGTGGACACTAGATTAAGCGGTTTGAAACTTGAAGATATTCCTGTGGTTAAAGAGTATCCAGATGTGTTTCCAGACGACCTCCCAGGGTTACCTCCAAGTAGGGATATAGAATTCACCATCGAATTACAGCCAGGTACTGCACCAATTTCTATCCCTCCATACAGAATGGCACCTACTGAATTGCAAGAATTGAAAAGGCAATTGCATGAATTACATGAGAAGGGGTACATCAGACCGAGTGTTTCACCATGGGGTGCACCAGTATTGTTAGTTAAAAAGAAGGATGGCACCTTGAGATTGTGTATAGATTATCGACAATTAAATCGAGTCACAGTGAAGAATAAATATCCATTACCTAGGGTGGATGATTTATTTGATCAGCTGCAGGGTGCTAGCATTTTTTCAAAGATTGATTTGAGATCCGGTTATCATCAGTTAAGAATTGCAGAGACTGATATTCCAAAAACAGCTTTTCGAACCAGGTATGGACAATATGAATTTTTAGTGATGCCTTTTGGTCTGACTAATGCACCTGCTGTGTTCATGGCATTGATGAATGATATATTTAGACCCTATCTGGATAAATTTGTGATTGTTTTCATTGATGATATTCTAATTTATTCTAAATCCTCTGAAGAACATGAACAACACCTGAGAATTGTGTTGCAAATCCTACGTGAGAAACAGTTGTATGCAAAATTGAGTAAATGTGAATTTTGGTTAGACCAAGTCATCTTTTTGGGACACGTTATTTCCGGTGATGGTATTAAGGTTGACCCTCAGAAAATTGAAGCAGTGTGTAAATGGGAAAGCCCGAGGAATGTTACAGAAGTCCGTAGTTTTCTGGGTTTGGCAGGGTACTACCGACGATTTATTGAGAATTTCTCTCGTATTGCTGCTCCAATGACCAAATTGTTACAAAAAGGCGTTCCTTTCATATGGACAGAGCAAAGCCAAAAAAGTTTTGAAGAGTTGAAGAAACGACTCACTACTGCTCCAGTGTTGACAATTCCTTTAGGTAATGATGGTTTTGTTATTTATAGTGATGCTTCTTACCAAGGTTTGGGATGTGTTTTAATGCAACATGGTAAAGTTATTGCGTATGCTTCCCGACAACTTAAACCACATGAGATGTGTTATCCTACTCATGACCTTGAGCTTGCTGCGGTTGTTTTCGCTTTAAAAATATGGAGACATTACTTATATGGTGCCACATTTCAAATTTTCACTGATCATAAAAGTTTGAAATACTTGTTGAGCCAGAAAGAGTTGAACATGCGACAAAGAAGATGGCTTGAATTGCTGAAGGACTACGATTGCACTATTGAGTATCATCCTGGGAAAGCTAATGTTGTTGCTGATGCTTTAAGTCGAAAATCCTATGGTACTATTTCTTATCTTTCGGTGGATTCTATACCATATTTGCTAGATTTGAGAAAGATGAACGCTCAGATGAATGTTCATGATACGGGTATCTTATATGTTACAATTGGTGTTCGTCCTACTATGATTGAACGTATTAAAAAGGCTCAATTTCAGGATGATAAGCTGATTAATATTGCTGAAAAAGTGAAACAGGAAAAGAGTACAGCTTTTGTTATTAATGATGATGGTAGCTTAACAATCAACCACAGACTTTGTGTTCCTAATGTCGATGGCCTAAGGCATGAGATAATGGAGGAAGCTCACACTGCACCATATGCCATGCATCCAGGTAGTACAAAGATGTATCAAACCTTGAAGACTCATTATTGGTGGCCCAGAATGAAGAACGAGATAGCAGAGTATGTTTCTAAATGCTTGACATGTCAGCAGATTAAAGCAGAACATCAGGCACCCGTAGGTAAGTTGCATCCATTACCTATTCCAGTTTGGAAGTGGGAGCGTATTACTATGGATTTTCTTTATGGTCTACCAATGACACGGAGAAGGAATGATGCCATTTGGGTTATTGTTGATCGGCTTACAAAATCGGGTCACTTTTTACCATTCAGATGGGGTTCTACTCTGGAAACTCTTGCAAAAACATATGTGGATGAAATTGTGAGATTACATGGTGTACCATTATCTATTGTTTCGGATCGTGATCCTCGGTTTACATCGAGATTTTGGGGTAACTTACAACAAGCTTTAGGTACTAAATTAAATTTTAGTACGACATTTCACCCACAGACGGATGGACAATCAGAGAGAACTATTCAGACTTTAGAGGATATGCTTAGGGCATGTGTTCTTGAATTTAAAGGCTCTTGGGATGATCATATAGCACTTATGGAATTTGCGTATAACAATCAATATCATAGCAGCATTGGCATGGCACCTTATGAAGCATTATATGGTAAAAAATGTCGGAGTCCAGTATGTTGGGATGAAAATGGAATGCGATTGTTAGAAGGACCAGATTTGATTCAAGATACCGTTGAAAAAGTGAAAATTGTCAAAAATCGACTAAAGGCAGCCCAAGATAGACAAAAGAGTTATATTGATCAGCACAGACGGGAAATGGAATATGAGGTTGGTGAAAAAGTGTTCTTACGTGTTTCTCCTTGGAGAGGTATTCTTAGATTTGGCAAGAAAGGTAAACTATCTCCACGTTATATTGGTCCTTACGAGATACTTGAAAGAATCGGTCCATTAGCATACCGTCTGGCATTGCCACCAGAGTTGTCCCAGATTCATAACATATTCCATGTTAGTATGCTTCGCCGGTATAGATCAGATCCTTCTCACATTCTTCGAGATGATCTAATTGAGATTTCTGATAATTTAAGTTATGTTGAAGAACCAATGGAAATAATAGGCCACAAAGACAAGCAGCTTCGAAATAGAACAATTCCATTAGTGAAAGTGTTATGGAAGAATCATTCGAGACAAGAAGCAACTTGGGAAACTGAACAACACATGAGAGAACAGTATCCATGGTTATTTGGAGATACAGGTACAAATTTCGAGGACGAAATTTAAAAAAAAAGGGGGTGAGGATTGTCATGACCCAAACCTCATTTTTCATTAAATCATACATTAATATAAATACATGCATTTTGGTAGAATAATGATTTTTGTAGATAAGTTATATAATTATGTATAGGTAAGATATTTTTTTTCATAAGAGCTTAGGTGTCATCTTGGAAGTGGTACACCTTTCAACCTTGGCAAATAAAGTGGCTAAACCAATTACCCCAATTCTTAAGGACCAAAGTGCAAATAAACTTGATTTTTTATGTCTTAAATTAGCCAAGGATACTTCTAGAGGCTTAGGGGTCGAATTAGAGAAGAAAGAAAGGTGAAAATCACTTCAAAACCCTTTCTTCTCCTTCAAAACAGAGTTTGTCTGGCAGTTTCTGTGCAACCACGATTTTGGCTATCAAAACAGGTCCAAATCCGGATATTTTTAGCTCAAAATCTTCCTAAGACATCAAGGAATACTTATATGGAAGCCAAATTTTCATAGATATTACCGAAAATTTCAGAATCCCTCAAACAGTGGCGCTTCAGTCCTAGAACCGAAATTCTGTCCTCTGTTTTGGAGTTGTGTCATTTTTGTGTTCTTCTTAGACATCCACTAAGGTAAAGTACCCCAAAATTTTTGAGTATGTATATATCCATGTTATGAACTATGTATCAAAATTTGGTAAGGATAGGAGGTTTGTGGAATTTTCTAAAAATCGTTGAACAGAACTGCCAGTCTGTTCGGTTGAATTGAGAGCTGCTTCGGTTTTGATGTTATTTAGTTAACCTAGACATTTTTGTTCACTCTAAAATGTTTACAGTAGATATATACACATGTTATAGAGAATTCATCCAAATTTCAGAATTTTTCAGTGAACATGAGATTTTATAAAAATAGTTGAATATAGGGTGCCGGTTCTGGAAAAATCTGTTTGGAACAGCCTGTTCGTAAATCGAATCGGAAGTTAAATCTGAAAATATTATGCCATGTTATTCAATGTATTATATTAAGGATAGTTATGCCTTTTTATGTCTTTAATAGGTCGAGATTCCCAAAGAGGAGCCGAGAACGCCAACTAGACGAAGGCATCTCGATAAGCCATTTTTTGTGAGTATAATTGGGTGACTTGATATTTGACGTATCCATTGTGTTCATTAATATGTCTACATGACTCCTTTATTTGTTTACTTGTGTTGAATTGGAAAGTTTATGGCGTTGTGAACATGGTTATATGATGAGTCTACTTGTGTTATTTGAAAAGCTTACGGTGTTGTGAGCGTGTTTATATGATGATGGAGTGATTTCAAAGAATATGGTGAACATAAGTCATTGTGTAATATATGTGAACTACATGGACTTTACCATGTTGGAAATGTGATTGATGACTCGATGAGGAAAATGAGATACATGATATGATGAAAATGCATTCATGCGAGATAAGAGGTTCTGTTATGGCTGCTAATAACCTTGAGCCATGTGTTAAAGAATTCCAGTATAACTGGACCACAGAGTACCGTACGGCCACCCGAGTTCACTGAACTCCCATGTGTTATATGAATTACAGAGTGCTATGGCCATTTTCGTGATCACGATATCCTCTTGGTTATAGCAGGCCATTAACAGTAAAAGTAAATGACTAAGCACGTGCATCATTTGTTTATGAATGATATGAATGGAATGTGAACTAAGTGTAGATGATGTTATTATGTGACTTCAAATAATTGATTGGTTGATGATTTTGTGTGTGCTTATGGAATGTTCATTATCTCGTTACTTGATTATACTTGCTGAGGTTGCGACTCACCAAACGCAAATGTTTTTTTTTAGTGTTGTAGATAGCATCAATCCGTGAAGTTGTGTACATAGAGCTAAAGCATGGATCAAAGGTCGGCTGGCTGGTTTTCAAGTCCTTCTCCCTCAGCTCATCATTTGCATATCATATAGGGTTTCTTTCTGGTCATGTGTGTATATTTTTCCCTATATCCATGTGTGAGGGTGGTGAAACTAGTAGTGTTGATATGTTCGTTTGTATATGTTGGTTAAATGGATAACATATAAATATGTACTATGCTATCTTTGGGTTTCATGTTATGGTGATACATTTTATTAACATATAAATGTATGCTATGATCATCTATGGGTTTGTTTTGTGTAAGGGTGTTACATTTAGTGGTATCAGAGCCCGGGTTTGGGTTCTGTAGACAGACACATGACATGTGCATCATCATTTTATGTTATATGTTGACATAAGTAACCACCTGTGTAACATCATAGGCAAAGCATTGCGAGTCAACAAGCACATGTAGAAAATGATGAGCATAGTGTTCATGGAGGGGAAGGATCAGCTGGCCCAGAGTCTCATCCATCTCACCCACCTCCACCCCCGGGACATAGAGCTGCTCATCCACAACACTTACCCGTACACGGCCCTAAAACACGTGAGCGGAGGTATGACAAATTAAGGAAAATGGGAGCCGTTGATTTTGTGGGTACTACTGATCCAACAAAGGCAGAAATGTGGTTAAAACAAACTGAGAGGGTTTTTAGCTTAATGCAATGTACTCCAGAAGAAAAATTCGACTACGCAGTATCACTTCTTAAAATCTTGGAGATTTTATTTTTTTTAAAACGATTGAAAATTAAGAGACACTAAAAGGGAAGGTCGAAACCCGGGCAAGGACCGTTGATATTGAACCCAAGCTACGAGACTTTGTGCGCACCCGGCCGAAGGCTTTGTGCGCATAAGGGTGTGCTCATTTAGTAGGGCTCAATATCGCGAATCATTGCCAACCATCGAAGGAAACTTGGCGGGGGTCAAGACGGGGCTGACCAAGGCCGATTCCACCCCTTGGGGGTCTCGACCATGGTTGAGAAACTGTCCAGCAGCTGCTGGACAGTGTGTGCGATGCTCGGCGGCGCACGGTGCGTTGCCGGGCAGCGTACACGGGTGTGCGTATGCACACCATGTGCTTGATGGTTGGACCATCTTGACGTGGTGTGGTACACACGACCCAGGCCTTCAAGGACTCCTACCTTTGACCCATTTCTTGATTTTGGAATCAACTTCCACGCGTTTTTGAGTTATTTAAAAGTTTGGAATTTTTGAAACTAGAAAAACTCGGTTTTTCCTCAAAACGTATAAATCCCAAAGTTATGATTGTTTCAACTATGTGATGGGCTTATGATTAATTAATGATTTGCATGTCATCTTCATACGCTTGATGGGAGATTTGCATAATGGATGGATTGTGGGTCGAGCCTTAGATTATTCAATTGGGTTGTAATTATTATTGGCCTCTATTTCAATTTGGTTGTATATTTTATTTTCGCACTTTCTTTTTCATTTTATTGTAATCGAAGATGGAGACAAAGATGATGGACCATTATTGAAGATTATGTATGCCGTTGGAAGCTTTTGTAATAGATTGGGCTTATTTTAATTTAGTACCCTAGATTGCCTTAGATTCATCGGTGGCTCGGGTGGATCGCTTAGGGACCCACAATCATCCATATTTGTTTACCGCTTTGTGGATGTCTTATATTATGTTTTCTTATATGCTACTTGGATTGCATGATCACATAATTAAAGATAATCCTAATCTTGATGAGACCTTGCATGTTGAAACCCCTCGCTTGATTTGTTTCAAGTAAATCCAAGAAATATTAAGTTTATGTGGAAATTGAATGAGGTTCTATTGTCCACGCCTTCCATCATAAGTGGTGGCATGTGAAATGCCATGAATCTTGGCCCGCCGTCCATGAGTCGTGGGGTGGCGTCAAGTGGATTAGGCTGTGACCACCACTAAGCATAGAGATGCTCGTGGGATCGATTTTTCTAGGTGTCGTCCATGAGTCGTGGGGCACACTAGTCCGGTCGATTTACCATGAATGTTTGATGGGCTTGACTTAATGTTTACTACCATATGGGCTCATGTTCTCGGGGTATATGGGAAAGACGAGGCAAAATATCTTGAGAACTATATGTCGATATAGAAGGCCGGTAAGCCTACCATACGGATTTATCATATGGGCTCGTGTTCTAGGGGCATATGAAGAGTCGCTTATGGATCTCGAGCCCACTAGGGAGACCTGCATATCTCCTCGAATATCCATATAAGAGGGTTATGGAATTCGATAAAATGGTGGGAGACACGTACAATTAAAGACCGAATTATATGTGGACAATATTACATATTGAATGCTAATTGTTTTGCCTCGCTATTTATTTTGTAGTTTACAAAATGGCCAAAAATCCACTTGCATCAATCCTAGATTCAAATAGACTTGTCGGTCCCAACTACGCCGATTGGTATCGAAACCTTAAAATTGTGCTTCAAAGTGAGCGCAAGGATAGCGTATTAGATACGCCTTTGCCTCGCGTAACTCGCACAAGCACTGATCATGAACGTGCCGCTTTTGATAAGTGGACTGATGATAATATCCAAGTGAGATGTATCATGATGGCTTCTATGACTAATGAACTTCAAAAGCAATTTGAGCATGTGACCATCTCCAAGGATATTATCAAAAGTCTCGAGGACCTCTATGGCACTCGAACTAGGAGGGAGAGATTCGCAATCCCTAAAGAGCTATTCCGTGCTCGTCTGCATGAGGGATCTTCGGTCGATGATCATGTTTTACGTATGATCAGTCTTATTAATAAGCTTTTTGATCTCGGCGTAAAATTTGAGACCGAGCTTCGGTTGACCTCGTGCTACAGTCCCTTCCGAAGTCGTTTGACCAATTTGTCATCAACTACAACATGAATCAACTTGAGGCTTCATTACCCGAGTTGTTGAACATGTTTAAGAGTGCAGATGCCACCATCAAGAAAGATAAGCCGGTACTGCTTGTTGGTTCCTCATCCCGTTCTAAGGGCCGTAAGGCCAATAAGAATAAGGGGAAGAAGAACAACAACAAGAAAAAACAGTTGAAAGGCAAAGGTGGTGTAAAAAAGGCTAAGGGTACCGATCATGATGCGTGCTTCAATTGTGGTAAAAAGGGACATTGGAAGCGTAATTGCACTGAACCAATGAATGGTATGTTTTATGTTGAAGTTAACTTATGAGTTAATGACGCTTCTTGGGTGTTGGACACCAGATGTGGAGTTCACCTTTGCAATGATTTGCAGGTGATGGCAAGAAGCAAGCAGATAAGTAGAGGGGAGATGACCATGCGGTTTGGGCATGGAGCACGGGTTGCTGCCACGGCCGTAGGAACTATCTACTTATCTTTACCCAACAAAAACCGTGTTATTTTGAACAATGTATTTTACATTCCGCAATTAATTAAGAACATCATTTCTGTACCCTTGTTGGACAAGGAAGATTATAGTTTTGTTATAAAAAATGGAGCTTGCTCCATGTTTTATGGTTCTTCTTTAATATTGGAATCAAAGTTGTCTCATGGCTTATACACGGTTCTCCCCGATATTCCAATCTTATTATCTCAACATGAGGAACATACTAGTAAGAGAAAGTTAGATAATCAAAATGATACATACCTGTGGCATGCTAGACTAGGCCATATCTCTAAAGATAGAATTCATAAGATTACGGATAAGCTTGACCTTCGGGAAATGCTAGATATGCCAACTTGTGAATCTTGTCTAAAGGGTAAGATGACCAAGTCACCATTTTCCGGGTAAATGGAGCGAGCTACTAACCTTTTGGACTTGGTCCATACGGATGTATGTGGTCCGCTTAATGTAAGCACTAAAGGGAACCATTCTTACTTCATAACCTTCACCAACGACTTTTTGAGGTATGGTTACGTGTATCTTATGAGATACAAGTCTGAAGCCTTTGAGAGGTTCAAGGAGTTATACATGAAGTAGAGAAGCAAACGGAAAGAAGTATCAAAACTCTTCGATCGGATCGAGGGGGAAAATACTTGTCTCGTGAATTCCTCGATTATCTAAAAGACAATGGGATTGTCTCTCAGTGGACTCCGCCCGGTACTCCCCAACTTAATGGGGTAAGCGAGCGAAGGAATCGGACCTTGATGGACATGGTTCGATCCATGATGAGTTTCACTGGACTTCCTCTTTCCTTCTGGGGATATGCCCTAGAATCTGCGACGCATCTATTAAATAGAGTACCGTCAAAGAGTGTCTCCAATGTGCCATATGAAATGTGGTTTGATAAACCACCCACTTATAAATACCTAAGGGTATGGGGTTGCTCGGCTTATGTCAAGCAACTAGTGGGCGATAAGTTGGATGCAAGATCCTCCTTATGTAAGTTTGTGGGATATCCAAAGGAATCCTATGGATATTATTTCTACAACCCATCGGAACATAAAGTGTTTGTTTCAAGGAACGCTACCTTCTTAGAGAAGGAATTTCTATTGGATAGAAATGGCGAGGTTGCAGAACTTGAGGAAACTCAAGAACCACAAAAGGGTTCACCTGATACCACAGATGCACAACCAGAAGTAGTAGCAAGTACACAACATCCTCGAAGATCCGAAAGGATCCCGAAACAACCTGAGAGGTATGGTTTCTTGCTTGATAACAACGAGGATGGTAATTTCCCTGATCCAAGGACATATGGGGAAGCGACGTTGGACGTCGATTCGGGAAAATGGTTAGAAGCCATGCAATCCAAGATGGACTCCATGCACTCCAACAAGGTTTGGACCTTGGTGGATCCACCTGACGGGTCTAAAATCTTAGGCTGCAAGTGGATCTATAAGCGAAAGCTTGGAGCAGATGGAGAAGTAGTCACCTACAAGGCATGTCTCGTGGCGAAAGGTTACACTCAGAGGCAAGGAATTGACTATGATGAAACCTTTTCACCAGTGGCGATGGTCAAATCCATTCGGATACTTCTAGCCATAGCTGCATATTTAGACTATGAAATATGGCAGATGGATGTGAAGACTACTTTCCTCAATGGTAAAATAGAGGAAGAGCTTTACATGGAGCAGCCCGAGGGCTTCGCATCCATAGGAAGTGAGCACAAGGTGTGCAAACTTCAGAGATCCATTTATGGACTCAAACAGGCTTCCTGAAGCTGGAACAAGTGTTTTGATGATACTGTACAAACATATGGTTTTCTTCAAAATGCTGATGAAGCATGTGTGTACAAAAGGGCTAGTGGGAGCGCGATAACATTTTTGGTGCTTTACGTTGATGACATTCTATTGTTTGGAAACAACATAGGAATGTTGCAAGAAACGAAAGCGTGGTTATCCACACAATTCTCAATGAAGGATATGGGAGAGGCATCCTACATTCTCGGAATGAAGATTCATCGAGATAGATCCAGTAGAATGCTGGGACTCTCCCAATCTGCGTACATAGATAGAGTTTTAAAGAGATTCAAAATGGATCAGTCTAAGAGAGGACTGGTGCCTATGAGACATGGTATTTCTCTTTCCAAGTCTATGTCCCCTCAGACACCGGAGGAAAAGGAAAAGATGTCTCACATACCATATGCCTCCACTATAGGGAGTATTATGTATGCTATGCCATGTACACGGCCTGATGTGGCTTATGCACTTAGTGCAATAAGCCGATATCAAGCCAATCCAGGCGAAGATCACTGGAAAGCCGTAAAGGCAGTCCTTAAGTACTTAGAAGAACTAAGGATGCCTTCCTAGTCTACGGTGGAGGAGAATTAAAATTGGAAGCTATACAGATTCTAGCTTCCAATCTGATGTGGATGATTTCAAATCTATCTCGGGATTTGTCTTTGTACTCAATGGTGGAGCGGTCAGCTGGAAATGTTCTAAACAATTGCTGACTCCACCACAGAGGCTGAGTACATTGCAGCCTGGGCGGCTGCAAAAGAAGCTGTTTGGATAAGGAACTTCATCCAAGAGTTGGGTGTTGTTCCATCTATTGTTGATCCCGTACGATTGTACTGTGATAACAATGGGGCTATTGCACAGTCAAAAGAGCCAAGGTCTCATCAGAGGTCCAAACACATAGAAAGGCGATACCATCTGATCAGAGAGATCGTTCGTAGAGGCGACGTTCAAGTGGAACGTGTGGACTCGGCAAATAACATAGCAGACCCCTTTACCAAACCCTTGGGCCAAAGAGTATTGGAGGGACATCTTGAGAAGATGGACCTGAAATGCATGGGCAATTGGCTCTAGGGCAAGTGGGAGATTGAAAGAGTTAGGAGCCCGGTGCGCCATTTGTAGGGCGTAGTAGCCGACTCTTTAAACAGTCTTCTATTGTATCTTGTCAAGTAATTTAATAAATGGCATTTTCTTCTTTATCTTATCATTCTATGCAATTAGATAAAGTCCCCTAGATCACTCTTAAGCTATGAGATGTGTTTGGTATTGGGGATGCCAATCATGGAATACGTCTCTAAGGTTGTGGTCTTAAAGATGTTCCAAGTCATAGAATCATTGAGATAGGGATATCAATGACTCGTAAAGACTTGCACGTACAATGCACACTCTTGGAGAGTGTATCCTATTCCATGGATACTGATACGGTGTACATCAGTGCATGTATGTGGGTTCTCGTTGGGATCGAGTAAACTAAACAACCCCGCCGAGATTCCATATTGGAGTTGGAATCTCCTCGGTTACTTAGGCATAAGATTGGTCCTCATGACTTGAGGCACCATTGGTCGTCTCGTGCATCGCTCACTGTGCTTAGATTTGTCACACGATTCTAGGTGAGTCATAAAGTGGGGCATATTGGGTCCAGTTTGGTTATGTACGGAGGCGCGTGAGTGCCAATAGAGAATCCGTCACTGATCATTAGCATCGGCGTATATCCTATGTACTTCACAGTGTATTGACCATGGGAACCTCCGGCCGGAGTAGTATCAATAAGGAGGCGCAGTGTTTCCTCTCTCGATTGATAAATTGGTCAATGTCACTTAGATCGATATACATAGAATCGAGTTACTGGGATTTCGACTGACATCCAAGTCCTAGATTCGATCGGGATATTTGATGGAAGGATTTTACTTATGCGAAAATCGTAATGCGGAAAGGTCACCTAATAATCGTTCATGGCTAGGTTTTCTTGGCGCGTGGCTAGTACTAACCTTGATTTGTAGGAACCTTGAATTAATCAGTAATTAATTCTTGGTCGGATTAAAATACTTGGAGTAATTAAATCTAGCAATGAAAATTGCATAGGCACAACGGGGTTGTTTTCCTACTACTAGTACATGAACGAACCTACAATGGGGTTACACACTTACTCAAGAAAGTTCAATTACTATGTGAATATTAATCCGATTTAGGATTAAAGTGAAATTGATTAATGAGATTAATTGATTAAGTGGAAGACATTTTAATTATTAGGCTTGGGAAAATAATTTTTCTATTAATTAATCTTGGAGATTAATCATTAACGGAAATTATTATTATCCGGGAATTTATTTAAGCTACTAATTTTACTATTAATTAATCATGAAGATTATTTAATTAACAAGTCTTGGAAGACTTGGGAGTCATTTTAATTAAGTTGGACTTAATTAAATGAAGTCACAAGAGTGAAATTCAAAGCTAGTCAAAGTTTGACTTGTAATGTTTTTTAAATGAAGAAGAAAATGAAAAATATTCTCTTACACATGTGGTGGTAGTTGAGAATGGAATGGTAGGTGAGAATGAGGTGGTAGGTGAAGAAAAACAAGTCTTCTACTCCACCTAACACCATATAGCCGAAAATTTGTGGCTATAAAAGGAGGTGTTCTTGCTCTCATTTAAAACTTGATGAAAACTTAAAAAGAAAAAAAAGCTTAAAGCTTAGTTCTTCATCTCTAGATTTCTCTAGATTCTCTTGTGATTCTTGAAGACTTTCTTCTATAGAACTTCTTCTTGAAGATTAGTTGTAAAAGATTATCTTCCATAGACATTTCTTTTAGTAACTCTTCTTGTCTTCCACCTTTCACTACATAGACTCCATTTCCTTAGAGCATATATCTAGCCAGTCTTTTGCTCAAGGTATGAACTTACTTGAGGTGTGTCCTTGTAGAGGCTTCTTTCTTTAGGAGCTTATGGTGGTTTGACTCGAATCCCTCCATGTTGAGGTGAGGTTCGAAAATGAGAGCCAAAGTTTTTTTGTGTGGTTTTCCTTGTGTTGTGGTTATACACCCTCACTTTAATAAAACCTCATATCTTGTAATCGGTTTAAAACCCTTTTACTCGTATTAGTTTTTGTTGTGCATTACTTCGACCCCTAGCTTGGGATGCCTTTATATATGTGTTTTACATACTTTATTTCTTCCGTTGCGCCGGCATCGCTTGTGGGGGCATACCGATCCTTACAGAAGAAAGGTGATGTACATACATTTTTGTGACTTGTGTTGGACTGTAATAAAGTAATTTGACAAAGACTGAAGTCCTTGTATAGTTTACAACATCCATCACATAGGGACATTAAGATTGAGTTAGTCAAAACTAAAATCCTCTCCTTTTAAAGTAATTTTAGACCATTTAGCTTGTGTAATGTTGCATATAAGGTTTGCTCAAAAAATTTAGTTTCTCGGCTTAAACCGCATTTGGATGTTTTGATCTCTTCTACTCAAATGGCTTTTGTTCCAAATCGAAATATTTGTGATAATTCCATCATCTCTCATGAAATCATGCATTATCTTCATAATAAAAGAGGTAAAATAGGGTTTATGGCCATTAAAGTAGATATGGCTAAGGCGTATGATCGTGTCGAGTGGAACCTCCTTTGTGCCATCTTCGTTCGGTTTGGATTTTCCTCAAATTTTGTCAATCTTATTCATCAATGTATGTCTACGGCTTCCTTCTTGGTTTTGATTAATGGGTCTCCTTTTTATTTGATTAATCCAAGTATGTGTCAAGGAGATCCCTTGTCACCTTGCCTCTTTATCATCTATTTCGAACTTTTCTCTTGGATGCTCACTAGATTGGAGAATCTTAATTTGCTAAATGGTGTTAAGGTTTGTAGAAAGAGCCCTACGGTTACCCATATGATGTCTGCGGTTGACCTTGTGATCTATTGTCAAGCAAGTGTTTCAAATGCGGATTATGTCCATAAATGTCTTTCAACTTTTGAAGAGTGGTCGGGTCTCTCAGTTAGTAAATCACAATCCATGATGCATTTTAGTCACATTGTTTTCCCTAATCTTAAAAATGATATTAAAGACATTTTGGACATTAAAGAATGTTGCCACAAAGTCAAACATCTTGGTCTTCCTTTTTGAAAACAACAAAGGCTTACTTCTTGTTTTAATGAATTGGTTGAAAAACTTCAAGCAAAATAAAGTGGTTGGAAAGCCAAAAATCATTCTCAAGCGGTCGCCTCATTCTTCACAAATCGGTCGGCCAAGCCCTCCCCGTTTATCATATGTCAAATTTTCTTCTTCCTATTTCAATGTGTCTCAAGTTGGATGCTTGCGTGCGTGATATTTTTTTGGCGTCATGAATCGAGTAAAAGACATCACCACTTGAAATGTTAGGATGATACTTGTCATCCTACAGTTTTGGGCGGTCTTGACCTCCGTAAGATGTTTGACCGCCCTTCTTTCCAAACTTCCTTGGAAAATGCCTACTAATGATTAAAGCCTTTGGGTTATCCTTCTAAAGTCAAAATATATCAAAATCTTGAATTTCTCGCATTCTGTTTCTATTGGCTCAAATGCCTCTTCGACATGGAAAGACATTCTTAAGTGTAAAAATATGCTAATGAAAGGAGTTTGCTATGAGATTAACTCAAATTCTAAGATCTTACCATGGCTTGAACCTTGGATCCCCTCACTCGAAGGCTTTATTCCCCCACCACCTCCAATCGGAATGATGTGACTGCCTTTGTGGAGGTAAACTCTCTCATAAATCGGTCCACCTTTGAGTGGAATCTTGATACCCTTTACTCTTTGTTTGCCCCCTATTGTTGGAAAAAATCTCAAAATTCAGATTTTATCATCCCCGAATTATTCGAATCACTTCTAGACCCCTCTATGATGAGGAATTTTTCAATTAAGAGTGCGTTCTCACTTATTACCCGCCAAAATTTTACCTTTCTAACCAAAACGTAAACCCTTTGTTTAAAAAATTTGGGCGGCTAGATTACATGAGAGTCGTAGAGTTTTTATTTGGAAAGTGGCGTGCAATATCCTTCCTACCAGTGCTCGACTGATGCAAATCTTTCATGTGGAAAATTCTTCTTGTCTTCTTTGCGAGAATGAGTTGGAAAGTTTGGAACATATTTTCATTTCTTGTCCTTTTACAAAGAGAGTTTGGTGCTTATCCAAATGGGGTTTCGAAACTGAAGTTTTTCATAATTTTTCTATCCAACAATCGCTTTGTTTCCTTTTTGAGAAAACATGGTGCCCTGATACTTTTTGGTCTGAGGAATTTCTTATTTCTACAATTTGTAGAAACTTGATTACTCATGACCACCCCCGCCCCCTAGGTCTAATTGCAGCATGTGCAGATAAAGTGCCCTTGGAACACATTGAAGCTCAATTTCATTTGTCCATTCGGGCTAGTCAATCATCTACGTCTGTGACATGGTGTCCCCCTCCCAGAATTGGTTTAAAATCAACATTGATGCTGCTTTTGTTGAGGGCTGTGGATCTTGTGCTATAGTAGTTCGTAACTCTTCCGAAGAAGTTTTTTTTGCTGCTGCTCGCCTACTCAGGGCTCATCTTGCTACTCCACCAAAAGTTGAAGGTTTTAAGTTTGTTGTGTTGTGGCCAGATTCTCTTCGTATCTCCCAGGCTATCTTTGAGAATGATTGAGGATCCGTTGTTCATATGTTGCTTGGTCCTTTGGAATCCGCTGAATGGCACCCCCTGTACAAGATATTCAAGTTGTGTGCAAAGGTTGGCCAAGCTGGAAGTTCAAGTTTGCTCGTCATCAGGCCAACTCGATGGTCCGTGCCCTCACTCATTGGACTTTTCACTCAAATTGGGAGGGTTTTATTTAATTTCTCGCATTTTAATTTTGTTTCTTTTAACTACTCCTCTTGTCCCTTTCCTTTTGACTGTCAGGAGAGTTCTAACTCTTGTGTACTTGTTTACTTGTTTTGTTGTGATTTTAATGCAAGCTTTATTTATCAAAAAATAAATAGAAAATCGTCTTCTTTTATAGTTTAGTAATTTATTTATTTTTGATTTCAACGGGGGGCGGGGGGGATAAAGTTTGCTAAAGAATAGGTATAAGACAATTTACCTCCTATTTTTAGAAAAGAGTTTGATTACCTCCTATATATATGTGTGTATGTATGTATACTATAAAAATATGGATATTGGAAGTTGTTCTTCCAATTTTGAAAGTACATTATTGCCATTCACTTAAATAACTTTACTATAACCTAACTATTATATATTATATATGTTTGTTACTAATTATAATTAATATATATAATTGTCTGTTATTAATAATTAAAAAAAATCCACCTTCCCAACTACCCAAAACATATGGAACCGTACTAGCTAATTATGATAGTAAAGAATTCATATTCACCTTATTAATGTGATCAACTTTTCGCATCCAAATAATAAAAATGCCCCATCTCCAACCTCCAAAAACCTTTCCAAGATTACTATAAATATAATTTTGATATTATGTCATTTTCGTGCAATTTAAACTGCAAATCTATCTTCTTCTTTTTTCAGACTAATACTATAGTTGAATACCATCTATATCAAAATGTTTCACATGAACAAGTACAAGTTTGTATTAGATTTTTTTTGTATATTTTCAAATATAGTACTTAAATATAAGAATTCTTTAACATATAAATATGTATTTAACGTGCAATGCACGTACACTCTACTAGTTATTTAAAATAGTTGTTTACATACTTGTGTTATAGATAATATAGCATTTTACACACAAAGTTCTATGCTTAGAGTACACATATTAACCACGAGAGTGGTACTTACTTTTTTGCTTATTTTCATTTCCACTACCCAAATTACCCTCAAATATATTTTTTCAACTTGTGGCCAATTTAAGAGCCCAAATATCCTATTTGTTGCTGATTGGGAGTAGAGAAATGAGAAACCTATGGAAAATTATAAATTAGAGACCACGTCTATTTAAATGATTGGGTAATCAACGGGGGCATGATTCAGCGACGCTATATTCAAATCTTCGTATTTGGTTTAATATATTAGTATAACTCGTGAGTTAAACATATCATATGACTTTTTGCTTCAAGAGAGGGTGTAAAAGAGTTGAGTTTGACCATATTGCCCGGTTCGAGATCGGACTCGAGCAAAGATATTCAAGCTTGAGCTGGACAAATCCGGATAAATGAAGTCGAGGTTGAGCCCCAAAAATTAGATAACATATATAATTATTTTGTTATAATATACTAAATATAACATTATATATATATAATTTTATATTATAAAATATTTTATCGTATATATATATTAACAAATAAATGTTGGAAAATAATATAATTTTTGATATTTCAAATGAAGAATATTAGAAACTATCTAATTTAATTTAATTGCTTAAATCATGGGATCTGACAAAATTTGATTAAGCTAATTTCCATAGCTCAATTAGCCGTTTGATATCCTACGAAATTGGATTTGCCTTTCATATCTCCATGAAGCTTGCATTGGTCAACTTTCACGTGTGAAAAACTGTTTATATATACCACACATATTTCATTCATTGAAGAGGACAATCGGAAGCAAAATACTTCTTATTTTTTCCTTTCACTACTTGAGCCCTCCATTCTTATACATTTCCCACTAGCTGTTCGTGAAGCAAAGTATATTTTCCTTATTATATTTTATATCAATCTTCATCCCTAGTTACACGACCCTATTGGAGAGAACTAATTAAGAGTTGTTGTACTAAAATCTCATCAACTCGTGTGCACGTGTGATGGGATAGGACGTTGAATCATGGGGGTAGTCTGTCAGTGGCCTATTGTACCGAGTCATTGACTCCGAGGGGCGAAATTCTACCTTTTAGGACAGTGCTTTGCACGCCTCGGTCCTACTCGATAAGCATTTCTTTTCACTTTCAATTTACTTTATCATATTTGCATTTTGAATTTAATTGTATTGATGTGATTTATATCTAATCTGTCCTACAATCTAAAAGGTAGACTGAATTGTGATAGCAATCTCCATTTGAAACATGGTATAAATGCCTATGATAAGATGAAATTATTTTATCAAAGTTGAATTAGAAGTCCATCACCGAGAAGACATCATATAAATTTTCAATCACAAATATCATTGCTTGTAAAAGAAAAGAAAAATTAAATGCAATATAATATATTTAATGGAATTGTTAGGAAATTCATTGTTAGATGTTTTGATGATGACAAGATAGGATTTCATGTTAGACCCCAAAAGAATGTAAGTTTATACTTTCATAGAATATTTGTATAAGCGTTTGAAAGTGTATTAGTTTGTTAGGCTTGTAATCTTTATCTTTGTAGATTTTAGACTAAGTATTTAATACCAAGTCACTGATAGAATTCTGAGTGAGTCTATCAAGGATGAAGTTGAAGATCAGCGTCTGAAGTCAAGTGAAGATGAAGATTTGTCTTAAGCGTCTGTCAAACGCTTAAGAGTCTATTTCAGGAGTTATGAATCAAGCGTTCGAGAGAATGTTCTTAGCGCCTAGCTAACGCTAAAGGACTGTTCTAGTAGTGTGAACCGAGAGCTCAGATACTCAAGCGTTCATCGAAAGGATTCACCAGAAATACATCCTCAAGTCATCTAATCGTCAACGGTCATTTATTTCCAGCGGGAAATAAATTCAAGTGCATTAAATGCGATCTGACTTGTGGACAAGCCACCTTTTGACTAGACTGTCAGCTTTTCAAGTTCAACCTGCTCCTGTCAAATTGGATTCAGCAGAAATTAAGGAATGTCAGAAAAGGGACTATTTGAGCTCAATTGTGTCCAACGGACAAATCCCAAGAAACCCTATAAATAGTATCCTTCAGCAAAACCTTTTGTGAGTGAGACGTGAGAGAGAATGTGCGAAGAGCCAAAACTTTGCTGAAATAATTTGAGAGAAAAAGCTTCCAAACTCCATAGCCAATTGGAATTCAAGAAAGTTAATTCTTTCAACAAGCAGTATTTTTGTGTAAGAGAAGCTTGTTGAAGAAGATCTTTCTTGAAGCTCCAATATCCTTTAAAACTTCTCAAATACATTCCAAGACAGTCACCCGATATCTCAAACCTCTTTAAAGAAGAACCCAAACTATTATTGAGATATCCCAAGTTGTTTGAACTTCCCAACATCAAACAAACATGTTACAATAAACCCTCAACATCTTTCATCTGAGTGAGAAAGTTTGTTGACTTCTACAAGCAATATTTTTTAGTAAGAGAAGTTTGTTGAAGAAGGTCTTTATTGGAGCTGAAGTCTATGTGATCAAGGAGCTCGAGATCGTCTTTCCAGAAGTAGAGGATTGAAGTGGCTTGTAGCAGAAATCTGTGTGACCAAGGATCTCAAGTCATCCATATTCATCTCTTCCCTGATCCCTATTTTGTAGAAGTCTCTGTGTGACTCTTCGAGAATCAATTTAGTGGATTGCCTCTGGGTGTTCGAGGAGAAGAAGGACGTAGCTGGGATTACACCACCCAGTGAACCTTACAAAATATTGTGTCATTTACTTTTCAGTCAATTCTTTTATCTATCATATCATTGCATAATCTGATTAAGTAAAACTCAATCAAACGCTAAGCAACTAAGAAACTTCTTGTGACGCTAAAGCTTTCAAAGAGAAGACTCCAAAAATTATTATGTTGTGCTAACACTGATTAAAGAACTGAACGCTTAAATCTACTTGGTTAAAGTATTCAAATCTTGAAGTCTAAGTTAACTTTCTAAAAACAGTCTTCATCAGACGCTTCGCCAAAGCGCCTATATTTTAAGTGAACGCTTAAGTCAAGCGTTAGACACTTCAAGCGTCCACTATTTCAAGCGTCCAAAAATCATTTTAATACGAAATCTTTTGAAGTCGAAAAAGACTTCAGGGTCTATTCAACCCCCCCCCCCCCTTCTAGCCCCTTTCGTATGCCTCTTGGGACCAACAGGAATAATAGGTCATATTCGCAGAGTAAGAGCTAACGATAATATGAGTCCTTGCCGTCAAAGTCTCAAATCTATTTCTTGTTTTAGTATTTTATAATTGTGTATTTACACTAAGATAAACTTAGTGAAGTATGCTTGAAAAATTGTTCTTTACATGTTTGAATTTTGTAGTAGTGTTAGAATATTCTTACTTGGAACTGTGGGGGTTAAAGCTTTTATATATGTGTGGGAAAGAGAATATGGAGATTAATTTATTCTTATAATCTCATATGTCATGAACGAACATGGCGATGCATCTTGAACTGCTTATTTGCTTGACTAATGACTACATCATTAAATGACACCATATATTAATTATTACAAATGCTATTTCTAATTCAAAGTTAATGTCAAATTTGCAACTTGAATTGTGTGCCTAGAAATTTTCACGGTTCTTGAAGTTGAAGAATTCACTCTGATAAGTCATAGTAACAATTGAGATTCGGGATGATTTTAAACTACTAACGTCAAAATTGGTTGACATTAATAAATGCAAGATTTTGAGCGGTTGAATTCATTTCATTGGAATTAGTGTGACATGAACTCCACTAGATATATGATAGTGAATGCTAATATGTGATTATTATAGAACTTCGTCGACATTATTTTGATTCCTTGCACATATGTAAAAATGAAAAGGGAAAGAGATTTATGTGAAAATTAAACTGATTGATAAAAATGGTGGAAAGAATTATGGGCTTAATATTTTATGTGAAGCCATTCCCTTACTTTGAGTACTTTGAAGTGTCGGGGTGTCTTGAGAAAATTTTATTGCATAAATCTAAGAAGGGAACCTTATGTTTTAGAACTTGTGCTTATTTATTTCGTGGAATTGAGCACATTGTGTTGATACTTAAAAGGATTTTGAGGTCAAATGAGCCATAAAATTATAGATTATCGAATAATTTTGAGAATGTCTTTCCTTTAAAGGCTTGTACTATAAAACTTGTTAGTACTTCTCATATTGCATTTGATTTGAACAAAAATGTGAAAACTCAGCAAAACATGAGCAGAAGAATTGTAAGCTTTAATCTTTTACACCCAACTCTGATGAATGTCATGGTAGACTTGTATTAATTTCATGATTTCAAGTAAGTTGTATCATGTCAATCCAAATATGTGCTTTTGTCGTAACATTGATGACATACTCGCTGTGATGAATGTCTATTGATTTGTTGAGAATAAATCTTTTGTTATTTTAATGCAATTGAAAGATTTATGGAAAATGACCTCAATACATATAATGCAATTAATTTGTGGGTTTCGATTGTCCTAGAACATTTTGCTAAAAACGTATTGAGAAATTTTGATCAATTTGATTTCAATTTATGAGTGTACACTCAATGAAGTGAGAGTGCACTTAAAGAACTTTGAGCAATGGTAGACAAAGTGTTAGAGGTCTTATGTACTTAATTAACTGTACGAGACTTCATATTATTGTGCAAATACTATACTATTGGGATCCTCGTAAGGAATATAAAATGCACTATGTGGTGTTCTTTTTTATTTTGGTGATACTTTAGAGTTTAGTTGATCTATAATTAACTTTATGCAGTACAATAGTGTGAGTTGACTTTTGAATCGATGAGAGAAATCCACAAGTGGATGAGTTTTCCTTCGAGAAAATGAATTATTCTAGAAACAATCCAACAATCATATATTACTTGATTCGATGAGGAATCTGAGTTTAGTGCCCTAAATTGACTGAAAATGAGATTGATATGTTTATAAAACTCATAACGGGTATTTCTTTGTGGATTGAGCCACTTACACATGTGTTGAGATAAGACCTATCAAAAGTAGGCATATTAAACGTGATTTCCAAGCTAATAAACAAAGGCAGAAAATGAGGCCTATTGAGACTAGGCATATACAATTGAGACATAAAATTTTGAGGCAATTGCTAAACAATGAGAATTATATTCTTGTATTTGTGAGGTTGGAGATAAACATATCGGATCTCTAACTAAGTCACTCAATAGAGAAATAGTGACAAACACATCGAGGGGGGATGGATTTGATGCCTATTGTGAAAGTTAACAATGATGGTAACCCAACCTCTGTGATTGGTGATCCCATGAAGTAGGTTCCTATGGGTAATAACAAGTCATTATTTAACTTATTGGGACACTATCCATTATTTATATGTTCATCCCTAAGGTGTAGGATAGTGTACTACTACAACTGTAAGGTTGGGCAAATGCTCTTAATGAATTCATAGCCCTGAATTGGGTGGTATATTTGACTGTGGTATACACTTGATAAATTCACCTATATGAGTGTAAAGGTGGGGCCGCCTCTTATGAGAACTTGGGCACGTTCTCTAGAGCACTCATGAAGCTGGGAGTGGCGCATGTCCGAGAAAAGGTGCCAAACCGCGTTTGAACAACTCTTCTTTGAAAGTAATGTGAGTGATAAGTAAATTTATTCACATAAAAGGATGAGGTTCATAGAAATAATGCATTTCACCAAATCCTTGTGAATTAACATTTATTTACTCTATCCATTGGTTCATAGCCTAAAAGGCACCAATGCTTATGCATTACCTTCATAAGTTCTCTCTGACTTCTTCCGTCCCTGCCTTGAATCTTGTTTTGAAATATATGGGGAATTGTTGAAAAATAATATAATTTTGGATATTTCAAAAGAAGAAAATTAGAAAGTATCTAATTTAATTTAATTGCTTAAATCATGGGATCTGACAAAATTTGATTAAGCTAATTTCCATATCTCAATTAGCCGTTTGATATTCTACGAAATTGGATTTGCCTCTAATATCTCCATGAAGCTTGCATTGGTAAACTTTCACGTGTGAAAAATTGTTTATATATACCACACATATTTCATTCATTGAAGAGGAGAATTGGAATCAAAATACTTCTTATTTCTTCCATTCACTACTTGAGCCCTCCATTCTTATACATTTCCTCACTAGCTGTCCGTGAAGCAAAGTATATTTTCCTTATTATATTTTATATCAATCTTCATCCCCACTTACACGTCCCTATTGGAGAGAAATTATTAAGAGTTGTTCTAGTAAAATCTCATCAACTCGTGTGCACGTGTGATGGGATAGGACATTGAATTCTGGGGGTAGAATGTCAGTGGCCTATTGCACCGAGTCATTGACTCCGAGGGGCGGAATTCTACCATTTAGGACAGTGTTGTGCACGCCTCGGTCCTACTCGATAAGTTTCTCTTTTCACTTTCAATTTACTTTATCGTATTTGCATTTTGAATTTAATTATATTGATGTGATTTATATCTAATATGTCCTACAATCTAAAAGGTAGACTGGATTGTCATAGCAATCTCCATTTGAAACGTGATATATATGCCTATGATAAGATGAAATTATTTTATGAAAGTTGAATTAGAAGTCCATCACCGAGAAGATATCGTATAAGTTTTCAATCACAAATATCATTGCCTATAAAAGAAAAGAAAAATTAAATGCAACATAAAATATTTAATGGAATAATAGGTCATTGTATTCGCAGAGTAAGAGCTAACGATAATATGAGTCTTTGCAGTCAAAGTTTCAAATCTCTTCCCTGTTCTAGTAGTTTATTAATTGTGTATTTACACTAAGATAAACTTAGTGAAGTATGCTTGAAAATTTGTTCTTTAAATGTTTGAATTTTGTAGTATTGTTAGAATATCCTTTCTTGGAACTGTGGGGGTTAAAGCTTTTATATATGTGTGGGAAAGAGAATATGGAGATTAATTTATTCTTATAATCTCATATGTCATGAACGAACATGCAGATGCATCTTGAACTGCTTATTTGCTTAACTTCTGACTACATCATTAAATGGCACCATATATTTTAACCAATGCTATTTCTAATTCAAAGTTAATGTCGAATTTGCAACTTGAATTGTGTATCTAGAAATTTTCACGGTTCTTGAAGTTGAAGAATTCACTTTGATAAATAATAGTAACAATTGAGATTCGGGATGATTTTAAACTACTAACGTTAAAATTGGTTGACATTATTAAATGCAAGATTTTGAACGGTTGAATTTATTTCGTTGGAATTTGTGCGACATGAACTCCACTAGATACATGATAGTTGTTGGGTTTCACATAAAAACTCATAAACGCCGTGGAAGGATTTCAAAAATTTTAATAAAAACCCAAAGTATTTCTCTAATCGCATAATTGAATCTAAAAACCGCTTTAACGAATAAATTCAACTTACCCGTTGAAGCGAGGTGGCAGGGGAATCCAATTCTTCTTCAAAACTTTAGATTGATGAACTTCTTGAATTCTTCAATCCTCGTGCTCTTCAAGTCTTGAATTCTTGAAGTTGATTGTAGATGAATCCAACAACGAATCACGTTGTCTCTAAATTACCACGCGTGAATTGATGAGGAAAAATTCCCTTCTTTTCTCTATATGGGCGATGGCTATGTGTATAGAGAGGGGAGGATATTTTTTGTTAGGAATTTCATGTTAGATGTTTTGATGATGATAAGATAGGATTTTATGTTAGACCCCAAAATATAATGTAAGTTTATGTTTCATAGATCAATTGTATAAGCGTTTGAAAGTATGCAATTTTATTAGGCTTTTAATTTTTATCTTTATAGATTTTAGACTAAGTATTAGATACCAAATCGCTAATAGAATTCTAGGTGAGTCTATTAGAGATGAAGTTGAAGATCAGTGTCTGAAGTCAAAAGAAGATGAACATTTATCCTTAGCGTCTGTCAAACGCCAAAGGACTATTTCAGGATTCATGAATCAAGCGCTCAAAGCACTCTAGCGATCAGTATCAGATTCACCTGAAATAAATTCTCAAGTCATGGACTTAAATGCAATCATTCAACGGACATTTATTTCAAATGCATTAAATGCCTGATAAGAGCATTAAATGTGATAAGCCTATATGACTTGTGGACAAGCCACTTTTTTTACTAGACTGTCACAATTTCAGAGTTTATAGCTGCTCTCGTCGAATCGGAACCAACAGAATTTCAGGAATGTCAGCGAAAAGGTATAATCATGTACCGCGTGAAAGGCACACTCCTACATGTGTCCAACGGACATAATCCGAAGAAAATGTCTATAAATACCTCCTTCCAGCAAACCCTAAACAGTGATATAAAAATACACAAGAAAACTCTGCTGAAATTCTCTTTCAAAGAAAAAGCTTAGAAACTCCATAGCCAAAATTCTTCAAACTTTTTCCATACAGTCACAAATATCTCACATCTTCCTAAGAAGAAACCTAAAATCCTTACTGAGATATTCCAAGTTGTTTGATCTTTCCAAAAACAAACAAACCATTGTGATAAAACCCTCAACCTTTCATCTGAGTGAGAAAGTTGTTGAAACTCCTTACAGGCAGTATTTCTGAGTGAGAGAAGCTTGTAGAAGAAGATCTTCATTGGTGCTGAAGTTTGTGTGATCAAGGAGCCTGAGATCATTTTTACCTATTTACTATCTTGTAGAAGATTCTGTGTGATTCTTTGATAATAATCTTAGTAAATTCCCTCTAAGTGAAAAAGGAGAAGAAGGACGTAGCTGGGATTACATCACCCAGTGAACCTTATATATCTTGTGTCATTTACTTTCATTATTGTCTTGTTTCATATTATTTTATCTATTCTGAAAAAGACAAGCCAATCTGCTAAGCGACTATTTAACCTAAACCAACGTTAAAGATTTAAAATCATTTCCACTGTGCTAACCCTAATTAAGTGATCTAAGCATTACCCTACTTTGGTAAATTGCCGAAATCACTAAGTCTAAGTTTTCTTTACTATAGCGCCTGGCCCAAGCACTCAGCTTCCTAAGCGTTATAACCTTTAAAAGTGATACGAAATTTTTGAAGTCGAAAAAGACTTCAGGGTCTATTCAACCCCCCCTTCTAGTCCCTTTCGTATGCCACTTGGGACCACCAAGTGGTCTTAGAGCAGTTGAAGTAGAAACCTATGCGTTTTCGAGCGTAACTGCTTGTTTAGATCCATTTTCTAAACTTAGTCGCTGTAAAATTTTCTCTTAAACATCTCATTATGGCTTTTAACAAAATGCCTAAGTTGGTTGAGAAAAACTATGATTCTTGGAAACTTAGAGCATTCGCGTATTTATGTTCTTGCGATAATGAAATGTGTGATGTAATTTCAGATGGCCCCATTAAGATCATGAAAGTGATAACTCGAGCACCTAGAGCTGATGAAGCCACTCCAGATGGATATGTCGAGAAACCTAAGTTAGAATGGACGCCAGATGATCGGAAAAGAGCAAATCTAGATAATGTTGGACGAAGTGCACTCTACTCAGCGTTAGGAGACAATGATGCATTGTTCAACAAGATCAAGCAATGCAAGACTTCCAAAGAAATATGGGATAAGTTGGCTATTGTGTGTGAAGGTTCAGCACAAATGAAGGAGAATAAGTTCTCCATAGCCATGCAAAGATTTGAGCATTTCAAGATGCAGACCAATGAGATGCTAGAACAATTGGACGCGAGGTTCACTTTGCTCATCACAGAGTTAGCGTCGTTAGACAAGGAATTGACCAACAAGGAAATGGTCAATAAGATTTTCAAAAGTCTTCCAAGGAAGTATTTGATTAAGACTGTTGCTATGAGAGAATCACAGACTTTGGAGACTCTTACTCCAGAACATGTGTTTTCAGAATTAAAGGCATTTGAGTTTGAATTAGGTGAAGTCAGCGACACATCGACTTTCGTGACTGAATCAGGAGCATTAGTCGCTACCACCAAAAGTAAGGGTAAAGCGATTAGTGAGGTGAAAGAAACAAAATCAAATGAAGAAAAAGAGATGGCTTTATTGGTCAAGAAATTCAAGAAATTTCTAAGATATGAAAAGAGAAATCCTATTGGACAAATTTCATTTCAAACTCCTCCCCCAACACCAGCGCCTTAGTATCAAGCGCCAGTATATTCTGCACCTCAACCAGTAGCGCCAGTTCCTTATCAAGCGTCTACAACTCCTACTCAGAATCTCTCAGTGCCAGTCATTTCCAAGCGATTAACCACTGAACAGAAAATGAAAACTAATTTGTGTTATAATTTCAGGAAACCAGGGCACTACCAGGTAAATTGTCCTTATCCAAATGTGTCTAAGCCCACAAGGCAAGACTATGCGGATAGAAATCAATTCAGGAGCAACCTTCGTCAACAAGGTTTGCTAGCGGAATCTGAACCATTCTCCGCACCTGAAGAGGACTTGGAATCATCAGATGAAAGTAGTGATGATTAGCCAACAAACGAATCCGCACTGATTTGTCTTATGGCAAGAGATGATGAAGCGTATGACACTCGCTACCAGAGGTAACCACTGAATTATCTCATCCTCTTTCTTATGATGAATTACTTAACAAAGTTAATGAATATTATAGAGATTGTTAAGATGCCGCCAAAATATATCAAAATGACCTCGTTATTATCTCATCACTCACAAGAGATAAAGTAACGCTCAAAGCAGAGTTGCAAGTTCAACAACAATGCATTGAGAAGAACCAATCACTTGAGAGTGAGATTATTCAATTGAAAAGCGATCTTGATATAATAGTCAAGAGAGAAGCTGATTTGATCGCTAGACTTGCCAAATCAGAGCAGCTCATTTCATCATTATCAAAAGCTTCGAGAAAGTTGGATAATGTGACTGAGGTAACAAGAATGTTTGGTGAAAAGACAGGTTTAGGATGCAATAAATTCGGTAAACAACCAAATAAATCAAATGTTACGGCGAACAACAAAGGAAAGGGTGTTTTCTTTGTTGAGAAAGGTTCACAAAGTCAAACACTAAATGAATCTAGCGACAAAGGTACGAGGCCAAACGAGAAAGCCAAAGCTGACTCAGGCAAGGAAAAGGCGAAAGCAAACGATTCACAAAGACGGGTTCATCCAAAAGCTCAAAAGGCGAAGGATAAATCTAACCACTGTTAATCAAGCGCTAAGCGTCCAGCACCAAAAATGCAACCCAAGCCAGTGCTAAGGAAATACCAGCGTCAATATCCAAGACAGTCAAGATCATGTTAGAATAGTGCCCTGCGAGCCAATCCTAGATAGGCTTTCTTTATCTATTCTTGTAATAAACAATTTCGTTTTACATTATATTAATAAAAGGCATTTCTTCGTCTTATGTTTATATTGTTATATAACTGTATGATGAAGTCTCTAGAATTCACACATAGCTATGGGACTTGATATCTCATTGGATGGATATCATAAAACAAGTCTCTAAGGCTGTGATTTCTAAATACCATCCAAGTCATAGAATTATCAAGATGGGACATTGATAATTCGGATAGACTTGCGCCTATGATGCACACTCTTAATTAGAGAATGTCTCATTTTATAGACATTAGTGTAATTGACACAAATGCACATACGCGAGTGCTTGTTGAGAATAAGTTCACTGATTACCCTGACTGAAACTTCCTAAATTGGAATTATTTCTATATATGTCAAATTAGGAGTTTCTTAATCACGATAGTGCAAGATTAATTCTTTGACCTGAGTCATCACAGTAATCTTGTTTATTGACTCGCTGCACTTTGACTCCTGTGCCAGTTCTTTTACAAGGACACATATGGACTGGTGATTGGGTGTAGTGACTCGTATATGGAGGTTGGTGTTGACAACAAAGGATCCATCACTTGTCTAGATGAACAAGTGAATTTCCTATATAATTCTAAGAGATTTGACTGAGTTAGTCCTTGGCCAAGGCAAGTAAGTAATTAATTAAGAAATGAGTTTCTTAATTAATTACTTACTTTCCTTGGCCAAGGCAAGTAAGTAATTAATTAAGAAATGAGTTTCTTGAATTAATTAATCACTAGTCAAACACATTTGAATTATTAAGATTGAATTTAAAAGGATCTCGACCAATAAGATTCCTCGATCCTTAATTCATTTGGAAAATTAATTGATGGAAGAATCTCACTTGCATGGAATGCGCGATTGGAAAGGTTCACTTTGAATTGCCTACATCTAGGTTTTCAAGATAAGTAGCTAGAAACTTTTCTTTGATTTATGGGTATCTTATAATTAATGGAGATTAAATAATAAGATGGTTAATTAAAAGTGTTTAATTAATCGAGACAATTTAATTGTCCAAATTAAATCATAAAAGTTATGAACCCATTACTAGTATGTTGGTGAACCTAAAGGGTCACACACAATACTCGGACAAATCCATTTCTTAATTAAGGAAATTTAATTCAAAGTAGTTAAGTTAATATATTAATTAATTAGATTAATATTAAGACATTTATTTATTTAAGTGTTGATAAATAAATTAATTAAGTTGATAAGATCAATTTAATTAAGCTTAAGTCTAGAAAGCATTTAATTTAATTGGAAGTGACTTTTAATTAATCTAGTATGGTGGATTAATTATTAAAAGACTATTTTATTAAGTCTTGGTCGAAAATTTGGTGGAGGAAAATAATTAAAGAGTTTAATTAATTTTCTTCTAGAAGGAAATAAGATTTCTTAGAGAGAAAGAAAACTAATTAAAATAGAAGAGTCCTAGTTGAGAATTAATTAGTCTTCTATTCCTACATGGAAAAGGTTTAATGTAGAAGAGTTCTACATGGGAAAGAATTGCAAGAACTTAGTCTTATATATATGACTAGTATGGAACGAAAATATGATGATGACTTTTGAAGCCAAATTTTTTGTTCCTCTTGCATAGAAAAATTGTTTCTCTTTTTCTCTCTCTCATATAGTGTTCTTGAGATTATTCATCAAGATCTAGAATTCAAGAATTCTTCCAAAATACTTAGAGAAGTAATTTTTGCTTTCACCTTAATCCCATACACTATTCCTTAGAGTTAGAACAAACGTTTATAGATCAACCTAGCTAAAGAATATAAACGAGTGGGTATCCGGGGTGTGGATCAACTTTAGAGGAGAAACACTTGGGTCTCTGAAGTGAATCAAGAATCCGATCAAAGGCGTTTTTGGTGGAGGAATTTGAAATCTTCATCAAATGGAAAAACGGAGGAGTTGATTCAAGGAACGAGAAGCAAGCTAGGGAGCTTACATTAAGGAAGAAGAAACTCTGCGATTTTTACGAAAAATCGAATAAGGTAAGATCTTTTTTATTTAAGTTCTAAATAACCAGTATAGAGATGCGCAAGCTTATGATACGTGATAAGCCCGTAGAATTAATAAACTCGCATGTTTAAGTCCTAGAAACTAAAATTTTAATCTTCCGCTGTGCTTAGTCGGGCTACATGTATATTTCCCAACAGATCATACTATCGATACTATGATATTTATGATTATGACTATGATTATGATTACTATTATAATCGAGGATATTCCTATACACCTAAAAAGCACACACAAGACAATGTGAAACCCAAGAAGGCCAGTATTCCTACAATGAAGACTAGGCAAATATGGGTTCCTAAAGTTTTAATTCAAACCAAAGCTACGAACAATGAAGGACCCAAAACAACATGGGTACCTAAAAATAATTAGAACATCCTTTAATGCAGGTACCTAGAGTCAACACCGATACTTCAGTTTGGTACTTCGATAGTGGGTCATCAAGGCATATTACTGGATCAAAAGATCACTTGGTCAACTATCGTGCAACCAATGGTCCTCAAGTTATATTCGGTGATAACTCCAAAGGTAAAACCAAAGGTATAGGTATCATGTATATGGGGAACATCATGATTAGTGATTTATATTATGTTGTGGGTCTTAAGCATAATTTGTTAAGCATTAGTCAATTTTGTGATAAAGGCTTTGAAGTAAAATTTTCAAGTGACTACTGCTATGTTAACGATGCCAAGACTAAGTCTACTAAACTAAGAGGGGAAAAAACAAACAATGTATATTTAGTGGATTAGGATTCTACAATTGATAATAACCCCACATGCTTTGTTGCTAAAAGTCAAAATGAATTGGGTTGGTTATGACATAGAAAAATGAATCACCTGAACTTTAAGGCAATCTCTAAGTTAATATCGCTAAATCTAGTAGAGGGATTACCTAAGGGTTCCTTTCAGAAGAATCGCTTATGTGATGTATGTCAAATGGGTAAATAAGTTAAATCATCTTTTAAGAAGAAACCATGCCTATCTACTTCTAGAGTTCTTGAACTATTGCATCTAGATTTGTTTGGTCCTATTCAAATCATGAGTGTTAGTGGTAAAAAGTACCCACTAGTAATAGTTGATGATTTCTCTCGCTATACATGGGTAGAATTTCTAGTAACCAAAGATGAAACTAGTGTCAAGCTCACATCGCTAATTTGTCAATTGCAAACTTATAAAGATTTCAAGGTGACGAGAATTAGAAGTAATAGAGGAACTGAATTTACTAACCAATTTGTTGAGAAGTTTTGTATAGATTTTGGAATACTTCATGAGTATTCTTCCCCTAGAACACCTCAACAGAATGGAGTTGCCGAGCGACAGAACAGAACGCTTAAAGAAGCCGCTAGGACGATGCTTGCAGAGTCTAAGCTGCCTCAAAGGTTTTGGGCTGAAGCTATCAATACCGCTTGCTACACTCAGAACCGGTGTATGATCAACAAGCAACATGAGAAGACTCCATATAAATTGTGGAAGGGACGTAAGCCTAACGTTTCATATTTTCATGTATTTGGTTCAAAATTTTTCATTCATAACAATAGATCCCAAAGCCTAAAGACATTTAATCCTAAAGAGGATGAGAGAATCTTTCTAGGCTATGCCAAGAATGGAAAGAGTTTTCGCATCCTAAATAAGGTCAAATCGAAGGTTGAAGAATCCATTCGTGTTGTGTTTGATGATGCTAACCAAGAACCGAGTAAGGTTAATCCTGATGATGTAGGAATTAAAGATCTTGCTCAACAAGAGTCACATATCAATCTTGGTGATGATAGTGATGATGATGAGGATAATGAGATCTTTGTGCCTATTCCTAAAGTTACTCGTGAGGTTACAAATGATGATATTGTCAGAATCACTGATGATCATGAAGAGAATGGTCATCAAGAGCAAATTAGAATTGTAAATGATGCAGCGACTACTCCAGAGACAAATGAGAATCAAGCGATTGATAATCAAGAGTCTCTCAACCCGTTCCAACCAGTACGCAAATGGCTTAGAGACCATCCACCAGAGTTAGTAATTGGAGATATTGAAGCACCTGTCAGAACTAGGTCCGCCACAATCAATGAGGCCATGTTTGCAAGTTTCTCGTCTCAAATGGAACCAAAGAAAGTGGATGAAGCGCTCAGTGATTCAAGTTGGGTAGAAGCAATGCAAGAGGAGCTTAACCAATTTGAGAGAAGTAAGGTTTGGACGCTAGTACCAAGACCAACTCACCAAGGAGTTATTGAGACTAGATGGGTTTTTAGAAACAAGATTGATGAAGATGGCATCGTTATAAGAAACAAAGCCAGATTAGTCGCTCAGGGTTATTGTCAAGACGAGGGTATTGATTTTGATGAGACGTATGCCCCAGTAACCCGTCTCGAAGCGATTAGGATGTTCCTAGCGTTTGCCGCATTCAACAAGTTCACAGTATACCAAATGGACGTAAAGAGTGCATTCCTGAATGGTAAACTCCAAGAAAAAAGTTTATGTGGAGCAACCTCCAGGATTCATCAACAACCATGGCAAAAGTATGATCTACAAACCGGATATGGCACTATATGGCTTTAAACAAGCACCAAGAGCATGGTATGACACTCTCTCTATCTTTCTTATAGGTAAAAGTTTTTGAAAATGCAGCGTTGATACAACGTTATTTAAAATTACCCATAATGAAGATATTCTTAGTCCAGATTTATGTTGATGACATTATATTTGGTTCTACTAATAAGCGATTGCGTGAGAAATTTTCGAAAATGATGCAAGATCAATTTGAAATGAGCATGATGGGTGAATTAACTTTCTTCTTAGGATTACAAGTTAAACAACTCCTTGATGGCATATTTATAAACCAAGCTAAATATACAAGAGATATGATTAAGAAATTTGGTATAGAAAATGCATCATCTTCAAAAATTCCAATGAGCCAAAGACTTAAGTTAAATAAAGATGAAAGTGGGAAGAAAATTGATATCACTAATTATAGAGGTATCATTGGATCGCTTCTTTATCTTACCACTAGTAGACCCGATATTATGTTTTCGGTATGCATGTGTGCATGCTTTCAAGTTGATCCTAGAGAATCACACTTAAATGCTGCTAAGAGAATCCTTAAATACTTAAAAGGCACACAAAATGTGGGCTTATGGTATCCAAGGGACTCTCCTTTTGAACTAATTGGTTATTCAGACGCAGATTTTGCAGGATGCAAAATAGATAGAAAGATTACTAGTGGTACATGTCAATTCATAGGTGACAGACTAATTTCGTGTTATAGTAAGAAACAACAATTCACAGTGACCTCTACCGCTGAAGCAGAGTATGTAGCCGCTGGGAGTTATTGTGCACAAATCCTTTGGATGAGGCAACAACTTAGAGATTATGGAACAATCCTAGGTCCTACCCCAATCCATTGTAATAACCAAAGCGCTTTAGCTATGACCCAAAATCCTATCCTTCATTCCAGAACTAAACACATTGACATTTGGTACCATTTCTTGCGTGACCATGTTCAAAAGAAAGATATCTCTATGCATTTCATTGGAACTGACAAACAAGCGCTCAACGAACAACGTTTTCTCACTTTGAGAAGTGAATTAGTTATGATTGATTTAAACGCTTAAATCATATAGCATCATATTTTATAGGCATATAATTTAAGGGGAATTCATTTTATGTTTATGTCTAAATTATTTTTTATTGAAATGAGTCATCAATTTTAGGGGGAACCTTAAAATTGTACTTATCTCAACTCATAAGCGACTGTGATAAAAAATGACTTTCAACATTTATGCATTGATCACTAACGCTTATCTATTATGCATGACAAAATCAATCCTTAATAAATGAAAATGTCTTTTATAAATTCAAGCGATTGATTTTATCTTTAACTTTAAGAAATTAAATTTTGTTCTTAAAAAGACTTCAGCGTTAAAAAGATTCCCACTTTAACGCTAAGTAATCTCTTTCTAAAATTCATGCATAGTTTTCATCGCTGAAAGTAGCGTGTGGATAAGTCCAAAAGATTAGATTTGAAAACTGCCCACACGTGCTTATCACATCAAATTGACGATTAATGATTCCTATCTAAAAACTTGGCGGTTTAGTAACTACACCTGTCTGAGTACGTGTCAGTGTACTATCAGGCATGTGTACTTCACCCTGAAAATTTCAAATTTATTCATACGTTTTGAAAAAATAACTGCGGATTTCAAACCATTATATTCCACAGTAGTTACCCATTTTATCGCACTTTTTGACATCCATCTTTACGTGTGAACGACTTAGATTTAATTTTTGTCAATTTCAAAATTAACTTCTGTACACGTGTCATTAATCTACTAGTTGAGGACTTATTTTTGCCTTCTATTTAAACCCTTCACAACCTTTACAGTAAAACTTTATCACTTCCAATATTTCTATACTGTAAACGTTCTCTCTTTCTAAAGGCAAAAAGATTATCTTTTCTCTCCTCTACCCAAGCTTTTCCAGTTCATCAATAGCACCCAAATCTTCCTAATCTGCTGCAAGAAAAACTTCCAAATCAGAAAAACCAGTCACTGTTAACGCCGGTTTTCTTGTTAACTGGGACTATCTCTTCGATAACAAGAACTTCCCTCTACGGACTGTTCTCCCACTTGTTCAGGAGTCTGGTTTGCGCGGCATGATAACTGCTGTTTTCAACTTCTTTGAGGAAGAAACCCTATTCTTCTTCAAGAACGCAAAAATCTCCGACGACGGAAACTCCATTTCCTGCGCCTTTCCCTTCGCCCATGAGACTTTCGTCCTCACTCCTTCTTTGATTTCATCCTTGCTAAACTTTCCAAATGATGGTGCCGAAATTGAAAGTGTAACTCTTGGTGATGCTACAAAGGTATGGGCGTTGATCAAGAAAGATGAAGTTGTGGCTTCATACGAACCTAATTTCAAGAAAAACGACATGAAGGGTGAATATGTCATTCTTGCAAACATATGTGCAAAGATGATCGAATGCAGATGGGAAGCTTCGATAAAGTTTCCAACCTCCAGTACAAGATGATGGTGGCCATTCTGACCAAACTGAAGACAAATTGGTCACTTTACATTTTTAATTGCTTCAAACAAGCGATGGCCACATCCTTTAATCCCATGCCTTACGGGATTATGTTGAGTCGTATTCTTAGCGCTAGCGGTTTCACCAACACAGCTGGAAAGAAAATCCCATTGCTAAAATTCTATGGAAATAAAATGATCGGCGAGTAGCTAAAGCCAAGAAAACGTGGTGGAGCAGCGGGTTCCCAAAGAAGAGCGTGAGCAACTTCTTGCTGAATAGGTGTTCGCAGCGTTGATGAAGAGCAAGCGTCTTCATCTTCATCATCATCTTCATCGGAAGAAGAAGTGGTGGTTAAGCGACCAAAACGAAAAATCGCTACTAAGGTCGCTGAGCCAGCCAAGCCAGCAAAGAAGTAGAAGAAGCCGGAACCCAAGAAGAAATAGAAGTCTCCTTCTCCCTCTCCCAAATAACCCTCTCCCCTACCTGTCTTCGTTATCTCTCCAGAAGAGGAAAAAGAGGTAGAAAAAGTACCGCTAGCCCGAAGGCGTACTCATCTCTCCACTCCAGCTGCATCGACAAGCGCTCCAAAAGAGCCAGCACTTAAAGAACCAGTGAGTGTTCCACCTCCGTCTAACGCTTTTCCAGAAATCAGCTCAGATCCTAAAGCCTATGCTCAATCTGAAAGGCTTTCTCGTGTTTGGGGTAAGTACTTGTGCAAAGCAAAAGCAATTTCTCCTTTCCTCGTTAGTTTCTAAGTCTCTAACGCTAGGATAAAATCCTTTCAGCCAAATGTGAAGCACATATTCACACTGTTCTCAACACTCTTGAGAATTTGCATATTCCCATCCGTGCTGATCCAATTAATTCCTTTCTCAATTTAGATCCAGAAGAAGTTGTTCCGGAGCCTGAGGAAACTGTACCAATTGTTGAAACAGATCAAGCGACTGACAAAGTCGATGAAAGTCTTCAGGGTAAGCGTTGTAGTATCTTAATTGTAATTTCTACTTAGTAGAAATTTTACTTGCTTTTCTCAAATGCTTACTTGTATCAGCTCAAGATGCACCAGACGCTGATGCACCTCCACCTTCCAAGATTCCTGTTGAATTGGATGTGGATATGGAAGCAGTTGTGGATATCGCTAAGGAAATAGCCCATGTCCTTCCTGGCGATGTCACATCTCCAGTCAGTGAAGCGACTGAGCCTGCTGAGTGGTCAATAGAAGTGGCCCCTATCCCAACAGAATCTATTGCCTTCGTTCCCACTCCGACCGGATCTCCTCCCCGTGTCATAGACTTCTTTCCTCGTGGATACAATTCTGAAGTGGAGTTCTACTATGCCACCAGAGAGCTTCACACCAGGCAATTAGTCGAAATGGAGATCAGCTTTCAAAATACTCTCCATAGGACTGATGTTTCCAATTCTAACAAATTTGAATTCTTCGAGTGATTCGCTGACCTGGGTCTTTACAATCTTGAGTGTCTTCAATCCCGACTTGAGTATATTCGGCGACCAGCGTTCAACATGACAGAATTTAACGAGAAGCGTTTTAACATCACTGGCCATTCTGAAGAGTCCTTTTATCCCTTGTGCCAGAATAAGATCGTCATCAAGAATCCGCATATGGGTGATTGGTCAAAGAATCCAGAAGAAGAAATCCTCAACAGGATCAGATCCTCCGCTAATCCCAAAGTCGTCAAATCCCCTCAGAATGCTCTCTCTCCTAATCCACTCAAGCTTTGGAAAGGAAAAGGACCAATTGTTGTCGAGCGTCCAAATCCAGTTAATTCGTGGATAGAAGATAAAGCCCGAGAATACCTTGCAAGATTATGGGCTGAGGATTATGATGAAGAAACTGAACGCTTTGAGAAATTCCTTGCTGCCAGAAAAAATCAGAAGAAAGCTGACAAGCTTGGCAAGCAATGGATGATGGATATAGCCAGATAGGTTGAAGAGTTCATTTTAGTTCTATACTCTTGAAGAACTTATGAGATACCCTTTCCTATTGCATTTGGAATAGAATAAAGACGCCGAGGGTTTGCTACCTTTTTGCTTCACCAGCGTCAGCATATTGCCGAAAATGTTAGCGATCTGCCAGGTTACAGCAACCTATCGAGAGCTACATCCGTCAATAGCTAGCCTTATTCAGTTAAGGTTGACGATATGTGTTTCACCCTCGTCAAGCATATTAGTTCAGCGCATCTTTCTAGATTTGAACGAAGAAGCCTTCACCAGTAAACAATCGCTTCTTCCAGGACAAAGCCAAATTTGGGTCAATGTTGCAAATGAGCATGCTGAGTTTGCTGAATTCCACCGAAACAGAAGAGCAGTGATAGAAAATGCACAAGCGTTGGATATCACTTTCAACCACTATTTAGGGCTAAGCGACTTCCGAGGATACAATCTTCACCCTGTGCTCTTTTGTGAATAGAACATACAAGTGGCCAAGATGATATCGCTAATCAGGCCAGTGGACCTAGAAGCAGCTCAAGCGCTGATGCCATTTATTTTGGACTTCTACAACTCGTATACTTCAGGAGTTGATCTGCCCGAAGGAGTGCAACTTGCACTAAGCAATGAAGAGCGCGAAGATGCTATATTCTTTATCTCGCAGACCAACTTAATTAGTCCAAGGTATGTAATAGAAGCGATTGGCCCACTCTGGGTCATTCCTGTTGAAAGTCCAGTGTCTCTAATTGAGATTGTTGCAATAGAAGAGGAACAAACTCCTACTGTGGAAGCTGCTCAACCCACAGACACTGATGTGCAAGATATTGCCCCCAGCGCTCCAGCAGTCGAGGTTACCCTTGATGAACAAGTTGTTCAAATTGACTCCAAAACTCAGATGCTCGACTCAGCGATAAAAGAGGTTCATGCTAAAATAGCCGCAGAGCCTAAAGCGCCTCTTATAGGAGACAAATCTAAATGCAAAGCTCCGGCAGTCTCAAGCTCTCATAGACCTGAGCGTTCATCTTTCGATTCATCAGATTCAGACTCTGATAATGATCCAGAAGCTAAAGATTTCAAAAAGGTTGTTCGACATTCTATCAGCGATATAAAAGGCTCATGTTCTCGATTGGAAGAGCGACGTACTTCCACGCTTAATCAAGTAGAAACAGTTCTCAAAGTTGATTTGCGACATGCCAACAAGCTTACAATCTCCATGATGAACTGTATCGGTCCTCTCATCAAAGAACTGTCCTACGATTTCAACTGGACGCTTGCGCAGAATGTTTCATCTGATACTGAGCATCACAATTCCTCCAACCTTATATCTCAGAGTATCGCTGAACAAATGGCTCTCTTGATAGATGAAGTCAAGCTTCTCCGCAAGGACATCAATGACTTAAAAACCTCCTTTGCTAATGTCAAGAAGGGGGAAAATAAAGAAAAGTCCAAGGCAATATCTAAAATAGATAATAAACACGGGCGATCAATGTTTGAAGAAATAGTGAGCATAAAGAAGATGCTAACTAAAAAGAGAAAGCCAAGGTATTATCTAGGAAGGTACTTGCTCCCGAAATTGGACGTCGAATATTTGGAATATGGGATTTCATCCTTATGTCGGACCGCTTAGACATCTATTACGACTTAATTCGTGAACTTGGTATTCCTCCAAGAGGATGGATGGACAGGCTGAAGGAACTGAATGAAAGCGCTAGACAGCGAAGGCATGACTATGATGAACTCCAACATACCACCATGATAGACGTTGATTGACTCCTCAGGCACTTAGCAAATGAGATCTACCAAAAAGATGAAAGCATAAAGCAACAGAAAAGATGAATGCTTTATTTTATTTTCAATTATTTTATATTCAGTATAAATCATGTATGCTTATCTCTCTATAGAAATGAATGATTTATCGCTGAAACAACTTGTTGAGGCCAATCAAACATTAGCTAACTTTACTAACTTTCCAAACGCTAACTTATATTTATTTGGGCTTTTCTTTGAACTCTTAAATTATAAAAGAGTTATAAGAGTTAAAGTCTTGACATCATCAAAATGGGGGAAATTGTTAGGAATTTCATGTTAGATGTTTTGATGATGACAAGATAGGATTTTATGTTAGACCCCAAAATATAATGTAAGTTTATGTTTCATAGATCAATTGTATAAGCATTTGAAAGTATGTAATTTTATTAGGCTTGTAATTTTTATCTTTATAGATTTTAGACTAAGTATTAACTACCAAATCGCTAATAGAATTCTAGGTGAGTCTATTAGAGATGAAGTTGAAGATCAGCGTCTGAAGTCAAATGAAGATGAAGATTTATCCTTAGCGTCTGTCAAACGCTAAAGGACTATTTCAGGATTCATGAATCAAGCGCTCAAAGCACTCTAGCGATCAATATCAGATTCACCTGAAATAAATTCTCAAGTCATGACGGACTTAAATGCAACCATTCAACGGACATTTATTTCAAACGGGAAATAAATTTAAATGCATTAAATGCTTGATAAGAGCATTAAATGTGATAAGCCAATATGACTTGTGGACAAGCCACCTTTTTGACTAGACTGTCAGAACTTCAGAGTTTATAGCTGCTCCCGTCCAACCGGAACCAGCAGGATTTCAGGAATGTCAGAGAAAAGGTATAATCACATGCCACGTGAAAGACACGCTCATACATGTGTCCAACGGACATAATCCCAAAAAAATGCCTATAAATACCTCCTTCCAACAAACCCTAAATAGTGATATACGAAAATACACAAGAAAACTCTGCTGAAATTATCTTTCAAAGAAAAAGCTTAGAAACTCCATAGCCAAAATTCTTCAAGCTTTTCACATACATTCCATACAGTCACAAATATCTCAAACATCTTCCAAAGAGAAACCTAAAATCCTTACTGAGATATTCCAAGTTGTTTGATCTTTCCAAAAACAAACAAACCCTTGTGATAAAACCCTTAACCTTTCATCTGAGTGAGAAAGTTGTTGAAACTCTTTACAGGTAGTATTTCTGAGTGAGAGAAGCTTGTAGAAGAAGATCTTCATTGGTACTGAAGTCTGTGTGATCAAGGAGCCCGAGATCATTTTCACCTATTTACTATCTTGTAGAAGATTCTGTGATTCTTTGATAATCATCTTAGTAAATTCCTTCCATGTGAAAAAGGAGAAGAAGGACATAGCTAGGATTACATCACCCAGTGAACCTTATATATGTTGTGCCATTTACTTTCATTATTGTTTTGTTTCATATTATTTTATCTATTCTGAAAAAGACAAGCCAATCTGCTAAACTACTTTTTAACCTAAACGAACGCTAAAGCTTTAAAATCATTTTCACTGTGCTAACTCTGATTAAGCGATCTAAGCATTACCCTACTTTGGTAAGTTGCCGAAATCACTAAGTCTAAGTTATCTTTACTGTAGCACCTGACCCAAGCGCTCAGCTTCCTAAGCGTTCTAACCTTTAAAAGTGATACGAAATTTTTGAACTCGAAAAAGACTTCAAGGTCTATTCAACCCCCCCTTCTAGACCCTTTCGTATGCCACTTGGGACCACCATTTTTCTTTCTTCTATTCTTTGGAGAGTTAGAATAGATGTAATTCAATTGTTGTCTAGGTTGAAGTCAAGAGAAATCTATTATACCTCAATGACTTATTGACCAAGACAAAACAAAAGAGACCACTTTGATCATCCAACTAGCCCTAATGGGCATCCTCATGGACGCCCCTCATGGGGCCCGGGATTTCTTCTTTTGCTTTGTTAATTAATTCTTTATTTTATCCAATAAATACAAATATTAAATAAATAATAAAATTAATTAGATAAATTAATTCATTAATATATTTCTCTAAGAAATTAATTAATAATTAATCTTATCCTTTTAATTAATTATCTTATCCAATAAGTAATTAATTAATTATTTATTTAACTTATCCAACAAATTAAATCTCTCCAAAGTAAAATAGAAAATAGAAAATCCTTTTCAATTTTCTTCATCAAACCTTTTAGCGCGACTCTTTAAGTTCATTTCATTTGGCAATGAGAGGAAACGAAAGTAAGTGGGTAACCAGTCACGTGGCCCACTTCGTTGCCCAAATGAAATGTGAATGAATGGATCATTCCACAACCATCCAATCGTAAATACCATATATGTATAAACCCTTTGTTCACGATCCTTGATCAAGTGAGAGTCATGGTTATGTCAAACTTACTGGACTTGACCATATGAATAATTTATAATAATACGACATCAATGAGATTGATTTGGTGCCTAGCACAATCGTCTCTTTTGCATTGGTCAAAGACTTTAATCTCTATTTGTCTATAGTTACATAGGGTACATTCTCATTCACTTATGAGAGAACAAATCTCATGTTAGATATCTGCTAAGACTACCACTTGCCCATCAAGTCTGCATTTCGAGTCGACCCCACTAATGGGTGAATTGGGTTTAACTACTCTAGTGAAAGACTTGATGTCACAAGTGCATCTTCAGCCCGATACTTCAGGTCAAAGGTTCACATATACCTATTATGCATAATCAGTTCTGTCAATGACAGTCACAAAGTGAAAACCTATGTGACAGAACCGATGCGAGTCGTGTTCGAGCATATCAGTTCCACTGATGTGCCTATAGTCTTAAGCTCCCATCATCACATGGTGTTCGACTGGCACTCCCATGCCAAAGCTAAGATTGTACAACTATTCGAAGTCTTTATTTGCCCATTAAAGACTTCATATTACTTGCAAACTAGTTTTAGTAATCATGGTCGATCTGTCTAGTGCCATTCTTCCTATCCTATAGGAAGTAGCTGGATCGCACTGAAAACATAGACAAAATGTTTTACACAACTTATAGATGCAGATAAGAATTAAGTGAAAACTAAATAATGCCTTTTATTATAAATAATATTTAAGTTCTATACAAGATAGATGCCCTATTCATACTATCCTCTATGGTATCTGATGGCATAATCCTAACAATCTCCCACTTGCACTCAATGCCACTCATTGTGGTATCTAATACCCATCATTTCCAGGTATCGGTCCAAAACAGCCTGAGGTAGTGGTTTGGTGAACGGGTTTGCTATAATGTCAACTGAGGCTATTTTCTGCACTGCTATCTCTCCTCTACCAACGATATCCCTGATGGTGTGAAATTTTCTCTCAATGTGTTTGGATTTGTTTTGAGACCTCGGTTCCTTGGATTGCGCTATTGCTCCATTGTTATCACAATAAAGTGGTAACGGGTGCTGAGCACTAGGGACTGATTCAAGTTCTCCAAGAAACATTCTCATCCAAAGAGCTTCTTTGGCTGCCTCTGAGGCTACCACAGATTCAGCTTCAGTGGTGGAATCAGCGGTTGTGCTTTGCTTGGAACTTTTCCAAGACACCACTCCACCATTGAGAGTAAAAACAAACCCTGAAATGGATTTTCAGTCATCAACATCAGACTGAAAGTCTAAATCAGAATAACCTTCCATCTTCAAATCTCCACCTCCATAGATGAGAATTATATCCTTAGTTCTTTTGAGATACTTTAGGATATTCTTCACAGCTATCCAATGTTCCTTTCCCAGGTTTTCCTGAAATTGACTCACCACGCTTACAACATAGGAAATGTCGGGTAGTACACAACATTGCGTACATCAGGCTACCAACTACTGAAGCATAGGGCACATTACTCATCTCTTGTCTATCTTCCTCACTTTGAGGATACATAGACTTGGATAAGTTTACCCCATACCTCATGGGAAGAAACCCTTTCTTAGAATTGTCCATCCTAACCTTCTTTAGGACCTTTTCTAAGTAAAGGGCTTGGGAAAGACCTATCATTCTATTCGTTCTATCTCTGTAGATATGAATTCCTAGAATGTATGTCACTTCTCCCAAGTCTTTCATGGAAAATGTACTCGAAAGCCATTTCTTGAATGTGGTGAGCATTCCTACGTCATTTCCTATAAGCAGAATGTCATCCACATATATTACTAAGAACGAGAGTTTGCTCCCACTAGTCTTCTTGTAGGCACAGGGTTCATCTTCGTTCTTGATGTAGCCATATCCCTTTACTACTTCATCATAATGAAGATTGCAGCTTCTAGATGCTTGCTTAAGACCGTATATGGACCTCTCAAGTTTACATACTTTATGGATATTGGTCTCGGACACAAAACCCTTTGGCTATTCCATATAGATATCCTCCTCGAGGAACCCATTCAGGAAAGTCGTTTTGACATCCATTTTCCATATCTCATAATCTAAGTATGAGCCTATAGATAACAGTATTCGGATGGATTTTATCATGGCCATGGGCGAAAGGTTTCTTGATAGTCAATTCCTTCTCTTTGACTATACCCTTTCGCTATGAGCTTAGCTTTAAAGGTTTCAACCTTGCCATCACTACCTATCTTTCTTTTGTAGATCCACTTACATTCTATAGGTTTGATACCTTCAGGATGATCTACCAAAGTCCAGACTTGGTTCGATTGCATAGAGTCCATCTCTGTTTCCATGGCTTCTCGAGATCTTGGAGCGTCGACATCCACCATCGCTTAATCATAGGTACAAGGATCATCTTCATGACCTTCTTGTACTACAGTTTGAAGCTCTGGCTCTCCCTACAGTAGATACCCATACCTCTCAGGTTCATGTGGTATTCTACCAGATCTACGTGGGGGTTGTGCTACTATTGGTTCAGGCCTTGGTCCTTGGACAGATGTCTCTGAGGGAGTTTCATTTTGTTCTTGTAGAATAATGCTCTTACCTTTGCCCCTTTCCAAGATGAACTCATCTTCAAGGAAGTGAGCTTGTAGGGCCACGATGATTCTCTAATCATCATGCAGGTAAAAGAAGAATCTCATAGAATCTTCAGGAAAACCAATAAACGTCCCATGAGGGATCATGTCTCCAATTTCTCCACTTTAGTCTTCTTGACATAAGCGGGACACCCCCAAATCTTAATGTGGTTAAGACTTGGTTTCCTATTACTCCACATCTCATGCAGAGTTTTAGGAACGAATTTGGAGGGACATCTGTTCAACATATAAGCAGCAGTTAGGAGCGCATAGCCCCATAACCAAATGGGTAAATCAGTGTATCTAAGCATGGAACGAACCATGTCCAACAGTGTTCGGTTCCTTCGCTCGGCTACTCCATTTAGTTGGGGAGTTGCTGGTGGTGTTAGTTGTAACATTATTTTCTGTTGTCTAAGGAATTCATCAAACTCGGCACTCATATATTCTCCTCCATGATCCCATCGTAGAGTTTTTATATTTTGCCCAGTTTGATTTTCTACTAAGGCTTTGAATTCTTTGAACTTTTCAAAGGATTCAGACTTTTGCTTCATCAGATACATCAGACCATATCTTAAATAATTGTCTGTGAAAGTGATGAAGTAGTAGAAACCCCCACGATCCATTTCTCCAAATGGTTCGCAGACGTCGCTATGCACTAACCGTAAGACTTGAGTAGCTCTTTCAAAAGTCCCTGTGAAGGGTGATCTAGCCATCTTGCCTAAGAGACGTGATTCACATGTTGGATAGGGATCCCACCCCAGTGAGCTTAATAGCCCATCTTTTTCCATTTTATGGATCTTGTGCTCTCCGGCATGGCCTAGTCTAAGATGTCATTTGAGTCTTAGGTTAGCTTCTTGCCTACCACGTTTATGAGTTACAACATTCACATCAGATGAATTACTGATATTTAAATAATACAAACCATTAACTAAAGAAGCATTGCCAACTAATTTATTTCCATAATAAATGTTGCAATTTAATTTAGAAAAATAGAATGTATATCTAATCTTAACTTAGATAGGAATAGAAACAATGTTTTTAAGCCCCTTGGGCTAAACTAAAACATCATCTAATAACAATAAATGTCCAGAATTCAAATAAAGAGAAGTAGATCCAATCCTAGTAGCCGCGACGCTTTCCCGCTGCCTACTTTGATCATCACTTCTTCTCGGCCCAGTTTTCTACTTCTCTGCAGATCCTGATCCAAACAACAAACATGGGCACTAGCCCCTGAGTCCAGAATCCATGAAGTAGAAAAGACGGTCATAGAATAGTTAGTTTCAAAAACAAAGAGTTCCATACCTTTTGCGCCTTTGCCTAATTTGGGACAATTCCTCTTTGATAAGAGTCATTTTTTCGTGTTTTTAAGCCCTTACGTTTATGTTTTAGATTCATTTATCACTTGATTTATGCCACATATGAGTATAATCTATGTGCTTATTGAGTAAAGCTGGAAAATCACTACAATCGACGTAAAGCGCGCCAACAACATAGTATTTCAGTGTATTTTCAGGACGAATTTGAGGATGATTTCTTCTAGAAAGTTGTAGAAATCCGTCTTAGCTTCATGTGAAAACTTGAATCATCTAAATCTGAGGTCCGTGGAGAAAGTTATGAAGAAAATACAATTGCTGCGCTGAAAAATAAGAAAATGGTTCAGACTCTGCAGCCGGCGCCTAGGCGCCACCTCACCCGAGCCTAGGCGCCGGTCAACTTATTCCCCAAGCCACTTAGGCCACCTGGACCACGCCTAGGCGCCACTTAGGCCACGTTTGGGTGCCGGTACAGCGGTTTTGAAGGTATTAAGGCCAAAAATGAAAGGAAGAAGAAGGCGGGTCCGAATTTTAAGGGAATTTTGGCCATTTCTTGGGATTGGGACCTCATTTTTCATCACTTGAGAAGAGCAAAAGAGAAGGGAAAGAAGATATTCAAGCCTCTAATTAAAGGTTCGATCATCAATTCAACATAGGGAGTTTCTTAGCTTTAGATTCATCTTTGTCTATGAACATGTATCTTATGCTTAGCTTTTTCCTTATGCATTTTATGAGCTAAATTGTTGAACTAGGGCCACGAGAAGGCCATGTTATTAGTATTGTGATAATAAGATCATTTTCCATTTCAATTCGTATATTGCTATGTGTTGTGATTTTGTGGTTGAATGTCTTACATATGCTTGATCACCATATGTTTGATATCATGCCTAGGTGAATTATTCGAGAAAAAAATGACATAGGGTGCAAGAATTTCACAACATCACCGAAAAAATAGGAATTGCCCTAGACATAGGTAAAGATTCTCGGGTGAAGTCATTCGATTCTAATCGAGTAAGCTCTAGATATTTAATGCATACTTAGTGGTTAGATTTCCGGGTAGACATACCTAGAAAACCACCAATTAAGTATAGAAGTCTATCACGAGACATCAGTTATTCTTTACCTTAGGAGTTTTCACCATAGCAATGTATGTCTAATGAATTGGTAATGATCTTAGGATAACAATACGCAATATGTGCCCGAACATGAGCCTTAGTCACCCATCTACCTTGGAAGTTTAATCCTTCTTTACTTTTGGTTTAGCTTATTTTACTTTACTTTTTAGTTAAATCTCTAATTTACTTACTTTTGTTATCAAAAATCATAAATTAGAATTCAAGTCCTTGTGGTTCGACAAACCAGACTTACCGTCCATTTATTACTACACATGACTAGTGCACTTGCTACCAAAGCACGTTAGCTTCTAGCATGTCAAGTTTTTGGCGCTGTTGTCGGGGACTTGTTTTTTTTAGTTTTTGTTTTTATTGCAATTTTTTATAAGTTTTGTTTTCTTTTTATTTTTGCTTTAGTTTTTTGTCTTAATTCTAATTCCAATAAGTGCCAGGAAATTCTCCGTTTCTGACCCAAGAGCAACAAGAATGGCTTCTAGGACTTATTCAGGCTATGCAACTCACTCTAGAGGATTTGAATTGTCAGAAAAATATGCAATTGGTGTTCGACGTCATTGAAGCTTTGCAACAAGCACCAAATTGGGGTATGACTTTGAGGAGTGGTGAGGCAACTGCAAGGGAAGACGAGGACTGGAAAAATGAATGAATCTCTGCCCAGCAGATCACACCCAAACGAGCAGCTGAAAGTGTAGCAGAATTGGAAGCATTACTATATGGCACGCCTGAACGTGCAGAACCAGAAACTCCCACTGCCGAGTCTTCCATTCCTACAGCTTTTCAACCATTTGAAGATTCTCCACCCTCTGTCCACTCCACATGTAAGGAGGTAATTGATTCCAATGAGGGTAAATTATCGTTGAATATAAAAGATGACCTGGTTAATGTTGATAGCTATGAGGTTTTTGAGCATCCACTTGATTTTGATTTGTATACACATTGATGTTTTTGATCCTTTTAGTGTTGAGCACTTTCAGGAAAAACGAACCAATCATTTTCTACATCCCTACATCGTGGACTCTGCATATGTCAAAGTAATGGATGAAGAAAAACAAGATATTGTCCCTAGCTTGAAGAGAAGTCCACACCACCACCCGATGCATGGGGAAGAAAGAGTAATTGAGGTGTTGATGGACCATACGAAAATTCGCGAGTGGATGATTGCTTGGTCCCAACCTACAGTATGCAGCACAAATGATGGGCCAACCGTCACTACCAAGGGTCAAAAGTTGAAGCAATACCCAAGAGTGAATTGGAAAACGAACAAGGCATTCATACATAAACCACTTTAAGCCAATCAAAGAGCACAAAGTCAAGCTAATGACTATAAACAAGCGCTTCTTGGGAGACAACCCAAGCTTGTAAGTTTTCCTTTTGTTTTGCTTTCGTTTTTTTTTTTTTTAGTTTAGTTTGTTTCTTTATGTTGTGTTCAAGCATGCACTTTTGGCATGTTTTTCTTTAAGTCTTGATGGTTTGTGTTGTGAGTGCATAACATGTAGTAGACGAGTTTTGCTATGGAGAATTTTTCTTTGCGGATTTGACCTTAGAGCGGATTTCACTTGATTAAGGGTTGATTTTTAGCATCTTTGTTGTAAGTACTCTCGTTTACCCCCTTTTTGAGTGTTCATGATTGAGTCAACATTGAGGGCAATGTTGAGTTTAAGTTTGGGGGAGGGGGGTTATGAGTAGTGCTTATTGATTTTATGTGTTGTGTGATCTTGCTTTTAGCTCAAGTTTGAGGGAACCATTGCTATTGCATGTATTTTGTGCTAAATTTTGAGAAAAATCAAGCATAATTTTTTTTGTTTTAGGATGGTTAGCTTGCCAATTGGTGCAATGAGACTTGAGAACTCGAGACAATGGCATGATATTTTGTATATTTCTATTAATGGTCTAAAATGAAAAATTACACATCTTGATTATGCTCATTTCAACCTTAGTTGAGAGTCAATCTTCCTTAGATGATACACGTTGCACATAAGTCGAAGGTAGAAGGATTGAAAAGGGTTCCCCATCTCGAGACATGTGAGGAGCACCCCTAGATATATTAACCTAGATTTTTCATGTTGTTTTGAGATGATTAGTTGCTTATGGGTCCATAATTGTGTTAAATGAATGAATGCCTGAGATGAGATTGGTATGACCTCAAAAATTCGGTCAGGCCAATGAGTATTGGAGGTCACCAAAGCACCATTGCTTATATACTATACTCGTTAAGCTAATTTGAGCTTTGCTCAAGCCAATCGGGAATAAGTTGAATAAAAGACCCGTTCTATTTCGTGGCCTTTGCCACTCGGGTGATTAAGTTCGAAGGAGTGTCTTAATACTTAGCACCCTAAAACCCTCTGGTTTGGGAGTTGTTGACTCAAAGCCCGTTACATGGGTGGCAAAGAAGATCTAAAGGGGTAGAACATCACACGAGGCCTTATGTTGATTATAAGCTTAAATCGTTTTAAAGCGTGAAATGTCAATGTAAAGTGAATGGAAGTGAGTACAATTTAACCTTAAAGTTGCTTATGATTCGATGAGCTTTATGATCTATCAAAAGTGGGTAGATATGGGGAATGTTTCCGAGCATGGTAGGGATGTCGTTCGATCATAATGTCCTAGATCTTATCCCACTACACCCTTTGGAAATTGGTTCAATTCTAGGTGTTGAATGAGCATTGTCTTCATTTGTGTACATGTTATTGAGCTTTATTATCACTTGATTCGTGCCATTTCATCATAGTTCTTATTTCAAGTTGTCTCGGTTGGTTTGAGCTAAACATCCTTCGATTTTGTGGGTATATCGCATGCAAACCCTCACAAGACTATAACTCGTCCTCTGAGATAACTCAAAGGTTTAAAGGCTTGTTGCACATGCTAAGTGCAACCGTTTACTCCACGAAAGCGAGTTAGTTACTAGCTTTCTTTTCGTTTCTCCCTTGTTTGATGATATTTCCATATCCTAGAATTCTTATTGCTCGAGGTCGAGCAATTGATAAGTGTGGAGGGGTTGATAAGAGTCATTTTTACGTGTTTTTAAGCCCTTATGTTTATGTTTTGGATTCATTTATCACTTGATTTATGCCACATACGCGTATAATCTATGTTCTTATTGAGTAAAGGTGGAAAATCACTGCAATCGACGTAAAGTGCGCCAAAAACACAGTATTTCAGTGTATTTTGAAGCCGAATTTGAAGATTTTTTCTAGAAAGTTGTAAAACTCCGTCTTGGTTTCACGTGACAACTTGAATCATCCAAATCTGAGGTCCGTGGAGAAAGTTATGAAGAAAATACAATTGCTGCGCTGATAAAACAAGAAAATGGTTCAGACTCTGCAACCGGTGCCTAGGCGCCGGTCAACTTATTTCCCAAGCCACTTAGGCCACCTGGACCGCGCCTAGGCGCCACTTAGGCCATGCTTGGGCACCGGTACAGCGGTTTTGAAGGTATAAAGGCCAAAAATGAAAAGGAAGAAGAAGGGGGGGTCCGAATTTTAAGGGAATTTTGGAGATTTCTTAGGATTGGGACCTCACTTTTCATCACTTGAGAAGAGCAAAAGAGAAGGGAAAGAAGAGATTCAAGCCTCCAATTAAAGATTCGATCATCAATTCAACATAGGGAGTTTCTTAGCTTTAGATTCATCTTTATTTATGAACATGTATCTTATGCTTAGCTTTTTCCTTATGCATTTTATGAGCTAAATTGTTGAACTAGGGCCATGAGAAGGCCATGTTGTTAGTATTGTGATAATAAGATCATTTTCCATTTCAATTCGTATATTGCTATGTGTTGTGATTTTGTGGTTGAATGCCTTACACATGCTTGATCACCATATGTTTGATATCATGCCTAGGTGAATTATTCGAGAGAAATTTGACTTAGGGTGCAAGAATTTCACAACATCACCGACCAAATAGGAATTGCCCTAGACATAGGTAAAGATTCCCGGGTGAATTCATTCGATTCTAATCGAGTAAGCTCTAGATCTTTAATGCATACTTAGTGGTTAGATTTCCGGGTAGACATAATTAGGAAACCACCAATTAAGTATAGGAGTCTATCACGAGACATCGGTTATTCTTTACCGTAGGAGTTTTCACCATAGCAATGTATGTCTAATGAATTGGTAATGATCTTAGGATAACAATACGCAATATGTGCCCGAACATGAGCCTTAGTCACCCATCTACCTTGGAAGTTTAATCCCTCTTTACTTTCGCTTTAGCTTATTTTACTTTCCTTTTTAGTTAAATCTCTAATTTACTTACTTTTGTTATCGAAAATCATAAACTAGAATTCAAGTCCTTGTGGTTCGACAAACCGGACTTACCATACATTTATTACTACACACGACTTGTGCATTTGCTACCAAAGCACGTTAGCTTCTAGCGTGTCACTCTTCCTATGGACTAGCCCACCGCATTCGAGACATCTATCCGTTTTCTTAGGTCTTTTGCTCTTATAAAACTATTGAGCCTTTCCCTTACCCTTTTGAACACCCCCTTGAGCTCCAAATTGGCCAAACTGCTTCTTGTTCTTCTTCTTCTTAGACTTAGACTTTTTAGGTCTAGAAGAGATGATCAAGGCAGTTTACTTTCCCTTTAGTTTCATTTGAGATTGTGCAGTAACCAATTTGTTCATTTGCCCAGCTAAATTGCACTCTATCTCGTCGCAGTTAAAGTTAACTACAAATTAGGAAAAGAAATCAGGAAGAGATTACAAGATTAAGTTAGTTTGAAGGGTGCCGCTTACGGTAAATTCGAGAGCTTCCAATTTCTCAATCCTCGAAATCATTTTGAGGACATGATCACCAACCTTCACTTTCTTTCATCTTGGCTCCGAAAAGGTCTTTCGATATCTTATATCGAGCAGTTCGACTGTGCTCACCATAGAGCTTTACCAGGTGAGCAAGGATAGCTCTTGCAGCGGGCATCTTATCATGCAACCTTTGAAGATGATTGGTCATAGATCCCACCATGTATCCTCTCACTCGGAGGTCATCCATAACCCATTTTTCATGGGCTTGGACCTCTTCCTCGTTGGCACATATTCTAGTAGGAGCCACCAGGATATCAGCCTCCAAGACGTATCCCAAAGATTCCATATTGAGGACAATCCTCAAATTTCTAAGCCAGTCCACATAGTTGGGTCTAGTAAGAGTATTCTTTTCGAGCAGAATTGAAAGTGGGTTTGTCATATTTGAGAGAGATTAATGTCAAAATAACTGCAGAAAAGAACCAAATTTAATTAGATTACTTGTTTTGACTTAACCAAGAAAAATTAAGGACTTAAAATTAATCTTGGCTCCCACTGCATTTTTCGAATCCCACACTCCCATGTGAAAATCGGGAATCATCATTGGCATCGATTCCACAACGGGTATTGAGGTCCTCAATTAATTAAATAGGTTGCAAACTAGCCGGTTTCTGGCCCATTAATTATTTGAAGTGATATCTAATATCAATTTATCCAATAAACATTTCAATAGCTTTCCCCATAGTTCACCAAACCACAACCAAATAGGTTTCTAAGCTCGTGAACTACCCGAGTTCATTCCCACTAACTCCTATAATCTAACCTTTGAATTTTTCCTTGCAGCCGAACAGGTTTCTGGGGTGAAATATGCTTTGATCAAGGCATTTCATGCACTTAATAAAATTTCAAATTATTTCTAAATGCATAACCCCCATAACTGGGAAGCATTACACATTTATAGTAATTTTAATTTTAGAAAGCTTAGTGGAGGGTGAGGATGTCAAACATCTTTTTCTAACTCGGTATTATTTATTTGGGAGAATTTAAATTGTCAAAAGTTTTGGTCTCACTCTGCACATTATTCAATTTATCTAACGCTTTTATTTCATATTGATCATGCATAAAAATACTACTAATAATCATGCCTTTCAATATAAATATTCATGAAATTTAAATAAATAAATCCATCACTCGATAGATTTTTACTAGAGGGCCTGAGTCAATGAGCCATCACAAAAGGCACAAATTAAAACCTATTAAACATTCATAGGCCTTTTGACTTTATCAATATTGAACTATTCTATTTCAATTTCTAAAACAACTCATGCATTATTTATGAGAATATAATAAATAGCCTCAAAGTTGATAACCCATAAAACCCTCAAAGTTGATAACCCATAACACATAAAGGTAAAACAAATAAACCAAAATCCATGATCGGTGTTTCAATCACATAAGACATTCTCGCATCAATTAATACATGCTCGCAATATTTAAATCACTTATGTTGATTATTAAAATTTTAGTCCAACTAAAAAGTCCTTCATTAAATTCCCAACCTTTTATACATTCATTATTTCAATTAAAATCATTCTAGTCCAACTAGATGACTTAGATGTACGAAATTAGAAATTAAGTACATCTACCTTTAATTAAAATAATATTAGTCCTACCAATAAAATACATAAAATATGGAATTTTATTTTATTTTGATTTAATGTCATCTATTGTTGAAAATGCTTTATTTGTTCAAAGAATTAATTATTAATCTCTAAGAAAAATAATTTATATTCCTTATTCAAATATTAAGTAATTTCCAAGTCGAGGAAAAATAATAATATTTAATCCATAAATTAATTATTAATCTCTAACAAAAATAATTAATTAAGTCTAATTAAATATTATATTCCAATTAATCTTATTGGTCTCGATTTCATCAAACCCAAGTCACCATCCTTTTGCTCCACTTGGATTTAATTTAATAGGGCTCAAAATAATTAAATACATAACATGCACATTTTATTAATTTCTTATTGGGCTAAATTTAATTTCAATCCAAATCACCAATCTAATTGGCCCATTTAGATTTAATTAAATTAAGTCTAAACTAATTAACAAATTGAAATTGGATAATTTACAGTTGGGCTTAATTTAAATAATTCGGGTCATCTTCCTTTTGTTCCACCCCATTAATTAAAATCACCCAAAACCCAAATATCAATTTCGACCCATACATAGCCCATTTTACAACACGGATCCAAGACCCGGATCAACGAATTGGGTATCAAAACGCAAGACCCGTCTGGCCATGCACACGACCCGACGGGCTGTGTGCTGGGTGGCCTGGCCGCCCAACCTGCTGCGAGCAACAGCGTGTGCAAAGTGCTGATTTTCCATTTTTTCTCGGTATTTTTGATTTTTCAATATCATCAAATATTCTCAGATTTACAATAACAAAAAATCAAAAATTCTAGGCAAAAATCATAAAACACAGATTTAAGAAAACATACAAACATTCTCCAAAAACACATATCATGCAAATCTTAAATCACGTATACAAGATCAAATATGCAAATCAGAGATGGGCTCTGATACCACTGTTGGGTTTCGCGTAAAAACTCATAAACGCAGCAGAAGGATTTCAAAAATTTTAATAAAAACCCAAAGTATTTCTCTAATCGCATAATTGAATCTAAAAACCGCTTTAACGAATAAGTTCAACTTACCCGTTCAAGCGAGGTGGTAGGGGAATCCAATTCTTCTTCAAAACTTTAGATTGATGAACTTCTTGGATTCTTCAATCCTCGTGTTCAAGTCTTGAATTCTTGAAATTGATTGTAGATGAATCCAACAACGAATCACGTTGTCTCTAAATTATCACAAGTGAATTGATGACGAAAAATTCCCTTCTTTTCTCTATATGGGCGATGGCTATGTGTATAGAGAGGGGAGGATATTTTTCTTTCTTCTATTCTTTGGAGAGTTACAATAGATGTAATTCAATTGTTGTCTAGGTTAAAGTCAAGAGAAGTCTCTTATACCTCAATGACTTATTGACCAAGATAAAACAAAAATGACCACTTTGATCATCCAACTAGCCCTAATGGGCATCCTCATGGACACCCCACATGGGGCCCGGGATTTCTTCTTTTGCTTTGCTAATTAATTCTTTATTCAATTAATTATTTATTTTATCCAATAAATAAATATATTAATTAAATAATAAAATTAATTAGATAAATTAATTCATTAATATATTTCTCTAAGAAATTAATTAATAATTAATCTTATCCTTTTAATTAATTATCTTATCCAATAAGCAATTAATTAATTATTTATTTAACTTATCCAATAAATTAAATTTCTCCAAAGTAAAATAGAAAATAGAAAACCCGTTTCAATTTTCTTCATCAAATCTTTTAGCGCGACTCTTTAAGTTCGTTTTATTTGGCAATGAGAGGAAACCAAAGGAGGTGGGTAACACCTAGCCAGTCACGTGGCCCATTTCGTAGCCCAAATGAAATACGAATGAATGGATCATTCCAAAACCTTCCAATCGTAAAGACCATATATGTATAAACCCTTTGTTCACATTTCCCGGTCAAGTGAGAGTCATGGTTATGTCAAACTCAATGGACTTGACCATATATGTATAAATTATAATAATACGAGATCATTGAGATCGATTTGATGCCTAGCACAATCGTCTCTTTTGCTTTGGCCAAAGACTTTGATCTCTATTTATCTATAATTACATAGGGTACATTCTCATTCACTTAGGAGAGAACAAATCCCATGTTAGATATCTGCTAAGACTACCACTTGCCCATCAAGTCCGCATTTTGAGGTCGACCCTACCAATGGGTGAATTGGGTCTAACTACTCTAGTGAAAGACTTGACGTCACAAGTGCATCTTCAGCCGGATACTTCAGCTCAAAGGTTCACATATACCTATTGCGCGTAATTAGTTCCGTCATTGACAGGCACAGAATGAAAACTCATGTGACAGAACCGATGCGAGTCGTGTTCGAGCATATCAGTTCCACTAATGTGCCTACAGTCTTAAGCTCCCACCATCACAGGGTGTTCGACTGGCACTCCCATGTCAAAGCTAAGATTGTACAACTATTCGAAGTCTTTATTTGCCCATTAAAGACTTCATATTACTGGCGAACTAGTTTTAGTAATCAAGGTCGATCTCTCTAGTGCCATTCTTCCTATCCCATAGAAAGTAGAGGGATCGCACTGAAAACATGGACAAAATATTTTACACAACTTATAGATGCAGATAAGAATTAAGTGAAAACTAAATAATGCCTTTTATTATAAATAATATTTAAGTTCAATACAAGATAGATGCCCTATTCATACTATCCTCTATGACATCTGAGAGCATAATCCTAACAGTGAATGCTAATATGTGTTTACTATAGAACTTCCTCGACATTATTTTGATTCCTTGCTCATAAATAAAAATGAAAACGGAAAGAGATTTATGTGAAAATTAAACCGATTGATAGAAATGGTGGAAAGAATTATGGGCTTAATATTTTATGTGAAGGCATTTCCTTACTTTGAGTACTTTGAAGTGTCGTGGTGTCTTGAGAAAATTTTATCACCTAAATCTAAGAAGGGAACCTTATGTTTTAGAACTTGTGCTTATTTATTTCGGGGAATTGAGCACGTTGTGTTGATACTTAAAAGGATTTTCAGGTCAAATGAGCATTTATTATCGAATAATTTTGAGATTGTCTTTCGTTTAAAGGCTTGTACTATAAAATTTGTTAGTACTTCTCATATTGCATTTGATGTGAACAAAAATGTGAAAACTCAACAAAAAATGAGAAGAAGAATTGTAAGCTTTAATCTTTTACACCCAACTCTGATGAATGTCATGGTAGACTTTTATTAAGTATGTGATTACAAGTAAGTTGCATCATGTTAATCCTAATATGTGCTTTTGTTGTAACATTGATGACATACTCGTTGTGATGAATGTCTAGTGATTTGTTGAGAATAAATCTTTTGTCATTTTAAAGAAATTGAACGACTTATGGAAAATGTCATGAATACATATAATGCAATCAATTTGTGGGTTGCAATTGTCCTAGAACATTTTGCTATAAATATATTGAGAAATTTTGATCAATTTGATTTCAATTTATGAGTGCACACCAATTGAAGTGAGAGTGCACTTAAAGAACTTTGAGCAATGGTAGACAAAATATTAGAAGTCTTATGTACTTAATTAACTGTACGAGACTTGATATTATTGTGAAGATACTATACATCCTCGTAAGGATTCTAAAATGTTGTATGTGGTGTTTTTATTATTTTGGTGATACTTTAGAGTTTAGATGATCTATAATAAACTTTATGCAGTACAATAGTGTGAGTTGACTTTTGAATCGATGAGAGAAATCCACAAGTGGATGACTTTTCCTTCTAGAAAATGAATTATTCTAGAAACAATCCAACAATCATAAATTACTCGATTCGATGAGGAATCTGAGTTTAGTGCCCTAAATTTACTGAAAAAGAGATTGTGTTGTTTGTAAAACATATAACGGGTATTTCTTTGGGGATTGAGCCACTTACACATGTGTTGAGATAAGACCTATCAAAAGTAGGCATATTAAATGTGATTTCCAAGCTAATAAGCAAAGGCAAGAAATGAGGCCTATTGAGACTAGGCATATATAATTGAGACATAAAATTTTGAGGCAATTGCTAAACAATGAGAATTATATTCTTGTATCTGTGAGGTTGGAGATAAATTGATTGGATCTCTAACTAAGTCACTAAATAGAGAAATAGTGACAAACACATCGAGGAGGATGGATTTGATGCCTATTGTGAAAGTTAACAATGATGGTAACCCAACCTATGTGATTGGTGATACCATGAAGTAGGTTCATATGGGTAATAACAAGTCATTGAATAACTTATTGGGACACTATCCATTATTTATTTGTTCATCCCTAAGGTGTAGGATAGTGTACTACTGCAGCTGTAAGGTTGGGCAAATGCTCTTAATGAATTCGTAACCCTGAATTGGGTGGTGTGTTTGACTGTGGTGATAGGAGTCATTTTTACGTGTTTTTAAGCCCCTTTCCGTTTATGTTTTAGGTTCATTTATCGCTTGATTCTTTCCACATGTGCATTTAATTCGTGCATTAAGTGATTTCAGGCCTTAAATGGATACAATCGAAGAACGGGCTGAAAAATGACTTATAAAACAAGTTTAGGCCAAGATGCTTCACACCTCCACGACCAAACAAGCAAGAAATAAGTTGGAGTTAGCCAAGATCATGTTTTAGTACCATTTCCGCACACCTGGGTGCCAAATCAGAAACAATCTCCACGTTGGAACGCCATTTGGATAAATTTAGAGACCGAATTTGATGACGTGTCCTTCAACAAAGTTTTAGATCTATGTCGTATCTTTACATGGGGACTTGAATCATCCAATTCGGAGGTCTGTGGAGAGGTTTATGAATAAAACACTATCCCTGCACTGGAAAATACGAAAGTGGCAGCTCCCATTCTTAGTAGGTGGAAAACAAGAGAATGGTAGTTCACATTCTTGGTAGGAGGAAAGTAAGAGAATGGTAGGTGGAAAACAAGAGAATGGTAGTTCACATTCTTGGTAGGAGGAAAGTAAGAGAATGGTAGGTGGAAAACAGGAGAATGGTAGTTCACATTCTTGGTAGATGGAAAGTAAGAGAATGGTAGGTGGAAATAAAAGAGAATGGAAGCACATGTTCTTGGTTGGTGAATTCTTTTGGCTATAAAAGGAGGATTGGAGGCCATCCTACAAACACACTTGAAAACACATTCCCCATTGGGTGAGCCTAAACACATCCTATCATCATCTTCATCATCCTTATATTAGTTATGAAGATTATCAAGAACCTTTGAAGGTGAAGAAATCAAGAAGCATGGAAAAGATGAAGATCGAAGTTCAACCATCAAAAATACGAGGGAGTTTCTTAGATTTAAATTTGTTTTTGTCTATGAATATGAATCTTAATTTAAGTTCCTATCTTTTATCTTTTATGATGAAATAGATTCTTCGAACTAAGGCCATGTTGAGGCTAAATTATGATAATTGAGTTATAAATTGTGTTTTTCATATTAATTCTATTGTTGTTTTGTGTCTTGATCTTGTTTGAATGCATCATATGCTTAGCTACCATATGCATGATTTATTGCTTAAATTATTCGTTCGAGAGAAGGTAATTTAAGGTGCAAAGAGGATCATCACATAATCCGTAAAAAATAGGGAATTGCCCCTAGAGATAGGTAGAGATTCCCGGGTGCAGTTAGCCGGATTAATCCGGGGAAATTCTAGAACTTGAATGCATGATTGTTGGTTAGATTCTCGGATAGACATATCTAGAGAACCATCAATTAATCATAGGATTATTATAGCCGAGAAATCGGGTAGTAATTATTTAAGGTTTTTTCCACCAAAGCAACATTAGTCTAATAATATGAGAACATGTTTATAATGAAAATAGATTAATTTATGCCAACACATGTGTCTTAGTTGCTCTCTTCCATAGCTATCTTGATTTCGACATCTTATTTCTTATATCTTACTTCCATAATATTTTAGTTAATTCTTATTTTAGTTTAAGTTCTTCAATTGCTTTAAAATCATAAACTAAAATACAAGTCCTTGAGGTTCGACAACCTGGACTTTATTGTCCACTTTATTACTACACACGACCAGTCCACTTGATGAATTCACCTATATGAGTGTAGAGGTGGGGCCACATATTATGAGTTGGGCACATTCTCTAAAGCACTCATGAAACCGGGAGTGGTGCATGGCCGAGAAAAGGTGTCAAACCGCGTTTGAACAACTCTTCTTTGAAAGTAATGTGAGTGATAAGTAAATTTATTCACATAAAAGGATGAGGTTCATAGAAATAATGCATTTCACCAAATCCTTGTGAATTAACACTTATTTACTCTATGCATTGTTCATAGCCCAAAAGGCACCAATACTTATGCATTACCTTCACAAGTTCTCTCCGACTTCTTCCGTCCCTACCTCGAGTCTTGTTTTGAAATAAGTGGGGTGTTGTTGGAAAATAATATAATTTTGGATATTTCAAAACAAAAAAATTAGAAAGTATGTAATTTAATTTAATTGCTTAAATCATGGGATCTGACATAATTTGATTAAGCTAATTACCATAACTCAATTAGGCGTTTGATATCCTACGAAATTGGATTCGGCTTTCATATCTCCATGAAGCTTGCATTGGTCAACTTTCACGTGTGAAAAACTGTTTATATATACCACACATATTTCATTCATTGAAGAGGACAATTGGAAGCAAAATCCTTCTTATTTTTTCCATTCACTACTTGAGCTCTACATTCTTATACACTTCACTAGTTGTCCGTGAAGCAAAGTATATTTTCCTTATTATAATTTATATCAATCTTCATCCATAATTACATGTCTCTATTGGAGAGAACTAATTAAGAGTTGTTCCACTAAAATCTCATCAACTCTTGTGCATGTGTGGTGGGATAGGACGTTGAATCCTGGGGGTAGACTGTCAGTGGCCTATTGCACCGAGTCATTGACTCCAAGGGGCGAAAATCTACACGCCTCGGTCCCACTCAAAAAGTTTTTCTTCTCACTTTCAATTTACTTTATCGTATTTGCATTTTGAATTTAATTATATTGATGTGATTTATATCTAATATGTCCTACAATATGAATGAGTTAGGTGCCCGGCGCGCCATTTGTAAGGCGTAGTAGCCGAATCTTTAAACAGTCTTATTTTGTATCTTGTCAAGTTATTTAATAAAAGGCATATTCTTCTTTATCTTATCATTCTATACAATTAGACAAAGTCCCCTAGATCACTCTTAAGCTATGGGATGTGTTTAGTATCGGGGATGCCAATCATGGAATACATCTCTAAGGTTGTGGTCTTAAAGATGTTCCAAGTCATAGAATCATTGTCATAGAGATATCAATGACTCGTAAAGACTTGCACGTAGAATGCACACTCTTGGAGAGTGTATCCTATTCCATAGATATCGATACGGTGTACATCAGTGCATGTACGTGGGTTCTCGTTGGGATCGAATAAACTGACCAACCCCGCTGAGATTCCATATTGGAGTCAATGTCGAATTTGGAATCTCCTCGGTTACGTAGGCGTAAGATTAATCCTCGTTACTTGAGGCACCATTGGTCATCTCGTGCATCGCCCACTGTGCTTAGATTTATCATATGATTCCAGGCAAGTCATAAAGTGGGGCATATTGGGTCCAGTCTGGTTATGTACAGAGGCGCATGAGTGCCAAGAGAGAATCCGTCACTGATCATTAGCATCAGCGCATATCCTATGTACTTCATAGTGTATTGACCATGAGAACCTCTGGCCGGGGTCATATCAATAAGGAGGCACGGTGTTTCCTCGCTTGACTGATAAATTGATCAATAGCACTTAGATCGATATACATAGAATCGAGTTACTGGGATTTCGACTGACATCCAAGTCCTAGATTCAATCGGGATATTTGATGGAAGGATTTTACTTATGCGAAAATCGTAATGCGGAAAGGTCACCTAATAATCGTTCGTGGGTAGGTCTTCTTGGCGTGTGGCTAGTACTAACCTTGATTTGTAGGAGCCATGGATTAATCGGTAATTAATTCTTGGTCGGATTAAAATACTTGGACTAATTAAAATATAGCAATGAAAATTGCAAAAGCACACGGGGTTGTGCTCCAACTACTAGTACATGAACGAACCTACAATGGGGTTACACACTTACTCAAGAAAGTTCAATTGCTATGTGAATATTAATCCGGTTTAGGATTAAAGTGAAATTGATTAATGAGATTAATTGATTAAGTGAAAGACATTTTAATTAGTAGGTTTGGGAAAACAATTGTTCTATTAATTAATCTTGGAGATTAATCATTAACGGAAATTATTATTATCCGGGAATTTATTTAAGCTACTAATTGTACTATTAATTAATCATGAGGATTATTTAATTCACAAGTCTTGGAAGACTTGGGAGCCATTTTAATTAAGTTGGACTTAATTAAATGAAGTCACAAGATTCAAATTCAAAGCTAGTCAAAGTTGATAGTGATGTTTTTGGAAAGAAGAAGAAAATGGAAACTTCTGTTCTTACACATGGAGTGGTAGATAGGAGTTGCCAAAATGAGGAGAAGCAAGTCTTCTCCTCTCTCTAACCCTATATGGACGAAATTTGGGGCGATTATAAGAGGGTCTCTTGCTCCTCTTTCATTCTTGATGAAAACTTAAAGAAAAGAAAGCTTTGAGCTTAGTACTTCCTCTCTAAAGTTTTCTTCTAGCTTCTCTTGTGCTTCTTGAAGACTTTCTTCCATAGAACTTCTTCTTGAAGATTAGTTATAGAAGATTATCTTCCATAGATATTTCTTCTAGTAACTCTTCTTGTGTTCCACCTTTGACTACATAGACTCCATTTCCTTAAAGCATATATCTAGCCAATCTTTTGCTCAAGGTATGAACTTGCTTGAGGTCCCTTGTAGAGCCTTCTTTCTTTAGGAGATTATGGTGGTTTGATTCGAATCCCTCCATGTTGAGGTGAGGTTCAAAAATGAGAGCCAATGTTTTTTGGTGTGGTTTTCCTTGTGTTGTGGTTATACACCCTCACTTTAATAAACTCCCAAATCTTGTAATCAGTTTAAAACTCCTTTACTCGTATTTTAGTTTTTGTTGTGCATTACTTCGACCCCCTATCTTGGGATGCCATTATATATGTGTTTTTACATATTTAAATTCTTCCGTTGCGCCGGCATCCCTTGTGGGGGCATACCGATCCTTACAGTGGTATCAGAGCCTAGGTTATGCACCACAAAAACTTTGTGTGTTTTTTGCTTTCGGTTTCATGTAGTATTTTAACCGGTTGCTTAAATCTATATGTTACGTTTGTTGATTTAATAATAGCTTGGGATTTTTCATCGTTTTTCTTAAAATCTTGGAGATTTTTTTTTTTAAACGATTGAAAATTAAGAGACACTAAAAGGGAAGGTCGAAACCCGGGCGAAGATCGTTGATATTGAACCCAAGCTACGAGACTTGTGCGCACTCGGCCGAAGGCTTGGTGGGCATAAGGGTGGGCTCCTTTAGTAGGGCTCAAAATCGCGAATCGTTGTCAACCGTCGAAGGAAACTTGGCGGGGGTCAAGATGGGGCTGACCATGGCCGATTCCACCCCTTGGTGGTCTCGACCATGGTCGAGAAACTGTCCAGCAGTTGCTGGACAGTGTGTGCACTGCTCGGCGGTGCACGGTGCGTTGCCGAGCAGCGTACACGGGTGTGCGTATGCACACCACGTGCTTGATGGTTGGACCATCTCGACGTGGTGTGGTACACACGACCCGGGTCTTCAAGGAATCCCACCTTTGGCCCATTTCTTGATTTTAGAATCAACTTCCACACTTTTTTGAGTTATTTAAAAGTTTGGAATTTTTGAAACTAGAAAAACTCGGTTTTTCCTCAAACGTATAAATCCCAAAGTTATAATTGTTTCAACTACATGATGGGCTTATGATTAATTAATGCTTTGCACGTCATCTTCATACGCTTGATGGTTGATTTGCATAATGGATGGATTGTGGGTCGAGCCTTGGATTATTCAATTGGGTTGTAATTATTATTGGCCTCTATTTCGATTTGGTTATATATTTTATTTTCGCATTTTCTTTTTCATTATATTGTAATTGAAGATGGAGACGAAGATGATGGACCATTATTGAAGATTATGTATGCTGTTGGAAGCTTATGTAATAGATAGGGCCTATTTTAATTTAGTACCCTATATTGCCTTAGATTCACCGGTGGCTTGGGTGGATCACTTAGGGACCCACAATCATCCATATTTGTTTACCACTTTGTGGATGTCTTATATTATGTTTTTCTTATATGCTACTTGGATTGCATGATCACATAATTAAAGATAATCCTAATCTTGATGAGACCTTGCATGTTGAAACCCCTCGCTTGATTTGTTTCAAGTAAATCCAAGAAATATTAAGTTTATGTGGAAATTGAATGAGGTTCTATTTCCACGCCTTCCATCATAATTGGTGGCATGTGAAATGCCATGAAGCTTGGCCCGCCGTCCATGAGTCGTGGGGTGGCGTCAAGTGGATTAGGCTGTGACCACCGCTAAGCATAGAGATGCTCGTGGGATCGATTTGTCTAGGTATCATCCATGAGTCGTGGAGCACACTAGTCCGGTCGATTGACCATGAATATTTGATGGCCTTGACTTAACGTTTACTACCATATGGGCTCGTGTTCTAGGGGTATATGGGAAAGACGAGGCAAAATATTTTGAGAACTATATGTCGATATAGAAGGCCGGTAAGCCTACCATACAGATTTATCATATGGGCTCGTGTTCTCGGGGCATATGAAGAGTCGCTTATGGATCTTGAGCCCACTGGGGAGACCCGCATATCTCCTCGAATATCCATAAGAGAGGGTTATGGATTTCAATAAAATAGTGGGAGACACGTATGATTAAAGAACAAATTATATGTGGACAAGATTACATATTAAATGCTAATTGTTTTGCCTCGCTATTTATTTTGTAGTTAACAAAATGGCCAAAAATCCACTTTCAACAATCCTAGATTCCAATAGACTTGTTGGTCCCAACTACACCGATTGGTACCAAAACCTTAAGATTGTGCTTCAAAGTGAGAGCAAGGATAGCGTATTGGATGCGCCTTTGCCTCGCGTCACTCACACAAGCACTGATGATGAACGTGCCGCTTTTGATAAATGGACCGATGATAATATCCAAGTGAGATGTATCATGATGGATTCAATGACTAATGAGCTTCAAAAGCAATTTAAGCACGTGACCATCTCTAAGGATATTGTCAAGACTCTCGAGGAGCTCTATGGCACTTGAACTAGGAGGGAGAGATTAGCAATCTCTAAAGAGCTATTCCGCGCTCACTTGCACGAGGGATCGTCGGTCGATGATTATGTTTTACGTATGATCAGTCTTATTAATAAGCTTTCCGATCTTGGCGTAAAACTTGAGACCGACCTTTCCGTTGACCTCGTGCTTAAATCTCTTCCAAAGTCGTTCGACAAGTTTGTCATCAACTACAACATGAATCAACTTGAGGCTTCATTTCCCCAGTTGTTGAACATGTTGAAGAGTGCAGATGCCATCATCAAGATAGATAAGCCGGTACTGCTTGTTGGTTCCTCATCCCGCTCCAAGGGCCATAAGGCCAATAAGGACAAGGAGAAGAAGACATCAACAAGAAAAAGCAGTTGAAAGGCAAAGGTGGTGTGAAAAAGGCTAAGAGTACCGATCAGGGTACGTGCTTCATTTGTGGTAAAAAGGGACATTGGAAGCATAACTGCACTGAAGCAGTGAATGGTATGTTTTATGTTGAAGTTAACTTATCAGTTAATGATGCTTCTTGGGTGTTGGACACCGGATGTGGAGTTCACCTTTGCAATGATTTGCATGTGATGGCAAGAAGCAAGCAGATAAGTAGAGGGGAGATGACCATGCGGTTTAGGAATGGAGCATGGGTTGCTGCCACAGCCGTAGGAACTATCTACTTATCTTTTCCCAACAAAAATCATGTTATTTTGAACAATGTATTTTACATTCCGCAATTAATTAAGAACATCATTTCTGTACCCTTGTTGGACAACGAAGGCTATAGTTTTGTTATCAAAAATGGAGCTTGCTCAATGTTTTATGGTTCTTCTTTAATATTGGAATCAAAGTTGTCTCATGGCTTATGCACGGTTCTCCCCGATACTCCAATCTTATTATCTCAACATGAGGAACATACTAGTAAGAGAAAGTTGGATAATCAAAATGATACATACTTGTGGCATGCTGGCGGATAAGGTTGACCTTCGGGAAATGCTAGATATGCCAACTTGTGAATGTTGTCTAAAGGATAAGATGACCAAGTCACCATTTTCCGGGCAAATGGAGTAAGCTACTAACCTTTTGGACTTGGTCCATACGGATGTATGTGGTCCGCTTAATGTAAGCACTAAAGAGAGCCATTCTTACATCATAACCTTCACCAACGACTTTTCGAGGTATGGTTACGTGTATCTTATGAGATACAAGTCTGAAGCCTTTGAGAGGTTCAAGGAGTTTAGACATGAAGTAGAGAAGCAAATGGGACGAAGTATCAAAGCTCTTCGATCGGATCGAGGGGGAGAATACTTGTCCCGTGAATTCCTTGATTATTTAAAAGACAATGGGATTGTCTCTCAGTGGACTCCGCCCGGTACTCCCCAACGTAATGGGGTAAGCGAGCGAAGGAATCGGACTTTGATGGACATGGTTCGATCTATGATGAGTTTCACTGGACTTCCTCTTTCCTTCTGGGGCTATGCCCTAGAATCTGCGACGCATCTATTAAATAGAGTGCCATCGAAGAGTGTCTCCAAAGTGCCACATAAAATGTGGTTTGGTAAACCACCCACTTACAAATACCTAAGGGTATAGGGTTGCTCGGCTTATGTGAAGCAACTAGTGGGAGATAAGTTGGATGCAAGATCCTCCTTATGTAAATTTGAGGGATATCCAAAGGAATCCTATGGATATTATTTCTACAACCCTTTGAAACATAAAGTGTTTGTTTCAAGGAACGCTATCTTCTTAGAGAAAGAATTCTATTGGATAGAAATGGCGAGGTTGCAGAACTTGAGGAAACTCAAGAACCACAAAAGGGTTCACCTGATACCACAGATGCACAACCAGAAGTAATAACAAGTACACAACGTCCTCAAAGATCCAAAAGGATCCCGAAATAACCTGAGAGGTATGGTTTCTTGTTTGACAGCAACGAGGATCGTAATTCCCCTGATCCAAAGACATATGGGGAAGCATCGTTGGACGTCAATTCGGGAAAATGGTTAGAGGCCATGCAATCCGAGATGGACTCCATGCACTCCAACAAGGTTTGGACCTTGGTTGATCCACCAGACGAGTCTAAACTTGTAGGCTGCAAGTGGATCTATAAGCGGAAGCTTGGAGCTGATGGAGAGGTGGTCACCTATAAGGCACGTCTCGTGGCGAAAGGTTACACTCAGAAGCAAGGAATTGACAATGATGAAACCTATTCACCAGTGGCGCTGGTCAAATCCATCCGGATACTTCTAGCCATAGCTGCATATTTAGACTATGAGATATGGCAGATGGATGTGAAGATTGCTTTCCTCAATGGTGAAATCAAGGAAGAGCTTTACATGGAGCAGCTTGAGGGCTTCGCATCCATAGGAAGTGAGCACAAGGTGTGCAAACTTCAGAGATCCATTTATGGACTCAAACAAGCTTCCCGAAGCTAGAACAAGTGTTTTGATGATACTGTACAAACATATGGTTTTATTTAAAATACTGATGAAGCTTGTGTGTACAAAAAGGCTAGTGGGAGCGCGATAACATTTTTGGTGCTTTACGTTGACGACATTCTATTGTTTGGAAACAACATAGGAATGTTACAAGAAACTAAAGCATGGTTATCCACACAATTCTCCATGAAGGATTTGGGAGAGGCATCCTACGTTCTCGGGATGAAGATTCATCGAGATAGATATAGTAGAATGCTGGGACTCTCCCAATCTGCGTACATAGATAGAGTTTTGAAGAGATTCAAAATGGAACAGTCCAACAGAGGCTATGAGACATGGTATTTCTCTTTCCAAGTTTATGTCCCCTCAGACATCGGAGGAAAAGAAAAGGATTGTATGAATGCCTCCGCTATAGGGAGCATTATGTATGCTATGCTATGTGCACGGCTTGATGTGGCTTATGCACTTAGTGCAACAAACCGATATCAAGCCAATCCAGGCGAAGAGCACTGGAAAGCCGTAAAGGCAATCCTTAAGAACTTGAGAAGAACTAAGGATGCCTTTCTAGTCTACAGTGGAGGAGAATTGAAATTGGAAGGCTATACAGTATCTAGCTTCCAATCTGATTCGGATGATTTCAAATCTATCTCAGGATTTATCTTTGTACACAATGGTGGAGCAGTCAGCTGGAAGTGTTCCAAACAGGAAACTATTGCTGACTCCACCACAGAGGCTCAGTACATTGCAGCCTGGGCGGCTGCAAAAGAAGTTGTTTGGATGAGGAACTTCGTCTAAGAGTTAGGTGTTGTTCCATCAATTATTGATCCCATACGATTGTACTGTGATAACAATGGGGCTATTGCACAGTCAAAAGAGCCAAGGTCTCATCAGAGGTCCAAGCACATAGAAAGGCGGTATCATTTGATCAGAGAGATCGTTGGTAGAGGCGACGTTCAAGTGGAACGTGTGGACTCGGCAAACAACATAGCACACCCCTTTACTAACCCTTGGGCCAAAGAGTATTGGAAGGGCATCTTGAATAGATGGGCCTGAAATGCATGGGCAATTGGCTCAAGGGAAAGTGGGAGATTGAAAGAGTTAGGTGTCTGGCGCGCCATTTGTAGGGCGTAGTAGCCGACTCTTGAAACAATCTTATATTGTATCTTGTCAGGTTATTTAATAAAAGGCATATTCTTCTTTATCTTATCATTCTACACAATTAGATAAAGTCCCCTAGATCACTCTTAAGCTATGAGATGTGTTTGGTATCGGGGATGCCAATCATGGAATACATCTCTAAGGTTGTGGTCTTAAAGATGTTCCAAGTCATAGAATCATTGAGATATGGATATCAATGACTCGTAAAGACTTGCACGTACAATGCACACTCTTGGAGAGTGTATCCTATTCCATGGATATCGATACGGTGTACATCAGTGCATGTACGTGAGTTCTCGTTGGGATCGAATAAACTGAACAACCCTGCCGAGATTCCATAATGGAGTCAATGTCGAATTTGGAATCTCCTCGGTTACGTAGGCGTAAGATTGGTCCTCATGACTTGAGGCACCATTGGTCGTCTCATGCATCGCCCACTGTGCTTATATTCGAGGCAAGTCATAAAGTGGGGCATATTGGGTCCAGTCTGGTTATGTACGGAGGCGCGTGAGTGCCAAGAGAGAATCCATCACAGATCATTAGCATCGTCGCATATCCTATGAACTTCACAGTGTATTGACCATGGGAACCTTCGGTCGGAGTCGTATCAATAAAGAGGCACAGTGTTTCCTCACTTAATTGATAAATTGGTCAATATCACTTAGATCAATATACATTGAATCGAGTTACTGGGATTTCGACTGACATCCAAGTCCTAGATTCGATTGGGATATTTGATGGAAGGATTTTACTTATGCGAAAATCGTAATGCGGAAAGGTCACCTAATAATTTTTCGTGTTTAGGTCTTCTTGGCGTGTGGCTAGTACTAACCTTGATTTGTAAGAGCAATGGATTAATCGGTAATTAATTCTTGGTTGGATTAAAATACTTGGAGTAATTAAATATGTCAATGAAAATTGCAAAGGTACACGGGATTGTGTTCCTACTACTAGTACATGAACGAACCTACAATGGGGTTACACACTTACTCAAGAAAGTTCTATTGCTATGTGAATATTAATCCGGTTTAGGATTAAAGTGAAATTGATTAATGAGATAAATTTTTAAGTGAAAGACATTTTAATTAGTAGGCTTGGGAAAATAATTGTTCTATTAATTAATCTTGGAGATTAATCATTAACGGAAATTATTATTATCCGTGAATTTATTTAAGCTACTAATTGTACAATTAATTAATCATGAGAATTATTTAATTGACAAGTCTTGGAAGACTTGGGAGCCATTTTAATTAAGTTCGACTTAATTTAATGACGTCACAAGATTCAAATTCAAAGCTAGTTAAAGTTGATAGTGATGTTTTTGGAAAGAAGAAGAAAATAGAAACTACTTTTCTTACACATAGGGTGGTAGATAGGAGTTGCCAAAATGAGGAGAAGCAAGTCTTCTCCTCTCTCTAACCCTATATGGCCGAAATTTGAGGCCATTATAAGAGGGTCTCTTGCTCCTCTTTCATTCTTGATGAAAACTTAAAGGAAAGAAAGCTTTGAGCTTAGTACTTCCTCTCTAGAGTTTTCTTCCAGCTTCTCTTGTGCTTCTTGAAGACTTTCTTCCACAGAACTTATTTTTGAAGATTAGTTATAGAAGATTATCTTCCATAGGTATTTCTTCTAGTGACTCTTCTTGTCTTCCACCTTTGACTACATAGACTCCATTTCCTTAAAGCATATATCTAGCCAATCTTTTGCTTAATGTAAGAACTTGCTTGAGGTGTGTCCTTGTAGAGGCTTCTTTCTTTAGGAGCTTATGGTGATTTGATTCGAATCCCTCCATGTTCGAAAATGAGAGCCAAAGTTTTTAGGTGTGGTTTTCCTTGTGTTGTGGTTATACATCCTCACTTTAATAAAACCCCAAATATTGTAATCGGTTTAAAACCCCTTTACTCGTATTTTAATTTTTGTTGTGCATTACTTCGACCCCCTAGCTTGGGATGCCATTATATATGTGTTTTTACATACTTAATTTCTTCCGTTGCGCCGGCATCCCTTGTGGGGGCATACCGATCCTTAATAAATATATAAAATATCATATTTTATACAAACTCGAAAACCTAAAAGTAGGTATAAGTAGCTCAAGATCGGCTTGTTGTGCTTGATTCAATGCCCACCCCTTACTCCAAGTACGAGGGGTAATACACAACAACGGTCACTCAAGTACACTAAACTAATACTATTTCATGTTTTAATCATCTAAAATAGTAATGAGAATGCATTCTTCGCCAAAATATAAAATTAAGGATAAGTTTCCATTACATATCCAAAAATAGAAAAGAGAATACATGTCCTATTCTAAAGCACAAAACCTGACATTGAATACTAATGATGGTAAAAATAGTCAGACAGTGATTGTCACGTGATGAACCACGTAGAATAAGGGAATCGATCCATCTCACAACAAACTAGATTAAGTTTTAGTTAATTTATAGACTGCACTCGGTTACTTCAAGCTGCCTACGTACCCAAGCTATGTGGGATCAAGTCAGTTCATAGTTGTTTTGTGGGGTTAGTCTCAATAGCCAGTGATTTTTTACTGGAGAAGTTGATAATGAGCCTCTCCCAGCTCCTCTAAGGTATATATAAGGAGCTGGTAGTGGGCTATGGGCTATAGTCCTAATTTAATTAATAACCCATCAGGTTTAATCTCCTTGATATTATGGTCTTTTAGACTAATAATAATAATAATAATAATCATAATAATAATAATAATAATAATAATAATAATAATAATAATAAGACCCAATATCTTTGGTGGGTCTTCCGCCCTTTTTGAGCTTGTACGATTGGTTACCCACGGACGCTAACCCACGGGTGGCGACCCAACCCGACCTTAAGACACGTGTAATTACCATAATGCCCTCAGGTATTTTTTGGTGCACATCAAATACCAAAGTACAAAATCAAGTCAACATTTTCACCTTCTTTGACTAGTTCTAATGTTTATATTCTGGAGATGTTGAATTTATTTATTTTTCTTTCTAGAAGCACAAGCACTTGCATTCTTTCCTTGCACATTGGGGGTAACTAATGGTCAAAATTGTAATTTTAAAGAAAGTCAATGTTGGAGAATTTTGCAGGGAGTGAGTTATATTATTTATACCAGATGGGGTTAATCAGCTTCTTTTCAAGAATACACGAGGTAATAGACTTTTAACCCAAAATACTATTTTAAATTTTTCTTATGTAGGTCTTAATTGGGATAACTTCGTTGATGTCATGTCGTGTCTCGGACGGAGGGAGGGGGGACTGGTGGATGCCACCGCCCCCTCAAATTTTTAAAAATCTCACTTAAGTCTATAAAATTTGTAAAATTTGCAATTTCGCCCCCTCTCAAAATTTTAAAATTGTCACTTTTACCTATAAGGCTATGACATTTGCAATTTTGCCCCCCCTCAAAATTTTAAAATTGTCACTTACCTATAAGGCTATAACATTTGTAATTTTGCCTCCCCTCAAAATTTTAAAATTGTCACTTCTACCTATAAGGATATAACATTTGTAAATTTGCCTCCCTAAAAAATAATAAAAATAACCCCCTCTATTACTTAAAAGTACTTAGTATGTCATTTGACTTTTTCAATCCATTACCAATTCTCAAATTTTCGCTTTCTCCCTCCTTCATCACACATTTTTACAACTCAAACAAAGAGGATAACAGAAATCTTAGATTTATGAATGGGGTAATTCTAGTTCCTTATTATATTTTTCTCCATAAATATAGTGTACCGTATCGCGGGGACACCCCCCCCCCCCCTAAATCCTTCATCTATCTAACAAAAAAAAATGTATAATTATATCACAATATATAATCTCGCCCCCTTCGGTAAAATTCCTGGTTCCGCCCCTGCTCGTAATGTATTTATTAAAAAATTTGACATGGTTTTATTCACATATATAGTGTGTACAATTCACTTGATTCATAGCTGACACTCTTTTGGTAACCGAATTAATTAATACATGAACTTATCTTCACTTCCCTCACAATTTGCCAGGATACGTACAACCAAGCAAAGTTCCGATTATAATTTACACCTTAGTTATCTGTAGTTGGAGGATTGTTGTGATCCTATGTACATGACAAGTCAACACTTATACTATGAAAAGAATCTCAAACCAGCTTTCATAATTATTGTGAAATTACCTTTGGCATCTAGGAACCGTTCTGGTGCCTTCAAATCTAGGAATTGGGATTCAATAATTGTAGAGCTCCTCTCCATTGAGATTGAGCGTTCAAGATTATTGGTTGAAGAAGGGCGGCGTGGCCTATGCAGATATACGAATACTTGTCGTACCATTCATGTTCCGAGCCCGGACTCAACATATACACTTCATTAAACCCATTTCTTCTCACTCTCACTGAGTTTCTCCTACCCTGTTCAAGATAGAGGTGACATTAATATATACGAGAATTGTGTAAAATGTGTCACTGATAACTATTAGTAATATATGTACAATGACAATAGTAATACACTTATTAAGTAATTGTTGTCATTTTATTGTTACTATACATGTGTTTCTAGATATTAATAGCGACAATTTTTATATCAATTCTTGTGTCACTGATATTCTTTTTTCCCCCCAATGTCTATTTAAGTTGTTTGTGATAACATTGATATAAATCACAAAAGCATGAGCAAGTATTTACTTACCCGGTCCATGATTGTCAAATTCCGAGGGGCATCGTTGTAAATTCTGCTTAATTTTGCAGTCAAATGCTTGTAATTATCTTCTTCTTCTTCACCTTCCAACTCTTCTTTTAACTCTACAAAATCATCGTCATTCCGGTTTTTTACATCCCATTTGGAAAATAGTTTGTTGAAAGCCCAGAATTTTCCGGGTTCTTGATCAGTTCTCTTGTAGAAATCTGGAGGGATAATAGTGAAATTTGCCACAAATGGTGGCCTGATAAAATATTGTGATCTTTCTAATCCCAGTGCATAAGTTGCATCAGGGGTGCTCACTGCCAAATGGCTTATGATTGAGCCCCTTAAATGGAGGGATGTAGTAGTGCTTGAATTGGACACTACAATCTCTGAACTCAAATAATCTTGCCCAAGAGTGATAATATGCTTTACTTCAACATTCCCTTGTACATTTCTGCTGATCAATTCTACCTGCATAATACAATTTCACTTGGATAATTAGATTTGCAACAATCTTAGCACAGAGGCTAGAGCTCAAGCATTACCATTCTTTAACACTTGCCACGATGACTAATTATAGGGACCTCCCTTGTTCCGGTAACTAACTATGCCGACCTCTCCATCAAACAATCATTATCATAAGTCAATATGAAGATATATACTTGTTGATGTTATCACTATTTTTCGCAAAATGCCCAAAATACCATTATATGATTTGAAGACTGATTCCTAATAAATGGAAGCCCAAATTGATCGGGTGATAGTAACAAGACTGACTCCATCTGTCCACACCTTAGATATCCGTGATGCAAAAAATGTTTAATCGATTGAAGAATTAACTCATTGGCGGCGAGATATGTAACAAAAGATGTGGGTATAATTAATTTACGGTCTTTGAAATTCATGTGTACTTACTCACCTGAATTGATTCTTGAGGAGTTGCATTAACTTTATGCAGAACCCAATGATTAGGAGACCATGAATCTCCATCATCATTCTCGCAGCCTAAGGCTAATGACAATCCTCCTTGAATGACAGCAGCAGTAGCACCATCCTCTGGTGCTGAGACACAAGTATGCAGCAACTCCATCGTGGCCCCATGCCACATCCGAGACTTAAACGAAGTGATCAAACCAGATGGTAGCATCAAGCTGGCTGAGCTTCCATTCTCGAGTGACAACCTCGCAACACAGCTGTCGCTGATGCTTGAAAAGCTAACTCCATCTACTTTGAACTCACTTTCCAAATACTCCACATCTATCTTTCGCCAAGAACTTGAAGCCACTGCACCTAATGCAATATCCCTTTTGTTATTGTTCTGCATTGCCACATTTTTTGTAGGGCTGCGCGCAAGTGCGTTATAAACGAATCAAGTAATAGAGGAATACTGAAAGGAAACTCTACCGCTCAAAAAGACTGGAGTTACGGTGCTGCAAAAAATTGTCTAGTATAGAATTTTATTGATATTCGAGTTACAAATTACAAGATTCAATCCGGAGACACAGCTATTGTAAATTAACCAACCACTGTTATAAAATGATTAAAACAAATTTGGTTAGATACTTGCTTCCCTAATTTTATAAAATTATTAGAACTTAGAATGGGCCGAAGTAAAAGTAAAAGAAATGATGTACTCACAAATTATGATGGTGTATGACTTGCGCCGCAAATTTGTGGTGAAGAGTGTGGATGGGTGTTGAGGATTTAGGTGTAAGGAGAGATGTGGATACAAGAGAAGCCATTGAAACATATAAAGCGCTCAGCTATACAATTCCAGTAGATATAGATAGTTTTGGATGGATAGCCTCTTTTTAACATCTATCATGTGATTTTCGGTTTGCCTTTTATCTTGGATCAATTACATGCATACCCTTCTCTTCTTGGCTAATTAGATTAAGCCCCCCGATATTTTGAAAATTAGCAACACACCACTGACAACCCAAAAAGTTGTCATGAGATTTTGTTCCACTGTACTTTGAAATTAAAAAAAAAGTCTAACATTGAACTAAAATAATAAAGTTTTATGTAAACTATTATTCTTTCCCATTATGTTATTTACTAAATAACTATTATTATTTAGGGAAAATTACGAAAAACCCCCCAAAATAAATTTTTATATCCAAAAAACCCCCCCAAACAAAATTTTTTATATCCAAAAAACCTTTGAAAAAATTTTCCAATTCAAAAAACCCGTTCCACCAACTTTTCATTCCAAAAACCCTAAGATTTAGGGCTAACAATTTTATGGACTTCATTGCCCTTAGCCTTCTAGACTAAAAATTAAATCGATTGTAGTTTTGTATAGAAGATTTAATTATTTAGAAATTTTATATTGATAAGTGACTAAATATAAATTTATTTTTAAAATTTTTTAGAATTCGAATCTTCTTAAAAAAAATTAAAATTTATTTTTTAGATAATTATCATAGTAAAAGTAAAATAAATTATAGAAATTTTTTAAAATATTTAATACTAAAAATAAAACATTTGTATTATTCAATTTATCAACTTGAAAATTTTAAGACAAAAAAAAAAGTTGTTGAAAAAGATCAATTGATCAATTCTAAACTTAATAAGTGAAGGGTAGTTTAGTCAAAAAAATTCTTAATCTTAACTTTTGAATTTTTTTGAATGAAAAGTTGTAGAGTGGGTATTAGTAATTTTTCCTATTATTTACTAAAGAAATCAATTAAATATATCATAGTTTAATAATTGGTTGTATTTACAATAACTATTAACTAATTTTAACTTGAACTATAAAATAATTACCTAACAAATTAATTAAGCAACTTCTTTTTTGATGAATATAATCATATTTGAGTAATCATTTTAATATTTAGATTGAATTTCAAATATTTAAGTAATTAAATAAATAGATAAGGGTGGGCGACTGGGCCAGGGGGTGGGGAGAGGGTGTCCGACTAGATGAGTGGTGCGGCTGAGTGTGGTAGTCCTAGTGAGTGGCTATGGCTATGGTGGTCAGGGTTATCGGCGTGGAAAGCAAAAAGCAGGAAAATGACGGAAAAGATCAAAAAAAAGGAAATAAAAAGTAATAATATAAATAAAAAATTGATCAAATAAAATAATAATTTTTTCGTAATTATTTTTTCTTTTTGAGTTATTTAAATGGGGAAGTATAACTAGTAGTTGTAAAAAAGTAATTCACATTTTTATTATCTCATTTAGCAATTAATAATTGGTATATGTTAATTTTATTTTAGTTGAATAGTAATAGTCAGAATAAGATATCATTAGAAAATGAAAAATAAGATTATAAGCTAATATTGAAAGAAAAAGAAATTCAATTTAGCCACTTTTATCACACCATCTCCTATGAGGGTATCTTGGTCACGAAAAACATACCTTGTATATTTTAAGATTTTACCCACAAGTAAAATGGGTTTATCAGGACGTTTTTGGCTGACATCAAGGAATGCCCAATCAAATGGACAGGTATGATCTATACGTCTGTCTTTTTAAAGCGGAGGTTTTGATCAAACGTCGGGTGTCTGTCGTACTATGACCTAAATAGAGAAGACTCGATGTAATTTACTCTTTTGTCATTAGTTTGCTACAACTCTTCAATGGGACCTTGTGATTACGGAAAAATTCTAATCTAGCTTCGATTCGGTCAAATTTGGGTATAATATATGTAAGATCCAACTTATTATAGAGTTTTGATGATAATAATTAAGATTTATGAGACGAATGAACTCACACCATAATAGAACTTCTGGTTTTAATTGCCATTGTTTAAACTCGTTACCCTTATTTCCCCAACTAGCCCCTTCAATTGCAACTACCTTAGTTACCTCATCCCAATTAGCCTTACTTTCACCCTCTATGCCTAAAATCCTGGTGTATTCACACTTATCGGGTATCGGGAAATGTAATCATCACATTCGAATCTTAACCTTGTACACACCTTGTTCAATAAGTCCATTCATCTTCCTCGCACAACTTGCATAAAACTCTTGGACCCAAGCGACGACTATCTCATGTGGTCTCGTAGAGAAGCACTCCCATTTATAGTGGTAGAGGATGACCATCGCAACTTTCATCCCAACCAAAATCGGGCGTTCCTTATGAAGAGTCCAATTAGTAAGCTTCATACATATTGATTGGACTTCCAATGTCCTAAACCTAGACTCGAGGTGTGTCGGTTCCTCCTTCTTGACCCTTGTACCCTTAGTAGTTCCCGACATTCCCTTCCTATCCATCTTACCCTTCACCGCCGCTTGTTTTAATCAAACCGTATTTCAAGAATCTCCCTCAAAACAACAACTCTTTCTCCCGTAAACTTATCAACAACTCACAATCAAATCCCCATCCACAATCAAACACACCAACCACAAAAATAAAGCGCAACAAGCCACACACGGTTGTCAATAATGTAAATACAAAGAAGAGTTAACCCAATCACTCACCGAATAGAAGAAACAACAAAAACAGATCACCCTGACCTCGATGTTCGAACCTTGATGACCCACGTTCGGACGTCGGCCTGTGCTTTGGAATTTTTTCGGTGATGTGATGTACGAAAATCCAATCGTGTATTTAACAACAAGAGGACTGATTGTGTGTAGTAATAGAGTGGACAATTAAGTCCGGGATGTCAAACTCACAGAGATTTATGTTATTGCAAAAACAGTAAATTAACTCAAGCAATTATAAATTTAAAGAGAAATAAATCATAAACTATCAAAGAAAATAATTAAAAGTATGTGAAAGCCAATGAATAAAAACAACTAAGACTTATGCGTCGACACAAATTAATCAATTCACGTTATATCAGTATTCTCGTATTTCAAATAAATATTGCTAAGATGGAAGATTCCTTAAGATTATTATTACACGGATCCCTCGCTCATGATAACATATGCTAGATTGGTTGTAGCAATCTCTACTAAATGCATTAAACAATAGAATTTTCCCCGGATTTATTCATATTTATCCTTCCAAATAAACTCGGCGAACATCATCCGGAGTATGTAGCTATCCCTAGCATCAACTAACTTAGAAGATGTTATTAATCCCTCTTGCACCTTAATTTACTTTCTCTCGAACAGATAAATTAAGCATTAGTACTAAATATGTTGGCCAGACACACTACGCATTGAGAACATGATTATAACACAAAGTAATATAAATCATTCATATGAGAAATACTTTATAACTCAAAACTCATAATTTGGCCTAAGCAGGGCCTTAGTCTACAAATTTAGCTACTCATAATTATATAAAAAACAACTAAAGAATTCATGAAAGTAATAAACAAATAACAAAAGCTCCTTATGACTGTGTAGAGAATCTTCTTCTTCCTTCAAGCTTCCTCTACTTCTATGGAGAATTACAAAGGATAAAACCCTATTCTAACTCTCTACTTCTATGTGTGAAGATGGAATATTGCTGGAGAAGAACTCTAAAAAATGCTCTCTTTAACCCCCACTGCATCACTTTGTATTTATAGGCGTGGTTTGAGAAGAGTCGGTATAAGTGTAGAGTTTGGAAATTTCCAAAACTGTTTTGCCGACACGCACATTCAAACGTCAGGCTTCCTGGCGTCTGTGCGTAACTTCTCTCAATGTTCGGGCATTACACCTCCTCATGTTCGAACATCTTGATGTTCCACGTTCGAACCTTAACTTCTTCGACTTTCTGCTTTGAAATTCCATCTTACTATTTCTTTCATCCTTTTTGTCTCCAATGCTATGATTTATACCTAGATACTCACACCAGACATATTACACGCATAAGTGGTATAAAATCATACCTAATTCTATGAAAGTCATACAACTAAAGGACTATAAAACACGTAATTCTCAACTCTATCAACCCCCCCCCCCCCCCAAAACTTATACATTGATCGTCCTCGAGCAATGATAGAGATCAACACAGTCAAAGGTAAACAAAAACAAAACAAACAAAGATAAACTGTCTTTCGTGGAGTAAACGATTACACTTAGCACGTGTAACAAGCCTTTAAACCTCTATGTTACCCAAAAAGAACGAGTACATTCTCGTGCGGGTTTGCAGATGATATACATACAAAATCTAACAAATTTTCAATCCAAACCAAATCAATACATCTCAACATAATTAACAAGAATAAATGGCACAAAATCAACCTTTCAAAGCTCACAAATATATATACATATGAAATACTTTTGCTCATGTGACACTTCAACTCGAAAAGATTCCAAAGAGTGTAGTGAACATAAATCTATGGCATTATAGTCGAGAGGCATCCTTAACAATTTTTGGACATTAATCTCATATCTATCAACTTTCGATCCAGCACAAAGCACAAGAATCATAGAAGCTTCATAGTCAATTAAAGTTCATTATTCAAACATTCACACTTTCAACACATATGAAACTTTCCATTTAAATTCATCAAGGCTAGATCATTAACAATGTTTTATTCCCTTAGGCTTTCTATGGAACCCATGTAACAAGTTTTAGATCAATGACTCTCAAACTAGATAGTTTTAGGGCATTAAGTGTAGAGACACTCCTAAGGATTTAATCACTCGAGTGTCAAAAGCCACGAAATAAAACTAGATCTTATATTCAATTAAGCTTCTGTTGCTTTAGCTTTGTTCAAATTAGCATAATAGTACAACATGTAGGCATGAAACTTTCACCTCCAATACATATTAGCCTCACCACTTTTGGTCATACCAAAATTCAACCTTTTTCATTCATTGTTTAGCATACAAAATTAACTACTCAGCTTATAACCTTATGAAAAATCTAAGCCAATATTTTCGAGAAAAACTTTTTAAGTGTCTCAAGATGATTATCCTCTCAACTCCTCTACCCTTGACTTATGTGCATTGTGAATCATCTAAGAAATTCCATCCTAGTGTAGGGTCTCCGCAAGCAATTTTAAAGATATATATGTTGCATTAAATTCAATTTATTTCAAGAAATCATACCACTTTTTCTCAAGTTAATCAATTTCAATGTATCAATTGGAAGGACTAAAAAAATTTCATACTTGATTTTCTCAACAAAGAAGCATATATGATAGGAGTCGGTTTCGCATAAGTTTTTAGGCCTTTTTAATGATAATTTAGGCCCGTATATAGTTTATTTCATGGCACTCCTGCGTTTAATATGTGTGTGAAGTGAATTCAGGTAGTAAGCGACGATGGACGAAGAAAAGGGCAAAAATACGACTCACTTCACCAACTCAGCTCAGCCTTCTAAGAACCACGCCCAGACGCCACTGTACCGGCGCCCAGGCTCGATCCCAACAGAGAGAAATCTGGCTTCTGAGACACACGCCTAGGCGCCACACATCGCGCGCCTGGGCGCCTCATTTCTGCACACCTGGGCACCCCTGAACTTCTGCTCCAAGAAAGACACGCCACGTAGGCGGCGCCTAGGCGCCGATCGACGCGCGCCTAGGCGCCGCGATAACAGAATTCTGAATGTATAAATTGGATTTTTCAATTCATTTCAAGGGTTCAAAATCTGGGGAATTGGGAGCATACTTCTCAGTTTTGGGCCATAATTTCACTGATCTAAAAGGGCAAGAAGAGAATAAGAGCTAAGGAGTGAAGCTCCATTAGAGAATCATCATCATTCAACCTTATAGGGAGTTTATTCATTGTTTATTGCATTTTATGTTTACATTTATGGATACGAACATGTTGAATTCTTCTATATTGATAGTTATGGGCTAAATTCATATGGCTAGGGCCTTGTAAGAATTGATTTGTGAATTATTCATGTTATTGATAATCATTGAATTAATTCCTATGTTGCTATGTGTTATGAATTTGTGCTTATGTTTCTTACATGTGATTGATCACCATATGTATTATAAATTGCCTAGTTTAGCATCTTGAGAAAGAGTTAAGCTAGGGTGCAAGGGATTTATAACATCACCGAACCAAATAGGAGTTGCCCTAGATATAGGTAAAGACTCCCGGGTGAAGTCGTTTGATTCTAATCGAGTAAACTCTAGTTCTTCAATGCATGCTTAGAGGTTAGATTTCCGGGTAGACATACTTAGGAAACCGCTATTTAAGTGTAGGAGTCTATCACGAGATATCGGTTATTCTTTACCTTAGGAGTTTTCACCATAGCAACTAGGTCTAATAATTCAACGAGAGTCTATGTGTGAATGAGGATCAAGTCAAGTCTTGCAAGTGCCTTAGTCTATTTTCACATTTGAGTTTCAATCTATTGCTCGTTCTTATTTTTGTTCTTCGTTTACGTACTTGTCTTACTCTTACTTTCCGTTAAATTGTCTTTACATTTATTTGCAAATCACAATCTAAAATCCAAGTCTTCGTGGTTCGACAACCCGGACTTATTTTGTCCATTTTTATTACTACACAACTAGTATACTTTCTACCAAGCACGTTAGGTTCTAGCGTGTCAATATAAACATGATATCATACAAACTTTCCCCCGAACTCAAGCTAAAAATTAGGATTGCATTATCAAAGTTCAAAATAAGTACTTTTCTACCCCCAAACTTAAATTCTACATTGTCCCCAATGTTGTTATAACAAGCATACACAAAGGTAAAAAGAACACTTACAACCAAGGATGTTGAAAAACATCCTTAAACTTCCAATGCATCCTCACATGGCTTCAACTCCTTGTGAGTGAAATAAGCATCTCCGAACATGGGGTCTAATTTTGCATCATATCTAAACTTCAACTCTACTAATCATCAAGCATAAGGACACATACATGCCAAAAGTGCATGCATCACAAGAAAACAACACAAAAATAACTTAACTAAAAACTAAATAAAATGAAAGAGAAGAAAGAAAATGAAAAAAAAATAAAAATAAAAAATAAAAGAAAAAAGAAAAAAGGTAGGATACAAAGCAATCAAAACCGCATCCCCATCGGGGCTGATGCAGGATCCTCATCATCATCGGTGGTGTCATAATCATTCTCCACATCAACCGGCAAATGGTGGAAGGGGGGAACGGGTGGTTAGGGAAGTAAGGCCTCCCTAATGAATGATCCATGGCAAGGGCTAAATCCCTTTGATAGTGGGCCATCATTCTCATGTTCGCCATTATAGTGGATTGTGTCGCCCTAATTCCCTTTTGTGCTTTCCACATCACTTTAAGATCATGTGCGATAGTAGAAAGGAAAATAGGTGTGGAGGTCCTCTTCGAACTCTCGCCCCTCTCTCGGGTAAATCTAGGCATTGTGGCCTTATCTTGCTTCTCTTCCCTAAAAGCGATATCCACTCCCGATCTTTCTAATCCCTCATTACTTTCCCTCCTCACTCTTTGCTTAAGGCATAGTGTGCTAATCAAAGATGGGAAAATCAAAGGAATCTTCTTGGTAAGATATGGATTAGCCGTCTCACTCCCCATCCTCCTCACTTGGACCAACAAAGTATCGAAGATGAGTTGAGCGCAATCTACCCTCTTCAAGGTCATAATGCAATAAATAAGAAGGGCTCTTTCCTTGTTAACCGAAGACCGGTTACTAGTTGGTAAAATACAATACCTAATGAACTCCAACCAAAAGAATCCTTCCGGTTTTAAATCCCTAGGCAGTATCTCTCTTTCGTTATCACAAAACTTTGCTCCCTCTATTGCAATTTCTTTCAAGACCATATCCCAATCCAAGGTATTTGCCTCCTCTAGCTCCACCAATGTCTCATAGGCACACTTTGAAGGCACGGGAAGGTTCATATACTCATTCAATTTTGTTTTCGAAAAATCCACTTCCTTATCTCTCACCATCACCTTGTATACCCCCATTTTGCAAATTTTCTCTCGAATCCGTGCTTGCACTACTAGCATAGAATTCCTTTACCCAAGCACGTAATATCATCCATAGAGTAATCGCAAAGTATGATAAGAATGAGTGTTGCCATGTGGCGAGCACGAACATCTTCTTTACTCCTATAGATCTCTCTTTGTGTAGCTCAAATCCATTAAGTCTCTTACAAAATTGTTTGATATTTCCTTCTTTCCTTGGGTGTTTTCTTCTTGTTTAACACCTTTATCCTTTTTCACTCCCGAACTTTCACCTCGACATAAATTTTCGGATCTTAATCTCGCCATTGAATAGACACTACTCCAAATTTTCCCCCAAACTCGTCCACTACAACCTCTCCTCAGCTTAACTCAATCACCACACCACAATAGCAAATACTAATACCACAATACACAATATCAACAAAAAAGGCCTCACACGTCTATCACAAGTATTGAGTCAAGAAGGGATTAAGCCAATCACTTACAGTGCTATAACGCAGAAACAGAGCTCACGTCCAGAGACTGACGTTCGAACATCCTACACCAACATTCGGGTATGAGTCATGCAAGGTATTGCGTTCTTCTTCTTCTTTTCTTCTCTGTCGTGCTGAATAAAAAACCCTTGAGCTACAGCTGTTGTGAAATTGATTTCTATGTGAGATTGTGTAATGGATTTGTATTAGGTATGAGTATTTATGGTTTGTGATAGATGGGTTTATATAGAAAATTTCCTTTTGTGAAAAGAGTTTTATATGGAATAGGTATTGATGATGATGGAAGGTTTTGATGTTATGGAAGGGTTTTATGAATGGGTTAGCATTCAGAGTTTGTTTTGGAAAGGTAAGATATATTTCAGTATCTTGGAAAAGAAGGTGTTTTAAATGGAATAGGATATAAATTTAAATCAGTGTGTTCCGCTTTTTCTTTCTTTTCTGACGAGCTCCACGTTCAAACGTGGAAATATGGCACGTTCGGGTGTACTGTTGACGTGAATAAGATATCTCGCAAAACCCCATGTTCGAACGTTCTACACCAACGTTCGGACTTCGCATGCTACACGTTTGAACGTTGAATTCCTCACGTTCGGGCGTGCTGTGTGAAGACTTCTTCTGAATTCTACCTCTTTTCTACACAAACATAAAACACAAGATCAAAAACAAACAAAGCTAAAATAAGACAAGATAAAAATTAAAAAACAACTCGGGTTGCCTCCCAAGAAGCGCTTCTTTAAAGTCATTAACTTGACTTTGCAGAGTCGGCCTAAGTCGCCGGATCATGGAGTGGACTAGAATCCTTGTCCAATCTCCCATCAATTGGTTCATCATGTTGCAATTCCGTAGATGTAGTGATAGCCTCTTGGTCCATCGTATCAAGGTTTCCAACCTCATCAACGCTCGTATCTCCCTCACATTCTCCACTGCTTGGGTCATCAGACGAATGATCCTGCAAAACTTCATCCTCAAAAGGATCAAAAACATCTAGTATAAAACAAGTATTCTTAGGAAATTCATGCTTACAACTTCTATAAGCATTCAGAGCTATTTTCTTATCTCTAATATTAAATGTAAGCTTACCATGCGCTAGGTCTAGTGTGGCTTTACCTGTGGCTAGGAATGGTCTTCCTAGGATCAGTGGGACATCATAGTCTTCCTCCATTTCAAGAACTGCAAAGTCGACTGGAAAGTAGAACTTGTTGACTTTAACTACGACATCTTTGATCACTCCAATGGGATTCTTGACAAATTTATCGGTGAGCTGTAACCGCATAGTTGTAGTTTTTGTCTCTTCGAGGCCTAAGTTCTGAAAGAGTGCATAAGGCATCAAGTTGATCCCGAGGCTTGATTTTGTCAGCATTTGGCTTTCTCGTCCGATCTGGAACATATCGAAGCCTTAGCTTCTATGGAAGCTCTCAGGCTAGCTAATAGGGAAGGGTGGCAGTCAGTGATTATTGAGTGTCCAAATTGCAATCAAAGGATGAGGACTTCTCTTCTATTGGAGCCATTATTGATGATATTCGTTTTCTTTCGCTCTCTTTCAGTTCGTGTTCTTATTCTTTACGAAACGTTTAGGTAATGTAATTGATTATTTCATTACGAATCTTAAACCAAAATTCAAGTCCTTGAGGTTCGACAACCCGGACTTATTGTCCACATTTATTACTACACACGACTAGTGCACTTGCTATTCAAGCACGTTAGCTTCTAGCGTGTCACTTCATGGCTTCTTCAGGAGCTAGACGCTCAGCTTCTTCGTCTGATGCTTCGCGTACTACTTAACGCTCAGACAAAGGCCTTGCAGCACCTCCAACTCTGGGTGGGTGGAAGAGATTGCTGATGAGACGCTTGGTACTGAATCGGCGCTGAAGGAAAAGGTGCAGAATACTGAGGCGCTTGATACTGTTGTTGTACTAGAGCAGGCGCTTGATATGAACTGTGTCTTTGATGCTTAGGACTATTTCCTTTCTTTTCATATCTCAAGAACTTTCTAAATCTATTCAGAAGCGCTAGTTCCTCATCCTCACTGATATCTGAAACTTTTCCTTTGTTGCCCGATTTACCCTTGATTGACGCTATAAGCGCTCCAGACTCAATCACTGGACTGCTCACTGCATCACTAGTCGAATTCAACTCAAACTCAAATGCTTTGAGTTCCGAAAAAGCATCTTCTGGAGTTAAACTATCCAAATTGTTTGACTCTCTTATAGCTGTTGTTTTCATCAAAAATCTACTAGGTAGACTTCCAAAGATTTTGACCACCATTTTTCGATTCTGTAAATCCATACCCAAAGATGTTAATTCTATAGTAAGAGCTTTGAATTTTATATCCAATTGTTCTAAAGTCTCATTGGGCAACATCTTGAAACTGTTAAACCTTTCGTTGGCAATGGAAAGCTTGTTCTCTTTAATCTGAGCTGAACCACCACAAATTATAGCTAACCTATCCCAAATTTCCTTAGTAGTGTTTCATGACTTAATCTTGTTGAATAAGTTGTCATTATCACCGATAGCGGTATATAGAGCATTACGACCAACATTTTCCAAATTTGCTCTTCGACGCTCATCTGGAGACCATTCTTGTTTTGGCTTTTCCACATAACCATCTGGAGTGTCTTCCGAGGCTCCAGGCGCTCTAGTGATAACCTTATATATTTTGATTGGCCCATCTGAAATAATATCGCACATGTCATCATCACATGAACAGATATATGTAAATGCTTTGACTTTCCATGTGTCATAGTTTGACTCAGCCAGTTTGGGAACTTTAGCAAATGCCAAAAGGAAGATTTAAAGCAACTGGATTTGAAAAAGGATCTAAACAAGCTGTTATGCTTGGAAATTTTAAAATTTCAACTTTAACTGCTCTAATACCACTTGTTGGTCCCAAGTGGCATACGAAAGGGTCTAGAAAGGGGGGGTTGAATAGACCCTGAAGTCTTTTTCGACTTCAAAAGTTTCGTATTAAAAATGTGTTGGACGCTTGAAAAGTAGGCGCTTGATTGAGCGTCTACTGAAGACTGTTTTTAGAAAGTTAACTTAGACTTCAAGATTTGAATGCTATAACCAAATAGGTTTAAGTGTTCACTTCTTTGATTAGTGTTAGCACAGTGGAATTGATTTTATAGTCTTCTTGTATGAAAGTTTTTAGCTTCACAAACTGTTTCTTAGTTTCTTGGCTTTTAATTGTGTTTTACTTAATCGATTTATGCATTGCTATGATAATAACAAAATTGACTATAAAGTAAATAATACAATATTTGTAAGGTTCGTTGGGTGGTGTAATCCCAACTACGTCCTTCTTCTCCTTGAACACTTAGAGGTAATCCGCTAAGATGATTCTCAAAGAGTCACACAAAATCTTCTACAAGTTAGGGAGAGATGGATATCGATGACTTAAGCTCCTTGGTCACACAGATTTCTACTCCAAGACACTTCTATCCTCTTGCTTCTTTCGCTTAGAAATAATGCAAGTATCCAACTTCGACTTCACACAGATCGTGAGGCTTGGATGGGGTTTTTCTAAATGGTTTGTTTGATTTTGATAAAGTTCAAACAATTGAGAATATCTCAATAGTAATGTAAGTTTCTCCGAAAAGAATGCTAGAGATATTGGTTGACTCTCTCAGGAATTTTGAGAAAAGCAAAGAGAATGTTTTCTTGAGAATTCTGGCTTTTCTGAGAGGTTAAGGAATGAGACTTCAATGCAACAGCAATTTGGCTTGAAATACGATTGTTGTTTTTGGCTTGTTGTTGAAGTCCTATTTATAGGCAGTCTTGGAAAAAATGTCTGTTTGACACATGCACAGGCGCGTGTCTCTCACTTGCGCGAGTGAACAGCTTTTGTCCTTTTTCCTGAAAATCTGCTGCACAAAAGTTGATACTGCAGTCTGTGAATAGTTGACAGTCCAATAGGGTGGCTTCTCCGTACGTCTAAAAGAGCTTATCACATTTAATGCTCTTATCAGCATTTAATGCATTTGAATTAAATGCCCGTTGGCATTTAATGCACTGAGAATAATTGCATTAAACTCTTTCTGGACTTAGAAATAAATTCAGGTGAGATCAGTCATTCACAGATGCTCATTCATCCTTGAATAACTTCTGTCCTAATAAACGCTTGATATAGCTGATCGTTTGGATGTTTGGAATCTTTATCTTCATTCAGATTTCAGGCGCTTGAGTCTTTAAACTTAACTACTGATAAACTCACTCAGAAATTATCAGACCCTCAGTCTAAGGATACTTAGCCTAACACTCTAGAATAAAAATAAAACAAAGCCTATAAAGCTTATTATACATGATTTCCACTAAAATCAAACTTACATATTTTGGGGTCTAACAAGTAATCCTCATTATCATCATCAAAACATCTAACATGAAATTCCTAACATCACCCTTCACCGGATATTTTGAAAGATCCAAGGAAGTTTTGAGTTTAGTTCATACAGACGTTTGTGGGCCCTTTTAAGATAAGGCCTACGGAGGTTTTCAGTACTTCATTACATTCACTGACGACCATAGTAGATATGGACTCGTGTATTTAATGAACATAAGTCTGGGGCTCTTGAATGGTTCAAATAGTTCAAGACTATTGACTGAAAAACAAACCGGGCACAGTATTAAGGCACTGCGATCTGATCGTAGTGGCGAATACATGAGTGTTGAGCTTTTTGAGTTCTTAAAGGAAAACGGCATAGTGTTACAACTTACTCCTCTAGCAATCCCACAATTAAATGGAGTAGTTGAATGCAGAAATTGTACCCTACTCAATATGGCGAGATTTATGCTTAACTACACCGATTTACCTGTTTCTTTATGGGGGCATGCTTTGCTTACAATTGTACATATATTGAATAAGTGTCCCTCGAAAACTTTTCCCGAAACACCATATGAGTTGTGGTGTGGAAGGAAACCTAATCTTAAGTATATAAGAATATGGGGTTGCCCCGCATATGTTAAGAAGACTAAGGTAGAGAAACTAGAGGAAAGTTCCCTTAAGGGTCGATCCATAGGTTTTCCCACTGAATCCATAGGATACCTGTTTTACCTACCAAACGATCATTGGACAATCGTGGCTTTGCAAGCATTCTTTCTCAAAGACAATTCATTAGAGAAGGAGGTGCAGGTAGGAAACTCATTCTATTAGAAGAACAAAATGAATCCCCTTTGGAGACACCAATTCAAGTACAAAGAACTAAACCTAAAACTCAAAAGACACAATCGTCGCTGCAACACTCTAGTAGAGACCGCCTGAGAGATATGGTTACCTTTATGAACAACAATATTTGTTTACTGTAGCAAATGGAAGCCATGGAGATATCCCTCGAGCTACGAGCAAGCAACGATTGTTATGAATTCCGCAAAATGGCTAGAAGCCATGAAAGCAGAGATGGATTCGATGTATTCTAACCAAGTCTAGACTCTTACCGATCTCCCTGAGGGTGTACAGCTGATAGGGTGCAAATGGATCTATAAGAGAAAGATTGGTCCAGATGGCAAGGTAGACACGTATAAGGCCAGACTTTTCGCAAAAGGTTATAGTCAAAAAGAGGGCATTGACTATGAGGAAACCTTTTTGCCCGTAGCAACGATCAAGTCCATTCAAATTCTGCTCGCCATTGCAGCGAACCTAGATTATGAAATCTGGCAAATGGATGTGAAAATCGCATTTTTAAATGGATACCTTGAGGAGGACATTTATATGCAATAGCCCAGAGGTTTTACGTCCAATGCAGATTCTCATAAGTTTTGCAAGCGAAATAAGTTCATTTATGGACTTAAGCAGGCATCTCACAGCTGGAATCAACGGTTCGATCAAGAAGCAAAATCTTATGGATTTATTAAGAATGAAGATGAACCGTGTTTCTATAAATTGTCCACTGGGAGCAAATTGACATTCCTAGTGTTGTATATAGATGACATACTGCTAACGGGGCATGACATAGGCTCGTTGACATCAGTTAAGGCATGGCTTTCAAGCACATTCTCCATGAAAGACATAGGAGAAGCAACCTACATTCTTTAAATTCGCATCTACCGGGATAAAGCGAAATGGATGTTAGGTCTGTTGAGGAAAATTAACCAAACGAAGCGGAAATGGTATTTCTTATTTGGATTTTCCCATAACAGGATCAATCCTGAGGTTTTATCAGACCAATGTACGATAAGGAAATCGACACTTTACCTGTTGAAGCGAAGTGGTTGGAGAAACTCAAGCTTTCGATTTCTTTAACTTCTTCATGAAATAATACGGCTGAATTCTTGATAATCATGCAGTCCACAAGTGCTGCCTCTAAATTGTCTCGCCAAAAAAACTTGAATGAAAAACCTCCTTCTTCTTGGCATTATGGCCAAAGACTAGGGAGAGAGGGAGAGGAGGAATTTTTGTCTTGTGGCTCAAGTGTTAATTGTAACTTATAATGACCTAGGTATTAACTAATGTGATATATTTATATCACTTAAGTTATTACCTTGGGCTTAATTTAGCCCATGTAGGACGCCTACTCGGTCTTATTGTGCCTCTTGGTGCACCAATTTGAGCTCAGTCCAATCTATTATTTAATTAATTAATTTAATCCAATTAGTTAATCTAATTAAATAATAGATAGGATATTTAATTAATTTTATTTCTTCAAGAAATAATACATTAATTAATTTATAAATGAATTAACTTATTTCATCAAATAATTAATTCCATTTAATTAATTTTAAGCATCCAATACTTAAAATATTACAACAAGAAATATTCCATATTTTCTATCGAATTTTTCTTTTTAAGCGTGACTCTTTAGGTTCATCTGTACCTGGCAATGGGAGGATTCCATTGAATGTGGGTCCCACCTAGCCAGTCAAGTGGTCTACATCGTAACCCAAATAAGATGAAATGATTGGATCATTTTACCTTTCCTATTGTAAATACCGTGTGAATATAAACTCTTCGTTTCCTTATTCCGGTCATGTGAGAGTCATGGGTTTCTGGTTAAATTCACTAACTTGATCTATGCTATATTTATAATAAGTCTAGATTAGTGAATGCTTTGGCCAAAGACTTTAAGATCTAACTTACTTATAAATGTATAAAATAATTCCTCGTTCACCTTTGAGGGAACGAATCCCATCTTGGATATCAGTTAAGACTACTACTTGCCTATTAGGTTGCAGTTCGAGGTTGACCCCACCTAAGGGTGAATTAGGTCTAACTACTTAATGACAAACCCAATGTCACAAGTATATCTTCAACTCGATTCCTCAAATCTAAAGTTCAGACACACCTATTACAATTTAATCAATTATGTCATTGATATCAAAGAGTGAAAACCCATGTGACAGAATCGATGCGAGTCATGTCTGAGTGCCACTATCTCCATCAGTGCATCTATGATATGAGTTCTTCACTACTTTCTAGTGATTGACGGGCACCTTTCTCGTCAAAACTCACATCATACAAGTCTTCATGATTTCCAATGGCCAATTGAGAATCATTGACTTGCAGATTATTTTAGTACACAAGTATCAAGCTCCTCTAGTGCCTTAGAGAGTTAACTCTTATGTTCATGGACTTATAGATGATCACAATATATAGATGCGAATATAATAGTAAACAACTAATTGCCTTTTTTATTGATTGAATAAGAAACGATTACAATTTAATAATGTCCTTACATTCTTTAATCCTCTATTGCATTTGAGAACATTAACCTAACAATCTCCCACTTGTACTTAACGACAATCACTATGGTATCTAACACCCATCTTTTCAAGATGTTGATCCAGCACTACCTATGTCAAAGGTTTGGTCAATGGGTCAGCGACGTTGTCTGCTGAATTTACTCTCTGAACAGCTATCTTGCCTCTTCCACCGATTTCTCTTCTTATGTGATTTCTCCTGTCTATGTGCTTGGATTTGTTGTGAGACCATGGTTCCTTTGCTTGTGCAATAGCCCCGTTATTGTCACAATAACGTGGCAATGGCAATTCTACACTAGGGACCACTTGAAGTTCTCCAAGAAACATCCTAATCCAAACACCCTCTTTAGCAGCCTCGGATGCTACTATGTATTCTGCCTCAGTGGTGAAATCAGCGATTGTACTTTACTTGGAACTTTTTCAAGTTACCGCTCCACCATTGAGCGTGAATATAAACCTTGAAGTGGATTTTCGATCATCTACATCAAATTGGAAATCTAAGTCAGTATGTCCATCCACCTTCAAATCTCCAAGTCCATATGTTAGGAACATATCCTTAGTTCACTTCAGATACTTAAGGATATTTTTTACAGCGGTCCAGTGCTCTCTTCCCAGGTTAGCCTAAAAACGACTTACCACGCTTACTACGTAGGCTATGTTAGGCCATGTGCATAACATGGCGTACATCAGACAACCCACTGCAGACGCATAGGGCACCGTACTCATTTCTTTCCTATCTTTTTCACTTTGAGGAGACATAGACTTTGAAAGGTGCTCCCCATGTCTTATGGGCAAGAAACCTTTCTTAGAGTCTTCCATCCAAATTTTTTTTTGGACTTTCTATAAGTAAAGGGCTTGGGAAAGTCTTATCATTCTATTTGTTCTATCTCTGTAGATACGAATTCCTAGAATATAGGTCGCTTCTCCCAAGTCTTTCATGGAGAATGTATTTGAAAGCCATCGTTTGACTGATATGACCATTGCTATATCATTTCCTATAAGTAGAATGTCAGCCACATGTAAGACCAGCAAAGTGATTTTGCTTCCACTAACCTTCTTGTAAAGACATGGTTCATCTTTGTTCTTGATAAAGTCAAATCCTTTGACAGCTTCATCAAAACGTAGATTCCAACTCCTAGAGGCTTGCTTAAGTCCATAAATGGATCTCTTAAGTTTGCACACTTTATGAATACCAGACCCAGATGTGAAGCCTTTAGGCTAATCCATATAGATATCCCCTTCGAGGAATCCATTTAGAAAAGCCGTCTTCACATCTATTTGCCATATCTCATAATCCAAGTGTGTATCTATTGCTAGCAGAATTTGAATAGACATGTTCATTGTCGTAGGTGAAAAGGTTTCTTGATAGTCAAATCCTTCCTTTTGACTATAACCATTTGCTACAAGCCTTGCCTTGTATGTGTCAACTTTTCCATCCGAACCTATCTTCCTCTTGTAGATCCACTTGCACCCTATAGGTTCAATGCCCTCCGGACGATCTACTAGCGTCCAAACCTGGTTGGAATGCATCGAGTCTATCTCTGATTGGATAGATTTTTACCACTTTGCAGAGTCGATGTCCATCATTGCTTGATCATAAGTAGAAGGGTCGTCCCCATGAACTCCCACTGCTATAGTGTGGACACCCGGTTCCTCTTGTAGCAGGTACCCATAGTACCTATCAGGTTGATGTGGTACTATACCATATCTTCGCAATGTTGGCTGTGTTTCATCAGGTTCAATGTGTGTTTCTTGAACAGTCGTCTCCCTGGGTGTTTCATCTTATTCATTAAGAACAATCTTTCTACCAGCATCACCTTTTTAAATAAATTAATTTTCAAGAAAGTACGCTTGCGCAATGATCCTTTGATCATCTTGCACGTAAAATAGGTATCCCATAGAATCCTCTGGAAAACCGATGAAATGTCCTTTTAGGGATCTAGCTTCCTATTTCTCTGCCTTTGTTTTCTTAATATAGGCAGGGCATCCCCAAACCCTAATGTGCTTAAGGTTTGGTTTCCTATTTCTCCATATCTCATATGGGGTCTTAAGAACAGATTTGGAAGGACATCTACTCAAGATATGAACAGCTATAAGGAGTGCATGTCCCCATAAGAAAATGGGCAAATCAGTGTAGCTGAGCATAGATCGAACCATATCCAAAAGCGTTCGAATTCTGTGCTCTACTACCCCATTTAATTGTGGAGTCGCCGGTGGTGTGAGTTGCAATGTTATCCCATGTTCCTTTAGGAACTCATCAAACTCATCACTCATATATTCACCTCCACAATCCGATCGTAGTGGTTTTATATGATGTCCTGTTTGATTTTTCACTAAAACCTTAAATTATTTGAAGTTATCAAATGATTCAGACTTGTATTTCATTAGATACACAAGACCATACCTTAAATGGTCATCAGTGAAAGTAATGAATTAGTGAAAACCTCCACGAGCCATTTCTTCAAATGATATGCAAACGTCGGTATGCACAAGTCCTAATACTTCAGTGGCCCTTTCAAAAGTCACGGTGAAGAGAGATCTAGCCATTTTGCATTTGAGGTAAGATTCATAAGTTGGATAGGGATTCGATCCTAATGGGTCAATTAACTCATTTTTCTCCATCTTGTGTATCTTTTGCTCGCCAGCATAACCTAGTCTAAGATGCCACTTTAAGCTTAGGTTAGGACCTTGCCTACCACGCTTCTTTAAAATAACATTTACAACACATTCATTTCGCATGTTTAAATGATAGAGGCCATTGGCTAAAGTCATTAAATAAAATGCTGCAAGTACTGTCAATGAAATTAAAAACATAATTATTCCTAACCAACATAGGAATTGAAATAATGCTTTTAAACCTGTAAGGCAAAACTAAAACATCCTCTAAATTTAAAACATGTCCAGATGATAAATATAAAGAAGTTGATCCAATGCGTGAAGCCACAACACTCTGCCCGCTGCCAACACTGATTAGCACCTCTCCATGCTCCAGCTTTCTACTTCGCTCTAGATCCTGATTCATTACACAAACGTATGCACTAGGTCCAGAATCAAGTATCCACGAAGTGAAAAATACAATTATAGAACAATTGGTTTCTAAAACAAAAACTTCCATACATGTTACACCTTTGCCAAAGTTTGGACACTCCCTCCTCCAGTGGACTAGCTCACCGCAATGAAGGCACCTATCCGTTTCTTTTGGCCCTTTGCTCTTCATCACTTTCAGAGCTTTACCCTTTCCTTTATCTATCTTACCTTGTGGACCCGGAGTGCTAGCAGTTTTTTTAGTCTTCTTCTTCTTGTTGTTTTTAAGCTTAGAAGTGATTATCAAGGCTGCCTCTTTTCCCTTTGGCTTCATTTGAGATTGTGCAGTATTAAGCTTGTTCATCAACCCAGCTAGATTGAACTCTATCTCATTGCAGTTGAAGTTCATTACAAATTGGGAAAAGGAGTCTGGAAGTGACTGCAAGATAAGGCTAGTTTGTAGTTGCGGGTCCATGTTGAAGTCGAGGGCCTCTAGCCTCTCAATATTCGAAATATTTTAAGAACATGATCCCCAACTTTTTCACCTTCTTTCATCTTTGCTCCAAAGAGCTGTTTCGACACCCCATATCGAGCAGTAAGACTATGCTCACCATAGAGGTCCACCAGGTGTTCCAAAATAGCTCTCGCCGAGACCATTTTTTCGTGAGATCTCTGCAACTCATTTGTCATTGAGCCCAACATGTACCCATGAACCCGGACGTCGTCTTTGACCCTTTTTTCATGAGCCGCGACTTCCTCCTCACTAGCACATGTCCTTGCGGGCGCGACTGGGATATCAGTATCCAATACATACCCCAATGACTCCATATTGAGGACTATCCTCAGATTTCGGAGCCAATCCACATAGTTTGGATCAGTTAAAGTGTTCTTTTCAAGTAGTACATATAATGGGTTGATAGTCATAGTGAGAGAGATAATAAGCTAATAACTGCAGAAAGGTAAAAAGACTTATTAGATTTTATTATAATTGTTGTTCCAAGTTTAAATTAAGGACTTTCAAAATAAACTTGGCTCCCACTACATTTTTCGAAAATCCACACTCCCACTGTGGAATTCGAAAGTCATCATTCGAAGGCTTCGTAGTGATGATTGATTTTGTTGGTCCCAAGTGGTATACGAAAGGGGTCTAGAAGGGGGGGTTGAATAGAATCTGAAGTCTTTTTTTACTTCAAAAAGTTTTGTATTAAAATGGTTTTAGACACTTGAAATGTAGACGCTTGACTGAGCATTTACTTGAAATATAGACGCTTAGGCTAAACGTCTGATGAAGACTGTTTTTAGAAAGTTAACTTAGACTTCAAGATTCGAATAATTTAACTAAGTAGGTTTAAGCAATCAGTTCTTTAATCAGTGTTAGCACAGCGGAATAATTTTAGAGTCTTCTCTTTTGGAAATCTTTAGCGTCACAAGTTGTTTCTTAGTTGCTTAGCGTTTGATTGTGTTTTACTTAATCAATTTATGCAATGATATGATAGATAAGAGATTTGACTGTAAATTAAAAGACACAATATTTGTAAGGTTCGTTGGGTGGTGTAATCCCAACTACGTCCTTCTTCTCCTTTAACACTCGGAGGCAATCCACTAAAATGATTCTCAAAGAATCACACAGAATCTTCTACAAATTAGGGAGAGATAGATGTCGATGACTTGAGCCCTTGATCACACAGATTTCTGCTCCAAATCACTTCAATCCCCTCGCTTCTTTCACCCAGAAATAATGCAAGTATCCAACTTCGACTTCACACAGATCGCGAGGCTTGGATGGGGTTTTCTAAACGGTTTGTTTGATTTTGATGAAGTTCAAACAACTGGAAATATCTCAATAGTAATGTGGTTTCTTCGAAAAGAATGTTTGAGATATTGGTTGACTGTCTCAGGAATTGAAGAAAAGCAAGGAGAATGTTTTCTTGAATATTCTGGCTTTTTTGAAAATTTAAGGAATGAGACTTCAATGCAACAGCAATTTGGCTTGAAAATTGATTGTATTTGTGGCTCGTTGTTGAAGTCCTTTTTATAGGCATTCTTGGAGAAAGTGTGGGTTTGACACATGCACAGGCGCGTGTCTCTCACTTCCGCGAGTGAACAACTTTTGTCCTTTTTCCTGAAAATCTGCCACACAAAAGTTGGTGATGCAGTCTATGAATAGTTAGCAGTCCAATAGGGTGGCTTCTCCGTACGTCTGAAAGTGCTTATCACATTTAATGCTCTTATTAGCATTTAATGCATTTGAATTGAATGCCCATTAGCACTTAATGCTTTGAGAATATTTGCATTAAACTCCTTCCGGACTTAGAAATAGATTCAGGTGAAATCAGTCATTGATAGACGCTTGTCCGTCCTTGAATTACTTCTGTCCTATAAGGTGACGCTTGATATAGCTGGTCATTTGGATGATTGGAGACTTTATCTTCATTCAGATTTAAGGCGCTTGAGTCTTCAAACTTTACCACTGATAAACTCACTCTGAAATTATCAGACGCTCAGCCTAAGACTACTTAGCCTAACAATCTAGAATAACAACAAAACAAGCCTAGTACAAATCTAACGTTTCAAAGCTTATACATGATTTATACTAAAATCAAACTTACATATTTTGGAGTCTAACATAAAGTCCTAATTGTCATCATCAAAACATCTAACATGAAATTCTTAGTAGATTTTTTTAACTAGATTAATAGGTTGCAACCTTTTGCTGGTATGTGGCCTAATTATTATATTAAAGTGATGTCCAACATCAACCATCAAATGGATGATTCAGTCCCTTAGTCAATTATTCATCAAATCTCAATCTTTTAACAATCTTATTGATTTATGAATAATTTAAGTTCAACCCACTGACTATCTATTAGTCTAGCAATTGAATTTCACCTTGCAACCTTTTGCTGGTATGTGGGGTAAAATTTATTTCGACTAATGGCATTTCATGAACTTAGAAAAATTCAAAATATATTTTAATATAAAACCCCCATTGCTTAGGGACGATATTATATATTAAATATCATTTTAATTTCTCCTAAGTTCAGTGGAGGACAGGATACCTAGTACCCTTTTCTAACTTAATATTTTTCAAAGTGGGAGAATTTAAATTATTTATAAGGTCTCACTTTGCACATTAATCCATTTTATTCTTATAATACAAACATGGATTATATAAAAAGAAAGCAATCCTAGAAAGCTAACAACACACGATTCATGGACTTTTATTCCTAGATTGAGATAAGTCAATGTCTCAATCTATAATAAAAAGAAACTACACTAAAGCTTCCAAAGCTCTGTCTTATATCTCCTCTGCTCTACTTGGATTTCTCTTTTGAGTCTATTCTATTTCTAACTATTACAGTTCAATATAAGCAATCTATACAAAAAATTCTATAGAAAGAAAATAAAAATAGGCTCAAAATGGCCTTTGCAACCATCGAAAAGAAATACAAATTAAAATCGATCCTAAGTCTATGAATCATGTCACCCATCACATAACATGTCAAACATGATATATATCACATAACACACAAAAACCATATATGTTAATTTCTAATTAAATTTCAAATTCAATTATTATTTTTCATATTCTCGAGGAAATTAAATTTATTTAATTCTATTTAAAAATTTAATTTTAATGAACTCCAATTAATTTTATATTCAAATCTAATTTTAATATTGATAGGAAATTTCATGTTAAGATTTTGATGATGACAATTAGGAATTTTGTTAGACCCCAAAGTTATGTACGCTTAAATTTCATAGATACTTGTATAAGCACTTGAACATTAGAAATGTATAGGCTCTATTTTATCTTTTACTTTTGACTTTCTTAGATCAAGAAGTCGGTTAGATTAAGCGTTTGATACTTTTTGAGTGAGCTTATCAAGACGGCGAAATTTGAAGACTTCAAGCGTCCAAGAAATCAATAGTGAATGAAGTTTGAAGAAGTTCACTCTAAGCGCCTGACATGTTCTGAGTGAGGTGTTAAGTAACGAAGACTGAAGTCTCAAGCGTCTACACTTCTAAATGAAGTCTGAAGACTTTTCCATGCGTCCAAACATTAAATAGTCCTCCAGATTAAATGGAACTTTCAGCTCATGAATGAAGCGTCTATCAAATGACAAACATTCTCCTGAAGCGTCAGATCGGAAGGAGTTTAATGCAAATATTCACAGAGTATTAAATACCAACGAGCATTTATTTCAAATGCATTAAATGCTGATAAGAGCATTAAATGTGATAAGCACTTTCAGACGTACGGAGAAGCCACCCTATTGGACTATCAACTATTCAAAGATTGCAGCACCAACTTTTGTGCAGCAGATTTTCAGGAAAAAGGACAAAAGTTGTTCACTCGCGGAAGTGAGAGGCACGCGCCCTTGCATGTGTTAAATGGACACTCTTTCCAAGAATGCCTATAAATAGAACTTCAACAACAAGCCAAATACAGAAAGAACAATTATCAAGCCAAAATTGTTGTTGCATTGAAGTCTCATTCTTTAAACTCTCAGAAAAGCCAGAATACTCAAGAAAATATTCTCTTTACTTTTCATCAAATCCTGAGACAGTCAATCCAATATCTCAAACATTCTTTTCGAAGAAACTACACTACTACTGAGATATTCCCAGTTGTTTGAACTTCATCAAAATCAAACAAACCCTTTTAGAAAAACCCCTATCCAAGCCTCGCGATCTGTGTGAAGTCGAAGTTGGATACTTTCCATATTTCTGGGTGAAAGAAGCAAGGGTATTGAAGTGATTTGGAGCAGAAATCTGTGTGATCAAGGAGCTCAAGTCATCGACATCCATCTCTCCCTAATTTGTAGAAGATTCTGTATGATTCTTTGAGAATCATTTTAGTGGATTGCCTCCAAGTGTTCGAGGAGAAGAAGGACGTAGTTGGGATTACACCACCCAAAGAACCTTACAAATATTGTGTCTTTTACTTTTCAGTCAATTCCTTTATCTATCATATCATTACATAAACTGATTAAGTAACACAATCAAAAGCTAAGCAACTAAGAAACTTCTTGTGACGCTAAAGCTTTTAAAAGAAGGCTACAAAAATCATTCCGCAGTGCTAACACTGATCAAAGAAGTGAACGCTCAAACCTACTCAGTTAAAGTATTCAATTCTTAAAATCTAAGTTAACTTTATAAAAATAGTATTTGTTAGACGCTTCACCAAAGCGCCTATATTTTAAGTGAACGTTTAAGTCAAGAGTTAGACTCTTCAAGCGTCTACTTTTTCAAGCGTCCAAAAACAATTTCAGTACAAAATCTTTTGAAGCCGAAAAAGACTTCAGGATCTATTCAACCCCCCACCCTTCTAGACCTTTTCGTATGCCACTTGGGACCAACAAGTGGTATCAGAGCGGTTAAAATTGAAATTTTAAAATTTCCAAGCATAACTACTTATTTAGATCCTTTTCTTTCAAAATCTAATTGCTTTTAAAATTTTCGATATGGCATTTGATAAAGTTCCCAAACTGACTGAATCAAATTTTGACACATGGAAAGTCAAAGCATTTACATATCTCTGTTCATGTGATGATGACATTTGTGATATTATTTCAGATAGGCCAATCAAAATATACAAATTTATCACAAGAGCGCCTGGAGCCACGGAAGAAACTCCCGATGGTTACGTTGAGAAACCAAAACAAGAATGGTCTCCAGATGAGCGTCGAAGAGCTAATTTGGACAATGTTGGTCGTAACGCTCTATATACGGCTATTGGTGATAATGACAACTTATTTAGCAAGATCAAGTCTTGCAAAACCACTAAAGAAATATGGGATAAGTTGGCTACAATTTGTGGTGGTTCAGCTCAAATCAAAGAAAACAAACTTTCCATTGCCAAGGAAAAGTTTAACGGATTTAAGATGCTACCCAATGAAACTTTAGAGCAATTGGATATAAGATTCACAGCTCTAGTTACAGAACTTACATCGTTGGGAATGGATTTACAGAACCGAGAAATGGTGGTTAAAATCTTTAGAAGCTTACCAAGTAAATTCTTGATGAAGACAACCGTTATAAGATAATCAAATATGCTGGATCTCCTAACTTCAGAAGATGCCTTTTCAGAGCTAAAAGCATTTGAGTTCGAGTTGAATTCTGTTAGTGATGTTGTGAGCAGTCCGGTGATTGAATCTGGAGCGCTTATAGCATCAATCAAAGGCAAATCGGGGAATAAAGGAAAGAATTTAGATATTAATGAAGAAGAGGAATTAGCCTTGCTAGATAGATTCAGAAAGTTCTTGAGATATGAAAAGAAAAGAAAAGGTTTCAATAATCAAGGACAAAGTTCATATCAAGCACCTTCTCCGATGCAACAACAGCTTCAAGCGCCTGTTCAGTACCAAGCGTCTACTCAAAGTCTCTCAGCTTCAGTGGTCTCAAAACCACACATTGCAAGGTTAACAAATGAATAAAAGATAAAAACTAATCTTTGTTACAATTGCAGGAAACCAGGGCACTACCAGGTAAATTGCCCTTATCCAAACGTATCCAAGCCCTCAAGGCAGGATTACTTGGATAGAAACCAATTCAAGAGCAACCTTCGTCAACAAGGTTTGCTAGCGGAATCAGAACCAGCATCCGCACCTGAAGATTTAGAATCATCAGAAGAAAGTAGCGATGATGATGAGCCATTAGATGACTCAGCTCTCATATGTCTCATGGCCAGAGATGATGAAGCGTCTCCTGCGGTAATCAATGAATTATCTATTCCTCTTTCTTATGATGAATTACTTGACAAAGTCAAAGAATACTACAATGAATGTCAAGAAGCTGCCAAAATATATCAAAATGAACTCGCTATTATCTCATCACTCACAAGAGATAAAATGACGCTCAAAGCAGAGTTGCGAGTTCAGCAATAGTGCATTGAGAAGAACCAATCGCTTGAGAGTGAAATTATTCAATTAAAAAGCGATCTTGATATAATAGTCAAGAGAGAAGCTGATTTGATCGCTAGACTTGCTAAATCAGAGCAGCTCATCTCATCATTATCAAAAGCTTCTAGAAAGTTGGATAATGTGACTGAAATAACTAGATTATTTGGTGAGAAGACCGATTTAGGATGCGATAAACTCGGTAAACAATCCAATCAATCTAATGTTACGGCAAACAACAAAGAAAAAGGTGTTATCTTTGTTGAAAAAGGTTCACAAGGTCAAACACAAAATGAACCAAGTGACAATGGTAAGAGGCCAAATGAGAAAGTCAAAGCTAACTCAGGCAAGGGTAAGACTAAGACAAATGATTCACAAAGACAGGTTTATCCGAACGCTCAAAAGGATAAAGATAAGACTGACCACAGTGAATCAAGCGCTAAGCGTCCAGCACCAAAAGTGCAACCCAAGCCAGCGTCAATATCCGAGACAGTCAAGATCATATTATCGATACTATGATAATTATGATTATGACTATGATTATGACTACCACTATAATCAAGGATATTATTATACACCCAAAAAGCACACACAACACGTTGTGAAACCAAAAAAGGCCAGTATTCCTACAATGAAGACTAGGCAAGTATGGATTCCTAAAGTTCTAATTCAAACTAACAATGTTACTAATGTTAAAGGACCCAAGCAACAATGGGTACCTAAACAGAAATAGAACTTCCCTTTTGATTGCAGGTGCCTAGAGCTAGAGCCGATACATCTGTATGGTACTTTGATAGTGGATCGTCAAGGCACATGACTGGTTCCAAAGATCTTCTGATCAACTATCAAGATGCCAATGGTCCTCAGGTCATATTTGGTGACAACTCCAAAGGTAAAACCAAAGGTATAGGTACTGTGCATAGGGGGAACATCATGATAAGTGATGTTTATTATGTTGAGGGTCTGAAGCACAATTTATTAAGCATAAGTCAATTTTGTGATAAAGGCTATGAAGTCATATTCTCAAGTGACTGCTGCTATATAAATGACGCTAAGACTAAGTCTACTAAACTGAAAGGAAAAAGAACTAACAACATATATTTAGTAGATTGGGGTTCAACACTAACAACCCTTAACATGTTTTGTTGCTAAAAATGAATCTAAAATGGGTTGGTTATGGCATAGAAAAATGAATCACCTCAACTTTAAGACAATCTCTCAGCTAATAAGTCAAAATCTTGTAGAAGGATTACCAAATGGACCATTTCATAAGGATCGTCTTTGTGACGCTTGTCAAATGGGTAAACAAGTTAAATCATCGTTCAAGAGAAAACTCATCTATCTACCTCTAGAATACTTGAACTACTTCACATGGATTTGTTTGGACCTGTTCAAACGATCAGTGTAAGCGGTAAAAAGTATACTTTGGTGATAGTAGATGATTTCTCTCGATTTACTTGGGTGGAATTTCTTTCATCCAAAGATGAAATATGTGACAAGTTAACAACACTTATTCGGCAACTTCAAATATTGAAAAATCTTAAGGTTGCAAGAATAAGAAGCGATCACGGTACTGAGTTTACTAACAAGATTGTTGAGAAGTTTTGTGTAGAAAATGGAATACATCATGTGTATTCAGCTCCCAGAACTCCCCAACAAAATGGTGTTGCTGAGCGCCGGAACCGAAAGCTTAAGGAAGCTGCTAGGACTATGTTAGCAGAATCCAAGCTCGCTCCTAGATTTTGGGCCAAAGCGATCATTACTGCCTGTTACACTCAAAACCGTTGCATGATCAACAAACAGCATGGGAAAACTCCATATGAATTGTGGAAGGGACGTAAGCCAAATGATTCATATTTTCACGTCTTTGGTTCTAAATGTTTTATCCATAATAATGGATCCCAAAGCCTAAAGACTTTTGATCCTAAAGCGGATGAGGGAATCTTTCTAGGCTACGCTAAGAATGGAAAGAATTTTCGCATTCTCAATAAGATCAAATCAAAGGTTGAGGAATCTATTCATGTTGTTTTTGATGATGCTAACCAAGAACCGAGTAAGGTTAATATAAATGATGTAGGAGTTGAAGATCTATGTCATCAAGCGTCTAAGATTACTATTGATGAAGATACTGACGACGATGATGTGATCTCAGTGCCACCTCCTAAGATTACTCGTGAGATTACTCTAGATAATCATGTAAGAAATGCTGATGATCATCAAGAGAGTGATCATCAAGAGCACACAAGGAATTGTGAACTTGGAGCGCCTACGCAAGAAGGTAGTCAAGCGTATGATCCTCAAGCGCCTGTTCAACCTCTTAATCCCTTCCAACCAGATAGACTATGGCTGCGTGATCATCCACCTGAGCAGATTATTGGAGATATTGAAGCGCCTGTTAGGACTAGAGCCGCTACGTTCAATGAGGCTATGTTCGCAAGCTTTCTATCTCAAATGGAACCTAAGAAAGTGGATGAAGCGCTAAACGACCCAAGTTGGATTGAAGCTATGCAAGTAGAGCTTAATCAGTTTGAACGAAATAAGGTTTAGATGCTAGTACCAAGACCAACTCACCAAGGAGTTATTGGAACTAGATGGGTATATAGAAACAAGATGGATGAGAACGGCATTATGAGAAGAAACAAGGCCAGACTCGTAGCTCAAGGATATTGCCAAGAGGAGGGTATTGACTTTGATGAGACATACGCTCCTGTCGCTCGTCTTGAAGCAATCCGCATGTTTCTAGAGTATGCAGCGTTCAACAAGTTCATGGTGTATCAAATGGACGTGAAGAGTGCCTTCTTGAATGGTAAACTCCAAGAAGAAGTGTATGTGGAGCAACCACTAGGATTTATCAACAATCATGGTAAGGGTATGGTTTACAAGCTAGACAAAGAACTTTATGGGCTTAAGCAAGCACCCCGACCATGGTATGACACTCTCTCTATCTTTCTTATTGGTAAAGGCTTTTCAAAAGGCAACGTTGATACAATGTTATTTAAAATTACCAATAACGAAGATATTCTCTTAGTCCAAATTTACATTGATGATATTATATTTGGCTCTACTAACAAGCGTCTGTGTGAGAAATTTTCGAAAATGATGCAATAACAATTTGAAATGAGCATGATGGGTGAATTAACTTTCTTCTTAGGATTACAAGTTAAACAACTCCCTAATGGAATATTTATTAACCAAGCTAAATATACAAGAGATATGATTAAGAAATTTGGTATGGAAAATGCATCATATTCAAAAATTCCAACGAGCCAAACGCTTAAGTTAGATAAAGATGAAAGTGGAAAGAAAGTTGATATTACTAATTATAGAGGTATCATCGGTTCACTTCTTTATCTTACTGCCAGTAGACCTGATATTATGTTTTTGGTATGCATGTGTGCACGATTTCAAGCCGACCTAAAGAGTCACACTTAATTGCTGCCAAGAAGATCCTTAATTACCTGAAAGGCACACAGAATGTGGGCTTATGGTATCCTAGAGAATCTCATTTTGAACTAATTGGTTACTCAGATGCAGATTTTGCAGGTTGCAAAATAGATCGTAAAAGCACTAGTGGTACTTGTCAATTTCTAGGTGATAGGTTAGTTTCATGGCATAGCAAGAAACAACAATCCATAGCTACCTCCACAGCCGAAGCTGAGTATGTAGCTGCAGGAAGTTGTTGTGCACAAGTATTATGGATGAGACAACAACTTAGAGATTATGGAATAATCCTAGGTCCAACCCCCATCCATTGTGATAACCAAAGCGCTCTAGCCATGACTCAAAACCCTGTTCTTCATTCCAGAACCAAACACATTGACATTAGATACCATTTTCTTCGTGACCACGTTCAAAAGAAAGATATCTCCATGCACTTCATTGGAACTGACAAATAATTGGCAGATATCTTCACCAAAGCACTCAACGAACAACGTTTTCTCACTTTGAGGAGTGAATTAGGATGATTGATTTAAACGCTTAATCATTTTGCATCATATTTTATTAGACATATAATTTAGGGGGAATCCACTTAATTTGTGTCTCAAAGATTTTCCTAACCGGTACAAGTTATCAAATTTAGGGGGAACCTTAAAGTTGTACTTAACCATATCTACAAGCATGAATGATCAAAATTTTCAGATGCATGATCATGAACGCTCAGTATCAAATATGCATAAAATATTGGACGCTCAAATATAAAAGTTCTTTCAATCCTAAGCGTCTAATTTTCATATATCAACAAGTGGTATATCAGTTAAGCGTTGAATAAATTCCAATCAACTCCTAATATAAAAATACTTTCTTTACAAGCCATGCATAAAGTTTACAAACTTCTTTCGAAGTAGTGGGTAGACTCAAAAGTCTATTTTGTACTCTACTCGCAAGCTTCTATCACATCAAACTGGCGGGTAATCAAAAACCTCTTTTTCAAAATGACGGTTCAGAGATAGTACGTGTTTGTGTACGTGTCAGTGTACAAACAGGCGCGTGCGTTACACTCTGAAAATGCCAAACGTTTTAAAAATTTTAACTCGGATGTCAAATCTTTATATATGAGAATTACCAAATGTAACTTCTCTCTATTACACAAAACTCGTGTCCGCAGTTAATGAATTTATGGCTGAGATTCAAAAGTCGTTACACGTGTCTAAATCTTACAGAGACTAGAGAACACAAGTTTCAAAAATTCTTTACTGTGTCATTTAAAATACAATTTCTGCAGAAAGACAATTCACTTTTACTCAAACATATCTGCAAAATTTATTCTCTCTCTCTCAAAGCAAAAGAAAATCTCAGTTCATCTCTTTCACTAAAAATGGCACCAAAGAAATCTTCGTCTACTTCTGCTGAACTTACAATCAAGGTGACTGAAGGCCTTGTTGGCGACTAGAAATTCCTCTATGAACAACCTCAGATCAATCTAACAGACATGATGGACATGGTCGTCAAAGTCGGGCTTAAACCGTTCTTGACCCAATACTCCTATCTGTTTCCGACTGAAGTCGACACCTTCTGGAAAACTGCTAAACTTTCAGAGGACAAGAAGTCTATCTCTTGTCTAATTCCCTTATCCAAGAAGGAGTCTCCTAAGGAATTTATTCTGTCTGCTGCCTCCATTGCCAAGAACTTCAATCTTCCAAATGAGGATGAGGCATTGGATTGTGTTACTTTAAAACAAATCAAAGACGCATGGACAACCATGAGTGCGTACGACGATGTACCCTACACTCAATACTTTTAAAAAAAAGACCTGGTATCCAAATACTGACTGTTGGCTAATTTCTGCAGCAAGATCATAGAATGCCGAGTGGGAACCTTTGATAAGGTGAACCCAGTACAATTTCAGATGATGACTGCTATACTCCTCAACATCAAGATCAACTGGAGTGAGTACATCTTTGGAAGGTTTCGGGACTGTTTAAGCACCTCGAATAAACCTTATGGACTCGTTCTAAGCGACCTGTTGTACAAATCAGTGTGTATACTCGTCTGGTCTCCCGTTGAATAAGTCCAAGTTGCTAGGAAAAAGGATTCTGAATAATCTCTTCAATCCTCCCAAAATTGGTGGTGCTGCTAAACCACTATCTGAGCGTCTGGAAGTACGTCAAACGTCCGATGAAGAAGCGGAGCATTCAGTTCCAGAAGAAGCCGTGAAGCGTCCGGCTGCAACAAAGAAGAGGGCTCCCAGAAAGCCCAAGGTTCAATTTGTCCCCTCTCCTCAAAAGGTTGATGAGGAAACTGATGAGGATGTTGAGGACAAGTTACCTCTCAAGAGAAGGAAGCTGGCAGGGATCATCAAACAAATAGACTTTGAAGAACCAGCTGTTGATCCTCCCACTCCACCGCTTAAGCTCGTTGAAGGATTCAACGTAAAGAAAATTTTCAAGCGTTCCAGGACTAGCAAGCGTGGAGTTGCTCCTGTTCCTGAAGAGCCTGAGACTGATGAGCCAAGCGCTCAAAGTATTGTTGTTGATACAAGTTCTCAGGGTAAGTTTATTTCTTCCCACAGCTCTTTCGTTCCTACATCTGTAGAAGATCCTGCTCTTATAGAGGATGTTTCTCTCTCAGCTCTTATTCCAGCTGCGGCTGAAGCGTCAACTGATGTCCATCTGGATGTCAACTTGACTGAAGTGGTGGCCATTGCCAAAAATGTTGTCAGAAGCATGACTTTGGACATTGAGGAGCCTATCTCAGAGGAAGCTTCCCCACCACAAACAACATTGATTACAGCAGAGGCAATCTCAGAAAATCAGAGCATTGCTGAAGACGCTACAAAATCAATAGAGAGTTCTCCTGTGCCAAGGCTCTTCTTCAGTCTGGACCCCTCCAGAACAATTGATCACTCTGTCAACTTCATGCCTCCAGTCCCTGAAGAAGAATTCATTCCAGCTAGCTATAATGAAGAACGCTACATCATCGCTGAAAATGATTTAGCCAAGATAATTGATAGAGATCGGGCTCTTGTGGAAATGCTGTTTAGCAATGAAGTCTCAAGCGTTGAATTTGCATACAACTTGGCACTGGCCAATGGAGATCATCTACCACCTACCCCAGCTTCTATACAGATTTTTGAAAAACGGGGTACTGATAAAATTCCACAAGGGGATGTGGACTTAGCTTACTTTCTGGATATGGGACGCAGTAAGCCTTCAGGTTTTGCTCCAAGAAACTACAAGATTAGGGCCGATGAGCGTTTACCTGTGGAGTTTTTAAATCCTGAGGAAATTTTAAACATAGAAGGTTATTCCCACTTTCCTGTAGTTGTGCACAGTGCTGCTAATAAGAGTCTTCCAAATCCCCTAAGATTGTGGAAGAATAAAAGTCCTTATATCGGTGAGCGTCCTGCCTCTCTAAATGCTCTCATTCAAGAGGAGGCTGATTACTTCTTACAAAGCGTCCTGAATGCAAACCGTCAGCCTGATAAGCATCGCTTTGAAGCCATCCGAGATATTCATCATGAAGGCTTTCGTGCCATTCTGAATGCAGGCACAACCTTCTGCATGAATGAGGTTACCTGGTGTGAAACCTACGTCGGCCAGCGTTACAAGTTTGAAGAACTGGTCAAGGAACCTCACCTGTTCACACTCGGCATGGTAGATAAAAGAAGACAGTTTGCCCGATATTGCTTACAGCGCCGAGAAGCAAGAGTTGGCCCACTTGCTCTCTTATCATCTTTTCGTTAACCAATTGAACGCTTTCTGCGTGAAGCGTTGGCTAGGATTGCAGATTTGCCAATCAATTATTGTGGCCAAGCGTCAACAAGCGGAACAAAGCCTATTTCAGATTTGACGCTTACACCTGGCCAACAGGAAGACAACATCAGACATATGTTGAAGATGCTCCCTCTGTTATGGGATTTCGACAACGTCTTCACTGCAAATCTGAGGAAGCCAAATGGATCCATTATCAGACCTCTTTTCGGGTATCCATTGCTCTTCTCTTTCCGACAGGAACTGATAGAACACTATAACTATGTACTCTCTTTACTCGAGAGAAATCCGAACATCTCGTGTGCAACCTTGCCCTACATTGAAGAATACATGGCAATGTACGTATCAGAGTCTGAGCGTCCATCGGAGATGCCAAAAGATAGAGTGCTACGTTTCTCATTCACTCCACGTGACGATGCTGTATTCTTTATTAAGGCTCCACGGTGCAAGATCTTTGTTAATCACATGCTTCAGATCTTAGGACCAGGATGGGTCATAGCAATGGACACTCCAATCCAAACTTTAAGGGATTTCTCGACCATTCCTGTTTTTCGAGTAAATGAGTTAATCAACAGTTCCTCAACGGAGTATGCTGATTCAGATTTTGGAAGGCTCAACTTCAGATTCTCTGACTTTAGTTATCTAACTATTGTCCCTTCTTTACCTTCCACATCTGATACAGAAGTTGCCTTAGCGCCCATAGTGGAACCAGTTCAAGCGTCTCAACCAGAGGTTGTGCCTAACGCTTCAACTTCACCTGTTCCTGAGGCTGCTGGGATGGAACTCCATCAGTCTGTATTCGATCCAGAATTTCAACAACCATCTCTAGAGTCACTAAAGCACACTTCAAAATTTAAACAACAAGCTACCTCTCAGAATGTGCTTCAAATATTTGTGCCTCTCCTCACTGACACGTTGGAAGAGATGAACGCTCAAGCGTCAAATCATGCAGAATCTCTTCACTGGATCAAGGAAGACTTGGAGAATATGAGCGCTCAAGCTGCTCATATGCGCGGAGCTGCTGATGCTGCCGTAGATGCTGCTATTTCTCGTATGCAGACGATGATCGATGGACTTGCAGCCAATCAGATTGCAATGAAAGAATCCCTTGAAGCAAAGTTTGATGCGTTGGCTGCATCCATGGCCCAAATGGCCGCTCAAATTGCCATTCTTACTAAAAATGCAGTAAAGGCTGATGATGGCAATAAGGGGGAAAAGAGGAAAGCTCTTGCAAGTTCAAGAGCTCAATCAAGTTCTAAGCGCCAAGAAGTGAAGCGTCCAGAGCCGAAAAATCCACAAGATTTTGTCTTCTTGCCACCTCCTCCTTCTTTGCCCGAATCCAATTACCCTTCATGGGTTGCTGCCATGGGAATTCCTAGTAGAAGAACTGGTTTTCTTCCCATCGCTTTCAGAGCATATATACCTGTGCCATCTCAAGCGTTACTTGAACAATTCAATATACCGATGGATAGAGCGCCACTTCCAGAGCCTACTACTCCTCAAGACTTGGCTGTGGAAATGGAGTTCTCAGACCTCTCTCAAGCGTTCAGAGCAGTGCTTAGGCATATGGGTATTGATCTATCCAAATGGGATCGACGGCATAAAATGTATGAAACAAGGAGAAAAAGGGAAAATCGCTTCGTAATTGACAGAGATCATCAGATAATGATCACCCTTCAAGATCTCATCGAAGAAGCCATCAGAACAGAAATGATCAGACGACGAAATCTTACCAGAAGAAAGTAGATCATGATAGTTCTTTGTAATTTAATCTTCTCTTTTGTTTCTACACAGTTTGTAAAATGTTTGAATTCTCAGAATATATATAAAGTACATTTTTCAACTGAAACATCTCGTTGAAGCTTAACTAACTCTAACTTACTAACATAACGCTTATTAACTTTGGCTGTCGTAACTCTTGAACTATAAAAGAGTGAGTATTGCCATCATCAAAAAGGGGGAAATTGATAGGAAATTTCATGTTAAGATTTTGATGATGACAATTAGGAATTTTGTTAGACCCCAAAGTTATGTACGCTTAAATTTCATAGATACTTGTATAAGCGTTTGAACATTAGAAATGTATAGGCTCTATTTTATCTTTTACTTTTGACTTTCTTAGATCAAGAAGTCGGTTAGATTAAGCATTTGATACTTTTTGAGTGAGCTTATCAAGACGGCGAAATCTGAAGACTTCAAGCGTCTAAGAAATCAATAGTGAATGAAGTTTGAAGAAGTTCACTCTAAGCGCCTGACATGTTCTGAGTGAGGTGTCAAGTAACGAAGACTGAAGTCTCAAGCGTCTACACTTCTAAATGAAGTCTGAAGACTTTTCCATGCGTCCAAACATTAAATAGTCCTCCAGATTAAATGGAACTTTCAGCTCATGAATGAAACGTCTATCAAATGACAAACATTCTCCTGAAGCGTCAGATCGGAAGGAGTTTAATGCAAATATTCTCAGAGCATTAAATACCAACGGGCATTTATTTCAAATGCATTAAATGCTGATAAGAGCATTAAATGTGATAAGCACTTTCAGACGTACGGAGAAGCCACCCTATTGGACTGTCAACTATTCAAAGAATGCAGCACCAACTTTTGTGCAGCAGATTTTCAGGAAAAAGGACAAAAGTTGTTCACTCGCGGAAGTGGGAGACACGCGCCGTTGCATGTGTCAAACGGACACTTTTTCCAAGAATGCCTATAAATAGAACTTCAACAACAAGCCAAATACAGAGAGAACAATTATGAAGCCAAAATTGCTGTTGCATTGAAGTCTCATTCTTTAAACTCTCAGAAAAGCCAGAATACTCAAGAAAATATTCTTTTTGCTTTTCATCAAATCCTGAGACAGTCAACCCAATATCTCAAACATTCTTTTCGAAGAAACTACACTACTACTGAGATATTCCCAGTTGTTTAAACTTCATCAAAATCAAACAAACCCTTTTAGAAAAACCCTTATCCAAGCCTCGCGATCTGTGTGAAGTCGAAGTTGGATACTTGCCATATTTCTGGGTGAAAGAAGCAAGGGGATTGAAGTGATTTGGAGCAGAAATCTGTGTGATCAAGGAGCTCAAGTCATCGACATCCATCTCTCCCTAATTTGTAGAAGATTCTGTGTGATTCTTTGAGAATCATTTTAGTGGATTGCCTCCAAGTGTTCGAGGAGAAGAAGGACGTAGTTGGGATTACACCACCCAACGAACCTTACAAATATTGTGTCTTTTACTTTTCAGTCAATTCCTTTAGCTATCATATCATTGCATAAACTGATTAAGTAACACAATCAAAAGCTAAGCAACTAAGAAACTTCTTGTGACACTAAAGCTTTTAAAAGAAGGCTACAAAAATCATTCCACTGTGCTAACACTGATCAAAGAAGTGAACGCTCAAACCTACTCGGTTAAAGTATTCAATTCTTAAAATCTAAGTTAACTTTATAAAAACAGTCTTCATTAGACGCTTCACCAAAGCGCTTATATTTTAAGTGAACGTTTAAGTCAAGCGTTAGACTCTTCAAGCGTCTACTTTTTCAAGCGTCCAAAAACAATTTCAGTACGAAATCTTTTGAAGTCGAAAAAGACTTTAGGGTCTATTCAACCCCCCCCCTCCCTTCTAGACCCTTTCGTATGCCACTTGGGACCAACAAATAAAAAATTAATCTCTAAGTTCATTAAAATTAATTTCACAATAGAAAGAATCCAATTTAATTCAAAGTCCAACTTTAATTAACAGTAGATTTGATGAAATTAAAATGCTTTTATTAAATAAATAATATTATTTATTTTTGCACTAAAATTCAATTTTAATCAAAAACTAAATAAATATGGGGTAATTGCATAAAACCCCCCTGTGTTATTTCAAAAATGCTACAAACCCCCTGTGTTAACGAAATAGGCTAATCACCCCCCTTATGTTCTTAAAAAGTGTGCAAAAAAGCCCAATTCTATTAAAAAATATCACGTTTTTCACCTTTATTGACATGCTCATTTGTTATTTATATACTTTTTATACTTTATAAAAGGTAGATAATGTTATCTCACCCAAAAAACACATATTTTCTTCTATCAATTTAACAAAATTTGGCTTTTTTGCACACTTTTTAAGAACACAGAGGGGTGATTAGTCTTTCGTTAACACATGGGGGTTTTTAGCATTTTCGAAATAACACAAGGGGAATTTATGCAATATCTCAATAAATATATATAGTTAATAAATGACCCGGGTCACCCACGGGTTGACCTGAGTCGGGTTAATTTAACCTGTGTGTTATAAAATACATGGGTGGACTTGCCATGCGGCCCAATTACACGGCAGCCTAGCTCCAAATTTACTTTCTCGACAGCCCAGCTATCAAGAAAGATGGGCTCGTCATTGGGCCTGCGCGCGCACAGCAGCGCTGCTTAGCCACCGGCGACGGGTCGGTGCTAAAACTTGCAACTTTATTTTCATCACATATATTTCATAAAACTAAACTTTTATTAATTTCTAACGAACAAAAAATAAACAAAATCCTCAAGAACACAAAAGAAAGCGAAATCCACATATCTAATCATGCATCGATAAAAAATTGTAAATCATGCATCTTTATCACATATTTACACGTAAACTACATACTCCGAATCCCACGATTTGGTCTGATACCACTATTGGGGAAGATTAACCAAACGCAGCGGAAATGGTATTTTAAAATTTTATTTGGATTTTCTCATAACAAGATCAATCCCAGGGTTTAATCAGACGTATGTACGATAAAAAAATTGACGCTTTACCCGTTGAAGCGAAGTGGTTGGAGAAACTCAAGCTTTCAATTTCTTCAACTTCTTCGCGAAATAATCCAGCTGAATTCTTGATAATCCGAGCAGTCCAAAAGTGCTGCCTCTAAATTGTCTCGCTGGAAAAACTTGATTGAAAAATCTTCTTCTTCTTGGCACTATGGCCGATAGTAGAGAGGGAGAGGAGGAATTTTTCTCTTGTGGCTCAAGTGTTAATTGTAACTTATTATGACCTAGGTATTAACTAATGTGATATATTTATATCACTTAAGTTATTACCTTGGGCTTAATTTAGCCCATGTAGGACACCTAGTGGCTGCCCCTACTCGGTCTTGGTGTGCCTCTTGGTGCACCAAATTGAGCTCGGTCCAATCTATTATTTAATTAATTAATTCAATCCAATTAGTTAATCTAATTAAATAATAGATAGGATATTTAATTAATTTTATTTCTTCAAGAAATAATACATTAATTAAATTATAAATGAATTGACTTATTTCTTCAAATAATTAATTCCATTTAATTAATTTTAAGTATCCAATGATGAAAATATTACCACAAGAAATATTCCATATTTTCTATCGCTTTTTGCTTTTTAAGCGTGACTCTTTACGTTCATTTATATTTGGCAATGAGAGGATTCCATTGAATATGGTTCCCACCAAGCCAGTCAAGTGGTCCACATTGTAACCCAAATAAGATGAAATGATTGGATCATTTTAGCTTTCCTATTGTAAATACCGTGTGAATATAAACTCTTTGTTTCCTTATCTCGGTCAAGTGAGAGTCATGGCTTTAGGTCAAACCCACTAACTTGACTCTACGCTATATTTATAATAAGTCTAGATTAGTGAATGTTTTGGCCAAAGACTTTAAGATCTAACTTACTTAAAAATGCATAGGATAATTCCTCATTCACCTTCGAGGGAACGAACCCCATCTTGGATATCAGTTAAGACTACTACTAGCCCATTAGGTTACAGTTCGAGGTTGACCCCACCAAAGGTTAAATTGGGTGTAACTACTCTAATGACAAACCTAATGTCACAAGTATATATTCAACTCGATTCTTCAAGTCTAAAGTTCAGACACACCTATTACAATTTAATCAATTCTATCATTGACTGTCAAAGAGTGAAAACCCATATGACAGAATCGATGCGAGTCATGTTTGAGTGCCACTATCTCCATCAGTGCACCTATGATATGAGTTCTTCACTACTTCCTAGTGATTGACGGACACTTTTCTCATCAAAACTCACATCATACAAGTCTTCATGATTTCCAATGCCCAATTGAAAATCATTGACTTGCAGACTATTTTAGTACACAAGTATCAAATTCCTCTAGTGCCTTAGAGAGTTAACTCTTGTGTTCAAGCACTTATAGATGATCACAATATATAAATGCTAATATAATAGTAAACAACTAATTACCTTTTTTATTGAATGAATAAATAACAATTACAATTTAATAATGTCCTTACATTCTCTAATTCTCTAGTGGCATTTGAGGACATTAACTTAACAAGGTCTCTCCCAAGCGCTCTACCTAGAGAAATTCCTTAAGAGATATGAAATGAGTAACTCAAAGGGAGGACTTCTACCCATAGGACATGGAATACATCTCTCTAAGTCTATGAGTCGAAAATTAGATGAGGACAGACTAAAGATGAGTGAAATCCTAAATGCATCGGCAGTGGGAAGTCTCATGTATGCAATGTTATGCACGAGGCCTGGCATAGCCTACGTTGTGAGTGTAGTTAGTCTATTTCAAGCTAACCCGGGTGAGCAACATTGGATGGTTGTGAAGACTATCCTTAAGTATCTTAGAAGAACAAGGGATATGCTTCTCATATATGGAAATGAAGAAATGAGAGTAGATGGATATTTTGACTCAGACTTTCAGTCTGATGTGGATGATCCAAAATCTACGTCTGGGTTTATATTAACTCTTAATGGTGGAGCAGTGTCTTGGAAAAGTTCCAAACAAAGCATAACTGCGAACTCCACATGTGAAGCTGAATACAAAGCTGCCTCTGAGGCAGCTAACGAAGCTGATTGGATAAGAAATTTCACGGCTGAATTTCAAGTAGTTCCTAGCATAGAAATGTTGTGGCCACTATGGTGTGACAACAATGGAGCAATACCACTAGCTAAAGAACCACGCTCTCATAACAAATCTAAACACATAGAGAGGAGGTATCACATAATTCGAGAAATCGTTGGAAGAGGCAACGTCGCCTTACAGAAAATAGCCTCAGCGGAAAACATAGTTGACGCACTCACTAAGCCTTTATCATCGGCGGTGCTAGAGAAACATCTTGAGAAGATGGGACTCAAATACAATAGCAATTGACATTGAGTGCAAGTAGGAATTTATTAGGTGTTATGCCCTCTATGCAATTGAATAATTAGATTCACGAGGGCATTTTATTTATATTGTATGAACATTATTAATCATTAATAAAAGGCATTGAGTTTGTTCTTATAAATCTAATTGTGGCATTGAATGTATTGAACAAATAGGTCTTTAAGATCAAGGTGTACTCACCACTACTTATTTGATAAGTAGGAGCACTAGTGGAGTTAAGTGCTTGATCTTAGAAATATGGTTCGCGAGTTAAAGAATCTAAATTGGGCATTTAGGTTCAACTCGTATGACACTTACTTTGACAAGGAAAGTGTTAGTCTTACACTGATTGGATAGTGGAAGCTGGTGTTATGAATTTGATTAACGAACTTGACATATTCGAACACGACTCGTTGTAATCCTATCACATGGGTTCTTACTCAGTGATAGTCAATGATAAGGATTACCGGTTATGATAGTTGTTGGGAATGTGCCCTCGATGCCAACGAAAAGTTAGAATATAAGGCACGAGTTTATATTGTGCAACCTCTAAATTAATATTAAGGCAATAGTATGTTGTTCATATAATTCTTGATGGCATCTATAAAGTCTTAATGAACAACTAGTCCATGTGTGTCAAGGCAAACCTTGGCACTCCTTATAGTAGTTAAGGAGATGGGCATTGGAAGGGTTTGATACTTGATTACTTAAATGGTTCGCAAGTCGAAGAAACTCAATTGAGCATTGAGATTCGTATGCACTTGTATGAAACATGCTCTGACAAAAGAGTGACAGTCGAACACTATGGGATAGTAGGAGTTTGTGTCATAGATACATTGATGGGATTAGTGTATTCGAACACGGCTCGTAGCAATTTGATCGCATGGGTTTTTACTCAGTGACTGTCAATGATTGGATTACTGATTATGAAGGTATGCGTGAGCTTGAGACATGACGAGTTACGGTCATAGTGTGCTTGTGACGTTGGATTCTGTCACTAGAGTAGTTAGGCCCAATTCACCCATTAAAAGGTGGGGTTGACCTCAAAATGCGTTCCAATGGGCAAGTAGCATGTGAGGTGATTACCAAGAGGGAAATCACTATCTTAAAAGTAAATGAGAAGTATCATATGCGATCATAGGTGAATGAGATTGAAAGTCTCTGACGAGAGCTGATGAACTAACTCGTGTTTAGTAATCTCATATTACTATGATTCTTAAGCATAACATCGAGTCCTGTGGGTTTGTAATATTCCATAACTCTCACTCGACCAGGATACGTCAGTGAAGGGCTTATACTCATACAGTATTCATAATCTGGAGGTTCGTAATGACATAGTCATTTCGTACTCGGTTGGGCTATGATGTGGGGCCACAGTGCTGACTAGGTGTCACCTACATCCTTTGATATCCTCCCATTGTCAATTGAGACGAACCTAGAGAGTCGCTCTATAAAGACATAGACGGGAAAATCAAGTCTTGTATTTGGAAGGTGTTTTGGTAATTTGTCCCTGTGTAGGACGAATTAATTAATTGGACAAATTAATTTAATAGGTTGTTTAATTAGATTAAATAATGATAAATTAAATTAATAAGTTTGAATATTTAATTGACTAGGTTAATTAAACATATAATTAATTAATTAATGTGGATTTAATCAACATATATGTAATTGGATTAAATATTAATTGATTAGATTAATTGGACTAAGTTGACTGGGTCAACATAGCCCAATTATTGTCCAATAGCCCATATGGACTAGTACTGATGAGCCTTGTTGGAGGATTTATTTAATCCTCCAACATAAGCCATAGAAAATAATTTTCAGTTGAGTTAAAAAACATAACGTGAAATCCTCGACCAAAATACATCAGAGAAGAAAACGTTTTTCTCTTCCTAGTCCACTCGATCTCGCTAGCCGCCATGGAGATTGGAGATGGAGATTTCCCGGAGTCTGTTTCCGCGTGATGATCTAAAGATGGTACAATTGAACCGTTGAAGAAAATGGAAGATTCGCGAGGATTTAAGATTGAATACGCGAAAAGGTAAGTATTTCGTATTCACCTTTTTCTTGTTAAAAATCGACGAAAGCCACGAATTGATCTTAATTTGGGAATCCGGATCTATTTTTCGATTCCGCTGCGCATGCCTTAAAGGATTCCCAACAGTGGCATCAGATCCAAATTTGTTGGTTTCGTTGATTTATTTACTTGTTTTTCGTGTTTATGTGATATATCATGATTGAATTTGTAATTGTTGATTTTGAATCATTATTAATTGTGGATCAAAAAATATGTAGTTATTTTGGAATTTAAGGTTGGATTGAAAATTTCAAATAAATTATTAAATCTGAAATTGTTTTTGCAAATCGATTTTTGTTTGTAAATTTCTGGAATTCTGAATCTGGGCTTGAAATTTTGGAATCAGCAAATATCAAACTTGTGGAATCTCTTGAATCTGAATTTTGGGCTGAAAAATCTGGGAAATTGTCGTCGTTAGATTTTTGCAAAAACGAATCTGATTTTTCTAAAAACATTGGAGACGACTGGGTTGAAAATTGAATGGCTGAGCCGCCACCGCACGTCCGGCGAAGTCATAGCCAGTCGCACAGTTTCTGTGCAACGCCATGGTTCTCCGCTGGTGGTGGCCCTTTCAAGCGATGATGTGCACCATTGAGAAGGACGCATTAATCGCCGCTGTTTTTCGAATCTAGAAACAGGCTGCTGTTCGCTGCTGTTTTCGGATCTGGTTTCGCCATTCCAAGGTCTGCTGAAATTGTTCAATTTCAGCCATGGAAACGGAAGTTTTTGGACCTTGAAAATTGATAGCCGAAACCGGAGTCTGAGGCGTCGCCGTACGTCTCCGGTTTCGCCGTTTAAAAGTCCGCTGAAGTCGCCGAAGAAGATGGCTGTAACAGCCATGTTTCTCGGCTTCTTGCGCTAATCATCGGGTTTGAGCTACTCGTCATCCTCGTGATGCTCCGATGACGGATTTGGCCGGAGCGTGGATGAGATAAGGCGGCGATGATGTCTGCCGTCGCCAAACCGACGAAAGTCGTCGGAGTGGCGCCGGCGCGGCGTTGACGGCGGGCTGAAGTGAGGAAGAAGATGAGCTGTTAGGCTAGGGGCATTTGTTGTGTAGGGCTTGATTCAATGCACATGAGAGTTGTTCTTGCCCACTCGAATTAATTAAACAAAAGTCCAAAGTAATTTATTAAATTAATGGGGAGTTGGGTTTGGCCCACTCGAATTAATTAAATAAATGACCCATCCTATTTTTAATTAAGAAGTGTTGGGCTTACCCAGCACGAATTAATTAAATATTGGCCCAATACGAATTAATCCAATTAGGTATTGGGCTTGGACCCAATTGCAATTGAATTATTAATTGGGTAAGACCCAAACACAATTTTAACTAATTGGGTCAATCTTTTTCAAGTCTTCTTTGTAAATTAAATTAGATTTAATTATTGTCAAATTGAATTTAATATAAATTAAATTATATTTAATTTACATAAAATTAAATAAAAATTTAAATTATTAAATGAAATTAAATGGGATTTAGTTTTGTTGATATTTTGAATCTATTTAATTTACCTATCAAAACTAAATAAGATTTAATTTTGTAATTGATTAAGTGGGACTTAGTCAATGATTTGTAAACCCATAGAAATTAAGTAGGACTTAATTTCACATTGATTGAAATTGATTTAATCTTTCATTGAAATTAAGTAGAACTTAATTTCACCATGATTAAAGTTGATTTAATCATTCTCATTGAAAATAAGTGTGACTTGATATCACACTGATTGAAATTAATTTAATCTTTTCATAGAAATTGAGTGAGACTTAATTTCACTAAGATCAAAATTGATTTAATCATTTTCATGGAAATCACGTTAGACTCGTTTTCAAAATGATTGAAATCGATTTAATCTTTTTTGTGGAAATTAAGTAGGACTCAATTCCACTTAGATTAAAGTTGATTTAATCCTCCCATTGAAATTAAGTAAGAATTAATTTCAAGATAGATTTAATATCGCTTTGATTAAATTATCCTTAATTTTCTAATGGAAATTGAATTGGATTTAATTCCACGAGAAATAAATTGGATTTAATCATCATATCAGAATTAAATTAAATTTAGTTTTGTTATTAATAAAATTAGATTTAATTGATTATGATATAGATTTTTCGATCACATAAAATTAAATTGGATTTAATTTCATTTCGATTAAATAGAATTTAGTCTTAGTGACAAAATTAAATGGGATTTAGTCTTGTAATAATCAAATTTATTTTATGCTCTTATCGCATGTGTACTTTTATGTTTAAATGCTTGTTATATAAGATGCACATTTTATGGACTTAGGTTTTATGTTTTATTATGCACGCTTAAAATACATATGTTGATTAGTCCATTGGCTTGAGCCGATCTAAATAGTAGATGAAAATGTGTAATAGTAGAATTGTTAGGTTTTTCTACGCTTTCTATGCATGTTAGCATGTTAGGAGTTAATATACTTTGTGAGACCTTAATTAAATATTTAAGATTCTCCCAAATTAGATGATACTGAGTTAGTAAAGGATGTGGGACATCCTCTCCCTTCACTAAGCTTAATGAAATTAAAATTACAACCAATGTGTAATACTTCCCAGTTATGGGGGTTATACATTTGGAAATAATTTGAAATTTTATTAAGTGCATGGAATGCCTTAATCGAAGCATATTTCACCCCAGAAACCGATTAGGTTGCAAGGTGAAATTCAAATGTTAGATTAAAGAAGTTAGTAGGATGAACTCGGATAATTCAAGGGCTTAGAAATCGGTTAGGTTGCGGCTTTGTGAATTATGGGGAAAGGTATTGAATCATTTATTGGATGAATTAGTGTACGAAACCAGTTTAAATAATCAGTAAACCAGAAATCGGTTAGGTTACAACCCACTGAATTATTTGAAAAACTCAATACTCATTACGAAATCTATCTAACGAGATTTTCGAAAATTGTAGTGGGAGTGCAATATTTCAAAAAATGTAGTGGGAGCCAAGTAACATTAAAGTCCTAGTTTTACTTGTGTACAATATAAACGTCCTAATTGAATCTTGTTTATTTTCTGCGTTTATTTTATATCTCTCTTGGAAATTAACCGTTTAATATTATGCTTGAGAATTTTGTCTATACTTGCCCAACGAAATGCACAGACTTAGAAACTTGAGGAAGCTCCTCAGTTCAGAGTCATTGATTTGTATGCTTGAAGCAAGCATTACTCAAGTCTAAGAATGAGACGAGGAGTAGGGCTTAAATATGAGGCGCACTGGACATAGAACCATGTGTTTTGAAAACAACTGTTTTATGACAAGTTTTCTCAACTTTTTGTATTCTACATTCTAGAGCTAGTGCTCATGATTGAAGAATTAGAAAGAAATACAAAAGCTGGAAAAACAAGAGGTGGTCAATATTGGAACCAGATATGGTGTCAGGTGTATCCAAATATAATCCACCTCTGTTCTTTTAGAATTCTGAACATGTTTGGATAATTGATTAGTTTCACCAAATGGTACTAAGAACGTTACCATTTTCTGGCATGGTCAAGAAATGGTACTTCTTTAAGTTTGGTAATAACTTTCATGGCATTTATTTTGGAAATAAGTGTAGGAACAATACATCCTTACTAAAATTGTTAACACGATTTGAAAGTTCAGAATTAGTATACAGTAAATACATAAGCTAGAGAATGTATTATGCTAGAAATGAACTGGAAGAACTGTTTGTCACCTAAGATTAGGTCATGCCTTACGAGCATAAAATTCACTAGTTAGGAGAAACTTGGGGTACAAGCCCATTGGGATTGGATCCCTATCCAAACTTAAGAATCTTATCTCATAGACAAGATGACCAAATCTCCCTTCACAGGGAATATATTAAAGGGCCACTCAAGTTCTAAAGTTTGTGCGTATTGACATCTATGGTTGAATATATGGTATCATATTAAGACACTACAATTGGATTGTAATGTCAAGTATATAATTTCCTAAATTTGACTCGTTCCTTAAAGAACGTAACATAGTTTCACAGTTGACACTTCCAGCGAATCTACAAATGAATAGGGTAGTAGTATGCAAGAACGAGAAATCGTTGGACATGACTCATTCTATGCTAAGCTACATAGAATTACCCAATTCATAGTGAGTCTGGCACTACTCATAGGTTCATCTTGAATAGATGTCCCTTCAAATTCATTCCTAAGGCACCATATCAGATGTGGCACAAGTCGAAGCCTGATCTTAAACACGTGACGGTAGGGGAACTCCCAGCCTACATAGAAAAGATAAAGGTAAAGAGTTTGGAGGCTCGGTCCTTAAAAGGACGTTTTGTTAGTTATCCCAAAGATTCAGTGGGAGAACTCTTTTTACCTACATGATGATCAAGGGATCATTATCGCCTTAGAGTTCTGTTTGCTCGAAGATAAGATCGTTCGAGAAATTGGAGAAGGTGGAAAGATTATTCTAAAAGAATAAAACAAAACATCTTAGGACACTACTATTCAAGGAACCAAACTAAGCCCATTAAAACACAACCACCAATGATTGATATGGTAGAGTATCTCAGCCGCCTGAAAGAAGTGGTTGTCTACTACAAAGAAAGCATAAGATGTATGATGTAGCAAACGAGAACCAAGGATACAATCCCTTTACCATGACAAATCGATGGTGGATATGGACTCTACGAGTAGGTGTGGAGATTATGAAAGTAAAGATGGATTAGATGTCTTTGAATGAATCCGAGACTCTAGTAGATCGCCCCAAGAGTTTTGTACTAATACCAGGCGAATACATCTACAAGACAAAGATTGATTCAAATGGAAAGGCCTGGCTGATGGCGAAAGGGTATAGCCAAAAGAAGGGCATCGACTATGAGGAAGCCCCTTTGCCACAACTACAATCAAATCCACTAGAATCTTACTTTCCATAACAACACACCAATATTATAAAAATCTGGCACGTGGATGTGAAAACTCGTTCATAAATAGATTTCTCTAGAAGGGCATCCATTTCGAACAGCCCAAGGGTTTCACATTTGAAGTCGATTCTCATAAGGTCTACATGCTGTATAAATCCATTTATGGATTTAAGCGGACCTCTCGTAGTTAGAATCTTCACATTGATGACATAATTTGGAATTATGATATCATCAAAAAGAAGAGAGAACATCTGTGTGCAATAAGGTCAGTGGAAGCGAGATATCATTTCTGGTGCTATATGTAGAGAGTGCTCTACTTATGATAAATGACGTGGGCTCATTGACTATGTCAAGACATAAACATCAAGCATATTCTCCATGAAAGACTTGGGAAAAATAGTCTTTATTCTTTTAATTAGCATCTATAAAAATAGAGTGAATAGGATAATGGACCCCTCCCAAGTCCTTTTCTTAGAATAAATCCTAAAGCAATTTAGGAAGAAGATCTGAGAAAGGGCTCTTGCCTAGAGAGGAAGAGCAATGGGTAGACATAAAATATATCATGAAGTACTTGAGAAGAACTTAGGCTATATTCTTCGTCTATGCCCATGCAGAACTGATAGTGGAAGTTTTATACTTACTCGACTTTGAGTCTGACAAAGAAGATTAAAATTCCACTTTGGGTTAGTATTCACCCTCAATTGTGGAGTAGTAACTTGGAAAGGTTCTAAGTAAAATACTCCACTACTGAGAATGAATATGAAATTTCCTTGAAGCCTTGGAGGTTGTCGAAGGAAACTGTTTGGATCTAAAGTTCGTGGTAGAACTTCTATTGGTCCCTAACACAGAGCTTGAATTGTCACTTTACTATGATGAAATGAAGCTGATGCGTAGGAAAGGAACCGAGGTCTCACAAATCCAGACAAATGATGAGAGATACAACATCTCTTGAGAGATCGTTGGAAAAGGAGATGTAGCCTTGTAGAAAATAAGCTCAACAGATAACGACTGACCACTCACTGGGCCGTTATCACAGGCGGTGCTAGAGCGACATCTTTTAGAATATGGGTTTTTAACACCTTATCGATTGGCATTGAGTGCAAGTGGGAGATTGTTAGGAATGTGCCCTCGATGCCAACAAGGAGTTAGAATATAAGGGACGAGTTTATATTGTGCAACCTCTAAATTAATCTGAAGGCAATAGTATGTTGTTCATATAATTCTTGATGGCATCTATAAAGTTTTAATGAACAACTAGTCCATGTGTATCAAGGCAAACCTTCGCACTCGTTATAGTAGTTAAGGAGATGGACACTGGAAGGGTTTGATACTTGATCATTTAAATGGTTCGCAAGTCGAAGAAACTCAATTGGGCATTGAGATTTGTATGAACTTGCATGACACATACTCTGACAAAGGAGTGCCAGTCGAACACTATGGGATAGTGGGAGTTTGTGTCATAGATACATTGATGGGATAAGTGTATCCGAACACGGCTCGTAGTAATCCGATCACATGGGTTTTTACTCAGTGACTGTCAATGATTGGAATACTGACTATGAAGGTATGCGTGAGCCTTAGACCTGAAGAGTTACGGTCACAGTGTGCTTGTGACGTTGGATTTTGTCACTAGAGTAGTTAGGCCCAATTCACCTGTTAAAAGGTGGGGCCGACCTCGAAATGTGTTCTAATGGGCAAGTAGCACGTGAGGTGATTCCCAAGAGGTAATTCAATGTCTCGAAAGTAAACGAAAAGTATCCTATGCGATCATAGGTAAATGAGATTGAAAGTCTCTAGCCAGAGCTGATGAACTAACTCGTGTTTAGTAATCTCATATTACTATGATTCTTAAGCATAACATCGAGTCCTGTGAGTTTGACATATTCCATGACTCTCACTCGATCGGGATACGTCAGTGAAGCGCTTATACTCATACGGTATTCATAATCTAGAGGTTCATAATAACATTGTCATTCCGTACTCGGTTGGCCTATGATGTGGGGCCACGATGCTGGCTAGGTGCCACCCACATCCATTGGTATCCTCCCATTGCCAATTGAGACGAACCTAGAGAGTCACGCTATAAAGGAATAGACGGGGAAATCAAGTCTTGTATTTGGAGGGTGTTTTGGTAATTTGTCCCTAGGTAGGACGAATTAATTAATTGGACAAATTAGTTTAATAGGTTCTTTAATTGGATTAAACAATAGTAAATTAAATTAATTAGTTTGTATATTTAATTGACTAGGTTAATTAAACATTTAAACTAGAATAATAATTAATTAATGTTGATTTAATCAATAAATATTTAATTGGATTAAATATTAATTGATTAAATTAATTGAACTAAGTTGACTGGGTCAACATAGCTCAATTATTCTCCAATAGCCCATATGGGCGAGTACTGATGGGCCTTGTCAGAGGATTTATTTAATCCTCCAACACAAGCCAGAGAAAATAATTTTCAATTTAGTTAAAAAACATAACGTGAAATCCTCCACCAAAATACATTAGAGAAGAAAACCTTTTTCTCTTCCTAGTCCACTCGATCTCACTAGCCGCCATGGAGATTGGAGATGGAGATTTCCCAGAGTCCGTTCCCGCGTGATGATCTAGAGATGGTACAATTGAACCGTTGGAGAAAATGAAAGATTCACGAGGATTAAAGATTGAATACACGAAAAGGTAAGACTTTGTTTGTTTCTATTTTCAATTTTATTTTGGCCAAAAAACATTTGGTTTATCTTTTTTGACTAAATTGATTTTTTTGGCCAAATATCCTAATAACATGTAGCCTACAAAATTTGACTTTTACTGCTATGCCTACCCACTCCTACCCCTTTCACATATTATATAATATATATATTAATTTTATTGATATAAAATATTACTTAATAAGATGATGTAGTGTGATGTTGGAATGCTTCTTTTGAGACAATTTTTTTTAGTTCTTGTTAGAGGGCCTCTTCTCCATTACGTGCCTCAGCCCCCATAATTTTGATAGAGGTTGACTTTGGGTTTGGAAACATTTTTAAATGGGGAATTGGGGAGTGTTCGATTTGGTTTATTAATGAAATTAATAAAATTGATTTGGTCAAGAAATTGGAATTTGTGTAAAAGATGGCTTTGGAGATGGAAAGAGGCAGTCATGATCATGAGTTAATGTTGAGAGGGTGACAGAGAAGAGTTAAAAGTGAGAAACTTTTGAGATATAATATTTATGGGTATAGTTATAAAAGTTTGATTGTGTATATAAGTACACACACATACATACATACATATATATATACATATACACACGATTATATGCATATAATAAAAGTACCTGGTGGTCCCAAGTGACATACAAAAGGGTCTAGAAGGGGGGGAGGGGGTTGGATAGACCCTGAAGTCTTTTTCGACTTCAAAAAATTTCGTATCACTTTTAAAGATTAGAATGCTTAGGAAGCTGAGCGCTGGGGTAAGGCGCTTCAGTAAAGATAACTTAGACTTAGTGATTTTAGCAATTTACCAAAGTAGGGTAAAACTTCAATCGCTCAATTAGGGTTAGCAAAGCGGAAATGATTTTTAGAGCTTTAGCGTTCGTTTTGGTTAAATAGTCGCTTAGAAGATTAGCTTGTCTTTTTCAGAATAAAAGATATTATATAAAATAAGACAATAATGAAAGTAAATGACACAAGAAATTGTAAGGTTCATTGGGTAATGTAATTCCGGCTACGTCCTTCTTCTCCTTTTTCACTTGGAGGGAATTTACTAAGTTGATTATCAAAGAATCACACAGAATCTTTACAAGATAGTAAAGAGGTGAAAATGATCTTGAGCTCCTTGATCACACAGATTTCAGCACCAATGAAGATCTTCTTCTACAAGCTTCTCTCACTCAGAAATACTGCCTATAAGGGGTTTCAACAACTTTCTCACTCAGATGAAAGGTTGAGGGTTTTATCACTAGGGTTTGTTTGTTTTTGGAAAGATAAAACAACTTGGAATATCTCAGTAAGAATTTAGGTTTCTTCTTTGGAAGATGTTTGAGATATTTGTGAGTATATGGAATGTATGTGAAAAGCTTGGAAGATTTTTGGCTATGGAGTTTCTAAGCTTTTACTTGTAAAAAGAATTTTAGCAAAGTTTTTCTTGTGCATGTACGTATGTATCTATGTTTAGGGTTTGCTGGAGGTAAGGTGTTTATAGGAAATTCTTGGGATCTGTCCGTTGGACACATGTAGGAGCATGTCTTTCACGCGGCGCGTGATTCTACCTTTTCTCTGACATTCCTGAAATTCTGCTGGTTCTGATTAGATGGGAGCAGCTATAAATTCTGAAATTCTGATAGTCTAGTAAAAAAGGTGGCTTGTCCACAAGTGATAATAGCTTATCACATTTAATGCTCTTATCAGCCATGTAGTGCATTTCAATTTATTTCCCGTTGGAAATAAATGTTCGTTGAATGATTGCATTTAAGTCCTTCATGACTTGAGGATTTATTTTAGGTGAATCTGATATTGATCGCTGGAGTGCTTTGAGCGCTTGATCCATAAATCCTGAAATAGTCTTTTAGCGTTTGATAGACGCTAAAAACAAATCTTCATCTTTATTTGACTTCAGACGCTAATCTTCAACTTCTTCTCTAATAGACTCACCTAGAATTCTATTAGTGATTCGGTATCTAATACTTAGTCTAAAAATCTACAAAGATAAAAAATACAAGCCTAATTAAAATTACAAACTTTCAAACGCTTATACAATTGATCTATGAAAACATAAACTTACATTATATTTGGGGTCTAACATAAAGTCCTATCTTGTCATCATCAAAACATCTAACATGAAATTCCTAACAATTTTCCCCTTTTTGATGATGTCAAGACCTTTATAGATTAAGAGTTCAAAGAAAAGTCCAAAAATAATTATAAGTTAGCATTTGGAAAGTTAGTAAAGTTAGCTAATGTTAGATTAGCCTCAACAAGATGTTTCAGCGATAAATCATTCATTCATTCATATAGAAGAGTTAAGCATACATGATTTACACTGAAGATAGAAAAATTTAAAGCGACAAACAGAAATATATAAAACAACATAAGCATTCATCTTTTCTGTTGCTTCCTATTTGCTTCTTCTTCCTGATAGATTTCAGTTGCTAGATCCAGTAGAAGTCTATCAACATCTATCATAGTTGTGTGCTGGATTTCATTGTAGTCGTGTCTTCTCTGTCTAGCGCTTTCTTCCAACTCCATCAACCTTTCCATCCAATCCCTCAGAGGGATTCCAAGTTCTCGGATCAAGTCATGATAAATATCTTGTCTTCTATCCTTGGTGGTTTTTCAGTTGATAAGTCTTCTAAGCGGTCCGGCATATAGATGAAAACCCATACTCTCTAAGAACTCAACGTCCAAGTCTAGGAATAAGTGCCTGCCTCGATAATATGTAGGCTTTCTCTTCTTAGTAAGCATTTTTTTATGCTCACTATGTCCTCAAACATAGATCGCCAGTGCTTGTTGTCTGTCTTAGAGATAGCCTTGGATTGGGGCTTTTCTTTAAGATCTTCCCCTTTATTGGCATCATCAAGGGAGGTCTTTAAGTCCGCGATGTCCCACCGGAGAAGCTTAACTTCATCTATCAAGAGAGCAATTTGCTCAGTGATACTCTAAGAGATTAAGTTGGAAGAATTGTGACGCTCAGTATCGACTGAAACATTCTGGGTAAGCGTCCGATTGAATTTTTCAAAAAGAGAAGTGATCAGCGATGATATGCTATCCATAATTGCCATGGTGCTTTTGGTAACAGCGTTTGAAATATCACGGCTTCGAGTGTCAGACATTATTTGGATTTGCCTGTCAGTTGTGTCAAAAATCTTTGAGCAAGAACCATCAATGTTGCTGAGTGAGTTCCATACTGCTTGTCTGAAATCTCGAGCGTCTGGATCACTGTCCGAATCCGAATCTGAAGAAGAACGCTCAGGGGACGGAATGAGTCCGTATGAGCTAGATACAGTAGCCTTGTCTTTGGTTTTATCGCGAATAAAGGGCTCTTCAGGCTCTGCGGCTATTACAGCATGAACTTCTTCTATCACTAATTTAAACGTCTGAGTTGCGGAATCAATTTGAACAATTTGTTCAACAAGGGGAACCTCGACTGCTGGAGCGCTGGGTGCAACATTTTTCATATCAGCGTCTGTGATTTGAACGACTTCCATAGCAGGAGTTTGTTCCTTTTCCATTGCAACAACTTCGACGTGAGGAGCTGGATTTTCAACAGCGATAACCCAGAGTGGGGCCAATTGCTTCCATGATATGCCTTGGACTAATCAGGTTGGTCTAAAGGATAAAGAATATAGAGTCTTCGCGCTCTTCATTGCTTAGTGCAAGTTGCACTCCTTCCGGCAGATCAACTCCTGAAGTGTAAGAGTTATAGTAGTCCAAAATAAATGGCATCAGCACTCTGGCAGCTTTTTGATCCACTGGCCGAAAAAGCGATATCATCTTGGCCACTTGTATGTTCTGTTCTCAAAATAGGACGAGAAGCAGGTTGTATCCTCTAAAGTCACTAAGACCAGGACCGAAATGCGGAGTGATTGAAATATCCAGTGACTGGGCATTTTCAATTATCGCTCGACGCTCATGGTAAAATTCAGTAAGGTCGACATGGTCATTGTCAAGGCTGAGAGGAACTTCACTTTGCCCTGGTAGAATTGGTTGCTTACTAGAGGAAGCATCTTCATTGAGGTTAGGAAGGATGCACTGAACAAAGTTCTGAGTTGAATGAAAAATGTAGCTTCCTCCGTGAGCAATTAAGCTAAGATGCTGGCAAATATAGCGTTCTACTGATTGTCTGTAATAAGGTAAAGCGCTAATATTGCTTACCAGATTCTGGCGCTGTTGGAGAAGAAACACGGAAAAACCTCTTCGTCTCTAATCGACTAAAAAATGAAACAAGAATGGATACTTCACAAGTTCTTCCAGTGTGTAAAAGTGTAACACAAACTCTTCGGCCCATCTTGCGGTATCCATCATCCATCGCTTGCCTTTGTTCTTTTCTTGCAGCAAGAAACTTTTCAAAGAGTTCAAATTCTTCATCATAATCCTCAGCCCATACTCTTGCCAGATACTCGCAGGCTTCAGCTTCTGTCCAAGAGTTAATAGGATTGGGATGCTCAGCAACAACTGGTCCTTTTCCTTTCCATAATCTGAGAGGTTTAAGGGATAGAGCGTTCTGAGGAGAATGAACAACTTTGTGGTCAATGGAGTACTCGATTCTGTTGAGAGTTTCTTCGTCTGGATTCTTTGACCAATCACCAATATGGGGATTCTTAATGACGATCTTATTCTGGCGCAATGGATAAAAGGGCTCTTCGGAATGGCCAGTAAAGTTGAAACGCTTCTCGTCAAATTCTGTCATGTTGTACGCTGGTCGCCGAATATACTCAAGGTGAGATTGAAGACGCTCAAGATTGTAGAGACCCAGGTCAACAAATCGCTCGAAGAATTCAAACTTAGCAGAATTAGAGACATCAGTCCTATGGAGAGTGTTTTGAAAGTTGATCTCCATATCAACTAAGGTCTTGGTGTCATGCTCTCTAGCAGCATAGTAGAACTCAACTTCTGCATTGTATTCGTGAGGAAAGAAGTCTATGACACGGGGAGGAGATCCGGTTGGAGTGGGAACGAAAGCAATAGATTCTGTTGGGATAGGGGCCACTTCTATCGACCGCTTAGCATACTCAGTCGCTTCACTGACTGGAGAAGTTTCAACATCAGGAAGGACTTGGGCTATTTCTTTAGTGATATCCACAACTGCTTCCATGTCTATATCCAATTCAACAGGAATCTCGGAAGGTGGAGCTTCATCAGCGTCTGGTGCTTTTTGAGCTGATACAAGTAAGCATTTGAGAAAAGCAAGCAAAATTTCTACTAAGTAGAAATTACAAAGAAAAGACTACAACGCTTACTCTGAGGACTATCATCGACTGACACAGTCGCTTGATCTGTTTCAACATTTGGTACAGTTTCCTCAGGCTCCTGGACAACTTCTTCTGGATCTAAATCGAGAAAATAAGTGATTGGATCAGCACAGATGGGAATATGCAATTTCTCAAAAGTGTTAAGAACAGTCTGAATATTTGCTTCACACTCGGTTGAAAGGATTTTATCCTAGCATTAGAGACTTAGAAACTAACGAGGAAAGGATAAATTACATTACTTTTCACAAGTACTTACCCCGAACATGAGAAATCCTCTCAGATGGAGTATAGGCTTTAAGTTCAGAGCTAATTTCAGGAACAGCGTCAGACGGAGGTGGAGGAACACTCGCTGGTTCTTCAAGCGCTGGCTCTGCTGGAGCGTTTGTTGATGCAGCTGGAGTGGATGAAGGAGTACTCCTTCGGATAGCGATACTTCTTCTACCTCTTCTTCCTCTTCTGGAGAGATGATGAAGACAGGGGTGGGAGAGGGTGAATTGGGAGAGGGAGAAGGAGAAGGAGAAAGAGACTTCTGTTTCTTTTTGGGCTCCTGTTTCTGCTTCTGCTTCTTTGCTGGCTTTGATGGCTCAGCAACTTTTAAGGTGATTTTTCTTTTAGTTCGCTTGACCACCACAGCTTCTTCTAAGGAAGATGATGAAGATGATGTCGCTTGCTCTTCATCATCATTGCGAACAACTCTTTCGGTAAGAAGTCGCTCACGCTCTTCTTTGGGAACCGTTGCACCACCACGTCTCCTTGGCTTTAGAAGCTCGCTGATCATTTTCTTTCCATAGAACTTTAGCACTGGGACCTTCTTTCCAGCGGTGTTGGTGTAACCGCTAGCTCTAAGAATACGACTGAAAATAATCCCGTAAGGATTGGGATTAACCGACTTGGCCATCGCTGCCTTAAAGCGATTAAAAACGTAAAGCGACCAATTTATCTTCAATTTGGTCAGAATGGCCACCATCATCTTGTACTGAATATTTGAAACTTTATCAAAGCTTTCCTTTCTGCATTCGATCATCTTTGCGCATATGTCCGCAAGAATGACATATTCACCCTTCATGTCATTTTTCTTGAAGTTGGGTTCGTAGGCAACCTCAACTTCATCCTTCTTGATCAACGCCCAGACCTTCGTAGCATCACCAAGAGTGACATTTTTGACTTCGCCACCATCGTTTGGAAAAACCAGTAAAGATGAAATAAGAGAAGGAGTGAGGACAAAGGTCTTACGAGCAAAGGGAAAGACGCAGGAAATGGAGTTTCCATCGTCTAAGATTTTTGCATTTTTGAAAAAGAAAAGGGTTTCTTCCTCATAGATGTTAAAAACAGCAGTTATCATATCATGTAAACCAGATTCCTGGACGAGTGGAAGAACAGTCCTTAAAGGGAAGTTCTGGTTATCAAAAATATAGTCCCAGTTAACAAGAAAACTGGCGTTAACAGTGACTGGTTTCTTAGTTTTGGAGGATTTTTCGGCAGTAGATTTGGAAGTTTTGGGTGCCATTGATGAATTGGAAAAGCTTCAGTTGAGGAGAGGAGAATATTTTTTGCCTTAGAGAGAAAGAACTTTTACAGTAGAGGAATTTTGGAATTGATAAAGTTTTACTGTAAAGGTTGTGAAGGGTTTAAATAGGAAGCAAAAATAACTCCTCAACTAGTAGATGAATGACACATGTACAGAAGTTAATTTTGAAAATAATAAAACTTAAATCTGAGCCGTTTACACATAAATACGGATGTCAAAAAGTGCGGTAAAATAGGGTAACAATTGTGAAATATAAAAGTTTGAAATTCGCAGTTACTTTTTCAAAACGTTTGAGTAGTTTTTGAAATTTTCAGCATGAGAAACACGCGCCTGATAGTACATTGACACGTACTCAAACATGTGCAGTTGCTGAAGCGCCTAGTTTTTAGATAGGAATCATTAACCGTCAGTTTGATGTGATAAGCACTTGTGGGCAGTTGTCAAATCTAATCTTTTGGACTTATCCACACGCTACTTTTTAGCGATGAAAACTATGCATGTTTTTCAGAGAAGGATACTTAGCGTTTAAGTGGGAATCTTTTAACGCTGAAGTCTTTTTAATAAAAATTCAATTTCTCAAAGTTAAAGATAAAATCAATCGCTTGGAAAGACATTTTCATTTATTAGAGATTGATTTTGTCATGCATAGTAGATAAGTGCTAGTGATCAATGCATAAATTTTCAAAGTTATTTTCGATCACAGTCGCTTATGAATTGAGGCAAGTATAATTTTAAGGTTCTCCCTAAAATTGATGACTTATTTCAATTTGAAAAACGATTTAGACATAAACATAAAGTGGGTTCCCCCTAAATTATATGCCTATAAAATATGATGCTTTATGATTTAAGCGTTTAAATCAATCATACCTAATTCACTTCTCAAAGTGAGAAAGCGTTGTTCGTTGAGCACTTTGGTGAAGATATCTGCCAATTGTTTGTCAGTTCCAATGAAGTGCATGGAGATATCTTTCTTCTGAACATGGTCACGCAAGAAATGGTATCGAATGTCAGTGTGTTTAGTTCTGGAATGAAGGATAGGATTTTGGGTCATAGCTAAAGTGCTTTGATTATCACAATGGATTGGGGTAGGACCTAGGATTGTTCCATAATCTCTAAGTTGTTGCCTTATCCAAAGGATTTGTGCACAACAGCTCCCAGCGGCTACGTACTCTGCTTCAGCAGTAGAAGTCGCTATAGATTGTTGTTTCTTACTATGCCACGAAATTAGTCTATCATCTAGAAATTTACATGTACCACTAGTACTCTTTCTATCTATTTTGCATCCTGCAAAATCTGCGTCTGAATAACCAATTAGTTTAAAAAGAGAGTCCCTTGGATACCATAAGCCCACATTCTGTGTGCCTTTTAGATATTTAAGGATTCTCTTGGCAGCATTTAAGTGTGATTCTCTAGGATCAACTTGAAAATGTGCACACATGCATACCGAAAACATAATATCAGGTCTACTAGTGGTAAGATAAAGAAGTGATCTAATGATACCTCTATAGTTAGTGGTATCAATTTTCTTCCCACTTTCATCTTTATCTAACTTAAGCGTTTGACTCATTGGAATTTTTGACAATGATGCATTTTCCACACCAAATTTCTTAATCATATCTCTTGTATATTTAGCTTGGTTTATAAATATGCCATTTGGGAGTTGTTTAACTTGTAATCCTGAGAAGAAAGTTAATTCAGCCATCATGCTCATTTCAAATTAATCTTGCATCATTTTCAAAAATTTCTCACACAATCGCTTGTTAGTAGAACCAAATATTATATCATCAACATAGATTTGGACTAAGAGAATATCTTCATTCTTGGTAATTTTAAATAACGTTGTATCAACGCTGCCTTTTGAAAAGCTTTTACCTATAAGGAAGATAGAGACAGTGTTATACCATGCTCTTGGTGCTTGTTTAAGGCCATAGAGTGCCTTATCCAATTTGTAAACCATATTTTTGTCATGGTTGTTGATGAATCCTAGTGGTTGCTCCACATAAACTTCTTCTTGGTACCATTCAGGAATGTACTCTTCATGTCCATTTGGTATACTGCGAACTTGTTGAATGCGGCAAATGCTAGGAACATCCTGGTCACTTCAAGACGGGCTACTGGGGCATACGTCTCATCAAAATCAATACCCTCTTCTTGACAATAACCCTGAGCGACTAATCTGGCTTTGTTTCTTATTACAATGCCATCTTCATCCATCTTGTTCCTAAAAACCTATCTAGTTCCAATAACTCCTTGGTGAGTTGGTCTTAGTACTAGCGTCCAAACCTTGCTTCTCTCAAATTGGTTAAGCTCCTCTTGCATCGCTTCTACCCAACTTGAATAACTGAGCGCTTCATCCACTTTCTTTGGTTCCATTTGAGATAGGAAGCTTGCGAACATGGCCTCATTGATTGTTACGGACCTAGTTCTAACAGGTGCTTCAATATCTCCAATTATTAACTTTGGTGGATGGTCTCTAAACCAGTTACGGTCTGGTTGGAATGGGTTGAGAGACTCTTGATTTCCAATCGCTTGACCCTCATTAGTCTCTGGCGCAGTCGCTGCATCATTCACAGTTCTAATTTGCTATTGATGATCATTTTCTTCATGATCATCAGTGATTCTGACTATATCCTCATTAGTAACCTCACGAGAAACCTTAGGAATAGGCACAAAGATCTCATCATCCTCCTCATCATCACTATCATCACCAAGATTGATTTGTGACGCTTGTTGGGCAAGATCTTCAATTCCTACATCATCAAGATTAACCTTACTCAGTTCTTGGTTAGCATCATCAAACACAACATGAATGGATTCTTCAACCTTCGATTTGATCTTATTTAGGATGCGAAAACTCTTTCCGTTCTTGGCATAGCCAAGAAAGATTCCCTCATCCGCTATAGGATCGAACGTCTTTAGGCTTTGGGATCCATTGTTATGAATGAAACATTTTGAACCAAATACATGAAAATATGAAACGTTAGGCATACGTCCCTTTCACAACTCATATGGAGTCTTTTCATGTTGCTTGTTGATCATGCACCGGTTATGAGTGTAGCAAGCGGTATTGATAGCTTCGGCCCAAAACCTTTGAGGCAGCTTGGACTCTGCAAGCATTGTCCTAGCCGCTTCTTTAAGTGTTCTGTTCCGTCGCTCAGCTATTCCATTCTATTGAGGTGTTCTAGGAGCAGAATACTCATGAAGTATTCCAAAATCTATGCAAAACTTCTCAACAAATTGATTAATAAATTCAGTTCCTCTATCGCTTTTAATTCTCGTCACCTTTAAATCTTTTGAAGTTTGCAATTGTCGGATTAGCACTGTGAGCTTGACACTAGTTTCATCTTTGATCGCTAGGAATTCTACCCATGTATAGCGAGAGAAATCATCAACTATTACTAGCGAGTACTTTTTACCACTAACACTCATGATTTGAATAGGTCCAAACAAATCTAGATGCAATAGTTCAAGAATTCTAGAAGTAGATAGGCATGGTTTCTTCTTAAAAGATGATTTAACTTGTTTACCCATTTGACATGCATCACATAAGCAATTTTTCTGAAAGGAACCCTTAGGTAATCCCTCTACTAGATTTAGCGATATTAACTTAGAGATTGCCTTAAAGTTGAGGTGATTCATTTTTCTATGTCATAACCAACCCAATGCATTTTGATTTTTAGCAACAAAGCATGTGGGGTTGTTATCAATTGTAGAGTCCCAATCTACTAAATACACATTGTTTGTTCTTTTTCCTCTTAATTTAGTAGACTTAGACTTAGCGTCGTTAACATAGCAGTAGTCATTTGAATTTTTTTACTTCAAAGCCTTTATCACAAAATTGACTAATACTCAAAAAATTATGCTTAAGACCCTCAACATAATATACATCACTAATCATGATGTTCCCCCTATGCATAATACTTATACCTTTGGTTTTACCTTTAGATTTATCACCGAATATAACTTGAGGACCGTTGGTAGCTTGATAGTTGACTAGAAGATCTTTGGAACCCATCATGTGTCTTGACGATCCACTATCAAAGTACGAAACTGAGGTATCGGTGTTGGCTCTAAGTATCTGCATTTAAAGGACAGTTCTAATTCTTCCTATGTACCCATGTTGTCTTGGGTCCTTCGATGTTAGTAACTTTAGTTTGAATTAAAACTTTAGGAACCCATATTTACCTAGTCTTCATTGTAGGAATACTGGCCTTCTTGGGTTTCACATTGTGTTGTGTGTGCTTTTTGGGTGTATAATAATATCCTTGATTATAATAATAATCATAATCATAGTCATAATCATAATCATCATAGTATCGATAATATGATCTTGACTGCCTTGGATATTGATGTTGGTATTTCCTTGGCGCTGGCTTGGGTTGCACTTTTGGTGCTTGACGTTTAGCGCTTGATTCACACTGGTCAATTTTATCCTTAGCCTTTTGAGTGTTTGGACGAACCCATCTTTGTGGATCATTTGCTTTCGCCTTCCCTTTACCTGAGTTAGCTTTGGCTTTCTCATTTGGCCTCGTACCATTGTCACTAGGTTCATTTAGCGTTTGACTTTATGAACCTTTCTCAACAAAGAAAACACCCTTTCCTTTGTTGTTCGCCGTAACAATAGATTTATTTGGTTGTTTACCGAATTTATTGCATCCTAAACCGGTCCTTTCACTAAACATTCTTGTTACCTCAGTCACATTATCCAACTTTCTTGAAGCTTTTGATAATGATGAGATGAACTGCTCTGATTTGGCAAGTCTAGCGATCAGATTAGCTTCTCTCTTGACTATTACATCTAGATCGCTTTTCAATTGAGTAATCTCACTCTCAAGCGATTAGTTCTTCTCAATGCATTGTTGCTGAACTTGCAACTCTGCTTTGAGCGTTACTTTATCACTTGTGACCGATGAAATAATATTAAAGTGATTCTGATATATTTTGGCGGCATCTTGACAATCTTTATAATATTCATTGACTTTGTCAAGTAATTCATCATAAGAAAGAGGATGAGATAATTCAGTGGTTACCTTGGGTAGCGAAACGTCAGACGCTTCATCATCTCTTGCCATGGGACAAATCAATGCTGAGTTGCTTGTTGGCTCATCATCACTGCTTTAATCTGATGATTCCAAATCCTCTTTAGGTGGGGAGAATGGTTCAGATTTTGCTAGCAAACGTTGTTAACGAAGGTTGCTCCTGAATTGGTTTCTATCCGCATAGTCTTGCCTTGTGGGCTTAGACACATTTGGATTAGGGCAATTTACCTGGTAGTGCCCTGGTTTCATGCAATAAGACAAATTAGTTTTTATTTTCTGTTCAGTGGTTAATCGCTTTGAAACAACTGGCACTGAGAGATTTTGAGTAGGAGTTGTAGGCATTTGATAAGGAACTGGAGCTAATGGCTGAGGTGCAGAATACTGGCGCTTGATACTGAGGCACTGGTGCTGGGGGAGGAGTTTGAAATGAAGCTTGTCCAATAGGATTCCTCTTTTCCTATCTTAGAAATTTCTTGAATTTCTTGACCAATAAAGCTATCTCTTTTTCCTCGTTTGATTATGTCACTTTCACCTCACTAATCGCTTTACCCTTACTTTTGGTGGTAGCGATTAATGCTCCTGATTCAGTTGCTGAAGTCTATGTGTCGCTGACTTCACCTAATTCAAACTCAAATGCCTTTAATTCTGAAAACACATGTTCGGGATTAAGAGTCTCCAAGATCTGTGATTCTCTCATAGCAACAGTCTTAATCAAATACTTGCTTGGAAAACTTCTAAAAATCTTATTGACCATTTCCTTGTTGGTCAACTCTTTGTCTAATGACGCTAACTCTGTAATGAACAAAGTAAACCTTGCGTCCAATTGTTCTAGCGTCTCATTGGTCTGCATCTTAAAATGCTCAAATCTTTGCATGGCTATGGAGAGCTTGTTCTCCTTTATTTGTGCTGAACCTTCACATACTATAGCCAGCTTATCCCATATTTCTTTGGAAGTCTTACATTGCTTGATCTTGTTGAACAATGCATCATTGTCTCCTAACGCTGAGTAAAGTGCATTTCGTCCAACATTATCTAGATTCACTCTTTTTCGATCATTTGGTGTCCATTCTAACTTGGGTTTCTCGACATATCCATCTGGAGTTGCTTCATCAGCTCCAGGTGCCCAAGTTATCACTTTCATGATCTTAATGGGGCCATCTGAAATTACATCACACAATTCATTATCGCAAGAACATAAATACGCGAATGCTCTAAGTTTCCAAGATTCATAGTTTGATTCTACCAACTTAGGCATTTTGTTAAAAGCCATAATGAGATGTTTAAGAGAAAATTTTAAAGCGACTAAGTTTAGAAGAATGGATCAAAATAAGCAGTTACGCTCGGAAATGCTTAGGTTTCTACTTCAACCGCTTTGATACCACTTGGTGGTCCCAAGTGGCATACGAAAGGGTCTAGAAGGGGGTGGGTTGAATAGATCCTGAAGTCTTTTTCGACTTCAAAAAATTTCGTAGCACTTTTAAAGATTAGAACGCTTAGGAAGCTGAGCGCTTGGGTCAAACGCTTCAGTAAAGATAACTTAGACTTAGTGATTTTAGCAATTTACCAAAGTAGGGTAAAGCTTCAATCGCTTAATCAGGGTTAGCACAACAGAAATGATTTTTAGAACTTTAGCTTCGTTTTGGTTAAATAGTTGCTTAGAAGATTAACTTGTCTTTTTCAGAATAAATGATATAATATAAAACAAGACAATAATGATAGTAAATAACACAAGAAATTGTAAGGTTCATTGGGTGATGTAATCCCAGCTACGTCTCTTTTTTCACTTGGAGGGAATTTACTAAGTTGATTATCAAAGAATCACACAGAATCTTCTACAAGATAGTAAAGAGGTGAAAATGATCACGGGCTCCTTGATCACACAGATTTCAGCACCAATGAAGATCTTCTTCTACAAGCTTCTCTCACTCAGAAATACTGCTTGTAAGGGGTTTCAACAACTTTCTCACTCACATGAAAGGTTGAAGGTTTTATCACAAGGGTTTGTTTGTTTTTGGAAAGATCAAACAACCTGGAATATCTCAGTAAGAATTTAGGTTTCTTCTTTGGAAGATGTTTGAGATATTTGTGATTGTATGGAATGTATGTGAAAAGCTTGAAAGATTTTTGGCTATGGGGTTTCTAAGCTTTATCTTGTAAAGAGAATTTCTGCAAAGTTTTTCTTGTGCATGTACGTATGTATCTATGTTTTGGGTTTGCCGGAGGTAAGGTATTTATAGGCAATTCTTGGGATCTGTCTGTTGGACACATGTAGGAGCGTGCCTTTCACGCGGCTCGTGATTCTACCTTTTCTCTGACATTCCTGAAATCCTGCTGGTTCCGATTGGACGGGAATAGCTATAAACTCTGAAATTCTGACAGTCTTGTCAAAAAGGTGGCTTGTCCACAAGTCATAATAGCTTATCACATTTAATGCTCTTATCAGGCATTTAATGCATTTGAATTTATTTCCCGTTGGAAATAAATGTTTGTTGAATGATTGCATTTAAGTCCTTCATGACTTGAGGATTTATTTCAGGTGAATCTGATATTGATCGCTGGAGTGCTTTGAGCGCTTGATCCATAAATCTTAAAATAGTCTTTTAGCGTTTGACAGACGCTAAAAACAAATCTTCATCTTTATTTGACTTCAGATGCTGATCTTCAACTTCTTCTCTAATAGACTCACCTAGAATTCTATTAGTGATTCGGTATCTAATACTTAGTCTAAAAATCTATAAAGATAAAAAATACAAGCCTAATTAAAATTACAAACTTTCAAACGCTTATACAATTGATCTATGAAAACATAAACTTACATTATATTTTGGGTCTAACATAAAGTCCTATCTTGTCATCATCAAAACATCTAACATGAAATTCCTAATAGTACCTTTATAAATCAATTGAAAAATTTAATACACATAAATATATATAATTATACAAATAGTAAAATATACTCATATATATATATATATATTTAATTACATTAATTACAATATATATATATATATACAATATTAATATATATACATTCATAAATATTATAATCACTTAAAACTTATATTACTATATTTTTTTAACATTAACACAAACTTTTTCAAACAAAAACTTACATGATTTGACTGCTACAGTAAGTTTTGTTCCTTCTGAAAACCAAATTAAATACACAACCAAACACATTCTCATCAAAATACAAATCTCCCAATAAATTTTTTCACCAAATTTTCACCAAAAATACCCTCCAAAATAGAAAGAAACAGAGCCTAAGTTTTTCGTATGCATCTTTTTCTTGTTAAAAATCGACAAAAGCCACGAATTGATCTTGGTTTGGGAATCCGAATCTATTTTTTGTTTCCACTGCGCATGCCTAACAGGATTCCCAATAATAGTATGAGTGAGCTTTAGACTTGAGGAGTCCTTTACATTGTGCTCGTACCATTGAATAAGTTATTAGAGTAGTTAGGCCTAATCACCCATTGGTGGGGTCGACTTCGAAGTACGATTCAATGGGTGTGTTCGACAATGGGAAGTGGATTGCCAATAAGGAATTCACTGTCTAGAAAGTAAACGAGAAGCGACATGTACGTCACAGGTGTTGTGAAATTAAAGTCTTTGGCCAAAACATTTATGACTGACTTGTATTTGATACAAAGGGCAGTTCCATAATTTCACATCAGTATGACAATAGTACAGTATCAAGTTGTACGAGGTTGACATTCCAGGACTTTTACTTGATCGGGTTGTGACAGTGAAGAGTTTATACTCATATGGTTATTATAACTTAAAGGTTCATGATGAAATTCATCTCGTACTTGATTGGGTTTCGGTATAGCTTCACTGGAATGGCTTGGTGATAACTATATCCTTGGAATCCTCCCAATACCAATCAAGATGAGGCTAGAGAGTCGTGCTATATAAAGATGATAAAATAGAGTTTTACTTGATAAAGGATATTTTGGTAATTTCACTTAGACTGGAAATTATCAAAGGGATATGTATTGATTATAATAAATATATTTAACTATTGTAATTAAATAATTTTATTCAATCAATATAAATAGTATTATTAATTTAGAATTAATAAAATACTATTAATAAAAGGAGCCTAGTATTTAATTAATTACCAATTGCATTGAACTGGGAATATTATTTAAATACTTAACACTGGGCTTGTAATTGGATGAAGCCCAATGCACCTATCCCATGGGCCTATTCGCCCCCCCCCCCCCCCCCAGGAAAAGGAGTAGTTTTTATTTAAACACAAGGTGCTTAACTAAAAACATAACCTATGTGATATTTTCATCTTAGAGAGTGAAAAGAAGTGAAACACTAAAAATCCTTTCTCCCTGCCAATAAACCCTAGTCGTCCAAACCCTTTTTAAGGTAGAGGAGGTCGAGCTTCAAGAATTGAAGATCATCTTTCGCGTGATAATCTAGAGGAAGGAATAATCTGTTGCTGCTCAAAAGCTTGGCTTTAGAAATTCATCGAAAAAGGTAATTGGATTACATCTTCTTCTTTTGTTTCGATTTTTATGTAAATAAAATTATCAAAACTTGAATTGAATCCGGGCTTTGTGAATCGAGAAAAAAAATTTATCCGCTAATTCGATTTACAACAATGTTATGTACATGACTTGATATTGCTTGCGCAGTGAGTGTGGTGAGTTAGTTTCAGGCAAACTCGGATAAAGAGCACTGGATAGCTGTGAAGAATATCATTAAGTTTCTAAAGAGGACCAAGGATTTGATTCTAGTCTATGGGAACGGAGAATTAAGAGCGGATGGTTATATTGACTCAGACTTTCAGTTTGATGTGGGTGATCGAAAATCCACATCGGGGTTTATATTCACACTCATTGGTGGGGTGGTAACTTGGAAGAGTTCTAAGCAAAGCACAACCGCAGATTTCACCACTGAGGCTGAGTATATAGTTGCCTCAGAGGCTGCTACAGAGGGTGTTTGGATAAGGAAATTTCTTAGAGAACTTCAAGTGTCCCTAGTGTAGATTTGTCATTGCCTCTTTACTGTGACAACAATGGGGCTACTGCACAAGCAAATGAACCAATGTCTCACAACAAGTTCAAATATATAGAGAGGAGATATTACATCCTCATAAAGATCGTTGGAAGAGGTGAAATAGTTGTTCAGAGAGTAGATTCAGCTGACAACATTGCTGACCCACTCTCCAAACCTTTATCACAGACTGTGCTTGATCGACATCTTGAGAAGATGGGTATTAGATACCATGTTGATAGGAAATGAGTGCAAGTGAGAGATTCTTAGGAATATGCCATCAAATTCATAGAGGATAACATAGAGTAGGGCATTAATTATGTAATTGTTCTCTTTCATTATCTAATAAATGCTTTTTAGTTGATTTACATAATTCTTATAGGCATTCATAATTAGTAGTCAACAACAATGTCCATGTACATAAGAGTAAACTTTCTATTCCTTGTATGATAACGAAGTTGGCACTAGAAGAGTTTTATACTTGTGTACTCAATCAATTTGCAAGTCATAGATTCACGATTGCACACAGAGAATCGCCAAGACTTGTATAATATAAGCTTTGACATGGGAAGTGCCAGTCAAACATTAGAAAGTAGTGGGAGTTTTATATTATGGGTACACTGATGGAGATCAGTGTACTCAAACATAAGTCGCATCGATTCTATCACATTGGTTTCACTCGTTGACAATCAATGACAGAATTGATTCGTTGTAATAGATGTGTCTGAATCTTTGACTTGAGGAATCGAGTTGGAGATATACTTGTAACATTAGGTCAGTCATTAGAGTAGTTAAGGCTAACTCGCCCATTGGTGGGGACGACTTCGAAGTGCGACCTAATAGGCAAGTATTAGTCTTAATGATAGCCAAGATGTAATTCGTTCTCTCGTAAGTGAATGAGTAATTTATCCTATACATTTATAAGTAAGATCAAAAGTCTTTGGCCAAAGCATTTGAGCTTTTTGGGTTAACTCAAAAAAAAAAAAACTCACTGATCTTGACTTATTATAGAATATGCATAGAGTTAAGTGTATGAGCTTAATTGAATCCATGACTCTTACTTGACCGGGAGAAAAGAGTGAAGGGTTTATATTCACACGAAATTTCTGACAAGTATGTTATCCACATCCTTTGGATTCTTCCCACTGTCAAATACAAACGAACCTAAAGAGTCACACTTTAAAAGAAAAGTTACGATGGAAGTATCGGAGTTAATCTTGTAGTGACATTTTAAGTATTGGATACTTAAACTATTTATAGGATAAATAAGTGTAATAATTATTTGGTGAAATAAATTAATTCATTTATAAGATTGATTAATTAAATAGTATTTCTTAGAGAAATAAATACTAATTAATTATCTAATTAATTATTTAATTAGTTTATTTAATTAAATTAAATTAAACTTATTAAATGAACATAAGTCTAAGACTCAAACTGGTGAATGTGGGTCAGCCCTATGGGGAGGCCCATACATGGGCTTTGAGGCCTTGATTTTATCTTAAGTGATATAAATATATCACTTAATTAAACCTAGTCACACACTCTCATTCTACAACTTGCACTACAAGAAAAAGCAAAACCTACCTCCCCTCTCTCTCTAACCGTCGACCAAGAGAAGAAAAATGAGACTTCCCATTGGGGTTTTTGGCGAAATTATTGAGAGGTGGTGTACATTCTCCACTCAGATCAAGATCAAATCAAAGGAGCTTTTTCTACCGGTGATTGGAGCTCGACTTTTGTAGAGGAAATGTAGATCTCCCCAACCACTTTGTTACAATGGGTAATGTAGCTTTAACCTTCTGTTACAAATGTGTGTTTCAAACTGGTTGATCTTATTTTTGGAAAATATGTAAAAAAAAATATTTACCTTTTTCGCTGTGTTTTATATAAATTCCCAACACCCACTTCCTCTTTTAAGACTTTGCTATGGCCAGAGTCTTTTTATCGATCATTCAGCCTACAAAACAACATAGAAAATACCAGGCAACCAGCTTTGGATAGGTTATGTATCTAATGTCATCTGATCCATCATACTACCAGACTACAGTTAGAGTTAGTGCCCGACACACCAATTATTGGGCGTCATTCTTTGTAACAGTAACTCTAGAGTTGAACAATCGTTTTCTTATAAATAAAGTCAATCTCTTTTTTATGTGTGGCATGTCTTTATTCTTAAATTAGTTTTTACTTTGGCTTAGAATAAAGTCTCGAAGGATCACACATAGCTATGGGACATCATTGCACATTAGGTGTGGCAATGATGGAATATGTCTCGAAGGCTATGATCTTTAAACATTGTTCCAAGTCCTGAAAGGGTTCATCGAGATAAAGGGATATCGATGCAACCCAAAAAACTTGCTCATATGATGCATACTCTGGTAGAAGTGTATCTCCTTTCATAGATACTGGCACGGTGAAAGCCAATGCTTATGAGGGTTGCCATTGTGGTAATGGGCGAACTGAACAACCCCTTGGAAGTTCCTGAAATGGATTCCTAGTCGAATGTGGAACTTCCAGTGGTCTTGTAGTATAAGAGTAATCCTTATGGACCTAAGATTCCATTGGATGTCTTATGTGTAACCGCGCATGTTCTTGATTTGTTACATGATCACTTTAGATGATCGAATATGGGCAAACTCAGACATGCACGTCTTATGTAGCAAGGCACGTGAGAATCAAGAGGAATCTATCTCTGACATTGACCAGTCGGTTAATCTCCTATGGTTACATAATGAATCGACTTAAGGAATCTTTGGCCGAAGTATGATATCTAAAGAGGCGTAGGGTTTCCTCGTTTAGATAGTCGAAGTCGATTTCACATAACGTGGGAAACATAGTATTTAATTAATAAAGCTTCGACCTTAGCCAATGCTCTAGATTCAATCGGGAGATTAGATAGAGAGATCTTACTTATGCGAGGATCAAGATCGCAAAAGGCGTATCTTTACTTTTGTTTTATCTAGGTCTTCGGGATCCTATTCTAGGTGGGCAACCGCGATTTGTAAGTGCTGAGAATTAGCTTGGTGACTAATTCGAGGCTTGATTAAATCAAAGGATTGATTTAATCTAGTACTTTCCATTTTAGGAAGGTACACTAGCACTGTGGGAAGGTGTACTTACTACTAGATAGAAACGAGCCTAAGAGGTCACACACTAAGTCGAGAGAGTCACTACTTGAATAGATGTGACTAATCAATTTCGAGGAAATTAAGGGAATTAGGAAAGTTTAGTACTTTCCTAATATGAAATATAAATTAATTGAAAGATTTGATTAATTTTACTCTTTTAATTAATCTTGTAGAATTAATTAAATTAATGGACCTAGTAGAGTCCAAGTATTTTATTTAATTGGGTGGAGCCCAAGTTAAATAAATAAATGTTGAAATTAGTTGGTTGAATTTAATTTGACTTGTATTTAATTGATGGGTTGCACCTATAATTAAATTGAGAAGTCAAAATTAAATCGCAAAGTCCAATTAAATGGAGTTAACCGATTTGTGAGTGTAAATAAGGGAGGGGGCGATTTTATGTGTGGTGGAAGAGGAAAAGAGTTTTCCCCTCTTCCAAGTCTTCATAAGATAAGGATTACTAGAGAGTTTAGGAGAAAGGAAGTTTCCTTTTCCGAATAGGACTCTAGGTAATCTTCACCTATAAATAAGAGATGAAGGAGACTAAAATAGATGATGAAAAAGCTGAAAAATCCGCCCCCCCTCTCTTAGAGCTAAAATCGGCCACCTCTCTCCTCTTTCCAACAAGACTTCGTTCTATTCATGTGTTGAATTAAACGACTTTGAAAATATTCCTACCTTTCACATAATCAAGCCTAAGTTAAGCTTAGAATCGTTTTATTGTCTAGCACGCAAGGCAAGACGATTGGTGACTTGAACGAGGTGTGGATACATCTTAGAGGTGCGACGCTTGGAGCACTCTAAACCGGGAGATACGAAAAACGACGGGCAATTTTTCACCCAAGGGAAATTGTGTGGATTTGCACCACAGGGTTGCTGAAATCCAAAGTACGAGGTGAAACAAAATTTTCGAAAGGTATAATTTCGTTGACCTCCTTATTAAATTCGATCGAACCAATTCCATATTCCTGTTTTCGGGTGGTTGTACGTTTACTTTTGTAAAATTTTAATTTCCGCTGCCACGAGCCACCCCAGGGAATGAGTCAACCCAACAGTGGTATCAGAGCCATGGTTTGGCTCGATCGAATTTTTATGTGATTATGCATGTTTGTTTTGACGTTTTAATTGTAAAATCGAAAGCATGATAATCAATATGTTCATTGTTAGACTAGGATTGATTTTGATTTGGGATGTTGTTTGATTTTTATGATTTTAATGTTTAAAAGTCATTGGTTTTAAAAATCATGAAATCTGAAATTTGGGTCTATGATTGTTTTCGAAGGTTTTGATCTAGTTTTATGAAATCACCTTTGGTGGGGTGTTGCGAGATGGTTGAACCGAAGGTTTAATCATCAAGTAATAAAACTCAGACCTTAGGAGAATTCAGATTCGTTAATCAAAACTCGAAAGAATCACGAACGTGCGAAAAACTGATTTGAAAATCGCGAACAGCAACAGCTGCTGCACGCGGCACCCTAGCGCGCGGATGACCACGCCCAGGCGTGGTCAACAGAAAGTTAAATAAAAAAAAAATTCCTTTCTTCGTACTTTCTGAAGGTGGGTGATCCAAAGACCTTACCTATGATGTTTTAGACTTGTAAACTCTGAGAAAGGTTTTAGAAATCAATATCGAACTTATCCCAATGATATTTGCAATCTAATTTGAATGATGAATGGCTAAAATTTACTTTATCACATGTATGTTTGTTGCTTGGCATGTTTATGTGATAAAAGGATAAACCACGAGCCTAGTCATAATGTTGGTTTTCTATGTATGTAATTATTCTAGAGTTGTAAATAATAGCCGGTTTGGCTCTTTCCTTTTCGTATAGTAGATTAGTAGTTTTTGATATTCTATGTAATCGAAGACGAAGCAAGGAGACGGAGCCAAGACTTGAAGACTTGTATGCTGAGACGATACCATTGTAATAATCTAGGCTGTGTTTTTATTTTCTAGAATGTCCAAACCCACTTTGGCTCGAGTAGGTTGCTAGGTTAGGGCTCGAGGTGGTTCATCCTCAATTTTATCGCTTTGTGGGTGTTTTACTTATCTGTCTATGATGATTATGTGATGTAATGTGCATAGGATAGATAATTAGAACAAGATAATTAAATCTGATGAGACCCCCCAATAAGCATGTTATAATTCCCTCCTGTGAAAATATTAGGCTTATGTGATATTAAGAATGGAATTCTATTATCATGCCTTCCATCATAAGTATACACCATGTGAAACGCCGCTAAAGGTTCAATCCTTTTGCTAAGAAAATGGGGTGGATTGGATCCGAGGTAAGCTGTGAGTGTTTACTAAGCACTATGGTGCCCCGTGGAAATCGGTTGGTTTCATTGCTTTGCTCAGAAAATGGGGGCAATGAAATTGATGGTTATACATGGGATACTTGATGGGTCGAGCCTAACATCGTCCCTCATGTGTTAGCTCAGAAAATGGGGCACATGTGGGAGATGAGGAAAACCATCTTGAGAACTATCTAAAAAGATAGAAGGTCCGGTAAGGCTACTATTCAAAATCATTGTATGTTAGCTCAGAAAATGGTGCATATGATGAAGTGAGAATGGATCTCAAGCCCACTAAAGAAACTAACGTTTCTTCGAATCATGTTAAGAGGGTGGTATGATTTGAGAAAAATAGTGGGAGACTTGTACAATTAAAGACCAAATTGTATAAGGACTTTATTTGAAAATCCGTTATTGATTGTCTGTTATGCATTTTTGTAGATAAACGAAAATGGCCAATAATCCTTTCAAAACCCTAATTGAAACAAACAAACTAACTGGATCAAACTTTGAAGATTGGCTTCATAACCTTGAGATTATCCTTTCGTCTGAAAGAAAACAATATGTGCTTGACATACCGGTGCAAGATGAGTTGAAAGAGGATTCATCTGATGATGAAAAGTTCCAGTACCAACAATGGAAGGAAGATGACATGCAAGTGCGATGTCTCATGTTGGCTTCTATGAGCAACGAGTTACAGAGACAACATGAGACGATCGAGAATGCTGCGTCGATCTTCCTTCATTTGCAAGAGCTGTATGACACTAGAACTAGGCGAGAAAGATATGCTATCTCCAAGGAGCTCTTCAAAGCTCGAATGACTGAAAACTCTGATGTAAGTGCGCACGTACTTAAAATGATCGGGCTAATTAAAAAATTGGCTGGTCTGGGCGTGTCACTTGACAATGAGCTTTCTATGGATTTGGTCCTTCAGTCATTGCCTAACTCTTATGATCAATTTGTGGTCAATTTCAACATGAACCAACTTGAAGCAAAGCTTCCTGAGTTGTTGAACATGTTGAAGACTGCTGAAAGCACCATCAAGAAGGATAAACCGGTGCTTCTTATGAATTCTTCATCAAAAGCCAAGAAGGGCAACAAGAATAAGAATAAGACTAAGAAGCTGAAAGGTAATGGTGGTGTGAAGAAGGGTAAGAAGTCCAAGTCTAAAAAGTCTGATGAGTGCTTCAAATGTGGGAAAGTTGGGCACTGGCAAAGGAACTGCAAAGAGCCTCCGGCTCAAGGTATGTTCTTTGTTGAAGTTAACTTCACTGTTAACGATTCTTCTTGGGTTTTTGACACTGGATGCGGTGTTCATATCTGCAAGGATTTGCAGGTGATGAAAAGAACCAAGGAGCCAAGTAGAGGAGATATGACCCTGTGGATGGGGAATGGAGCATTGGTTGCTGCCAAAGCCGTGGGGACAATCTACTTAGAGTTAGGAGATAGGAAATTAGTTTTACATTCCGTTTATTTTGTTCCTGAAATAATAAGAAATATTATCTCGATTCCGGTTTTGGATAGAGAAGGATATTGTTTTGAGATTCGTAATAAAAGTTTGCTTTTGTTTTATGAACCGTCTCTTGTTATGGAATTGAAAATGAAGGATGGAATGTATACTATATCCCCAATAATTTCCAATCTCAATATTCAACAAAGTAACAAACGTAAACAAGATAATCAAGTAAACGCACAAATGTAGCACGAAAGACTTGGACATATTTCCAAAGAAAAAATTCGAACAATGGTAAAACATTTAGGTGTAAATGACTTAGATGAATTGTCAAGTTGCGAATCATGTCTTAAAGGAAAAATAACCAAGTTACCATTTTCGGGGAAAGCGGAACGAGCCACAAAACCATTGGACTTGGTCCATACGGACGTGTGTGGGCCAATGAGTGTGAGCACTCATGGTAGCCAAAGCTACTTCATAACTTTTACCGATAATTATTCACGGTATGGTTACTTATATCTTATGAGATATAAATCTGAGTCCTTTGAGAAGATTAAGGAGTTTAGAAATGAAGTAGAGAAACAACTTTGTAGAAGTATTAAGGCTCTTCGATCGGATCGAGGAGGAGAATACTTGTCTACCGAGTTTCTGGATTATCTTAGAGAGAATGGAATTCTCTCACAGTGGACACCGCCCAGAATGCCTCAACATAACAGGGTAGTCAAGCGTAGGAATCGAACATTGCTAGATATGGTTCGATCCATGATGGGTTTCACTAAAGTTCCTACGTCCATGTCGGGCTATGCTCTTGAAACGACTGTCTATCTGTTGAATAGATCGCCTAGCAAGACGGTGCCCAATACCCCATATGAAAGTTGGTGTGGAAAGACGCCCTCATATAATCATTTGAGAATATGGGGGTGTCCAGCTTATGTAAAGCACTAAGTGGGAGACAAATTGGACCCCAAGTCCTCTTTGTACTATTTTGTAGGATATCCAAAGGAAACTGTTGGATATTACTTCTACAGCCCAACGGAACAAAAGGTTATTGTTTCGAGAAATGCCAATTTCTTGGAGAGAGGTCACCTTCTACATAGGAAAGGCGAGGTTGTAGAACTTGATGAGGTCCATGAGAATGGATCAAGGCAAGAGATACAAATTAACCGATCCAACACCAACAAGGCTACATCAGAGGCACCTACTGAAAATACACAACCTTTGAGGAGATCAAAGAGGATCCCAAAGGAGCCTGAAAGATGGCTAGGCCTATTGCAAGAAGAGGGCACTCAAGATCCTCCTCTAGACTCAGATCCGAAAAGTTTTAAGAGTGCAATGTTTGACATTGATTCGAGAAGATGGCTAGAGGCCATGACATCCGAAATGGATTCTATGTACTCCAACAAGGTATGGACCTTGGTTGACCCACCTGAGGGCATCAAGCCCATTGGCTGTAAGTGGGTCTACAAGCGAAAGCTTGGAGTCGATGGAAAGGTAGTCACCTATATGGCTCGCCTCGTGGCAAAAGGATTTACTCAAAGACAAGGGATTGACTATGAGGAAACCTTCTCGCCAGCGGCTATGCTGAAATCCATTAGGATTATGCTTGCAATATCTGCATATTTTGATTATGAAATATAGCAGATGGATGTAAAGACTGCATTCCTCAATGGAGAAATTGAGGAAGAGATTTACATGCAACAGCCAGAGGGCTTTACATCCAAAGGGAGCGAACACAAAGTGTGTAAACTCCAAAGGTCCATCTATGGACTTAAGCAAGCTTCTCGAAGTTAGAACAAACTTTTTGACACTGTCATACAAGAGTATGGATACGTTCAAAACGTTGAAAAGGCATGTGTGTATAAGAAAGACAGTGGGAGCGCAGTCACGTTCATCATACTTTATGTCGATGGCATCCTACTAATTGGAAATGATGTAGGGATGATGCAGTCAACTAAAGTATGGTTCTCTAATAAATTCTCCATGAAAGATATGGGAGAGGCATCCTACATACTCGGTATGAAGATCTATAGGGATAGATCGAATAGGATGTTAGGTCTCTCCCAATCCGCATATGTCGATCGCGTACTCAAAAGATTTTAAATGGAAGAGTTTAAGAAGGGATTCTTGCCAATAGGACATGGCATCACACTTTCGAAGTCTATGTGCCCAAAGACTGAGGAAGAAAAAGTGAAAATGTCCAAAACTCCTTATGCTTCTGCTATAGGTAGTATAATGTACGCGATGATATGCACAAGACCCAATGTAGCTTATGCATTGAGTGCGTGCAATCGATATCAAGTGAATCCAGGCATGGCACACTGGAGTTCGGTGAAAACAATCCTTAAATATCTAAGGAGAACTAAGGAATTGTTCTTGATATACGGACGAGGAGAATTGGAATTAAAGGGGTTTACTGATTCGAGTTTCCAATCCGACAAGGATGACTCGAAGTCGGTCTCTGGGTTTTTATTTCTGCTTAATGGCGTAGCGGTTAGCTGGAAGAGTTCCAAGCAAGCAACCATAGCCGACTCCACCACTGAAGCAGAATTCATTACAGCAAATGAGGCTGCAAAAGAAGTTGTTTGGATGAGGAACTTCATCCAAGAATTGGGTGTCGTTCCATCCGTTGGGGATCCAGTAACGGTATACTGTGATAACAACGGGGCTATTGCGCAAGCAAAAGAGCCGAGGTCTCATCAGAAATCCAAACATGTTCTGAGGAAATTCCGATTGATACGAGAAATCATTGGAAGAGGCGACGTGTGAATGGAGCGCGTGGATACAGCGGACAACATAGCGGACCCACTCACCAAACCCCTTAGCCAAAAAGTATTTGAAGGACATCTGGGAAGAATGGGCCTTAAGTACATGGGCAATTGGCACTAGGGCAAGTGGGAGATTGTTAGAGTTAGTGCCCGGCGCACCAATTATTGGGCGCCATTCTTTGTAACAGTAACTCTAGAGTTGAACAATCGTTTTCTTATAAATAAAGTCAATCTCTTTTTTATGTGTGGCATGTCTTTATTCTTAAATTAGTTTTTACTTTGGCTTAGAATAAAGTCCCGAAGGATCACACATAGCTATGGGACCTCATTGCACATTGGGTGTGGCAATGATGGAATATGTCTCGAAGGCTGTGATCTTTAAACATTGTTCCAAGTCGTGAAAGGGTTCATCGAGATAAAGGGATATCGATGCAATCCAAAAGGCTTGCTCATATGATGCATACTCTGGTAGAAGTGTGTCTCGTTCCATAGATACTAGCACGGTGAAAGCCAATGCTTATGAGGGTTGCCATTGTGGTAATGGGCGAACTGAACAACCCCATGGAAGTTCCTGAAATGGATTCCTAGTCGAATGTGGAACTTCCAGTGGTCTTGTAGTATAAGAGTAATCCTTATGGACCTAAGATTCCATTGGATGTCTTATGTGTAACCGCGCATGTTCTTGATTTGTTACATGATCACTTTAGATGATCGAATATGAGCAAACTTAGACATGCACGTCTTACGTAGTAAGGCACGTGAGAATCAAGAGGAATCTATCTCTGACATTAGCCAGTCGGTTAATCTCTGATGGTTACATAATGAATCGACTTAAGGAATCTTCGGTTGAAGTATGATATCTAAAGAGGCGTAGGGTTTCCTCGTTTAGATAGTCGAAGTCGATTTCACATAACGTGGGAAACATAGTATTGAATTAATAGAGCTTCGACCTTAGCCAATGCTCTAGATTCAATCGGGAGATTAGATAGAGAGATGTTACTTATGCGAGGATCAAGATAGCAAAAGGCGTATCTTTACTTTCGTTTTACCTAGGTCTTCGGGACCCTATGCTAGGTGGGCAACCGCAATTTGTAAGTGCTGAGAATTAGCTTGGTGACTAATTCGAGGCTTGATTAAATCAAAGGATTGATTTAATCTAGTACTTTCCATTTTAGGAAGGTACACTAGCACTGTGGGAAGGTGTACTTACTATTAGATAGAAACGAGCCTGAGGGGTCACACACTAACTCGAGAGAGTCACTGCTTGAATAAATGTGATTAATCAATTTCGAGGAAATTGAGGGAATTAGGAAAGTTTAGTACTTTCCTAATATGGAATATAAATTAATTGAAGGATTCAATTAATTTTACTCTTTTAATTAATCTTGTAGAATTAATTAAATTAATGGACCTAGTAGAGTCCAAGTATTTTATTTAATTGGGTGGAGCCCAAGTTAAATAAATAAATGTTGAATTTAGTTGGTTGGATTTAATTTGAATTGTATTTAATTGATGGGTTGCACCTATAATTAAATTGAGAAGTCAAAATTAAATCCTAAAGTCCAATTAAATGGAGTTGACCGATTTGTGAGTGTAAATAAGGGAGGGGGCGATTTTATGTGTGGTGGAAGAGGAAAAGAGTTTTACCCTCCTCCAAGTCTTCATAGGATAAGGATTACTATAGAGTTTGGGAGAAAGGAAGTTTCCTTTTCTAATAGGACTCTAGGTAATCTTCACCTATAAATAAGAGATGAAGGAGACTAAAATAGATGATGAAAAGCTGAAAAATCCGCCCCCCCCCTCTCTTAGACCTAATATCGGCCACCTCTCTCCTCTTTCCAACAAGACGTCGTTCTATTCATGTGTTGAATTAAATGACTTAGAAACTATTATTACCTTTCACATAATCAAGCCTAAGTTAAGCTTAGAATCGTTTTGTTGTCTAGCACACAAGGCAAGACGATTGGTGACTTGAACGAGGTGTGGATACATCTTAGAGGTGCGATGCTTGGAGCACTCTAAACTGGGAGATACGAAAAACGACGGGCAATTTCTCACCCAAGGGAAATTGTGTGGATTTGCACCACAGGGTTGCTGAGATCCAAAGTACAAGGTGAAACAAAATTTTCGAAAGGTATAATTTCGTTGACCTCTTTATTAAATTCGATCGAACCAATTCCATATTCCTATTTTCGGGTGGTTGTACGTTTACTTTTGTAAAATTTTAATTTCCGCTGCCACGAGCCACCCGAGGGAATGAGTCAACCCAGCAACTACACCCAATATATCTCATTTGGCGATTCTCCGGGAGTTACGAGGTATATTAAAGTGTAGTGGGCAGTACACATCCCAGCCATAAAACCTCAAGTTAGAGGACTAATCTCACACCTATGTAACTGTAAGATTCCAACTTCGACACGGAACCAACAAGGAATCCTAATGGAGTCGTTCAATCTCATACTCGCCCATGTATAGATCTTTGTGCATGCATTGACCCCTTGGTCATAACCCATGGAACAAGACACTCTCCCATGAGAACGTCATACACAAATAAGTCTTGACGAGACTGTGATATCCCATATCTCATAGCCTCTATGACCTATAATGGGGTTTTAGGATCACAACCATCTAGAGCATTCCATAGCAGCCACTCCCTGCGTGTGCGATCGCTTCCCTAGCTATAAGTGATCCATGGGATCTTTATCTAAGTATATGCGATAAAGAAAGATTGCCAAAATAAATTTGATATAATAATAGAGACAAGACTGTCATATTGTTTACAATCTAATGTTTAAGCCACTAGATGGCTCGCCGGACACCTAACATTATCACTCCCTATATCTCTATAATGAAGATTAAATTAACTAAAACGCATTAGTTCGATCTAAAAAATTCCTTGCTTAAGAAGATCATACATTCAAATTGGGTTTCCTTATCACAAAAAGTCACACAATAAAATCGATTCTATTTCTAGTCAATTCTTACGTTATGATATTGATATTTTAGATCTACATTAATCTATCTCCTCTCACTCTCAAGATCAAGCAATCAAATGATCAAAATCAATGGTGATCAAGCATTAGCATGCATAGAGAACAATATCAAATATGTAAAGAGAAACCCAATTAATCCAAAAACACTCAAGAATCAATCATTATAACTCATAAGAAAATCTTCAAATAACCCTAGTCTAGAAAATCTTAGCTTTTTGTTGACTTTTTCCATCTCTTCCCATTCTCGAACTAATCCTTTTCAGATTTTATTCCCACACATATATAAACAACATCATCACAGAATAATATGGGAATAAATCAATCAATTGCAATCAAAATTACCTAAAGGGGATAAAATCTCGTAAAATATAAACTTATCACTTAGCATCACTTTGTTCTCCCGTTTTTCTCCTTGGGTCCTTTGCACCGTGACTTTTTTCCCCCTTGTTCCCTTGCTGGGTTAAGTTCATGGAATAGTTGGCGGCGCATCCCCTCGTCACAGCTAAAGTTCCCTTGTTCCCTTTTTAGGTTGAGTTCGCAGAATTAGCGTCTCGAGGTGACTGGGTCAGGTTGAACAAGTCTAATATTAGGAGTAATAGGCATTTTTGCCATTTGTTCTTAGAGAAACTACTGCCCCCACTCTTGCATGCTCTAGTTGAACTCAGCCTCATTCATTGCCATCATTTTCTCTTGTTGAGTTTCCACTTCGGGATCTGGGGGTGAAGTCTGAGACTCTGCGAGGCATATCTCCTTGCTTGGTCTCCTACTCATTTTCTCTTCCATCCTACAAAATTTCCAACAAACAGACTTTAGTTTCCCACAGATGGCGCTAAATAATTTAGCATGAATTTCGTTGGTTAATTCGGACTAAGTCAACGACCTAAGAGGTCAAACCCGTACCTAAATTGATGTGAATTATAAACTGCATTTGAGTTAGGTAAAACTGCCTACATACCTAGTCAAATGAGATCATGTATTATTGTAGTTCAATTTAATTAATTGATTTTATCTTAATAATAACTTTGCTTCACTACTATTACGAGTTCAATAATTACAGGTAAAAACGAGGTGATCTAGATAACTAATTCTGCAATGAATGCATGTTCCTTGATAAATGAGCCCTTGAGGGTGTCTATAGGGTATTTATAATGGGAACTTTGTACTATCTATGATGTGACAATTGAGTTGTTTGGATTCTGACATGCGTCCTATAGTGATCGGGTTGGATCAATCAGGTCGTATGGTCGACCCGACCCAACCTTTTTCAGGAATGTGGATCCTTATGGCTTGTTTGTTTATGTTTTCAAATTTCATTTTCAATATTTTGGATCACAAAATCCTAAAAAATATAACACAAACTATTTTCATCTAAATTCACCTTTTTTCAACTCTACTTTTTAATGCCCTATATAACTACCTATCAATCACTATATCTATCATTTCATACAACCATCAATCAAAATCATTTACTCCAATTATGATATCTCTTTTCTTTTCATACTTTACAATTTATAATTTATATTTTATTATTTATTTATTCACATAATCATTATATAAATAATTAACTCAATCATTCATCACATCATACGTCAACCTTTTATAATTGATTTGTCGCATTTTACAAATTTCAACCATTGTTATAAAATATAAACAAACGCAATACAAATCATATAATTTCACATGAATTTCTGTAGTACGCATTTCTCAAGAAATTTTCAAAATTCTAACTCAAAAATATAAACAAACAAAGCCTTAGTCTTTTTTGGTCTTTTCGCTATTTTCTTCAATTTTTAAAGATATTTTAATTAATTATGGTTGAATTTTAACTAGTCATATTCAATACGTGTACGAGGTCAATTATGGTTGGAATCAATCACCTCAAAATTAAATGGCAAAGTACATGTACGCAACTAGGCCATATGGCCATAGGCTTTTCTCAATTGGATCGTCACAACCTAATTCATTCAACTTGCAAGCGATATAGCCTATTCTCAAAAGGTGAGGACTATAACTTAAAATCATTCAAAAATCAAGTGGAGCAGTTCCAGTCAAATTTGTCCAGCTGCAATTAATTATTCATAGAGAAATAAGAAAACAAATGTCTCCATCAAAATCATTGAATTATAAAGTCTCTATAGATTCATTCAAGACACATGAATCTTACTTGGACCTCTTCCATTCCATATTCTTCCATCTTTTCATTCTATTTAGGGCTAAAAACATTAACCTACCTGAACTTTACGAGTTTTGACATTTTTTTATACAAACTTTTTTTTTTTACACTTTTTTATCTCAACTTTTCGGATTTTACACTTTTTTATCTATTGGCATATTCCAAATGAATAAACAAACTTTGTTTTACACTTTTTTATCCAAACTTTGTTTTTCTTTACACTTTTTTATCCAAACTTTATTTTTTTTACATTTTTTTATCTCATTCCGCCGAATATGTTGAAATTCCGCCGGAAAATTCCGCCGAATATGCCAATAGATAAAAAAGTGTAAAATCCGAAAAGTTGAGATAAAAAAGTGTAAAAAAAAAAAATTTGTATAAAAAAGTGTCAAAACTCGAAAAGTTCGGGTAGGTTTGTGTTTTAACCCCTTCTATTTATTTATTATAATAATAATTCTTTATTTACACCTCAAGCAATAAATAATAATTATTAATAAATAGGAACTCAAAGCAAAAGAAGTTCGGTTTCTCTTCCTTTTGGGCCGACAAACAAACGAGATTATTGGGAAAATTAGGATTAGGACAGTAACAAGTTTTAAAATTAATAAAGACAGAATAAATTTTAACTAATTATAAAAAAAGAATTGTTAAACTTTATAAATTATTAAATAAAAATTTAATCGAACAGTCATATCTCTACTATTTCTCTCAATTCTCTTTTCTAAAGAATGTCGAATTCTTCAACATTTTTTAGCACTGCTTAAAGTTTTATAATTAATCTTTTTTTAATGTTTAATAATGTTTTTTTGATTGTTCTAATTAAAAAAATTTATATGTGAATCAAGAAAATGATAAATTGACAAAGTTCTATTTTTCTCTTCTATTTATTTCCACCCATTATCATTCCCAGAATCTTCAAACGTCAAACTCCGCACTAAATTCTTCTTTTGACTGTTACCCTTCTTCTGTAGCATCAAGATATGATCTTTCCATAATTGAAATTCAACCAGAAACGCCAACTTCGATCTGGGTGCTTTTGAGGTTTTACTGCTTTAAAAAGACCCATTTCGAATTGGTTTTTTTGTAATTTTTTTATTTTTATAGTAATATTCAAAAGCAATAATCTTTTTGGTTATTTTGGGATCTTTCTATATATATATATATATATATATATATATATATATTGTTTTCCTTTTTAGAATATAAAGGAAGGTGTTGAATCTTTGGTGACATTTTGTCGTTAGAATTTGTGGTGATATTATTATAGTGTTGTGTTTAAGGTATTTGTTGGATGGGTGTGATGGATGAATTGGTTGAACTCAAATTCAGGCTTGCTGATGGTACTGATATTGGACCAAGCAAGTACAATTGTAGTGCAACTGTGACATCTCTCAAGGAAAGGATTATTGCACAATGGCCCAAAGGTTTATCAATTCTTTCTTTTTTATTCTCCCACAATTTAACAAATTTTGATGTCTTAAGAATTGCAGAAATGCTTTTGATTTGACTTACTTTTGTACTCTGCCCATCATTCTCAGTAAGTTTTAGCGATACAAGCACTAATGTTCGCACATGCACACATTGTTTGTGATTGTCGTAGGATCATCCGAAGAATAATTTTGCTTCTGCTTAGTGACTTGGTTCTTGTGGACATATATTGCTATTTCTTAAGTAGTTACTTATAACATTTGGCATGTTCTGTAGAGCAATAGGGGTAGGATGTTTATGTAATGTTACTGTGTTGCATTATTCAGTACTTGATATCGTGCTCGTTTTTCTTTACCATGGAATAGAATCTATGTTCATCTTATTCTGTTTATTCATTCATGGAAATTCTCGAATGGGATGACCAAGCCCTGTGAAAGATAAACCCTGAAGTTTGGTGTAATGTTTGCGTAGGACATAGTTTTGTATTGCTATGTTAGTATACAGTGTACATGCGCGCGCACACACACACACACACACTAGGTGTGCAAATATGTGTAATGCACATGAACATAGTAAAATGGACCGGACTTGGGAAAAACACTTCAGACACTAGTTGTAAAATGAATGGATATCTTTCAATTGACCACCTTTATATTTGTTGAGTATTACTATAGTATTGTACTTGTCCATGGTCACTTAATATTTGTTGATTGTAGCTCAATATTGATCCTCAGAGCAGAGAGTGACTATAATTTCTTCCATAGAAAAAGAAAAATAGAAATGCAAAACTCATATTTCCAAACCACGTAAAATCTGTATGTTTTTATGTGTGTAAGTTATCTATCTCTTGCATGCTTGATTTTTTCCCATGAAAGAAAAATCTAAATGCATGAATATATGGTGTCTTGCAATATGATGCTTTAAAATGCTAAAAGGTTATGACCCCTTAACTGGAGAAAATATGTTACAAGAAATTATGTACTGTGTGACTATCCATTAGATTTACAGTGTTAAACTATCTTTGTGGTACTTAAGTATGCATCTCAAGTAGTTAGTCGATACGTTACCGTGAAGAAGAAGCTATCATGTTTGAAATTTGACTTTCGAAAGTAGTGTGCTTGTTGTGTGGTACATAATGCCTCATGATGATCCATTATCCTCATGAAGATGCTTCTATATTGCAGACAAAGAAAATGGGCCTAAATCCATAAATGATATAAAGCTCATTAATGCGGGCAAGATACTGGAAAATAACAGAACAGTTGCTGAGTCACGACTTCCGCTCAGTGAAGTTCCTGGGGGTGTCATCACAATGCTCGTTGTCGTGCGTCCTCCCATTCCACACAAACATATCGGTAATGTTTTATGTTCCGAAATGGTTAGTGATATGCTATAAGTGGGATATTCATATTCATGTATAAGAATTTCTGAGTTTGTGTACGAGTATATATATACTAAGAGACTAACTGAGCAATTCGAGCTTTTGTTGTCAAGTGGCAGTATATAAGCTTTTTCCCTTGTTTCATTCATAGGAAGTTTATTCTCCTTTTTTTTTTTTTGGGTCTGATTTATCCTCATCTAACTTGATTATATTTCTAATAATTTGTGAGACTTCTCAATGTTGGTCTCATGCACATACATATGATGGTCATCTAAACTCGGTTTCCTGCATTGACCTTTTTACTCATTCCCCCGTATTGTTCTTCAATGAGTTGATTATGCCTCTCCCCCCTCCCTGACCCCTCCTACCCCCACGATTCTCCTTGTCATAGTGCAAAAAAGGTCTATTGAAGTTCGACTTAAGTTGGTTAATTAGCTTCAGCTTTCTATTAAGCCACCTTCTCAAGCAGAGTGCCCTTTTTAAGTTGAAGATTTTTATTCGAAAACCTAATTTCAGACATTCAATCCAATATGAAACGAAATTGAATGCTTCCTAGCTATCTGTGCTTGGTGAAAATTGGGCGTATAAGCTCGCAAGCCGTATGTATGGGAATTGGATAACCATAAGTCTAAAACGTCGTGCTAATTGAAATTAGCAAACTGCTTCCATCATTAATAACTTCATTACCGTGTTTATTTTACAGTTTTTTATTGACTTCGAGTCCTCAGACAATCATAGCATCACAATTGTTTTAAGTGCACATGCTTTTATAGGAAGCATTCATCTGAGCTGCATCACTAATATAGGAAATGCTATTGCTACAGATAAATTACAGGACAAATCTAAGAAGAAAGGTGGATGCTCTTGCTCCATCTTGTAACCTATATGACAGAATTGGATTTCTTCAAACATTCTTTCGTCCTTCCTCGTACGTTTGCATTACAGGTTTCTGCATTTACATTTATTGCAAAAGGCATATATCCAATATATCACATGTCGCAGCCTTAGTATGGTCTATCGGAACATCATATCGTTCGGTTCTGAGCATTCACAGAATACAATTAGAGAACAGCACAGAACAAAGTCGTATAGAAGACAGAAGAATCCGATTATGGGTAGTCTGTTGATTTTTATTTTTTTTCTAGAAATTTTTTGTAATGGTGTTGAGCCTGAATCTTATAGCTTTATATCATAGGATTTGCAACATCAAATCCTTTAATTTTGTTTCTCATTTTCTAATCCTCATTACATATATTTTTGACAATAAACGGATGACAATATTAATCAAACGAAGTAATATTTGCATACATGAGAGTTACCAGAGACTCCGGAATAGCACCAACATGAAAAGAGGAAACAAGACTAGCAAACCTATGGGCAACATGATTGCCAAACATATGAATAAGTGAAAAATCACAAGAAGAAAAATGAGAAACAAGAGATAGAACGCCATAAATAATAGGACTAATAATCGATAAATCAGGAGATCTTCGTTGCAATTTCTGTATCACTTGAATAGAGTCTTCAACAATGATAGAGGTCCAACCCCTTCGAACTGCAGCTCGATGGCCTCCCTTGCAGCCAACGCTTCAGCGTGCTCCACATCCGCAATAGCGTGAAATAAACGAGATGTCCACCCCACACAAGCACGTGCTGCATTACGTGCAATAACTCCTACGCCCACATCACCCGAATCCTTAAAAACAGCTGCTTCAAAGTTAAGTTTAATAACATTTGGAGGAGATTTAGTCCATTGCATTGCACTAGTCCAAGTGTCGAACTGGGTGGAGCAACTAATCCACATTACATATGCATGCTTAGAAACTGGACTAGAGAATTCTACAGAATGTCTGGGAGCATTGAGAGAAGTGGTTGTGCCTTCTGATTATTATTTTCATTAATTGAAATTTTTATACTCCTGGATACGCATCCGACGCGTATCCATATCCCGTTTATTGGATACACAAAGGTAAGTGGGATTACCCTCATATAAGTACTTTTGAAATTTTAATTGAAAAATTTATTTCCACATAACCCCAAGCTCTCAGCCTCTTGGCATTAGAAAGTATCCAACAAAAAATGGATTTTTAACTTCTTGTAATATATGCACATAATCATTATTCCTATATCACACACTTTATTATTCTTATTACTACGAATGGAGTAACTAAGAATAATGGAGTAACTAAGAATATGCATATAATCATTATTTATTTTTTTAGTCTTATAACTAAAAATTACCTTCATTATCTTAAAAATTTATCCAGAAAACTTGATTAATTTCTTCTGGATTTAATTTTGTAGTAATCCATTTCCCTTCAAATTAGCTCTATGAGGAGAAATCCAAAATGTTACCATGGAAACCAAAAGCATTTCTAGTTACTACATTATCTTCCGACCAAAGTAATATACAATGATACGAATATAATTCAATTGTAGTCATGAATTTTATTTTGACAGATTTCACAAAACATAAACTGATTTCCAATAAAATCTCCACAAATTAATTGGAATTGATATAAAGTATATTTTCACTAGCCTCTCATGAATGAATCAGATATCCACTTAAGATTTTAAAGGCATACACATACATATAAATATGTGGCTAATTATATCCAAAAATAATCTGCTTAATTCTGTGGGGTTGAAGAGTTGGATGAAGGAACATTTGCAGGATGGACTTTCTTGAACATCCTACAAAAGCAACCAACAGAAGAATCAGTATTATCAGTTTTTTCCTCATGATTTTGATAAGCTGATTTCTGCTTATAATTCTGTGTTGCTTTTGTCTTCTCCTTGTACAGCTTTTTCATAAAGTAGGCTTCTGCAAGATCAACACCCGCCGTCGACATGCCTAACTGCTCCGATTTAGAAACACCAAAAATGTACTTAGTATTTGTTGAATGAAATTAAGAAGTTGTATATATGTTTAAGAAAATCTCAGATTATAAGATGATATGTATATATAAGAGATGTCGCAAGTATATATACAACTTTTGAACTTGGGCAGGAAGCAATACATGAGGGAAGACAAAATTTATCAGCTTCTTGGAGGCTTCTTAGGATATAATTAAAAGGTTGAAGTAAGAATATGTTTGACTAAGTTCAACAAAATATTGTAAAGATTCTTTTGAAAGCCTTAGAAAAATAATTAATAAAAAATACATAAATCGCTTCAAATAGTTCCTCGATCAATTTTACCAATTGTGTTTTTTAGTGCCTAACTAAAGAGATGAAAGTTGCATGTAAATTCCTAGAGTGATAAATGTGAAACAACGTGGGCACTCCACTAATTTCCTCACCAATTTTCCCGGATAAATAACTCCCGCGCATGAAATGTGCAAATCTTGACTAGGGATAGTCCATTCATCCTCATTTTCTTTTGTTATACAAACGACGGGTGCTATCCTAGCAACCTAACTCTACAAGCCCGAGCTACCGATTACATGTTTTGTCTAAGTGACTCTACCTTGCTCCATAATAGCGTTGATGTCCATGGCTGGAGTATGAAGCATCCCCGTTCTTTGCACTAAACCAAGCTTCGCCAACATATATGCCTCCTAATTTGCTTCCCTCCAAATATGAGATATAGTCACTTGCCGTGATAAGGCCATTTTGTGTCTGATGTGCGAGATAATCTCGAAGTAACAGTGGAAAATTGTCTCCGTCTGAGTACACTTTCAGAATGGTGTTATCATTTCCTATCTCCCAAGCCAACCGACCCACGAGAATAGCCTATAACTCAGCATTGAGCATTGTATCTACTCTAATTCAGTCACAAAAACCTCATTCATCGGCCCTGCACATCTCGGATTAATGTATTTGCACTTTTTTACTCAAACTAAGTTTTAACCAAACACCTTTAGAGCACTGCATATATTTTGTACATGTATCATAATGTGATATAGAATATGAAATGATATACCAAATTGGATTAGAAGATTCAGTTCCTCTTCAAACATGAAATCAAATTATAAAACATTTATTGTTTGATATTGATGTGGGTGGAAATCAACTTTTAGGCCACAAGCCCCAGACTTTGTGCGCTATAAAACCCATAAAAGAAACGAACCATGATCTGTGGGGTTGCATCTGACCCGGACCTGCAAAGGAAGAGTAGATCTGTAAAAATAAATGTTGGAGATAAGATCTAATTAATTAGAAGACTTTTCATAGCAGGCCGAGTAAATCAAGCCCAAGATCTGTAGCTAATCAGATCTAATTCCCCTAAATAACTGCAATTACCATGCATAATTATGAAAGCAAACTAGGATCAATTTAGAAACCATAATGAGCCATAGCCGTTAAGCGTATACAAATACTTGCTTTGAAGGATCAAAAAACATAACTTTACTTTGCTTTCAAATTACTCTCGTGTTTACCTATATTTTATGTATTATATGATCGATTATATTATATATTATTCTATTATATCCTGAATCAGACACAAATCAATTGGCGCCGTTTGTCAGAAATTAAGTTTGATACATGAGATAAATTTGATTATTTTTGCAAGTTTTTTATCAACAAGTTTAATGGCAGAACAAGATATGGTTAGGATGCAAGAGATAATGGAAAATTTTGGAAAAAGAAGATGTTGCTCTATGCAAATGCAAATGCAAACCAAGATGCACCCGAGACTCCCAAAATTTTGGCTAGGTGATTGTGGGTAAAATGCAAGATCTGATGGTGGAAAAATTTCCTGGAACACAAGCTGGTGGGAACGATATCTTCCTACATCATGCATCATCTTACAATTTGGTCATGGAACAACAGAAAGGGATTGTAGACGTAGCTGTCAAAGTTGCGCTGTAAACCAAAAATGTAGGTATGAAGGATTTGATGAAAGTAGAGGAGGATTTGGTGTAACCACCATTCAAAAGCACCCCCAAATCTAGTAAAGGTGACATCAGAGGTAATCAAGAGATCACTTCAGAAAGAAGATGAAAGAGATCCAATGGTAGAAAGAGCCAATGCTGCTTCACAAAGCTAAATACAGGTTCAAGCTTTGCCCGAAAGAAGATGAAGAAGAAGAAGCAGCAGCCAATGTTTCATCACAAAGCTAAAATACGGGTTCCAACCTTGCTAGAAGGGGAAGAAGATCCAATACCATAGATGGCAGAAGTAGTAAAGGCTGCTTCGCAGAGCATAAGAAAATGATGGCAAAAATTCAATGTTGCTCTGCGAAGATGAAAAGCAGGATGGCCAAAGTAGTCCAGTTTTGCTTGGTCAGAAGAAAGATGAAGGAGAGTACATTGCTAAAGCAGCCCATGCTGCTTTGCAAAGTTGAAGTATAAGTTCCAGGTTTGCTCATCCAAAAGAAGAGGATAAAGAAGATCCATCGCCACATATGACGAAAGTAGCCATGCTGCTTCGCAAAACTGAAGTACAAGTTTTGGCTTTGCCTGGCACGATGAAGAGTGAAGAAGATTCACCACCTTATATGGTGCAAGTGATTAGTTTATATTTTACGAGATTTTATCCCCTTAATTTATGTAATTTTGATAGCAATTGATTGATACATTCTCACATTATGCTTTGACGGTGTTATTTATATGTGTGTAGGGATAAAATCTGAAAATGATAAAGTGATGGAAAAAGTCAAAGAAAAGTAGAAAGAGTGAAACAACAATTTCAACCTTGCTAAACTGCAGTTTACAAAATTGCGGTTACAAACTTCACAAACCACGATTTACAAAACAACGGTTTCAAAATCTCCAAACTGCAGTTTGCGCCCCTGTTGCCCTAATTATAAATAGCTAAATTTAGATCAAATTTTAGATATTTTAAAACACTTTTGAGAGCTGTACAAAAAATCTGGAGAAAGCAAGGGAGAAGTCAAGGAAACATCGAGAGCAAGGATTCATCTTGTGTCATAGGGAGTTTTCAATTAATCTTCTTAGATTAGTGTGCTATGTCTATTAAGATTGTTGATTATTTCCCTTTTCACCATTATGAACTAATTTCATCTAGATTAGGGTTATGTGAAAACTATGGTATGACTTTTGATTTATGAGTTTTGAGTTTTTTCGGATCAATTGTGGTTCTTGTTAGATATTTGATATTGTTCCCTATGCATGATAATGCTTGATGACTACTGGTTTTGCTTTGATTGCTTGATCTTGAGACCGAGAGGAGATAGGTTAAGGTAGATCTAAAATATCGAATATCATAATGTAAGAATTGACTAGAGATAGAATCAATTCCGTTGTGTGACTTTTTGCAATAAGGAGACCCGATTTGAAAGTAGGATCTTCGTAAGCAAGGAATTTTTTTGATCGAATTAATGTATTTTAGTTAAGTTAATCTTCACTATAGAGATATAGGGAGTTGTTAACTGAGATAGAATCATTATATCTAGAGATTGAATAGTGGATACATTAGGAGATTTCACCATAACAAGAACAATTTAATAATCCGAAAATCTTAGAATCATCAATTATAAGGAATAACATAGTTGGATCGAAAATCTTAGATTGAATAGTGCATGACCCGTACCTCATCTGAAGAAAGAGACGAGTTTGATCCTAAGATTGAACGTACTTTTCAATACAGAAAGAGAGCAAAGAAACGAGAAGTCAACTTATTCTGTGCCATGGCTGAGAACATTGGAAACATAATTCAGTTGCCTACCTCTGTAGGCAATGTGAATGCCAATAACCAACCACCCGTTGTTGTCCCACCACCTGCTGCAGACCAACAACGAGACTTGAGAGACTACATCATGCCTAATCTTCAAGGCATTGGTTCAAGCATCCAAGCACCACCTGCTGCTACAAATGCCTTTGAGATTAAGCCTGGATTTATACAGATGCTAGCGAATATAGTGCAATTTTATGGGCTGCAGAATGTTGACTCTCATCAGCATATTACCAGCTTATTGGATATACGCAACACTTTTCGTTTCAATGGGTCTTCAGTGATGCATTACGTCTACGCCTATGCCTATGCATGTTTCTTTTCTCATTGAAGGACAAGGCTAAGGCATAGCTATTATCTCTTCCATTGGGTTCCATCACCACTTGGGATTAAATGGTAGAGCAATTTCGGAGCAAATACTCTCCAGACAATATGATGGAGGTAAATGTCCTCAACACGGGCTACCAATCTTAATCCTGATGCAGACTTCTATCAAGGACTTGGTCCAAATACTCAGTCTATGGTTAATGCAGCTACTGGAAGCACAATCATGAACAAAGTCCCGGAAGAGGCATGGGATATGATAGAAGTAATGGTTGCTAACAACTACCAGTGGTCAACTGAGAGATTGATTCCAAAGAAGCATGTTAGGTTATATGAGGTTGATGTTGGGTTTGTGCCCTCGATGCCTACGAGGAGTTAGAATATAAGGCATTAGTTTATATTGTACGGACCTTTTATTTATATACAGGCATTAGTGTGTTGTTCATATAAGTCTTGGCATCTACAATCCTTACATGAACAACTAAGTCCATGTGAATTAAGGCAAGTCTTCCACTCTTTATAGTAGTTAAGGAAATAGGCATGAACGTTATGTATTTCAATATTTGCTGTGTAGACATGTTTAGAAGATGTATGGTATATCTTCCTTAAAGTATGTCGGACAAGTTGACATTGGCTCTCTCACACAAGCAATCGCCTCTGATGTTGAGGAGCATGCAGAGATGAGACAATATTGATTTTTTAGGTTAGAGAACAAAATCATATATGAATGTCGCCTTGGTAAATTACAAAGATGAGATTACTATTTAAAATTTGGTAATCGAATGGATTCCCACAATCTATGAAACTTGTCTAGTAGCCAGATGTGAGTTTTTCTTGAAATTGTTATTTTTGGAGGACAAACAAGAAGAAAACTCAAGTTAAGTGTTAAGATACACTTGGACTAAGATCTGTACAGTATGCTTGATATGAATCAAGACATACGCTTCCAACTAGGAAGAGAAACACTGTAGCACGTGTTTCATAGCGCGTGTGCTTATATGACCATTGGAGGAATGAGAAAAATCCCTGCTTTCTCATTGTGTGGGACTCAGAGGTTTATATGACCTCATGTGTACCCTTATGACTTTCGACTAGTTCTTGAAACTTTATTTTAGTGCTGCTACCTTAGCATATTGCCAATAGACATGAACGATTCGGCAATGCGGTATATGTCTAGGAAAGCAGCTATAATATAGTTGAGAGATTCTAGTGGGAAAGTAACACTATCTTTGTCTGACACGTACCTTGTATTCACAGGCCGGCCAATTATGTCAAAACTTAGTGTTTTAAACATAATGGTGAATACATAGAATAGATTGGAAGTCAAGTATGCTCTTACGTATTGTTTGAGGGATAAGGGATATGTTGACTTGTGTAGTAAAAAGAAGTCTGGGATATAGAGAGATGTTGTCCTCATGCTGTTTGAAATTGAGTTGTTATATATCCTTAACGGGTGTATAGCTCAAAGCTCATTATATTATGCTCGCTGGTCACATGATCCATTTGATTGTATGAAGTTGTGAGTGTTGGTTGGTTAATCCCCGGGGTAGGTTAGCACAGCGGAATTTAAAAATTTTAACATAACTACCCTGAAACAGGATTATGGCCGGTTTAATCAAACTAATAATTACAAGGAAAAAACTAACTACACGAAATAACTTTCGTGCTTTTTCCCTCGTACAAGTTTCTGATCTTTTCAACCCGAACAAATACTCCCTTGAACGAATCTACAGTGACGCCATCGCCTCCTCCAAAATTCCGGGCTTGGTTTGTTCCTTATATCTTCAAGCGATCTAATTGTCTCGCCTCTAAGATGTATCCACACCTCCGTTATAGTTCTCAATAATTATATCTTGGTGCTAACCTATATAATTATTTTATTCTTAAACTAAGCTTCTCTATATGAAGGTAGGAATATTAGTGAAAGGTTAATCTCAACACATGAGCAAAATCTTGTCTTGAAATAATTAGGTGAGGGGCGATTTTGGCTTGAAAATAAGAAGACAAAATTTCTCTATTTTTCTTCTAGGGGTGGACGAAAATTGCTTGCAAAAACAAAGTGTGTGAGTGTGTGTGTGTGTGTGTGCGCGCGCTTTTCTTAACACACATATTTATAGAGATACTCCTAGGTTTAATTTGATTAGAAGTCAAGAAGCGATTAAATCTGCAAAGATTTGACTTTTATCTACTCCTAATCAAATTCAATTAAGAAGTTTCCTAAAAACAAGGAACTTAGCTTGCAAGCTAACTTGTTCCCTATTTTATCTCCTAAAATATCTCCTTGATTCCAACTTGATCAAGACTTGGAGAGGAATTAAATCCCCTCCTTATTTGCGTCCGCCACCTCGCCCCTTTAGCCTTGGAATCCAAAATTTTTATCCAACTTGATTTAATTTTTGACTCCTTATTTAATTAAATAGTCCAACCATTTAATTAAATATTTTATAACAATTAAAGTCCACCTTAATTATTATTACCCAATTATTTCTTTAATTTTATTTAATTTTCGACTTCCTCTACTAATGAAACCCTTGGATTCTAATTAGTCCATTAATTAATTAATCTCACTCGATTAATTAAATCGTCTAATTAATTGATCTTCAACCAATTAATTAATATTTCTCTTTAGGCAAGTACTAGACTTTCCTAATTTCACCTCAACTTCCAAAGTTGATTAATCATATCTTTTAAGCAGGAACGTCAGGAGTTAGTGTGTGACCCCTTAGGCTCATTCATGTTTTAGTAGTAAGTACACTTTCCAAAAGTGCCATTATACCTTTCTATATTTAGAAAGTACTAGATTAAATCTTTCTTGATTTAATCCGACCATGTATCATTTACTAAAACTATATCATGGTACTTACAAATCGAGGTTACTGTTTAGCAACAGGCCCCGAAGACCTAGACACAAACGATAAAAAGATACTTAACCTATCATAACCATGATCCTCGCATAAGTAAGATCCCTCCATCAAATTTTCCAGATTGGTATCTAGAGTAATGGCTTAGTCGAAACTCTTACGACATAATCACTATGTCTCCTTCATTGCATGATATTGATTCATGCAATCCAAACGAGGAAACATTCCACCTCTTTGGATTGCCCTACTTTGGCCAAAGATTTCTTGAATCTATTCGTTTAAGCAACGCATAGGAAATATCTGATTTGCTATGTCAACGATGGATCCCATCTTGGTCTCTCATGTACCTTGACACATAACTATACTATACCCAAGATATCCCATATGACGACTCGCGATGGAATCATGAGATAAGTCAAAGTATAGTATGCTATGCTCAAAGTCACAATGGAACCTCAGGTCCTAAGGATTACTCTTATGCCTACGTGATTATAGGAAATTCCATATTCGATCAGGATAACCGTTTTAGGAATTTCCTGGCGGGGTGTTCAGTTCACTCATTATCCAAATGAGAACCCGCGTGCAAACATCTATGCCTATGGAACGAGGCATGTTCTCTAAGAACTATGTGCACAAGCAAGTCCTTTGAGTCTTTTGTCAATATCCCTCATCTTGACAGAGTCATCCTGGACGTGGAACCTTTTAAGAATCACGACCTTGGAGACATATTCCATCATCGTCATTCCCGATGTCCGATGATGTCTCATAGTTATGTGTGATTCAAGGGACTTCGTTCTAAGCATAATAACATTTTTAAGAACAAAGAATGCCAATAATAAAATTCGACTTTATTTATAAAGAAAAGATTGTCTCATAGAGTTTATTACACAGAAAATGGAGCCCAAAATTGGAGCGTAGGGCATCTACTCTATCAGTGAGTTTGCTGTTATGGTTGCACCAGAAGTATGTTTAGCCCTCATGTGCGAGTGGGAGATGTAAGAAATAGAATATGGGTCGTGGGGTTGTGCATGAGGGCTGACCCTACTCATTTCCTATTTGAAATCAAAAGAATTGGAGGGAGTAGTTTTTGGCTGCAAAAAACTACCCAACAACTTCCCCCCATTATCTCCCCATAATATCTGATGTTTGAATGAAAAAAAGTATGAAGAATAATCAGAAGATTCGAATGAAAAATAGAGAGAAAAAGGAAAAGGCATAGAAGTGAACTTTGGTGCAACTTTGGCAAGGGAACTTACGTCTTGAAGCATTTGGATAGTGGATATCATCTCTCTCCAAGTGACAAAGATTGTGGATTGATTTGGAGTACTAATTCGTGTAGAAAAGGCTATGATTCAACCAAGTAACATCCGATTTTTATATGATTAATTTATCGAATTACATGTGATATATGTTTATATATTCCATCACAACAAAACAAAAACCATATTCATAATGAATGACTTTGATTTGTAGCTTTAGGTTTTCTTTTATATATATAATTGTAGCTTTAGGTATTAACAGCAGAAAAAATCAAGTTTTAGGATAGACTTAACTAATTATAGGCCCAAAGCTAGGAGTAACTCTGTTTGCACCGAGTGTAACACCAAATATCATATCAACATAATATGGATTATATTAATAACATGATCATTCTCGTCTTAGAGTATGATAACACCCGCTGTAAATTGTAATGAAGAATCTTACAATGAACTAAAGGTAGCAAAAAGTCCCAATACAAAAATACTTTAGTTATAAATTCTTTATATTGGGAAAATTCTTCCATGCGCGATGCTAACATTAAGTGGTGTAGATAATGTCACATCAGCACATATTATGATGTTCATGTACTAATGTGACATGATCTGTGTATGTAGGGTTGTAATCGAGTCGAGTCAAATCGAAACAAGTTGTTATTCAAGCTAGTTTGAGTTATTATAGAATTTTAAAATTTGTGTTTGATTGCAAGTCGAGCTGAAATGAGCTTTAATCGAGCCAAACACGAGTTATGGTCGAGTAACTTAATTTTTTTTTGCACATATTTGATAAATTTTTACGAATCGAGCCAAGCTCGAGCTGAACTTCAAAACTTATCGAACACAAAAACTTATTCAAATTAGGTTTGATATGTTAACAATTCGAGCTCAAATGAACTTTTAACAATAGATTTTAAGGCGAGTATCGAAAAGTTTAATTCATTTTTCAAACCTACTTCCTTTATATGGCTTGTTTAATTCAATTGTTATATATATATATAAAAATGTCGCTATTGTAAATTTTTTTTTTGGTTGCACGTAATTGTAATTTACATTAATCCCTAACGCGGCTTCTAATCACTTCTAACATTTGGGACACTCTAATTTAAGCTCCATAAATGGGTTCCATTTGGCCTTAGTATGGAGTAATTCAATATCACCAAAAATTAAAGAAAAGAAAGATAACTATCAAAAAGAACAAATGAAAAGAAAAATATTTCACATTTCTTATTGTTTAAATACTACATTTCTTGAAAAATTTTCCTCTAATCAAGGTATTAAATATCGGTTTCATTGTAGATTTCGGGGTATTAAATTTAAGAAAATTTCAATAGAAATTTCGAGGATATCCATAATTTCGATTATAGAGAAATCATGAAAATTTATAAAATAATAGAAAATTTTAAATGAAACTTCGAGTATCTTTAATTTACATTATTATGTATTTTTTACATTAAGAATATTGTGTGTATAATGTATATATAGTGAGCTTTGTTAATTAGTATTAGTAAAACTCCGTGTTGGAAATTTAAAATAAGTAGGATTTGGAAGTAAAGTAATGAATAAATAGCTTTAAAACTTCACTACAACAATACACATACAATTTTCATAAAATATATTATTCGGCATCATATGAAATTTTTAGGATTAAAATCGTTATGCTCCGTCTCATCATATTAACTTTTCATACTCGTCCCAAAGAAAGAAAAAGAATAGCTAAAATTAATTTTGGTATGTTATAATTAAACATACATATTTAAATAAAATATAAATAATTTAATATTATCTTTAAATTTCTAAATTTTTTGGGTTTTGGTCAAAATTTCGGTGGAAATTCTGCAAAATAATTTAATCTTGTTTTTAAATTTTGGGAAATTTTGAGTTTCGATCGAAATTTCGACGGATATTCTGCATAATTGGTTCGAAAGTGATATTTCGCTTCGAGACTCTAGGAAACCCGCAATTGCCGTCGAAATTTCGACCTAAATTTAAGACCAAGCCTCTAATACATAAGCTTAATGGTATGCTTAATCCTAGAATTTTGATGATTAAATAGAAAATATAACATGAAATATCACAAAATGAGCAAAAAGTATTATCATTTAAAATAAATAAAACGTTTTTCCTCAAAATTTTCTTCATCATAATTCATAACCAAGCATAGGCTAAAGGAAGAAAAATCAAGTGTTAAGGAAGAATTAATCAACAATAGACCCAAACTCTAGGAAACGTTTGCCTACATATGGTGTCTCAGGTCAAATGGTGAGAATTATGTCATATCAGCACAAGGTAGACCTAATTAAAAGAGAAGCCGAAAGCAATGCTAGTTGTTTAATCCCCAATCGTATGGTTGATATATGACTTTGAATTGAGTATTTGAAAGTAATTCAAGAAACTGTCGACACTCAGCCGGCTCCAGATAGTTTGCAGCGTGCTTCAGAACCTCCACCTCATTCTTTCCGAAATCTACACAATACCTGACATATTCGGTCAATGGAATAGCATTAGTGAGAGAGAATTAAACTTAGTATAACAAGGGATTATGCGTAGGAGGTCTCAGACTCCGCGTGGGGCGTCAAGATAACTAATGAAATTAGGAACTTTATGAACTATATTAACAAGTTTAGTTTGAATCAGACCAGTCTACAAGAAAATGTAATATCACTGACAAAAGTAGTGATTTCAAAATAAACAGTAGTGATATTTATTCATTTGTATTACGTGACAACAATCTTTATTCTATCATACTAATTACTTTCAGAAATTTACTAGTGACAAAAGTATGTTGTAGTTGTCATTAGAGAAAATCTATTATCATTTAGCTAGCACCGTACATGTCACTAATTGTTAATAGTATAGATGAAAGAAAAAAGAATAGGGAAAAGAGAACTTACCAACTGAGTATTTTACTGACATATGCAACATTGGCAATCAAATCAACATATAGTCCTCCACTTCTAAGAAAACCGCAGGCAGCATCCATCAACTCTTTATCAATGTTTCCTGGGGAGTAGCATCGAAGGGCTGGCCCCGATCGGGTACCACTAACCAGTGCAAAATGAACAAGAGTCTCTGTATGAGGAAGAGCTACCTGATAATAACACGAGAGAGATAGAAAACAAGGATCAGTGAGTCTAACAAGACATCATTAAACACCCCGAGAAAACTAGATCGAAATATTAAGCTAGTTAAATTTCCATATGCTAGCAATTTCAGCAACAGGATATACAATTTTTTTTATTATAATTTTCCAATTTCAGGTCCATACCATCATTGTTTAACCAAATTCAAAATGCATTATATACTAAAGATAAATGTCAATTCTTATCTTTGAATCCAAATGGACCTTTAATCACTTATCAAAAGCAGAATTTATCGAGAAGCAAGTAAAGCAGCCTATCTGACCTTTAATCGCTTATCTTTGACTCCAAATGGCTTAATGAGATTGTATGGTGGTCTTTGGTTACCCCTCAAAATGCCATTGTAAATAGCTGAAAGTGAATATGTTGATCCACCAATAACATATTTGAAGTCTCTAAAAAAATTTCTTCTCTCGAGTGGTCCCAAAGGATGACCCCACACCAAAATGCCATGAATAGACATCATATTGTACAGATTAATGAAGAATGATAACTTCTCCTCTCTAGCCATCTCATATAACTCTACTCGTTGAAGCTCCTCCACTGTCCTCAAGTACCTAAGATATATTACAACAGTCAATGTCGAGACTAAATCATGAAAAATTGCTCTCTCCCTCTCGAACATATACACACGTAAAGGGAAAGAGAAAAAGACGCATGTTTGTTAAAGGGTCTTGGTTATTCCTAAAAGTGACAACTTTTGATATCTTAAACAAACCTTGCAAACTCTTCGCTCCCATGGATGCTTCTGTAGTCGATATGCTTTCCATCTTCAGAAGCATAAGCTTCTAATATTGCACAACACAAGAATCTAAGCCTTGCTGAAATTTCAGAGATGGGTTTTGGTTTCACTTCACTAATGCCTCTTGGTATGTTTTGACATTGGGAGACGAAAGGATCATCATCCAAGAACCGATAAATTTGATTTCCATCTTCAAATATGTTATCACTGAAGTAATATTACAAAAGAGATATTCTGAGGGAAAAAATTAAACAAAATTTTGATAACAGCAACATCATAAGCTGTCTATCAAGAGGGAAAAATTAAAAAGAAAAAAGAATGAAAAAGATATAGGAAACATCTAAGTAAAAAAAGAAGATGAGAAAGAATTCTAGAAAACTCACTTGATAGATTGGAAGAAAAGTTTGTTTGCAAGCTTTCGGCCAAATTCAACAGCCTGTCCCATTTCATTACAAAAAGTTAAAGAGGAAATACAAAAAGATTAGCTACTGTAAGACATTACTTAAACAGAATGGTAAAAAAGTATAAATGCATGCTTGATTCTAATTCCATCTTGTTTTTCCTCGCTTATTCCATGAGGCAAAAAACTGTCCTCGCCTTATACCTAGAAGCAAATTAATTTACAGCTAGTGGCCTTGATTCTGTCATTATACTAGTTACTTTGGCACATTCAACATGTGCTTGAATTATTTTCTATCTAGCAACTACTTGAGAAAAATGTAACATAATCATCAACAAGTTATGCATGAGTCATGACATACCATAATAAGATATCAAAATGAACTACAGTATTATCTTCCAGTCGGTAATGTATAGCTTCTCAAAACAAGACAACGACAATGTTGCCCTCAGAGAAACTTAACCTCAGAAAATTAAATCACAAATGTGCATAAACTGCAGCTCTATTACCAGTTACCACAGCATATCATCCAGCATAATATATCCTTATAATAAAAATATGAGAAATGCAAGAATAGGCTAGAAATGTGAAAACTATATATTATACTTTTATAAGCCACAGCCATATAGACTAAGTTGTTCTTGTTTGAGAAAAGAAAATATAAAGTCACAAATCATACACATATTTAGAAATGCAAACTTGGAAACCGAGAGAAAAGAAAAATATATGTTTCCCTTACAGTGAAACGGAGAAGCAACTTACCTCTTCCCTCTCCAAGTATTGATCTTCTGACAAGAAATCCACAGCTTCTGAACCTACAAAACAGTTAGTGTACCTTCGCATTTTGTAAAACCGATCCTTTATAGAAACAGAATCTTTCATTTTCCGAACAATAAGAGAAAGCTCATCAACAGTTCCAGTACTTGACATGTCATCTTCACCAGATAATGGCGGTAAAGGAGCTTCATATGATGGCGTTTCAATGACAACATATTCAATCTTTTCTCCAAGTTTACCACACTCTTCCAAGCTTTTCAGCTCACTCAAACCACCAATTAGGACTTCATTAAAGAAAACTCTAGGAACAGCACAAGATCCAGCAATCTTTTCTAGCTCTAGCTTTCTTGAAGGGTAGACATCAATATTGATCTCAACGTATCTGAGTCTTTTTCTGTGCAGATACCGTCTTGTCTCTTTGCATTCTTGGCATCCTAACCTCGTGTACAAGATAATTTGTCCTTTCATGGCAATAGGTTGTGTTAAGTCTTCAATGGAGCCCTCTTGCTCAGATTTATTTTCTCCACTGGCATCACGTGAAATCCGAATAAGGCTAAGAGGGTTCCAACCGGATTTCTCATACATATCTTGGGATTCACTTTTTCTGAAAGAATCTTTACCACCCTTACTATCATTTTCCTTATCTTCATCAGGAACATCTTGTCCGTCATCACTTTTCCCAGAAAGGCGGCGTAGAACAGTGGACACAGCAACTAAACTCTTTTGCCTCACAAATTCTGTAAGCTCTGCTGCTTTTTCGGGCCAAACAAACCTTGGAGATGAACTCCTGTTGGATTCCATTTCAGGAACTTCAGTCCCATCAAAGACAGGTTCCTCTTCCTCCTCAGGAGAAACTTCCTCTATGTTCTTGGTCGTTTCAGAACTTTTTTCACTGATGTCCAATGATTTAATTGCACTAGGTGATTCAGCTTGCTCTTTTCTCCACACATCAATTGTCTCTTCCTCCTGCTTTTTTACAGGTTTTGTGTCATCCTTTTTCAGCTCATTTTTCTGAACATCGGGTACATTTACCTCACTTATCTCAGATGGATTTTTGGACACTTCTTTCTTAGAAATACTTATCTTTCCCAGGTCGCTTATGTGAACATCAGGTGCATCGTCCTCCACGACTAGCATAGTTGTATTATTCGGATTAGCCTGATTTCCTTTACCAGGATTTGATACGTCGCCCTCCTTCACAGAACCAGGAGTGGTCTTACTGTTTATCTTGTCAGATCCTTCTTTCTCCATGATGCAAGAACTTTAATCCACTCCAGGAATCTCCTAAATCAATTTTTTGGATCAAAATAATAAGATCTCAGTTACTGAAAAATAATAGATCTTCATAAGAGGTAGGATGAATTGTCAATATAGTTGCAGTTGCTAAGAACGTTAAATAGTGTGTCAACAAGCAAGGTCTCATTACACTCCAAGTAAAACAACAAATATCATTGATTTCCCTCATCGAGTTAGTTAGATAGTAATAAAACAAAATAATTCAGTAATTAGCTGACAATCTAATTTAAGAAAACAAGTGCATAGCCTGAACTTGCATAACGATACTGCAAACTGAATGATCCGGAAAGTGGAAAATATTTCATTTAAAACCCATGTAATGAAGGGAAAATGGTTCTTCAAGGGATATATGTAATGTAACTCTTCATCAGCCTATCCACTCAACAAGTATCAACATCCAAAACTCCCCGGAATTGTCATCATGGATGTGAACAGTTAAATAAATTGAATGCAGTGAATATGGGCGGTGGGGTTTTGCAACGAAAGCGGCTCAGGCCCACAAAGGAGAAGGAGGCATTGACAAATTTGATACAAATCACAATAGTAAGCAAAAGATGCAACTAAAAGTGGTGACTCAAAAAGAATCAAACATAATAGAAAAATAACAGTCGGTCAGAAATTATTAAGTCGACCAAAAAGCACACATAATGAAACATACATATTTTATCACCCAACTAACCTAACCTGCCAAAAGATCGATTCAATAAACGCAAAATGCAGGAACAACACGTTAGCATAAGAACTAAGCCATGGCATATGCAGGAATAGGATAAATAAAAAAATAAAAAATTATAAAAACGAATTAGATACGCGATGGCTAATTTATTCATTGAGACAATTATATCAGCAAGAAATGGAACACAAAATATAATTTTTAATGGGATGCAAGAAACGAAGGTGACACTTACAGATCTGTCCTGTCCAGAGAGCTAAATTCAGAAGAAGTGAGTAGTATAGATTAATGTAAAAGACACCGTTATATTGCAAAAGACAGAAATGTTTGAACTGAAAATGGGGAAAGAATATCTAAATGTATTAAATGAAATGAAACCGTCGGTTTGGGTCTCCCTCTCCCTCTCCCTCTCCCCTTTTGACATGAAGAGGGAAAATCAGACCGCTCGCGATAGAAGCGGGAAGTCTTTTCAGGAGTACCAAATATTTTTGCAAACTACCCCTCTACTAACTACTATTATTATCCGGGAAAATTGCACCAACCTCCCTCGAACTATGAATATTTGGCATCTACACTTTGATATATTGGCATAAACCTTCCCCTTTTCAACTTTTCCACTACATTCACTAATAAAAGACTAAAAAAGCCCTTCACATTTGGGCTAAAAAAATGGATATACTAAATAATTGATTGTAGAATAAATAATTACCACTAAATGACATAATAACAAAGCATTTTAAATCAAACAATTCTACAAATTTAGCTCGAAAATCTCTAAATTTAAATTATTTAATTAAGAAAATTAATTAATCATGACTCATTTTATGATCCAAAAATATTACTTCAAATTATTAATTTCAACTCTCTTCTAATTCAACCAACGCTAAATTTCATGAAAAGATATATTATTATGTTTTTTATGCTTGATGTAGGTGGAATTTGGACTTTGAGCCAAGCTGATAAGCCCATTAAAATAGCGGACCTGGATTCTTTCTAGAAGATATCAACGTGAGTTGGAAGACCTGGAAACCTTGACCTGTGGGAGAGCTTATAGGCAATGCTGGAGACAAGTATCAATCAAGTCAATACTTTCCTTACCAAAGACCTTACGGAATTAAGCCATATATTAGCATTAATGATGATTGATCCATGATTAGATGTACCCAAAATTAGAAGGATGTTGATTTATTCTCTTACTATATGTATAATTAGCATAGTTGACTTTTCATAATTTACCCCACCCCATCAAACTTGTATAAATACCCAACCTAAAGCATAGTGAAGGGTACCTTTTGAATCCCCGTGGACGTAGGTCTAATTTTTGGACCAAACCACGTTAAATCTCTTGTTATTTACATTATCGCACTTACATTACTCGATTATATCTCACAATTATACTCATATTATCCGTATTATTAATATAAATATTATTGGTGTGAAACCCACACACATCAATTGGCGCCGTCTGTGGGAATATTGAGCGAGACGTGAGTAATTTCCATTTTCAAGTAAGTTGTGTGTAGCACGTTTGATGGTGGAACAAGGTGTTAGCGGACGGATCAACCAAATTTGTAAAAAGATTTTCTAGGAAAAACACGCATAATTTTCCACGCCGAATTCTCCTTGGGGTTACAGGTTTATAATTTCAATTTTTATGCTTTAAAATAGTTGAGGGGTCACAAATGAAAATTGGACCATGGGCAAATATAGAAAGGTTTGAGCATAATGAATTTGGTTCTCTCAATTTCAGTACTAATTTCGTTACAATCTATGCAAAATTTCTACTAATAGTTTTTTTAGCAAATCCACATCTACTGCAAGTCATAGGAAAAGATGGTTTTCATCTACAGAAGTTTATTGCTAGCAAATCACAATTCAAAGCACAAAAGAAATTCGAAGATACTAATTTTTATGCTTTAAATTTAAAGGAATCTTCTAACGTGAACAAATTTATTCAAGTGGCTTTGGTCATTTTTTGGTATTAACTCTCGAACATGCACAGTTAATCCAAATGGGATTCATTTATCGTATAATGTTATGCCATTTTTTGTGGAATAACACGTAGAGTAAATTGTGAAAATTTCCATGCTTGTTTTATTTCATTTTTAATATTGCCGCGAGGAATAGGAAAATTAAGCCACACATATGGAATAAGATCATGCTATTACATTATTTTTTAATTATGGAATAAATCAAGCTATTTGCCATGTTTATATTATTCTGCTAAATCCTTAATTACCTTATAACATTCAAATGGAAGGTCACAAATAAAAAGGTGAATCTCTAGATCCCCACTAATATGGTTATAGCATAAATTGATTTATGAAGATATGGTTTGCTCTTATCTTTTATGGAGTATGTGTACATCAACGGCAAATCCGGATGTGGCGAGCCAGGTAAGCAAGTGCAATCGGGCATTCCCGCAACAAAGGTGGATAATAGCTGGAACAGCTCAACCTGCCCAGCAAAGGTCGAAAAAAATGGCAATAGCTGAGGCAGATCAACCTGCCCAGCAAAGGTGGAAAAAATCTGTAATTGCTGGAGCAGCTCAGGCTGCCCAGCAAAGGCGAGAAATGACGGTAATAGTTGAGCAGCTCGGGCCGCCCAGCAAAGGTGGGAAAAAGTGGCAATAGCTGGAGCAGCTCAAGCTGCCCAGCAAAGGTCGGAAAAATAGGCACTAGCTAGAGCAGCTCAGGCTGCCCAGCAAAGGTGGAAAAAATCGGTAATAGCTGGAGTAGCTCAGGCTGCCCAGCAAAGGCGGGAAATGACGGTAATAGCTAGAGCAGCTCGGGCTGCCCAGCAAAGACGGGAAATGACGGTAATAGCTAGAGCAGCTCGGGCTGCCCAGCAAAGGTGGGAAAAAGTGGCAATAGCTGAGGTAGCTCAACTTGCCCAGCAAAGGTCAGAAAAAATGGCAATAGCTGAGGCAGCTCAACCTGCCCAGCAAAGGTGGAAAAAATCGGTAATAGCTGGAGCAGCTCAGGCTGCCCAGCAAAGGCGGGAAATGACGATAATAGTTGGAGCAGCTCGGGCTACCCAGCGAAGGTGGGAAAAAGTGGCAATAGCTAGAGCAGCTCAAGCTACCCAGCAAAGGTCGCAAAAATAGGCACTAGCTGGAGCAGCTCAGGCTGCCCAGCAAATGTGGAAAAAATCGGTAATAGCTGGAGTAGCTCAGGCTGCCCAGCAAAGGCGGGAAATGACGGTAATAGCTGGAGCAGCTCGGGCTGCCCAGCAAAGGTGGGAAAAAATGGTAATAGCTGAGGCAGCTCAACCTGCCCAGCAAAGGTCGGAAAAAATGGCAATAGCTGAGGCAGCTTAACTTATCCAGCAAAGGTGGAAAAAATCGGTAATAGTTGGAGTAGCTCAGGCTGCCCAGCAAAGGCGGGAAATGACGGTAACAGCTGGAATAGCCCAACAAAGGCGGGGAAAAATCGACACTAGCTGAGGCAGCTCAACCTGCCCAGCAAAGGTCGAAAAAAGTGGCAATAGCTGAGGCAGTCAACCTGCCCAGCAAAGGTGGAAAAAATTGGTAATAGCTGAAGTAGCTCAGGCTGCTTAGCAAAGGCGGGAAATGACGGTAACAGCTGGAACAACTCAGGCTGCTCAGCAAAGACGGTAACAGCTGAGGCAGCTATACTGATCAGCAAATGCAAAAAAATTCAGTAATTGCTCAGCAAAGATGATAGTAGCTGAAGCAGCTATGCTGCTCAGCAAATGCGAAAAGAGTCGGTAATAGCTGAAGCAGCTAAAGCTGCTCAGCAAAGACGGTAATAGCTAAAGCAGCTATGATGCTCAGCAAAGAGGGAAAATGACGATAATAGCTGAGCCAGCTCAGGCTGCCCAGTAAAGGTGGAAAAATCGGCATTAGCTGGAGCAGCTCATGCTGCCTAGCAAAGGTGGAAAAAATCTGCAATAGCTGAGGCAGCTCATGCTGCTTAGCAAGGGCGGTAATAGCTGAGGCAGCTCATTGCTGCTCAGCAAATGCGGGAATCCAGGTTAGGTCTTTGCATGACCAAAAGAAAACGTAAAAATTCTGTAACAAATCTCCTCCTTGGACATCATTCAGGTATCATGAGCATAGCATTGCGTGCGCATCATAGGCATAGTTAGGCATCATCTACGCATCATGTGCATACAATTTATCCACATCATAAATTAAGTTGTAATGTTATTCAATTAGGATTAAAGAATTATACTTATTGAGAAATTTACAAGGTTTTTCGCAGTACTCATAAATTTTCACTAACATTTGTCTTCGTGAATTTATGATTTTTTGTCTTTTCAGGAAAGTTACTAGCTAGAGGAGTTTACTAGGGAAAACAACTCCCTGGGCCCATGGAACATGCAAAACTTGAGAAAGTTTATGTTTGATTATTTACAATATGATTTATTTTTATGATTTAATGGACTCACGAAACCACTAATATTTTTAATTTGTAGTTTTGATTGATGTGTTTTTTAGGAAAGGCCTAGAGATTGTAAATGTCTTTTTTGCAAGGTCAGATGCAAAGCCCCGAAATTCTAGTAAGAATATTTTCTTTATTTTGAGATTGGTTCTTTTTATGCATGTGTATATGTATATTTGTTTGAATGAAATTGAGAAGATAGGGGGAGCTGGTGGAAAGGGAGGTAGTCGGAGTTAGGATGCGCCACCTGGGTGGGTAGCCGGGATTCGTCAAGTCAGGCGGCTTGCGGCTTCAAATCCGATGGCCGCATACTAAGAGGATATAAGGGTGGGTTGGTGTGGAATTATTCCGAGAATAATTCTGGGACCAACTCACATGGGAAGACCGGGGTTAAGGGAGATACAAGGCTGTTTGGAGCAAAAAGGTTGGAGGAGGGGACTAATTCTCCCACTCCTGGCGGAAATAAGGAGGGAAAATTGGGAAAAGAGGGAATAAGGAAGGATGCCGACGGTCGCAAGCTAGCCAGCTGTGAGCCCGTCTAGGAAAATATGTGGGAACGGAGAGGAGAAAAAAGGGAAAAAAGAAAGGTGAAAAATATGGTAAAGGGCAAGTCTCCATGATTGCTAATGTGATGAAAGGCAAGTCTCCACGATTGTTAATGTGATGAAAGGCAAGTCTCCACGATTGCTCATGTGATGAAAGGCAAGTCTCCACGATTGCTAATGTGATGAAAGGCAAGTCTCCACGATTGCTAATGTGGTGAAAGGCAAGTCTCCACGATTGCTAGAAAGTGAAAGGCAAGTCCCCACGATTGCCAGAAAATAAAGTGCAAGTCCCCATGATTGCAAACCTGAATCATTTGGCAGAGCTGCAGGTTGCGGCTCAGTTCGAGCTAGATGATGTTTTTGATAACTGACAAATTTGTGTATTTTTGAAAGGAACGTCGGGAATCTAATTCACAGGAAAATTCTTAAATCATAAGTATGGATTAAGCTCCAAAGGTATGGTTATCAATTTTACCAATTTTTGTACCATTTTCATCATAAGCTGAATATGCACTTTGGGACTATTATCAGTTCGAATATAAAGAAGGCTTAACCTGCGCTCTTTGGAAAGAATAGTAGCTATTGTTTGTTTTAAGTTCTCAGAGATGCAGGAGTAATATAAAACCGACCCAATCATTCAAAAGATGAACAAAAGCTGGGGAAATACTAGGCATACATCTGCCCTAACCTAGTCAGATGGTGGAAAGGAAAACAAAGGATGTTTCTGCCCTAACTTGGGCAGGTAAGGAAGAGCAATGGAGAGCATAATTAGGAAATTGTTCAACGACGCTGCATAATTAGGAGAGTTACTCGCTACACAGCTGGAAAACCAGCATAGCTGGATCCATGCTTTTCAGCACAAATATTTGAGGAATACTTGGGGCACGAGGGCAAACACGTATAGCTGAAAGATCTGGAGATTAAAAACAAACCAAGAAGCGAAAATTTTAAAGAAGCCCAGGGAGCAATCGACCTTTTTCCTAGCTCGTGCTAGGTCACAACCTAGACGAGCTAGAACCATATGACCTAAACAGGGCGAAATAGTAGCTGGAGGCTGCGCCACTAGTGGCTGCAGATTTGTCGGAAAACCAGCAGGAGAAAGAAGGAAGGTTCACCTCCAGCACAACAAGTGGCACTACCACTAAAGCAACTGGTAGACCCCTGCCCGATGAATCAAATAAATCTTTTTTGCCATGGCTAAGATTCCTGGAAAAGCCAAATTTGCAGGCTCCGTGGAAGAATGGAATTTCGAGTTTTAATCACTAAAAAGAAGGGAGGAGTGCAAAAGGACAAGAAAGACTAGGGTTTTCTAACCCATCTGGAGAAATTGGAGCTTTGCAGCATTGTCAGCATACCCTTTATAGAAAATTGGCCCTACACGTGGCCCAGATTCGTACGCCAAAAGAGAAGCAGTTATGGCAACACACAAGGTCGGCGTAATGATGAGGGAGGAGCTCTCAGGAGCCATCAATAGACTGCGGAGCATGGGGAAGCTCAACCGTCAAGCCCTTTTTTGTCAAATCAACATTAGGGTTTCCTAACCCTTTTATGGAGGTCATTTCAGCTGAACAATTTGGCGTTTCATGTAGCTCTGAAGCTTGATTAGCTTGTCTAATGTTTTTCTTCTCAACTCTCATAGTTTGACAAGTCAAACTGCAGAGTTGGGGGGACTATTGATGTAGGTGGAATTTGGACTTTGGGCCAAGCTGATAAGCCAAAGACTTAATGGGCTAAAGCCCATTAAAATAGCGGACCTGAATTCTTTCTAGAAGATATCAACGTGAGCTGGAAGACTGATAAGAGGCGTTTTTACGTGTTTTTAAGCCAATGATCTGATATTGTTGGAGTTATTTATTGCCTAAATCATGCCACAGTTGCGTTTAATTAGGGTGTTAAGTGATTTCAGGTGATAAACGAGAGCACACAAAGAAAAAGGCGAAAAACGGTGCACGACACTTTTTGAAGCCTGTCGACCACGCCCAGGCACCGAGATGACCACGCTCGGGCGCAGATCAAGAACAACAAACTTGATCCCTGTTGACCGCGCCTAGGCGCCGCACTACCCGCGCTTAGGCGCCGTTATTCCCGCGCCCGAGTGCCGTACTTTCCACGCCTGGGCGCCGCCGAACTTCTCCCCCAAGAAAAGTACGCCACGTAGGCCACACCTAGGCGCCGTCTTGCCCGCGCCTAGGCGCCGGCGTAACCGTTTTGCAATTGTTTAAAAGCCAAATTTCAGAGAGGAAAGGGGGTTCGAAAATCTGGGAATTGGAGACACTTTGCTGGGTTTTTGAGCCACAATTTCATCAACAATTGAAGGGGAAGAAGGGGGATTGAGCTAGAGATTGAAGCTACAAGCAAGGATTCATCATCATTCAAGACTTAGGAAGTTTCTTTTGCATTTCATTTACATGTTTATGTTAATAACTATGTATATGATTGTTTTAGACCTTCTTGAGCTATTGAATATGAGCTAATCTTGTAGAACTAAGGCCATGTGAAGGCCTAATTTACAAATCATTATATGTGAAGTTAATTTTCGTATTAATTCTCCTATTGCTTTGTGTGTTGATTTTGTGCTTTTATTCCAATCATGTGTTTGATCACCATATGCTTGCTATTGTGCCTAATCTAGTCATTCGAGAGAAGATAGGTTAGGGTTCAAAGAAATCAACACATCATCCGAAACTAATGTGGAATTGCTCCTAGAAATAGGTAAAGATTTCCGGGTGCTGTTAGCCGGATTTATCCGGGGAAGCTCTAGAACGTTAATGCGTGGTTATTGATTAGATTCTCGGATAGACATATTTAGAGAACCGTCAATCAATCATAGGATTGTTATGTGCTGAGACATCGGGTAATAGTTAATTAAGGAGTTTCCACCAAAGCAATAGGAGTCTAATAATTCGAAGAGTAGCTCACGTATATTGATGCGTAGATTAGGTTGTAGCATGTGCCTTAGTCGTTTATCGCCCTTGAGTTTTAATCTATAGTCTGTTTCTCTTTGTTCTTCGCTTGTTTCTCGTTATAGTGCAATTTACTTTCGTCCATTTTCATTAATCAAATGCTAAAAATTCAAGTCCCTGTGGTCCGACAACCCGGACTTTTAGTCCACTTTATTACTACCGTGACTAGTACACTTGCTATCAAAGCACGTTAAGTATTAGCGTGTCAAGTTTTTGGCGCCGTTGCCGGGGCATTTTCTAGTATTGGGAAGACGGCGAGCAGTTTTAGCAACTACACAGATTCGGTCTCTTTTCGGAATGTGTCAGTCCGCTTTGATGTTCCGGATATCAGTGCATGCCTCGGGTTACCCATCCCTGAGCAGTGTGAGTATCAGCATGCTCGCCCCAATTTTACTGTGCCCTTGGAAGCGATTTTGGGGGTGATTGCTATACCCGGCACGACATGGCCAGAGCGGGATGCACACTTAGCCCATCGTTTTCTCCTTCCCGAGGCCGCTTTATGGCTCGAATTCATACGCTTCAATCTTATCCCGAGTGGCAATCGTTCCGAGGCGAACAAGGAGAGGTGTTTACTCATCTTCTGCATTATGACCCGGAAGACGATTAACTTCCCGGGGGTGATTCACCGGACGCTACTCGGGCACATGAGGAAGTTGGGCCTTGAGTTAACACATTTGATCCACCCGACCGAGCAGAAAAGGAAGCGTGGGGATCCTAATATATCGAAGAAGAGCCATATGATATTCCCTTTGCTGATTACAGCTCTCTGCTCGACCGCAAGGGTTAAGGTCTTCCCGACCGAGGGCACCGAATTGGGTGGCACACCTTTCTCTTTTTCCGAGACCGTTACCTCTGCTCCCCCGACCTCCTCTACTAGGCCTCGCCCGCCGTCGACATCTACTCGGCCGACCGGAACGATGGATATGGACTCTTTGATGGGCGTGATGGATCAAATGCGCGTCCATTTTGATCAGCGGATGAGCCGTTTTGAGGACATGATCCGGGCTAGCTGTGCGTACACCCATCAGGTCGCGATGGCTCAGGATGCTTTTGTGGGACGTGGCCCCTTTGTGTACCCCGACCCTCCGGACTTCCCTCCCTACTCCGACCCTCCTCCGGATGATGTGATTGATGTGGATGATTTAGTGGGGCGGGCCGAGGATGAGCCTTTACAGGGAGGTGGAGATGATGGTGATGATGAGTTGGACGCCTTGTTTGGCGATTAGATCTATTTTGTATCTATTTTCTGTCCTTTTTGTCGTTAGATGTTTGTTTTGGTGTTGTTGTTTTGTGGATCTTGTTTTAGTTGTTTCCCTTTATATTTTCGATGCATGCTTGATCATTTGTTCCTCTATTTTGTGTTGCATACTTGGTTTTGTTGCTTTCTCTTTTCGATATATGTGATGTTTTTCCGTTTAGTATGGTTAGCACATTTTCACCTTGTAGTGGATGCCCGCATGTGAGGTTTTCCTTCGCCAGCGTCGCTGTCACCACACTTTGGACAGACTCTGCATGGACAACTCGGGTTTGCTTTTCAGCCTCCCATTATGGTGACGGGTACTCTCCTCTCTTATTTTCGAACATTGGGGACAATGTTTGTTCCAAGTTTGGGGGGCTTTATAATCGATCCATTATTGTTAAGATTATTTATGTTCTATATTCTGTCCAAGTTTGGGGGGGAGACGTTTATACCTCTACATGTGATAATGTGCACCCTTTTTAAGCATTTCCTTAAAACAAAACAAAAACAAAAAAATAATTTTTTTTTTTTTTTTGGTAGGATTGCAAACCCTCAATTAATGCATTGAGATTGATTAAGTTAAATCAATGGCATCTTTTCTCTATCAATTTGGACTTAAAAGAATTATACACATTGTTTCCTTGCTCAAGGGACCCTAAACAAGATTAGATTGTCCTTAAGATGAGTCACATGTGCACATAAGTCTAGGGTAGAGGCGTTGAGTGGATACCCATTTTGAAACACTTAAAGGCTTGATCCCGGAAATATTAACTTAGATGTTTCACATGTGTTTTGAGTTGAGAATGCTTTTGTATGCTTAAAAAGAATTAAGAGGTTGAACATTGGTATGACTGCAAAAGTCAGGCTTACTAGATACTAGGGGCGAAGAGTACCATGCCTAGAATACTGTACTATTATGCCAATTTGAGCTAAGGTCAAGCCAATGCAAGTGTTAAGTGAATAAGGACCTAGTTTGGTTTTGTGGCCTTTGACACTCGAGCGATTAAGCCCTTAGGGGTGTCTCTACACTTAATACCCTAAAACCGTCCGGTTTAGGAGTTATTGGCTCAAAACTCGTTACAAGGGGGTCATAGAAAGCCTAAGAGAACCGAACATTGCACATGGTCTAGCCTCTAATGTTGTGAGTTGAAATTTGCAAAAGTTAAAGCCCAAAGTTGATAAATTGATCAAATTTTATGTGATTATGAAGTTTTCCTCAATTCTCATGCCGTGTGATTGCTCGGAAGTCGATAAAATATGGGATTAATGCTTGAAAAGTGATAAGAATGCCACTCGATTATAATACCTTAGACTTCTCACTCTACACCCTTAGGATGGTCTTTTCAAAATTGAGGCGTAACATGAGCAAGTATGTGACGTGTATATACATATAACCTTGAGCTTAAACAGACGAATTCATGCCATTGCTTTGTTATTAATCACATTGATTTGGGTTGATTGAGTGTGGTGGAAAATTCTTCGATTTTGTGGGTATATCATATGCAAACCCTCACGAGATTATAACTCGTCCTTTGAGGTAACTCAAGGGTTCAAAGGCTTGTTGCATTCGCTAAATGCAACCGTGTCCTCCACGAAAGTGAGTTAGGTAGTTTTTCGTTTTTTTTTTCTCTTTTTCTTTTTATTTCTCCCATGTTTGATGATGTTTTTCCTAACCTATAGTTTATCGCTCGAGGACGAGCAATTGATAAGTTTGGGGGGGTTGATAAGAGGCGTTTTTACGTGTTTTTAAGCCTATGATCTGATATTGTTGGAGTTATTTATTGCCTAAATCATGCCACAGTTGCGTTTAATTAGGGTGTTAAGTGATTTCAGGTGATAAATGAGAGCACACGAAGAAAAAGGCGAAAAACGGTGCACGACACTTTTTGAAGCCTGTCGACCACGCCTAGGCGCCGAGATGACCACGCTCGGGCACCGATCAAGAACAACAAACTTGATCCCTGTTGACTGCGCCTAGGCGCCGTTATTCCCGCGCCCGAGCGCCGTACTTTCCACGCCTGGGCGCCGCCGAACTTCTCCCCCAAGAAAAGTACACCACGTAGGCCGCGCCTAGGCGCCGGCGTAACCGTTTTTCAATTGTTTAAAAGCCAAATTTCAGAGAGGAAAGGGGGTTCGAAAATCTGGGAATTGGAGACACTTTGCTGGGTTTTTGAGCCACAATTTCATCAACAATTGAAGGGGGATTGAGCTAGAGATTGAAGCTACAAGCAAGGATTCATCATCATTCAAGACTTAGGGAGTTTCTTTTGCATTTCATTTACATGTTTATGTTAATAACTATGTATATGATTGTTTTAGACCTTCTTGAGCTATTGAATATTAGCTAATCTTGTAGAACTAAGGCCATGTGAAGGCCTAATTTACAAATCATTATATGTGAAGTTAATTTTCGTATTAATTCTCCTATTGCTTTGTGTGTTGATTTTGTGCTTTTATTCCAATCATGTGTTTGATCACCATATGCTTGCTATTGTGCCTAATCTAGTCATTCGAGAGAAGATAGGTTAGGGTTCAAAGAAATCAACACATCATCCGAAACTAATGTGGAATTGCTCCTAGAAATAGGTAAAGATTTCAGGGTGCTGTTAGCCGGATTTATCCGGGGAAGCTCTAGAACGTTAATGCGTGGTTATTGATTAGATTCTCGGATAGACATATTTAGAGAACCATCAATCAATCATAGGATTGTTATGTGCCGAGACATTGGGTAATAGTTAATTAAGGAGTTTCCACTAAAGCAATAGGAGTCTAATAATTCGAAGAGTAGCTCACGTATATTGATGCGTAGATTAGGTTGTAGCATGTGCCTTAGTCATTTATCGCTCTTGAGTTTTAATCTATAGTCTGTTTCTCTTTGTTCTTCGCTTATTTCTCGTTATAGTGCAATTTACTTTCGTCAATTTTCATTAATCAAAAGCTAAAAATTCAAGTCCCTGTGGTTCGACAACCCGGACTTTTAGTCCACTTTATTACTACCGCGACTAGTACACTTGCTATCAAAGCATGTTAAGTATTAGCGTGTCAAAGACCTGCCAACCTGGACCTACGGGAGAGAATATATCTCTATAAGGCAATGCTGGAGACAAGTATCAATCAAGTCAATACTTTCCTTACCAAAGACCTTACGGAATTAAGCCATATATTAGCATTAATGATGATTGATCCATGATTAGATGTACCCAAAATTTGAAGAATGTTGGTTTATTCTCTTACTATATGTATAATTAGCATAGTTGACTTGCCATAATTTACCCCACCCCATCAAACTTGTATAAATACCCAACCTAAAGCATAGTGAAGGATACCTTTTGAATCCCCGTGGACGTAAGTCTAATTTTTGGACCGAACCACGTTAAATCTCTTGTTATTTACATTATCGCACTTACATTACTCGATTATATCTCGCAATTATACTCATATTATCCCTATTATTAATATAAATATTATTGGTGTGAAACCCACACACATCAATGCTAATTTAATTTATTACACAATTTTCTTATTTTTGTCGCAATCTTTAATCGAAGAAAAATCAGTACTTCTTTTTTTTTCCCCCTCATATTGTATGTAGTATAATTCTACATTCAGAATCAAGGACATTTGGTAATAATTTGAAATTTTTCATATTTTTCAATTAAAAAGCCACCTTCAAGAAAGAATGGAAAAATATTATGTTGTGATTTTTCTTTAGCTTTAAACTTTTATTAAGTTATGATGTTTTTTTAATGACATAATCATAAGTTATTGTTTTGTTTTATTTATTTTTCTACACTTATTACTATATCTATTTAATTTAGAATAAAAGCATGGTGGTATTTAAGAGGGGCGTTTAACATATTTTTTTCAATAGAATATGCTAATTATAAATCAACACTTTTTGAAAGAAGTTGTTGGATTTTATTAAGAAAAAAGTATATTTGAACAAATAGAATTTTGAGTAAAAAAAGATTCTTTAGGTTCTTATTTCTTTACAATTTATATTTTTTTTGAAAAAAAAAACTATTAACATTAGACTTATTCTCGTTTATAGAAAATATTTGAACTATATTAACATACTTAAGCAATGAACTTTTTAGATCCCCAATAAAATTCATGATTAACCTAGATATTATTTTCTTTTAGGAGTTTAGAGTTGTATTTCTAGAAGATTTTAATTGTGGATGTCTCACTTATTATTATTAGCATAATTATTATCATTATTATTAATAATAATATATAATGTAATGATATTTTGATAATTTTTCATTCTCCAACATATTACCTTTTTTAATTCAATAGTGGAGGGTATTTTAGTCTTTAACTAATATATATAATGAAAGACGTGAAGGAGGGGAGGACCATGCCAATATTTTAAAGGTGAGGAGTGAGGATGACAAATGTCCATAGTTCAGGGGAGGTCAATGCAATTATCCCATTATTATCCTAGTCTCTGCCTTTATTTCTACTTATATATCTACACTCCTATTCCTATATACATAAATCAATATATGTAGGATTGTCACAGGCTTGACTTAAAAGTTTTTAAAGCTTGAGCTGAAGGTTAGGATTTGAACAAAAAATCAAGCTCAACGTGTGCGAAGGCAGATTCAGTTTGAATTGAGTTTCGACTCATATAAATAAATATTTTATACATCTATATACATGTGTGTGTTATATTATATATGTAAATATTAAAAATAATATACTAATATGTAAGATTATATAAATATGACTCATAAGTTATATATAAAAATTTGTAATTTCAACATTAATATGGATAGTTCAAATTAGGAAAATAAATAAAAAATAAGTCATCTGTATTTTTATTCTAAATGTCCTATAATTAGAGGTGCCCATGAGCCAAGGTCGAGTCGAGGCTGGCCAAATTTCTGGGCTTGAGCTCGTTCGAACTCGAGCCTGGGTTGAGCCAAGCTGAGCTCGAGCTCGAGCTCAGAAAAATAAATAAGTAATAAAAAATTCTTTAATTAATATATATATTATTATTAATTTTGGTATTTATAAATAAATATAATCATAATAAATATTTAATATTTAACAAGTAATACATATATAATATTAAAAGATATTATATTATATGTAGGGCTGTCAATCAAGCCGAGCGAGCCGAGCTTACATAGGCTTACACTCAGCTTGATATTAAATGAGCTTTTGTGTTCAAGATTTGGGCCCAGCTTGACAAGCTTCATGCCGAGCCCGAGCCGGCTTGAATTTAGAATGTCACTATTTCTATATTTTTAGTACAATTGATAAAAATAAAGAAAAAATATAACAATTTCAAAACACTTTAAAATCATCAATATCAAACTATAATCATACTAAAAATCCTTAAACTTGATTTCATAAAGTCAAAAACACTAAATTATTTTTCTATATTGTTTCGCTACTTGTGAAATTTACAATTAAAATACTGTTGATTTATTTTTATCCAATTTGACTTCCATATTATCCTTATATCTATGAATTATATTATTTATTTATGCTAGCCCGAGCTCAATTCATGCCGAGCCTGCCTATGCTCACACTCGGCTTGAATATGAATTCAAGCCCTAAACTTCGGCTCAAGCTTGAAAATATTCAAACCGAGCTTTCGAGTTTGGAGCCGGGTTGAGCTCATTGACAGTCCTAATTATATGTATGTATATATTAAAAAATAAATAAAGTATTATATTATATATAAATTAAAAATAAATAAAATAAAATATTATTTTTTATTCAGGTTTGCTAGCCTTCGAACAGGCATATTTGGGCTCGAGATCGGCTCGTTGGTCACCCCTACCTATAATATATAAACAATATAGAGAAATAATTAGTGTTTACACTTTCTAATGTCAACTTTAAGGAATTTCAGTAGGAGTATAATTTGATTGTGATGATTTTTGAGTTTTTTTTTATGGTAGAATTATCTCACGGGCGAGGCTATCAGAATGAGACTATTCTCATTCTCATTGAAGGAAAAGGCTAGAGCATGGCTCTACTTATTACCATCTACATCCATCCACACATGAGATCAACTTGTGGAGAAATTTGTGAGTACATACTTTCCACTTGAGAAGACTGGAACAATTAAAGCCGAGGTACAAGGTTTTCGGCAGACTGTGGGAGAATTATTGTATGAAGCATGGGAACATTTTAAGGAGCTCCTAAGGAAATGTCCCCACCATGGTTTCGAATAATGAGCTCAAGTAACAATCTCCTATCAAGGTCTAGGCCCCGCAATTCACCCTTGGTGTCGTTGGACAGCGGTGTCTAACCCTCGGAGTTGTGCACGCCGCGAAAATAGATGAATAATTTAATAAAGAAAAATCCCTAACAGAGATTAGGTCAAGGTACCATTGGGTTTCTCGCGAAAGCGTACCTTTTGATGAACCAACATCAAAACCTTTTTAAAGATTTTCCCACCAATGAAATTCTTCATAGCAGTCTCTATTTGTCTCGTTTGTTCTAATGCTCTAACTCTGCAAAGCATTTCTAGGTGTATACACACTATTGTACCCTCGATCTTCTCTACTAGTGCTAGCAAAAAGAAGTCAAACTTTTGGCTTATGGAGAAAGGGGGTGGAATATGTGTATAGGCTCTAGTGTAAAGAGAAGAGGAAAAAGAGAAGAAGAATGAATGACTAATATTCAAACTTGTGATAAGCTTTGATATGCCGATAAATATCATATTTTTTTATTTCGGCTTATGTGCTAATTGGGCCCCGAGAGATATCAATTACATGGGCTAATGAAGCAGTTGGTCACCTAAAGAAAGATCAAGATCAAAGCCCACCGAGAGAAGTTGAAGGCCAAGGCTATGTGGAAGCTTATATCTCAAGCCATGAGGAGGCTCCTAGATCAAGTTACATGGAAGCTCCTATGTCATGCTACGAAGATTAAATTGATAGCTAGAAGATGGAAGAAAGGTTCAAAAAGGACAACCAACGAGAGAATAAGGTTGGATCAAGTCAAAGTCCAACCACTACCTCCCTAAAAGGAGGGAAATGGTTTCATTTCCTCCCCCACTACTCCAAAATTGGCCAACATCAAAGAGAGAGGGAAAAAATCGGCCACTTAGGCCATATTTAAGAGAAATTACTCATTTTCATGTATATTTTACATTCACTTAACAATTTTACAACACTACTTTGTATTCTCTCTCAAGAAAGTCAATAAAAGAGCATTACTTTGTTCATTTGGTGAATTCAAGTCTTTATTATGTATTTCGATATAATATTCGTAGTAGTTTTAGAGTATAAATCGCATTTCGATTTATATGTTTTCTTGGTGTAAATTCCGAACCGCATCAAGTGGCGCCGTCTGTGGGAAAATTTGAGCAAAGGACGTGAGTTTGAATGGATACTTTTGAAGAAAATAAGCAAGGTTTGGTGCAATCAATGGATTCAAGTGTGGTTATGCTGTCGGTCTCAACGCCCCTCATCCGGCATTCGACAGGGTTGCACACCGCCGCCAGCCAAAACGCAGCTGCCGGTTCAAGCGTTGCCCACAACCCAAATGTGGTCATAGGGCCAGTTGTCGCTATCCTGCTGCCTTTGGAGTCCATGCCAACGCTGACTTTGGAAGGAGCACCGAGTGGGCCACCTCCGATGTGCCGCCAAGGAAGGAGGAGCCCGAGCCTAGCTACGTCGGAAGCACGCGTGGAGCTAACAGTTGTCACCGTCCCTGGGATTGGAGAGCCCCTAGAAAGAAGAATTATCAAGCCTACAGGGCCGATAATGTAGAGCAGACCCGTCAGAAGCGAGGAGCATCAGGCAGAAGAAAGAAGGCAAGAGCCCACGCTTGTCGCACCTGGAAGCATCTCCTCGAGCTATATGCTAGGTAGGAGTACGCCCTAGCTAGCGCACATGCGTCCAGTGCTCTCTAGCATCTGGTCAAGTAGCTAATCAATGGGGACGCATCTTAGCCACCACCGTAACTTCGGCCGTGCAGGACGTTAACCCCCAAGCAATGACGAGTGTACCAGGAGCTGTCCCGCCAATGTTCCCATCAGCTATCCCAGGAGGTTTTTCCCTCCGCTTACGGTGACTTTGGCTTACACGCCGGGAGCTATCCTGCCCGCATTCTTGCCAGCATACCAACCAGCTATTCCCAGAATGTCATTCCCTGCCACAGAGGGGACTTATCACGATGTCATGGGGAAGAATGCTCAAGAAGGAAGAGACAACTCCCTAGGGCGAGGTTCTCAGAACTTGGAACCCATGGGGACATCTCAAATGGAGATGATGAAGAGCTTTGAAAGCATGCGAGAAGAAATAAAAAAAATGAGGCAGCACCTCGAAGAAGGCTTACGGCTTTTGTCTCGAGGAGTCCCCTTCGGCCCCCAAGTGTTAGTAGAGGAGCTACCTCATAATTTTCGCACCCCCAACACTGCAGAGTATGATGGGTCAGCTGATCCCATGGAGCACTTTGGAAAGTTTGAGAATTGTGCACTAATCTATCAGTATATCAATGGGGTTAAGTGTCCAGTTTTCTTGACTATATTAACCAGAGCTACACAACAATGGTTTAACTAGCAGGCTCTGAATTCCATCAATTCCCTTGAAGAATTCAGCTTTGATGTTTTTACATCAATTAGCGAGTAGCAAAAAGTACCAGAAGACTCCTTCGAGCCTATTTAGCATACATCAGAGAGCTACTGAGATACACAGGGAGTACATAAAAAGATTCAATGCCGCTGCCCTAGAAGTCCCTTCTGCAAGTGCGGAAGCGTTGGCCAATGCCTTCGCATAGGTGTTGAATGATGGAGAATTCTTACGATCTCTAGCTAAGAAGCCGACTGCCAATTTTGACAACCTACTCGCTAGAGCGAAGAAGTATGTAAATATGGAAGAAGCTGCAAGAATGAAGGAAGCCAAAGTTAAAGAGGGAAACAAGAAACAGAAGGTTGCAGGGCTGATAGTCAAAAGGTTACCTGTAGCCAAGAAAAACGGAAGCAACAACCATCGGTATACCAATCATACGGCTTTGAAAGTCACGCCTACCCAGGCACTTATGGCAGTGGAGCACAAAAGTCTCATCAGGTGGCCTAAAAGGTCGACGATGGGACCAATCAACCCTTAGTTTGAAAAATACTGCCGATTTCACAAAGACTATGGGCACGATACCAACTCGTGTAGGCACATGCTAAATGAAATAGAGCGATTAATTGAAAGTGGACATCTACAGGTGCTTATATGCAGAGATCAGGAAAAGAGTATGAGACTGTTCGAAAGGAGTCGGACACGCGAATTCCTAGCAAGTATACTAGGTCGTGCAAAGTAATAAAGTGGACTATTTAGCCCGGGGTGTATCGTCTCCACAGGGACAATTGGATTCAATGCTCGTAATTGCTATATTATCTAACTCTAAGCTAAATCAAATTATAAGATGATAGGTGATTATACTATGAAAATAATTAAAAACAACTATATGATAAACAAGGTAATAAATCGAATGGAAAGAGATGATTGGGTTATGATCCTACTATGTTCTATCCTATGTTCATGAACTTCTCAATTATCCGGATTCTTAGAACGTTCTTGCTATGGCGAAACCCCCTAATGTATTTATTATTCAACCACTTGAAATAACAATTCTATACTAGTTAACAACTTCCTATATCTCTATAGTGAAGATTGAATTAACTAACATGCATTTAGGTTCAAAGGAATTCCTTGTTTACGAAGATCCTACATTCAATCGGGTCCTCTTATCGCAAAAAACCACACAACGCAATCGATTCTATCTCTAGTCAATTGTTACGTTATGATGTTTGATTTTTCGATCTCCCTTTATCTATCTCCTCTCGGTCTCAAGACAAAGCATTATATCAAACACATGGTGATCATTCATGTGAAAGCATTAAGCATAAAATCAAACATGTAACAAGAATGTAATAAATCCGAAAATTAATGATTCATTAAACACAAAAACATCACAAAGTATTCACATAACCCAACCACAAAGATGCTTAGCTCATACTTACAACAAGAAGTGATTCAACAATTCTATAAGACATGGTTGATACAAAAATCAAAGAGAAAGAGTTGAATTGCTCCCTATTACAAAGTTTGAATCCAAGCTTTGATGATGAAAATGATGATGATTAGGATGATGATGGCTCTTCAAGCTTCCTTAGGACTTCCCATGGCTCCCCCTTGGTGTTTTAGAGCATGTCTAGCCTTTTGATAAGTGAAGAATGTGTTATAAAGACCAAAAACGGCGGATATAAAAATAGGGCAGCAGGGAACAGTGCCGCGGCACAGAAAGTGTGAACCAATTTTTCGAAGCAAAACCGCGGTCCCGTGCCGCGGTCGTCTGATGCAAAATGCGCAGCTTCCGTATTTTAATCATAACTATCCCTACAGATGTTGGATTGAGGTGATTTAAGTTGCTACGTGAAGCTAAGACAATGCTATACAATATTGGAGAAGAAACCTTAATCTAATTAGGCTTTTAAGTTGACGAAAATCTCGTGTCTACATGAGCATTGTGTAAAATCTTTCATCACCTATCTTCTTTTGTTTCTTTCTTCAATTTCAAGCTCAATTTGGATCTCCTTTCTCGTATTTCATGAGTAAATCAACTTGTATCCTACAAAACAAAATCTATACCAATCAAAGCATTACGAGGGATAAAAAGTGATCAAAGTAACGATCAAATCATATCACAATGGGGCATAAAATACTGTAAAATATGGACTTATCAACTACCCCCCAACTAGGCTATGATCGTCTCGATCACTAAATGGCGAACAAGTACTCATAAGTTCAGATTTTACAACTTGGTTTGGGATCTTGAAAGGTTCATGTGTCAATAATCAAGCACGTAAAAGAATTAGACCTTCGAAAATGATTATGACAAGTTACACTTTACCTAGAACACTCAACAATCTGAAAGCCCCCAAACATCTTCGAATCCATCTCGAAATCATGAACTCCAAATCCATTTTTATGTCTAGAGCACACTTTAAACAAGATTATGCAAACTCATTAGATAATAAAAACATTAAAACACTTCAAAACTTTGCTAACCTATCGGTGTGCATGAAATGTGAAAGTCAAGATCAAAAAGTCTTTTTGGCTTGTAACGTAAGGCTAGGTAATGGCTTGGACGGGAATATATGGATAAAGCGACTAAACTCAAGAAAGCATACAACTCAATATCATCGAGCTAAACACTCACTTATCAACCGAATAAATCTCCACATCTCGCCACTTATAGCTTTCTGATTTCTTTTCCCCTTGAACTCATAACCCCAAAACTTGTTTCTTTTGATGCTAGGGGTGGAAAAATGATTCCCAAACCAAATAAATCACATTGAAGCTCAGTTCGTAGCCAAGTCGAGAGAGAGCTCACATAATATATTTTTCGGTAACTTCCAATCTCTCGACTCTTTAGCCAACTTACAACATTTTATTTTCCTCTCATTATTTCACATAAACTCAAGACCTCAAAATTTCTCAAAATCATCAAGAACAAACACACCTTTTAACCCATTAATCTATGAGATTCGACACCCAAAACAAAGCGTAAACCCAAATTAAAGCCAAATGATATGAAGTTATATGCTCTCTTACTTGGGAAATAGACTTTGTTTTTCTTTCTTTTAGGCTAAAGGGTGGTTGGTGTGGCTTACGAAAGAAAAGCGAATGGTGGTTTTTAGTATGCTTAGCACACTCCATTCTTATCAATATAGCTCAAAATAAGGTCTAGAGATTATGTAGTATCGTGAAAGCCAATTGTAAGGTTAAAGAAAATGAAAGATGGCCTAAATCATTTCATGACTTCGCACACTCAACACACACTTCAAAATTGACAAAATTGAAAGTTCAATGCTTTAAATCCTCAACAATTCACATAAGCATGGCTAAAAAGGCTTTCACATATAAAATACGACAAATGATTTCATCTTAGATGAAGTAGAGACATTCAAACGAATCATGTTCCAAGCAAAAGTGCAACAAATCATGAATATGAAATAATTGATTATCACAGTTTTCTAATCCCAAATCAAGCATGAAACTTAACAAATGAGTACAAGTTACACAAAATCACCACATCACAATAAAATTAGGACGTCTATCCCACCCCCAACTAATCTAGCACATTGTCCCCAATGAGCGAACATACAAATGTAAAGTAAAGGAAGGAAAGACGTCCCTGATGTTTGAATCTAAGTGATGTCCAAAAAGCGAAAGAGCAACAAGACGGAGAGTCTGACAATAAAGCCTAGCCATCTGTGAAGTTAGAAAAACAAGAAGAGACAAAAAAACATCATCATAACACTAAAAACACATAACACGAGAAAAACAAAACAAAAAGAAAAATAGCGGAAATGAAAGAAAGCATGAAAAACGTGGGTTGCCTCCCACGAAGCGCTTGTTTTAAGTCATTAGCTCGACTCCCTTGCACTGCTCATGGTGGATCATAAGGAGCAATGATAACTTTGTATGGATGAGCCTTTTTTTGTTTTTTCCAGTAGCGTAAAGGCTTCTCCCCTCCAATATCTATCACACAACCTAAAAGAATTAGAAGTAAGCATAAGGTCTCTTTCAAAAATACATAATTGAAGTGTAAAGATGAAAGTTTAATTGGAAGTGAGAAAGGATCATCAATGGATGATTGCAACTCATATGTGGCTGCTCCATACTCCCATAGACTTGGTTTTGACAACTTAAATGGTGGTATATCCAAGTGATTTAGATATCCTCTAATTTTCTCATTCTCAACCGTAGCATCACTTGGGTTTTCCAAATATGTATCAAATGGATCACTAGAGTTGTAAACCTTGACTTCAACCTCCTCCACTCTGTCTCTCTAGTTATTGATACACTTTTGTAAGAATTCGAGAGATATGATGGTAGGTGGCGTTGGATTCTTGAATATTTCTAATGCTTTTTCTTGGTCATTTGATGGAGTGGATTTTGGGATCTCAATGCTGAATTGAAGGTACTCCAGTGATGTTGTATCTACTTCACCACACATAGATTCTGAAGGTAGTGTTGGTGTAGCAATAGGGTACAAACACTGTGGTGTCGAATCAACAACTTGTTCAACTCCTGTATCAAGTACCTCATCATTCTCCTCTGTGCCACCCTGAGAAGTGTCTGATGATCTCTCTGACAATAAGTTGGAAAGTTGGTTGAGTTGTGTTTGCAATTCCATTATAGATGCTTCGAGATTTTGAGATCGCTCATCGTTCGACTTCATCCGCTCATCGTTCGACTTCATCCATTGGATCATCAATTCCTCAAAACTTGGGTTCCTATCACATTGTTGCTGATAATCCCCATGGTTCTGAAAGTTAGTCGATTCAAATTCTCCCTGCATTAGAAAGGGGGACCTATCTTGATGCAGGTATGCTTGTGAATCTCTCATAACATAATAACTCAATGGCAAGTCTTGCTGACTTCTCCATCCGTGTTGACAATAATCGCTATGATGAGCGTCTCCACACCACGAACATAAATCTTGCACTCGACTCCCGTATTCGGCACCTTCATCCCATCCTTGTTTTGACCAATAAAAGTCATTGATGCTCATCTATTCAAGAATAAAAATAAAAAAAATAAAAAAATATAACAAAACAACAACTAAAAAAAACAAAAACAGCAACTTAAAACACAAAACCAACAACTAAAAAAAACAAAAACAACATCTTAAAACACAAAACCAGCAACTAAAAACACAAAAACAGCAACTTAAAACACAAAATCAGCAACTAAAAACACAAAAACAGCAACTTGAAACACAAAAACAGAAACTTAAAACACAAAAACAGCAACTAAAAACACAAAAACAGCAACTTGAAAAACAGCAACTTAGTCTTAGAGAAGATAAGTGAATTACAATATCAAATAACGCAATTGTCCCCGGCAACGGCGCCAAAAACTTGACACGCGAATTCCTAGCAAGTATACTAGGTCGTGCAAAGTAATAAAGTGGACTATTTAGCCCGGGGTGTATCGTCTCCACAGGGACAATTGGATTCAATGCTCGTCATTGCTATATTATCTAAATCTAAGCTAAATCAAATTATAAGATGATAGGTGATTATACTATGAAAATAATTAAAAACAACTATATGATAAACAAGGTAATAAATCGAATGGAAAGAGATGATTGGGTTATGATCCTACTATGTTCTATCCTATGCTCATGAACTTCTCAATTATCCGGATTCTTAGAACGTTCTTGCCATGGCGAAACCCCCTAATGTATTTATTATTCAATCTCTTGAAATAACAATTCTATACTAGTTAACAACTTCCTATATCTCTATAGTGAAGATTGAATTAACTAACATGCATTTAGGTTCAAAGGAATTCCTTGTTTACGAAGATCCTACATTCAATCGGGTCCTCTTATCGCAAAAAGCCACACAACGCAATCGATTCTATCTCTAGTCAATTGTTACGTTATGATGTTTGATTTTTCGATCTCCCTTTATCTATCTCCTCTCGGTCTCAAGACAAAGCATTATATCAAACACATGGTGATCATTCATGTGAAAGCATTAAGCATAAAATCAAACATGTAACAAGAATGTAATAAATCCGAAAATTAATGATTCATTAAACACAAAAACATCACAAAGTATTCACATAACCCAACCACAAAGATGCTTAGCTCATACTTACAACAAGAAGTGATTCAACAATTCTATAAGACATGGTTGATACACAAATCAAAGAGAAAGAGTTGAATTACTCCCTATTACAAAGTTTGAATCCAAGCTTTGATGATGAAAATGATGATGGCTCTTCAAGCTTCCTTAGGACTTCCCATGGCTCCCCCTTGGTGTTTTAGAGCATGTCTAGCCTTTTGATAAGTGAAGAATGTGTTATAAAGACCAAAAACGGCGGATATAAAAATAGGGCAGCAGGGAACAGTGCCGCGGCACAGAAAGTGCGAACCAATTTTTCGAAGCAAGACCGCGGTCCCGTGCCGCGGTCGTCTGATGCAAAATGCGCAGCTTTTGTATTTTAATCATAACTATCCCTACAGATGTTGGATTGAGGTGATTCAAGTTTCTACGTGAAGCTAAGACAATGATCTACAATATTGGAGAAGAAACCTTAATCTGATTAGGCTTTTAAGTTGACGAAAATCTCGTGTCTATATGAGCATTGTGTAAAATCTTTCATCAACTATCTTCTTTTGTTTCTTTCTTCAATTTCAAGCTCAATTTGGATCTCCTTTCTCGTCTTTCATGAGTAAATCAATTTGTATCCTACAAAACAAAATCTATACCAATCAAAGCATTACGAGGGATAAAAAGTGATCAAAGTAACGATTAAATCATATCACAATGGGGCATAAAATACTGTAAAATATGGACTTATCAACTACCCCCCAACTAGGCTATGATCGTCTCGATCACTAAATGGTGAACAAGTACTCATAAGTTCAGATTTTACAACTTCGTTTGGGATCTTGAAAGGTTCATGTGTCAATAATTAAGCACGTAAAAGAATTAGACCTTCGAAAATGATTATGACAAGTTACACTTTACCTAGAACACTCAACAATCTGAAAGCCCCCAAACATCTTCGAATCCATCTCGAAATCATGAACTCCAAATCCATTTTTATGTCTAGAGCACACTTTAAACAAGATTATGCAAACTCATTAGATAATAAAAACATTAAAACACTTCAAAACTTTGCTAACCTATCGGTGTGCATGAAATGTGAAAGTCAAGATCAAAAGGTCTTTTTGGCTTGTAACGTAAGGCTAGGTAATGGCTTGGATGGGAATATATGGATAAAGCGACTAAACTCAAGAAACCATACAACTCAATATCATCGAGCTAAACACTCACTTATCAATCGAATAAATCTCCACATCTCGCCACTTATAGCTTTCTGATTTCTTTTCCCCTTGAATTCATAACCCCAAAACTTGTTTCTTTTGATGCTAGGGGTGGAAAAATGATTCCCAAACCAAATAAATCACATTGAAGCTCAGTTCGTAGCCAAGTCGAGAGAGAGCTCACATAATATATTTTTCGGTAACTTCCAATCTCTCGACTCTTTAGCCAACTTCCAAGCTCAGTTCGTAGCCAAGTCGAGAGAGAGCTCACATAATATATTACTTAAAATTGTTTGCAAGTAATATGAAGTCTTTAATGGACAAACGAAGACTTAGAACACTTATACAATCTTAGCTCTGACATGGGAGTGCTAGTCGAACACCATGTGATGGTGGGAGCTTAAGACTATAGGCATATCAGTGGAACTGATATGCCCGAACATGACTCGCATCAGTTTTGTCACATGGCTTTTCACTCTGTGACTGTCAGTGAAAGAACTGATTATGTGTAGTAGGTATAAGTGAACCTTTGACCTGAAGTATCAGGCTGAAGATGCACTTGTGACTTCAAGTATTTTACTAGAGTAGTTAGACCCAATTCACCCGTTGGTGTTGGTGGGTTCGACCTCGAAATGTGGTTTGATGGGCAAGTGGTAGTCTTAGCTGATATCTAATACGGGATTTGTTCTCTCATAAGTGAATGGGAAAGTATTTTTCTTGGCATCTTAGACTAGGACATGTTGGAGAGCACAAGATCCACAAAATGGAAAAAGATGGGCTTTTAAGCTCACTAGGGTCGGATCCCTATCCAACATGTGAATCATGTCTCTTAGGCAAGATGGTTAGATCACCCTTCACTGGGACTTTTGAAAGAGCCACTCAAGTCTTAGGATTAGTGCATACCGATGTTTGCGGATCATTTGGAGAAATGGATCGTGGAGGTTTCTACTACTTCATCACTTTCACAGACAATCATTCAAGATATGGTCTAGTGTATCTGATGAAGCAAAAGTCTGAATCTTTTGAAAGGTTTAAAGAATTCAAAGCTTTAGTAAAGAATCAAACTGGGCAATATATAAGAACTCTGTGATCAGATCGTGGAGGAGAATATATGAGTGCCAAGTTTGATGAATTCTTTAGAGAACAAGGTATAATGTTACAGCTAACACGACTAGCAACTTCTCAACTAAATGGAGTAGTCGAGTGTAGGAACTGAATATTGTTGGACATGGTTCGTTCCATGCTTAGTTACACTAATTTACCCATTTTGTTGTAGGGACATGCACTCCTTACTGCTGCTTATATATTGAACAGATGTCCCTCCAAATTCGTTCCTAAAACTCCACATGAGATGTGGAATAATAGGAAACCAAGTCTTAACCACATTAAGATTTGGGGATCTCCCTCTTATGTAAAGAAGACTAAAGTGGATAAATTGGAGACAAGATTCCTCATGGGACATTTAATTAATTATCTTGAAGATTCCATGGGATTCTTCTTTTACCTACATGATGATCAAAGAATTATTGTGGCCCTACAAGCACACTTCCTTGAAGATGAATTCCTCTTGGAAGGGGTCAAAGGTAGAAAGATTGTTTTAGAAAAACAAAATGAAACTCCCTCTGAGACATCTATCCAAGAACCAAGGTCTAACCGAATTGTAGAACAACAACCATGTAGATCTGGTAGAATACCACATAAACCTGAGAGGTATGGGTATCTACTACAGCGGGAGCCAAAGTTTCATATGTAGTACAAGAACGTCATGAAGATGATCCTTATACCTATGATCAAGCGATGGTGGATGTCGACGCTTCAAGATGGCGAGAAGCAATGGAAATAGAGATGGACTCTATGCAATCGAACCAAGTCTGGACTTTGGTAGATCGTCCTGAAGGTATCAAATCTATAGGATGTAAGTGGATCTACAAAAGAAAGAAAGGTAGCTATGGCAAGGTTGACACCTTTAAAGCCAAGCTCATAGCAAAAGTCTATAGTCTAAGAGAAGGACTTAACTATCAGGAAACCTTTTCGCCAGTGGCCATGATAAAGTCCATCCGAATACTGTTATCCATAGCTGCATACTTAGATAATGAGATATGACAGGTGGATGTTAAAACGCCTTTTCTAAATGGATTCCTAGAAGAGGACATCTATATGGAACAACCAAAAGGATTTGTATCCCAAACCAAAATTCATAAAGTATGTAAACTTGAGAGGTCCATATATGGTCTCGAGCAAGCATCTAGAAGCTGGAATCTTTGTTTTGATAAAGTAGTAAGGGGATATGGCTTCATCAAGAACGAAGATGAACCCTGTGTCTATAAGAAGACTAGTGGGAGCAAGATCTCGTTCTTAGTACTATATGTGGATGACACTACCACTGTCATGAAATGGCTTTTGAGTACGTTTTTCATGAATGACTTGGGAGAAGTGACATACATTCTAGAAATTTGTATCTATAGAGATAGAACAAATAGAATAATAGGTCTCTCCCGAGCCCTTTACTCAGAGAATGTCCTAAAGAGATTTACGATGGACAATTCTAAGAAAGGGTTTCTTCCCATGAGGCATGGAGTAAACTTATCCAAATCTATGTGTCCTCAAAGTGAGGAAGATTGAAAGGAGATGAGCAATGTACCCTACACTTCTGCAGTTGGTAGCCTGATGTATGCAATGTTGTGTACAAGACCTGACATTGCCAATGTTGTAAGCGTGGTGAGTCGATTTCAGGAAAACCTGGGAAAAGAACATTGGATAGCTATGAAGACTATCCTAAAGTATCTCAAAAAAACAGTGGATATGATTCTCATCTATGGAGGTGGAGATCTGAAGATGTAAGGTTACACTAATTCAGACTTCCAGTCTGACGTTGATGACCAAAAATCCACTTCAGGGTTTGTTTCACGCTTAATGGTGGGGCGGTTTCTTGGAAAAGTTCCAAGCAAAGCACAATCACCGACTTTACCACTGAAGAAGAATATGTGGCAGCCTCAGAGGCAGCCAAAGAAGCTGTTTGGATGAGAAAATTTCTTGGAGAACTTGAAGTGGTTCCTAGTGCACATCTCCCGTGACCACTTTATTGTGATAACAATGGAGCAATAGCGCAAGCTAAGGAACCAAGGTCTCATAACAAATGTAAACACATTGAAAGAAGATTCCACATCATCAGAGAGATCATTGGCAGAGGAGAGGTAGCAGTGCAGAAAATAGCCTCAGATGACAATGTAGCTGATCGTTCACTAAACCACTACCTCAGGTTGTTCTGGACATACACCTGGAAAGGATAGGTATAAAATACCACAATGAGTGGCATTGAGTGGAAGTGGGAGATTGTTAGGATTAATCTCTCAGATGCCATAGAGGATAGAATGATAGGGTAGCTTTCTTGTAATGAACTTATTTCTATTTATAATAAAAGGCATTATTTAGTTTTCACTTAAATCTTATCTGCATCTATAAGTAGTGTAAAATGTTTTGTCCATGTTTTCAGTGCAATGCCTCTACTTCCTATGGGATAGGAAGATTGACACTACAGAGATTGATCTTGATTACTTAAACTCGTTCGCAAGTAATATGAAGTCTTTAATGGACAAATAAATACTTAGAACATTTGTACAATCTTAGTTCTGACATGTGAGTGCCAGTTGAACACCATGTGATGGTGGGATTTTAAGATTGTAGGCATATCAGTGGAACGGATGCTCGAACACGACTCGCATCGGTTCTATCACATGGGTTTTCACTCTGTGATTGTCAATGATAGAACTGATTATGCGTAATAGGTATAAGTGAACCTTTGACCTGAAGTATCAGGCTGAAGATGCACTTGTGACGTCAAGTATTTCACTAGAGTAGTTAGACCCAATTCACCAGTTGGTGTTGGTGGGGTCGACCTCGAAATGTGGTTTGATGGGCAAGTGTTAGTGTTAGCTGATATCTAATATAGGATTTGTTCTCTCATAAGTGAATGTGAAAGTACCCTATGTGATTTATAGATAAATAGAGATCAAAGTCTTTGGCCAAAGCAGAAGAGACGATTGTACGAGGCACTAAATCGATCTCAATGATCTCGTATTATTATAATTATTACATATGGTCTGTTAGTGTGTATGCCCTAATGCCATAAAAAGGATAGATTTATAGGGCATTGATATGTAACTAAACAATATCTTTTAGTAATATAAGGCATTTTCTTGTTGTTTTCTTATAGGCGTTTGTAAAGTTTTCATAAACAACGTAAAGTCCTTGATAATAAGACAAACCTTCTGCTTCCTATGGGTTAGGAAGAATGGCACTATAAGAGTTTGATCCTTATTATCTAAAGTTTGGTTCGCAAGTCGAAGAAAGTATTGACTGGACATCAATATAGAATAGAGACTTGTATGATGTAAGTTTTGACAGAGAAAGTGCCAGTCAATCACTATGCGAATGGTAGTGGGAACTTATATCATAGACATCTCAGTTAAACTGATATGTTCGAACATGACTCGCATCGGTTTTGTCACATGGGTTTTTACTCACTGACAGTTAATGACAAAATGTGTAATTTCAGCATTCAATGTGTATTCCTGATAAGCTGTGATAAGTGCGCGTGAACCTTAGACTTGAGCAATCAAGTTGAAGATGTACTTGTGACATCAAGTCTGTCATTAGAGCAGTTAGATTTAATTCACCCATTGGTGGGGTCGACCTCGAAGTGCGACTTGATGGGCAAGTAGCAGTTTTGACGGATTGGCAAAATGGGATTTATTCTCTCATAAGTGAATGAGCTAAATATCCTATGCAGTCATGAATAAATGAGGTCAAAAGTATTTGGCCAAAGCATAAAGAGATACTCATGTTAGACATAGAGGTATACTCATTGACCTAGATTCATTATAAGCTAAGCATATGGTCAAGTCCTGTGAGTTTGACTAAACCATGACTCTCACTTGACTGGGATATATGAATAGGAGGTTTATACTCATATGGTATTCGCAGCGTAAAAAGTTTAGAATGATCCTATTCATTCGTTCTCAATGGGGATACGATGTGAGCCACGGGTCTGGCTAGATGTCACTCAATCCTTTTGGATTCCTCCCAATTGCCTTTTGAGACAAACTTAAAGAGTCGCGCTTAAAGGAATTGCAAAAGGAAAAATCATGGAAATTGACTTGAGAGAATTCTCGATATTAGATATCGAAAATAATTAATTAATTAATCATTGGATGATCCTATTGATTAATTAAGTTGACATGTTAATTAATTTCTTGGAGAAAATGAATTATAGAGTTAACAAGGATTTAATTATTTATTTGATTGATTTATTTATTGGATAAATAATATTAATTAAATATATAATTAAACGAATTAAAATGGACTGAGCATAGGGCTTAGAAATATCCCTAAGTGGGCATCCTCATATGCCTAGGCTTTTTAGGTTATTTGTTTTTCATTAGTAGTATAAATATACTACTTAGTGAAAATCAAAGTAAGTCTCAAGTCATAACTTTCTCTCCAAGTCAAAATAATCTTCCATCTCTCTCTCTCTCTCTCTCTCTCTCCATCTAGCCGAATTCAAGGAGGAAAAAGAAGAGGATTTTCGCTTTTGATTCCGTCATGACAATTTAGAGACAACGACAATTTTGCTGTTCAAAAGGGGTCGTGATTTCTGGTTCAGAAACTAAAATTCGCGAATAAGGTACATATTTCGAAACACAATTTGACTATGCGAAATCGAGATGAACCACGTGGGAGTTTTATTTTCCGCTGTGTTTTTATGTAAAAAATCTCAACAGTGGTATCAGAGTCAATCTCTGATTTCCGTATTTAATTGAATACGTTATTTATGCATTTTTCATATTTTTGAAGCATGTTATTCGAATATGTTTTTATGATTTTAAAGCCATAATTTTTCTGCATTTAATTCATGAATATTGTAGTATGATTATATGTGAATTGAAAAATCAAAGTTGTGTGAGAATCGGATAGGATAAACCCCGCGACGTGTGCGACGAGAACAATGTGCGCTGTTTGCGCTCCCGCCCAGCATGTGGCCTTCGGGCCACCCGCTGCACGCAGTGCTCATCTGACCACCCGTATGTGGCCAGGCTAACTGCCTTGCGCTGGTCGCACAGCGGGCCATTGGGGGGCCCGGTTCCATGACTCGGGTCCTAGTGGGTCGGGTTGAAATTTTTCAAGCCCAATTTTTTTAAATAAATGGGTTTTGAGCTATTTTAATTATCCGGGTGGGTCAAAAGGATGATGACTCAGATTTAATTAAATAAGATCAAATTGTTTTATTTAAGAATTATGGATTTTTCAATAAATTAATTTTGGGCCTGGCCTAACTAGTTGAATTTAAATATGCCAATGGTTGGTAATTTATGATTGATGAAATCGAGCCCAAATTGTTTCTATTGAATATTAATTATTTAAGTGAAATAATTAATTAATTATTCTTGGAGGATTTTTAATTAATTTATTTGTTTACATAATAAATTCTCATTAGATGGTTTATTATCATAAGTGCCAATAAAATTTGGAATTTTATTGAGGAAATTAATTAGTTGGACTAATTAATTATTAACTTAATCACCAACATAAATGCTTTAATTTATCGCGAGAATGTATTATATGATGGTGACATTGTCCATGGGCTTAGGTTATTTTTCTTTTGATTGTATTACTTTTTAATAGGTTATAAGGGCCGAGTTTGAGCCTGTTTATTTTATTTGTAAAATTATGTATAGGTTGTTAAATTAATGTCATGTAATAGATAGAAATAGAATAGGCCTTTTAAGAGGAGATCAATCCAAAAGAAGAGGAGCTTGGAGCCCAAGAAGAATAGCTAGGCTTATTTTTCGTTTTTATGATGGCCCATTGGCTTGGGCCCTCTAGATAAAGCCCGTGGATAAATGGGTTGGTTTATTATTATTTTCTATGCATATTCATTAGTTGTACGAAGCATGTATGTTATCAATATGCGCTATATAAATATAATAATGTGCAAAGTGAGATTTAAATAAATGTTTAGAGCATGAATTCTCCGAAACAAAAATTATACTAAGTTAGTAAGGGGTGCTAGGCGTCCTTTCCCTCCACTAAATGTAATAGACTTTAGATTTAAACCTAGTATATGTCATCCTCCCAGTAAGTGGGGGTCATATATCAAGATTTAATTCTAAAATTTTATTAAGTGCATCAGATGCCTTAATCGAGACATATTTCACCCCAAATATCGTTAAAGGGTTGCAAGGTGAAATTCAAATGTTAGATTATGAGGAGTTAGTGTGAATAAACTTAGATAGTCCACAAAGCCTATAAATCGTTAAAGGGTTGCGGTTTTGGTGGGTTATGGGAAAAAGAATATTGGACTGTCTATTGGATAAATTGATGTTGGAAATCACTTTAATTAAGTAATGGACCAAATATCGTTAAAGGGTTGCCATCCATTACATTAATTAAAGAAATCAATCCCCACTACGAAGATATAAACAACGATCACTTCCGTTTCTCACAGGGGAAGTGTGAATCTCGAAAAATGTAGTGGGAGCCAAGTTATAAGTCAAAGTCCTTGATTCTAAACTTGGTTTTAGTTTAGTTACTAAAAACTAATAAAGTCTGGTTTATTTTCTGCAGTTATTTAATTCATCTCTCTCAAAACTAAAATATCTCCCAAACCATTATCAAAATTGATGGAGAACACGATTCTCACTGGTCCGAACTACATAGAATGGCTCACAAAGCTGAGGAAGGTCCTTGGCAGTGTATCCATAGACTATGTGTTGGAAGTTGGTCGTCCACCAATTCCTGGAAGAGACGAAGGTGATGAAATTCGCCTAGCTCGTTGGGATTGGTGCTGTGACAACCATAGAGCAAGAATGTACATCTTGAGCTCCATGTGCCTCGAGTTGCAAAGGTCTCATGATAAGATGGAAAATGCAAGAGACATTATCCTTCACTTGGATGAATTGGTCAGAGAACGCAGTAGGACCGCTAGATATTTGATAACAAGAGATCTCTTCCGAACTAAGATGACTGAAGGAGAGGATGTTGGAGAACACGTTTTCAAAATGATGACCATGATAGAATAACTAAAATCTTTAAACTTCTACATGAACCTACATCTCCAAGTTGACTTCATCCTACAGTCACTCCCTGATTCGTTGTATTACTTCATCATAAATTTTGACATGAATGACATTGAGGGTTCATTAGCTGGGCTTCTAGAAAAACTTAAAGTTGCTCAAAAACAAATGAGGGCGGATACATGGAACAATCCGATGGCAATTACTTTTCCTAATCCATTGGATGGAGAAAGAAAGAATAACAACCATCTTGAAGAGGGAGCATCCAGCACGACTTGCAACAAAGCACAACGGAGGAGGAATAAGAGGGCTAGAAATAAGGACACATGCTTATGCTGTGGAGACTGTTGGGAAAAATTGCATAAAATCAAATAATGCAGCGGAAGAATATATATATATATATATATATATATAAATCCCAGTGGCTCATCTCTATTTCTCGTATTTAAATTGAGTTTCGAATTTAATTACCGTTTTCGTGCATGTTATATTTTGAACCAGCTTTGCAATCCCTTCTTGAACAACAAATCCGTTGCTGTCTCTAAATTGCCACGCCGGAGTCAAAAGCGAAAATCTTCTTTTTTTCTCTTGAGGGAGACGGCTAGAGAGAGAGAGAGAGAGAGAGAGAGAGAGAGAGAGAGGATGGAGTGTTTTGACTTCGAGAGAAAGTTATATGTGAATCACTTGGTTAATTTTCCCTAAGTAGTATATTTATACTACAATGAAACAATAACCTAGGCCTAAAAAACTCCCTCATGGATGCCCACTTCGAGGCTTTTAAAGCCTTCGGGCTTTAGGCCAATTATGCTTTTTAATTAATTAAATAATTAATATTATTTATCCAATAAATAAATTAATTAAATAATCAATTAAATTCATGTTAATTTTATAATTAAATTCCTCTAAGGAATTAATTAATTCATTAAATTAATTAATTAATAAAATCATCTAATGATTAATTAATTAATCACGATATCCAATACCGAAAATTCTCTCAAGTCTTTTTCCATGATTTTTCTCTTGCACTTCCTTTAAGCGCAACTCTTTAGGTTCGTCTCAAAAGGCATTTGGGAGAAAACCAAAAGGATGTGAGTAACACCTAGCCAGTCACATGGCTCACATCGTATCCCAATTGAGAATGAATGAATATGATGATTCCAAACCATATACGCTGTGAATACCGTACGAGTATAAACCTTTTTATTCTTATATCCCAGTCAAGTGAGAGTCATGGTTTTAGTCAAACTCACATGACTTGACCATATGCTTAGCTCATAATGAGTCGAGGTCATTTTATGCTTTGGCCAAAGACTTTTAACCTCACTCATTCATGACTGCATAGGATATTTAGCTCATTCACTTTTGAGAGAATAAATCCCATTTTGCTAATCAGTTAACAATGATAATTGCCCATCAAAATGCACTCCGAGGTCGATCCCACCAAAGGGTGATTTGGATGTAACTACTCTAATGACAGACTTGATGTCATAAGTGCATCTTTAACTCGATTCCTCAGGTCTAAGGTTCACGCGAACCTATCACAACTTATAAGTTTCATCATTGACTATCAGTGAGTGAATACCCATGTGATGAAACCGATGTGAGCTGTGTTCGAACATATTAGTCCAACTGATATGTCCATGACATAAGTTCCCACTATCATTCCCATAGTGTTCGACTGGCACTTTCTCTGTCAAAACGTATATCATGCAAGTCCTTATTCTGTATTGATGTTCAGTCAAATACTTTCTTAGACTTGCGAACCCTATTTAGAGAATAAGGACCAAACCCTTCTCGTGCCATTCTTCCTATCCCATAAGAAGTAGAAGGTTTACCTTATTCTCAAGGACTTTACGTTGTTTATCAACACCCTACAAATGCCTATAAGAAAACAACAAGATAATGCCTAATATATAATAAAAATATATTGTTTATTTACAAGTAAATGCCCTATAAATCTATCTTCTTTATGGCATTTGAGGGCATACACTCTAACAGAAAGGTCATTGGAGAAGAGACTGTCCTAACAAACCAGCAACAGGTAAAGAACTTTATGTTTTTGAAGCCAATTGCTTTATTACCATATTTTCCTCTTCTTGGATTCTTGATTTAGGAGCTAATACTCATGTATGTTGTGTGAATCAGAATCTAGAAAGAAGTAGGGAGCTGGGCCCTGATGAGGTAAAGATCAAAGTAGGCAGCGGGCAAAGCATCCCAGCTACTGGAATTGGATCCAGATAATGTTTTAGTTTTGCCCAATGAGTTTAAAAACATTGATTCAGTTCCGGTTCTAGTTAAACTTGGTTATACTTTCCGTGTTATTGATGAACATTGACACGCTAATACCTAACGTGCTTGGATAGCAAGTGTACTAGTCGTGGTAGTAATAAAAGTGGACAAAATAAGTCCGGGTTGTCGAACCACGGAGACTTGGATTTTAGCTTTAGATTTTCAATAAAAGAAAAGACAAATAAAGTAAATTGCAAGAATTGATTGAATAAACGAAGGATAAAAGAGGAAACGGACTATAGATTAAAACTCACGTATGATAAATGACTAAGGCACATGCTACGACCAAATCTACTCGTCAATATATATGGGTTACTCCTCGAATTATTAGACTCCTATTGCTTTGGTGGAAACTCCTTAGTTAACTATTACCCGATGTCTCGGCTCATAATAATCCTATGATTAATTGACGGTTCTCTAAATATGTCTATCCGAGAGTCTAATCAATAACCACGCATTAACGTTCTAGAGTTTCCCCGGATAAATCCGGCTAATAGCACCAGGAAATCTCTACCTATCTCTAGGGGCAATTCCTCATTTGTTTCGGATGATGTGTTAATTCCCTTGAACCTAAACCTATCTTCTCTCAAACGACTAGATTAGGTAAGATAGAAAGCATATGGTGATCAAGCACATGATTGGAATAAAAACATAAAATTAACACATAAAGCAATAGGAGAATTAATACAAAAATCACTTCATATATATTGACTCATAAATTTAGCCTTCACATGGCCTTAGTTCTACAAAATTAGCTCATCATCAATAGCTCAAGAAGATCTAAAACAATCATATACATAATTATCAACATAAACATGTAATGAAAGCAAGTAAAACTTCCTAAGGCTTGGTTGATGATGAATCCTAGCTTGAACTTCAATCTCTAGCTTAATCTCCTTTCTTCTCCTTCAAAGATTGATGAATTTGTGGCTCAAAATCCCAGAAAATCGCCTTGAGTCCCCAAGAATCCGAACTCCCCTCATCTTCCTTTCATTTTTGGCCTTTATACTTTCAAAACCGCTGTATCGGCGCCCAGGCGTGACTTAAATGGCGCCCAGGCGCATTCCAGGTGGCCTAAATGGCTTGGGGAATAAGTTGACCTGCGCCTAGGCGCGGGTGAGGTGGCGCCTAGGCGCCGGATGCAGCGTCTGAACCGTTTTCTTGCTTTTCAGCGTAGTAATTGTGTTTTCTTCATAAATTTCTCCACCGACCTCGGATTTGGATGATTCAAGTTTTCACGTGAAGCGAAGACAGAGTTCTACAACTCTCTAGAAGAAAACGTTCTCAAATTAGGCTTCTAAATATACTGAAATACTGTGTTTGTGTGCACTTTACGTCGATTGTAGTGATTTTCGACCTTTACTCAATAAGCACATAGATTATACGCATATGTGGCATAAATCAAGCGACAATGAATCAAAAGCATAAACGTAAGGGCTTAAAAACACGTAAAAACGACTCTTATCAAACATTGAAATATTTATTATGGTAATAAATTAGTAGGCATTGCTTCTTTAGTAAATGGATTGTATTACCTTAATGTCCAGAATGAGTGTCTAGTGAATACTATACAAAGGAAACGTAGTAGGCTTGGAGTTAACCAAAGATTGATCTGGCATCTTAGACTAGGTCATGTCGGCGAACATAAAATTCACAAAATGGAGAAAGATTGACTAATTGGTCGATTAGGATTGAATCCCTATCCTACTTGTGAATCTCGTCTCAAAGGCAACATGGCTAGATCCCCCTTCACAGGGACTTTTGAAAGAGCCTCACAAATCTTTAACTTTAGTGCATACTGATGTTTGTGGACCATTTGGAGAAATGGCTCGACAAGTTTTCCTTTACTTCATCACATTCACTGATGACCTTTCAAGATATGGTCTAGTGTACCTGCTGAGGCATAAGTCTGAATCCATTGAAAAGTTCAAGGAATTCAAGGCTTTAGTGGAAAAGCAAACTGGTCAACATATAAAAACTCTTCGATCGGATCGAGGAGGAAAATATATGAGCGACGAGTTTGATGTATATGTATACCATAGAGAGAATGGTATAGTATTACAACTCACATCTCCAGTGACACCACAGTTACATGGAGTAGCATAGCGAAGGAATTGAACCCTATTGGACATGGTTCGCTCCATGCTCAGCTACACTGACTTACCCATTTCACTGTGGGGTCATGCGCTGCTTACAACCGTACACATTTTATATAGATGTCCGTCCAAGTCTGTTCCTAAGACTCCATATTAGATATGGAGAAATAAGAAACTAAGTCTTAACCACATCAAGATTTGGGGATGTCCGGCTTATGTCAAAAAGACTAAAGTGGACATGTTGGAGGCTAGATCCTTGAAAGGGCATTTCGTTGGATATCCTGAGGATTCCTCGGGTACCTCTTTTACCTGCACAATGATTAGAGGATCATTGTAGCTTTACAAGCCCATTTTCTTGAAGATGAGTTCATCTAAGAAGGAGGAGCAGGTAGAAAGATTGTTCTCGAAGAACAAAATGAAACTCTAGTGGATACATCTACACAGGAAGTGAGAACCGAACCCTTTGTAACACAACCACAACCGCAAACATCAAATAGGGTACCTCAACCGCTTGAGAGGTGTAGATATCTTGTACAGAGGGAGGTAGATCTTCATTCTGTATTAGAGAAGGGTCATGGAGATTGTTAGGAATTTCATGTTAGATGTTTTGATGATGACAATGAGGATTACTTGTTAGACCCCAAAATATGTAAGTTTGATTTTTATAAAAATCTTGTATAAGCTTTGAGCGTTACAATTGTAATAGGCTTTGTCTTATTTTATTCTAGACTGTTTGGCTAAGTATTCTTAGACTGAGTGTCTGATAATTTCTGAGTGAGTTTATCAGTAGCTAAGGTTGAAGACTCAAGCGCCTGAAGTCTGAATGAAGATAAAGTTTCCAAGCGTCAAGACGACCAGCTAAATCAAGCGTCACTTGTAGGACAGAAGTAACTCAAGGATGAATGAGCATCTATCCATGACTGATTTCACCTGAATTTATTTCTAAGTCCAGAAGGAGTTCAATGCAAATATTCTCAGTGCATTAAGTGTCAACGGGCATTAAATTCAAATGCATTACATGCTGATAAGAGCATTAAATGTGATAAGCTCTTTCGGATGTACAGAGAAGCCACCTTATTGGACTATCAACTATTCAGAGACTGCAACACCAACTTTTGTGCAACAGATTTTCAGGAAAAAGGACAAAAGCTGTTCACTCGCGGAAATGAGAGACACGGGCCTATGCATGTGTCAAACGGACACTTTCTCCAAGAATGCCTATAAATAGGACTTCAACAACAAACCAAAAAAAAAAAGATCAACTCAAAGCCAAATTGCTGTTGCATTGTAGTCTCATTCCTTAAACTCCCAGAAAAGCCAGAATATTCAAGAAAACATTCTACTTGCTTTTCTTCAATTCCTGAGACAGTCAACCAAATATCTCAAATATTTTTTTCAGAGAAACCTACATTACTATTGAGATATTTCCCGTTGTTTGAACTTTATCAAAATCAAACAAACCCTTTAGAAAAACCTCATCCAAGCCTCGCGATCTGTGTGAAGTCGAAGTTGGATACTTGCACTATCTCTGTGTGAAAGAAGCAAGAGGAAAGAAGTGATTTGGAGCAGAAATCTTTGTGATTAAGGAGCTCAAGTCATCGACATCCATCTCTCTCTAAATTGTAGAAGATTCTGTGTGATTCTTTGAGAATCATTTTAGTGGATTGCCTCCAAGTGGTCAAGCAGAAGAAGGACCTAGTTGGGATTACACCACCCAACAAACCTTACAAATATTGTGTTATTTACTTTACAGTCAATTTATTTATTATCATATCATTGCATTAATTGACCAAGTAAAACACAATCAAAAGCTAAGCAACTAAGATATTTTCTATGACGCTAAAGCTGTCAAAAGAGAAGACTCCAAAATCATTCCACTGTGCTAACATTGTTCAAAGAAGTGAACGCTCATACCTATTTGGTTATAGTATTCAAATCTTGAAGTCTAAGTTAACTTTCTAAAACAGACTTCATTAGACGCTCAAGTAAAGCGCCTATTTTTCAAGCGTCCAACGAATTTTCAATACGAATCTTTTTGAAGTCGAAAAAGACTTCAGCATGTATTCAACCCCCCCTTCTAGACCCTTTTTGAATGCCACTTCGGACCAACAAGTGGTATCAGAGCGGTTAAAGTTGAAATTATAAAGTATCCAAACATAATAGCTTGTTTAGATCCTTTTTCAAATCTAGTTGCTTTAAAATTTTCTTTATGGCATTTGCTAAAGTTCCCAAACTGACTGAGTCAAACTATGACACATGGAAAGTCAAAGCATTTACATATCTCTGTTCATGTGATGATGACATGTGCAATATTATTTCAGAGCCAATCAAAATATATAAGGTTGTCACTAGAGCGCCTGGAGCCACGGAAGACACTCCAAATGGTTACGTGGAAAAGCCAAAACAAGAATGGTGTCCAGATGAGCGTCGAAGAGCAAACTTGGATAACATTTGTCGTAATGCTCTATATACAGCTATCGGTGATAATGACAACTTATTCAATAAGATTAAGTCATGCAGCACTACTAAGGAAATCTGGGATAGGTTAGCCACAATTTGTGATGGATCAGCTCATATTAAAGAGAACAAGCTTTCCATTGCCAAGGAAAGTTTCAACAATTTTAAGATGTTGCCCAATGAGACTTTAGAACAATTGGATATAAGATTCACAGCCCTTACTACAGAATTTAATTCTTTGGGTATGGATCTACAGAATCGGGAAATGGTGGTCAAAATTTTTAGAAGTCTACCTAGTAGATTTTTGATGAAAACAACAACTATGAGAGAGTCGAACAATTTGGATAGTTTAACTCCAGAAGACGCTTTTTCAGAACTCAAAGCATCTAAATTTGAGTTGAATTTGACTAGTGATGCAGTAAGCAGTCCAGTGATTGAGTCTGGGGCGCTCATAGCATCAATCAAGGGTAAATCGAGTAATAAAGGAAAATCTTCAGATATTAATGAGGATGAGGAACTAGCGCTTCTAAATAGATTCAAAAAGTTCTTGAGATATGAAAAGAAAGGAAATAGTCCTAAGCATCAAGGACAAAGTTCATATCAAGCGCCTGCTCCAGTACAACAACAGTATCAAGCGCCTCAATATTTTGCACCTTCTCCGTCAGTGCCTGTTCAGTACCAAGCGTCTACTCAAAATCTCTCAGTGCTAGTGGTCTCAAAACCACACAATGCAAGGTTAACAAATGAACAAAAGATGAAAACTAATCTTTGTTATAATTACAGGAAACCAGGGCACTACCAGGTAAATTGCCCCTATCTAAACGTATCTAAGCCCTCAAGGCAGGATTACGTAGATAGAAACCAATTCAGGAGCAACCTTTATCAACAAGGCTTGCTTGCAGAATCAGAACCAGCATTTGCACCTAAAGATTTGGAGTCTTTAGAGGAGAGTAGTGATGATGATGAGCCAGTGGATGACTCAGCACTTATTTGTCTCATGGCTAGAGATGATGAAGGGTCCCCTGAGATAAACACTGAATTATCTCTTCCTCTCTCTTATGAAGAATTACTTGACAAAGTCAAAGAATATTACAATGATTGTCAAGATGCCGCCAAAATATATCAAAATCACTTCGCTATCATTTCATCGCTCAAAAGAGATAAAGTGACGCCCAAGGCAGAGTTGTAAGTCCAACAACAATGCATTGAGAAAAATCAATCGCTTGAGTGTGAAATACTCTAGTTGAAAAGTGATCTTGATATAATAGTCAAGAGAGAAGCTGAGTTGATTGCTAAACTTGCTAAATCAGAGCAGCTCATCTCATCATTGTCTAAAGCGTCAAGAAAGCTAGAAAATGTGATTGAGGTAACAAGGTTATTTGGTGAGAAGACCGGCTTAGGATGCAATAAATTCGGTAAACAACCAAATAAATCTCATGTTACGGTGAACAACAAAGGAAAGGGTGTTTTCTTTGTTGAGAAAGGTTCACAATGTCAAACACAAAATGAACCGAGTGACAATGATACGAGGCCAAATGAGAAAGCCAAAGCTGACTCATGCAAGGGTAAGGCAAAGGCAAATGATTCACAAAGACAGGTTCATCCAAATGCTCAAAAGGCTAAGGATAAATCTAACCATTGTGAATCAAGCGCTAAGCGTCCAACACCAAATGTGCTACCCAAGTCAGCGCCAAGGAAATACCAGCGTTAATATCCAAGGCAGTCAAGATCATATTATCGATACTATGATGATTATGCTTATGACTATGATTATGATTACTATTATAATCAAGGATATTACTATACACCCAAACAACACACACAACACAATGTGAAACCCAAGAAGGGCAGTATTCCTACAATGAAGACTAGGCAGATATGAGTTCCTAAAGTTCTAATTTAAACTAACAATGCTACTAATGGTGAAGGACCCAAGCAACAATGGGTACCTAAACAGAAATAGAACTTCCCTTTTGATTGCAGGTACCTAGAGCTAGAGCCAATACATCTGTTTGGTACTTCGATTGTGGATCGTCAAGGCACATGACTGGTTCCAAAGATCTTCTAATCAATTATCAAGCTGCCAATGGTCCTCAGGTTGTATTTGGTGACAACTCCAAAGGTAAAACCAAAGGTATAAGTACTGTGCATAGGGGGAACATCATGATAAGTGATGTTTATTATGTTGAGGGTCTAAAGCACAATTTATTAAGCATAAGTCAACTTTGTGATAAAGGCTTTGAAGTCATATTCCCAAGTGACTATTGCTATATAAACGACGCTAAGACTAAGTCTACTAAATTGAAAGGCGAAAGAACAAAGAATTTATATTTGGTAGATTGGGGTTCAACACATGATAACAACCTAACATGTTTTGTTGCTAAAAATGAATCTAAAAAGGGTTGGTTATGGCATAGAAAAATGAATCACCTCAACTTTAGGACAATCTCTCAGCTTATAAATCTAAATCTTGTAGAGGGAAAAGGACCATTTCATAAGGATCGCCTTTGTGACGCTTGTCAAACGGGAAAATAAGTCAAATCATCTTTCAAGAGAAAACCTCATCTATCAACCTCTAGAATACTTGAACTACTTCACATGGATCTATTTGGACCTATTCAAACGATCAGTGTAAGCGGTAAAATGTATACTTTGGTGATAGTAGATGATTTCTCTTGATTTACTTGGGTGGAATTTCTTTCATCCAAAGATGAAACATGTGACAAGTTAACAACGCTTATTTGGCAACTTTAAACATTGAAAAATCTTAAGGTTGCAAGAATGAGAAGCAATCACGGTACTGAGTTTACTAACAAAGTTGTTGAGAAGTTTTGTGCAGAGAACGGAAAACATCATGAGTATTCGGCTCCCAGAACTCCCCAACAGAATGGTGTTGCTGAGCGCTAGACCAGAACGCTCAAGAAAGCTGCCAGGACAATGTTAGCAGAGTCCAAGCTTGCTCCTAGGTTTTGGGCCGAGGCGATCAACACTGCTTGTTACACTCAAAATCGTTGCATGATCAACAAACAGCATGGGAAAACTCCATATGAACTGTGGAAGGGACGTAAGCCAAATGTTTCATATTTTCACATCTTTGGTTCTAAATGTTTTATTCATAATAATGGATCCCAAAGCCTAAAGACGTTTGATCCTAAAGCAGATGAGGGAATCTTTCTAGGCTACGCCAAGAATGGAAAGAATTTTCGCATCTTAAACAAGATCAAATCGAAGGTTAAGGTTAATATGAATGATGTAGGAGTTGAAGATCTATGTCATCAAGCGTCTAAAATTACCATTGATGAAGATATTGACGACGATGATGAGATCTTAGTGCCACCTACTAAGATTACTCGTGAGGTTATTTTGGATACCAATGCAAGTTCTGTGATGATCATGAAGAGAATGATCAACAAGAACAAACAAGAATCAGTGAACTTGAAGTGCCTACGCAAAAGGAAAGTCAAGCGTCTGATTGTCAAACACCTGTTCAACCTCTTAACCCGTTCCAACCAGATAGACTATGGCTGCATGATCATCCACCTGAGCAAATTATTAGAGATATTGAAGCACCTGTTAGGACTAGAGCCGCTACATTTAATGAGGCCATGTTCGCAAGCTTTCTATCTCAAATGGAGCCTAAGAAAGTGGATGAAGCGCTAAGCGATCCAAGTTGGATTGAAGCTATGCAAGAAGAGCTTGATCAGTTGGAGTGTAGTAAGGTTTGGAAGTTAGTACCAAGACCAACTCAGCAAGGAGTTATTGGAACTAGATGGGTTTATAGAAACAAGATGGATGAGAATGGCATTGTGATAAGGAACAAGGCCAGACTCGTAGCTCAAGGATATTGCCAAGAAGAGGGTATTGATTTTGATGAGACATATGCTCCTGTCGCCCGTCTTGAAGCAATTCGCATGTTTCTATCGTATGCAGCATTCAACAAGTTACTGTGTATCAAATGGACGTGAAGAGTGCCTTCCTGAATGGTAAACTCCAAGAAGAAGTATATGTGGAGCAACCACCAGGATTCATCAACAACCATGGTAAAGGTATGGTTTACAAGCTAGACAAAGCACTTTATGGGCTTAAGGAAGCACCCCGAGCATGGTATGACACTCTCTCTATTTTTCTTATTGGTAAAGGCTTTTCAAAAGGCAGCGTTGATACAACGTTATTTAAAATTACCAATGATGAAGACATTCTCTTAGTCCAAATCTATGTTGATAATATTATATTTAGTTCTACTAACAAGCGTCTGTGTGAGAAATTTTCAAAAATGATGCAAGAACAATTTGAAATGAGCATGATGGGTGAATTAAATTTCTTCTTAGGATTACAAGTTAAACAACTCCCTAATGGCATATTTATAAACCAAGCTAAATACACACGTGATATGATTAAGAAATTTGGTATGGAAAATGCATCATTTTCAAAAATTCCAATGAGCCAAACGCTTAAGTTAGATAAAGATGAAAGTGGGAAGAAGGTTGATATCACTAATTATAGAGGTATCATTGGATCACCTCTTTATCTTACTGCTAGTAGAACTGATATTATGTTTTTGGTATGCATGTGTGCACGATTCCAAGCTGATCCTAAAGAGTCACACCTTATTGCTGCTAAGAAGATCCTCAAATACCTAAAAGGCACACAAAATGTGGGCTTATGGTATCCAAGGGATTCTCCTTTTGAACTCATTGGTTACTCAGATGCAGATTTTGTAGGTTGCAAAAGAGATCGTAAGAGTACTAGTGGTACATGTTAATTTCTAGGTGATAGGTTAGTTTCATTGCATAGTAAGAAACAACAAACCATAGCTACCTCTACAGCCGAAGCTGAGTATGTAGCTGCAGAAAGTTGTTGTGCACAAGTGTTGTGAATGAGGCAACAACTTAGAGATTATGGAATAATCCTAGGTCCAAACAAAGCGCTCTGGCTATGACTCAAAACCCTGTTCTTCATTCCAGAACCAAACATATTGACATTAGATACCATTTTCTTCGTGATCATGTTCAAAAGAAAGATATCTCCATGCACTTTATTGGAACTGGCAGCTATCTTCACCAAAGCGCTCAATGAACAACGTTTTCTTACTTTGAGAAGTAAACAAGGTACGATCGATTTAAATGCTTAATCATCATGCATCATATTTTATTATACATGTAATTTAGGGGGAATCCACTTTATCTATGTCCAAAAGATCATTGAAAAGTTGTTACAAGTTATCAAATTTAGGGGGAACCTTAAAAGTTGTACTTGAAACATATCTGTACGCGTCAATGATCAAAAACTTTCATATCCATGATCATCAACGCTCAGAATTATTTATGCACAATATGTTGGACGCTCAAGTATAAAATGATTTTAATCTCAAGTGTCAATATAAATTTTACAAGTAATACGTGTTAAGCGTTGAACATATTCCACTCAACACTTAATATAAAATTGTGTATAAAACTCATGCATAAATTTTACACGCTTCTTGAGGTAGTGGATAGACTCAATAATCTATGTTGTACTCTATCTACACGCTTCTATCACATGAAACTGGCGGGTAATCAAAACTTTTTAAAATGACAGTTCAGAGATAGCACGTGTCTGTGTACGTGGCAGTGTACCATCAAATGCGTGTGCTACACTTTGAAAATCCCAAACATTTTTAAACTTTAACTCGGATGTCAAATCTTTATATATGGGAGTTACAAAATGTAACTTCTCCCTCTTACACAAAACTCACGTCCACAGTTACCTCTATTCATGGCTGAGATTAAAAACCTTTACACGTGTCTAAATCTTACAGAGACGAGAGAACACAAGTTTCCAAATTTCTTTACTGTGTCATTTAAAACAAAATTTCTGTAGAAAAATTATTCATTCTTACTCAAAGCTTTCTGCAAAAACTACTATCTTTCTCTCCTTCCAAAAAGGCAAAATCTCAGTTCATCTTCTTCACTAAAATGGCACCAAAGAAATCTACTTCTACTTCTGTCGAGCCTACCATCAAGGTTACTGAAGGCCTTGTTGTCGACTGGAAATTCTTGTATGAATGACCTCAAATTAATCTAACGGATATGATGGACATGGTAACTAAGGCGGGGCTAAAAACCTTCTTAACTCAATACTCTTATTTGTTTCCAATGGAAGTCGACACCTTCTGGAAGAATGCTAAACTCTCAGCGGACAAGAAGTCTATCTCTTGTCTAATTCCTCTGTCTAAGAAGGAGTCACCAAAGGAATTTATTTTGTCTGCCGCCTCCATTGCCAAGAACTTCAATCTTCCAAATGAGGGTGAGGCATTGGACTGCGTTACTTTAGAACAAATCAAAGAAGCATGGACGACTATGCGTGCTTATGATGGTGTACCCTACAAACAGCACTTTGAAAAGAAAGAACTTGTGTCCAAATGCCGACTGATGGCCAATTTCTACAGCAAGATCATAGAATGCAGAGTGGGTACCTTTGATAAGGTGAACTCAGTGCAATTTCAGATGATGACGGCGATACTCCTCAATCTCAAGATCAACTGGGGTGAGTATGTATTTGGAAGGTTTCGGGATTGTTTAAGCGCCCCAAACAAAACTTATGGACTTATTTTGAGTGACCTGCTGTATCGATCAGAGTGTGTATACTCAATCGCTGAATAAGGTCAAGCTTTTGAGAAAAAGAATCCTGACAAATCTCTTCAATCCTCCCAAGGTTAGTGGTGCCGCTAGACCACTGTCTGAGCGTCTAGAGGTACGCGAAGTGTCAGACGAAGAAGCTGGGCGTCCAATTCCAGAAGAAGCCGTGAAGCATCCGGCTGCTACAAAGAAGAGGGGTTCCCAGAAAGCCCAAGACTCAAGCTGTTTCTTCCCCTCAAAAGGATGATGAGGAAACTGATGAGGATGCAGAGGACAAAATCCCTCTAATCAAGGGGAGGAAGCTGGAAGGTATTATTAAACAAATTGACTTTGAGGAACCAGTTGCCGCTTCTCCCACTCAAATGCTTAAACTCACTGAAGAAGTCAACGTGTAGAAGATTTTTAAGCGTTCCAGGACAAGCAAGCGTCAAGATGCTCCTGTTCCTGAAGAGCCTGAGATGGTTAAGCCAAGCGCTCAAGCTGTTGCGGTTGAGCCAAGTGCTCAAGTTGCTGATGAGACAAGCTCTCAAGGTAAGTTTATTTCTTCCCACAACATTTCCTTTCCTACATTTGTAGAAGATCCTGCTCTTATAGAGGATAGTTCTTGTATTACAGCTTTAGTTCCAGCTACTGCTGAAGCATCAACAGACATCCACCTAGATGTTGAGATGAAAAATATTGTGGCTATTGCTAAAGACGTTGCTGCAAAAGCTGCTGCAATCGAAGTAGAGAAACCTGCTCCCAAAGAGGTTCAAGCGTCAACTATTGTTTTGGCTATAACAGAGGCACGCTCAGAAGGTCAGAGCTTTGCTAAGGACGTTACAAAGCCAAGGCACTTCTTTAAGATGGACCCACTGAAGACGATTGATCACTCAACCAATTATATGCCTCCAGCGCTCGAAGACGACTTCATTCCAGTAGGATATAATGAAGAACGACACATTAACGCTGAGAATGAGGTAGCCGCGCTGATTGACATTGACAATCAGATCAGGGACTTAGTGTTCAACACTGAACTAACAGAAATCGAGAGAAAATATTATTTGGCCATTCAACTTGGTAAAACTCCTGGTCAGATACCATCTTCTCTTATTCTTCAATAAGACCGACAAGGAGGCAGAACTCCTAAGTGTGATGCAGATCTAGCGTATTATCTAGACTATGGGCACAACAAGTCAACCAATTTTGCTCTCAAAGACTACAACATCCGTGTGTATGATCCTTTTCACCCTACTTTTCTCAATCTGTCAGAAGCAGTCTAGAACAGAGAAGGCTACACACACTTTCCTCTTCTAGCAAACAGTAAAGAGAACTTAAAGTCTGTCAATCCACTTCTCCTGTGGAAGAATAAAGGAATTCATGCCGGTGAGTGCCTAACATCTCTTACAGATATGATCCGGACCGAAGCTGATGCATATTTTGACAGCGTCTGGGATGCCAACTATCAGACTGATAGATATCGATTTGAATCTATCAGAGATATCCACCATGAAGGCGTTCAAGCTATGGTTAATGCAGCAACAGACTACCGTGTGGCCGAGGTCAATTGGGCTGAAGCATATGTGGTCCATAGATATACTTTTTCGGAGTTAGTTCAAGCTCACCATCTTTTTGACATAGGCATGCATGACAAGAAGCGTCAGTTTGCTAACTATTGTCTTGAGAAGCGTCAGGAGAGAGTTGGACCTGTTGACCAGTTACCCAAAGTTCATCAACAAATAGAACGGTTTCTACGCCAAGCGCTACGTAGGCTTTCCATCACTCCTCTCCAGTTCAACGCTCAAGCGTCAACCAGTGGTAGTTCATCACCATCATGTTTGAACTTCTCACCAAGCAACTATGATGATAATTTCAGATTGATGATGAAGATCATGGCTCCCATTCCTCATTTCGACAAAATCTTCACTGAAAATCTAAGGAAGCCAAATGGCTCGAGGATTCGAAACTTCCAAGGCTATCCACTTCTACCTTCTATCAGACAGGAAGTAAGCGATCATTATACCTACGTTCTCTCTCTACTTGAACTCAATCAAGGCATAGCTTGAGTGGTGTATCCGTACTTGGAATACTATTACCGCAGGTATGTGCCAAAAGCTAACAAGTCACAGCGTTTTCCTACAGATTGGATTATCGGATTTTCCTTTCATTACTACCTAGATACTTTCTTTCTTATTCCAAAGCCGCAGTCAAGGATCTTCCCAAACCACGAATTGGACATCATGGGTCCAATGTATGTCCGAGCCAAAGATAGTTCTCTTCACACTTTCATTCAAGGGATCTGCATTTCTCACTCCAGACTGACTGAACTTCTGGATTCTGCTTCTAACTCATACGCAGATATCGCCACCTAGAACTTCCAATTCGATGACTTTCACTAAACGGAGTCAGTGCTTGAGGAAGCACCTATGAAGCTCATTGAAAAGTCTACACCAACGTCCACTTCAAAAGTTGCAAGTATTCCAGCGTCTGCTGAAGAACCTGTTCAAGCGTCTCCACCAGAGGATAATCCTGAGGCTTCCGAACAAATTTTTCTGATATGGCTGAGGATCTTCAACGTGATGTACGAGGTACAGTCTTTGATCCTGCATATCAAGCTCCCCTTGACTTACTCAAGCATACATCCAGATTCAAGCGACCGACTCCTCAAGCGGTTCCATCGGATGTGAGTCAAGCTTTTGAACCTTTGCTGAAATCTGTCTTAGAGGGGGTGAGCAATCACGCTACTCAGAATGAAGAATCCCTCCACTGGATTAAGATTGATTTGGCCAAGATTAAGTCTCAAACTATGAGTGCCCAGATTGCTCATATGCGCAGTTCTGCTCAAGCGGCTGTTGGTGAATGTCGCTGAGAATTTCAAGAGATGAATGATGCTACTCGGGCCAACCAGCTTGCCATGAAAGAACACTTTGACAAGGGCCTAGAAAACTTAGAGACTACACTGAATGACGCTACCAGCGCTAAGCTACTCGCAATGCAAAAACATTTGGACAAGCGTTTGGATGATCTGAGAGCCTCAATGTCTCAAATTGCCTCTCAGGTTAGCCTTCTTAGAACATTTTAAGGCTGATGATGGCAATAAAGGAGAAGAGAAAAGAAAAGGAGAGAAGAGAAGAGGGTCTGGTTCAAGAGCTCAAGATCCTCCTTCGCCGCCGAAGCTTCAGTAAATATCTCCTTTGTCTGCGCTTAGTCTCCCATCTTGGATAACTGCTTATGGGGTAAGTGATTCTGTTGGAGCGCCTAGTAGAACGTTAAGAGAACCTCCAATGGCACTTTATCCAAATCTACCAATACCTTCTCGGGCACGGCTTAAACAGTTTGACATCCCTCTTCAAAGAGCATTTATTCCAGAACCTACAGATCCAAGAACCTTAGCTGAAGAGAGGCAGCTGACTGACTTCAATCGAGCTTTCAGAATTTGCCTAAGGTATATGGGTATTGACTCGACTGAATGGGACAAACATTTTACTGCTTTCGAGAAGAGACAAAAGGAAGAGAATAAGCTCATAATCAACAAAGATCATGAAGCGATGATGACTTTGGAAGATAACCTAACTGAAGCTATCCGAGCTGAAATGCCCAAGCGATATATAGTTAGACCAAGTCGTTAAGGCTTTTTGATTTGCATTATCTATATTCTTGTCTTTTATGTACTCTTTTTTAGTTGTAAAAAATCTTGTAATCACTGATATATGTAAAATGCATTTTTCAGATGAAGCAACTCGTTGAAGCTTAACTAACCAAAGCTAACATTTATTCTGGCTGTCTAACTCTTGAACTATAAAAGAGTAAGTATTGGCATCATCAAAAAGGGGGAAATTGTTAGGAATTTCATGTTAGATGTTTTGATGATGACAATGAGGATTACTTGTTAGACCCCAAAATATGTAAGTTTGATTTTTATAAAAATATTGTATAAGCTTTGAGCGTTAGAATTGTAATAGGCTTTGTTTTATTTTATTTTAGACAGTTAGGCTAAGTATTCTTAGACTGAGCATCTGATAATTTCTGAGTGAGTTTATCAGTAGCTAAGGTTGAAGACTCAAGCGCCTGAAGTCTGAATGAAGATAAAGTTTCTAAGCGTCCAAGACGACCAGCTAATCAAGCGTCACTTGTAGGACAAAAGTAACTCAAGGATGAATGAGCGTCTATCCATGACTGATTTCACCTGAATTTATTTCTAAGTTCAGAAGGAGTTCAATGCAAGTATTCTCAATGCATTAAGTGTCATCGAGCATTTAACTCAAATGCATTAAATGCTGATAAGAGCATTAAATGTGATAAGTTCTTTCGGACGTACGGAGAAGCCACCCTAATGGACTGTCAACTATTCACAGACTGCAGCACCAACTTTTGTGCAGCAGCAACTTTTGTGCAGCAGATTTTCAGGAAAAAGGATAAAAGCTGTTCACTCGCAGAAGTGAGAGACACGCGCCTGTGCATGTGTCAAATGGACACTTTCTCCAAGAATGCCTATAAATAGGACTTCAACAACAAGCCAAAAAAAATTGATCAACTCAAAGCCAAATTGCTGTTGCATTGAAGTCTCATTCCTTAAACTCTCAGAAAAGCCAGAATATTCAATCAAACATTCTACTTGCTTTTCTTCAATTCCTGAGACAGTCAACCAAATATCTCAAACATTCTTTTCAAAGAAACCTACATTACTATTGAGATATTTCCAGTTGTTTGAACTTTTTCAAAATAAAACAAACTATTTAGAAAAACCTCATCCTAGCCTCGCGATCTGTGTCAAGTCGAAGTTGGATACTTGCACTATTTCTGTTGAAAGAAGCAAGAGGATAGAAGTGATTTGGAGCAGAAATCTGTGTGATCAAGGAGCTCAAGTCATCGACATCCATCTCTCCCTAATTTGTAGAAGATTCTGTGTGATTCTTTGAGAATCATTTTAGTGGATTGCCTCCAAGTGATCAAGGAGAAGAAGGACCTAGTTGGGATTACACCACCCAACAAACAGTACAAATATTGTGTTATTTACTTTACAGTCAATTTATTTATTATCATATCATTGCATTAATTGACCAAGTAAAACACAATCAAAAGCTAAGCAACTAAGATATTTTCTGTGACGCTAAAGCTTTCAAGAGAGAAGACTCCAAAATCATTCCGCTGTGCTAACACTGATCAAAGAAGTGAACGCTCATACCTATTTGGTTATAGTATTCAAATCTTGAGGTCTAAGTTAACTTTCTAAAACAGTCTTCATTAGACGCTCAAGTCAAGCGTCTATTTTTCAAGCGTCCAACCAATTTTCAGTACGAATCTTTTTGAAGTCGAAAAAGACTTCAGGGTCTATTCAATCCTCCCTTCTAGACCCTTTTCGTATGCCACTTGGGACCAATAGAGATGATCCCTCCACTTATGATCAAGCGATAGTGGATGTGGATTCTACTAGATGGCTTGAAGCTATGCAAACTGAGATCAATTTGATGCATGCAAACTAAGTCTGGAAACTTATGGATCAACCTGATGGGGTAAAACCAATTGGGTGCAAATGGGTTTACAAGAGAAAGATTGGTGTTGATGGCAAGGTTGACACCTACAAAGCCAGGCTAGTGGCAAAAGGGTATAGTCAAAAGGAAGGAATTGACTACTAAGAAACCTTTTTGCCAGTGGCTATGATCAAATCAATAAGGATTCTACTTGCAATAGCAGCACACCTAGACTATGAAATATATCAAATAGATGTCAAAACTGCTTTCCTAAATGGATTCCTAGAAGAGGATATCTATATGGAACAGCCTACAGGTTTTGTATCTGAGAAAGTTTGTGCAAAGAATGGAATACATCATGAGTATTGAACCCTTAGAACTCCTCAACAGAACGGTGTTGCTGAGCGCCGGAACAGAACGCTCAAGGAAGCCGCTAGGACGATGTTAGCAAAATCCAAGCTTGCTCCTAGGTTTTAGGCCGAAGCGATCAACACTGCATGTTACACTCAAAACCGTTGCATGATCAACAAGCAACATGGGAAAACTCCATATGAACTATGGAAGGGACGTAAGCCAAATGTTTCATATTTTCACCTCTTTGGTTCAAAATTCTTTATTCATAATAATGGATCTCAAAGCCTAAAGACATTTTATCCTAAAGCGGATGAGGGAATCTTTCTAGGCTATGCCAAAAATGGAAAGATTTTTTGCATTCTCAATAAGATCAAATCAAAGGTTGAAGAATCCATTCATGTTGTTTTTGATGATGCTAACCAAGAACCGAGTAAGGTTAACGCTAAGGACGTAGGCGTTGAAGATTTGTGTCATCAAGCGTCAAAGATCACCACTGATGATGAAAGTGCTGACCATGATTAGATCTTAGTGCCCCCTCCTAAGTTTACTCGTGAGGTTATTAAGAACAATAATGTAAGAATTGCTGATGATCATGAAATGAATGATCATCAAGAGCAAAATAGAATATGTGAATTAGAAGTGCCTATACAAGAAGGTAGTCAAGCGCCTGTGCAAGCTAAACAAGCGCCTATTCAACCTCTTAACCTGTTCCAGCCAAATAGACTATTACTACGTGATCATCCACCAGAATAAATTATTGGAGATGTAGGAGCGCCTGTAAGGACTAGGGCAGCTACACTCAATGAGGCCATGTTCGCAAGCTTCTTATCTCAAATGGAACCTAAGAAAGTGGATGAAGCACTTAGTGATCCTAGTTGGATTGAGGCCATGTAAGAAGAGCTTAATCAGTTTGAGCGTAGTAAGGTTTGGACACTAGTACCAAGACCAACTCACTATGGAGTTATTGCAACTAGATGGGTTTATAGAAACAAGATGGATGAGAATGATATTGTTATAAGAGAAAAATCCAGACTTGTTGCTCAAGGATATTACCAAGAAGAGGGCATTGATTTTGATGAGACATATGCTCCTGTAGCCCGTCTTGAAGCAATTCTCTTATTTCTAACATACGCAGCATTCAACAAATTCACGTTGTATCAAATGGACATGAAGAGTGCTTTCTTGAATGGTAAACTCCAAAAAGAAGTCTATGTGGAGCAACCACCAGGATTCATCAACAACCATAGTAAGAGTATGGTTTACAAGCTAGATAAAACACTTTATGGGCTAAAGCAAGCACCTCAAGCATGGTATGACACTCTCTCTATTTTCCTTATTAATAAAAGGTTTTCAAAAGGCAGCATTGATACAACGTTATTCAAGATTACTAATGACGAAGATATTCTTTTAGTCCACATATATGTTGATGATATTATATTCGAATTTAATATTAAGCGTCTGTGTGAGAAATTTTCAAAAATGATGCAAGATCAACTTGAAATGAGCATGATGGGCGAATTAACTTTCTTCATAGGATTACAAGTTCAACAACTCCGTAATGACATATTTATTAACCAAACAAAATATACTAGAGATATGATTAAGAAATTTGGTATGTCCAATTAGCCAAACGCTTAAGTTAGATAAAGATGAAAGTGGGAAGAAGGTTGATATCACTAATTATAGAGGTATCATTAGATCACTTCTTTGTCTTACCGCTAGTAGACCTGATATTATGTTTTCGGTATGCATGTGTGCACACTTTCAAGCTGATCCTAAGGAGTCACACTTAATTGTTGTCAAGAGAATCCTTAAGTACATAAAAGGAACACAAAACGTGGGCTTGTGCTATCCAAAGGACTCTGCTTTTGAACTAATTGGTTACTCAGATACAGATTTTGCAGGATGCAAAATAGATCTTAAAAGCACTAGTGGTACATGTCAATTTCTTGGTGATAGATTGGTTTCGTGGCATAGTAAGAAACAATAGTCCATAGCGACTTCTACCGCTGAAGCCTAGTATGTAGCCGCTAGAAGTTGTTGTGCACAAATCCTTTGGATGAGGCAACAACTTAGAAATTATGGAATAATCTTAGGTCCAACCCCTATTCATTGTGATAACCTAAGCGCTTTAGCTATGATCCAAAACCCAGTCCTTCTTCTAGAACTAAACACATTGACATTCGCTATCATTTCTTACGTGATCATGTTCAAAAGAAAGATATATCCATGTAATTCATTGGTACAAAAAAACAATCGGCAGATATCTTCACCAAAGCGCTCAACGAACAACGCTTTCTCACTTTAAGAAGTGAACTAGGTATGATTAATTTAAATGGTTGATCATTCGAAACATCATACTTTATAGGCATAAAATTTAGGGAGAATTTACCTTATTTTATGTTCAAATGCTTAAAAAAAAAAACCTAATGAGCTGTTAATTTTATGGGGAACCTAAAAATGGAGAACTTTAAACGAGACAATTTTATTAGAAAAGTGAAATTGACCAAAAATATTTTCCTTTGCATTGGTTATGAGCACTAGTATTTATGCTTTAAAATTGTGTAGAAGCTTTTAACTTTTTCAGCATCTGAACATTCTCTTGAAAGGAACTAAACGCTTAACCAATTCCCAGTTAGTGGTTCAATAGAGCGTTTTACCTGACGCTAAACAGAGATAGTGGATAAGTCAAAGCAATTAATGCTGACATGACATTCACCACCTCTGATTAAAAAAACCAGAGGGTACTCATCACTTTTCAAAATGATGGTTCAGCAAATGTAATTGCGTGTATACACTACCCTGTATTTCATGCACGTATAGCTCACGTTGAATATTTCAAAAACTTTGAAATTCAAAAAGTAACTGCAAAAGTAACCGTGGACACCAAATTTTATATTTTGTCTTTACCAAAGGTAGTTTCCATATTTATAGCCCATTTTGCCACCCATTATTATGGAATTTACGACATAGATTTAAGTTCTTTTCAAACGTGGCCATATCACAATTGATCAGTTGTATTCTTTTCTCTATAAATTCAAGAAATTGTAGAAACTTTCATTTTTATTACTTTAATACTCTCTAAAAGCTCTCTACAATTTATACTTTCTTCAAAGGATAACTGCACCAAGTTCCTCAACTTTCTGAAAAATTGTCCCACGTAAATCTTTAAAAATTGTTATTGCTCCTTCTTCACCAAAACTCCAAGATGAAGTTCATGTTAATCCTTGTTTTCTAGTTGATTGGGATTATCTTCACTCCCAACAGCACTTCCCTATTAGCAGTATTCTCCTTTCTTTTGAAGAACAGAATTTGAAGCCTCTCATGACCAGTCATTATCAATTTCACTTTATGGCTCTCAAAAAATTCTATGAGAATGCCCAGCCTTCCGATGATGGTCTTTCTATCACATACCTGTTCCCTGAATTTCCAGACAACTCTTTCAGCTGTGCACAATTTCAAAAAACATTCCATGGACCCAAATTATGCCATCAACAGAGATGACTCCACCAGAGATCATTCCAGTTGCTCCTACTCTTTTGTGGTTGCGGTGGCTTTCAAATTTTTGCCATATCTATTCTTCAGCACCGAGAATTGCAAATTCTACTTTTGAGTTTCAAGATACTCGTGTTTCTTTTGTCCTAGAAGAGCCATCTAATGATGACGTGGAGACAATCTTTCAAGAAGATGCCCCTGCCAGGGCTCCTGCTCTAGTAATTGTTGAATATCTTTCTAGTGCTGAGGCCGATGGAGATGATACTATTATGGAAATTGCAGAAGTCCATGCTCCAGATGCTGCTCTTCAGGAACAGGAACCAGTTGCTGATTCTGAGGAACCTCTCATCCAAGATTTAGCGCGTGGCAAAGCGGTTACTTCCAAAGAACCGTTGCCCCTTCAGGCAGATTTTTTCTTTCAACCATATTTCGATTGTTAATACGATATATGAGGACCGCTACTACAAAGACTATTACACCCTTGATCGTGAAATATCGATTGCTTGCTGAACCCTGTGAATTGTGTGAAAGTAGGATACTCAAAATTCGGGGGTCAAAGAGTTTTAGAAAACGTTCTTGGTGGAAAAAAATGTGAATGAAAGACCTCACTGAATTGAATTCCTCCATGGATCTAAGAAATAGTGAGAATTCTTGATCTCTCTCAATTCGAAAATCCAGGGTGATGATCCAGAAGCTCAGGACTTCAAGACACCGATTAAGAACTCTCTCGTTGATATCAAGGGCTCATGCTCTCGCTTAGAAGATAAAATTACTTTGATTCTATATCAAGTCGAAAGAACTCGACTGAATGATATGCAGAATGCGGCCAACCAAAACACTGTTACTATCATGAATCAGATGGTTCCGCTTGTCCAAGATCTTTCTAAAAGCATCAACCGCTTGCTAGTCCTGAATGCTAATGCAGACGTTGAATGACACTCTCTTTCCAACTCTGTAGCTGAAAGTATTGCTGCTCAAGTAGTTCTTTTGATAGATGAAGTCAAGCTCCTACGCCGAGACTTATCTGAGATTCGTTTATCTCAACCTTTTGATGTTGATGTCAAGAAGAGGGAAAAGGGTAAAGGCCAGTCCAAGAGTATGGCAAGCTCTGAAGACAAGCGCTGGGAAGAGCTTCAAAGTACGGTTTATTCAATCCAGCAGGCAGTTCTTAAGAAACGCAAACCTCATTTCTATAGAGGTTACCCAATTCTTGATTTCTCCATTGAGCTGCTTGAAGAGTTAGGAATTCCTCCATCTACTGTTTATGTGCCTCTTTATATTAATCTTAATACAGCTCCAATCACAAGGACTTACGAAATTTTTGAAGAACTATTGTGTGAACTTGAAGTCTACAATTCTGTTTGGCACAAGCGCCTTCACAGCTTTGAGGAGTTGGCTGAGCGAATGGGAAATGTAGATTATGCTAACAATACTCATAAGAAGATGAGGGAAGCAAATGATAGGTTGTGGAAGTTTGCCAAGATGCTCTCCAAACAAGAGCAAAAGAAGCAAGATCAAAAGAAATCGGAAACTTCTTCATCAAAGAGAAAGCACTAGAGTTTTACTGTTTCATTTTTTTAAGTGCTTTTATGTTTTTATGAATGTTTCCTTTATAACTCATTATACTTAAATGATATTCGGTGAATGAATGAGTTTGCTGAAGCATCTCGTTTCTTGTTATATGTATTAACTTATAGCTAACCTCTAACTTTTAAATGCTAACTTTATTTTATCTTTGGTGATTTTCTTGCTCTTGGGCTTTTAAGCACTAGAGTTAAGGTCTTGACATCATCAAAAAGGGGAAATTATCAGGAAATTTCATGTTTGATGATTTTGATGATGACTAGATAGGTTTTATGTTAGACCCCAAAGATATGTAAGTTTATCTTTATTAGAATATGTATAAGCGTTTAAAGTTATCAAATTGTAATTTTCATCAAAGCTTTTTATCTTTATAGTTTTAGACTAGTATCTAGCGCTTGAGCTATGATAGAATTCTAGGTGAGTCTATCAAAGTGAAATCGAAGATCAGCGTCTGAAGACTTTGAAGATAAAGGATTCATTAAGCGTCTGTCAAGTGCCTAAGAATCATTCAAGGTGATCACGCCACAAGCGCCTGTCATCACCTGAATTAAATCCGAAGTCAATAAGCTCTTAAATGCAACTTTGAACGGACATTTAATTCCAACGGGAATAAAATTCAAATGCATTCAATGCTTGATAAGAGCATTAAATGTGATAAGGACTATTGATGTACGGATTAGCCTTCCCCATTGGCTGTCAACTCAAAGTAGGTCTGCTACCAACTCTGTGCAACAAAATTTTCAGAGATGTTAGAAAAAGACTAAGTCACGTGCCTCGTGTTTAACATGCTCCAGCTTGTGTCCAACAGATAAATTCCGAGAAAAGTTTATAAATAGATACTCATAGCTCAACCCTAAAGACCGAGAATTATTATCAAAAACTTCATATACACTTACGCTGTTGAAATCTATATTCATCCCTAAAAGCTCAAAACCTCCATAGCCAAAACTTCTTTGAGCTTAAACATCTCTACAGCCAAACCAATATCTCTTAGCTCTTCACAGAAGAACCATCTTTTCTAAAGAGATATTACAAAAGTGTTTAAACTTTTCAAATAAAACAAACCATGATAAAAACCCATCATCCTCTTCAATATGCGTGACAAAGTTGTTGAAGACAAAGCAGTATTTCTGAGAGAGAGAAACTTGTCAGAAGCAGATCTTAGTCGAGTTGAAATCTTTGTGATTAGGGAACTCAAGATCAATTCTTCACCTTTTGCTATTGTGTTGAAGCTGTCTTTGTAAAGCTTCGTGATTCATTCTAGTGAATTCATCCTATGTGGAAAGGAGTAGAAGGACGTAGCTGAGATTACACAACCCAGTGCCCTTAAAATTCTTGTGTCTTATGTACTTACTATTTTATTGCTTTATTCATTAATATCTTCGTACATTGTCATAAAGCATACTTTATTAAATCTCTAAAAGTGACTAAATATTTTCTAAGCGCCTAGTTATTCACTCTAGGAGACTTATACAAAACTTCCGCTGTGCTGACCCTGATATGAGTTCTGAGCGCATGATCTATATTGATCCAGCACTCAAAACTAGCGTCTAAGTTACCTTTCTAAAAACAAGTCTTAAAATTCAAAAAAGAATTTCAGGGTCTATTCAATCTCCCTTTCTAGACCCTTTTATATGCCACTCGGGACCAACAAGTTAAGACTACTACTTGTCTATCAAGTTGCACTTCGAGGTTGAGTCCACCGATAGGTGAATTGAGTCTAACTACAATAATGATGAACCTGATATCACAAGTACATCTTCAACGTGATTTCTCAAGTCTAAGGTTCATCCGTACCTATCACAACTAATTAGTTCTGTCATTGACTGTCATTGAGTGAAACCCATGTGACAGCACCGATGTGACTCTTGTTCTAACTCATAAGTATCACTGATGTGTCTATGATATAAGCTCCCACTATCCCATAGTATTCAACTGGCACTTCCATGTCAAAGCTTATATCATACAAGTCTTATCTAGTCCTGATATCCAGTCAAAACTTTCTTTGACTTGTGAACTTGTTTAGACATTTAAGCACCAAATTCTTCTAGTGCCGATCTCCCTGACTTATAGGGAGTAAAAAGTTGGCCTTAATGTCAAAGACTTAATGTTGTTCATTAACTTACAAATGTCTATAAGAAAACAACATAAAATGCCTGATATTGATTAAGAATGTTCAATTACAATAAGCGTGCCCTATAATATCTTTCCTTTATGGCATTTGAGGGCATAACACTACCATCTTTGGCTAAAGTATAGCAATCTAAAAAGGCTGAGTGTTTCCTTGTTTGGATTGCAAGAATCAATATCATGTAATAAAGGAAACATAAAGATTGTGTTGTAACAGTTTCGACTAAGCCATTACTTTAGATTCTAATACAGAAAGCAGAATGGAGGGATCTTACTTTGCGAGGATCGTGATTATGATAGGTTATGTATCTTACTATCATTTGTGTCTAGGTCTTCGAGGCCCGTAGCTAGATAGTAACCTCGATTTGTAGGTTCATGATGTTAGAGTGTATGCCCTCAAATGCCATAAAGAGGATAGATTTACAGGGCATTGACTTGTAACTAAACAATATCTTTTTACTATATATAAGGCATTATCTTGTTGTTTTCTTATAGGAATTTGTAAGGTGTTAATAAACAACGTAAAGTACTTGAGAATAAGGCAAACCTTCTACTTCCTATGGGATAGGAAGAATGGCACTAGAAGGGTTCGGTCCTTATTCCCTAAATAGGGTTCACAAGTCTAAGAAAGTATTTGACTGGACATCACTACAGAACAAGGACTTGCACGATATAAGTTTCGACAGAGAAAGTGTCAGTTGAACACTATGGGAATGATAGTGGGAACTTATTTCATGGACATATCAGTTGGACTAATATGTTCGAACACAGCTCGTATTGGTTTCATCACATGAGTATTCACTCACTGACAGTCAATGATGAAACTGATAAGTTGTGATAAGTACGCGTACCATAGACCTAAGGAATTAAGTTGAAGATGTACTTGTGATATCAAGTCTGTCATTAGATTAGTTAGATCCAAATCACCGTTTGGTGGGATCGACCTCGAAGTGTGACTTGATGGGCAATTAGCATGGTTAACTGATTAGCAAAATGAGATTTATTCTCTCATAAGTGAATGAGCTAACTATTCTATGCAGTTGTGAATGAGTGCGGTTAAAAGTCTTTGGCCAAAGCATAAAATGACCTCGACTCATTATGAGCTAAGCATATGGTCAAGTCATGTGAGTTTGACTAAAACCATGACTCTCACTTGACTGGGATATAAAAATAAAAGGTTTATACTCGTACGGTATACACAACATTTCTGGTTTGGAATAATCCTACTCATTCGTTCTCAATTGGGATACGATGTGAGCCATGTGACTGGCTAGGTGTTACTCACATCCTTTTGGTTTCCACCCAATTGCCTTTTGAGATAAAGCTAAAGAGTCGCACTTAAAGGAAGTGCAAAAGGAAAATCATGAAAAAAAGACTTGAGAGAATTTTCGGTATTGGATATCGTGATTAATCATTAGATGATTTTATTAATTAATTAAGTTAATGAACTAATTAATTCCTTACAGGAATTTAATTATAAAATTAACATGGATTTTATTGATTATTTAATTAATTTATTTATTGGATAAATAATATTAATTATTTAATTAATTAAATAGCATAATAGGCAAAAACCCAAAGACTTTAAAAACCTCGAAGTGGGTGTCATGAGAGAGTTTTTTTAGGCCTAGGTTATTGTTTCATTGTAGTAAAAAATATACTACTTAGAAAAAATTAACCAAGTGATTAACATATAACTTTCTCTCCAAGTCAAAACACTCTATCCTCTCTCTCTCTCTCTCTAGCTGTCTCCCTCAAGAGAAAACAAGAAAATTTTTGCTTTTGACTCCGTCGTGAAAATTTAGAGACAACAACGGATTTGTTCTCTCTCTCTAGCCGTCTCCCTCAAGAGAAAAGAAGAAGATTTTTGATTTTGACTCCGTCGTGAAAATTTAGAGATAACAACGGATTTGCTGTTCAAGACGGGATTGCAAGGTGGTTCAGAATTCAACATACGCGAAGAATGGTAAATGAATTCAAAACCCAATTTAAATGCGAGAAATAGAGATGAGCCACTGGGATTTAAATATATATATTCTTTCGATGCATTATTGGATTTTGTGCAATTTTTCTCAATAGTGGTATCAGAGCTAATCTCTGATTTCTGTATTTAATTGATTTCGTGATTATGTGTTTTTCGCATTTTTGAAGCATGTTTTGAATATGTTTTTCACGATACTAATCCATGATTTTTCTGCGTTTAATTCATGTATGTTGTAGTATGATGACTTTTGAATTGAAAAATCTAATTTTTATTAGAATCGGGTTGGAAAAACCCCGCAATGAAAACGATTTGCGCAGTCTGCGCAGTGGGCGTGCGCCGTGTGATCAGGAGCGCGGCCAGGCTAATGGGTCTTGCGCTGGGCGCATGTCACACGTCGTGCCCTGCGCCTGGGTCACTGGGGCCCTGTTTTGTGGGCCCAGGTCTATGACCCAGGTCCTAACGGGTCGGGTCATTTTTCCTCGGGTCTAATATTTTAAATGAATGGGTTTTGGGTTATTTTAGTTATCCGGGTGGATCAAAAGGATGAATACCCGGATTTAAGTAAATAAATCCAAATTATTTTAATTAAAATTATGGAATTTTTCAATAAATTAGTTTTGTGCGTAATTAATTGAATTTAAATATGCCAATTGTTGGTAATTTGTATTTGATGAAATCGAGCCCGAATTGTTTTATTAAATATTATTTATTTAAGTGAAATAACTAATTAATGAATCTTGGAGAATTTTTTGATTAAGTTATTTATTTAAATAAAAGATTATCTCTAAATGGTTTATTATCACGATTGTTAATAAAATTTAGAATTTTATTGAGGAAGTTAATTAGTTGGACTAATTAATTATTAACTTAATCACCAACATAATTGCTTTATTTTTCGCGAGCATGTATTATATGATGGTGACATTGTCCATGGGCTTAGGTTTAATTCTTTTGATTGTATTTCCTTTTTTGGGTTGTAAGGGCCGGAATTGACCCTGTTTCTTTTATTTCTAGAATTATTTATAGGTTGTTCAATAATCTCATGTAATAGATAGAAATAGAATAGACCTTTCAATAGGAGATCAATCCAAAAGAAGAGGAGCTTGGAGCCCACAAAGAATAGCTAGGTTTTTTTTTTTTTTATTTTATATGATGGCCTTTTGGCTTGGACCCTCTAGATAAAGCCCATGGATATATGTGTTTGTTTATTGCTTTCGATACATGTTCATTAGTTGTATGAAGCATGTATGTTCTGAATATGCGCTATATAAATTGAATAATGTGCAAAGTGAGACTTAGATAGATGTTTAGAACATGAATTCTCCCAAACAAAAAGTATACTAAGTTAGTAAGGGGTGCTAGGCATCCTTTCACTCCACTAAACTTAATAAAATTAAGTATTAAACCTAGTCTATGGCATCTTCCCAGTTAGTGGGGGTCGTATATCAAGATTTAATTCTAGAATTTTATCAAGTGCATTAGATGCCTTAATCAAGACATATTTCACCCCAAATATCGTTAAAGGGTTGCAAGGTGAAATTCAAATGTTAGATTATGAGGAGTTAGTGGGAATAAACTTAGATAGTCCACAAAGCCTATAAATCGTTATAGGGTTGAGGTTTTAGTGGATTATGAGAAAAAGAAGATTGAACCATCTATTGGATAGATTGATGTTGGACATCACTTTAATTAATTAATGGACCAAATATCATTAAAGGGTTTCCATCCATTAGATTAATTAAAGAACTCAATCCCCACCACGAAGTACATTAAAACGATCACTCCGTTTTTCACAGTGGGAGTGTGAATCTCGAAAAATGTAGTGGGAGCCAAGTTATAAGTCGAAGTCCTTGATTTTAAACTTGGTTTTAGTTTAGTCACACAAGTCTAATATAGTCTGGTTTATTTTCTGTAGCTATTTTTTGATTTATCTCTCTCAAAACAAAAATGACTATCAACCCACTTTCCATTTTAATCGAAAAGAACATCCTTATCGGACCCAACTTCGCGGATTGGCTAAGGAACTTGAGAATAGTTCTCAACATGGAGTCCTTGGGATACGTGATAGACAATGACATCCCTGCTCCTCTTGCCAGAATACGTGCCAACGAGGAAGAAGTCCAAGCTCATAAAAAATGGGTAAAGGACGACGTCAGAGGTCCTACGAGAAGATGACCACAACGAGGGCTAACTTGGCACACTTGGTTGAGCTCTATGATAAGCATAACCGTATTGTTAAAAATGAGATATCTAAAGAGCTCTTCGGGGCCAAAATGAGAGAAGGTGAGAAAGTTGGGGATCATGTCCTCAAGATGATCTCGAGGATTGAGAGATTGGAGGCTCTCGATTTTACAATGAACCCACATCTTCAAATCGATCTTATTTTGCAGTCTCTTCCTGATTCTTTTTCTCAATTTGTCATGAACTTCAATTGCAATGAGATTGAAGGCAACTTAGCCAGGCTAATGAATAAATTAAAAAATGCACAATCTCAATTGAAGCCCAAGGGAAAGGAAACTGCATTGGTTATCTCTTCTGGGCCCAAATGGGCAAAGAATAAGAAGAAGAAAGCCAAGACGCAGAGTGGCGAGCTTGGAGCTTAGGATGGTGTCGATGAAGGAAAAAGGAAAACTCTTGTGAATCGCAAGCGTAAAGGGCCACAAAAGACGGACAGATGCCTACACCGCTGAGCTGGGCCACTGGAGGAGGAACTGTCCAAACATGGGGCCGGGCGCACAACGTATGGAACTTTATGTTCATGAAATTTATTATTCTATGACTATTTTCTCTACATCTTGGATTCTTGATTCTGGAGCTAGTGCTCACATTGTTGTATGAATTAGGATTTGGTGCGAGGAAGGAAGCTGGATAGTGATGAATGGAAGATAAAAGTAGGCAGCGCGCATAGCATCGCAGCTATTGGAATTGGATCTACCTCATTGCTTTTAAATTCTGGACATATACTATTTCTGGATAATGTTTTAGTTTTGCCCAATGGGCTTAAAAACATTATTTCTATTCCCATTTTAGTTAAACTTGGTTATACTTTCCGTTTTATTGATGAACGATGCAATATTTATTATGGTAATAAATTAGTAGGCTTGGCTTCTTTAATAAATGGATTGTATTACCTTAATGTCCAGAATGAGTGTTCTGTGAATACTATACAAAGGAAAAGTAGTAGGCTTGGAATAAACCAAAGATTGATTTGCATCTTAGACTAGTTTATGCCTGCGAACATAAAATTCGCAAAATGGAGAAAGATGGACTAATCGGTCCATTGGGATTGGATCCCTATCCTACTTGTGAATCTTGTCTCAATGGCAAGATGGCTAGATCCCTCTTCACAAGGACTTTTTGAAAGAGCCTCACAAATCTTAGGCTTAGTGCACATTGTTGTTTGTGGTCCATTTAGAGAAATGGCACGAAGAGGTTTCCTTTACTTCATCACCTTCACTGATGACCATTTAAGATATGGTCTAGTGTACATGATGAGGTATAAGTCTGAATCCGTTGAAAAGTTCAAGGAATTCAAGGCTTTAGTGGAAAATCAAATTGGTTAGCATATAAAAACTCTTTGATCAGATCGAGGAGGAGAATATATAAGCGACGAGTTTGATATATACCTCAGAGAGAATGGTACAGTATTACAGCTCACACCTCTAGTGACACCACAATTAAATGGAGTAGCAGAGCGAAGGAATCGAACCTTGTTGGACATGGTTCACTTCATGATCAGCTACACTGACTTACCCATTTCACTGTGGGGTCATGCGCTTCTTACAGCTGTATACATTTTAAATAGATGTCCGTCTAAGTCCGTTCCTATGACTCGCTATGAGATATGGAGGAATAGAAAACCAAGTCTTAATCACATCAAGATTTGGGGATGTCCGACTTATGTCAAAAAGACCAAAGTGGACATGTTGGAGGCTAGATCCTTGCAAGAACGTTTCGTTGGATATCCTGACGATTCAATGGGATACCTTTTTTACCTGCACGATGATCAAAGGATCATTATAGCTTTACAAGCCTATTTTTTTGAAGATGGGTTCATTCAAAAAGGAGGAGCGGGTAGATAGATTGTTCTAGAAGAACAAAATAAGACTCCAGTGGATACATCTACACAGGAAGTGAGAACTGAATCTTCTGTAACACAACCACAACCGCGAAGATCAAGTAGAGTACCTCAACCACCTAAGAGGTACGGATATCTAGTACAGAGGGAGCTGGATCTGCATTCTATATTAGAGGAGGATCATGGAGATGATCCTTCCACTTTTGATCAAGCAATGGTGGATGTGGATGATACTAGATGGCGCGAAGTTATGCAAACTGAGATCGATTTGATCCATGCAAACCAAGTCTGGAAACTCGTGGACCAACCTAAAGGGGTAAAATCAATCGGGTGCAAATGGATTTACAAGAGAAAGATTGGTGTTGATGGCAAGTTTGACACCTACAAAGCCAGACTAGTGGCGAAAGGGTATAGTCAAAAAGAAGGAATTGACTACCAAGAAACCTTTTAGCCAGTGGCTATGATCAAACCAATAAGGATTCTACTTGAAATAGCCGCACACCTAGACTATGAAATATGGCAAATGGATGTCAAAACTGTTTTCCTAAATGGATTCCTAGAAGAGGATATCTATATGGGACAGCCTAAAGGTTTTGTATCCGAGGAGCATACTTATAAAGTGTGTAAGCTTGAGAGATCCATTAATGGACTCAAGCAAGCGTCCCGTAGCTGGAATCTACATTTGGATGATGCTATCAAAAGATTTGACTTCATCAAGAATGAAGACCAGCCATGTGTTAACAAGAAGGTCAGTGGGAGCAAGATAACATTCCTTGTGTTATATGTTGATGACATATTACTCATAGGGAATGGTATAGGAATGCTCACCACTGTAAAGAAGTGGCTTTCGAGTACTTTCTTCACGAAAGACTTGGGAGAGGCAACTTATATTCTAGGGACTCGAATCTATAGAGATCGAAGAAATAGAATGATAGGGCTCTCTCAAGCCCTTTACTTAGAAAAGGTCCTAAAGAGATATAGGATGGAGGATTCTAAGAAAGGGTTCCTGCCAATGAGACATGGGATACATCTCTCAAAATCTATGTATCCTCAAAATGAGGAAGATAGAAAGGAAATGAGCACTGTACCCTATGCATCAGCAGTAGGTAGCCTGATGTATGCAATGTTGTGTACTAGACCTGACATTGCTTATTCGGTAAGCATTGTTAGTCGATTTCAAGCAAACCCAGGCAAGGAACATAGGATAGATGTGAAGAATATCCTAAAATATCTGAACAGAATCAAGGATATGATTCTCATCTATGGGAGTGGTAGCCTGAGAGTGGACGGGTACACCATTTCGGATTTTCAATCTGATGTTGATGACTGAAAATCCACCTCAGTATTCGTATTCACCCTTAATGGTGGGGCGGTGACTTGGAAAAGTTTCAAGAAAATCACAACTACAGATTCCACTACAGAAGCTGAATACATAGTTGCCTCTAAGGCAGCTAAAGAGGCTATTTGGATAAGGAAGTTCATAAAAGAACTTCAAGTGGTTCCTAGCATAAAGCTCTCGTTGCCATTTTATTGTGACAACACTGGAGCAATAGTGCAAGCAAAGGAACCTAGGTCTCACAACAAGTCTAAACACATCTAGAGGAGATATCACATCATATGAGAGATTGTTGCATGAGGAGAAATATCTGTTTAGAAAATAGCATCAGCTGACAATGTCGCTGATCCATTGACCAAGCCATTGGCATAGGTGATGCCAGAAAAACATCTCGAAGGGATGGGTATTAAATACCATAGCAAATGGCATTGAGTGCAAGTGGGAGAATGTTAGAGTGTATGCGCTCAAATGCCACAAAGAGGATAGATTTATAGGGTATTGACTTGTAACTTATCAATATCGTTTTATCATATATAAGGCATTATCTTGTTGTTTTCTTATAGGCATTTGTAAGGTGTTAATAAACAATGTAAAGTCGTTGAGAATAAGGAAAACTATCTACTTTGTATGGGATAGGAAGAATGGCATGAGAAGGGTTTGGTCTTTATTCTCTAAATAGGGTTCGCAAGTCTAAGAAAGTATTTGACTGGACATCAATACAGAACAAGGACTTGCACGATATAACTTTCAACAGAGAAAGTGCCAGTCGAACACTATGAGAATGATAGTGGGAACTTGTGTCATGGACATATCAATTGGACTAATATGTTCGAACATCGCTTGCATCGGTTTCATCACATGGGTATTCACTCACTGCCAGTTAGTGATGGAACTGATAAGTTGTGATAGATACGTGTGAACCTTAGACCTGAGGAATCGAGTTGAAGATGTACTTGTGACATCAAGTCTATCATTAGAGTAGTTAGATCCAAATCACCCTTTGGTGAGATCGACCTCGAAGTGCGACTTGATGGGCAAGTAGCATTGCTAACTGATTAGCAAAATAGGATTTATTCTCTCATAATTGAATGAGCTAAATATCCTATGCAGTCATGAATGAGTGAGGTTAAAAGTCTTTGGCCAAAGCATAAAATGACCTCGACTCATTATGAGCTAAGCATATGGTCAAGTCATGTGAGTTTGACTAAAACCATGACTCTCACTTGATTGGGATATACGAATAAAAGGTTTATACTCGTACGGTATTCACAACGTATTTGGTTTGGAATGATCCTTTTCATTCGTTCTCACTTGGGATACGATGTGAGCCACGTGACTGGCTAAGTGTTACTCATATCCATTTGGTTCCCTCCCAATTGTCTTTTGAGATGAACCTAAAGAGTCGCGCTTAAAGGAAGTGCAAAAGGAAAATCATGGAAAAAGACTTGAGACAATTTTTGGTATTGGATATCGTGATTAATTAATTTATCATTAGATGATTTTATTAATTAATTAAGTTAATGAATTAATTAATTCCTTAGAGGAATTTAATTATAAAATTAACATGGATTTAATTGATTATTTAATTAATATATTTATTGGATAAATAATATTAATTATTTAATTAATTAAATAGCATAATAGGCCTAAAGCTCGAAGGTTTTAAAAGCCTCGAAGTGGGACATGAGGGAGTTTTTTTAGGCCTAGGTTATTATTTCATTGTAGTATAAATATACTAAGAGAAAATTAACCAAGTGATTAACATATAACTTTCTCTCCAAGTCAAAACACTTCATCCTCTCTCTCTCTAGCCGTCTCCCTCAAGAGAAAAGAAGAATGTTTGCGCTTTTAACTCCGGCATCGCAATTTAGAAACGACAACGGATTTGCTGTTCAGGAAGGGATGGCGAAGCTAGTTCAGAATTCAACATACGCAAAGAACGATAATTGAATTTGAAACCCAATTTAAATACGAGAAATAGAGACGAGCCACTGGGATTTACATATATATATATTCTTCCGCTGCGTTATTTGATTTTATTCAATTTTTCCCAACACATGAGATTATGGTGAATGATTCATGGTCTGATTAAATCAAGAGTGATTTAATCTAGTACTTTCCAAATTAGTGTGAAGTATACTTACTTCTAGCGCATGAACGAGCATACAAGGTCACACACAAACTCATAAGGTTCCTGCTTATGAGATATAATTAATCATCATTGGATGTTAAGGTAAATTGGGAAAGTAAAGTACTTTCCTAATTGAGATATTAATTAATTGATAAGAGAAAAATTTATTTGACTTAATTAATGGACCTAGTAGAGTCCAAAACTTTTATTTATTAAAGGCATGGGATGAAAATAAATAAAATTAATGGTGCCCGTATGAGTTTTGATGAGAAAAGGTTCCCGTCAATCACTTGAAAGTAGTGAAGAACTCAAATCATAGGTGCATTGATGGAGATAGTGGCACTCAGACATGACTCGCATCGATTCTGTCACATGGGTTTTTACTCTTTAACAGTCTATGACAGAATTGATTAAATTGTAATAGGTGTGTCAGAACTTTAGAATTGAGGAATCGAGTTGAAAATATAATTGTGACATTAGGTTTTTCATTAGAGTAGTTAGGCCCAATTCACCATTTGGTAGGGTCAACCTCGAACTGCAACCTAATGGGCAAGTAGTAGTCTTAACTGATATCCAAGATGGGATTCGTTCCCTCGAAGGTGAACGAGGAATTATCCTATGCATTTATAAGTAAATTGGATCTTAAAATCTTTGGCCAAAGCATTAACTGATCCGAGCTTATTATAAATATAGCATAGTGTCAAGTTAGTGAGTTTGACAAAAAACCATAACTCTCACTTGATCGGGATAAAGAAATGAAGAATTTATATTCACACCGTATTTACAATAGGAAAGGTAAAAATGATCCAATTATTTCATCTTATTTGGGTTACAATATGGACCACTTGGCTAGCTAGGTGGGATTCATATTCAATGGAATCCTCCCATTACCAAGAGCAAATGAACCTAAAGAGTCACGCTTAAAAAGGAAAAATCGATAGAAAATCTGGAATATTTCTTGTGGTTATATTTTAGATATTGGATACATAAAATTAATTAAATAGAATTAGTTATTTGAAGAAATAAGTTAGTTCGTTTATAGTTTAATGAATATGTTATCTCTTGGAGAAATAAAATTTAATCAAATATCCTATCTATTATTTAATTAGATTAAATAATTGGATTGAATTAATTAATTAAATAGTGGATTGCACTAAGCTCAAATTGGTGCACCAAGAGGCACACCAAGACCATATGGGGCGGCCTCTAGGTGTCCATAATGGGCTAATTAAGCCCAAGGTGTTAAGTTAAGTGATATAAATATATCACATTAGTTGATACCTAGGTAATAAGTCACAATTAACTCCTGAGCCACAAGAAAGAATTTCCTCCCTCCCTTTCTCTCCTAGCCGTCGGTTTACACTAAGAAGAAGAAGGAGAATTTTTCTGGCGAGACAATTTAGAGGCAGAACTTTTGTACTACTCGGATTATCAAGATTTCAGCCGAAGTTATTCGCGAAGAAGCTGAAGAATTGGAGTTTGTGAGATTCTCCAACCACTTGGCTAGAACGGGTAATGTTTTGTTTTCTCTATCATACATACGTCTGATAAAACCCCTGGATTGATCCTGTTATGGAGAAATCCAAATAAATTTTAAAATTTTGTTTCCGCTGTGTTTCGTTATTTTTCCTCAACAGTGGTATCAGAGCCAAATCATGGGGTTCGACGTATGTACTTTATGCGTAAATACGTGATAAAGATGCATGATTTATAGTTTTATTGATGCATGATTAAATTCGTGGATTTCAAGTTTTTTGTGCTCTTGAGGATGTAGTTTATTTTTCGTTCGTTAGAAATTAATAAAAGTTGAATTTTTATGTAATCTATGTGATGAAAATAAAATATGCAAATTTCATCTCCGACCCGTCGCCATGGCGGTGACACTCTGCCGCCGGCAGTGACAGCGCTGTTGTGCGTGCACTGGCCCACAGTAGCCGATGACGAGCCCATCTCTCTAGGTAGCTGGGCTGCCGTGCAATTGGACCACACGACTAGCCAAACACACGGGTTGCAACGACCCGACCAGGGTCGATCAATGGGTGACCCGAGTCAGTTATTAAATATATATATATATATATTGTTTAGTTTTTGATTAAAATTGGATTTCAATGCAAAAATGAATGATATTATTTATTTAATAAAAGTAATTTATTTTTAATTAAAGATAGACTTTGAATTAAATTTGATTCTTTCTATTGTGAAATTAATTTTAAGATACTTAGAGCTTAATTTTTTATTAAAATTAGATTTTCATATAAAATTAATTGGAGCTCATTAAAATTGAATTGTCAAATATAACTAATTTAATTTAATTTCCTCGAGAATATGAAAAACAATAATTAAATTTGGAATTTAACTAGAAATTAACATATATGTTTTTTCGTGTGTTATGTGATGGGAGATATGATTCATGGACTTATGCTCGTTTATATTTGTATTTCTTTTCGATAGGTTGTAAGGGCCTTTTTGAGTCTATTTTTTATTTTCTTTCTAGAATATCTTTGTAAGAGGGTTTGAGAGAACTTTGCTCTCGGCGCACGCTTGTCAAACGTGCACCAACAAACCCTACCATGGCAAAATGGAAAGGGAGAAGACTGATAGAGGCTTCACAGAGTCCGATTGCTCAAAGGCTAACCATCACTACACCTCCGGCGGTGCAGCTTGAACCAGACCGAAGCCCCGAAACACTAGGGGTTCGGATTGAACGCGATGTTGAGCTGGAGATTTTGTAGGATGAGCAAGAGGTGGAGGAAATTGCTGGGTTCGATAATGAAATTCAGGCAGGGGAGAGTGCGGCGACTACCACTGGTGCGGCGGAAACAGTACCAACGGAGAATCAAACCAAGAGAGAGCCGAGGCTGTGGAGTGCGCTATTCACTGGAAACAAGGATGGGAAGAGTGGACTGAAATTGGGGAAAATTGATTGTGGAGGGGAGGAAATAAACCTAACTGAAGAAGATGTGAGCTCTGAAATTGAATATTGGAGGTATTCACTTATGGCATATGTGTTGAGTCAGGACGTCACTATGAGTACCATGGTGAACTTCTTGAGGATGAGAGGGCGAGGCATCGAGATGGCTCGGGTAGTTAAACATGAGCAGAGTTACTTCATTCTCAGATTTGGGAAAAAGGATGATATGAATGCAGCGATCAATCGGGGTATTCAATTTGTTTACTCTAAACCGTTAATTCTATAGCAGTGGAAAGAAGGAATGTTGAAAGGGGAGGAGCTCAATTCTGTTCATATTTGGATACAACTCCCAAATTTGCCATTGGAGATGTGGGGGGTTAATAGCTTGAGTAAGATTGCTAGTCGCATTGGGGAGCCGCTGTATACCGACGAAATGACTGCGAAAAAACTTAAACTAGAGTATGCTCGAATCCTAGTGAAGGTGGAGATGGGACAAGATCTACCACAGGAGGTTCCTATAAGAAATGGGGTTACTGGACAAGTGATAAAACAACAAGTTCACTATGAATGGTGGAGACTAGGGTTAAAGCTGCTAAATACCAAAATGTTAGTAGGGTGTTTGGTGATGGATGGAGAGTGGTTAATAATTATGTTAAGGCTGTGAATGGGAGAATTTGGGTTTCATGGAAAAATACAAGTGTTAAAGGTAGTGTGTTGGGGATAACTGAACAACACATTACTTGTAGAATGGAGGTTGGTAAGTATAGATTTATTTTAACAATTATGTATCCTTTAAAGGATGAGTTAGGTCGAAGAGGGTTATGGCAGGAGCTAACATATATGGATATTACAGATCCTTGGGTGCTTATGAGGGATTGGAATGCAACCTTAAAGCACAATGAGAAGTTGTTGAGTGATGGAAAATTTGATGGTGGTAATGTGGATATGCAAGAATGCATAGAGAAGCTGGGTTTGGAGGATATTCCTTTTGTGGGCAGGTTCTATACCTAGAGTAATCACCAGGATAGGGCCACTAGAACTCATTGTAAGCTGGATAGAGTATTGGGAAATGGTGAATGGTTTCTTAATATTGACGGAGGTACTGTTGAATTTCAGGACAAGGAAATTTCAGATCATAGTCCTATGGTGTTAACAGTCAAAGAGGAAAGATTAGGGTATACACCTTTTAAGTTCTTGAATTGCTGGATACATCATCCGGGCTTCTTTCAAATGGTAAAAGAAGAATGGATAACAGAAGTTGCAGGATGCCCCATGTATAGAGTTGTGAAGAAATGCAAACTGGTGAAAGCAAAGTTGAGAAATATGCACAGGGGACTATACTCAAATCTTACAGAAAAGGTAAATATACTAAGAGGGCAGATTATGGAAGTTAGAGACCAATTACACAATCAGCCTTTGAATTCTGATTCAATACAGAAGGAGAGGATTCTATTTGGAGAGCTGAAATTGAATATGCGAATGGAGACAGAGTTTTTGAAACAGAGGGCTAAAAATGAATTTTATCAAAAAAATGATGAGTGTAATAGATATTTTTTTGTAAGAATCAGGGAGAGAAAAGTTCAAGGGAACATTACAAGAATCCAAACAGTAAGGGGGAAATGTAGAGATGATCAAAGAAGAGATTCTCCAATTCTATCAACATTTAATTGGTACTGTGAGCCCAGCAAATGCAGAGGTGAATCCAGAAGTGGTTAGGCAAGGGTACATTTTACATACTTCGGAAGAGATGGATTTGATACATAAACCAGTAACAAGGGAGAAAATTCAAATAGTGGTGTTATCTATTCCTGAACAAAAGAGCCCGGTTCCAGACGGTTTTAATTCATGTTTTTTTAGGAAAACTAGGGGGATCATTGGGGATGAGGTCACTAAGGCAGTGTTGGATTGTTTTGGGAAAAAGAGATTGTTTGGGGAGATAAATCATACATTGTTGCACTTAGTTCCTAAGTGCCAGGCCCCAAAAACAATGGGGGATTTTTGGCCTATTGCCTGTTGTTAAATGCTTTACAAAATCATCACTAAACTAATATGTAATCGATTGAAGGTAGTTTTACCTTTAGTGGTGGATTAGGCTCAAGGGTCATTTATCAAAGGGAGGAGTATAGTGGATAACGTGATTCTGTGTCATGAATTGGTGAGAGGATACAAAAGAAAAGGAATATCGCCTCGAGTAGTGATGAAGGTAGATATAAAGAAGGCATATGACACCGTTTGCTAGGGATTTTTGGAGAAAGTCTTGATGGCGTATGGATTTCCTACTGATTTTGTGCAGCTAATCATGATTTGTGTGACAAGTGCTAAATATTCTATCATGTTAAATGGGGCGGTTTTTGGGTATTTTCATGGTAGGAGGGGACTAAGGCAAGGGGATCCCATGTCCCCCAACCTTTTTGTGTTGATAATGGACTATTTAACGAGGAGTTTTAGACGGATTCAGCAAAACCCCGGCTTTAAATTCCACCCCAAACGTAGGAAGGTTGGGCTTGTTAATTTGTGCTTCGCTGATGACCTAATGATGTTTTGTAAAGGTGATTTGCAATCAATTGGATTAATTAAGGAGTGTTTTGAAAAATTCTCAGAGGTCTCGGGTTTAAAGGCCAATCTGGATAAGAGCGAGATGATATGTGGGGGCATTGGTGAGGAGGAGAAAGAGCAGTTGTTATTGGCTGCAGGTTTTGTTGAAGGTGCGCTGCTTATGCGATATTTAGGAGTACCGTTGATAGCCTCAAGATTGACAGTGAACAATTGCCAGCCGTTGATCGAAAAAATTCTAAACCGAATTACCTCTTGGACAACAAAGTACTTATCATTGAGGGCCGAATTGTATTGATTAAATCTGTTTTATTTGGTATCCAAATGTATTAGAGCCAAATATTCCCCTTGCCTCTTACTGTAGTGCATGAGATTGATCGGGTATGTAGGCTGTATTTATGGAGTGGGAATGTTACTGGGAAATGTCATGCTTCTGTAAGTTGGAAGAAAGTGTGTTTGCTAAAGAAGGAGGAAGGAGTAGGTATTATCTCGGTTGGTGAATAGAATATGGCAGCTATATTCAAGCACATTTGGAATATAGCTACCAAGTCGGACTCCATGTGGATGAAATGGATACATGCATATTACATTAAAACAGGGGATGTATGGGCAGTTATAAGTAAGGGTTCGGATTCGTGGTTTTGGAAAAGGCTAATTACTATGAGGGATCAATTTTTGGATGCTGTGGATATAGTTCACAACAAGTGGAAGGAAGGGTAGTTTACCATAAATAAAGCTTATAAGCATGCAATGGAGCATTTCGATGAAGTGAGATGGAGGAAACTTGTTTGGGGCAAGGGTCCAATAGCAAGACATAGATTCATTTGTTGGCTTGCTATGTGGGATCGGTTAAAGACAAGGGATCGGGTTGGTCAATGGAAACCACTTGAGGATATTAATTGTTTATTGTGTGATAAGAAGGAGGAAACAAGAAATCATGTTTTCTTCAAGTGCGATTATACCAAGGAAGTGATCACAATGTTGGGGAAAACTGAACATGAAATGCAACAAAGTTGAATGGGATGAGGTAGTTAATTGAGGAGTAAAAATCTGTCGGGGACGGACTACCATAAGCTGCAAGAGACGTGCTTTGTTTTTGGCTATCATTTACTTTATTTGGATTGAGCGTAATAGAAGACACTTTGTAAAGGAACAAACAAAGGGTAGTATACTTGTAAAGAGAATATGGGCAGTAATCAATTGTAAATTTGAGGGAGTTTGAACCAGGTATGCCTAGGTAATATGTGTACAGTTTGTTGGTTTTAATACAAGCTCAATAGTTCCAAAAAAAAATAGTTAGAAATAGATTAGGCCCAAAGGAGAAATCCAAGTCGATCCGAGTTGATACAAGAAGGAGCTTTGGAAGCTTTAGTGTAGTTTTTTGTTTTTTGTTTTTTTATTTTGATTGAGACATTGGCTTGTCTCAATTTAGGAATAAAAGTTGATGAATCGTGTGTTGTTAGCTTTCTAGGAATGCTATCTTTTTATATAATCCATGTTTGTATGTTTAATATAAAATGGATTAATGTGCAAAGTGAGACCTAATAAATAATTTAAATTCTCCCACTTTGAAAAATATTAAGTTAGTAAAGGGTATTAGGTATCTTGTCCTCCACTAAACTTAAGAGAAATTAAAATGATATTTAATATATAATATCGTCCCTAAGCAATGGGGGTTATCTATTGAAATACATTTTAGTTTTTTCCTAAGTGCATGAATGTCATTTGTCCAAACAATTTCACCCCACAAACCAGCCAAAGTTTGCAAGGTGAAATTCAATTGTCAAACTAATAGATAGTCAGTAGGTTGAACTTAAATTATTAATAAATTAATAAGATCATTAAAAGGTTGAGATTTGATGAATAATGGACAAAGGGATTGAATCATCCATTTGATGGGTTGATGTTAGACATCACTTTAATAAATCAGTTAGGCCACATGTTAGAGTGTATGCCCTCAAATGCCATAAAGAGGATAGATTTATAGGGCATTGACTTGTAACTAAACAATATCTTTTTGTTATATATCAGGCATTATCTTGTTGTTTTCTTATAAGCATTTATTAGGTGTTAATAAACAACATAAAGTCCTTGAGAATAAAGGAAAACCTTCTACTTCCTATGGGATAGGAAGAATGGCACAAGAAGGGTTTGATCCTTATTCTCTAAATAGGGTTCGCAAGTCTAAGAAAGTATTTGACTGGACATCAATACAGAACAAGGACTTGCATGATATAAGTTTCGACAGAGAAAGTGCCAGTCGAACACTATGGGAATGATAGTGGGAACTTAAGTCATGGACATATCAGTTAGACTAATATGTTCGAGCATGGCTCGTATCTATTTCATTACATGGGTATTCACTCACCGACAGTCAGTGATGAAACTGATAAGTTGTGATAGGTACGCGTGAACCTTAGACCTGAGGAATCGAGTTGAAGATGTACTTGTGACATTAAGTCTGTCATTAGAGTAGTTAGATCCAAATCACCCTTTGGTAAGATCGACCTCCAAGTGCGACTTGATGGGCAAGTAGCATTGTTGACTGATTAGCAAAATGGGATTTATTCTCTCATAAGTGAATGAGCTAAATATCCTATGTAGTCATGAATGAGTAAGATTAAAAGTCTTTGGCCAAAGCATAAAATGACCTCAACTCATTATGAGCTAAGCATATGGTCAAGTTATGTGAGTTTGACTAAAATCATGACTCTCACTTGACTGGGATATAAGAATAAAAGGTTTATACTCGTAAGGTATTCACAGCGTATATGGTTTAGAATGATCCTATTCATTCGTTCTCAATTGGGATACGATGTGAGCCACGTGACTGGCTAGGTGTTACTCACATCCTTTTGGTTTCCTCCCAATTGCCTTTTGAGACGAACCTAAAGAGTCGCGCTTAAAGGAAGTACAAAAGGAAAATCATGGAAAAAACTTGAGAGAATATTCGGTATTGGATATCGAGATTAATTAATTAATCATTAGATGATTTTATTAATTAATTAAGTGCATGAATTAATTAATTCCTTAAAGGATTTTAATTATAATATTAACATGAATTTAATTGATTATTTAATTAATTAAAAACCAAAATAGGACTAAAGCCCAAAGGCTTAAAAGCCTTGAAGTGGGCGTCCAAAGTGGATGCCCAATAGGGCTTTGGAGACCTAGGTTATTGTTTTCTATTGTAGTATAAATATACTACTTAGTGAAAAAATAACTAAGTGAATTAACACAAACTTTCTCTCCAAGTAAAAACACTCCATCCTCTCTCTCTCTCTAGCCGTCTCCCTCAAGAGAAGAAGAAGAAGATTTTTGTTTTTGACTCCGGCATGGCAATTTAGAGACAGCGACGGATTTGCTATTCAAGAAGGGATTGCAAAGCTGGTTCAAAATTCAAATACGAAAAATAAAGATGAGCGATTAGGATTTAAATATATTCTTCCATTGCGTTATTTGATTTATGCAATTTTTCCCAACACCACATACCAGCGAAAGGTTGTAACCTATTGATTTAGTTAAAGAAATTAATCACCACTACGAAGCCTTCCAATGATGACTTCCGAATTCTATAGTGGGAGTGTGGATTTTCGAAAAATGTAGTGGGAGCCAAGTTTATTTTGAAAGTCCTTAATTTAAACTTGGAGCAACAATTACATTAGAATCTAATAAGTCTTTTTACTTTTCTGCAATTATTTTTTTATTATATCTCTTACTATGACTATCAACCCATTATCTGTACTACTTGACAAGAACACTTTAACTGGTCCAAACTATGTGGACTAGCTCCAAAACTTAAGGATAATCCTCAATATGGAATCACTGGGTATGTATTGGATGCTGATACCCCAGTCGCGCCCACAAGAACGCATGCTAGTGAGGAGAAATTTGAGGCTCATGAGAAATGGGTCAAAGACAACGTCCGGGGTTCGTTGGAACATGCTGGGCGCAATGACAAATAAGTTGCAGAGGTCTCATGACAAAATGGTTTAGACGAGGGCTATTTTGGCACACCTGGTAGAGCTCTATGGTGATCACAATCGCACTGCACGATATGAGTTATCGAAAGAGCTCTTTGGAGCCAAGATGAAAGAAGGTGAAAAGGTCGGGGACCATGTCCTAAAATTGATTTCAAAAAGTGAGAGGTTAGAGGCCCTCGACTTCAACATGGACCCGTAACTACAAACTGACCTCATCTTGCAGTCACTTCCAGATTCCTTTTCCCAATTTGTGGTAAACTTCAGCTACAATGAGATAGAATGCTGTGCAGCTGGGTTGATGAACAAGCTGAATACTGCACAATCTCAAATGTAACCAAAAGGAAAAGAGGACCCCTTGGTCATCATTTCTAAGCCTAAAAACAAGAAGAAGAAGACTAAGAAAGCTACTAGCGCTCTGGGTCCACAAGGTAAGATAGACAAAGGAAAGGGAAAAGCTCTAAAAATGATGAAGAGCAAAGGGCCTAAAGAAACGGATAGGTGCCTTCACTGCGGTGACTAGGCCACAAGAGGAGGGAGTGTCTAAACTTTGGCAAAGGTGCACAAGGTATGAATTTTTTTATTTTAGAAACCAATTATTCTTTAACTGTATTTTCCACTTCATGGATACTTGATTCTGGAGCTAGTGCTCACGTTTGTGTAATGAATTAGGATCTGCAGCGAAGTAGAAAGTTGGAGCATGGAGAGGTGCTGATCAATGTTGGCATCGGGAGGAGTGTCGCAGCTTTTCGTTTGTGTAATGAATTAAGAACATTATTTCACTTCTGATAAGAGGTGTTTTTATGTGTTTTTAAGACCGTAATTCTTATGATTTGGATTCACTTATTGCTTAAATCATGTCACATTTGCATTTAATAGGTGTGTTAAGTGAATACAGGTAATAAATGAGAATACATGAAGAAAAGGGAAGAAAAACGATGTACAAAACAAGTTCAAACATGTTTTTCAACACTTAGGCGGTTTATGCATCTCCTACCACATTCGAGCGATAATTCCGTATATTTCGAGACCGACTTAGACAAAGTTTCCTTCTACAAAGTTTTATATGAATGTCTTAGCTTCAAATGGGAACTTGAAACATCCAAATCGGAGGTCTATAGATATAATTGTGAAGGAAATACGATTGATGCGCCGAACAGAGAAGTACATGTGCCAGGATACACCCCAACGCCCTCCTAGTCATGCCTAGGCATGGATAGTCCGAATGTTACTCCTTTTTCAGCCTAAATTCCAGAATTATATGATGAGTAAGAATCACGTTTGGCCATAAATCATCACATGTGTTGAGGGGTTGTCATAAGTGTGTTTCTTGGTAGATTTACTTTATGGGCGCCAAATCAGAAACAACCTCCATGTTGAAACGTAATTTAGGTATACTTAGAGACCGAATTGGACAAAATGTCCTTCTGCAACGTTGTAGATCTACGTTTTATCTGAACATGGGGACTTGAATCATCTAATTTGGAGATCTGTGGAGAAGTTTATGAGAAAAATACTAAGACTGTGATGGAAAGCAAGAAAATGGCAGCATGCATGTGTTTTGTTGAAGTTTTCACATGGTTAGGCTTGGTGGAATTTTTAATGGCCGAAAGTTCAACATTTTTTAGCTGGTTGGAATCTTAAAAGCCAAACTTTAAGCATCACCTTAGGTGGAATTCTCATTGGGGAACTTTAATGGGAATTCTTAATGCATACTTTAGTGGAATTTTTGGCTATAAAAGGAGGGGGAACCCATACTCTTCATTATTCACTATCAATTTCAGATTCTTGGAGGAGAGGAGGAGGAGGAATCAGTCCTCAAGCTTCATTCATCACCATTCTTCATCATTCTAAGAGGAGAAAGCTAGGAATTGAAGCTCCAATCAAGGGGCCATCATCTATCACATTAGAGGGAGTTTTTATAGCCTTTTCATTTCATTCATGTCTATGAACATGTGTATTTATTCATTATTGTTTTTCATAATATCTATCATGAACTAAATTCATAAGACTAAGGCCATGTAAGGTCAAATTGTGATATATGCTTATAATAGATGATTGTTGAGGTTATACTTATATTGTTATGTGATGTGAATTGTGTTTTTGTCTATCTTGCATATACTTGATCACTATATGTTAGAATCTTATGCCTAGGTTAATATTTCGGGAGAAAATTGACTTAGGGTGCATGAAATTTACATCATGACCCGTAACTAATGAGGAATTGCCCTAGACATAGGTAAAGATTCCCGGGTGAAGTTGTTCGATTCAAATCGAGTGAACTCTAGTACGTTAATGCATGTTTAGTGGTTAGATCTCCGGATAGGAATATTTGGGAAATCACGATCTAAGCATAGGAGTTTATACGCGAGACATCGGTTATTCTCTACCCTCGGAGCTCTCACCATAACAATATAAGCGTAATCCTTCAACGAGAATCTTTATAAGTATAATTGATCAATTTGAACCTAGCATGTGCCTTAGTCTCCCTTTCTATTTTGTTTTAAATCATTTGTTCAACCTTGTTCTTATCTTACGCATTTCACACTCATTTTACCTTTATTGTTTTGATCTTTGTTGTTATAAAATCTTAAACTAGAATTCAAGTCCTTGTGGTTCGACAATCCGGACTTCTCGTCCACTTTTATTACTACACACGACTAGTGCACTTGCTATTATAGCACGTTAGCTTTTACCGTGTCAAGTTTTTGGCGCCGTTGCCGGGGACTTGTTCATTTTAGTTTTTGATTTTTCGTTTAAATTTTCATAATTCTTAGTTCTTCGTTTATTTCTAACCTTTCTTTTATTTTATTATTCTAATTTTGTTTTTTGTGTTTAATTGTTAGGTGTAATTTGTGGTGCATGACCCGCTCTTCTAACGAGCCTCTATACAATTTTGAGCCGGAGATAGAGCGTGTTCTTCGATCTAGTAGACGCACTCGAGAAATGGCCGACAATCTAAATCCAAATGGGAATTTTCCCGACATAAATCTCCCGGAAAATAGGGAATGGTTGCAAAATCTATTCCAAGCTATGCAACCGGCACCTCCTCAAAGACTTCCATCGGTCCGGGAAAGTCTACCTCCAAGGGTCCACACTATACCGGGGCCCGTAGTCTTTCCAAATTTCTTTGCACCAAATTATCACATTCCGTCACACATCTTTAGCATGGTGCAAAGCGAACCCTTCTATGGAGAGCCCCATGAATCACCTCATGAGCATTTGGAGACTTTAGACGATACTCTCATGACTACCCAATTTCATCCACGGGATCTCGATGCAATTCGTCTAAGAGTCTTCCACTTCTCATTAAAGGAAAGGGCGACCATGTGGTACAAATCTCTACCACCCCAATCCATCACAACATGGGGACAATTGGTCGATGCCTTTTTGAGCAAATTCTTTCCACCCTCCAAAATCAATGAGCTAAGGAGCAACATTAAGGAGTTTAAGCAGGGGAATCATGAGTCCTTAGCCGAGGCATGGGCTAGATATAAAAACATGCTCCGAAAATGTCCGGATCACAACCTAAGATTGAGCGAGCAAGTATTACGATTCCATGATGGAGTCCGTTCGCGCATCCGAAATAGGCTCAATGCCGGCGCCGGTGGTGATTTCCTAGGGCTCGATTGCCAAAGTGTGTGGGACAAGATTGAGCAATTAGCCCGAGAAGATGAACTCTATCCCGATGATGAAGAAATCACACCCACAAAAAAGATTTCTTGTGTTCAAGAGTTGGGCGAAGAAGTTGCTTTGGAAACAATGGTTGGCAATGTAAACTATGTTGGAAATGCCAATCGACCTCAATTGAACTTCCATGTGCCCGAAAATTTTCCAAGGAGGCCTAATCCGGCACAAAATGCCCATCCCGGCGTCTATCAAGCACCAAGGCCCCCATTCAACAATAACCAAGCTCAAAGGCAAGATAATCCTCATATACAAAGGCAAATAAGACCTCTTACAACCGAAGAACGTCTCGATGAACAAATAAAGAAATCGGATTCAGCAATCAACGAACTCCGTACTATGATGAAGGATATAATGATGGACATGAAGGATTTAAAGACACAAATGGGTCAAATGGCAAAGGCGATCAGCGAGAGAGCCCCGGGAACTTTACCAAGTGACACAGAAAAAAACCCGAAGGAGCAATGCCACGCCATCACCTTAAGAAGTGGCAAACAGATAGTCAATGATGTTGTTCTCATTTTCGCGCCTGAGCACCCCGATGAGAACGCCCAGGCGCCGGAATCAACCCACAGTGAACGAATGCTTCGCAATTGCTCGCCCGAGCGTCCCGATGATCACGCTCAGGCGCCCGAGACTCAGCATCCTGGCGCCGATCGTCGCGCCCAGGCGCCACCTCCTGAACCCTCCACAGCGGACTCTTCAACTCCAACGCATCCTCCCATCGAGGTCCGTCTGCCATTTCCTAATGCACATAGAAAGAAAAAAAAGGAGATGGATCCAAGTTTCCTTCGAATCTTAGCAATACTTCGTGAGGTTAGGATTAATATTCCTTTTATAGACGCAATTTTACAAATGCCAAATTACGTGAAATTTTTCAAGGATATTTTGTCCAACAAACAAAAGTGGGAGGAAAACGAAACGGTGTGCCTAACCGAGGAATGCTCCGCCGTATTGCTTAATAAATTACCAATGAAACTTGAAGACCCTGGGAGTCTCACTATTCCTTGCACGATTGGGCCATTATCCTTCGAAAAAGTTTTGTGCGACTCGGGAGCTAGCATTAACCTCCTCCCGTACTCTCTTTTCAAAAAGTTGGGCCTTGGTAACCCAAAGCCGACTTCAATGAGCCTCCAACTTGCCGATAGATCAATCAAGAGACCACGGGGAATAATCGAAGATGTAATCGTTCAAGTCGACAAATTCTACTTCCCGGTTGACTTTGTGGTTCTTGATATGGAGGAAGATGTTGAGGTACCCCTGATCCTAGGAAGACCATTCCTAGCCACTGGTAAGGCGGTAATCGATATTGCCAATGGTAAGCTAACCTTAAATGTGGGAGATGAAAAGGTCACCTTTGATGTTTTTAAAGTGCTTAAACACCCATGTGATCCTGACTCATGTCTACGCATCGATGTATTTGATATGTTGATTGATGAGACTTTTCAGGCACAAATGGTAGACGACCCATTGGAGACATGTCTTTCCAAATCTATGGATGTCGATTCAGCGAGTGAAGAACAATTGGAAACCATGTTTAGCATAGAGAAGCCACCTTTTTACCACGTCATTGGAGCTAAAAAATTAGAAAGATCACTCTTGGCTCCTCCTCGCCCTTCTATCGAAGAGGCCCCTATCCTTGAGCTTAAACCATTACCATTACATTTGAAATACGTATTTTTAAATGATAATGAGACTCTACCTTTAATTATCTCATCTTCTTTGACAGGAGAACAGTAGGAGCGACTCATGAGAGTATTGAAGGCCAACAAAAAGGCCTTCGGGTGGAAAATTGCGGATATAAAAGGCATAAGTCCAGCGGTGTGCATGCACAAAATACTCATGGAAGAGTCCGCAAAACCTACACGCCAACCACAAAGACGGTCAAATCCACAAATACAAGAGGTGGTAAAGAAAGAGGTTATAAAACTACTCGATGCAGGTATAATCTATCCTATCTCTGATAGTGCATGGGTAAGCCCGACTCAAGTAGTACCCAAGAAGGGCGGAATAACTGTGATAGAAAATGCGAACAATGAATTAATCCCTACTCGAATGCTTACCGGGTGGCGTGTGTGTATAGATTATCGCAAGTTAAATGATGCCACTCGTAAGGACCATTTCCCCCTCCCATTCATTGACCAAATGCTTGAAAGGTTAGCCGGACATGATTTTTATTGTTTTCTAGATGGATATTCCGGCTATAACCAAATTGCCATAGCCCCCGAGGACCAAGAGAAAACAACTTTCACTTGTCCCTATGGCACGTTTGCTTATAGGCGGATGCCAGTTTGGATTATGCAATGCCCCGGCCACATTTCAACGATGTATGATGGCGATCTTTCATGACATGGTTGAAGAATTCCTTGAGATTTTTATGGATGATTTTTCTGTTTTTGGAACCTCATTTAACACATGTCTTGATCATTTGGACCGTGTTCTAAAACGCTGTGAGGAAACAAATCTTGTTTTGAATTGGGAAAAATGTCATTTTATGGTCCGGGAAGGGATTGTGCTAGGTCACAAAATCTCCGAAAAAGGGATTGAAGTGGACCAAGCCAAGATTGAGGTAATAGAAAAGCTTCCTCCACCTACATCGGTGAAAGCCGTGAGGAGCTTTCTTGGTCATGCCGGCTTCTATAGGCGATTTATCAAAAAATTTTCCAAAATTGCAAAGCCGTTATCTAACTTGCTTGTCAAAGATGCACCATTCAATTTTGATTCCCTTTGTTTACAGGCCTTCATCACTCTTAAGGAGCTATTGATATCTGCTCCCATCATGGCACCTCCCGATTGGAGTTTGCCCTTCGAATTGATGTGTGATGCTAGTGACACCGCGGTGGGTGCGGTCCTTGGCCAAAGGAAGGATAAGGTATTTCGAACCATCTACTATGCTAGTAAGACTTTAAATGATGCAGAAATGAATTACGCAACCACGGAAAAAGAATTACTAGCCATAGTATTTGCATTTGACAAATTCCATGCTTATCTCATTTTGAATAAAGTAATTGTGTACACTGATCACTCCGCATTAAAATACTTGCTTGCCAAAAAGGATGCCAAACCTAGACTCATTAGGTGGATTTTACTTCTTCAAGAATTTGACATAGAAATTAAGGATAAGAAAGGAGTAGAAAATGTTGTTGCCGACCACTTGTCTAGGATAGAAATTCCTAAGCCTGAGTGCGTGTTTGATAAACCTATTTGTGAGGAGTTTCCCGATGAGCAATTGTATGCTATACTTCATAATGATACTCCTTGGTATGCCAATTATGCAAATTATCTTGTCACGGGAGTTCTTCCTCCGGATATCACTTATCATCAAAAGAAGAAATTCTTATTTGATGTGAAGCGATATTTGTGGGACGAACCATATCTATTTAAGATTTGTGCAGATGGCCTCATTCGACGATGTATCCCCGAGGAGGAAATAGCATCAATTCTCGCCCATTGTCATGATATGTCGGTAGGTGGTCACTTTGGACCCTCTAAAACAGTGGCTAAAGTGCTTCAATCAGGTTTCTTTTGGCCTACTCTTTCTAAAGATGCATTCTTGTATGTTCAATCTTGTGATAGGTGTCAACGAACAGGTAACATCTCTAAAAGACACGAAATGCCATTGAATAACATGCTTGAATGTGAACTATTTGATGTATGGGGTATTGATTTTATGGGACCCTTCCCTAGTTCTTGTTCCAATAAGTATATTCTTGTTGCGGTCGACTATGTCTCCAAATGGGTCGAAGCTGAGGCTTTACCAACTAATGATGCTCGGGTGGTTACTCGATTTTTTAAAAAAAGGATTTTCACTCGTTTTGGAACTCCTAGAGCAATCGTTAGTGACGGGGGCACCCATTTTTGTAACAAACAATTCGAGCACGTACTGAACAAGTACGGGGTACGACATAAAATCTCAACCCCATATCATCCTCAAACAAGTGGTCAAGTGGAGGTGTCGAATCGGGAGATTAAACGCATTCTTGAAAAAACGGTTAACGCATCTAGAAAAGATTGGTCCCTTAAACTAGATGACGCCTTGTGGGCATATAGAACCGCGTTTAAAACTCCGATTGGCATGTCCCCATATCGCCTTGTCTTTGGAAAAGCATGTCATTTACCGGTTGAGCTCGAACATCGCGCTTTTTGGGCTATTAAATTTCTAAATTTTGATTCTCAACTCGTAGGTACCAAGCGATTACTCCAATTACACGAACTTGAGGAATGGCGCCATCAAGCGTATGAGAACGCCAAGCTTTACAAAGAGAGAACGAAAACATGGCATGATAAGCGTATTATTCCCCGAGAATTTCATGAAGGAGACAAGGTTTTACTATACAATTCTCGCCTTCGACTTTTTCCCGGGAAGCTCAAGTCAAAATGGTCGGGACCATTTGTTGTATCTCGTGTGTATGCTTCTGGTGCCATTGAACTTATAACGGATAATGGACGAACCTTCATGACAAACGCCCAAAGGTTAAAGCATTACATTGGGATTGACGGGTCGAGGGATAAAGTGACCATTCCCCTCCAGGATCTTTAGCGATTCTTTATCTCAAGTCGAGCTACCGACTCTAAACTAGCGCTTCTTGGGAGGCAACCCAAGTTTGTAAGTTTTCTTTTCTTTTTGCTTTCATTTTTGTTTTGTTTAGTTTGTTTCTTTTTATTGTGTTCAAGCATGCACTTTCGGCATGTATGTTTTTCTTATGCTTGGTGGTTTAAGTTGAAGTGTTAGATATGATGCACATTTGGACCCCACCTTTAGAGATTCTTATTTTACTCGATAAGAGGAGAAACTTTGTAAGGATGCATTGGAAGCTTAAGGATGTTCTTCAATATCCTTGGTTGTAAGTGTTCTTTTCCCTTTGTGTATGCATGTTGTAACAACATTGGGGACAATGTTGGATTTAAGTTTGGGGGTAGAAGAGTATCTATTTTGAATATTGAAAATGCAATCCTAATTTTTAACTTGAATTTGGGGAAAGTTTGTTTGATATCATGTTTATATGCATCTTTGTTGAGAAAATCAAGCATGAAAAATTTTTAGTCCTTCCAATTGATGAATTGAAATTGATTGACTTGGAAAAATGGCATGAATTCTTGAAATAATTTGAATTTAATGGAATATATATCTTTGAAATTGCTCGTGGAGACCTTAGACTAGAATTGATTCTTTAGATGATTCACAATGCACTTAAATCGAAGGTAGAGGAGTTGAGAGGATAACCATCTTGAGACACTTAAGGAATTATTCCCAGAAATATTAACTTAGATTTCTCATAAAGTTATAAGTAGAGTAGTAATTTTATATGCTAACAATGAATTGAAAAGGTTGAATTTTGGTATGACCAAAAGTGGTCAGGCTAATACGTACCGGAGGTGAAAAGTTTTATACCTATATACTGTACTATTATGCTAATTTGAGCTATGCTCAAGCCAAAAGAAGTGAATTGTTTAAAAGATCTAGTTTTATTTCGTGGCCTTTGATACTCGAGTGATTAAATCCTTAGGAGTGTCTCTACACTTAATGCCCCAAAACTATCTAGTTTGGGAGTCATTGGTCTAAAGCTTGCTACATGGGTGTCATAGAAAGCCTAATGGAATAAAACATTGCACATGATCTAGCCTTAATGAAGTTTCAATGGAAATTTCATATGAATTGAAAGTTAAATGTTTGAGATAATGAAATTTAAATGGCTATGAGATTTTCTATAATTCTTGTGCTTTGCGTTTGATCGAAAGTTGATAGATATGGGATTAATGTCCAAAATTTGGTAAGGATGCCTCTCGACTATAATACCTTAGATTTATTTTTCACTACACCCTAGAGAGTCTTTTCAAGTATTGGTGTCACATGAGCAAAAGTAGTTGATATGTATATATATATTTGTGAACTTTAAAAGGTTGATTTTATGCCATTCATTCTTGTTGATCATATTGAGATGTGTTGATTCGGTTGGGATTGAAAATTTGCTAGATTTTGTGGGTATATCTTATGCAAACCCTCACGAGACTATAACTCGTCCTTTGAGGTAACTCAAAGGTTTAAAGGCTTGTTGCACCCGCTAAGTGCAATCGTTTACTCCACGAAAGTGAGTTAGTTAGTTGTTTTGTTTTCTCCCATTGAATGATGTTGGTCTTGCCTTATAGCTCTTATTGCTCGAGGTCGAGCAATTGATAAGTTTGGGGGTGTTGATAAGAGGTGTTTTTACGTGTTTTTAAGACCGTAATTCTTATGATTTGGATTCACTTATTGCTTAAATCATGTCACATTTGCATTTAATAGGTGTGTTAAGTGAATACAGGTAATAAATGAGAATACATGAAGAAAAGGGAAGAAAAACGATGTACAAAACAAGTTCAAGCATGTTTTTCAACACCTAGGCGGTTTATGCATCTCCTACCACATTCGAGCGATAATTCCGTATATTTCGAGACCGACTTAGACAAAGTTTCCTTCTACAAAGTTTTATATGAATGTCTTAGCTTCAAATGGGAACTTGAAACATCCAAATCTGAGGTCTATAGAGATAATTGTGAAGGAAATACGATTGCTGCGCCGAACAGAGAAGTACATGTGCCAGGATACGCCCCAACGCCCTCCTAGTCATGCCTAGGCATGGATAGTCCGAATGTTACTCCTTTTTCAGCCTAAATTCCAGAATTATATGATGAGTAAGAATCACTTTTGGCCATAATTCATCACATGTGTTGAGGGGTTGTCATAAGTGTGTTTCTTGGTAGATTTACTTTATGGGCGCCAAATCAGAAACAACCTCCATGTTGAAACGTAATTTAGGTATACATAGCGACCGAATTGGACACAATGTCCTTCTGCAAAGTTGTAGATCTACGTTTTATCTGAACATGGGGACTTGAATCATCCAATTTGGAGATCTGTGGAGAAGTTTAGGAGGAAAATACTAAGACTGCGATGGAAAGCAAGAAAATGGCAGCATGCATGTGTTTTGTTGAAGTTTTCACATGGTTAGGCTTGGTGGAATTTTTAATGGCCGAAAGTTCAACATTTTTTAGCTGGTTGGAATCTTAAAAGCCAAACTTTAAGCATCACCTTAGGTGGAATTCTCATTGGGGAACTTTAATGGGAATTCTTAATGCATACTTTAGTGGAATTTTTGGCTATAAAAGGAGGGGGAACCCATACTCTTCATTATTCACTATCAATTTCAGATTCTTGGAGGAGAGGAGGAGGAGGAATCAGTCCTCAAGCTTCATTCATCACCATTCTTCATCATTCTAAGAGGAGAAAGCTAGGAATTGAAGCTCCAATCAAGGGGCCATCATCTATCACATTAGAGGGAGTTTTTATAGCCTTTTCATTTCATTCATGTCTATGAACATGTGTATTTATTCATTATTGTTTTTCATAATATCTATCATGAACTAAATTCATAAGACTAAGGCCATGTAAGGTCAAATTGTGATATATGCTTATAATAGATGATTGTTGAGGTTATACTTATATTGTTATGTGATGTGAATTGTGTTTTTGTCTATCTTGCATATACTTGATCACTATATGTTAGAATCTTATGCCTAGGTTAATATTTCGGGAGAAAATTGACTTAGGGTGCAAGAAATTTACATCATGACCCGTAACTAATGAGGAATTGCCCTAGACATAGGTAAAGATTCCCGAGTGAAGTTGTTCGATTCAAATCGAGTGAACTCTAGTACGTTAATGCATGTTTAGTGGTTAGATTTCCGGATAGGAATATTTGGGAAATCACGATCTAAGCATAGGAGTTTATACGCGAGACATCGGTTATTCTCTACCCTCGGAGCTCTCACCATAACAATATAAGCGTAATCCTTCAACGAGAATCTTTATAAGTATAATTGATCAATTTGAACCTAGCATGTGCCTTAGTCTCCCTTTCTATTTTGTTTTAAATCATTTGTTCAACCTTGTTCTTATCTTACGCATTTCACACTCATTTTACCTTTATTGTTTTGATCTTTGTTGTTATAAAATCTTAAACTAGAATTCAAGTCCTTGTGGTTCGACAATCCGGACTTCTCGTCCACTTTTATTACTACACACGACTAGTGCACTTGCTATTATAGCACGTTAGCTTTTAGCGTGTCAACTTCCTATGTTGGTTAAGAACAATTATCTTTTTAGTTTCATTGAAAGTACTTGTAGCATTTTATTTAATGATAATATTGTTGGCACTGCTACTTTAGTCAATGGCCTCTATTATAGAAACATGCAAAATGAATAGGTCGTAAATGTTATCTCAAATAAGCGTGGTAGGCAATGTACTAAACTAAGCTTCAAGTGGCATCTTAGACTAGGCCATGCTGGCGAGCAAAAGATACACAAGATGGAGAAAGATGGGTTAATGGGTCTAATCCCTATCCAACATGTGAATCTTGCCTCAAAGGCAAAATGGCCAGATCTTCCTTCACCGGGGACTTTTAAAAGGGCCACTGAAGCATTAGGAGTTGTGCACACCGATGTTTGCGGACCATTTCGAGAAATGGCTCGTGGTGGTTTTCACTATTTCATTACTTTCACTGATGACCATTCAAGATATGGTCTTGTGTATCTAATGAAATACAAGTCTGTATCATTGGATAAGTTCAAAGAATTTAAGGCTTTGGTGGAAAAACAAATTGGTCATCATATAAAAACACAGCGATCGGATCGCGGAGGTGAATATATGAGTGACGAGTTTGATATGTTCCTAAAGGAACATGGGATAATATTACAACTCACATCACCAACAACTCCACAACTAAATGGGATAGCAGAGCGTAGAAATCGAATGCTTTTGGATATGGTTCGATCTATGCTCAACTACACTGATTAACCCATCTTCTTGTGGGGACACGCACTCCTTACGACTGTTCATATCTTGAATAGATGTCCTTGTTGTGATTCGGTCTAGCGGAATAAAATTTTAATCCAAATCACACCCGAGAATCCGATTCGGGGATATTCACGATATTAGCTGACACAAAAAATTCTTACGTGTTTGCACAGCAAGTAGACTGGTCGTGTGTAATAATAAAATTGGATTTTAAGTCTAGGATGTCGAACCCACAGAGACTCGTATTTTAGATTGACAAAATTTAAAGCAATTAAAATTAAATCAAAAGAGGATGATTAATTGACAATGAAAAAGTGAAAACGATACTTGACAAAATGATTAAGATTCTTATGTGAGAAAGCAACTAAGACACATGCTTCAACCGTTACTTCTCGTTAATATATATGAGTGATTATTCGAATTATTAGACAACTATTGCTTTGGTGAAAAAACCTTAATTAATTACTGCCCGATCTCTCGGCCGTAATAATCCTATGATTACGTGACGGTTCTCTAAATAATTCTATCCGAGAATCAAATCATTAACCATGCATTCACATTTTAGAATTTTCCCGGATTAATCCGGCTAACTGCACCCGGAAATCTATACCTATCTCTAGGAGTAATTCCTCATGTTTTTCGGATGATGTGATGATTTCTTTGAAACCTAATTTATATTCTCTCGAATCATAAACTAAGCTAATTAGCAAGCATATGTTGATCAGGCATACGATTGGAATAAACACACAAAATCAATACACAAAGCAATACTAGAATTAAGACGAACATTCAATTCATATATTTAAACTCATAAAATTGGCATTCACATGGCCTTAGTTAAAGGAAATTAGTTCATACTCATAATTGGAAAAACAACTAAAATCGTAGAATTATTCACAGACAAATAATCAAGAAAATAAAATTCTCCCTATTACGAATTGATGAATTCGTGTAGAATCGTTGTTCTCTTCGTCTTGCTCGTTTCTTGGCTCCAACTCTCTTCCAAAGCTGAAAATTTCGAACCCTAATGATGTTGGAAGAGGAGATATTTATAGAAGAGGATCCCCCAAGTCACCTAGTTGAATTAGGTATCAAAACTGGCCAAAATTCTTCCAGCCGACCTCAACGTCCGTACGTTACCTACCCAACGTTCGAACGTTGGATGCAGTGGCACTTTCTCTTCTGCACAGCGATATTGTTTATTTCATAACGTTTTCCCCAGAGCTCCGATTTAGGTGATTCAAGCTTCCACATGTAGCTCCGACATAGCTCTACAACTTTGTAGAAGAAACATTTGTCCAACTCAGTCTCTAAGTACTCTGAAATTCAACATTTCCGTCCAGTTTTCCTCAATTGCAATGATTTTCCATCTCTACTCAATAACCACACAAATTACAAGCATATGTGGCATAAATCATGCATAAAACAATGTAAATAACATAAATATGAGGCTTTAAAACATGTAAATCTTGCACCTATCAACACCTCCAAACTTAACATTGATCGTCCCCGTGCAAATAAAGAAAAGAAAATTACGACTCAAACAACACCAAAATAAGAGATAAAACAAAAAGAAAAGATAGCTCACTTTCGTAGAGAGCACGATTGCACTTAGCGTGTGCAACAAGCCTTTAAACCTCAAAGTTACCAGAGAGGACGTTTTTCGTATCGTGAGGGTTTGCAGATGATTTACCCACAAAATCATAAAATTTTCAACCACATCCAATTAAGACAACTCAACAAAAGTAACAAGAATTAATGGCACAAAATCAACCGTTAAAGCTCAAATTTATGTACACATATCAAAGACTTGCTCACGTTACACCTAGACTCGAAAAGATCTCCAAAGTGTGTTGTGATTGTAAGTCTACGGCATTATAGTCAAGTGGCACCCTTACCAAATTTCAGATTTTCTTCCATATCTATTAACCTTCGATCAATCCTAAAGCACAAACCTCATAGAAAACATCATATCCATGTACATTTCATTACTTAAACAGTTAAACTTTAACTTCGCAGGAAACTTCCATTTACATTCATTAAGGCTAGGTCATGTGCAATGTTCTATTCCCTTTGACTTTCTATGACACCCATGTATCGAGCTTTGGATCAATGACTCCCAAACTAGATAGTTTTAGGGCATTAAGTGTCCAGACATTCCTTACGGACTTAATCGCTCGAGTGCCAAAGGCCACGAAATAAAACTAGACCTTTCATTCACTTTCAACTTTAATTGGCTTGAGCAAAGCTCAAATTAGCTTAATAGTACAGTTTATAGGCATGTAGCTTTTCACCTCCAGTACATATCAGCCTGACTTTATAGTCATACCAATTTTCATCAACCTTATTCATTAATCATTAGGCATATGAAGCAACTACTCAACTCATGACCTTAAGAAGAATCTAAGTCAATATTTCCGGGAGAAATTCCTTAAGTGTTTCAGAATGATTATCCACCTAACTCCTCTACCCTCGAGTTGTCGTGCATTTGTGATTCATCTAAGGATAATCTACTCTAATCTAGGGTCCCACGAGCAAAGTAAAGATATGTGTATTTTTCATTAAATTCAAATATAAGTCACGACATTATGCCATCAAATTCAAGTTAATCAGTTTCATTGCAACAATTGGGGACTAAAAAAAAAAATTGATGCTCGATTTTCTCAACATAAAAGCATCCAAACATGAAAGCATATAAATTTCCCCAAACTTGAGCTAAACTAGGAACACGTGATATGAATGTATTAAAAGCACAAAGTACTACCCACATACACCCCCAAATTTAAACTCAACATTGTCCTCAATGTTGTCTCACATAAAAGCGCAAAATAAGGGTATAAGAGTAGACTGACAACCAAGGATGTTGAAAAACAATCCTTTATCCACAAGTGTGTCTTTCCAGCTCAAATCATCAAAATCAAACATCTCAAACCAAAGTGAAGGGAACCGGATACTAATCATGCTCAACATACTCAAAACAAACCAAAGCACCAAGCATAAAGGAATACATGCCAAAAGTGCATGTTCAAAGAAAACACCAGAACATAAAGGAAACCTAAAAACTAAGCAAAACAAGAAACACACAAAAACAAAAGATGAAAGAAAAATTTACAAACTTGGGTTGCTTCCCAAGAAGCGCTCTTTTATAGTCAATAGCTTGACTGCTCCGCTCTTTGAGTTTTAAATGGGTGGCCCATTTAGCACGACAATATCATTGTCATTTCTCTCTCTATCCTCTGGTTGCACACCCGTCTTTGTTGCCAAATTGCAAATGGAACCCCTTCTTCCATGTATTACCCATATGGCGTCGTCCGTGCCAAATAGATTTATAGTGTAAAGCTTCCTCCACTTATATTGAGATTTTTCATGTTTATCAATTTCACGAACACCTTGACATGCTTTAATGTCTTTCATACATGTATCTTCTCTTTTCACTATGTCCACTTTTTTATTGGGAGTGTCCTCATCCAACTTGCGGGCACCTTTAGTCTTGCCATTCTGACACTTCTCATCAATCAAAGGGTTAAGATCATCGACATTTAAGCAAGTATGATTATCCGTAAATTGTTTATGATTATCATAAACATCGAATATAACTTTTTCCTCTCCTACCTTCAATGTCAACTTACCCTTGCCGATGTTGATCTTGGCCTTACCAATGGCTAGGAAAGGTTTTCCTAAGATCAGAGGAACATCAGTATCTCCATCCATCTCGAGAACCACAAAGTCTACCGGGAAGTAAAACTTGTCGACTTGCACGATGACATCCTCTGTGATTCCCTTCGGGTGTTTTATCGATCGATCTGCAAGTTGGAGGTTCATCGAAGTTGGTTTCAGATTTTCCAAACCTAATTTTTGTAACAACGAGTAAGGAAGGAGATTTATGCTGGGGCCCGAATCACATAGCACTTGGTCGAATTTGAGTTTCCCAATTGTGCAAGGAATTGTGATGCTCCCCGGATCCTTGAGTTTCTTTGGCAACTTGTTCAACACTATTGCTGAGCATGCTTCAGTCAAGCACACCGTTTCATTGCCTTCCCACTTCTGTTTATTGGAGAGAATATCCTTAAAGAACTTGATGTAATTGGGCATCTGCAAAATCGCATCAATAAAAGGAATGTTAATGTGTATTTCAACAAGTTAAGACGAAGATGGAGATAAGGTTTCAGAAGAGGCCCTTTCTGCCTATGACGTTCGAACGTTGTCCTTCCTAACGTTCGAACGTTGACCGGTCAATGCCCGAATGTCTGGATGGTCACGTTCGAACGTTGGAGACAGTGTGTCCGATTTTTCAAAATTGTCCAACGTTCGAACGTTGGACTCTTCACGTTCGGACGTTGGATGCTGGGGAGGTGCATTTGTCACTTCTTTGCCACTACAGAGGGTAACGACATGGCACTGTTCCTTCGGATTCTTCTCTGTATCGCTCGGCAGTGTCCCGGGTGCTCTTCCACCCGCATCAGCCGATAATCGTGCAAATTGGTGCTGCATCTCTTTCATTCCCATCATTACACCCTGTAACATCAATCGAAGCTCCGCGAATGATTCGTCCGATTTTTGCATGTGAGCCTCCAATCTTTCTTCGACAGTAAGAGGTCTCTGAGCTTGACCTTGTGGTCTAAAATTTCTAGGCCTTTGAGGTAGAGTATTGTTGAATGGAGGCCTTGGTGCTTGGTAGATGCGTTGTTTGGCATTGTGTGCCGGATTTGGCCTTTTCGGAAAATTCTCGGGTATGTGGAATCTCAATCAAGGCTTGTTTGAATTTCCGACATAGTTCACAGCACCAATGGCTGGCTCTACCTCTAGATCAACATCTTGTTCTACCTCTTGAGCAACAGCAACCCTTCGGGATTGTGGAGGAAACTCATAGTCATCTTCAGGGTACAGTTCATCCTCCCGTGCCATCTGCTCTAGTTTAGCCCACACTGTGCTGCTATCGAGACCCAAAAGATCTCCACCGGCTCCTGCATTAAGTCTGTGATGAATTCGAGACCGGACTCCACTAAAGAAGTGTAGCACTCGCTCGTCCCTTGAATAGTTGTGATCAGGGCACGTTCGAAGCAGACTCTTGTATCTTGCCCATGCTGATGCTAACGATTCATCCGGTTTTTGCTTAAAACCCTTGATCTTGCTTCTTAACTCGTTAATCCTTGATGGAGGGAAAAACTTGTTGAGAAACTCCTCGACTAACTCTTCCCACGTTTCAATGGATTGTGGGGGCAACGACTTGTACCACCAAATCACTTTATCCTCAAGCGAAAAATGGAATAATTGGAGGCGGATGGCATCAAGATCTCTTGGGTGGAATTGCATGGTAGATAACACATTCTCGAATTGCTCCAGATGGTCATGAGGCGACTCTTTCGGATCACCATAAAATTGTTCAGCCTGAACCATGCTGAACATGTGAGATTGAATGTGGAAGTTCGGTGTGGCAAAATTGGGGAACACAACAGGCCTCGGCGTAATGTGTACATGAGGGGGTTTGTTACCGCGAACAGATGCAGGTGGTGCCGGAGGTGCTGGTTGCATAGCTTGAAACAAGTTTTGAAACCATTCCCTGTTCTCTGGGAGATTGATGTTAGGAAGATTTCCAGCCATAGCTCGATTCCTGAAGTTTGCTCGAAATGTTCGTTTGATTTCGGGGTCAAATTCTTCCAAAGCCTGTCCGGAGGCACGAGTCATTCACCACAAAGACACCCTGTTTAAATAATGAAGCAAATCAAAGGAATTCAGAGCTAGAAAATTAAATTAATAATAAAACGATAACAAGCAAGTAAACAAAAAATTGCAATAAACTTATGAACTAAAATAAAACAAGTCCCCGGCAACAGCGCCAAAAACTTGACACGAAAAATCCTTACGTTTTTGCACAGCAAGTGGACTGGTCGTGTGTAATAATAAAATTGGATGGTAAGTCAGGGATGTCGAAGCCACAGAGACTCATATTTTAGATTGACAAAATTTAAAGCAATTAAAATTAAATCAAAAGAGGATGATTAAGTGACAATGAAAAAGTGAAAACGATACTTGACAAATTGATTAAGATTCATATGTGAGAAAGCAACTAAGGCACATGCTTCAACCGTTATTACTCGTTAATATATATGAGTGATTATTCGAATTGTTAGACTACTATTGCTTTGGTGGAAAAAACCTTAATTAATTACTACCCGATCTCTCTGCCGTAATAATCCTATGATTACGTGACGGTTCTCTAAATAATTCTATCCGAGAATCAAATCATTAACCATGCATTCACGTTTTAGAATTTTCCCGGATTAATAAGGCTTACTGCACCCGGAAATCTATACCTATCTCTAGTAGCAATTCCTCATGTTTTTCGGATGATGTGATGATTTCTTTGAACCCTAATTTGTATTCTCTCGAATCATAAACTAGGCTAATTAGCTAGCATATGTTGATCAGGCATATACGATTGGAATAAACACACAAAATCAATACACAAAGCAATACTAGAATTAAGACGAACAATCAATTCATATATATAAACTCATAAAATTGGCATTCACATGGCCTTAGTTAATGGAAATTAGTTCATACTCATAATTGGAAAAGCAACTAAAATCGTAGAATTATTCATAGACAAATAATCTAGAAAATAAAATTGTCCCTTTCACGAATTGATGAATTCGTGTAGAAACGTTGTTCCCTTCGTCTTGCTCGTTTCTTGGCTTCATTTCTCTTCCAAAGCTGAAAATTTCGAACCCTAATGATGTTGGAAGATGAGGTATTTATAGAAGAGGATCCCCCAAGTCTCCTAGTTGAATTAGGTATCAAAACTTGCCAAAATTCGTCCTGCCGACCTCAACGTCCGTACGTTACCTACCCATTGTTCGAACGTTGGATGCAGTAGCACTTTCTCTTCTGCGCAGCGATATTGTTTCTTTCATAACGTTTTCCCCAGAGCTCCGATTTAGGTGATTCAAGCTTCCACATGCAGCAAAGACATGGAGCTACAACTTTTTACAATTGCACTGATTTTCCAACTCAGTCTCTAAGTACTCTGAAATTCTGCATTTCCGTCTCGTTTTCCTCAATTGCACTGATTTTCCACCTTTACTCAATAAGCACACAAATTACAAGCATATGTGGCATAAATCATGCATAAACCAATGTAAATAACATAAATATGAGACTTTAAAACATGTAAATCTCACACCTATCAACACTCCCAAACTTAACATTGATCGTCCCCGAGCAAGTAAACAAAAGAAAATTACGACTCAAACAACACCAAAATAAGGGATAAAACAAAAACAAAAGATAGCTCAATTTCGTAGAGAGCACGATTGCACTTAGCGTGTGCAACAAGCCTTTAAACCTCAAAGTTACCAGAGAGGACGAGTTTCGTATCGTGAGGGTTTGCAGATGATTTACCCACAAAATCATAAAATTTTCAACCATATCCAATTAAGACAACTCAACAAAAGTAACAAGAATTAATGGCACAAAATCAACCGTTAAAGCTCAAATTTATGTACACATATCAAAGATTTGCTCATGTTACACCTAGACTCGAAAAGATCTCCAAAGGGTGTAGTGATTGTAAGTCTACGACATTATAGTCAAGTGGCACCCTTACCAAATTTCAGATTTTCTCCCATATCTTTTAACCTTCGATCATTCCTAAAGCACAAACCTCATAGAAAACATCATATCCACGTACATTTCATTACTTAAACATTTAAACTTTAACTTCGCATGAAACTTCCATTTAAATTCATTAAGGCTAGGTCATGTGCAATGTTCTATTCCCTTAGGCTTTCTGTGACACCCATGTATCGAGCTTTGGATCAGTGACTCCCAAACTAGGTAGTTTTAGGGCATTAAGTGTCCAGACACTCCTTACGGATTTAATCGCTCGAGTGCCAAAGGCCACGAAATAAAACTAGACCTTTCATTCATTTTCAACTTTAATTGGCTTGAGCGAAGCTCAAATTAGCTTAATAGTACAATTTATAGGCATGTAGCTTTTCACCTCCAGTACATATCAGCCTGACTTTATAGTCATACCAATTTTCATCAACCTTATTCATTAATCATTAGGCTGAAAGAGTTAGGTGCCCGACGTGCCATTTGTTGGGCATAGTAGCCGACTCTTTAAACAGTCTTATATTGTATCTTGTCAAGTTATTTAATAAAAAACATATTCTTCTTTATCTTATCATTATATGCAATTAGATAAAGTCCCCTAGATCACTCTTAAGCTATGAGATGTGTTTGGTATCGGGGATGCCAATCATGGAATATGTCTCTAAGGTTGTGGTCTTAAAAATGTTCCAAGTCATAGAATCATTGAGATAGGGATATCAATGACTCGTAAAGACTTGCACGTACAATGCACACTCTTGGAGAGTGTATCCTATTCCATGGATACTGATACGGTGTACATCAGTGCATGTATGTGGGTTCTCGTTGGATCGAGTAAACTGAACAACCCCGCCGAGATTCCATATTGGAGTCAATGTCGAATTTGGAATCTCCTCGGTTACGTAGGCATAAGTTTGGTCCACATGACTTGAGGCACCATTGGTCGTCTCGTGCATCGTCCACTGTACTTAGATTTGTCACACGATTCCAGGTGAGTCATAAAGTGGGGCATATTGGGTCTAGTCTGGTTATGTACGGAGGCGCGTGAGTGTCAAGAAAGAATCTGTCACAGATCATTAGCATCGGCGCATATCCTATGTACTTCACAGTGTATTGACCATGGGAACCTCCGATCGGAGTAGTATCAATAAGGAGGAGCAGTGTTTCCTCGCTTGATTGATAAATTGGTCAATGTCACTTAGATCGATATACATAGAATCGAGTTACTGGGATTTCGACTGACATCCAAGTCCTAGATTTGATCGGGATATTTGATGGAAGGATTTTACTTATGCGAAAATCGTAATGCGGAAAGGTCACCTAATAATCGTTCATGGCTAGGTCTTCTTGGCGCGTGGCTAGTACTAACCTTGATTTGTAGGAACCATGAATTAATTGGTAATTAATTCTTGGTCGGACTAAAATACTTGGAGTAATTAAATCTAGCAATGAAAATTGCAAAGGCACAACGGGGTTGTGTTCCTACTACTAGTACATGAACGAACCTACAATGGGGTTACACACTTACTCAAGAAAGTTCAATTGCTATGTGAATATTAATCCGGTTTAGGATTAAAGTGAAATTGATTAATGAGATTAATTAATTAAGTGAAAGACATTTAAATTATTAGGCTTGGGAAAATAATTTTTCTATTAATTAATCTTGGAGATTAATCATTAACGGAAATTATTATTATCCGGGAATATATTTAAGCTACTAATTTTACTATTAATTAAACATGAAGATTATTTAATTAACAAGTCTTGGAAGAGTTGGGAGTCATTTTAATTAAGTTGGACTTAATTAAATGAAGTCACAAGAGTGAAATTCAAAGCTAGTCAAAGTTTGACTTGTAATGTTTTTTAAATGAAGAAGAAAATGAAAAATATTCTCTTACACATGTGGTGGTAGTTGAGAATGGAATGGTAGGTGAGAATGAGGCGGTAGGTGAAGAAAAACAAGTCTTCTACTCCACCTAACACCATATGGCTGAAAATTGGTGGCTATAAAAAGAGGTGTTCTTGCTCTCATTTAAAACTTGATGAAAACTTAAAAAAAAAAAAAGCTTAGAGCTTAGTTCTTCATCTCTAGATTTTTCTAGCTTCTCTTGTGATTCTTGAAGACTTTCTTCTATAGAACTTTTTCTTGAAGATTAGTTGTAAAAGGTTATCTTCCATAGATATTTCTTTTAGTAACTCTTTTTGTCTTCCACCTTTCACTACATAGACTCCATTTCCTTAGAGCATATATCTAGCCAATCTTTTGCTTAAGGTATGAACTTACTTGAGGTGTGTCCTTGTAGAGGCTTCTTTCTTTAGGAGCTTATGGTGGTTTGATTCGAACCCCTCCATGTTGAGGTGAGGATTCGAAAATGAGAGCCAAAGTTTTTGGTGTGGTTTTCCTTGTGTTGTGGTTTTACACCCTCACTTTAATAAAACCCCAAATCTTGTAATCGGTTTAAAACCCCTTTACTCGTATTAATTTTTGTTGTGCATTACTTTGACCCCCTAGCTTGGGATGCCGATATATATGTGTTTTATATACTTTATTTCTTCCGTTGTGCTGGCATCGCTTGTGGGGGCATACCTATCCTAACAGTGGTATCAGAGCCCGGGTTATGCACATTAAAAACTTTGCATGTTTTTGCTTTCCGTTTCATGTAGTATTTTAACCGGTTGCTTAAATCTATATGTTACATTTGTTGATTTAATAATAGCTTGGGATTTGTCATCGTTTTTCTTAAAATCTTGGAGTTTTTGTTTTTTTTTTTGAAACGATTGAAAATTAAGAGACACTAAAAGGGAAGGTCGAAACCCGGGCCAGGACCGTTGATATTGAAACCATGCTATGAAACTTTGTGCACACCCGGCCGAAGGCTTTGTGCGCATAAGGGTGTGCTCATTTAGTAGGACTCAATATCGCGAATCATTGCCAACCCTCAAAGGAAACTTGGCGGGGGTCAAGACGGGGCTGACCATGGCCGATTCCACCCCTTGGTGGTCTAGACCATGGTCGAGAAACTGTCCAGCAGCTGCTGGACAGTGTGTGCGCTGCTCGGCGGCGCACGGTGCGTTGCCGGGCAGCGTACACGGGTGTGCGTATGCACACCATGTGCTTGATGGTTGGACCATCTTGACGTGGTGTGGTACACACGACCCGGGCCTTCAAGGACTCCTACCTTTGGCCCATTTCTTGATTTTGGAATCAACTTCCACGCGTTTTTGAGTTATTTAAAAGTTTGGAATTTTTGAAAACTAGAAAAACTCGGTTTTTCCTCAAAACGTATAAATCCCAAAGTTATGATTGTTTCAACTATGTGATGGGCTTATGATGAATTAATGCTTTGCATGTCATCTTCATACGCTTGATGGTTGATTTGCATAATGGATGGATTGTGGGTCGAGCCTTAGATTATTCAATTGGGTTGTAATTATTATTGGCCTCTTTTTCAATTTGGTTGTATATTTTATTTTCGCACTTTCTTTTTCATTTTATTGTAATCGAAGATGGAGACGAAGATGATGGACCATTATTGAAGATTATGTATGCCATTGGAAGCTTATGTAATAGATAGGGCCTATTTTAATTTAGTACCCTAGATTGCCTTAGATTCACCGGTGGCTCGGGTGGATCGCTTAGGGACCCACAATCATCCATATTTGTTTACCGCTTTGTGGATGTCTTATATTATGTTTTCTTATATGCTACTTGGATTGCATGATCACATGATTAAAGATAATCCTTATCTTGATGAGAGCTTGCATGTTGAAACCCCTCGCTTGATTTGTTTCAAGTAAATCCAAGAAATATTAAGTTTATGTGGAAATTGAATGAAGTTCTATTGTCCACGCCTTCCATCATAAGTGGTAGCATGTGAAATGCCATGAAACTTGGCCCGCCGTCCATGAGTCGTGGGGTGGCGTCAAGTGGATTAGGTTGTGACCACCACTAAGCATAGAGATGCTCGCGGGATCGATTTGTCTAGGTGTCGTCCATGAGTCGTGGGGCACACTAGTCCGGTCGATTGACCATGAATATTCTCGGGGTATATGGGAAAGACGAGGCAAAATATCTTGAGAACTATATGTCGATATAGAAGGCCGGTAAGCCTACCATACGGATTTATCATATGGGCTCGTGTTCTCGGAGCATATGAAGAGTCGCTTATGGATCTCGAGCCCACTAGGGAGACCCGCATATCTCCTCGAATATCCATATAAGAGGGTTATGGAATTTGATAAAATAGTGGGAGACACGTACGATTAAAGACCGAATTATATGTGGACAAAATTACATATTGAATGCTAATTATTTTGCCTCGCGATTTATTTTGTAGTTTACAAAATGGTCAAAAATCCACTTTCAACAATCCTAGATTCCAATAGACTTATCGGTTCCAACTACGCCGATTGGTATCGAAACCTTAAAATTGTGCTTCAAAGTGAGCGCAAGGATAGCGTATTAGATATGCCTTTTCCTCGCGTCACTCGCACAAGCACTGATGATGAACGTGCCGCTTTTCATAAGTGGACCGATGATAATATCCAAGTGAGATGTATCATGATGGCTTCAATGACTAATGAGCTTCAAAAGCAATTTGAGCATGTGACCATCTCCAAGTATATTATCAAAAGTCTCGAGGAGCTCTATGGCACTCGAACTAGGAGGGAGAGATTCGCAATCTCTAAAGAGCTATTTCGTGCTCGTCTGCATGTGGGATCTTCGGTCGATAATCATGTTTTACGTATGATCAGTCTTATTAATAAGCTTTCTGATCTTGACGTAAAATTTGAGATCGACCTCGTGCTACAGTCCCTTCCGAAGTCGTTTGACCAATTTGTCATCAACTACAACATGAATCAACTTGAGGCTTCATTACCCGAGTTGTTGAACATGTTGAAGAGTGCAGATGCCACCATCAAGAAAGATAAGCCGGTACTGCTTGTTGGTTCCTCATCCCGTTCTAAGGGCCGTAAGGCCAATAAGAATAAGGGGAAGAAGAACAACAACAAGAAAAAACAGTTGAAAGGCAAAGGTGGTGTAAAAAAGGCTAAGGGTACCGATCATGATGCGTGCTTCAATTGTGGTAAAAAGGGACATTGGAAGCGTAATTGCACTGAACCAATGAATGGTATGTTTTATGTTGAAGCTAACTTATCAGTTAATGATGCTTCTTGGGTGTTGGACACCGGATGTGGAGTTCATCTTTGCAATGATTTGCAGGTGATGGCAAGAAACAAACAGATAATTAGAGGAGAGATGACCATGCGGTTTGGGAATGGAGCACGGGTTGCTGCCACGGCCGTAGGAACTATCTACTTATCTTTTCCCAACAAAAACCGTGTTATTTTGAACAATGTATTTTATATTCCGCAATTAATTAAGAACATCATTTCTGTACCCTTGTTGGACAAGGAACGTTATAGTTTTGTTATCAAAAATGGAGCTTGCTCCATGTTTTATGATTCTTCTTTAATATTCGAATCAAAGTTGTCTCATGGCTTATACACGGTTCTCCCCGATACTCCAATCTTATTATCTCAACATGAGGAACATACTAGTAATAGAAAGTTAGATAATCAAAATGATACATACCTGTGGCATGCTTGACTAGGCCATATCTCTAAAGATAGAATTCATAAGATGGCGGATAAGCTTGACCTTCGGGAAATGCTAGATATGCCAACTTGTGAATCTTGTCTAAAGGGTAAGATGACCAAGTCACCATTTGCCGGGCAAATGGAGCGAGCTACTAACCTTTTGGACTTGGTCGATACGGATGTATGTGGTTCGCTTAATGTAAGCACTAAAGGGAACCATTCTTACTTCATAACCTTCACCGACGACTTTTCGAGGTATGGTTACGTGTATCTTATGAGATACAAGTCTGAAGCCTTTGAGAGGTTCAAGGAGTTTAGACATGAAGTAGAGAAGCAAACGGGAAGAAGTATCAAAGCTCTTCGATCGGATCGAGGGGGAGAATACTTGTCCCATGAATTCCTTGATTATCTAAAAGACAATGGTATTGTCTATCAGTGGACTCCGCCCGGTACTCCCCAACTTAATGGGGTAAGCGAGCGAAGGAATCGGACCTTGATGGACATGGTTCGATCCATGATGAGTTTCACTGGACTTCCTCTTTCCTTCTGGGGATATGCCCTAGAATCTGCGACGCATCTATTAAATAGACTACCGTCAAAAAGTGTCTCCAAGGTGCCATATGAATTGTGGTTTGGTAAACCACCCACTTATAAATACCTAAGGGTATGGGGTTGCTCGGCTTATGTCAAGTAACTAGTGGGCGATAAGTTGGATGCAAGATCCTCCTTATGTAAGTTGGTGGGATATCCAAAGGAATCCTATAGATATTATTTCTACAACCCATTGGAACATAAAGTGTTTGTTTCAAGGAACGCTACCTTCTTAGAGAAGGAATTTCTATTGGATAGAAATGGCGAGGTTGCAGAACTTGAGGAAACTCAAGAACCACAAAAGGGTTCACCTGATACCACAGATGCACAACCAGAAGTAGTAGCAAGTACACAACATCTTCGAAGATCCGAAAGGATCCCGAAACAACTTGAGAGGTATGGTTTCTTCCTTGATAGCAATGAGGATGGTAATTCCCCTGATCCAAGGACTTATGGGGAAGCGACGTTGGACGTCGATTCGGGAAAATGGTTAGAAGCCATGCAATCCGAGATGGACTCCATGCACTCCAACAAGGTTTGGACCTTGGTAGATCCACCTGACGGGTCTAAACTCGTAGGCTGCAAGTGGATCTATAAGCGAAAGCTTGGAGTAGATGGAGAAGTAGTCACCTACAAGGCACGTCTCGTGACGAAAGGTTACACTCAGAGGCAAGGAATTGACTATGATGAAACCTTTTCACCAGTGGCGATAGTCAAATCCATCCTGATACTTCTAGCCATAGCTGCATATTTAGACTATGAAATATGGCAGATGGATGTGAAGACTGCTTTCCTCAATGGTAAAATAGAGGAAGAGCTTTACATGGAGCAGCCCGAGGGCTTCGCATCCATAGGAAGTGAGCACAAGGTGTGCAAACTTCAGAGATCCATTTATGGACTCAAACAGGCTTCCCGAAGCTGGAACAAGTGTTTTGATGATACTGTACAAACATATGGTTTTCTTCAAAATGCTGATGAAGCATGTGTGTACAAAAGGGCTAGTGGGAGCGCGATAACATTTTTGGGGCTTTACGTTGATGACATTCTATTGTTTGGAAACAACATAGGAATGTTGCAAGAAACGAAAGCGTGGTTATCCACACAATTCTCAATGAAGTATATGGGAGAGGCATCCTACATTCTCGGAATGAAGATTCATCGAGATAGATCCAGTAGAATGCTGGGACTCTCCCAATTTGCGTACATAGATAGAGTTTTAAAGAGATTCAAAATGGATCAGTCCAAGAGAGGACTGGTGCCTATGAGACATGGTATTTCTCTTTCCAAGTCTATGTCCCCTCAGACACCGGAGGAAAAGGACAAGATGTCTCGCATACCATATGCCTCTACTATAGGGAGTATTATGTATGCTATGCTATGTACACGGCCTGATGTGGCTTATGCACTTAGTGCAATAAGCCGATATCAAGCCAATCCAAGCGAAGAGCACTGGAAAGCCGTAAAGGCAGTCCTTAAGTACTTAAGAAGAACTAAGGATGCCTTCCTAGTCTACGGTGGAGGAGAATTAAAATTGGAAGGCTATATAGATTCTAGCTTCCAATCTGATGTGGATGATTTCAAATCTATCTCGGGATTTATCTTTGTACTCAATGGTGGAGCGGTCAGCTGGAAGTGTTCTAAAAAGGAAACTATTGCTGACTCCACCACAGAGGCTGAGTACATTGCAGCCTGGGCGGCTGCAAAAGAAGCTGTTTGGATAAGGAACTTCATCCAAGAGTTGGGTGTTGTTCCATCTATTGTTGATCCCATACGATTGTACTGTGATAACATTGGGGTTATTGCATAGTCAAAAGAGCCAAGGTCTCATCACAGGTCCAAACACATAGAAAGGCGATACCATCTGATCAGAGAGATCATTCGTAGAGGCGACGTTCAAGTGGAACGTGTGGACTCGGCAAATAACATAGCAAACCCCTTTACCAAACCCTTGGGCCAAAGAGTATTGGAGGGACATCTTGAGAAGATGGGCCTGAAATACATGGGCAATTGTCTCTAGGGCAAGTGGGAGATTGAAAGAGTTAGGTGCCCGACATGCCATTTGTTGGGCGTAGTAGCCGACTCTTTAAACAGTCTTATATTGTATCTTGTCAAGTTATTTAATAAAAGGCATATTCTTCTTTATCTTATCAGTATATGCAATTAGATAAAGTCCCCTAGATCACTCTTAAGCTATGAGATGTGTTTGGCATCGGGGATGCTAATCATGGAATATGTCTCTAAGGTTGTGGTCTTAAAAATGTTCCATGTCATAAAATCATTGAGATAGGGATATCAATGACTCGTAAATACTTGCACGTACAATGCACACTCTTGGAGAGTGTATCCTATTCCATGGATACTGATACGGTGTACATCAGTGCATGTATGTGGGTTCTCGTTGGATCGAGTAAACTGAACAACCCCGTCGAGATTCCATATTGGAGTCATTGTCGAATTTGGAATCTCCTCGGTTACGTAGGCATAAGATTCGTCCTCATAACTTGAGGCACCATTGGTCGTCTCGTGCATCGCCCACTATACTTAGATTTGTCACACGATTCCAGGTGAGTCATAAAGTGGGGCATATTGGGTCTAGTCTGGTTATGTACGGAGGCGCGTGAGTGCCAAGAAAGAATCCGTCACTGATCATTAGCATCGGCGCATATCCTATGTACTTCACAGTGTATTGACCATGGGAACCTCCGACCGGAGTAGTATCAATAAAGAGGAGTAGTGTTTCCTCGCTTGATTGATAAATTTGTCAATGTCACTTAGATCGATATACATATAATCGAGTTACTGGGATTTCGACTGACATCCAAGTCCTAGATTCGATCGGGATATTTGATGGAAGGATTTTACTTATGCGAAAATCGTAATGCGGAAAGGTCACCTAATAATCGTTCATGGCTAGGTCTTCTTGGCGCGTGGCTAGTACTAACCTTGATTTGTAGGAACCATGAATTAATCGGTAATTAATTCTTGGTCGGACTAAAATACTTGAAGTAATTAAATCTAGCAATGAAAATTGCAAAGGCACAACGGGGTTGTGTTCCTACTACTAGTACATGAACGAACCTACAATAGGGTTACACACTTACTCAAGAAAGTTCAGTTGCTATGTGAATATTAATCCGGTTTAGGATTAAAGTGAAATTGATTAATGAGATTAATTAATTAAGAGGAAGACATTTTAATTAGTAGGCTTGGGAAAATAATTTTTCTATTAATTAATCTTGGAGATTAATCATTAACCGAAATTATTATTATCCGGGAATATATTTAAGCTACTAATTTTACTAGTAATTAATCATGAAGATTATTTAATTAACAAGTCTTGGAAGACTTGGGAGTCATTTTAATTAAGTTGCACTTAATTAAATGAAGTCACAAGAGTGAAATTCAAAGCTAGTCAAAGTTTGACTTGTAATGTTTTTTAAATGAAGAAGAAAATGAAAAATATTCTCTTACACATGTGGTGGTAGTTGAGAATGGAATGGTAGGTGAGAATGAGGCGGTAGGTGAAGAAAAACAAGTCTTCTACTCCACCTAACACCATATGGCCGAAAATTGGTGGCTATAAAAGGAGGTGTTCTTGCTCTCATTTAAAACTTGATGAAAACTTAAAAAGAAAAAAAAAGCTTAGAGCTTAGTTCTTCATCTCTAGATTTTTCTAGCTTCTCTTGTGATTCTTGAAGACTTTCTTCTCTAGAACTTCTTCTTGAAGATTAGTTGTAAAAGGTTATCTTCCATAGATATTTCTTTTAGTAACTCTTCTTGTCTTCCACCTTTCACTACATAGACTCCATTTCCTTAGAGCATATATCTAGCCAATCTTTTGCTTAAGGTATGAACTTACTTGAGGTGTGTCCTTGTAGAGGCTTCTTTCTTTAGGAGCTTAGGGTGGTTTGATTGGAACCCCTCCAAGTCGAGGTGAGGATTCGAAAATGAGAGCCAAAGTTTTTGGTGTGGTTTTCTTTGTGTTGTGGTTTTACACCCTCACTTTAATAAACCCCCAAATCTTGTAATCGGTTTAAAACCCCTTTACTCGTATTAGTTTTTGTTGTGCATTACTTTGACCCCCTAGCTTGGGATGCCGATATATATGTGTTTTATATACTTTATTTCTTTCTTTGCGCTGGCATCACTTGTGGGGGCATACCGATCCTAACATAGGCATATGAAGCAACTACTCAACTCATGACCTTAAGATGAATCTAAATCAATATTTCCGGGAAAAATTCCTTAAGTGTTTCAGAATGATTATCAACTTAACTCCTCTACCCTCGACTTGTCGTGCATTTGTGATTCCTCTAAGGGGAATCTACTCTAATCTAGGGTCCCACGATCAAAGTAAAGATATGTGTATTTTCCATTAAATTCAAATATAAGTCACGACATTATGCTATCAAATTCAAGTTAATCAGTTTCATAGCAATAATTGGGGACTAAAAAAGTAATTTGATGCTCGATTTTTTCAACATAAAAGCCTCCAAACATGAAAGCATATAAATTTCCCCAAACTTGAGCTAAACTAGGAACACGTGATATGAATGTATTAAAAGCACAAAGTACTACCCACATACACCCCCAAACTTAAAATCAACATTACCCTCAATGTTGTCTCACATAAAAGCGCAAAATAAGGGTATAAGCAAAACAAGAAACACACAAAAACAAAAGATGAAAGAAAAACTTACGAACTTGGGTTGCCTCCCAAGAAGCGCTCTTTTATAGTCAATAGCTTGACTGCTCCGCTCTTTGAGGATTAAATGGGTGACCCATTTAGCACGACAATATCATTGTCATTTCTCTCTCTATCCTCTGGTTGCACACCTGTCTTTGTTGCCAAATTGCAACTTGAACCCCTTCTTCCATGTATTACCCAAGTGGCGTCGTCCGGACCAAATAGATTTATAGTGTAAAGCCTTCTCCACTTATATTGAGATTTTTCATGTTTATCAATTTCACGAACACCTTGACATGCTTTAATGTCTTTCATACATGTATCTTCTCGTTTCACCTTGTCCACTTTTTTGGGAGTGTCCTCATCCAACTTGCGGGCACCTTTAGTCTTGCCATTCTGACACTTCTCATCAATCGAAGGGTTAAGAGCAACGACATTTAAACAAGTATGATTATCCATAAATTGTTTCTGATTATCATAAACATCGAATATAACTTTTTCCTCTCCTACCTTCAATGTCAACTTACCCTTGTTGATGTTGATCTTGGCCTTACCAGTGGCTAGGAAAGGTCTTCCTAGGATTAGAGGAACATCAGTATCTCCATCCATCTCGAGAACCACAAAGTCTACCGGGAAGTAAAACTTGTCGACTCGCACGATGACATCCTTTATGATTCCCTTCGGATGTTTTGTCGATCGATTTGCAAGTTGGAGGGTCATTGAAGTTGGTTTCAAATTTTCCAAACCCAATTTTTGGAACAATGAGTAAGGAAGGAGATTTATGCTTGCGACCGAATCACAGAGCACTTGGTCGAATTTGAGTTTCCCAATTGTGCAAGGAATTGTGATGCTCCCCGAATCCTTGAGTTTCTTTGGCAACTTGTTCAACACTATTGCTGAGCATGCTTCTGTCAAGCACACTGTTTCATTGCCTTCCCACTTCTGCTTATTGGAGAGAATATCCTTAGAGAACTTGATGTAATTGGGCATCTGCAAAATCGCATCAATAAAAAGAATGTTAATGCGAACTTCTCGAAGAATTTTTAAAATCCTAAAAAAACTCTTATCCATTTCTTTTTTATGCTTTTTATGTGCTAGGGGAAAAGGGAGACGTATTTCAACAGGTTTAGACGAAGAGGGAGATAAGGTTTCAGAAGAGGCCCATTCTGCCTCTGACGTTCGAACGCTGTCCTTCCTAAAGTTCGTAGGTTGACCGGTCAACGCCAGAATGTCAGGATGGTCACGTTCGAACGTTGGAGACAGTGTGTCCCATTTTTCAAAATTGTCCAACGTTCGAACGTTGGACCTTTCACGTTCGGACGTTGGATGCTGGGGAGGTGCATTTGTCACTTCTTTGCCACTACGGAGGGTAACGACATGGCACTGTTCATTCGGATTCTTCTCTGTATCGCTCGGCAGTGTCCTGGGTGCTCTTCCACCCGCATCAGCCGATAATCGTGGAAATTGGTGCTGCATCTCTTTCATTCCCATCATAACACCCGGTAACATCAATCGAAGCTCCGCGAATGATTCGTCCGATTTTTGCATGTGAGGCCTCAATCGAGGCTTGTTTGAATTTCCGACATAGTTCACAGCACCAATGGCTGGCTCTACCTCTAGATCAACATCTTGTTCTACCTCTTGAGCAACAACAACTCTTCGGGATTGTGGAGGAAACTCATTGTCATCATCAGGGTACAGTTCATCCTCCGGTGCCATCTGCTCTAGTTTAGCCAACATTGTGCTGCTATCGAGACCCAAAATATCACCACCGACTCCTGCATTAAGTCTGTGATGAATTTGTGACCGGACTCCACTAAAGAAGTGTAGCACTCGCTCGTCTCTTGAATAGTTGTGATCAGGGCACGTTCGAAGCAGACTCTTGTATCTTGCCCATGCTGATGCTAACGATTCATCCCGTTTTTCCGTAAAACCCTTGATCTCGCTTCTTAACTCATTAATCCTTGATGGAGGGAAGAACTTGTTGAGAAACTCCTTGACTAACTCTTCCCACGTTTCAGTGGATTGTGGGGGCAACGACTTTTACCACCAAATCCCTTTATCCTTAAGCGAAAAATGGAATAATCGGAGGCGGATGGCATCAAGATCTCTTGGGTGGAATTGCATGGTAGATAACACATTCTCGAATTGCTCCAGATGGTCACGAGGCGACTCTTTCGGATCACCATAAAATTGTTCAGCCTGAACGATGCTGAACATGTGAGATGGAATGTGGAAGCTCGGTGTGGCAAAATTGGGGAACACAACAGGCCCCGACGGAGTGTGTACACGAGGTGGTTGGTTACCGTGAACAGATGCAGGTGGTGCCGGAGGTGCTGGTTGCATAGCTTGAAACAAGTTTTGAAACCATTCCCTGTTCTCTGGGAGATTGATGTCAGGAAGATTTCCAGCCATAGCTCGATTCCTGAAGTTTGCTCGAAATGTTCGTTCGATTTCGGCGTCAAATTCTTCCAAAGCCTGTTCGGAGGCTCGGGTCATTCACCACAAAGACACCCTGTTTAAATAACGAAGCAAATCACAGGAATTCAGAGCTAGAAAATAAAATAAATAATAAAACGATAACAAGCAAGTAAACTAAAAATTGCAATAAACTTATGAACAAAAATAAAACAAGACCCCGACAACGGCGCCAAAAACTTGCCACGAAAAATCCTTACGTGTTTGCAAAGCAAGTGGACTGGTCGTGTGTAATAATAAAATTGGATTTTAAGTCTGGGATGTCGAACCCACAGAGACTCGTATTTTAGATTGACAAAATTTAAAGCAATTAAAATTAAATCAAAAGAGGATGATTAACTGACAATGAAAAAGTGAAAACGATACTTGACAAATTGATGAAGATTCTTATGTGAGAAAGCAACTAAGGCACATGCTTCAACCGTTATTACTCGTTAATATATACGAGTGATTATTCGAATTGTTAGACTACTATTGCTTTGGTGGAAAAAACCTTAATTAATTACTACCCGATCTCTAGGCCGTAATAATCCTATGATTACATGACGGTTCTCTAAATAATTCTATCCGAGAATCAAATCATTAACCATGCATTCACGTTTTAGAATTTCCCCAGATTAATCCGGCTAACTGCACCCGAAAATCTATACCTATCTCTAGGAGCAATTCCTCATGTTTTTCGGATGATGTGATGATTTCTTTGAACGCTAATTAATATTCTCTCGAATCATAAACTAGGCTAATTAGCAAGCATATGTTGATCATACATACAATTGGAATAAACTCACAGAATCAATACACAAAGCAATACTAGAATTAAGACGAACAATCAATTCATATATATAAACTCATAAAATTGGCATTCACATGGCCTTAGTTAAAGGAAATTAGTTCATACTCATAATTGGAAAAACAAATAAAATCGTAGAATTATTCATAGACAAATAATCTAGAAAATAAAATTCTCCCTATTTCGAATTGATGAATTCGTGTGGAATCGTTGTTCTCTTCGTCTTGCTCGTTTCTTGGCTCCAACTCTCTTCCAAAGCTGAACATTTCGAACCGTAATGATGATGGAAGAGGAGGTATTTATAGAAGAGGATCCCCCAAGTCTCCTAGTTGAATTAGGTATCAAAACTTGCCAAAATTCGTCCAGCCGACCTCAACGTCCGTACGTTACCTACCCAACGTTCGAACGTTGGATGCAGTAGCACATTCTCTTCTGCGCAGCGATATTGTTTCTTTCATAAAGTTTTCCCCAGAGCTCCGTTTTAGGTGATTTAAGCTGCCACAAGAAGCTAAGACATAGCTCTAAAACGTTGTAGAAGAAACATTTGTCCAACTCAGTCTCTAAGTACTCTGAAATTCTGCATTTGCGTCCCGTTTTTGGCAATTGCACTGATTTTCCACCTTTACTCAATAAGCACACAAATTACAAGCATAGGTGGCATAAATCATGCATAAACCATTGTAAATAACATAAATTTGAGACTTTAAAACATCTAAATCACACACCTATCAACACCTCCAAACTTAACATTGATCGTCCCCGAGCAAGTAAAGAGAGTACGATTGCACTTAGCGTGTGCAACAAGCCTTTAAACCTCAAAGTTACCAGAGAGGATGAGTTTCGTCTCGTGAGGGTATCAGCCTGACTTTATAGTCATACCAATTTTCATCAAGCTTATTCATTATTCATTAGGCATATGAAGCAACTACTCAACTCATGACCTTAAGAAGAATCTAAGTCAATATTTCTGGGAGAAATTCCTTAAGTGTTTCAGAATGATTATCCACTTAACTCCTCTACCCTCGAGTTGTCGTGCGTTTGTGTCATCTAAGGGGAATCTACTCTAATCTAGGGTCCCATGAGCAAAGTAAAGATATGTGTATTTTCCATTAAATTCAAATATAAGTCACGACATTATGCCATCAAATTCAAGTTAATCAGTTTCATTGCAACAATTGGGGACTAAAAAATAAAATTTGATGCTCGATTTTCTCAACATAAAAGCATCCAAACATGAAAGCATATAAATTTCCCCAAACTTGAGCTAAACTAGGAACACGTGATATGAATGTATTAAAAGCACAAAGTACTACCCACATACACCCCCAAACTTCAGAAGAGGCCCATTCTGCCTCTGACGTTCGAACGCTGTCCTTCCAAACGTTCGTACGTTGACCGATCAACGCCAGAATGTCAGGATGGTCACGTTCGAACGTTGGAGACAGTGTGTCCCATTTTTCAAAATTGTCCAACGTTCGAACGTTGGACCTTTCACGTTCGGACGTTGGATGCTGGGGAGGTGCATTTGTCACTTCTTTGCCACTACGGAGGGTAACGACATGGCACTCTTCCTTCGGATTCTTCTCTGTATCGCTCGGCAGTGTCCCGGGTGCTCTTCCACCCGCATCAGCCAATAATCGTGGAAATTGGTGCTGCATCTCTTTCATTCCCATCATAACACCCTGTAACATCAATCGAAGCTCCGCGAATGATTCGTCCGATTTTTGCATGTGAGGCTCCAATCTTTCTTTGACAGTAAGAGGTCTCTGAGCTTGACCTTGTGGTCTAAAATTTCCAGGCCTTTGAGGTTGAGTATTGTTGAATGGAGGCCTTGGTGCTTGGTAGATGCCTTGTTGTGCATTGTGTGCCGGATTTGGCCTTTTCGGAAAATTCTCGGGTATGTGGAAGCTCAATCGAGGCTTGTTTGAATTTCCGACATAGTTCACAGCACCAATGGCTGGCTCTACCTCAAGATCAACATCTTCTTCTACCTCTTGAGCAACAGCAACTCTTCGGGATTGTGGAGGAAACTCATTGTCATCATCAGGGTACAGTTCATCCTCCCGTGCCATCTGCTCTAGTTTAGCCAACATTGTGCTGCTATTGAGACCCAAAATATCACCACCGGCTCCTGCATTAAGTCTGTGATGAATTCGAGACCGGACTTCACTAAAGAAGTGTAGCACTCGCTCGCCTCTTGAATAGTTGTGATCAGGGCACGTTCGAAGCAGACTCTTGTATCTTGCCCATGCTGATGCTAACGATTCATCCCGTTTTTCCGTAAAACCCTTGATCTCGCTTCTTAACTCATTAATCCTTGATGGAGGGAAGAACTTGTTGAGAAACTCCTTGACTAACTCTTCCCACGTTTCAGTAGATTGTGGGGGCAACGACTTTTACCACCAAGTCCCTTTATCCTTAAGCGAAAAATGGAATAATCGGAGGCGGATGGCATCAAGATCTTTTGGGTTGAATTGCATGGTAGATAACACATTCTCGAATTGCTCCAGATGGTCATGAGGCGACTCTTTCGGATCACCATAAAATTGTTCAGCCTGAACCATGTTGAACATGTGAGATGGAATGTGGAAGCTCGGTGTGGCAAAATTGGGGAACACAACAGGCCCCGGCATAGTGTGTACACGAGGGAGTTGGTTACCGTGAATAGATGTAGGTGGTACCAGAGGTGCTGGTTGCATCGCTTGAAACAAGTTTTGAAACCATTCCCTGTTCTTTAGGAGATTGATGTCAGGAAGATTTCCAGCCATAGCTCGATTCCTGAAGTTTGCTCGAAATGTTCGTTCGATTTCAGCGTCAAATTCTTCCAAAGCCTGTTCGGAGGCTTGGGTCATTCACCACAAAGACACCCTGTTTAAATAACAAAGCAAATCACAGGAATTCAGAGCTAGAAAATAAAATAAATAATAAAACGATAACAAGCAAGTAAACTAAAAATTGCAATAAACTTATGAACTAAAATAAAACAAGTCCCCGGCAACGGCGCCAAAAACTTGCCACGAAAAATCCTTACGTGTTTGCAAAGCAAGTGAACTGGTTGTGTGTAATAATAAAATTGGATTTTAAGTCTGGGATGTCGAACCCACAGAGACTCGTATTTTAGATTGACAAAGTTTAAAGCAACTAAAATTAAATCAAAAGAGGATGATTAACTTACAATGAAAAAGTGAAAACGATACCTGACAAATTGATGAAGATTCTTATGTGAGAAAGCAACTAAGGCACATGCTTCAACCGTTATTACTCGTTAATATATATGGGTGATTATTCGAATTGTTAGACTACTATTGCTTTGGTGGAAAAAACCTTAATTAATTACTATCCGATCTCTAGGCCGTAATAATCCTATGATTACATGACGGTTCTCTAAATAATTCTATCCGAGAATCAAATCATTAACCATGCATTCACGTTTTAGAATTTCCCCAGATTAATCCGGCTAACTGCACCCGAAAATCTATACCTATCTCTAGGAGCAATTCCTCATGTTTTTCGGATGATGTGATGATTTCTTTGAACGCTAATTAATATTCTCTCGAATCGTTAACTAGGCTAATTAGCAAGCATATGTTGATCATACATACGATTGGAATAAACACACAGAATCAATACACAAAGCAATACTAGAATTAAAACGAACAATCAATTCATATATACAAACTTATAAAATTGGCATTCACATGGCCTTAGTTAAATGAAATTAGTTCATACTCATAATTGGAAAAACAACTAAAATCGTAGAATTATTCATAGACAAATAATCTAGAAAATAAAATTCTCCCTATTACGAATTGATGAATTCGTGTAGAATCGTTGTTCTGTTCGTCTTGCTCGTTTCTTGGCTCCAACTCTCTTCCAAAGCTGATCATTTCGAACCCTAATGATGTTGGAAGATGAGGTATTTATAGAAGAGGATCCCCCAAGTCTCCTAGTTGAATTAGGTATGAAAACTTGCCAAAATTCGTCCAGCCGACCTCAACGTCCGTACGTTACCTACCCAACGTTCGAACGTTGGATGGAGTAGCACTTTCTCTTCTGCGCAGCGATATTGTTTCTTTCATAAAGTTTTCCCCAGAGCTCCGTTTTAGGTGATTCAAGCTGCCACAAGAATCTAAGACATAGCTCTAAAACTTTGTAGACGAAACATTTGTCCAACTCAGTCTCTAAGTACTCTGAAATTTTGCATTTGCATCCCGTTTTCCGCAATTGCACTGATTTTCCACCTTTACTCAATAAATCATGCATAAATCATGCATAAACCATTGTAAATAACATAAATATGAGACTTTAAAACATGTAAATCACACACCTATCAACACCTCCAAACTTAACATTGATCGTCCCCGAGCAAGTAAAGAAAAGAAAATTACGACTCAAACAACACCAAAATAAGGGATAAAACAAAAAGAAAAGATAGCTCACTTTCGTAGAGAGCACGATTGCACTTAGCGTGTGCAACAAGCCTTTAAACCTCAAAGTTACTAGAGAGGACGAGTTTCGTATCGTGAGGGTTTGCAGATGATTTACCCACAAAATCATAAAATTTTCAACCACATCCAATTAAGACAACTCAACAAAAGTAACAAGAATTAATGGCACAAAATCAACCGTTAAAGCTCAAATTTATGTACACATATCAAAGACTTGCTCATGTTACACCTAGACTCGAAAAGATCTCCAAAGGGTGTAGTGATTGTAAGTCTACGGCATTATAGTCAAGTGGCACCCTTACCAAATCTCAGATTTTCTCCCATATCTATTAACCTTCGATCAATCCTAAAGCACAAACCTCATAGAAAACATCAAATCCACGTACATTTCATTACTTAAACATTTAAACTTTAACTTCGCATGAAACTTCCATTTAAATTCAGTAAGGCTAGGTCATGTGCAATGTTCTATTCCCTTAGGCTTTCTATGACACCCTTGTATTGAGCTTTGGATCAATGACACCCAAACTAGATAGTTTTAGGGCATTAAGTCTCCAGACACTCCTTACGGATTTAATCACTCGAGTGCCAAAGGCCATGAAATAAAACTAGACCTTTCATTCACTTTTAACTTTAATTGGCTTGAGCAAAGCTCAAATTAGCTTAATAGTACAGTTTATAGGCATGTAGCTTTTCACCTCCAGTACATATCAGCCTGACTTTATAGTCATACCAATTTTCATCAACCTTATTCATTAATCATTAGGCATATGAAGCAACTACTCAACTCATGACCTTAAGAAGAATCTACTCTACCCTCGAGTTGTCGTGCATTTATGTCATCTAAGGGGAATCTACTCTAATCTAGGGTCCCACGAGCAAAGTAAAGATATGTGTATTTTCCATTAAATTCAAATATAAGTCACGACATTATGCTATCAAATTCAAGTTAATCAGTTTCATTGCAACAATTGGGGACTAAAAAATAAAATTTGATGCTCGATTTTCTCAACATAAAAGCATCCAAACATGAAAGCATATAAATTTCCCCAAACTTGAGCTAAACTAGGAACACGTGATATGAATGTATTAAAAGCACAAAGTACTACCCACATACACCCCCAAACTTAAACTCAACATTGTCCTCAATGTTATCTCATAAAAAAGCGCAAAATAAGGGTATAAGAGTAGACTCACAACCAAGGATGTTGAAAAATAATCCTTTATCCCCAAGTGTGTCTTTCCAGCTCAAATCATCATGCTCAACATACTCAAAACAAACCAAAGCATCAAGCATAAAGGAATACATGCCAAAAGTGCATGTTCAAAGAAAACACCAGAACAGAAAGGAAACCCAAAAACTAAGCAAAACAAGAAACACACAAAAACAAAAGATGAAAGAAAAATTTACAAACTTGGGTTGCCTCCCAAGAAGCGCTCTTTTATAGTCAATAGCTTGACTGCTCCGCTCTTTGAGGTTTAAATGGGTGACCCATTTAGCACGACAATATCATTGTCATTTCTCTCTCTATCCTCTGGTTGCACACCCGTCTTTGTTGCCAAATTGCAAATTGAACCCCTTCTTCCATATATTACCCAAGTGGCGTCGTCCGGACCAAATAGATTTATAGTGTAAAGCTTCCTCCACTTATATTGAGGTTTTTCATGTTTATCAATTTCACGAACACCTTGACATGCTTTAATGTCTTTCATACATGTATCTTCTCTTTTCACCTTGTCCACTTTTTTATTGGAAGTGTCCTCATCCAACTTGCGGGCACCTTTAGTCTGGCCATTCTGACACTTCTCATCAATCGAAGGGTTAAGAGCATCGACATTTAAACAAGTATGATTATCCGTAAATTGTTTCTGATTATCATAAACATCGAATATAACTTTTTCCTCTCCTACCTTCAATGTCAACTTACCCTTGTCGATGTTGATCTTGGCCTTTCCAGTGGCTAGGAAAGGTCTTCCTATGCTAAGAGGAACATCAGTATCTCCATCCATCTCGAGAAGCACAAAGTCTACCTGGATGTAAAACCTGTCGACTTGCACGACGACATCCTCTATGATTCCCTTCGGGTGTTTTATATATCGATCTGTAAGTTGGAGGCTCATCGAAGTTGGTTTCAGATTTTCCAAACCCAATTTTTGGAACAACGAGTAAGGAAGGAGATTTATGCTGGCGCCCGAATCACATAGCACTTGGTCGAATTTCAGTTTCCCAATTGTGCAAGGAATTGTGATGCTCCCCGGATCCGTGAGTTTCTTTGGCAACTTGTTCAACACTATTGCTGAGCATGCTTCAGTCAAGCACACCGTTTCATTGCCTTCCCACTTCTGCTTATTGGAGAGAATATCCTTAGAGAACTTGATGTAATTAGGCATCTGCAAAATCGCATCAATAAAAGGAATGTTAATGCGAACTTCGCGAAGAATTTCTAATATCCTAAGAAAACTCTTATCCATTTCTTTTTTATGCTTTTTATGTGCAAGGGGGAAGGGGAGACGTATTTCAACAGGTTTAGACGAAGAGGGAGATAAGGTTTCAGAAGAGGCCCATTCTGCCTCTGACGTTCGAACGCTGTCCTTCCAAACGTTCGTACGTTGACCGATCAACGCCAGAATGTTAGGATGGTCACGTTCGAACGTTGGAGACAGTGTGTCCCATTTTTCAAAATTGTCCAACGTTCGAACGTTGGACCTTTCACGTTCGGACGTTGGATGCTGGGGAGGTGCATTTGTCACTTCTTTGCCACTACGGAGGGTAACGACATGGAACTGTTCCTTCGGTTTCTTCTCTGTATCGCTCGGCAGTGTCCTGGATGCTCTTCCACCCGCATCAGCCGATAATCGTGGAAATTGGTGCTGCATCTCTTTCATTCCCATGATAACAACCTATAACTTCAATCGAAGCTCCGCGAATGATTCGTCCGATTTTTGCATGTGAGGCTCCAATCTTTCTTCGACAGTAAGAGGTCTCTGAGCTTGACCTTGTGGTCTAAAATTTCCAGGCCTTTGAGGGTAAGTATTGTTGAATGGAGGCCTTGGTGCTTGGTAGATGCCTTGTTGTGCAATGTGTGCAGGATTTGGCCTTTTCGGAAAATTTTCGGTTATGTGGAAGCTCAATCGAGGCTTGTTTGAATTTCCGAAATAGTTCACAGCACCAATGGCTGGCTCTACCTCTAGCCGGAACCATGTTGAACATGTTGACTCTTATGTGAGAAAGCAACTAAGGCACATGCTTCAACCGTTATTACTCGTTAATATATATAAGTGATTATTCGAATTATTAGACTACTATTGCTTTAGTGGAAAAAGCCTTAATTAATTACTACCCGATCTCTCAGCCGTAATAATCCTATGATTTCGTGACGGTTCTCTAAATAATTCTATCCGAGAATCAAATAATTAACCATGCATTCACGTTTTAGAATTTCCCCGGATTAATCCGGCTAACTGCACCCGAAAATCTATACCTATCTGTAGGAGCAATTCCTCTTGTTTTTCGGATGATGTGATGATTTCTTTGAACCCTAATTTATATTATCTCGAATCATAAACTAGGCTAATTAGCAAGCATATGTTGATCAGGCATACGATTGGAATAAACACACAAAATCAATACACAATGCAATAATAGAATTAAGACGAACAATCAATTCATATATATAAACTCATAAAATTGGCATTCACATGGCCTTAGTTAAAGGAAATTAGTTCGTACTCATAATTGGAAAAACAACTAAAATCGTAGAATTATTCATGGACAAATAATCTAGAAAATAAAATTCTCCCTATTACGAATTGATGAATTCGTGTAGAATCGTTGTTCTCTTCATCTTGCTCGTTTCTTGGCTCCAACTCTCTTCCAAAGCTGAAAATTTCGAACCCTAATGATGTTGGAAGAGGAGGTATTTATAGAAGAGGATCCCCCAAGTCTCCTAGTTGAATTAGGTATCAAAACTTGACAAAATTCGTCCAGCCGACCTCAACGTCCGTACCTTACCTACCCAACGTTCAAACATTGGATGCAGTAGCACTTTCTCTTCTGCGCAGCGATATTGTTTCTTTCATAACGTTTTCCCCAGAGCTCCGATTTAGGTGATTCAAGCTGCCACATGAAGCTACGACATAGATCTACAGCTTTGTGGAAGAAACATTTGTCCAACTCAGTCTCTAAGTACTCTGAAATGCGACATTTCCATCCAGTTTTCCTCAATTGCACTGATTTTCCACCTTTACTCAATAAGCACACAAATTACAAGCATATGTGGCCTAAATCATGCATAAACCAATGTAAATAACATAAATATGAGGCTTTAAAATATGTAAATCTCACACCTATCATTAGCATATAGATCAATTGACGAGAATTGACAAGATTAATCGAATTACCTTTTTTGTCTATTAAATATTGAATTATCAGAAACAGCCTCAGACTCTTGCCTCTAGATAATGTTAGGAATTTCATGTTAGATGTTTTGATGATGACAATTAGGACTTTCTGTTAGACCCCAAAATATGTAAGTTTGTTTTTAGCTTTGAAGCGTTAGATTTGTAATAGTCTTTGCTTTTTATTTTTATTCTAGATATTGTTAGGTTAAGTTGTCTTAGACTGAGCGTCTGATATGTTCTGAGTGAGTTTATCAGAAGTAAAGTTTGAAAACTCAAGCGCCTGAAGTCTGAATAAAGATGAAGATTCCAAGCGTCTAGAATGACCAGCTACACCAAGCGTCACCTTATAGGATAGAAGTAATTCAAAGATGAACAAGCGTCTTTCAATGACTGATTTCACCTGAATTTATTTCTAAGTCCAAAAGGAGTTTAATGCAAATATTCTCAATGCATTAAGTGCCAACGGGCATTTAATTCAAATGCTTTAAATGCTGATAAGAGCATTAAATGTGATAAGCACTTTCAGACGTACGGAGAAGCCACCCTATTGGACTGTCAACTATTCAAGGACTGCAACACCAACTTTTGTGCAGCAGATTTTCAGGAAAAAGGACAAAAGTTGTTCACTCGCGGAAGTGAGAGACACGCGCTCGTGCATGTGTCAACCGGACACTTTTTCCAAGAAGGCCTATAAATAGAACTTCAATAACAAGCCAAAGACAGAGAGAACAATTATCAAGTTGAATTGCTATTGCATTGAAGTCTCTTCCTTACAATCTCAAAAAAGCCAAAATTTTCAAGAAAACATTCTCTTTACTTTTCTTCAAATTCCTGAGACAGTCAACCAATATCTCAAACATTCTTTTCAGAGAAACCCACTTTACTACTAAGATATTCCTAGTTGTTTGAAGTTCATCAAAATCAAACAAACCGTTTAGAAAAACCCTTATCCAAGCCTCGCGATCTGTGTGAAGTCGAAGTTGGATACTTGCCATATTTCTGGGCGAAAGAAGCAAGGGGATTGAAGTGATTTAGAGCAGAAATCTGTGTGATCAAGGAGCTCAAGTCATCAACATCCATCTCTCCCTAATTTGTAGAAGATTCTGTGTGATTCTTTGAGAATCATTTTAGTGGATTGCCTCCAAGTGTTCATGATTCATGGACCTTAATCCTAAATTGAGCTAAGCCAATGTCTCAATCACTAATTAAAAAGAAACTATACTAAAGCTTCCAAAGCTCCTTCTTGTATCTCCCTGGCTTGATTTGAATTTCTTCTTTGGACCTATTCTATTTCTAAGTATTACAAATTTAATATAAGATTCTATAGAAAGAAAATAACATAGGCTCAAAAGGGCCTTTACAACCCATCAAAAAGAAATACAAAGATAAAAACGAGCCTAAGTCCATCAATGATGTCTTTCATCATATAACATGTCAAACATGATATATCACATAACACACGAAAAACATATATGTTAGTTTTTAATTAAATTCCAAATTTAATTATTGAATTCTTATTCTCAAGGAAAATAAATTTATTTGATTCTATTAGAAGATCCAATATATTAAACTCCAATTAATTAAATATTAAAATCAAATTTTGATACAAATTAACATATAAATTTATTAAAAGTAATTTTATAATAGAAAGTATCCAATTTAATTTAAAGTCCAACTTTAATAAAATTAGATAACAGGAAATTTAAAAAACCCTTTATTAAATAAACTATATTATTTATTTTTGCGTTAAAATCCAATTTTAATCAAAAACTAAATAATTATTTATTTAATAAATGACCCGTATCACTTGTGGGTCGACCCGACCCGGGTCGGGTCGACTCGACCCGTGTGTTTAATAACACACGGGTGGGCTCGCCGTGCAGCACAATTGCACGGCAGCCCAGTTGCCAAGCAATTGGGCTCACTATTTCTGCTGATGCGCCGCGCTGTGCGGCCCATCCATCTCAAAAGCTCAACTGCCGAGGTGGAGGGGCTCGTACAACGAGCCCATCAGGCCGCTGTGCACGCACAGCGATGCTAATTATCGGCATCCTGTCGCTGCCATGGCGACGGGTTAGCAGCTGAAATTGAGATTTTCAAATTTCTATCGCTTTCAAATTACATAAAATCCAATTCTTATTAATTTCTAATGAATAAAAATAAATAAAATTCCTCAAGAACAAAAAAATGTGAAATCCACATATTTAATCATGCGCTGCGAAAAACAGTAAATCATGCATCTAATCACATGTTTACACATAAATTACATACGCTGAACCCCTTGGTTCAGCTCTAATACCACTATTGGGAAAAATGAAACGAAAACGCAGTGGAAACGGTGTAATTAAAATTTTTCAGATTTTCCAACTCAGGATCAATCCAAGGGTTTTATCATGCGCTTATATGATAGAATATTGATATTTTACCAGTTGTACCGAATTGGTTGGAGAATCACAACTTTCGAATTCTTCAAATCTTTCGCGAACTGATCCGACTAATTGATTGATAATCCAAGCAGTCCAAAAGTGTTGCCTCTAAATTGTCTCGTCGGAAAACTTGATAAAAAAAACTCCTCTTTTAGCTTGTGATGGCCGATGGCTAGAGAGAAGTTGGGAGGGAGGAGTTCATTTCTTGTAGCTCAAGTGTGATGTAACTTATGTTATGACCTAGGTTTAATTAAGTGATACATTTACATCACTTAAGTTACAACCTTGGGCTTATTTTAGCCTATATAGGACGCCTAGAGGCCGCCCCATACAAGGTCATGGTGCACCTCTTGGTGCACAATTTGAGCTTAGTTCAATCCTTTATTTAGTTAATTAATTCAATCTAATTAATTAATCTAATTAAATATTAGATAAGGTATTTAATTAATTTTATTTCTCCAAGAAATAACATATTAATTGAAGCATAAATGAATTAACTTATTTCTCCAAATAATTAATTTTATTTAATTAATTTTAAGTATCCAATACTTAAAATATTGTTGCAAGAAATACACCATAGTATCGTTCGATTTTTTATTTTTAAGCGTGACTCTTTAGGTTTATCTATATTTGACAATGAGAGGATTCCATTGAATGTAGGTAAAACCTAGCCAGTCATGGCCCACATCGTATCCCAAATAAGATGAAATAATTAGATCATTCGTTACATTTCATGTTGTAAATAACGTGTAAATTCGGACTTTTTGTTCCCTTATTCCAGTCAAGTAAGAGTCATGGTTTAGGTCAAACTCATAAACTCGACCCTATGCTATATTTATAATAAGTCTAGATCAGTGAATGCTTTGACCAAAGACTTTAAGATCTAACTTACTTGTAAATGCATAGGATAATTTGATAAGCTCATAATTGTATTACATTTTATGCCCGTATTTACTTAATTTTGAGTAAGTTTCAATCCATTTTGTCCTACATATTTCATATAATTGTTTATATTTTGTGTTGTAGGGAACAAATGGTGATTTAAGTGAAAAAGAATAAAAAACAAAGTCAAAAGAAGAAAAAAAGAAAGGAAGAAAAAGTTGTCAATCGGGCCCCACGGCGCCACCCTTGCAGAAAGTAATTTGTACATGGATTTGGGGCCACAGCGCTACAGACGCGGACTGATTCTTTAAAACACAGATTTTAGGTCAAATCTAGGGGACTTCTCACTTTTTACAACTCTAAACACTCTGGAAAAAGACCCTTGGAAGAAAAGAGGCGCTGGGAAGAGGAAGATACGAGAGAAGATCGAAGATTCAACAACATCAAGACGAATTCAAGATTTACTCAACTGATGATACGATTTAATTGGATGTTTAGTATTTTCTTTTGTTTTGGATTGAAAACCATGTCTTTAGAAAATCTTTTGCATACTTTTATTTCGGTAGTTATGAACTAAATTTGTTAGACCGAGGCCATGTGAAGGCCGAATTTATGCTTGTTATTATTGAGTTTTGTTTTAATTGATTATGTTGGGTTTATGCAATGTTTTTATGATTTGATCTTAATGCTTACAATTGATTGGCCACCAATTGTTTGATTTAATGCCACCAATTGTTTGATTTAATGCCTAGTCTAGACATTGAGAAATAATAGATTGGGAAAGCTTTTAGGATCATAAAAACCACATCGTAGAATTGACTAGAGATAGAATCTTTTCCTTTGTGTGGCTTTTCGTTTTAACGAGGAATTTCTAAGTATCTTTTAATGCATTCCTTTTAATTAAATCTTCATATAGAGATATAGTTGATTGTTGAAAGGGGTAGAATTGCTACACCGAGAGATTGGGTAGTAAGTACTTTAGGAAATTTCACCTTTGCATAACCTACTTAGTAATTGATTTACACGGAATTCATAATTAACTTGCATAATTTGGTTGCATCATTGTCTTGGTTATCTCTCTAGCCTTTGATTAAAATCGTTAAATTCTTGTGTTCTTAGTAGTAATCAGTGTTAGAATTTTAGTTTAAGAATCATCATCAATTATCGTTTGGTTTAACTTAGAATAAGTATATTAACTTTTCAGTACTTAGATAATTTAGTCTCTGTGGGAACGATATTCGGACTTACATCCATATTACTACTTGTGCGATCTAGTATACTTGCTAGGAAATTATGCATCATAATTCCTCGTTCACTTTTGAGGGAACGAATCTCATCTTGGATATCAGTTAAGACTACTACTTGCCCATTAGGTTGCAGTTCGAGGTCAACTCACCAAAGGGTGAATTGAGTCTAACTACTCTAATGACAAACCTAATGTCACAAGTATACCTTCAACTTGATTCCTCAGGTCTAAAGTTCAGACACGCCTATTATAATTTAATCAATTCAGTCATTGATTGTAAAAGAGTAAAAACCCTGTGACAGAATCGATGCGAGTCATGTCTGAGTGTCACTATCTTCATCAGTGCACCTATGATATGAGTTCTTCACTACTTCTTAGTGATTGACGGACATTTCTCTCGTCAAAACTCATGTCATACAAGTTTTGATGATTTTCAATGCCCAATTGGAAATCCTTGACTTGTAGACCATTTTAGTACACAAGTATTAAACTTCTCCACTGCCTTTGAGAGTGAACTCTTGTGTTCAAGGACTTATAGATGATTACAATATATAAATGTCAATACAATAGTAACCAACTAAAACACTTTTTATTAAAAGAATAATAACAATTACAATTTCATAATATTCTTTCTTTCTCTTATCCTCTTATGGCATTTGAGAACATAAACCTAACAAACCAATTCTAGAAATTACCCAACCCAATAGTGATATCAAAGCCTGGTTAGTTTAATCGAACTAATATATGTGATTTATATGCTTTGTTTAATTTTATGCAAGTTATTTGGAAGCATGTTAATCAAGATGCCTTTAATTTATTATGAATTGTGTTTATGTTGGGATTTAGTCATTTGAAAATTTTTAGAAATTTTATGATGAATTAGGTTTGCGAAAGACAGAAATCTGGGTGATTTAGGTATGTGGTGAGATTTTAGAATTTGTGAAATGCCGGTGAGATTTTAATCTGGCCCATACATCGAGTAACGACCTAGCCCGAGGCGGGTCTTGATGCCCGAAATCTCGCTGCCCAGCCCTAATCACTGTTGGGTAGCGAGGCCCGATTAAGTCTGTGCTGGGCCCATACAGAATTGAACCGGGGCCTGTGTTGTGCAATCGGGCCTGGCATCACAAGGTCGGGTGATGCCCAAACCTGACCCGGTTTTTATGCAAAAGTTAAAATAGAAAAAGAAAATAATTTAATTATTATTTCTGAAAATTAAAATAATTTTTGGAAATTTATAATTTTGAAAATTATTATTTCTCCTTAGAATTTTTTTTTAAAAAAATTCAAGTTATCCCAAATAAATTGTAATTTATTTTAAACGAGATGTAGGTAATTTTTGGATATCGCATATTATGTGGCTTGACATGTTTTTATGTGATAGGATGAACCACGAGCCTAGTCTAGTCTTTGGTTTTTGATGTATGTAATTTCTATGGGCTATAAAAATTGCCGTCTTTAGATTAGTAGTTTGTATTTAGTTATATTCCATGTAATCATGAAGACAAAAAACGAAGATGAAGGCCAAATTGAAGACTTGTATGCAGTGACAATCCACTGGAATAGTTAGGTTATTTTTATTTCCTAGAAGTCCAGTCCAATTTAGCTCAGTATGTTGATTAGGTTAGGGCTCGAGGTGGTTTTCCTAATTTACCGCTTTGTGGATGTTTATTTTTCTGTCTATAAATGTGATGTGTTTGGAATGCATGCATAGGATAGAAAATTTAACAAGATAAATTTAATCTGATGAGAACTATATTGTGTTGTAATTCCCTCCTGAGAAATATTAGGCCCATATGGAATTGAAATTGGATTCTATTCCATGTCTTCTATCATAAGTGACAATATGTGAAATGCCGTTGAAGCTAAGTGAATCACTCATATAATTGAGAATTAACTTAGTTAAGATAGGTTGTGATTGTCACTAAGCCTAGATATGCTCAGTGGGATATAATCACTCATCTTGCACTTATATAATTGAGACGATAAACTGAGAGGATTGACCATGGAATATTTGATGGGTTTGGCCTAACGTTGAGGTAGCATATTGGACACCCATATAATTTGGGCCATATGTGAAAGATGAGGTAAAATGATCTTGAGAACTATCTAAAGAGGTGGAAGGCAATAAATCAAGCACGCTCATATAATTGGGGTGATTTGATTAATTTAGTTGGATCTCAAGCCCACTAAAGGAAATTAATTTTTGCTCGAGTTCTATCCAGAGGGTGGTGGAATTTGGAAAAATAGTGGGAGCCTTGTACAATTAGTGACTAAATTTTATAAGGACTTTGTTTAGAATGTATGCTAATAACTGCCTCGCTTAAACCTCTGTAGATTACAAAATTTCTGATCCAATCAAGAACTTAATTAAAACAAATAAATTGACTGAGCCCAACTGTGAAGATTGACTTCGAAACCTAAGGATCATCCTACAAATTGAGAAAAAAAGAATATGTTATCTCGATTCTTATCCAAAATGAACTGGAAGAAAGTGCCCAAGATGATGAGAAGTATGAGTATCAAACTTGGAAAGAGGATGATATGCAAGTAAGATATCTCATGTTGGCCTCGTCATCCAAGGAATTTCAAAAAGAAAGTGAGATGATCGAAAATACATCATCGATCCTCTTACACCTAACTGAACTCTATGGAACTCATACGAGGAGGGAACAATACGTTGTTTCCAAGGAACTGTTGAAGGCACGAATGAATGAAGGGGCTGATGTAAGTGTGCATGTGATGAAAATGATTAGGCTGAGTGAAACATTGGCGGGTCTGGGCATGCCATTTGACAACGAGCTATCAGTGGATTTAATCCTTCAATCACTTCCAAGATCATATGACCAATTTGTGGTGAACTTCAACATGCATCAAATAGAAGTTAGGCTTCTTGAACTATTGAACATGTAGAAAACTGCTGAGGACACGATTCAAAAGGATAAATCGGTATTGTTTGTTAGCAACTCTTTTCGACCGTTGTCCTGGATGGGCAACACTAAAGGAATGAGTAAGAAACAAAAGAAACTGAGGGGTAAAAGAGGAGTGAATAAGGCTAAGAAGAAATCGGACAATTGCTTTAACTGTGGGAAGCCAGGGCATTAGAAGAGGAACTGTAAAAAGCCACCAAAGGCTCGAGGTATGTTCTTTGTTGAAGTTAACATAATTGTTAACAACGCTTCTTGGACACTTAACACTGGGTGTGGTATTCACCATTGCAATGATATGTAGGGAATGACAAGAAGCAAGGCTCTAAGTAAAGGAGAGAGACCTTAAGGATGGGAAATGGGGCAAGACTAGGGACCATCCACTTAGCTTTAGGGAGTAGGATTTTAATTTTAATGGGGACCATTCACATAGCATTAGGTAGTAGGATTTTATAATTTTTAAGTTTTGCCTATTTTGTACCAGAGATAATAAGAAATATCATCTCCATTCCTGTTTTGGATGGAGTGCGATATCGTTTTGAGATTCATAATAATAGTTGTTTATTGTTTTATGATTCTAATCTTATTATAGAGTAAAAATTGCAAGATGGTCTTTATACAATTTTTCTTACTTATCCTACTTTCAACATTCAACAAAGTAACAAACGAAATTTAGATGACTCCATAAGTACATTAACTTGGCATGCGAGACTTGGTCACATTTCAAAAGAAAGAATTCGTATATTGGCAATTCAACTTGGTCTTGGAGACTTAGATGAATTGCCAACTTGTGAATCTTGTCTTAAAGGAAACATGACTAAAATGCCATTTACTGGGTCAATGGCTCGTGCAAGTGGAGTCTTAGACTTGGTCCATACTGATGTATGTGGACCACTTACCATCAATGCTAGAGGTAGGTTTAGCTACTCTTGATTTGTTTATGTGTACCTTGTAAGGTACAAAGTCTAAATCCTATTGAGGAGGTGAGTACTTATCCAATGAGTTTCTGGATTATCTAAAAGAGAATGGGATTCTCTCATAGTGGACTCCGCCCAACACATCTCAATTGAACGGGGTAGCTGAGTGAAGGAGTTGAACTTTGTTAGACATGGTTTGATCCATGAAGAGTTGAACTGGTCTTCCTTCTTCATTATGGAGCTACACTCTGACGTCTGTATGTCAATAATGACAATCAAATGTGATAAAGTTTAAGATTTATGAAAAAATTAGTTTTGACATAATGGAGAGAAGTTCAGAAACTTCATGTACACCCGGCTCTGGCTGAGCACACATACACACACACTTCTAGAAACTCTTGATTAGGTTTTGTTGGTTGATAAGTTATTTTTTCTGACGAGGCATTCACATAAATGCCTAAAACCTGATATGTATTTCATTGTTGAGATATATGCAAAGTTCATTAGGTTTTGTGTATAGAAGTTTGAGCATCTAATTCATATGTTTTATGTTTGTGAATGATCGAGGGTGATCAAAAGCTTGATAGCTTTAGAGATTTCACCCTTCTTGGTTCTCTCATTTACTGATATTGTTTGGCTTTTGAATATTTTGTGCCAATATGACTTGATATTCTTATGTTTGTGTTGTTATAGGATAAGCAAATAAATTGGAGCGAATAAATGTGCAAGAAGGTGAATAATCGCTGAAACAAGCAATTTCGCCATGGGGAAAGATGTCAGAATTTGTGGCTACCATCAAAAACGTTTTTGGAATTAATTTCAAATGCTTCGTCGCGGCTTTCACTAGTTTTAAAAGAAATCAAGATGAGGCAGAGGCAACTCCTAATCCTCAATCAGATCAAGTTTAGAATTCCACGCCAGAGTTAACTCAAGCTCCTGGGTCAACTCATGTAGGTCAGTCTTCCTGGAAAGATTAAATGTTATATCCTATTGAATCTAATTCTGATGAAGAACATGTTGATCTAGTTTGATCCCCCTCACCATTGAAACTTAGTAGTGAATTATAATCTATGATATTGATTCAACTTAAGCGTGTAATCAAATTCTCTATGATGCAGCTTATACTAATGCATCTACTATCAATCAGTTGAGAACTGAGATTCAAGATAATCAAGTTGCACTGAGAAGAGAGCAAGTTCCTACAAAACTCAACAGCATCAATACATGTGTTAAAGAGGTAGCTGCTCTAGCTGATTCTAACGCTTAAATCAAAGACCATTTGAAAGTTGTTGTTGAGAAACTCATGGAGCTCACTAGCTCTTACAAGGGTGTTGATGATAGAAAGGAGGAAGAAGTATCTGAAGAAAGCAAGAGAAATCCTAAAAGAGATCCAAATGATAAAACTCCAGGCAGCTCAAGAAGATTCAAAATTTTTGTAAGACTTGGTTAAAGAAGAGAAGAAGGAGTGAACTATTCAGGCTAAGAAGATTTCGAGACTCAACTCACCTGAAACCAGTTCATGGATAAGTTGTAATATTTTTATCACTTTTGTATTTTTTTTTACTCAAGTATGAACTAAGGATCATTGCTACTAAAAAAAATATAAAATTATTTTAAAAACGATCTTTGTTTAGAAAGGGTTCTTTGATCATCAAAAAGGGGTAATGGTGGTCCCAAGTGGCATACGAAAGGGTCTAGAAGGAGGGGGGTTGAATAGACCCTGAAATCTTTTTCAACTTCAAAACTTTCGTATCACTTTTAAAGATTAGAACGCTTAGTGATAGGAAATTTCATGTTAAGATTTTGATGATGACAATTAGAAATTTTGTTAGAACCCAAAGTTATGTACGCTTAAATTTCATAGATACTTGTATAAGCGTTTGAACATTAGAAATGTATAGGCTCTATTTTATCTTTTACTTTTGACATTCTTAGATCAAGAAGTTGGTTAGATTAAGCATTTGACATTTTCTGAGTGAGCTTATCAAGACGGCGAAATCTGAAGACTTCCAGCGTCCAAGAAATCAGTAGTGAATGAAGTTTGAAAAAGTTTACTCTAAGTGCTTGACATGTTCTGAGTGAGTTGTCAAGTAACGAAGACTGAAGACTCCTCAAGCGTCTACACCTCTAAATGAAGTCTGAAAACTTTTCCAAGCATCCAAACATTAAATAGTCCTCCAGATTAAATGGAACTTTCAACTCATGAATGAAGCATCTATCAAATGATAAACATTCTCCTGAAGCGTCAGATCGGAAGGAGTTTAATGCAAATATTCTCAAAGCATTAAAATCCAACGGGCATTTATGTCAAATGCATTAAATGCTGATAAGAGCATTAAATGTGATAAGCACTTTCAGACGTATGGAGAAGCCACCCTATTGGACTGTCAACTATTCAAAGACTACAGCACCAACTTTTATGCAGCAGATTTTCAGGAAAAAGGACAAAAGTTGTTCACTCACGGAAGTGAGAGACACGCGCCCTTGCATGTGTCAAACGGACACTTTTTCCAAGAATGCCAATAAATAGAATTTCAACAACAAGCCAAACATTGAGCGAACAATTATCAAGTCGAATTGCTGTTGCATTGAAGTCTCATTCCTTACAATCTCAGAAAAGCCAAACTTTCAAGAAATTATTCTCTTTGCTTTTCTTCAAATCCTGAGACAGTCAACCCAATATCTCAAACTTTCTTTTCGAAGAAACTACACTACTACTGAGATATTTCCAGTTGTTTGAACTTCATCAAAATGAAACAAACCCTTTTTAGAAAAACCCCTATCCAAGCCTCGCGATCTGTGTGAAGTAGAAGTTGGATACTTGCCATATTTCTGGGTGAAAGCAGCAAGGGGATTGAAATGATTTGGAGTAGAAATCTGTGTGAACAAGGAGCTCAAGTCATCGACATCCATCTCTCCCTAATTTGTAGAAGATTCTGTGTGATTCTTTGAGAATCATTTTAGTGGATTGCCACCAAGTGTTCGAGGAGAAGAAGGACGTAGTTGAGATTACACCACCCAACGAACCTTACAAATATTGTTCTTTACTTTACGTTCAGTTTTTCATATTGTCATATCATAAACTGATCAAGCAAAACTTAATCAAACGCTAAGAAACTAAATACACTTTCTGTGACGCTAAAGCCTTTTAAAAAGGAAGACTACAAAAATCATTCCGCTGTGCTAACACTGATCAAAGAACTGAACGGTCAAACCTACTCGGTTAAAGTATTCAATTCTTGAAATCTAAGTTAACTTTATAAAAACAGTCTTTGTTAGACGCTTTACCAAAGCGCCTATTTTTTAAGTGAACGCTTAAGTCAAGCGTTAGAATCTTCAAGCGTCCACTTTTTCAAGCGTCCAAAAACAATTTCAATACGAAATCTTTTGAAGTCGAAAAAGACTTCAGGGTCTATTCAACCCCCCTCCCTTCTGTTAGGATTGGTATGCCCCCACAAGCGATGCCGGCGCAACGGAAGAAATAAAGTATATAAAACACATAAATATCGGCATCCCAAGCTAGGGGGTCAAAGTAATGCACAACAAAAACTAATACGAGTAAAGGGGTTTTAAACCGATTACAAGATTTGGGATTTTATTAAAGTAAGGGTGTAAAACCACAACACAAGGAAAACCACACCAAAAACTTTGGCTCTCATTTTTGAATCCTCACCTCAACATGGAGGGGTTCGAATCAAACCACCATAAGCTCCTAAAGAAAGAAGCCTCTACAAGGACACATCTCAAGTAAGTTCATACCTTATATGCTCTAAGGAAATGGAGTCTATGTAGTGAAAGGTGGAAGACACGAAGAGTTAACAAAAGAAATATCTATGGAAGATAATCTTTTACAACTAATCTTCAAGAAGAAGTTCTATAGAAGAAAGTCTTCAAGAATCACAAGAGAAGCTAGAAAAATCTAGAGATGAAGAACTAAGCTCTAAGCTTTTTTTTCTTTTTAAGTTTTCATCAAGTATTAAATGAGAGCAAGAACACCTCCTTTTATAGCCACCAATTTTCGGCCATATGGTGTTAGGTGGAGTAGAAGACTTGTTTTTCTTCACCTACCACCTCATTCTCACCTACCATTCCATTCTCAACTACCACCACATGTGTAAGAGAATATTTTTCGCTTTCTTCTTCATTTAAAAAACATTACAAGTCAAACTTTGACTAGTTTTGAATTTCAATCTTGTGACTTCATTTAATTAAGTCCAACTTAATTAAAATGTGTCCCAAGTCTTCCATGGCTTGTTAATTAAATAATTTTCATGATTAATTAATAGTAAAATTAGTAGTTTAAATATATTCCCGGATAATAATAATTTCCGTTAATGATTAATCTCCAAGATTAATTAATAGAAAAATTATTTTCCCAAGCCTACTAATTAAAATGTCTTCCACTTAATTAATTAATCTCATTAATCAATTTCACTTTAATCCTAAACCGGATTAATATTCACATAGCAATTGAACTTTCTTGAGTAAGTGTGTAACCCCATTGTAGGTTCGTTCATGTACTAGTAGTAGGAACACAACCCCGTTGTGCCTTTGCAATTTTCATTGCTAGATTTAATTACTCCAAGTATTTTAATCCGACCAAGAATTAATTACCGATTAATTCATGGTTCCTACAAATCAAGGTTAGTACTAGCCACGCGCCAAGAAGACCTAGCCATGAACGATTATTAGGTGACCTTTCCGCATTACGATTTTCGCATAAGTAAAATCCTTCCATCAAATATCCCGATCGAATCTAGGACTTGGATGTCAGTCGAAATCCCAGTAACTCGATTCTATGTATATCGATCTAAGTGACATTGACCAATTTATCAATCAAGCGAGGAAACACTGCTCCTCCATATTGATACTACTCCGGCCGAAGGTTCCCATGGTCAATACACTGTGAAGTACATAGGATATGCGCCGATGCTAATGATCAGTGACGGATTCTTTCTTGGCACTCACGCGCCTCCGTACATAACCAGACTGGACCCAATATGCCCCACGTGGGCGATGCACGAGACGACCAATGGTGCCTCAAGTCATGAGGACCAATCTTATGCCTACGTAACCGAGGAGATTCCAAATTTGACATTGACTCCAATATGGAATCTCGGCGGGGTTGTTCAGTTTACTCGATCCCAACGAGAACCCACATACATGCACTGATGTACACCGTATTAGTATCCATGGAATAGGATACACTCTCCAAGAGTGTGCATTGTACGTGCAAGTCTTTACGAGTCATTGATATCCCTATCTCAATGATTCTATGACTTGGAACATCTTTAAGACCACAACCTTAGAGACGTATTCCATGATTGGCATCCCCGATACCAAACACATCTCATAGGTTAAGAGTGATCTAGGGGACTTTATCTAATTGCATAGAATGATAAGATAAAGAAGAAAATGCCATTTATTAAATTACTTGACAAGATACAATATAAGACTGTTTAAAGAGTCGGCTACTACGCCCTACAAATGGCGCACCGGGCACTTAACTCTTTCACCTTCTAGACCGTTTTGTATGCCACTTGGGACCAACAAGTGGTATCAGAGCGGTTAAAATTGAAATTTTAAAATTTCCAAGCATAACTTCTTGTTTAGATCCTTTTCTTTCAAAATCTAGTTGCTTTTAAAATTTTCGATATGGCATTTGCTAAAGTTCCCAAACTGACTGAATCAAATTTTGACACATAGAAAGTTAAAGCATTTACATATCTCTGTTAATGTGATGATGACATGTGTGATATTATTCCAGATGGACTAATCAAAATATACAAAGTTACCACAAGAGCGCCTGGAGCCACGGAAGAAACTCCCGATGGTTACGTTGAGAAACCAAAACAAGAATGGTCTCCAAATGAGCGTCGAAGAGCTAATTTGGACAATGTTGGTCGTAACGCTCTATATACGGCTATTGGTGATAATGACAACTTATTTAACAAGATCAAGTCTTGCAAAACCACTAAAGAAATATGGGATAAGTTGGCTACAATTTGTGGTGGTTCAGCTCAAATCAAAGAAAACAAACTTTCCATTGCCAAGGAAAAGTTTAACGGATTTAAGATGCTACCCAATGAAACTTTAGAGCAATTGGATAAAAGATTTACAGCTCTAGTTACAGAACTTACATCGTTGGGAATCGATTTACAGAACTGAGAAATGGTGGTTAAAATCTTTAGAAGTTTACCAAGTAAATTCTTAATGAAGACAACCGCTATGAGAGAATCAAATATGCTGGATCTCCTAACTCCAGAAGACGCCTTTTCAGAGCTCACGGCATTTGAGTTCGAGTTGAATTCTGCAAGTGATATTGTGAGTAGTCCAGTGATTGAATTTGGAGCACTTATTGCTTCAATCAAAGGTAAATCGGGTAATAAAGGAAAGAATTCAGATATCAATGAGGAAGAGGAGTTGGCTTTGCGTAATAGATTCAGGAAGCTCTTGAGATATGAAAAGAAAGGAAAAGGTTTCAATAATCAAGGACAAAGTTCATATGAAGTGCTTTCTCTTGTGCAACAACAGTTTCAAGCGCCTCAGTATTCTGTTCCTTCACTCCAAGTGCATGTTCAATACCAAACGCGTACTCAAAATCCCTCAACTCCAGTAGTCTCAAAACCACACACTGCAAGAAGGTGAATAATCGCTGAAACAAGCAATTTCGCCATGGGGAAAGATGTCAGAATTTGTGGCTACCATCAAAAACGTTTTTGGAATTAATTTCAAATGCTTCGTCGCGGCTTTCACTAGTTTTAAAAGAAATCAAGATGAGGCAGAGGCAACTCCTAATCCTCAATCAGATCAAGTTTAGAATTCCACGCCAGAGTTAACTCAAGCTCCTGGGTCAACTCATGTAGGTCAGTCTTCCTGGAAAGATTAGATGTTATATCCTATTGAATCTAATTCTGATGAAGAACATGTTGATCTAGTTTGATCCCCCTCACCATTGAAACTTAGTAGTGAATTATAATCTATGATATTGATTCAACTTAAGCGTGTAATCAAATTCCCTATGATGCAGCTTATACTAATGCATCTACTATCAATCAGTTGAGAACTGAGATTCAAGATAATCAAGTTGCACTGAGAAGAGAGCAAGTTCCTACAAAACTCAACAGCATCAATACATGTGTTAAAGAGGTAGTTGCTCTAGCTGATTCTAACGCTTAAATCAAAGACCATTTGAAAGTTGTTGTTGAGAAACTCATGGAGCTCACTAGCTCTTACAAGGGTGTTGATGATAGAAAGGAGGAAGAAGTATCTGAAGAAAGCAAGAGAAATCCTAAAAGAGATCCAAATGATAAAACTCCAGGCAGCTCAAGAAGATTCAAAATTTTTGTAAGACTTGGTTAAAGAAGAGAAGAAGGAGTGAACTATTCAGGCTAAGAAGATTTCGAGACTCAACTCACCTGAAACCAGTTCATGGATAAGTTGTAATATTTTTATCACTTTTGTATTTTTTTTTACTCAAGTATGAACTAAGGATCATTGCTACTAAAAAAAATATAAAATTATTTTAAAAACAATCTTTGTTTAGAAAGGGTTCTTTGATCATCAAAAAGGGGTAATGGTGGTCCCAAGTGGCATACGAAAGGGTCTAGAAGGAGGGGGGTTGAATAGACCCTGTAATCTTTTTCAACTTCAAAACTTTCGTATCACTTTTAAAGATTAGAACGCTTAGTGATAGGAAATTTCATGTTAAGATTTTGATGATGACAATTAGAAATTTTGGTAGAACCCAAAGTTATGTACGCTTAAATTTCATAGATACTTGTATAAGCGTTTGAACATTAGAAATGTATAGGCTCTATTTTATCTTTTACTTTTGACATTCTTAGATCAAGAAGTTGGTTAGATTAAGCATTTGACATTTTCTGAGTGAGCTTATCAAGACGGCGAAATCTGAAGACTTCCAGCGTCCAAGAAATCAATAGTGAATGAAGTTTGAAAAAGTTTACTCTAAGTGCTTGACATGTTCTGAGTGAGTTGTCAAGTAACGAAGACTGAAGACTCCTCAAGCGTCTACACCTCTAAATGAAGTCTGAAAACTTTTCCAAGCGTCCAAACATTAAATAGTCCTCCAGATTAAATGGAACTTTCAACTCTTGAATGAAGCGTCTATCAAATGACAAACATTCTCCTGAAGCGTCAGATCAGAAGGAGTTTAATGCAAATATTCTCAAAGCATTAAAATCCAACGGGCATTTATGTCAAATGCATTAAATGCTGATAAGAGCATTAAATGTGATAAGCACTTTTAGACGTATGGAGAAGCCACCCTATTGGACTGTCAACTATTCAAAGACTACAGCACCAACTTTTATGCAGCAGATTTTCAGGAAAAAGGACAAAAGTTGTTCACTCACGGAAGTGAGAGACACGCGCCCTTGCATGTGTCAAACGGACACTTTTTCCAAGAATGCCAATAAATAGAATTTCAACAACAAGCCAAACATTGAGCGAACAATTATCAAGTCGAATTGCTGTTGCATTGAAGTCTCATTCCTTACAATCTCAGAAAAGCCAAACTTTCAAGAAATTATTCTCTTTGCTTTTCTTCAAATCCTGAGACAGTCAACCCAATATCTCAAACTTTCTTTTCGAAGAAACTACACTACTACTGAGATATTTCCAGTTGTTTGAACTTCATCAAAATGAAACAAACCCTTTTTAGAAAAACCCCTATCCAAGCCTCGCGATCTGTGTGAAGTAGAAGTTGGATACTTGCCATATTTCTGGGTGAAAGCAGCAAGGGGATTGAAATGATTTGGAGTAGAAATCTGTGTGAACAAGGAGCTCAAGTCATCGACATCCATCTCTCCCTAATTTGTAGAAGATTCTGTGTGATTCTTTGAGAATCATTTTAGTGGATTGCCACCAAGTGTTCGAGGAGAAGAAGGACGTAGTTGAGATTACACCACCCAACGAACCTTACAAATATTGTTCTTTACTTTACGTTCAGTTTTTCATATTGTCATATCATAAACTGATCAAGCAAAACTTAATCAAACGCTAAGAAACTAAATACACTTTCTGTGACGCTAAAGCCTTTTAAAAAGGAAGACTACAAAAATCATTCCGCTGTGCTAACACTGATCAAAGAACTGAACGGTCAAACCTACTAGGTTAAAGTATTCAATTCTTGAAATCTAAGTTAACTTTATAAAAACAGTCTTTGTTAGACGCTTTACCAAAGCGCCTATTTTTTAAGTGAACGCTTAAGTCAAGCGTTAGAATCTTCAAGCGTCCAAAAACAATTTCAATACGAAATCTTTTGAAGTCGAAAAAGACTTCAGGGTCTATTCAACCCCCTCCCTTCTGTTAGGATTGGTATGCCCCCACAAGCGATGCCGGCGCAACGGAAGAAATAAAGTATATAAAACACATAAATATCGGCATCCCAAGCTAGGGGGTCAAAGTAATGCACAACAAAAACTAATACGAGTAAAGGGGTTTTAAACCGATTACAAGATTTGGGGTTTTATTAAAGTAAGGGTGTAAAACCACAACACAAGGAAAACCACACCAAAAACTTTGGCTCTCATTTTTGAATCCTCACCTCAACATGGAGGGGTTCGAATCAAACCACCATAAGCTCCTATAGAAAGAAGCCTCTACAAGGACACATCTCAAGTAAGTTCATACCTTAAGCAAAAGATTGGCTAGATATATGCTCTAAGGAAATGGAGTCTATGTAGTGAAAGCTGGAAGACAAGAAGAGTTAACAAAAGAAATATCTATGGAAGATAATCTTTTACAACTAATCTTCAAGAAGAAGTTCTATAGAAGAAAGTCTTCAAGAATCACAAGAGAAGCTAGAAAAATCTAGAGATGAAGAACTAAGCTCTAAGCTTTTTTTTCTTTTTAAGTTTTCATCAATTATTAAATGAGAGCAAGAACACCTCCTTTTATAGCCACCAATTTTCGGCCATATGGTGTTAGGTGGAGTAGAAGACTTGTTTTTCTTCACCTACCACCTCATTCTCACCTACCATTCCATTCTCAACTACCACCACATGTGTAAGAGAATATTTTTCACTTTCTTCTTCATTTAAAAAACATTACAAGTCAAACTTTGACTAGTTTTGAATTTCAATCTTGTGACTTCATTTAATTAAGTCCAACTTAATTAAAATGTGTCCCAAGTCTTCCAAGGCTTGTTAATTAAATAATTTTCATGATTAATTAATAGTAAAATTAGTAGTTTAAATATATTCCCGGATAATAATAATTTCCGTTAATGATTAATCTCCAAGATTAATTAATAGAAAAATTATTTTCCCAAGCCTACTAATTAAAATGTCTTCCACTTAATTAATTAATCTCATTAATCAATTTCACTTTAATCCTAAACCGGATTAATATTCACATAGCAATTGAACTTTCTTGAGTAAGTGTGTAACCCCATTGTAGGTTCGTTCATGTACTAGTAGTAGGAACACAACCCCGTTGTGCCTTTGCAATTTTCATTGCTAGATTTAATTACTCCAAGTATTTTAATCCGACCAAGAATTAATTACCGATTAATTCATGGTTCCTACAAATCAAGGTTAGTACTAGCCACGCGCCAAGAAGACCTAGCCATGAACGATTATTAGGTGACCTTTCCGCATTACGATTTTCGCATAAGTAAAATCCTTCCATCAAATATCCCGATCGAATCTAGGACTTGGATGTCAGTCGAAATCCCAGTAACTCGATTCTATGTATATCGATCTAAGTGACATTGACCAATTTATCAATCAAGCGAGGAAACACTGCTCCTCCATATTGATACTACTCCGGCCGAAGGTTCCCATGGTCAATACACTGTGAAGTACATAGGATATGCGCCGATGCTAATGATCAGTGACGGATTCTTTCTTGGCACTCACGCGCCTCCGTACATAACCAGACTGGACCCAATATGCCCCACGTGGGCGATGCACGAGACGACCAATGGTGCCTCAAGTCATGAGGACCAATCTTATGCGTACGTAACCGAGGAGATTCCAAATTTGACATTGACTCCAATATGGAATCTCGGCGGGGTTGTTCAGTTTACTCGATCCCAACGAGAACCCACATACATGCACTGATGTACACCGTACCAGTATCCATGGAATAGGATACACTCTCCAAGAGTGTGCATTGTACGTGCAAGTCTTTACGAGTCATTGATATCCCTATCTCAATGATTCTATGACTTGGAACATCTTTAAGACCACAACCTTAGAGACGTATTCCATGATTGGCATCCCCGATACCAAACACATCTCATAGGTTAAGAGTGATCTAGGGGACTTTATCTAATTGCATAGAATGATAAGATAAAGAAGAAAATGCCATTTATTAAATTACTTGACAAGATACAATATAAGACTGTTTAAAGAGTCGGCTACTACGCCCTACAAATGGCGCACCGGGCACCTAACTCTTTCACCTTCTAGACCGTTTTGTATGCCACTTGGGACCAACAAGTGGTATCAGAGCGGTTAAAATTGAAATTTTAAAATTTCCAAGCATAACTTCTTGTTTAGATCCTTTTCTTTCAAAATCTAGTTGCTTTTAAAATTTTCGATATGGCATTTGCTAAAGTTCCCAAACTGACTGAATCAAATTTTGACACATAGAAAGTTAAAGCATTTACATATCTCTGTTAATGTGATGATGACATGTGTGATATTATTCCAGATGGACTAATCAAAATATACAAAGTTACCACAAGAGCGCCTGGAGCCACGGAAGAAACTCCCGATGGTTACGTTGAGAAACCAAAACAAGAATGGTCTCCAAATGAGCGTCGAAGAGCTAATTTGGACAATGTTGGTCGTAACGCTCTATATACGGCTATTGGTGATAATGACAACTTATTTAACAAGATCAAGTCTTGCAAAACCACTAAAGAAATATGGGATAAGTTGGCTACAATTTGTGGTGGTTCAGCTCAAATCAAAGAAAACAAACTTTCCATTGCCAAGGAAAAGTTTAACGGATTTAAGATGCTACCCAATGAAACTTTAGAGCAATTGGATAAAAGATTTACAGCTCTAGTTACAGAACTTACATCGTTGGGAATGGATTTACAGAACTGAGAAATGGTGGTTAAAATTTTTAGAAGTTTACCAAGTAAATTCTTAATGAAGACAACCGCTATGAGAGAATCAAATATGCTGGATCTCCTAACTCCAGAAGACGCCTTTTCAGAGCTCACGGCATTTGAGTTCGAGTTGAATTCTGCAAGTGATATTGTGAGTAGTCCAGTGATTGAATTTGGAGCACTTATTGCTTCAATCAAAGGTAAATCGGGTAATAAAGGAAAGAATTCAGATATCAATGAGGAAGAGGAGTTGGCTTTGCTTAATAGATTCAGGAAGCTCTTGAGATATGAAAAGAAAGGAAAAGGTTTCAATAATCAAGGACAAAGTTCATATGAAGTGCTTTCTCTTGTGCAACAACAGTTTCAAGCGCCTCAGTATTCTGTTCCTTCACTCCAAGTGCATGTTCAATACCAAACGCCTACTCAAAATCCCTCAACTCCAGTAGTCTCAAAACCACACACTGCAAGGTTAACAAATGAACAGAAGATGAAAACTAATCTTTGTTGTAATTGCAGGAAACCAGGGCACTACCAGATAAATTGCCCTTATCCAAACGTATCCAAGCCCTCAAGGCAGGATTACTTGGATAGAAACCAATTCAGGAGCAACCTTCGTCAACAAGGTTTGCTAGCGGAATCAGAACCAGCATCCGCACCTGAAGATTTAGAATCATCAGAAGAAAGTAGCGATGATGATGAACCATTAGATGACTCAGCGCTCATATGTCTCATGGCCAGAGATGATGAAGCGTCTCCTGAGGTAATCAATGAATTATCTATTCCTCTTTCTTTTGATGAATTACTTGACAAAGTCAAAGAATACTACAATGAATGTCAAGAAGCTGCCAAAATATATCAAAATGATCTCGCTATTATCTCATCACTCATAAGAGATAAAGTGACGCTCAAAGCAGAGTTGCGAGTTCAGCAACAGTGCATTGAGAAGAACCAATCGCTTGAGAGTGAAATTATTCAATTGAAAAGCGATCTTGATATAATAGTCAAGAGAGAGGCTGATTTGATCGCTAGACTTGCTAAATCAGAGCAACTCATCTCATCATTATCAAAAGCTTCTAGAAAGTTGGATAATGTGACTGAAATAACTAGATTATTTGGTGAGAAGACCGGTTTAGGATGCGATAAACTCGGTAAACAATCCAATCAATCTAATGTTACGGCAAACAACAAAGGAAAGGGTGTTATCTTTGTTGAAAAAGGTTCACAAGGTCAAACACAAAATGAACCAAGTGACAATGGTAAGAGGCCAAATGAGAAAGTCAAAGTTAACTCAAGCAAGGGTAAGGCTAAGGCAAATGATTCACAAAGATGGGTTTATTTGAACGCTCAAAAGGCTAAAGATAAGACTGACCACTGTGAATCAAGCGCTAAGCGTCCAGCACCAAAAGTGCAACCCAAGCCAGCGCCAAGGAAATACCAGCGTCAATATCCAAGACAGTCAAGATCATATTATCGATACTATGATGATTATGATTATAACTACCATTATAATCAAGGATATTATTATTATACACCCAAAAAGCACACACAACACGTTGTGAAACCCAAAAAGGCCAGTATTCCTACAATGAAGACTAGGTAAATATGGGTTCCTAAAGTTTTAATTCAAACTAACAATGTTACTAATGTTAAAGGACCCAAGCAACAATGGGTACCTAAACAGAAATAGAACTTCCCTTTTGATTGCAGGTGCCTAGAGCTAGAACCAATACATCTGTATGGTACTTTGATAATGGATCGTCAAGGCACATGACTGGTTCCAAAGATCTTCTGATCAACTATCAAGCTGCCAATGGTCCTCAGGTCGTATTTGGTGACAACTCCAAAGGTAAAACCAAAGGTATAGGTATTGTGCATAGGGGGAACATCATGATAAGTGATGTTTATTATGTTGAGGGTCTGAAGCACAATTTATTAAGCATAAGTCAATTTTGTGATAAAGGCTTTGAAGTCATATTCTCAAGTGACTGCTGCTATATAAATGACGCTAAGACTAAGTCTACTAAACTGAAAGGAAAAAGAACTAACAACGTATATTTAGTAGATTGGGGTTCAACACTTGATAACAACCCAACATGTTTTGTTGCTAAAAATGAATCTAAAATGGGTTGGTTATGTCATAGAAAAATGAATCACCTCAACTTCAAAACAATCTCTCAGCTTATAAGTCAAAATCTTGTAGAGGGATTACCAAATGGACCATTTTATAAGGATCGTCTTTGTGACGCTTGTCAAATGGGTAAACAAGTTAAATCATCGTTCAAGAGAAAACCTCATCTATCTACCTCTAGAATACTTGAACTACTTCACATGGATTTGTTTGGACCTGTTCAAACGATCAGTGTAAGTGGTAAAAAGTATACTTTGGTGATAGTAGATGATTTCTCTCGATTTACTTGGGTGGAATTTCTTTCATCCAAAGATGAGACATGTGACAAGTTAACAACGCTTATTCGACAGCTTCAAATGTTGAAAAATCTTAAGGTTGCAAGAATAAGAAGCGATCACGGTACTGAGTTTACTAACAAGATTGTTGAGAAGTTTTGTGCAGAAAATGGAATACATCATGAGTATTCAGCTCCCAGAACTCCCCAACAAAATGGTGTTGCTGAGCGCCGGGACCGACCGCTTAAAGAAGTCACTAGGACTATGTTAGCAGAATCCAAGCTCGCTCCTAGGTTTTGGGCCGAAGCGATCAACACTGCCAGTTACACTCAAAACCATTACATGATCAACAAACAGCATGGGAAAACTCCATATGAATTGTGGAAGGGACGTAAGCCAAATGTTTCATATTTTCACGTCTTTGGTTCTAAGTGCTTTATCCATAATAATGGATCCCAAAGCCTAAAGACTTTTGATCCTAAAGAGGATGAGGGAATCTTTCTAGGCTATGCCAAGAATGGAAACAATTTTCGCATTCTCAATAAGATCAAATCGAAGGTTGAGGAATCTATTCATGTTGTTTTTGATGATGCTAACCAAGAACCGAGTAAGGTTAATATAAATGATGTAGGAGTTGAAGATCTATGTCATCAAGCGTCTAAGATTACTATTGATGAAGATACTGGCGACGATGATGAGATCTCAGTGCCACCTCCTAAGATTACTCGTGAGATTACTCTAGATAATCATGTAAGAAATGCTGATGATCATGAAGGGAGTGATCATCAAGAGCACATAAGGAATTGTGAACTTGGAGCGCCTACGCAAGAAGGTAGTCAAGCGTATGATCCTCAAGCGCCTGTTCAACCTCTTAACCCCTTCCAACTAGACAAACTTTGGCTACGTGATCATCCACCTGAGCAGATTATTGGAGATATTGAAGCGCCTGTTAGGACTAGAGCCTCTACGTTCAATGAGGCTATGTTCGCAAGCTTTCTATCTCAAATGGAACCTAAGAAAGTGGATGAAGCGCTAAGCGACCCAAGTTGGATTGAAGCTATGCAAGAAGAGCTTAATTAGTTTGAACATAATAAGGTTTGGATGCTAGTACCAAGGCCAACTCACCAAGGAGTTATTGGAACTAGATGGGTATACAGAAACAAGATGGATGAGAACGGCATTGTGATAAGAAACAAAGCGAGACTCGTAGCTCAAGGATATTGCCAAGAGGAGGGTATTGACTTTGATGAGACATACGCTCCTGTCGCTCGTCTTGAAGCAATCCGCATGTTTCTAGCGTATGCAGCGTTCAACAAGTTCATGGTGTATCAAATGGACGTGAAGAGTGCCTTCCTGAATGGTAAACTCCAAGAAGAAGTGTATGTGGAGCAATCACCAGGATTCATCAACAATCATGGTAAGGGTATGGTTTACAAGCTAGAAAAAGCACTTTATGGGCTTAAGCAAGCACACCGAGCATGGTATGACACTCTCTCTATCTTTCTTAGTGGTAAAGGCTTTTCAAAAGGCAGCGTTGATACAACGTTATTTAAAATTACCAATAACGAAGATATTCTCTTAGTCCAAATTTATGTTGATGATATTATATTTAGCTCTACTAACAAGTGTCTGTGCGAGAAATTTTCGAAAATGATGCAAGAACAATTTGAAATGAGCATGATGGGTGAATTAACTTTCTTCTTAGGATTACAAGTTAAACAACTCCCTAATGGAATATTTATTAATCAAGCTAAATATACACGAGATATGATTAAGAAATTTGGTATGAAAAATGCAACATATTCAAAAATTCCAATGAGCCAAACGCTTAAGTTAGAAAAAGATGAAAGTGGAAAGAAAGTTGATATTACTAATTATAGAGATATCATCGGTTCACTTCTTTATCTTACTGCCACAAGACCAGATATTATGTTTTCGGTATGCATGTGTGCACGATTTCAAGCCGATCCTAAAGAGTCACACTTAATTGCTGCCAAAAAGATCCTTAAATACCTGAAAGGCACACAGAATGTGGGCTTATGGTATCCTAGGGATTCTCCTTTTGAACTAATTGGTTACTCAGATGCAGATTTTGCAGGTTGCAAAATAGATCGTAAAAGCACTAGTAGTACTTGTCAATTTCTAGGTGATAGGTTAGTTTCATGGCATAGCAAAAAACAACAATCCATAGCTACCTCCACAGCCGAAACTGAGTATGTAGCTGCAGAAAGTTATTGTACACAAGTATTATGGATGAGACAACAACTTAGAGATTATGGAGTAATCCTAGGTCCAACCCCCATTCATTGTGATAACCAAAGCGCTCTAGTCATGACTCAAAACCCTGTTCTTCATTCCAGAACCAAACACATTGACATTAGATACCATTTTCTGTAAGTGTGCTCATAGGATTCCATAGGTGGTAAAACAATTGGCCCAACTGCTCCTTGAATGTTTGGCATCATGTAATCCCTCATAAGGATTTGTGGAGATACCTCCGGTTGCTTTAAAGGGAGGCCAAGCTTTGCAATTTCCCGACGCACTGCTTCTGCTAGGACAGCGGGATCTATGTGTGTATAAGGAGTCTCCATCGTGGCTTGCTGTGGTTGAGTCTCCCTTTGTAGTCTTACCACTCGAGTAAATGTGCATTCAATCTCAGGGTCTAACTCCGCTAGTCCAATCCCACTAGTACGTGTCATGCACTAATGAGATCAATCTCGCACAAAGAAAGACAAAACAATTAGTATGAAAAAAAAATGATCTAAGCTCAGAAAGAATAAGCAAAAACTTGACACGACAAAATCCTAGCAAGAGAACTAGGTCGCGTAAGTAGTAAAGTGAATTTCTAAGTCCGGGGTTATCGTATCCGCATGGACAACTATAATCTAAGTACCAAGACTACTATATTACTCAATTCTAAGTTAAATCGGTCGATAGAAAGGTTGATTAACTAATTAATAAATACTAAAAAATAAACTAAGGCAACGTCACACCAAATAAAGGGAGGAAACAATAGAGAGAAACGATCAAGGCACATGGTTCAACCAATTATGCATTTTGATTGTGATTTAGGTTCTATTGGATTATTAGATTGATTTAGCTAAGGCGAAATTCCCTAACGTACGTACTACCCAATTTCTTGGCATAGCAACCCTACCCTTGGTACGATTTCCTATATATCTCTATATGAAAACCCGATTAACGAGGATGCATTTAAGGTCTAGGAATTCCCCACGTGAATGGAAAGCCACCTAAAGAAACCGAGTCTATCTCTAGTCGGTTTAACTATAGGGTATTCAATGTTTATATCTTCCCTAGGTTATTATCTCTCGATCTCTAACCTAGGCATTATATCAAACACTTGGTGATCAAGCAAATGTAGCATTGAGATCAAATATTGAATACGTAGCTAAAACCAAAATTAATCCAATAAACACTAACAAAACAACAATCAAAGTAACATAAATGGCCTATCCATGGCCTCAATCAAACAAGTTTAGCTCATATTCATGTCAAAAGTGCAAATATAAATCATACAAGTCATAGGAGATTTGAACAAATTCAAGAAACAAATATGTAAAAACTCCCTAATTCTTGTAGAGATGTGGATTCCTTGTTGAATTCTCCATGTTTTGACCTTCAATCTTCTCTTCTAAGCTCTCCCTCTCTCTATTTTCGTGTGGTTGCTGATATCCAAGGTGAGTTAGGGTAAAAAATGGCTAAAAGGGGTATTTATAGACCAACCCGCTGCCTCGAACGCCGCGGCGTTCGCTTGTTGAACGCCTCGGCATTGGATACTGCATGTGAACGCCGCGGCGTTCGTGGATGAACGCCTCGGTGTTCGTCCCCTGCTGCTCCAGCCAGTTTTGGTAAACTTCGCATAACTTTCTCTACCGATGTCGGAATTCACTGATTCAAGTTGCTGTAGAATCCTAAAACAAAGATCTACAACTCTCCAGAAGACACTAGGGCCGAAATGAAACGTTAAAGATGACAAAATTGTCTCACAAGTCACTGAATGAGAAAACTCTATCGTAAGACGTCTCTTTCGATGACGTTTTCACCTCCTTCCCTACATATCTGATCTTTGTCTTCAACATAAGAAATGTACCTTTGCGTCTTATCTTTCCATTGGTATAAGAAGTGTGTAATTTGGACATGGGTAGAGAAATCTATTCCATAAACTCTAGCACTGCACAGACAGTTTGTATCTTTATGCATGATTTACCCTCAATCCTTGTTCTTTTCCTCTAAATGTTATGTTATTCTATAAAATATGAGAAAACAAGGGTCAAAGCATCATATGTGATCAAATTATCAAGGCAACAATCAAAACTAAGTCGATAAACGGGGGAAAACTAGTGTAAAAATAACATATATCAACAAAATTACATACTTTCAAACGCTTATACAATTGATCTATGAAACATAAACTTACATTATATTTTGGGGTCTAACATAAAGTCCTATCTTGTCATCATCAAAACATGTAACATGAAATTCTTAACAATTTCCCCCTTTTTGATGATGTCAAGACCTTTAATTTTTATAACTCTTTTATATTTTAAGAGTTTTTAAAGAAAAGCCCAAATGAGTAAGTTAGCCTTTGGAAGTTAGATAAGTTAGTTTGTTGTTAGATTAGCCTCAACAAGGTGTTTCAGCGTTCAATCATTCATTCATATAATTTCAAAGCAAGGTATACAGATGATTGTGTTGAGTAAAGATTTTAAAACAACAATAACAACATATAAAGATAAGAAAAGGAAGTGAGGCATCATCTTCTTTGTCGCTTGGACATTTCTTCTCCTTGATATATTTCATTTGCTAAATCCAGCAATAGTCGATCAATGTCTAACATGGTAGTGTACTGGACTTTGTCAAAATCATGTCTTTTCTATCTAACACTCTCCTTTAACTCTAAAAACCTTTCCACCCAATCCCTCAGATGGATTCCAAGCTCTCGGATCAAGTCATTGTAAATGTCTTGTCTTCGATCATTGGTGGATTTCCAGTTTAAAGGCCTTCTAAGAGGTCCGGCATATGGATGAAAACCCATACTTTCTAAGAATTCGATGTCTAAGTCTGGAAGTCTGTGCCTGCCTTGATAATATCTTGGCTTGCGCTTCTTTGTTAGCATTTTCTTTATGCCTTCTATTTCATCAAACATAGAACGCCAGTGCTTGTTATCGATTTTGAAGATTGATTCTTTTAGAGCTATGGACGATTAATGCTTTTCTTTCTCATTTTCCTCTTTCTTGGCATCATCAAGAGAAGTTTTCAGTTCAGCGATATGTCTTCGGAGAAGCTTGACTTCATCTATCAAGAGAGCAATCTATTCAGCGATACTCTGAGAGATAAGGTTGGAGAAATTGTGACGCTCAGTATCAGCTGAAGCATTCTGAGCAAGCGTTCTATTGTAATTGTCGGAAAGTTCTTTGAGGAGAGGAGAGATACTGTTCATCATGGAGATTGTAAGCTTGTTGACATTGCGCATATCAGCCTTGAGAACTGTTTCGACATGATTAACCGTGGAATTACTTCGCTCTTCCAATCGAGAACATGAGCCCTTTATATCGGTGAGAGAATGTCAAACTGCTTTTCTAAAATCTTTAGCTTCTGGATCACTGTCAAAGTCTGAATCTGATGAATCGGAAGAGGAACGCTCAGGTCCGTGAGAGCTGGAGACTGCTGGAGGTTTGCCATTAGATTTGTCTCGTATAAAAGGCGCTTCGGGCTCTGCGGCTATTTCAGCATAAACTTCCTCTATCGCTGAGTTAAGCGTCTGAGTTGCGGACTCAATCTGAACAACTTGTTCAACAAGGGGAACTTCGACTGCTGGAGCGCTGGGGGCAACATCTTGCATATCAGCGTTGGTGGGTTGAGCAGCTTCCACAGCAGGAGTTTGTTCCTTATCTATTGGAATAATTTCAATTTGAGACGTTAGACTTTCAATAGCGATAACCCAGAGAGGTCCAATCGCTTCCATGACATGCCTTGGACTAATCAGGTTAGCCTGCGGGATAAAGAATATGGCTTCTTTGCACTCTTCATTGCTTAGTGCAAGTTGCACTCCTTCTGGCAGATCAATTCCTGAAGTATAAGAGTTGTAGAAGTCCAAAATAAATGGCATTAGCGCTTGAGCTGCTTCTTGGTCCACTGGCCTGATCAGCGATATCATCTTGCCCACTTGAATGTTTTGTTGACAGCGCACAGGGTGAAGATTGTATCCTCGGAAGTCGCTTAGCCCTGAATAGTGATTGAAAGTGATATCCAGCGCTTGTGCGTTTTCTATGATAGCTCTTCTGTCTCAGCGGAATTTAGCAAACTCAGCGTGTTCATCTGCAACATTGACACGAATTTCACTTTGTCCTGGAAGAAGCAGTTGTTTACTGGTGGAGGCTTCTTCGTTTAAATCTGGAAAGATGTGCTGAACAAATGCTTGAGGAGGGTGATACACATATCGTTCGCCTTGACTGAATAAGGCTAGTTGTTGATGGATGTAGCGCTCGATAGGTTGCCTGTAACCTGGCATATCGCTAACATTTCTGACAATATGCTGACGCTGTTGAAGTAAAAAGGTAGCAAACCCTCGGCGTCTGTATTCGATTCCAAATTCCAATAAGAATGGATATCTCACAAGTTTTTCAAGAGTATAGAAGTGTAAAACGAACTCTTCAACCCGTCTGGCTATATCCATCATATATCGCTTGCTAAGCTTGTCAGCTTTCTTCGGTTCTTTTCTGGCAGCAAGGAATTTCTCAAAGCGTTCGGTTTCTTCATCGTAATCCTCAGCCCATAATCTTACAAGGTATTCTAGGGCTTCATCTTCTATCCATGATTTAATAGGATTGGGACGCTCAGCAACAACTGATCCTTTTCCTTTCCATAATCTGAGAGGTTTAGGGGATACAGCGTTTTGAGGAGAATGAACGACTTTGGGGTCAGTGGAGTACCCGATTCTGTTGAGAATTTCTTCGTCTGGATTCTTTGACCAGTCACCCATATGTGGATTCTCGATAACAATCTTATTCTGGTGTAAGGGACAAAAGGATTCTTCAGAATGGCCAGTAAAGTTGAAACTCTTCTCGTCAAATTTTGTCACGTTGAAGCTGGTCGTCGAATGTACTCAAGACGAGATTGAAGACGCTCAAGATTGTAAAGATCAAGGTCGGAGAAATGCTCGAAGAATTCAAACTTAGCAGAATTAGAAACATCAGGCCGATTGAGACTGTTTTGAAAATTGATTTCTGATTCAGCAGGGGTCTGTGTGTCCCGTTCTCTAGTGGCATAATAAAATTCAACTTTGACAGAATATCCGCAAGGAAAGAAATCGATGACACGAGGAGGGGATCCAGTTGGAGTAGGAACAAAGGCAATTGATTCTGTTGGGATAGGGGCCACTTCTATCGACCGTTCAGCATGCAGTGTCGCTTCACTGACTGGTGATGTTTCAGCGTCAGGAAGGACTTGAGCTACTTCTTTAGATATATCCACAACAGTTGCCAGATCAACATCTACTTCAATGGGAGCCTCTAAACATGGAGGTGCATCAGCGTCTAGTGCATCTTGAGCTAATACATGTAAGCGTTTGAGAAAAGCAAGCAAAATTTCTATGATAGAAATTACAAATAAGATACTACAATGCTTACCTTGAGGACTATCATCGACTTTGTCAGTCGCTTGATCTGTTTCATCAGTTGGTACAGTTTCCTCAGGCTCCGGAAAAACTTCTTCTGGATCTAAATCGAGAAATAAAGTTATAGGATCAACACGGATGGGAATATGCAAATCCTCAAAAGTGTTGAGAACAGTTTGGATATTTGCTTCACGCTCGGCGGGAAGGAATTTATCCTGGCATTAGAGACTTAGAAACTAACTAGGAAAGGATAAATTACATTGCTTTTAGCAAGTACTTACCCCGAACACGAGAAAGCCTTTCAGATTGAGCATAGGCTTTAGGATTTGAGCTGATTTCTAGAACAGCGTCAGACGGAGGTGGAACACTCACTGGTTCTTCAAGCGCTTGCTCTGTTGGAGTGCTTGTCGATGCAGCTGGAGTGGAGTACGCCGTCGGGCTAGCAGTACTTCTTCTACCTCTTCTTCCTCTTCCCGAGGGAAGGTAAACGCTGGAGGTGGAGAGGGGGACTTAGGAGAAGGAGAAGGGGACCTTTGTTTCTTCTTGGGCTCCGGCTTCTGCTTCTACTTCTTTGCTGGTTTTGATGGCTCTATGACTTTCAAGATGATTTTTTGTTTGGGTCGCTTAACCACTACTTCTTCTTCCGATGAAGATGATGTCGCTTACTCTTCATCATCATTGCGAACAACTCCTTCAGCAAGAAGTCGCTCACGCTCTTGTTTGGGAACAACTGCTCCACCACGTCTCCTTGGCTTTAGCAGCTCACCGATCATCTTCTTTGCATAGAACTTTAATGCTGGTATTTTCTTTCCAGCAGAATTTGTGAAACCGCTAGTGCTAAGAATACGACTTAAAACAATCCCGTAAGGCTTGGGATTAACCGACTTGGCCATTGCTTGCTTGAAGCGACTAAAAACATAAAGCGACTAATTTATCTTCAGTTTGGTCAGAATGGCCACCATGATCTTGTATTGGAGGTTGGAAATTTTATCGAAGCTTCCCTTTATGCATTCGATCATCTTGGCGCATATGTCCGCAAGAATAACATATTCTCCTTTCATATCATTTTTCTTGAAGTTGGGTTCGTAAGCAGCCTCAACTTCATCTTTCTTAATCAATGCCCATACTTTTGTAGCATCACCAAGAGTGACATGCTCGACTTCGGCTCCATCATTTGGAAAATTTAGGAGAGATGAAATCAGAGACGGAGTGAGAACAAAGGTTTCACGGGCAAATGGAAAGACGCAGGAAATGGAGTTTCCATCATCGGAGATTTTTGCATTCTTAAAGAAGAACAGGGTTTCTTCCTCAAAGAAGTTGAAAACAGCAGTTATCATGTCGCGCAAACCAGACTCCTGGACAAGTGGAAGAACAGTTAGTAGAGGGAAGTTCTGGTTATCAAAAGGATAGTCCCAGTTAACAAGGAAACCGGCGTTAAAAGTGACTGGTTTCTCGGGCTTGGAAGATTTTTCGGCAGCAGATTTGGAAGTTTTAGGTGCCATTGTTGAACTGGAAAAGCTTTGGTTGAAGAGACAAACAATGTTCTTTTTGCCTTTAGAGAGAAAGAAATTTTACAGTAGAGAAATATTGGAAGTGATAAAGTTTTACTGTAAAGGTTTTGAAGGGTTTAAATAGGAGGCAAAAAATAACTCGTCAATTGGTAGATTAATGACATGTGTACAGAAGTTAATTTTGAAATTGACAAAAAATAAATCTGAGCCGCTTACACATAAATAAGGATGTCAAAATGTGCGGTAAAATGGGTAACTACTGTGGAATATAATGGTTTGAAATCCGCAGTTACTTTTTCAAAATTTTGAATAAATTTGAAATTTTCAATGTGAAATACACGCGCCTGATAGAACACTGACACGTACTCAGACAGGTGCAGTTACTGAACCGCTTAGTTTTTAGTTAGGAATCATTAACCGTTAGTTTGATGTGATAAGCACGTGTGAGCCGTTGTCAAATCTAATTTTTTGGACTTATCCACACGCTACTTTTTAGCAATGAAAACTGTGCATGAATTTTACAAAAACATTACTTGGCATTAAAGTGGAAATCTTTTTAACGATGAAGTCCTTTTTGAGAACAAAATTAAAGTTAAAGATAAAATCAATCGCTTGGATTTATAGAAGACATTTTCATTTATTAGAGATTGATTTTGTCATGCATAATAGATAATCAATGCATAAATTTTCAAAGTCATTTTTGATCACAGTTGCTTATGCGCTGAGACAAGTACAATTTTAAGGTTCCCCCTAAAGTTGATAACTCATTTCAATTTGAAAAATGATTTAGGCATAAACATAAAGTGGATTCCTCCAAAATTATATATCTATAAAATATGATATTTTATCATTTAAGCGTTTAAATCAATCATACCTAATTCACTTCTCAAAGTGAGAAAGCATTGTTCGTTGAGCGCTTTGGTGAAGATATATGTCAATTGTTTGTCGGTTCCAATGAAGTGCATGGAGATGTCTTTCTTTTGAACATGGTCACGCAATAAATGGTATCGAATGTCAATGTGTTTGGTTCTAGAATGGAGAACTGGATTTTGGGTCATAGCTAAAGCGCTTTGGTTATCACAATGGATTGGGGTAGGACCTAGAATTGTTCCATAATCTCTAAGTTGTTGCCTCATCTAAAGGATTTGTGCACAATAGCTTCCAACGGCTACATACTCTACTTCAGTGGTAGAAGTCGCTATGGATTGTTGTTTCTTACTATGCCACGAAATTATCACCTAGAAATTGACATGTACCACTAGTGCTTTTTCTATCTATTTTGCATCCTGCAAAATCTCCTTCTGAATAACCAATTAGTTCAAAGGGAGAGTCTCTTGGATACCATAAGCTCACATTTTGTGTGCCTTTTAGGTACTTAAGGATTCTCTTGGTAGCATTTAAGTGTGATTCTCTTGGATAAGCTTGAAATCGAGCACACATGCATACCGAAAATATAATATCGGGTCTACGAGCAGTAAGATAAATAAGTGATCATATGATACCTCTATAGTTAGTGATATCAATTTTCTTTCCACTTTCATCTTTATCTAACTTAAGCGTTTGGCTCATTGGAATTTTTGAAGATGATGCATTTTCAGTACCAAATTTCTTAATTATATCTCTCATATATTTAGCGTAGTTTATAAATATGCCATTAGGGAGTTGTTTAACTTATAATCCTAAGAAAAAAGTTAATTCATGACACGCTAATACCTAACGTGCTTGGATAGCAAGTATACTAGTCGTGCGTAGTAATAAGTGGACTAAAAGTCCAGGTTGTCGAACCTCAAGGACTAGGTATTTTAGTTTATGATTAACAATAAAAGAAAGACAATTAAAGTAACGTGCAAGAATTGATTGAATAAACAAAGTATAAAAGATGAACGAGCTATAGATTTAAAACTTACGTATGATAAAATGACTAAGGCACATGCTACAACGGAATCTACTCGCCAATATATATGGTTACTCCTCGAATTGTTAGCCTCCTATTGCTTTGGTGGAAACTCCTTAGTTAACTATTACCCGATGTCTCGGCTCATAATAATCTTATGATTAATTGACGGTTCTCTAAATATGTCTATCTGAGAATCTAATCAATAACCACGCATTAATGTTCTAAAGTTTTCCCGGATGAATCAGGCTAACAGCACCCAGAAATCTTTACCTATCTCTAGGGGCAATTCCTCATTTGTTTCGGCTGATGTGTTAATTCCCTTGAACTCTAACCTATCTTCTCTCAAACGACTAGATTAGGCAAGATAGCAAGCAGATGGTGATCAAGCACATGATTGGAATGAAAGCATAGAATTAACACACAAAGCAATAGGAGAATTAACACAAAAATCACTTCATATATTGACTCATAAATTTAGCCTTCACATGGCCTTAGTTCTACAAAATTAGCTTATCATCAAAATCTCAAGAAGATCTAGAACAATCATATTCATAATTATCAACATAAACATGTAATGAAAGCAAGTAAAACTCCCTAAGGCTTGGTTGATGATGCATCCTAGCTTGAACTTCAATCTCTAGCTTAATCCCTCTTCTTCTCCTTCAAAGATTGATGAATTTGTGGTTCAAAATCCCAGAAAAATGCCTTTAATCCCCAGGAATCCGAACCCATCTCCATTGCTGAAATCTGGCTTTTATACACTTGAAAATGGTTACGCCGGCGCCTAGGCGTGGGCTGTACGGCGCCCAGGCGCGGCCTACGTGGAGGATCTTTCTTGGGGGATAAGTCCGGCGGTGCCCAGGCATGGAGACAACGGCGCTCGGGCGCGGACAATACGGCGCTTAGGCGCGAGTAAGGCGGCGCCTAGGCGTGGGCAACAGTATGCTGAACTTACTGCTTCTTGCTCGGCGCCCGGGCGTGGTCATACTGGCACCTGGGCGTGGTCAACTGGCTTGAATTGGTGTTGTGCCTCGTTTTTCGCCCTTTTCTTCATGTGCTCTCGTTTATCACCTGAAATCACTTAACACCTCGATTAAATGAAAATGTGGCATGATTTAGGCAACAAATAAATCCAAAAACATCAAATTACAGGCTTAAAAACACATAAGAACGTCTCTTTTCAACCCCCCCAAGAATAAACTATAGGATAGGAAAACAAAACATCATCAAACACGGGAGAGACAAACAAAAGAACTACCTAACTCACTTTCGTGGAGTTCACGGCTGCATTTAGCGAATACAACAAGCCTTTGAACCCTTGAGTTACCTCAAAGGACGAGTTATAATCTTGTGAGGGTTTGCGTACGATATACCCACAAAATCGAAGGATTTTCAACCACTTTCAAACAACGCAAATCAATATGATTAATAATAAAGCAATGGCATGAATTCATCTATTTAAACTCAAAATTACATCGATATACACGTCACATACTTGCTGATGTTACGCCTTAACCTTGAAAAGACCATCTTAAGGGTGTAGTGTGATAAATCTAAGGTTTTATAATCGAGTGGCATTCTTACCACTTTTCAAGCATTAATACCATATCTTATCGACTTTCGATTAGTCACACGTCATGAAAATTGAAGAAAACTTCATAGCCACTTAAAATTTCATCAATTTATCCGCTTTGGGTTTTAAATTATGCAACTTTCAACTCAAAACATTAGAGGCTAGACCATGTGCAATGTTCGGTTCTCTTAGGCTTTCTATGACACCCTTGTAACGAGCTTTGAGCTAATAACTCCCAATCCAGATGGTTTTAGGGTATTAAGTGTAGAGACACTCCTAAGGGCTTAATCACTTGAGTGCCAAAGGCCACAAAACCAAACTAGGTCCTTATTCTCTTTACACTTTCATTGGCTTGAGCTTAGCTCAAATTAGCTTAATAGTACAGTATTCTAGGCATGGTGTTCTTCGCCCCCAGTATCTATTAAGCCTGACTTTGCAGTCATACCAATGTTCAACCTCTTTATTCTTTTTAAGCATACAAAGACATTCTCAACTCATAACACATGTGAAACATCTAAGTTGATATTTCCGGGATCAAGCCTTTAAGTGTTTCAAAATGGGTGTCCACTCAACTCCTCTACCCTCGACTTATGTGCGCATGTGAATCATCTTAAGGACAATCTAATCTTGTTTAGGGTCCCTTGAGCAAGGAAACAATGTGTGTAGTCATTGAAATCCAAATTGATAGAGAAAACATGCCATGGGTTCAAATTAACCATTCTCAATGCATCAATTGAAAGGTTGAAATTCACATGTAGAGGTACAACACCCCCCCAAACTTGGAACGAAATATGTAAAACATGAATAAACATTACTATAATGGATCTAGTATACCCCCCCCAAACTTAGAATGAACATTGTCCCCACTGTTCGAAAAAAGAGAAGGGCAAAGTACACGGCACCATGGGGGTGCTGAAAAGCAGACCCGAGTCCTCGAATGCAAATGTGTCCAAGAGTGGCAACAGCAGTGTGAGCAATGAACGCAACAACTACACATTCAACGATGCTAGCCAGACAAAATGTTAAGTAATGGATAGAAGCGAGAAACGAAACACAACCAACATCAAAACACAAGACAACTAAAACAAACATGCATCTACTAAATAAAAAAGGAAGAAATAAACACAACAAAAACTAAAACAAAATGAAAAGAAAACTTATAAACTTGGGTTGCCTCCCAAGAAGCGCTTGTTTATAGTCATTAGCTTGACTTTGTGCTCTTTGAGGTTCAAATAGGTGGCCCATTTAACACGACAGTATCCTTATCATACCTCCATTTGTCTTTGGACCCTACTCGTCTCTACTCATATTGTGGTGATTTGAGATTAGACCTTCGTTCCGGATTTATCTTATCGATCTCCCGAACACGTAGATGTTGTGGAATGTACTTCATGCAAAAATCGTCTTTTCTCACCTTGCCTTTTTGCTCATTGGGGACCTCATCCTCCACCGTAAGAGTGCCCTTAGTCTTACCAAGTGCGCATTGCTCATCAAACAAAAGGTGAATAGTATCGACATATGAACAAGTAAGATCAGCCATAGGCGGTTGCCTGTCATGACAAACATTGAATATCACCTTTTCATCACCCACCTTCAATGTCAACTTACCCTTTCCCATGTTGAGCTTGGCGTTGCTAGTGGCTAGGAAGGGTCTTCCTAGAATCAAGGGGACGTCAATGTCACTATCCATTTCGAGAACCATGAAGTCGACTGGATAGAAGAACTTGTCAACTTGTACAATGACATCCTTGATAATGCCCTTTGGTTTCTTGATAGAGTGATCTGCCAATCGCACGGACATGGATGTTGGCGTCAGATCTCTAAGGCCTAACTTCTTAAAAATAGAGTAGGGAAGAAGGTTGATACTTGCTCCCGAATCACAAAGAACTTAGTCGAACTTGAGATGACCAATAGTGCACGCTATTGTGAGACTCCCGGGGTCCTTTAACTTGCAAGGTAACTTGTTAAGTAAAATGGCGGAGCACTCCTTGGTTAGACAAACCGTTTCATTTTCCTCCCACTTTTTCTTGTTGGATAGAATATCCTTGAAGAACTTAACATAGTTTGGCATTTGCAAAATAGCGTCCACAAAAGGAATATTTATCATTACCTCACGAAGAATATACAAAATACGGAGGAAACTCGGATCCATCTCCTTCTTTTTCTTATTTTGTGAGATTGGGAAAGGAAGACGGATCTCAATGGGAGGAGGAGGCATTGGAGGCGAAGAACTAGGGCCGGAAAAAATAGGAGACGGTGCCTGGGCGCTGATGTCGGCGCCTAGGCACGGTGATGTCGGCGCCTAGGTGTGGTGTGGTCGGCGCCTGGGCATCGTCATGACAGCGCTCGGCGTCGCATGCAGTGACACCTTTTCTTGACTTGGTGTGGACGGCACCTGGGCATCGCCTGACTCGCACTTAGGCATGGAAGACAGTGTTGCATCATTTTCCAACTATTTCCCACTCCTTAAAGCGATTGCATAGCATTGTTCTTTCGGGTTCTTTTCTGTGTCGCTTGGTAGAGTGCCCGGGGCTCTTGCACTAATCGCGTTGGAGATTTGACCCATTTGTGTTCGCATATCCTTCATCTCCACTAACATATTCTTCATCATATTACGGAGTTCATTGGTCGCCGTATCCGATTTCTTTATTTGAGCATCAAGTCGCTCGTCGATCGTGGGAGGTCGTACATGCCCTTGCTCTTGTATATTGAGATTGACTTGACTCGGGGGTGGGTTGTTGAAAGGAGACCTCGGGGGTTGGTAAATGCCCGGTTGTGCATTTTGTGCAGGGTTGGGTCTCTTTGGAAAGTTTTCAGGTACGTGAAAGTTCAATTGGTGCCGGTTATGATTCCCAACAAAATTTACCTCTCCAACCTCCGGTTCCGGGGCAATCACATCCTCTAATTGTTGAACAAAAGCAACCCTTCGATTTGGTGGAGGAAGCTCATCATCATCTTCGGGATAAAGTTCATCCTCCCTAGCCATTTGCTCAAGCTTAATCCACACAGACCGACTATCAAGGCCTAAAAGGCCACCACCGGCTCCCGCATTGAGTTGGTGTGGAATCCTAGATCGGACTCCATTATAAAAGAGTTGCACTTGCTCTTCTCGTGTATAATTGTGATCGGGGCACTTTCAAAGCATGATCTTGTAACTTGTCCATGCGGATGCTAAGGACTCGTTCCGTGTTTGTTTGAACCCCTTGATCTCACTTCTAAGCTCATTGATTTTTGATGGAGGGAAGAATTTGTTGAGAAACGCGTCTACTAGATCATCCCATGTTCCAATTGATTGTGGGGGAATGACTTGTACCAAGGAGTCGCCTCATCCTTCAAAGAGAAATGAAATAATCAGAGGCGGATGGCATCAAGATCCCGTGGGTTGAATTGCATAGTAAAGATCACATTCTCGAAGTGATCTAAGTGGTCATGAGGTGAGTCTCTTGAGTCACCATAAAACGGCTCCGCTTGAACCATCCCGAACATATGAGAAGGAATGTGGAAATGTGGTGTAGCAAAGTTCGGGAAGACAACGGGTCCCGATGTAGTGTGCACCCGGGGTGGTTGATTACCACGAACCGATGGAGGTAATGGTGGAGGTGTCGGTTGCATAGCTTGGAGTATATTTTGCAACCATTCCCTATTTTCCGGGAGATTCATGTCGGAAAAGTTCCCATTCGGATTAGGATTGAAATTGTGGGCCATTTCTCGAGTTCTTCTACTAGCCCGAAGAAAACGTTCTATCTCGGGCTTAAAATCGAATAGGGGCTCTTTGGAGGAGCGGGTCATGCACCACAAGTCAAACCTATAAATTAAGCACAAAAAACAAAACTTAGACTAATATGAAAATAATAAAAGCAAGAAATAAATGAAAAACTAAGAATTATGAAAACGTAAAATAAAATCAAAAACTAAAAATAACATCTCCCCGGCAACGGCGCCAAAAACTTGACACGCTAATACCTAACATGCTTGGATAGCAAGTATACTAGTAGTGCGTAGTAATAAGTGGACTAAAAGTCCGGGTTGTCGAACCTCAAGGACTAGGTATTTTAGTTTATGATTAACAATAAAAGAAAGACAATTAAAGTAACGTGCAAGAATTGATTGAATAAACAAAGTATAAAAGAGGAACGAGTTATAGATTTAAAACTCACGTATGATAAAATGACTAGGGCACATGCTACAACCGAATCTACTCGCCAATATATATGGGTTACTCCTCGAATTGTTAGACTCCTATTGCTTTGATGGAAACTCCTTAGTTAAGTATTACCCGATGTCTCGGCTCATAATAATCCTATGATTAATTGACGGTTCTCTAAATATGTCTATTCGAGAATCTAATCAATAACCACGCATTAACGTTCTAGAGTTTCCCTGGATGAATTCGGCTAACAGCACCCGGAAATCTTTACCTATTTCTAGGGGCAATTCCTTATTTGTTTCGGATGATGTTAATTCCCTTGAACCCTAACCTATCTTCTCTCAAAGGATTAGATTAGGCAAGATAGCAAGCAGATGGTGATCAAGCACATGATTGGAATGAAAGCATAGAATTAACACACAAAGCAATAGGAGAATTGACACAAAAATCACTTCATATATATTGACTCATAAATTTGGCCTTCACATGGCCTTTGTTCTACAAAATTAGCTCATCATCAATAGCTCAAGAAGTTCTAGAACAATCATATACATAATTATCAACATAAACATGTAATGAAAGCAAGTAAAAGTCCCTAAGGCTTGGTTGATGATGAATCCTAGCTTGAACTTCATCTCTAGCTTAATCCCCCTTCTTCTCCTTGAAAGATTGATGAAGTTGTGGCTCAAAATCCCAGAAAAATGCCTTCAATCTACAGGAATCCGAACCCCTCTCCATTGTTGAAATCTGGCTTTTATACACTTGAAAACGGTTACGCCGGCGCCTAGGCGCGGGCTGTACGGCGCCCAGGCGCTGCCTACGTGGAGGATCTTTCTTAGGGGATAAGTCTGGCGGTGCCCAGGCTTGGAGACAATGGCGCTCAGGCGTGGACAATGCGGCGCCCAGGCACGGGCAACAGGATGCTGAACTTGCTGCTTCTTGCTCGGCGTCGGGCGTGGTCATACTGGCGCCTGGGCGTGGTCAACTGGTTTGAATTGGTGTAGTGCATCGTTTTTCGCCCTTTTCTTCGTGTTCTCTTGTTTATCACCTGATATCACTTAACACCCCGATTAAACGCAAATGTGGCATGATTTAGGCAGTAAAAAAGTCCAAAAACATCAAATTACGAGCTTAAAAACACATAATAATGCCTCTTATCAATTCACCCATCGTGCTCATTTGAAATTGATCTTGCATCATTTTCGAAAATTTCTCACACAATCGCTTGTTAGTAGAACCAAATATAATATCATCAACATAGATTTGGACTAAGATAATATCTTCACTATGGGTAATTTTAAATAACGTTGTATCAACGTTGCCTTTTGAAAAGCCTTTACCTATATGGAAGATAGATAGAGTGTCATACCATGCTCTTGGTGCTTATTTAAGGCCATAGAGTACCTTATTCAATTTGTAGACCATACTTTTGCCATGGTTGTTAATGAATCCTGGAGGTTGCTCCACATAGACTTCTTCTTGGAGTTTACCATTTAGGAATGCACTCTTCATGTCCATTTGGTATTCTGTGAACTTGTTGAATGTCGCAAACGCTAGGAACATCCTAATCGCTTCAAGATGGGCTACTGGGGCATACGTCTCATCAAAAGCAATACCCTCTTCTTGACAATAACCCTGAGCGACTAATCTGGCTTTGTTTCTTATAACAATGCCATCTTCGTCCATCTTGTTCCTAAAAACCCATCTAGTTCCAATAACTTCTTGATGAGTTGGTCTTGGTACTAGTGTCCAAACATCGCTTCTCTCAAATTGGTTAAGCTCTTCTTGCATGGCTTCTACCCAACTTGAATCACTGAGCGCTTCATCCATTTTCTTTGGTTCCATTTGAGACAAGAAACTTGCGAACATGGCCTCATTGATTGTAGCGGATCTAGTTTTAAAAGGTGCTTCAATATCTCCAATTACTAACTCTGGTGGATGATCTCTAAGCCATTTTCAATCTGGTTGGAAGGGGTTGAGAGACTCTTCATTATCAATCACTTGACCCTCATTTGTCTCTTGCGCAGTCACTGTATCATTCACAACTCTAATTTGCTTTTGATGATCATTCTCTTCATAATCATCAGCGATTCTGACAATATCATTATTTGTAACCTCACGAATAACTTTAGGAATAGGCACAAAGATCTCATCATCCTCATCATCATTACTATTATCACTAAGATTGATTTGTGACGTTTGTTGGGCAAAATCTTCAATTTATACATCATTAGGATTAACCTTACTCGGTTCTTGGTTAGCATCATCAAACACAACATGAATGGATTCTTCAACCTTCGATTTGGTCTTATTTAGAATGCGAAAACTCTTTCGATTTTTGGCATAGCCTAGAAAGATTCCCTCATCCGCTTTAGGATCAAATGTCTTTAGGCTTTGAGATCCATTGTTATGAATGAAAAATTTTGAACCAAATACATGAAAACATGAAACATTAGGCTTACATCCCTTCCACAACTCATATGGAGACTTCTCATGTTGCTTGTTGATCGTACACCGGTTCTGAGTGTAGGTATTGATAGCTTCGGCCCAAAACCTTTGAGGCAGCTTAGACTCTGCAAGCATCGTCCTAGCGGCTTCTTTAAGCATTTTGTTCCGTCGCTCGGCTACTCCATTCTGTTGAGGTGTTCTAGGGGCAGAATACTCGTGAAGTATTCCAAAGTCTATACAAAACTTCTCAACAAATTGGTTAGTAAATTCAGTTCCTCTATCGCTTCTAATTCTTGTCACCTTTAAATCTTTATAAGTTTGCAATTGACGAATTAGCGATGTGAGCTTGACACTAGTTTCATCTCTGGTCGCTAGGAATTCTACCCATGTATAGCGAGAGAAATCATCAACTATTACTAGCGAGTACTTTTACCACTAACACTCATGATTTGAATAGGACTAAACAAATCTAGATGCAATAGTTCAAGAACTCTAGAAGTAGATAGGCATGGTTTCTTCTGAAAAGATGATTTAATTTGTTTGCCCATTTGACATGCATCACATAAGCGATTCTTCTGAAAGGAACCTTTAGGTAATCCCTCTGCTAGATTTCGCGATATTAACTGAGAGATTGCCTTAAAGTTGAGGTGATTCATTTTTCTATGTCATAACCAACCCAATTCATTTTGACTTTTAGCAACAAGGCATGTGGAGTTGTTATCAACTGTAGAATCCCAATCTACTAAATACACATTGTTTGTTCTTTTTTCTCTTAATTTAGTAGACTTAGTCTTAGCGTCATTAACATAGCAGTAGTCACTTGAAAATTTTACTTCAAAGCCTTTATCACAAAATTGACTAATGCTTAACAAATTATGCTTAAGACCCTCAACATAATATACATCACTAATCACGATGTTCCCCCTATGCATGATACCTATACCTTTGGTTTTACCTTTGGAGTTATCACCGAATATAACTTGAGGACCATTGGTTGCACGATAGTTGACCAAAAGACTTTTGATCCAGTCATATGCCTTGATGATCCACTATCGAAGTACCAAACTGAAGTATCGGTGTTGGCTCTAGGTACCGGCATTTAAAGGATAGTTCTAATTCTTCATAGGTACCCATGTTGCGTTGGGTCCTTCATTGTTAGTGACTTTGGTTTGAATTAAAACTTTAGGAATCCATATTTGCCTAGTCTTTATTGTAGGAATACTGGCCTTCTTGGGATTCACATTGTGTTGTGTGTGCTTTTTGGGTGTATAGTAATATCCTTGATTATAATAGTAATCATAATCATAGTCATAATCATAATCATCATAGTATCGATAATATGATCTTGACTGCCTTGGATATTGATGCTGGTATTTCCTTGGCGCTGGCTTGGGGTGCACTTTTAGTGCTGGACCCTTAGCGCTTGATTCATAGTGGTCAGTCTTATCCTCAGCCTTTTGTGCATTTGGATGAACCCGTCTTTGTGAATCATTTGCTTTCGCCTTTCCCTTGCCTGAGTCAGCTTTGGCTTTCTCATTTGGCCTCATACCATTATCGCTTGGTTCATTCAACATTTGACTTTGTGAACCTTTCTCAACAAAGAAAACACCCTTTCCTTTGTTGTTTGCCATAACCTTAGATCTATTTGGTTGTTTACCGAATTGATTACATCCTAAACCGGTCTTTTCACCAAACATTCGTGTTACCTCAGCCACATTATCCAACTTTCTTAAAGCTTTTGATAATGATGAGACAAGCTGCTCTGATTTGGCAAGTCTAGTGATCATATCAGCTTGTCTCTTGACTATGATATCAAGATCGGTTTTCAATTTAGTAATCTCACTCCCAAGCAATTGGTTCTTCTCAATGCATTGTTGCTGAACTTGCAAATCTACTTTGAGCATTACTTTATCACTTGTGAGCGATGAAATAATAGCGAAGTGATTTTGATATATTTTGGCGGCATCCTGACAATCTTTATAATATTCATTAACTTTGTCAAGTAATTCATCATAAGAAAGAGAATGAGATAATTCATTGATTACCTCTGGTAGGGAATCGTCAGACGCTTCATCATCTCTTGCCATAAGACAAATCAACGCTGAGTCACTTATTGGCTCATCATCACTACTTTCATCTGATGATTCCAAATCCTCTTCAGGTGCGGAGAATGGTTCAGATTCCGCTAGCAATCCTTGTTGACAAAGGTTGCTTCTAAACTGATTTCTATCTATATAGTCTTACCTTGTGGGCTTAGACACATTTGGATAAGGGCAATTTACTTAGAAGTTGTTGGCTCATCATCACTACTTTCATCTGATGATTCCAAATCCTCTTCAGGTGCGGAGAATGGTTCAGATTCCGCTAACAATCCTTGTTGACAAAGGTTGCTCCTGAACTGATTTCTATCTATATAGTCTTACCTTGTAGGCTTAGACACATTTGGATAAGGGCAATTTACTTAGAAGTGCCCTGGTTTCCTGCAATTATAACACAAATTAGTTTTCATTTTTTGTTCAGTGGTTAGTCACTTTGAAACAAATGGCGCTGAGAGATTTTGAGTAGGAGTTGTAGGCGCTTGATATGGAACTGGCACTAATGGTTGAGGTACAGAATATACTGAGGCACTGGTGCTGGGGGAGGAGTTTGAAATGAAGTTTGTCCAATAGCATTTCTATTTTCATATCTTAGAAATTTCTTGAATTTCTTGACCAATAAAGCCATATCCTTTTCTTCATTTGATTCTGTCACTTTTACCTCACTAATCGCTTTACCCTTACTTTTGGTGGTAGCGATTAATGCTCCTGATTCAGTCACTGAAGTCGATGTGTCGCTGACTTCACCTAATTCGAACTCAAATGCCTTTAATTCTGAAAACACATGTTCTGGAGTAAGAGTCTCCAAGGTCTGTGGTTCTCTCATAGCAAAAGTCTTAATCAAATACTTGCTTGGAAGACTTCTGAAAATCTTATTGACCATTTACTTGTTGGTCAACTCTTTGTCTAATGACGCTAACTCTGTAATGAGCAAAGTAAACCTTGCGTCAAACTGTTCTAGCGTCTCATTGGTCTGCATCTTGAAATGCTCAAATCTATGCATGGCTATGGAGAACTTGTTCTCCTTCATCTGTGTTGAACCTTCACACACTATAGCCAACTTATTCCACATTTCTTTTGAAGTCTTATATTGCTTGATCTTGTTGAACAATGCATCAATGTCTCTTAACGCTGAGTAAAGTGCACTTCGTCCAACATTATCTAGATTTGCTCTTGCTAATCATCTGGCGTCCATTCTAACTTGGGTTTCTTGACATATCCATTTGGAGTGGCTTCATCAGCTCCAGGTGCTCGAGTTATTACTTTCATGATCTTAATGGGGCCATCTGAAATTACATCACAAATTTCATTATCGCAAGAACATAAATAAGCAAATGCTCTAAGTTTCCAAGAATCATAGTTTGACTCTACCAACTTAGGCCTTTTGTTAAAAGCCATAATGAAATGTTTTGAGAGAGAGTTTTAAAGCGACTAAGTTTTAGAAAAATGGATCTAAACAAGCAGTTACGCTCGGAAACACTTAGGTTTCTACTTCAACAACTCTGATACCACTTGGTGGTCCCAAGTGGCATACGAAATGGTCTAGAAGGGGGGGGGGTTGAATAGACCCTGAAGTCTTTTTCGACTCAAAGCTTTCGTATCACTTTGAAAGATTACAACGCTTAGGAAGCTGAGCGCTTGGGTCAGGCGCTACAGTAAAGATAACTTAGACTTAGTGATTTCGGCAATTGACCAAAGTAGGGTAACACTTAGATCTTTTAATCAGGGTTAGCACAGCGGAAATGATTTTTAAAGCTTTAGCGTTCATTTTAGTTAAATAGTCGCTTATCAAATTAGCTTAGTTTGTCTTTTACAAAATAAATGATATAATATAAAGTAAGACAATAATGAAAGTAAATGACATAAGATATATAAGGTTCACTGAGTTATGTAATCCCAACTACGTCCTTTTTCACTTGGAGGGGATTTACTAAGATGATTATAAAAAAAATCATACAGAATCTTCTACAAGATAGTAAATAGGTGAAAATGATCTCAGGCTCGTTCATCGCACAGATTTCAGCATTATTGAAGATCTTCTTCTACAAGCTTCTCTCACTCAGAAATACTGCCTATAAGTGGTTTCAACTACTTTCTCACTCAGATGAAAGGTTGAGGGTTTTATCACAAGAGTTTGTTTGTTTTTAAAAAGATCAAACAACTTGGAATATCTCAGTAAGAGTTTAGGTTTCTTCTTTGGAAGATGTTTGAGATATTTGTGACTGTATGGAATGTATGGAAAAGCTTGAAAGATTTTGGCTATGGAGTTTCTAAGCTTTTTCTCAACAAAGTTTTCTTGTGCATGTACGTATATATTTCTTCTCTGTCACTTTTAAGGTTTGCTGGAAATGAGGTATTTATAGGCAATTTCTTGGAATTATGTTCGTTGGACACATGTAGGGCGTGCCTTTCATGGGGCGCGTGATTATACCTTTTTCTGACATTCCTGAAATTCTGCTGGTTCTGATTGGACAAAAGCAACTATAACTTCTGAAATTCTAACAGTCTAGTAAAAAAGGTGGCTCGTCCACAAGTCATATTGGCTTATCACATTTAATGCACTTATCAAGCATTTAATGCTTTTGAATTTATTTCCCGTTTGAAATAAATGTCCGTTGAATGATTGCATTTAAGTCTTTCATGACTTGAGAATTTATTTTAGGTGAATGTGATACTAATCACTAGAGTGCTTTGAGCGTTTGATGCATGAATCCTGAAATAGTCATTTAGCGTTTGACAGACGCTAAGAACGAATCTTCATCTTTATTTGACTTCAGACGCTAATCTTCAACTTCATCTCTAATAGACTCACCTAGAATTCCATTAGCGATTCGGTATCTAATACTTAGTCTAAAATCTACAAAGATAAAAATTAGAAGCCTAACAAAATTACATACTTTCAAACGCTTATACAATTGATCTATGAAACATAAACTTACATTATATTTTGGGGTCTAACATAAAGTCCTATCTTGTCATCATCAAAACATCTAACATGAAATTCCTAACAGGTAATTGTTTGGACATTTGTTTAGATGATTTTGATGTCAGACTAAGCACCTTGTTAGATCCCACCATTGTAGTTTTATATTTTATATGAATCAATTTGTAAGCACTGGTTTCTAGGTGAGGTTACTCAAGTATTGCAGGCGACTAGCAAAAGTTAAGGCAAGTCTCATAGAAGCCTTACTCGAAATCTAAAGTGACTGTTATAGTAGATGACTACTTTACCGTTGAAGTTAAGTTAAGTCTAAGATCAAGATTCTAAATTTTGAAGCAGGGTCAAGATAACTAAGTAGATGAGTAAAGATGTGGCAGATTTTTAATTGGTGAAGTACATCCAGCTCAATCCTGTACCAAAGACTTGTGTGGGGTGCAGCGGAACTGATCAAAGTTTGTGTAGCTTGATTAGTTGGGAGAATACTAGATTAGGGCTTTGTATACAAGCTTGAGAATATCTAGTGGATTAACTCCGGAGTGGAGTAAAGTGGACGTACAAAGATTACATAAACCTTGGAACCACTATAAAAACTTGTGTTCTTTACTTTCTGCCTTTATTTCATTTATATATCATTGAACTACAGGTTTTCAAAGGCATTTCTTAAGAACAAGCAGATTAAAATTTGTTTTGAAAGAGATATATTCTGATGTGATCACTCTTAGTTAACGTTGGTCCCAAGTGGCATACTAAAGGGTCTAGAAGAGGGGGTTGAATAGACCCTGAAGTCTTTTTCAACTGCAAAAAGTTTCATATTAAAATGGTTTTGGACGCTTGACTGAGCGTTTACTTGAAATATAGACGCTTAAGCTAAGCGTCTGATGAAGACTGTTTTTAGAAAGTTAACTTACACTCCAAGATTCGAATACTTTAACCAAGTAGGTTTAAGCGTTCAATTCTTTAATCAGTGTTAGCACAGCGGAATAATTTTAGAGTCTTCCCTTTTGGAAATCTTTAGCGTCACAAGTTGTTTCTTAGTTGCTTAGCGTTTGATTGTGTTTTACTTAATCAATTTATGTAATGATATGATAGATAAGAGATTTGACTGTAAAGTAAAAGACACGATATTTGTAAAGTTCGTTGGGTGGTGTAATCCCAACTACGTCCTTCTTCTCCTTTAACACTCGGAGACAATCCACTAAAATGATTCTCAGAGAATCACACAGAATCTTCTACAAATTAGGAAGAGATAGATGTCGATGACTTGAGCTCCTTGATCGCACATATTTCTGCTCCAAATCACTTCAGTCCCCTTGCTTCTTTCACCCAGAAATAATGCAAGTTGGACTTCACACAGATCGCGCGGCTTGGATGAGGTTTTCTAAACGGTTTGTTTGATTTTGATGAAGTTCAAACAACTGGAAATATCTCAATAGTAATGTGGTTTCTTTGAAAAAAATGTTTGAGATATTGGTTGACTGTCTCAGGAATTGAAGAAAAGCAAGGACAATGCTTTCTTGAATATTCTGGCTTTTCTAAAAGTTTAAAGAATGAAACTTCAATGCAACAGAAATTTGACTTGGAAATTGATTGTAGGTGTGGCTTGAAGTCCTATTTATAGGCATTCTTGGAGAAAGTGTCTCTCACTTCCGTGAGTGAACAACTTTTATCCTTTTTCCTGAAAATCTGTTGCACAAAAGTTCGTGCTGCGGTCTATGAATAGTTGACAGTCCAATAGGGTGGCTTCTCCGTACGTCTGAAAGTGCTTATCACATTTAATGCTCTTATCAGCATTTAATGCATTTGAATTAAATGCCCGTTGGCACTTAATGCGTTGAGAATATTTACATTAAACTCCTTCTGGACTTAGAAATAGATTCAGGTGAAATCAGTCATTGATAGACGCTTGTCCGTCCTTGAATTACTTCTGTCCTATAAGGTGATGCTTGATATAGCTAGTCATTTGGAGGCTTGGAGACTTTATCTTCATTCAGACTTCAGGCGCTTGAGTTTTCAAACTTTACTACTGATAAACTCACTCAGAAATTATCAGACGTTCAGCCTAAGACTACTTAGCCTAACAATCTAGAATAAAAACAAAACAAAGCCTATTACAAATCTAACGCTTCAAAGCTTATACATGATTTCTACTAAAATCAAACTTACATATTTTGGGGTCCAACATAAAGTCTTAATTGTCATCATCAAAACATCTAACATGAAATTCCTAACAATTTCCCCCTTTTTGATGATGGCAATACTTAGTCTTTTATAGTTCAAGAATTAGACTGCCAAAATAAAAGTTAGCTTTGGTTAGATAACGTTAGTTAAAGTTAATTATGCTTCAACGAGATGTTTCAACTGAAAAATGCATTTTATATATATCAATGATTACACGCATTTTTATAACTGAACAAAAGTTTCATACGAGACAAGAATATAGATAATGTAAGTCAAAGAAACTTTAATAACTTGGTCTAACTTTGTATCGCTTGGGCATTTCAGCTCGGATAGCTTCAGTTAGGTTATCTTCCAAAGTCATCATCGCTTCATGATCTTTGTCGATTATGAGCTTATTTTCTTCCTTTTGTCTCTTCTTGAAAGCAGCAAAGTGCTTGTCCCAATCAGTTGGGTCAATAACAATATACCTTAGGCAAATTCTAAAAGTTCGGTTGAACTCAGACATCTGCCTCTCTTCAGCTAAAATCTTGGATCTATAGGTTCTGGAATAGATGCTCTTTGAAGAGGGATGTCAAACTGTTCATGCAGTGCCTGAGAAGGTATTGGTTGATTTGGATACAGTGCTCTTGGAGGTTCTCTTAGTGTTCTACTAGGCGCTCCAGCAGAATCACTTACCCCAACAGCAGTTATCCAAGATGGGAGACTTAGCGCAGAAGGAGGAGATAGTAGCTGTGATAAGTGTGAGTTTTACACATTTGAGAGGTCAATAATTTCATGATTTAGGTTCAAATATGTATGAATTTTACCACTTGTGGCTTTGATTTGTGTTTTAAATGAATTCAAGGTAAAAATCATAACCATAGAGAAATCAGCTGGAGGAAAATGCAAAAATTCTGTATTTTGGACGCAGAATCTGAGAACGTGTTCTTCTACAAAGTTATAGATCTATGTCTTAGCTTCACGTGAGAACTTGAATCACTTGAATCTAAGATCGGATGAAAAAGTTATGAAGAAAACACTATTGCTGTGCAGAAGGAAAAATGCTACGGGCAGCTGGACGAATCTTAGAAACTTTTGACACCTAAAGACCATTAGTTGCCTCCTTTAATGATTGTAAATGCATGTGTTGTGTGCCCCTTTCATTTATAATGCTGATAGTTGTCTACTTTTGGGCATGTGTAGTGTGGGTTTTTACTTATGTTCATGATGAACATTAGTTGTCTTCCTTTAGGCATGTGCTATGTGTACCCCCATTTGTATTCTTTTAGTGTATATTAGTTGTTATCCTCTAGTGCTTACTAGTATAAATAGGGGTGTTGTTTCATGTCAAAAACCCAACACACAACAACACAAAACACACTAACACTACACTCAAATAGAATACTTTCTCTTACAACAAGAAGGGAGCTTGGAGAAGGAAGAGCTTGGAGAAGAGATTTTGGAGCAAGAAACGAGCAAGACAAAGAGAGCGACGATTCTACACGAATTCATCAATTCGTAATAAGGGAGATTTCTACTTCTAGATTATTTGTCTATGAATAATTCTATGATTTTAGTTGTTTTTCCAATTACGATTATGAACTAATTTACTTGAACTAAGGCCATGTGAATACCAATTTTATGAGTATATATATATGAATTGATTGTTCGTATTAATTCTAGTATTGCTTTGTGTATTGATTTTGTGTTTTAATTCCAATCATATGTTTGATCACCATATGCTTGCTAATTAGCCTAGTTTATGATTCGAGAGAATATAAATTAGGGTTCAAAGAAATCATCACATCATCCGAAAAACATGAGGAATTGCTCCTAGAGATAGGTATAGATTTCCGGGTGCAGTTAGCCGGATTAATCCGGGGAAATTCTAAAACGTGAATGCTTGGCTAATGATTTGATTCTCGGATAGACATATTTAGAGAACCGTCACGTAGTCATAGGATTATTATGACCGAGAGATCGGGTATTAATTAATTAAGGTTTTTTCCACCAAAGCAATACTAGTCTAATAATTCAAATAATCACTCATATATATTAACGAGTAAGAACGGTTGAAGCATGTGCCTTAGTTGTTTTCTCACATAAGAATCTTAATCAATTTGTCAAGTATTGTTTTTACGTTTTCATTTTCAATTCATCATCTTCTTTTGATCAAATTTTAATTACTTTTAATACAATCGCAGTTATTTAATTTAAGTTCAATTGCTTTAAATTTTGTAAATCTAAAATACAAGTCCTTGTGGGTTCGACATCCGGACTTGATTGTCCACTTTATTACTACACACGACCAGTCCACTTGCTGTGCAAACACGTAAGGATTTTTCGTGTCAAGTTTTTGGCGCCGTTGCCGGGGACCTGTTTTATTTTAGTTTATGATTTTATTGCAATTTTTAGTTTACTTGCTTATTATCGTTTTATTATTAATTTTATTTTCTAGCTCTAAATTCCTGTGTTTTGCTTCGTTATTTTGAGTAGGTTGGTTTTTTGGTGAATGACCCGAGCCTCAGGAGAGGTTTTAGAGGATTTTGATCCCGAGATCGAGCGTACGTTTCGTGCAAACCAGAGAAAGCGAGCTATGGCTGGAAATCTTCCTGACATCAATCTCCCAGAGAACAGGGAATGGTTTCAAAACCTGTTTCAAGCTATGCAACCAGTACCTCCGGCACCACCCCCATCAGTTCGCGGTAATCAACCACCACGTGTACACACTACGCCGGGGCCTGTTGTGTTCCCCAATTTTGCCACACCAAACTTCCATATTCCACCTCACATGTTCAACATGGTTCAGGCGGAACAATTTTATGGTGATCCGAAAGAGTCGCCTCATGACCATCTGGAGCACTTCGAGAATGTGTTATCTACCATGCAATTCCATCCAAGAGATCTTGATGCCATCCGCCTCCGATTATTCCATTTTTCGCTTAAGGATAAAGGGACTTTGTGGTACAAGTCGTTGCCCCCACAATCCATTGAAACGTGGGAAGAGTTAGTTGAGGAGTTTCTCAACAAGTTCTTTCCGCCATCAAGGATTAATGAGTTAAGAAGCGAAATCAAGGGTTTTAAGCAAAAACGGGATGAATCGTTAGCATCAGCATGGGCAAGATACAAGAGTCTGCTTCGAAGGTGCCCTGATCACAACTATTCAAGAGACGAGCGAGTGCTACACTTCTTTAATGGAGCCCGGTCTCGGATTCGTCACAGACTTAATGCAGGAGCCGGTGGTGATCTTTTGGGTCTCGATAGCAGAACAGCGTGGGCTAAACTAGAGCAGATGGCACGGGAGGATGAACTGTACCCTGAAGATGACGATGAGTTTCCTCCACAATCCAGAAGGGTTGCTGTTGCTCAAGAGGTAGAACAAGATGTTAATCTGGAGGCAGAGCCAGCCATTGGTGATGTGAACTATGTCGGAAATTCAAACAGGCCTCAATTGAGCTTCCACATACCCGAGAATTTTCCGAAAAGGCCAAATCCGGCACAAAATGCACAACAAGGCATCTACCAAGCACCGAGGCCTCCGTTTAACAACAATCAACCTCAAAGACCTGGAAATTTTAAGCCACAAGGTCAAGTTCCAAGACCTCCGACTGTCGAAGAAAGATTGGCGGCTCACATACAAAAATCGGACGAATCATTTGCGGAGTTTCGTTTGATGTTACAGGGTGTTATGACGGGAATGAAAGAGATGCAACACCAAATTGCACGATTATCATCTGATGCGGGTGGAAGAGCACCCGGGACACTGCCGAGCGATACAGAGAAAAATCCGAAGGACCAGTGCAATGCAATTACCCTTCGTAGTGGCAAAGAAGTGACAAATGCACCTTCCCAGCAGCCAACGTCCGAACGTGACCATCTTAACGTTCGGGCATTGACCGGTCAACGTTCGAACGTTAGGAAGGACAACGTTCGAACGTCAGAGGCAGAAAGGGCCCCCTCCGAAACTTTATCTCCCTCTTCCTCTAAACCTGTTGAAATACGTCTCCCCTTCCCCCTAGCACATAAAAAGAATAAGAAAGACATGGATAAGAGTTTTCTTAGAATTTTAGAAATTCTTCGAGAAGTTCGAATTAATATTCCTTTTATTGATGCGATTTTGCAGATGCCCAACTACATTAAGTTCTTCAAGGATATTCTCTCAAACAAGCAAAAGTGGGAAGAGAATAAAATGGTATGCTTGACTGAAGCATGCTCAGCAGTGGTATTGAACAAGTTGCCAAAGAAACTCAAGGATCCGGGGAGCCTCACCATCCCGTGCACCATTGGGCAACTCAAATTCGACCGAGTATTATGTGATTCAGGAGCCAGCATAAATCTTCTCCCGTACTCGTTGTTCCGGAAATTGGGCTTGGGAAATCCGAAGCCAACCTCGATGAGTCTTCAACTTGCAGATCGATCTATCAAACACCCGAAGGGAATCATAGAGGATGTGATTGTGCAAGTCGACAAATTCTACTTTCCGGTGGATTTCGTGGTCCTAGAAATGGAAGAAGACGTCGAAGTTCCTCTCATCCTAGGAAGGCCTTTCCTAGCCACAGGTAAAGCTATGATCGATGTAGCAAATGGTAAGCTGACTTTAAATGTGGGAGAAGAGAGAGTTACTTTTGATGTATTCAAGGTTTTAAAGCATGTCGGTGATGACGAGTCTTGCTTGCTAATAGATGCTTTTGATCCTTTGATTGTGGAGCATTTTCAGGAAAATGTCTCTGATGATCCACTTGAGATTTGCATCATGAAGTCGAAGGATGCTGAGTCAGCTGAGGAGGAACAACTAGCAGCTGTTCACAATTTGGAGAGGCGCGCACAATGCGCCATCGTGAGGAAATTTGAGATGTTGGATAAGCCACTGTCAAGCAAATCCAAACCATCCATTGAGGAGCCACCTATTCTTGATCTAAAAGCCTTACCTTCGCATCTTAAATATGTTTATCTAAGTGATAATGAAACTTTGCCTTTGATAATTTCCTCTTCTCTTACAGAGCAACAAGAAGCAAAGTTGCTGAAGGTATTGAAGGAGCACAAACGGGCCTTTGGATGGAAAATTGCTGACATTAAGGGAATTAGCCCGGCCATTTGCATGCACAAGATTCTGATGGAAGAGAACTCAAAGCCCACCATACAATCACAAAGGAGGTCAAATCCTCAAATCCAAGAAGTGGTAAAGAAAGAAGTAATCAAAATACTGGATGCTGGAATCATTTTTCCTATCTCTGATAGCTCTTGGGTAAGTCCAACTCAGGTAGTGCAAAAAAAAGGAGGTACAACAGTTGTTCTTAATGCTAATAATGAGTTAATTCCATCTAGAATTGTTACCGGTTTTAGGGTTTGCATTGATTATAGGAAGTTGAATGAATATACCCGAAAAGACCATTTTCCCCTTCCTTTTATCGATCAAATGTTAGAAAGATTAGCCGAGCATGAATATTATTGTTTTTTGGATGGGTACTCCGGCTATAACCAAATTGCCATTGCACCTGAGGATCAAGAGAAAACTACTTTCACTTGTCCTTATGGCACTTTTGCTTATAGACGGATGCCTTTTGGTTTATGTAATGCACCAGCTACTTTCCAACGATGCATGATGGCCATATTTCATGACATGATCGAACAATGTATTGAAATCTTCATGGACGACTTTTCTGTATTTGGCTCTAGCTATGATAGATGTTTGCACAATCTAACCCTTGTGTTGCAGAGATGTGAGGAGACTGATCTAGTCTTGAATTGGGAAAAGTGTCACTTTATGGTACAAGAAGGCATTGTTTTGGGCCATAAGATATCTAAGAAGGGAATTGAGGTAGATCGGGCGAAAATTCAAGTGATAGCAAATCTCCCACCACCAAACACAGTGAAAGCCGTGCGAAGTTTTTTAGGGCACGCCGGGTTTTACAGGCGTTTTATTGCTAATTTTTCCCAAATTGCTAAACCTCTGTCTAAATTAACCATGAAGGATGCAGTATTTGACTTTGATGATGCATGTATGCAGGCTTTCCTCACTCTAAAGGAAAAGTTGATCTCAGCACCTGTGATAGCTGCTCCTGATTGGAGTTTGCCATTTGAGCTGATGTGCGACGCGAGCGACACTGCCGTAGGAGCTGTACTTGGTCAAAGGAAGGGTAAAATCTTTCATACTATTTACTATGCTAGTCGTACCTTAAATGAAGCTCAACTTAATTATGCTACCACTGAAAAAGAGCTTTTAGCCGTTGTCTTTGCCTTTGACAAGTTTCATTCTTATCTTGTGCTTAATAAAGTCATTGTATACACTGATCACTCTGCATTGAAATACTTGCTTGCTAAAAAAGATGCAAAACCTCGACTTCTTAGGTGGATTTTATTACTACAAGAGTTTGACTTAGAAATCAAAGATAAAAGAGGCTCTGAGAATGTAGTTGCGGATCACCTTTCTAGGCTAGAGTTAATGGGTGAGGGAGTGGATGAGATCCCAATAAGAGATGAATTCCCCGATGAGCAACTTTTTGCTCTTACGTCTATTTCAATCCCTTGGTATGCTGATTTTGCTAACTATTTAGTTGCTGGAATTTTACCCCCGGATCTAACCTTTCACCAAAGAAAGAAGTTTTTACATGATGCTAGGCAATATTTGTGGGAAGAGCCCTACTTGTTTAAAATTGGTGTAGAGGGAATAATCAGACGATGTATACCTGAGGAGGAAATGGCATCTGTCTTGGCTCACTGTCATGATATGCCAATAGGAGGCCATTTCGGGCCAAATAAGACTGCTGCCAAGGTTCTGCAATCAGGTTTTTTTTGGCCTACTCTGTTTAAAGATGCTTATGCTTATGTTAAAACTTGTGATCGATGTCAAAGGGTAGGTAATATTTCTAGACGACATGAAATGCCTATGAACACTGTGCTTGAATGTGAACTGTTTGACGTATGGGGTATCGATTTTATGGGTCCCTTTCCTAGTTCATGTTCTAATAAGTATATTCTTGTTGCTGTTGACTATGTGTCAAAATGGGTCGAAGCTGAGGCTTTGCAAACTAATGATGCTAGAGTTGTTCTTAGATTTCTTAAGAAACGAATTTTTACTCGCTTTGGTACCCCTAGAGCAATCATAAGTGATGGAGGCACACATTTCCGTAACAAGCAATTTGAAAACTTGTTGAACAAATATGGTGTTAAACATAAAATCTCGACCCCTTATCACCCTCAAACTAGTGGGCAAGTTGAAGTGTCTAATAGGGAAATAAAAAGGATTTTAGAAAAAACGGTAAATAGCCATCGAACTGATTGGTCTCTGAAATTAGATGATGCTTTGTGGGCTTACCGTACTGCTTTTAAAACCCCTATTGGCATGTCCCCTTATCGTCTTGTATTTGGAAAGGCTTGTCATTTACCTGTCGAACTTGAACATCGTGCGTATTGGGCTATCAAATTCCTTAATTTCGATGCAAGTGTTGTAGGTAATAAGCGGCTACTGCAACTAAATGAGCTCGAGGAGTGGAGACATGAGGCATACGAGAATGCCAAGTTGTATAAAGAAAGGACTAAAAAATGGCACGACAAGCATATTTTGTCACGGGAATTCGAGGAAGGTGAACTGGTGCTGATGTACAACTCACGACTCAAACTTTTCCCGGGAAAACTCAAATCTCGTTGGTCGGGGCCATTTCATGTCACACGAGTGTATTCGTCGGGGGCTGTGGAGCTTATTACTGATGACGGACAAGTATTCATGACCAATGGACATAGGCTGAAACACTACTGGGGAACTGATTGGAATGCAGACACCTCGTCTGTCAAGTTCCAAGAGCCATCAACTTAAGTAAAGAGCGGAGCAGTCAAGCTATTGACTATAAAAGAGCGCTTCTTGGGAGGCAACCCAAGTTTGTAAGTTTTTCTTTTGGTTTCTAGTTTTTTTTATTTTGCTTAGTTTTTCTTAAGCTTCCTTTCTGTTTTTTTTAACATGCACTTTGGGCATGTGTCTTTTTCTGCTTGATGGTTTAGCTATTTGAGTATAGTGAGCATGGATAGTAGCGGTTTCCCATTGTTTTAAGATGCTTATCCTAATTGGAGGAGATGTTTGTTTTGAAACCCATATGAGATGAAGGATTGCTTTTCAGCATCCTTGGTTGTAAGTACTCCTTTTACCCCTTTTCATATTTTGAGTTTAGATGTAACATTGAGGGCAATGTTAGGTTTAAGTTTGGGGGTGTTAGGTAGTGTTGAGTTATATTCATGTTTCATGCTTATATGACGAAATTCAAGAAAATCGAGCATAATTTTTTTTTTTTTTTTTTTTTTTTTTTAAAGCCACCAATTAATGCAATGAAATGGATTAACTTGAATTTAATGGCATAATTTCTTGATTTATATTGGAATTTAATGGAATACACGTATCGTTACTTTGCTCGTGGGACTCTAGATAAGAGTAAAATTTCCTTAGATGAATCACAAATGCACGACAAGTCGAGGGTAGAGGAGTTAAGTGGATAATCATTCTGAAACACTTAAGGAATTTCTCCCGGAAATGTTAACTTAGATTCTTCTTAAGGTCATGAGTTGTGTAATTGCTTCATATGCCGAATGAATAATGAAAAAGGTTGATGATTGGTATGACTATAAAGTCAGGCTGATATGTACTGGAGGTGAAAAGCAACATGCCTATATACTGTACTGTCATGCTAATTTGAGCTTTGCTCAAGCCAATTTAGGTTAAAAATGAATGAAAGGTCTAGTTTTATTTCGTGGCCTTTGGCACTCGAGTGATTAAATCCGCAAGGAGTGTCTTATTACTTAATGCCCTAAAACTATCTAGTTTGGGAGTCATTGATCCAAAGCTCGATACATGGGTGTCATAGAAAGCCTAATGAAATAGAACATTGCACACGACCTGGCCTTAATGAAGTTTAAATGGAAGTTTCATGTGAAGTGTAAAGTGTAAATGGGTTAAGTGATGAAATATAAGTGGTTATGAAGTTTTCTATAAAGCTTGTGCTTTAGGATTGATCGAAGGTTAATAGATATGGGAGAAAATCTGAAATTTGGTAAGGGTGCCACTTGACTATAATGCCTTAGACTTACAATTACTACACCCTTTGGAGGTTTTTATTCAAGTCAAGGTGTAACATGAGCGAGTCTTTGATACGTGTATATAATTTTGAGCTTTAACGGTTGATGTTGTGCCATTAGTTCTTGTTAATTTTGTTGAGTTGTCTTCATTGATTGTGGTTGATTTTTTATTTTTTTGCGATTTTGTGGGTATATCATCTGCAAACCCTCACGAGACAACACTCGTCCTCTTTTGGTAAAATTGAGGTTTAAAGGCTTGTTGCATACGCTAAATGCAATCGTGTTCTCTACGAAAGTGAGCTATCTTTTGTTTTTGTTTTACCCTTTTTCTTGATGTTGTTTAAATCTTAGTTTTCTTTTGTTAAATTGCTCGGGGACGATCAATGTTAAGTTTGGGGGTGTTGATAAGTGTGAGTTTTACACATTTGAGAGGTCAATAATTTCATGATTTAGGTTCAAATATGTATGAATTTTACCACTTGTGGCTTTGATTTGTGTTTTAAATGAATTCAAGGTAAAAATCATAACCATAGAGAAATCAGCTGGAGGAAAATGCAAAAATTCTGTATTTTGGACGCAGAATCTGAGAACGTGTTCTTCTACAAAGTTATAGATCTATGTCTTAGCTTCACGTGAGAACTTGAATCACTTGAATCTAAGATCGGATGAAAAAGTTATGAAGAAAACACTATTGCTGTGCAGAAGGAAAAATGCTACGGGCAGCTGGACGAATCTTAGAAACTTTTGACACCTAAAGACCATTAGTTGCCTCCTTTAATGATTGTAAATGCATGTGTTGTGTGCCCCTTTCATTTATAATGCTGATAGTTGTCTACTTTTGGGCATGTGTAGTGTGGGTTTTTACTTATGTTCATGATGAACATTAGTTGTCTTCCTTTAGGCATGTGCTATGTGTACCCCCATTTGTATTCTTTTAGTGTATATTAGTTGTTATCCTCTAGTGCTTACTAGTATAAATAGGGGTGTTGTTTCATGTCAAAAACCCAACACACAACAACACAAAACACACTAACACTACACTCAAATAGAATACTTTCTCTTACAACAAGAAGGGAGCTTGGAGAAGGAAGAGCTTGGAGAAGAGATTTTGGAGCAAGAAACGAGCAAGACAAAGAGAGCGACGATTCTACACGAATTCATCAATTCGTAATAAGGGAGATTTCTACTTCTAGATTATTTGTCTATGAATAATTCTATGATTTTAGTTGTTTTTCCAATTACGATTATGAACTAATTTACTTGAACTAAGGCCATGTGAATACCAATTTTATGAGTATATATATATGAATTGATTGTTCGTATTAATTCTAGTATTGCTTTGTGTATTGATTTTGTGTTTTAATTCCAATCATATGTTTGATCACCATATGCTTGCTAATTAGCCTAGTTTATGATTCGAGAGAATATAAATTAGGGTTCAAAGAAATCATCACATCATCCGAAAAACATGAGGAATTGCTCCTAGAGATAGGTATAGATTTCCGGGTGCAGTTAGCCGGATTAATCCGGGGAAATTCTAAAACGTGAATGCTTGGCTAATGATTTGATTCTCGGATAGACATATTTAGAGAACCGTCACGTAGTCATAGGATTATTATGACCGAGAGATCGGGTATTAATTAATTAAGGTTTTTTCCACCAAAGCAATACTAGTCTAATAATTCAAATAATCACTCATATATATTAACGAGTAAGAACGGTTGAAGCATGTGCCTTAGTTGTTTTCTCACATAAGAATCTTAATCAATTTGTCAAGTATTGTTTTTACGTTTTCATTTTCAATTCATCATCTTCTTTTGATCAAATTTTAATTACTTTTAATACAATCGCAGTTATTTAATTTAAGTTCAATTGCTTTAAATTTTGTAAATCTAAAATACAAGTCCTTGTGGGTTCGACATCCGGACTTGATTGTCCACTTTATTACTACACACGACCAGTCCACTTGCTGTGCAAACACGTAAGGATTTTTCGTGTCAAGCTGACGCTTCGAAGGTGGAGGAGGTTCTTAAGCACTTGAACTGGACGCTCTCCTCAGCTTTCCTTTCCTTTTCTCTTCCCCCTTTATTTCCATCATCACTCTTCAGAAAATGTTCTGTGAGTAAATTGACCTGATGAGCAATTTGAGACATAGAATATGTAAGATCATCCAGACTCTTGCGAAACGTTCCTGCAAAGAGAGGATCTTAGCACTGGTAGCATCATTCAATGAGGTCTCTAAGGAGTCTAGACGCTTTTTAAATTGTTCTTTCATGGCTAGTTGGTTGGCTCGAGTAGCGTCACTCATTTCTTGAAATTCTTTTTGGCACTCACCAACAGCCGCTTGAGCAGAACCTTTCATATGACCTATTTGAGCTTTCAAGATATGGGATTCAATCTTTGCTAAATTGGTCTTAATCCAGTGAAGAGATTCTTCATTCTGAGTGGCATGACTACTTATCTCTTCTAATACAGATTTCAGCAAAGGTCCAAACGTTTGACTCACATCCGATGGAACCACTTGAGGAGCCGGTCGCTTGAATCTGGATGTATGCTTGAGTGAGTCAAGAGGAGCTTGATATGTAGGATCAAAAATTGTACCACGTACATCAATTGAGAGATCCTCGGCAATATCAGCATCAACAGAATCAACGAATTCTGGAGCGTCAGAAATATCCTCTGGTGGAGACGCTTGAACTGGTTCTTCAGCAGACGCTGGAATACTTGCGACTTCTGCTGGTTCAAACACTTCAACTAACTTAGCAGATTCGTCTTCGAGCACTGACTCTGGTTGGCAAAAATCATCAAATTGGAAGTTCCAATTTGCTTTATCTGCAAAAGAATTGGAAGCGACTTCCAGAAGTTCAGTCAGATGTTGAAGAAGAAGGCAAGTACCTTGAATGAATGTGTGAAGTGGATTATATATGGCCCTGATGTATATGGGATCAATGATATCAAGCACATGATTCGGGAAGACTTTGGACGGCGCTTGGCAGATAAAGAAAATTGCACCTGGGCAGTAATCTCTAGAAAATCCAATCAATCTATCTGTTGGAAGATGTTAGAGGCGTTGAGATTCAGGTTTGTACGAATTTTAGTATTCTTCTAGATAAGGATAGATAGCATGAGCCAGTCCCTGATTTCTTTCCAGCAATGAGAGGACAAACTCATAGTGATTGAGTACCTCTTTGCGAATAGAAGGGATCAATGGATATCTTCGAAATGAGTAGAGTACTGAGCCATTCCATTGTCTGAGATTTGCAGTGAAGATGCTATCAAAAAGAGATAGGGGAGTCATAATCTTCACCATCAATCTAAGATTATCTTCGCAGTGGCTTGGAGCGAGATTCAAGTAAGATACGGAAGAACTGCCACTGGTAGATGTTTGAGCATTGAAATGGAGGGGAGTAATGGACAATCTGTGAAGCTCTTGACGCAAACACTGCTCAATCTGATGTCGAATGATTAGGAGCTTGAGAACAGGTCCAACTCTCTGTTGACGCTTCGTTAGGCAATACTTGGCGAATTGACGCTTCTTGTCATGCATGCTTATGCCAAATAACTGGGGTGCTTGAACTAATTCTGTGAAAGTATATCGATGACCCACATACGCTTCGACCTAGTTGACTTCAATCAAACAGTAGTCTGGTCCAGCGTTAACCATATCTCGAATGCCTTCATGATGAATATCTCTGATAGATTCAAAGTGATATCTATCAGTCTGATAGTTGGCATTCCAGACGCTATCAAAGTATGCATCAGCTTCAGTTTGGAGCAAATCCGTCAGAGATTCGAGACGCTCACCGACATGAACCCCTTTATTCTTCCACAGTTGAAGAGGATTGGCAGACTTCTTGTTCTCAGCACTGTTTGCTATAAGAGGAAAATGTGTGTAACCTTCTCTGTTTAAGACTTTCTCGGAGGGGTTGAGAAACTCTGGGCGAAAAGGATCATATACTCTGATGTTGTAGTCTCTCAGAGCAAAACCAGTTCACTTACTGTGTCCATATTGTAGGTAGTAGACCAATTCCACATTGTACCTAGAAGTTCTACCTCCTTGCCTAGCGGTTAACACTATATCCCTAATCTTTTTGTTAGTGTCAATCAGCTGGGCAATCTCATTCTCAACAGCAATGTATCTTTCTTCATTATAGCCTGCTGGAATGAAATCTTCTTCGAGCGCTGGGGGAATATAGTTGATTGAATGATCAATCGTCTTCAGCGTGTCCAGCTTGAAGAAGTGCCTTGGCTTTGTAACGTCTTCAGCAACGCTCTGACCTTCTGAGCGTGCCTCTGTTATAGCCGTAACAGGAATTGATGTTTGAACCTCTTTGGGAGCAGGTTCCTCAGTTTCAATTGCAGCAGCTTCTGCGGCAACGTCTTTGGCAATAGCCACAACTTCTATCATCTCAACATCTAAGTGGACGTCTGTTGATGCTTCAGCAGCAGCTGGAACTAAAGCCTGAGAACTTGTCTCAACAATCTAGAATAAAAACAAAACAAAGCCTATAAAGCCTATTACAAATCTAACGCTTCAAAGCTTATACATGATTTCTACTAAAATCAAACTTACATATTTTGGAGTCTAACATAAAGTCCTAATTGTCATCATCAAAACATCTAACATGAAATTCCTAACAGTTAACTTCACTTAGTCAACTATACAACTTCTTCCTTGATTGTGTTAAGTTGCATAGCTAAGTTAACTCCAGTTAAGTCAGCTCTTTAAAATTACACTGTGTAAAAGATCATTTTCAAGACATTTAAAAGTATTTTAGAAAAAGGGAAAAGTTCTATTTAACCCCCCCCCCCCCCCCCCCGCAAGACCCTTTTTATGCCACTTGGAACCACGAGTAATTCAGTCATTTGGGGTGTCTTTACTCCTAATTCCTTAAACCATCTTGAGATTCGTTGACCTATTGCTCGCTAGATGGTCCCATCGAAAGCTTGAAAAAATAAAACATTTGACAGGTTATCAATTTCTCATAGATTAACATGTCAATAATGACAATCATATGCGATAAAGTTTAAATTTTGTGAAGAAATTAGTTTTTGACATAATGGAGACGATTTGAGATGTTATACTCTGTTCAAAAACTTCATGTACACCAGCTCTGGCTGAGCATACACACACACACTTCTTGAAACTCATGATTAGGTTTTGTTGGTTGATAATTTATTTTTTCTCGCGAGGCATTCTCATTAACGCCTAAGATCTGATATGTGTTTTATTGTTGAGATATAATGCAAAGTTCATTAGGCTTTGTGTATACAATTTTGAGCATCTAATTCATATATTTTATGTTTGTGAATGATTGAGGACGATCAAAAGCTTGATAGCTTTATAAATTTCACTTTTTTCGGTTCCCTAATTTACTAATTTTGTTTGGCTTTTGAATATTTTATGCCACATATGATTTGGATTCTTGTGTTTGTGTTGTTATAGGATAAGCAAATCAATTGGAGCGAAAAAAGGACCAAAAAGGTGAAAAATCTCTGAAACAACCAGTTTTTCCATGGGGAAAGATGTTAGAAGCCGTGGCTACCATCAAAAAAGTTTTTGGAATTGATTTGTACTGATTCGTCTCGGCTTTCACTAGTTTGAGCGATGGATTTTCTTCATCCCAACCCATATAAATATGCCTTTTTAGATCAAAATTCGGAACATTTTGTCACTTTGAAGACTTTTATACCAAGAAACACAGCAAGAGGGTACAGAAGCCTGAAAAATAAGAAAACACTTGAAGGCTCCATCTTTGTCTATGAAGATGGAGAATTCAAGAGTGGATCTATGATCAAGATTGTATTAGGAAGTTTCTCTTTTATCCTTAGAGATTCGTGTTGTTAAACATGTCTTCTAAGATATTTAAATTCTTCGATTTTCTAATTATGCACTAGTTTTTCATTGGTTGAGGCTATGTGAAGGCCATTTATAATGATTGTTTTATGATATTTATTTTTCCGAGTTAATTTTGTTTATGGCTATGTGTTTAATACTTGTTCTTAATGCTTATAATTGTATGATCACCAACCGTATGAACTTGTGCTTACTTTTGAGCCCGAGAGGACATAAATTAAGGATGAAGCTAGGTATTAATCACCACAACATAAAATTCACCCGAGATAGATTCGATTTCCTTGTGTGTGTTTTCCGTGAAAACTGAAAATTTCATGAATTGTTGTAATGCATTTTTGTTAATTCGGTTTTTCATATAGAGATATAGGAAACCATCAAAAAGAACATAATTTGTATGCCAAAAGATTTGGTGGTGAACAATTTAGGGGATTACGCCTTAGCCTAAACAATCTAATAATTCGGTAAAATAGAATTCGTAATCAAGTTGAGTAATCAATCAAATCATGTGCCTTGATCACTTTTCTCATTGATTTTAAATTCAGGTTTATGTGTTTTCATAAGTTGGTAATTTTTAGTTAGTTAATTTTAATTTCGTAATTCTCACCGTTATTAGTTGATTTAACTTAGAATTAGATAATATAATAATCACAATACTTAAATACAGTTGTATCTAGGGTTCAACAATCTGGACTCATATCAATTATATTAGTTGAAGGACCTAGTACACTTGCTAGGATTTTTGTATGTCACTATTTTTTAAAATAGGGTAGTTTCATGCAGATAAACGGTTTCAAAGGAGGGCGATATGCAATTATCCTACTTTTATTCTATTATTTAAGAATTAATTATTAGTATGTATTAGTTCTATTGTATTTGTACAATAATAGTTAAAATAAGAAAAAAAATAAGAGAAATGATATTGGCACTCCACAAATTACTATAGATCCAATTTCAAATTTTATATTAAAATATGACAAGAATACCCATATGTCATAAATTACAGCATAGTATTTAAAATTGAATACTTAAATTATGCTTTTTGACATTAAAATTCAACAAACATATTTAGAGGCAAAGGGTGATGGCGATACATCTTCACAACCACAATAGTCATACGGTTTTTTTTTTCTTTTTGTAATTCATGAAGCATACATATAACCCAGGTTACTGAAATAACAAACCAAAAAATTGAAATTAGAACTAGAAGCCTACATCTATGGGAAAATGCATTTCTTTTTTGTGAAAATATTGACATGTTTGGTTGTGTTTCTAAAAATGATTGAAATTGATGAATTGATGTGTGAAATGATTGAATTAGTTAAAAGTAATAATTGTGTATATTGTTTAGATAAAATAATAGATAGTATTTTATTGATTAAATAAACTTACAAGTAAATATGATGAAAATTGAACCAAAAAAAGCACTAAAAATACTTAAAATGGGTCTTAAAATGTACACAAGCCTATGAAGATTAATACTGTGTAGTTTATTCCACTATAGCAATACAATTATTGCCCAAAAAATGATTTTTAGAAGGAGATGTGAGAGAAAGAAAAAAGTGAGTGGATTGGTAAAATAAAAGGTAATTAATGGAGAATGTGAAACTGAAAATAAACTATGTATTTTTATTTTCCAATGAGAGAGAATGAAAATGAAAATAATGCTATGAAAACACAAACAAATATAGCCTAAACTTTTGTGTTGTAAGTCAACAAATTTCTTATTATAGATTAGATAAAAATGTTTTGCCAGATTCTGAGCTAGCGATCAGTTGAAATTTTCAGAAAGTTCAGTAATCAAGGGGACCTTCGTATCAAGCACTTTAATTGAGTTTGAATTTGCTTGATTTCTCAAATCATTGATTCCGGTTTTGTCCACCGCACTGAGTACTTGTCTAGACTTTTCTTCTAATTGAGAACATGAACCCTGAATATCAACCAGAGAAATTCTGAACGCTTTCTTGAATTCCTTGGCTTTTGGGTCACTCGCAGAATCTGAATTGTCGTTTGAGGAGGAATGCTCTTGAGGAGGTAAAGAATCTTTCTGTTGTGAATTCTGTATTCACGCGCAGCGGAAATGATAAAAACAAATCCAGAATCACAATTGGATAATTTTTGGGTCTTAATAATTTTTTCATATAATTTTCAAAAAATAAGCATGAGGCTGAAATCTAATTTCATCCCTTTTACTAAACTTTTGACTTCGATGAAAGTCTTGATCTTCCGGATAGCAGAAATTCAAAACTCTTGCCTCTAGATATCACTCCGGAATGAGTTTCGAAGAAAAATCCTCCACTTGTAGACCACTATGGCCGACGACTTCACTAAGGGGAGGAGAAAATATTTTTCTCTTCTTTCTTTGCTGTCAAGCCTAATTGTGAGAGTTAGGTTTTGACTGAACCAGTGTTAGGTATTTATAAGGAGTGATGGGCTTGGAATTAACTAATTCCTTAAGCCCATCCAACTCCTCAAAAAACCCATACCACACGCCCCACCCCAGTATTATTGGGCTAAGTTGACTTTTAACTTAGTCCAATTATTAAATAGGTCCAATATATTTTAATCCAAGTAAAATATAATGCTAATTAATATTCCTCTATATTAAATGATCTAATTAGTTAATAAAAGGGTGAGTATAATAAATAAATCTATTTATGTATTATAATTAATTTATTTTCATTAATCTAGTGAATCGAATAAATTAATGCGTTCATAATAAATACATCTACTTATTTATTATCACTTGATTTCCATTAATCCAATTAATCAAATAATTTAATTTGCTCATCAAATAGAAAATTACCTAATTTATGTTATTGACAATGAAGGAATTCTCTTTGCTCAATTCCTTTTAAGCGTGACTCTTTAGTTTCGTTTCAATTGGCATTGGGAGGAAACCAAGGATGTGAGTGTCATTAAGCCAGTCACGTGGACTCACATCGAAACCCAATTACAATAAATGGATCAATACGAACCTCTAAGTCACAGATACCATGTGAGTATAAGCCCTTCATTGTAACATCCCGATCGAATGAGAATCATGGAATATGTCAAACTCGTTTTGCCTATTAGGGAATCATACTAAGATGAAATTACTGAACTACCCTTATGTACTATACACAAGTTAGTTTTCCTGCTTTGGACAACGACTTATAATTTCATTTACCTGTGATCGCATAGGATGTTAATTCGTTGCTACTCGAGACAGTGAATCCCCTATTGGCAATCACCGAACAAATGTACTTGTCCTTCTAAATTGCTCTTCGAGGTTGATCCCACCAAAGGGTGAAATGGATCTAACTACTCTAATAACTCATTCAGTGTCACAAGTTCAATCTTCGTGAATCCTCAGGTCTAAGGCTCACACACACTACCACGTCATGTAATTCAATCATTGACTATCAAAGAGTAAATGCCCATGTGATTGAATTACAGCGAGCCGTGTTCGAATATGTCAATTCCATTGTCATATCTATGACTAAGCTCCCACCATCCAAAGTGACCGAATGACACTCCTTATCAAAGCTTGCGTCACACAAGTCTGGTCCCAATGCCCAATTAAGAACCGATACATCTAGTGTCCATCTCCTTAGATCATTGAGGAGTAGAAGCTCCCTCTTGATTACTTTGAACTTATTTGTTCAATACTTACATTAATGCCATCAAGATTGATATCAACAAAAACCGTGCCTTCATTAATGAATAAGAGTTTGTACAACTTAAATGTAATGCCCTAATAATCTAATTCCTCTATGGCATGGGGGGCATAATCCTAACAATCCCCCACTTGCACTCACTACCAATCGCTGTGGCATTTAATACCCATCTTCTCAAGATGTCGCTCTAGCACCGCCTGTGATAGTGACTTGGTCAGTGGGTCAGCAATGTTACTTACGGAATCTATTCTCTGCACGGCAATGGGAGCTCCATGCTAGGAACTACTTGAAGTTCAGCCACAAACGTTTTTATCCTAACAGCCTCTTCGGCCGCCTCTGAGGCAGCTACGTACTCAGCTTCGGTGGTTGAGTCAGCCGTTGTGCTTTGCTTGGAACTTTTCCAAGTCACTACTCCACTGTTTAAAGCGAATACAAACCCCGATGTGGATTTACGATCATCGACACCTGACTAGAAATCAGAGTCGGTATAACCTTCCACTTTTAGTTCTGCATCTCCATATGTCAAACACATTTCCTTAGTTCTTCTCAAGTACTTGAGGATACAGTTCACAACAATCTAATGGTTTTCCCCTAGGTTAGCTTGAAACCTACTTACCACATTCATAGCGTAGGCAATGTTTGGTCTCGTGCATAACATAGCGTACATAAGACTACCTACCGCTGATGCCTAGGGGACTGCACTCGTTCTCTTACGATCATCCTCACTTTGAGGACTCATCGATTTAGAGAGATGGAGTCCATGTCTTATGGGCAAGAGGCCTCTCTTGGAATCTTCTATTGCGAATCTTTTCAGAACTTTTTCCAAAAAAAGGGCTTGGGAGAGACCCATTTTCCTATTCGCTCTATCCCTGAAGATGCAAATTTCAATGATATAGGTCGCTTCTCCAAATTCTTTCAATGATATAGAGCCACATTTTGACCGAAGTCAACAAGCCTAAATCATTACCTATTAGTAGAATGTCGTCTACATATAGGACCAAAAATGATATTTTGCTCCCACTGGATTTCTTGTAAATGCATGGTTCATCTTCGTTCTTGATAAAGCCATAGTTCTGAACTTCTTTGTCAAAATGAAGATTCCAGCTCCGCGACACTTGTTTAAGTCCATAAGTTAATCTATTTAATTTACACACCTTATGAGAATCTTCACTGCACATGAAACCTTTGGGTTGTTCCATACAGATGTCGTCCTTTGGGTATCCATTCAGGAACTCGGTCTTTAAGTCCATCTACTAGATTTCATAGTCTAGGTTCATGGCTATTGCAAGCAGAATTCTAATGGATTTGATCATGGCAACGGGAGAGAAGATTTCCTCATAGTCAATACCCTCTTTTTAACTATACACTTTCGCTAAAAGCCTCGCTTTAAAGGTATCGACCTTTCCATCTGGACCAATCTTTCTTTTGTAGATCCACTTGCACCCTATTGGTGCAATACCCATAGGGCGATCCACTAGAGTCCAGACTTGGTTCGAGTACATCGAATCCATCTCTATCTTCATAACCTCAAGCTATTTCGCAAAATCTATGTCCTCCCTCGCATACTCAAAAGTAGAGGGATCATGTCCACAATTTCCTTCTGCTAGGGCATACAAATTATGCTTCCTTTGTAGCAGATAACCATATCTCTTGGGCGGCTGAGATACTCTACTCTATCTACGCGATGATGGTTATGTTTGGTTAGGTTCATTATGAGTCTCTTAAACAGTGGTCTCTAAATGGATTTCATTTTCTTCTTCCAGAACAATCTTTCTTCTTGTACTACCTTCTAGACCAAACTCGCCATTGAGAAAGTACGCATGTAGGGCTACAATGACTCTTTGATCATCATATAGGTAGAAGAGGTATCCCATCGAATCATCTGGGAAACCAACAAATCGACCTTTTAAAGATCTATCTTCCAATTTCTCCATCTTTGTCTTTTTTACATAGGCTGGACATCCCCATATCCTTATGTGTTTAAGACTGGGCGTCTTTGGACTCCATATCTGATAAGAATTCTTAAGAACAGACCTAAATGGACACTTGTTCAAGATGTGGGCTGCTGTGAGCAATGCATGGCCCCACAACGATATGGGAAGATCCATGTAGTCGAGCATCGATCGAACCATATCCAATAGTGTTTTATTTCATCGTTTGGTTACCCCATTTAGTTGTGGAGTTGCAGGAGGAATTAATTTTAATACAATTCCATGTTCAATTCAGAACTCACTAAATTTAGCACTCATATATTCTCCACCTCGATCAGATAGCAGTGTTTTAATACGTTTGCCAGTTGGTTTTCAACCAAGGCCTTGAATTCTTTGAATCATTCAATAGATTCAGAATTATGCTTCATTAGGTATATGAGACCGTACCTACAGTGGTCGTCAGTAAATGTAATGAGGTATTGAAAACCACCATAAGCCACCTTCTCGAAAGGTCCGCAACGTCAGTATGTATTAAACTAAAGAGCTCATTGGCTCATTCAAAATGCCCTGTGAAGGGTGATCTAGTCATTTTGGCTTTAAGATAAGACTCGCAAGTGGGGAGTGGGTTCGACCCAAATGTGCTTATAAGCTCATTTTTCTGAAGTTCGCGAATCTTGTATTCTCCAGCATGACCTAGTCTCAAGTGCCCAATGAGCCTTTGGTTTGTCTCAGACATACCTCGTTTGTTGGTGATTGTATTCACATTACATTTATTTTAGACATTCAAATAATATAAACCATTTACTAAAGATGTAGAGCTAACAAAAGTATTTCCAAAATAAATATTGCAAACATTGTTCAAAAACCGAAAATCGTATCCAACTTTAACTAATACAGGAATAGAACAAATGTTTTCAAACCCATTGAGAAAAACAAGGCAATCATCCAAAACTAGTAAATGTCTAGTAGATAAAGATAAAGAAGTGGATCCTATGTGAGTAGCTGCCACACTATGTCCGCTGCCTACATGGATCATCACTTCTTGCTCCTCGAGCCTCCTACTTCTTTCTCGATCCTATTTCAAAACACAAAGATGAGTTTCCAAAACATAAAATTTCGTACCCGTTGATGTCATTGCTTTTAATGCTGGACAGTCACATTTCCAGTGACCAGTCTCTTTGCAAATAAGGCATGCATCCATCCTTTTGCTCCTTTTTCCCTTGAATCTTTGAATGACATCAGGTCTTTCCTTTCTGATACAACCTGCTAATTTGGACACTCCTAGTGGTCTTGCTATAGGCACACTATATGGTCCCCATAACCTCTTGCATTTAATTAGCTTGTCCAATAGTGTTGCCAATGATCCCTCAATGTCATTCTTATCAAAATTTATGTCAAAATCTGAGAAGGATCTAGGGAGAGATTGATGAATGAGATCTACTTGAAGATGAAAATTGATGTAATAATCTAGAGACCTCAATTTCTCTAACAAAGAAATCACTTTAAGGAAGTGCTCAGACACATCTTCCCATTCTTTCATCTTCATATTGAAGAATCTCCTTTGATATAAATTATCTAACGATTTGCCCGTGCTCTCCAAAAATCTCTTCTAAGTACAACATGATAGATCTGGCACTATCCATCTTCTCATAATGGCTTTGAAGTTCGCTACTCATGCAGGTTAACATATATCCCCAAACTTTGTAATAATAAGAGATCCAATCCATGCAGGCAAGACAAACCTTATCATCCTCATTAGGACCTGGTCTAGAGGTACGATTCGTTTCCAGCACATATTCCAGAGATTCATCATTGAGAACAATTGAGAACAATTCTCAATCTTCTGATCCAATCAGGGTAATATGGTCCAATGAGAATATTTTTCTCAAGCATATCTTTAAAGGGGTTGTTAAACATTTTTGAGAGAGAAAATAAAATGACTGCAGAGAATAAAGAAAGATTCAATTTGGTCTTTATGTTGTACACCAAGTGAATTTGGACAGGACTCAAATTTTCACTTGGCTCCCACTACATTTTTTGAATCATTGCACTCCCACTGCAATATTCGAAAATCTCGTTGGAAAGTGAGTGGTTGAGTTCTTTAATAAAGTCAGTGAGTTGCAACCCTTTAACGATATATGGCTTCCTAATTTTATCAAAGTGGCAATCCTTTCTAGCATCGTCCAACATGCGATTCAATCATTAGTTTGGCTCATAGATCACGAGACTGCAACCCTTTAACGATATATAGGTTGTGATATATCTGAATTATGGCCCATCAATTTATTTCGATTGATTGCATCTAATTCACTTAGAGATTTCAAATAAATGTCGCAATGCATAACCCCCACTTACTTGGAAGAAATTAGCATATTGATATTTATTCAATTTCTCCTAAATTTGCTGGAGAGGCGGGACATCCAATTCCCTTTTAATCTAAATTCAGTATTATTATCTAATGGGAGAATTTGGGATTAAATTGGTCTCACTTTGCAGATATCCATTTATAGCACGCGTACATGGATTATATTATAGAAAACACCTAGAAATTCTATCACACTTGCTTTCCATGGACTTATCAGGATTGAGTCAAGCCAATGGCTCAATCGAGGGTTAGGGGACCTATAGATCTAATTTATGTCTAAATTCAAGGTCTTCCAGCTCTAAGTCGACCCCTTTCAAAAAAGGTCCTATTCTAATTTACATAGATATAAATGCATCCTATACATTTTTCTATAAAAAGTAATATACAAACTGGGGGGGTCTCAAAAGACCTGGGACAACCAAGAATAAAAAACCCATGAAAAACCCTAGTCCATGGAAAGCATCCACAATATCAAACATCAAAAAATAAAAAGATAGTTAATACGTTGGAGTTCTTTCAAAAAGAACAAAAATAAAATCCAATTTTATTTAGATGTGGTTTGAAAAACAATGGAATTAATTTAAATTCAATTTACAAAATTAATTCAACTCTAATTCTATTTGACAATAAATCCAATTTAGTTTCAAAAAATCAATTCTAAATTGATTTGAGAATTTTTATTCAAAACAAATTTCTTTGTTCTAGGATTATTTTAATTTTAAATCTCATTTAAAATTAGGCATAAAACTAATTTCTTAAATTATTTTATCCTTCGATAAATGTTAAAACCATTTTAAAAAATATTTTATTTAATTTTAAAAGTTGGGTTGACCCGTGGATCAAACTCATAGGTTGAAACCGTTGTTTGAACCGCCTAGTCAAACCCGGTCTTATTATTCTAATATAAATAAAATAACCGCGACCTGCTGTGCTTGCCCAGCGCCTACCCAGCAAGCCCTGTGTAGCCCTAATGGGCCACACGCTGGCCTGCCCAGCAGCCACCGTGTGCGCGCAGTACATCCGGCTGGCGTGTACTTCGTACTCGACTCCCCAAGCCGAAATTCAACATATTTCAAAACCACATATTCATGTTCATGCAAAAGTTCTTATCCAATATGAAAAGCATTGATTTACATTCAAAACATAAATCGCGAAAATAAATTTTCAATTCTGATTCAACTTTCAAAAAATTAAATCTAACAACATAAAATATAAATCCAATTAATTTTTCATCACATATTCATATCCAACATAAATATTGATTCATATTCAAAACATGAATTACATCAACAAAATTTATCGGTTCAGATTTTACTTTTAAAAAATAAATTTAACCATGAAAAATATCAATCCAATTAAATTTTTCATCACAAACATGAATTCCAACATATTCATATCGAAAATCATTACAAGCCAAAAATTGGCACTAATACCACTGTGTGTGAATCCTGTATTCATGCGCAGCGGAAATGACAAAAAAAAATCCGAATTCACAATTTGATCACTTTTGGGTTTTAATAATTTTTCAATATAATTTTCGAAAAATAAGCATGAGAGTGAAATCTAATTTCATCCTTTTTACTAACCTTTTGATTTAGAAGAAAGTCTTGATCTTCTAGATAGCAGCAATTCAAAACTGCTGCCTCTAGATATCACGTCGGAACGAGCTTCGAAGAAAAATCCTCCACTCTTAGACCACTATGCCCAAGGACTTCACTATGGGGAGGAGAGAATATTTTTCTCTTCTTTCTTCGCTCTCAAGGCTAATTGTGAGAGTTAGGTTTTGACTGAACCAGTGTTAGGTATTTATACGGAGTAATGGGCTTGAAATTAACTAATTTCTTGAGCCCATCCAACTCGTCAAAAAATGCCTACAACACATCCCACCCTAGTATTATTGGGCTACGTTGACTTGCAACTTAGTCCAATTATTAATTAGGTTCAATATATTTTAATCCAATTAAAATATAATACTAATTAATAATAATTTGTATCAAATAACCTAATTATTTAATAAAATGGTGAGTATAATAAATAAGTTTATTTATTTATTATAAGTAGTTTATTTCCATTAATCAAATAAATTAAGGCCTTCATAATAAATACATCTAATTATTTATTATCAATTTATTTCTATTAATCCAATTATTCAAATAAATTAATTTGCTCATCAAATAGAAAATTACCTAATTTATGTTATTGACAACGAAAGGATTCTCTTTGCTCAATTCCTTTAAGCACGACTCTCTAGGTTCGTTTCAATTAGCATTAGGAGGAAACCAAGGATGTGAGTGTCACTAAGCCAATCACGTGGACTCACATCGAAACCCATTTAAAATGAATGGATCAATACAAACCTTTAGGTCACAGATACCATGTGAGTATAAGCCACTGTAACATCCCAATCGAGTGAGAGTCATGGAATATTTCAAACTCACAGGACTCGATGCTATGCCTATTAAGGAATCATAGTAAGATAAAATTACTGAACTACGTTTATGTAATATACATAAGTTAGTTCTCCTGCTTTGGCTAAAGATTTATAATTTCATTTACCTACGATCGCACAGAAGGTTAACTATTTACTACCCGAGACAGTGAATTCCCTTACTCGAGAGTAGAAAAAGCCATGGGACTATCGGATTTTCTCATTCCTAAACGAAAAGAAAAGGCAATCACCGAACAATTGCCACTTGTCCTTCTGAACCGCACTTCTAGGTTGATCCCACTAATGGGTGAAATGGATCTAACTACTCTAATAACTCGTTCAGTGTCACAAGTCCAATCTTTGTGAATCCTCATGTCTAAGGCTCATGCACACTACCACAACAAGTAATTCAATCATTGACTATCCAAGAGTAAATGCCCATGTGATTGAACTACAGCGAGCCGTGTTCAACTTTGTCAATTCCATCGACATATCTATAACCAAGCTCCCACCATCCAAAGTAACTGACTGACACTCCTTATCAAAGCTTGCATCACACAAGTCTAGTCTCAATGCCCAATTAAGACTCCTCGACTTGCGAACTCTGGTTTAAGTAAGTAAGGAACCGATACTTCTAGTGTCCATCTCCTCAGACTTAATTAATTTGGACTTATTTGATCAATACTTATATTAATGTCATCAAGATTGATATGAACAAAAACTGTGTCTTTATTAATGAATAAGAGTTTGTACAATTTAAATGTAATGCCATAATAATAATTCCTCTATGGCATGGAGGGCAAAATCCTAACACTTTTGATGTCATAAGAGCCTTTCCTTTAGCTTGATCTCGAATGAGAGGTTCCTTGGGTTCATCAGCGACATCTTCAACGGATAAATCCATGTATTGAGTTACAACGTCAATTTGCACAACATGAACTTCACCCGGTTCTTCTTCTGCTGGAGTAGTTGAGGCATCTTGCATTACAGTGTCTTTCACAGCAGGAATGTCATCCACTTGAATCTCTACGATCACCACAGCTGGAGATGGTTTAAAAATAGGGAAGACCCAGATCAGCATCTTCATTGTTGCTCGGTACTAAATGCTAGATCAGCATCTTTCGGGATCATTACACCACATATATAACATTTGAAGAAGTACATCAGATAACGCATCAGTGCTTGAGCTAGTGCTTGATCCACTAGCTGAATGAGAGAGAAAAATTGGGCCACGCGGATGTTCTGCTCACAGAAAAATACAGGATGGAGATTGAAGCCTCTGAACTCATTGCAACCAAAGTGATGGTTGAATATGATATCCAGCGACTGAGCATTTTCAACTACTGCTCGCTATCTCTGTGAAATTCTGCATGCTCAAAAGTGAGTTGCATGTGCGCTTCACTTGGCTTTGGCATTTCATCACGCTTGCTTGTGGAGGCATCTTCATTGAGGTCGAAGCGACTACCTCTGACGATCTGAAGAAGTTGATGTCAAGGTGGATTTGCATGACTTATCTGAAATAAGACAAGTTGCTAACCTTTTGTACGAGCATTTCTTGCATTTGAAGTAGAAATAAAGCATAACCATGACACTTGTACTCAATTCCATAGTCAAAGAGAGAAGGACATTTCAGCATCTCTTCAAGCGTATGAAAATGCAGTACAAAATCCTCTACCCACCTGGATGTGTCAAGCATCCGGCGTCTTTCGAGTCGCTCAGCAATTTGTCTATCTTTATTGGTCTCGACCAATTTCTTAAATTTTTATTTTTCGACAATGAAGTCATCGGCCCAGACTCTGGTATGGTATTCTTGGGCTTCATCTTCAAACCACTTGTTGATTGGATTGGGTTGTTCTCCAAAAATTTCACACTTTCTTTTCCATAAGTGGGGTGGTTTAGGAGAAGACTTCTTGGCAGTAAAAGGAACGACTCTAAGCAAGGCAGAATACCCATTGGATTCAACGTCTCTTCATCTGGGTTCTTCGACAAGTCGCCCATGTGAGGATTTTTGATCTGGGCATGAGTGCAGCAAAAAAGGAAATTGCATTCTTCACTACGGTCGACTTCTTTAAAGCATCTGCTCTCAAACTCTGCCAAATCATTCTGAGGAGTGTGCAAATAATCCAAGCGGAGCAAAATGTCTTGCTTTGATTTGAGGCCTAGAGATTCGAACGTCTCAAATATCTCTGATTTCTGAACGTCCGAAAGAGCAGGATTGTGAAGCGTTGTCTGGAAGTTAAGCTCAATTTCAGTGACTTGCCAAAGGGTGGTTTATGTCCAGCCATAATAGTACTTTAGATATGCTTCATAGCCTCTTGGAAAGAAGTTCACCACTAGAGGAGGAGGACTAGTTGGAGTGGGGACAATTGGGGCCACTTCTGTCGACTACTCAACATTTGCAGTCGCTTCCCTCGCTGGAGAAATCTCAGTGTCCGGAAGGACTTTCTCTGCTTCTTTGGCAATTTCCACAATAGTTGACATATCAACATCCATATCTATATCAACTTCGGAAGGGGGAAGAGGTGCATCACCATCTGCAGAGATCAGAGAGGAAACACAAAATCATTTGAGAAAAGAAAATTTCTACTTAGTAGAAATTGTACTGAAAAGGTAAATTGCTTACCTTGAGGACTTTTATCAACTGAAGTCGCTTGAGCTTCTGGAATAGATTGTTCCTCTGCCTTAGGCTCCACTGAATCATCATCTAATGGGATGGTAGAGAGGGATCGTCGTAATTGGAATGTTCATTTTGGCCATCATTTTTGCAGTATCTCTCAGACTGATTAAACGAGCTGAAAAGAATTATCCTACGGTTAAGAGGACAACCTAAACACAGAAATGCTAAGAACTTAAGATGCTTATTGAACGTTTTATATGTATACAACCCAACAGTGGTATCAGAGCCAATCTATGATTTTCGTGTTTAATAAAATACGTGATTTTATGTGTTTTTCGTGTTTTTGAAGCATGATAATATGATGATGTATTTAGGATTTTTTTAAGACATGATTTTTCTTGGATATTATTGCATGAAAATATGGTGAATCGAGAGGAGTCGAAAAGGGTGAGAAAACGGAGCCCGAAGGCTTCGTGTGTGAGTGTCGCTGCACGCGCAGCAGCGCGCACAGCAGGTCGGCTGAAGGCTGCTGTCCATGCTATTCGCGGGTTACACGGCCTGGCCCATGGGAGCCTGGGTTTCAACCCGAGTCGGGCGGGTCGGGCCGTGTCAAAAATGGGTCTAATTTTTTAATGAACGGGTTTTGGGTTATTTTAATTGTCTGGATGGGTCAAAAAGATGATGACCCGAGTTTTAACTAAATTAGCCCAAATTGGTTTAATTAAAATATTAGACATTCAATAAATTAGTTTTAGGCCAAACTCGTTAAATTTAAATGGGTCAATGGGTTGGTGATTTAGGTTTGATGAAATCGAGACCAATTACTTTTTAATTGAATAAAATTAATTAATTAATCTTGGAGGATTTTAATTACTTTATTTATTTAAATAATAAATTCTCACTAGATGGTTTATCATTATAAATATGAATAAAATTTGAAATTTTATTAGAAAATTAATTAGTTGGACTAATTAATTGTTATCTTAATCACCAACATAATTGCTTTATTTATCGTGAGTATGTATTATGTGATGGTGGCGTTATGCATGGGCTTAGGTTTCCTTACTAGGATGTATTTCTTTTTATGGGTTATAAGGGCCAGATTTGAGCCCATTATTTTATTCTTAGAATTATGTATAGGATATTAAAGTTCTTATGTAAGAGATAGAATTAGAATAGGTCTTGAAGAAGGAGTCGATCCAAAATGGAAAGCAACTTAGAGCCTAAGAAGAATTGTTTAGTTTTTTCTTTTCCTTTTGATGGCCCATTGGCTTGGGCCCCTTAGAAAAGCCCATGTATACATGTGATGTTTTATAGCTTTTGATGCATGTTTCATTTGATGTTCGTAGCTTGTATTTTCCTATCCCGTGCTATAAAAATTTGATAATGTGCAAAGTGAGACATAAATAAATGTTTAGAACATAAATTCTCCCAAATAAAAACAATACTTAGTTAGAAAAGGGCGCTAGGCGTCCTGTCCCTCCACTAAGCTTAATGAGATTAAGAATTGAATCTAATATATGACATCTTCCCAGTAACTGGGGGTTATGTATTAAGACTCAATTCTGAAATTTCATAAAGTGTTCACCCCAAATATCGTTAAAGGGTTGCAACGTGAAATTCAAATGTTAGATTAAAAGGTGTTAGTGGGAATGAACTTGGATAGTCCACAAACCTATTTATTGTTAAAAGGTTGCGGTTTTGATGGATTATGGGAAAAGAAGATTGGACCGTCTATTGGATAGATTGATGTTAGACATAACTTTAATTAAGTAGTGGACCAAATATTGTTCAATGATTGCCATCCACTATGTTGATTAAAGAAATCAATCTCCACTACCAATTAATAAACAACGATCACTTCTGATTTTCACAGTGGGAGTCTGAATCTCAAGAAATATAGTGGGAGCCTAAGTCATAATTCGAAGTCCTTGATTTTACTTGGTTATAGTTTAAGTTACAATCATCTAATCAAGTCTAGTTTATTTTCTGCAGTTATTTATTGATTTATCTCTCTCAAACAAAAATGTCTATCAACCCACTTTCCGTTTTACTCGAAAAGAACATCCTTACCGGACCCAACTACGTGGACTGGCTAAGGAACCTGAGAATTGTTCTCCACATGGAGTCTTTAGGATATGTGTTGGCCAAAGACATCGGTGCTCCACCTGCCAGAACACGTGCCAGTGAGGAAGAAGTCCAGGCTCATGAAACATGGGCAAGGGACGACGTCCGAGTGTGTGGGTACATGCTTGACTCGATGAACAATGAGCTTTAAAGGTCCCACGAGAAGATGACCACTGCGAGGGCTATCTTGGCACACTTGGTCGAGCTCTATGGTGAGCGCAGCCGCACTGCTAGATATGAAATATCTAAACAGCTCTTCGGAGCCAAAATGAGAGAGGGTGAAAAAGTTGGGGATCATGTCCTCAAGATGATTGCTAGGATCGAGAGACTTTCGATTTTACAGTAAACCTACAACTTCAAACGGATCTCGTTTTGTAGTCTTTTCCTGATTTCTTTTCCCAATTTTTTAGAAACTTCAATTGCAATGAGATTGAATGCAACTTAGCTGGGCTACTGAACAAATTAACTACTACACAATCTCAATTGAAGCCCAAGGAAAAGGAAACTGCACTGGTTATCTCTTCTGGGCCCAAAAGGCTAACAATAAAAAGAAGAAAACCAATAAGCAACATGGTGAGCTTGGAGCTCAGGGTGGTGTCGATAAAGGAAAAGAGAAAGCTCATGTGAATCGCAAGCGTAAGGGGCCAAAGAAGATGGATAGATGACTACACTACGGTGAGCTAGGCCACTGGACAGTGATGAGGTGAAGATAAGCGTAGGCAGCGGGCAAAGCATCGCCGCTACTGGAATTGGATCTACTTTTGAATTCTGGACATTTACTATTTCTGGATAATGTTTTGGTTTTGCCCAATGGGCTTAAAAGCATTGATTCAATTCCTGTTTTAGTTGGGCATGGTTATACTTTCCATTTTATTGACGAACATTGCAATTATCATGGTAACAAATTAGTAGCCATTGCTTCTTTAGTGAATGGTTTGTATTATCTTAATGTCCAGAATGAGTGTGCTATAAATAGTATACAAAGGAAACGTGGTAGGCAAGGAATTATTCGAAGATTTATTTTCCATCTTAGAATAGGCCATGCCGGTGAGCACAAAATTCACAAGATGGAGAAAGATGGATTAATAGGTCCATTGGGATTAGATCCCTATCCTGCTTGTGAATCTTGTCTCAAGAGCAAGATGGCTAGATCCCCCTTCATGGGGACTTTTGAAAGAGCCTCACAAATATTAAGTTTGGTGTATACCGATGTTTGTGGACCATTTGGAGAAATGCCTTGTGGAGGTTTCCTTTACTTCATCACATTCACAGATGACCATTGAAGATATGGTCTAGTGTACTTGATGAAGCATAAGTCTGAATCCATTGAAAGATTAAAAAAAATCAAGGCTTTAGTGGAAAATCAAACTGGGCTACATATAAAGGCTCTTCGCATCTGACCGAGGAGGAGAATATATAAATGCAGAGTTTGATGAATACCATAGAGAGAATGGTATGATATTACAGCTCACACCTCCAGTGACACCACAGTTGAATGGAGTAGCCGAGCGAAGGAATCGAATTTAGTTGGACATGGTTCGCTCCATGTTTAGATACACTGACTTACCCATTTCGTCAAGCGCTCCTTACAACTGTACATACCATAATTAGATGTTCGTCCAAGTCCGTTCCTAAGACTCCATATGAAATATGGAGAAATAGAAAATGAAATCTTAATCACATCAAGATTTGGGGATGTCCTGCTTATGTCAAAAGGACTAAAGTAGAGAAGTTGGAGGCTAAATCCTTAAAAAGGCATTTCGTTGGTTATCCTGAGGATTCCATGGGATACCTCTTTTACCTGCATGATGATCAAAGGATCATTGTAACTTTTCAAGAACACTTTCTTGAAGATGAGTTCATCCAAGAAGGTGGAGCGGGTAGAAAGATTGTTCTTGAAGAACAAAATGAAACTCCATTGGATACATCTACACAGGAAGTAACAACCGAAACTTCTATAATACAACCACAACTGCGAACATCAATTAGGATACCTCGATCGCCTGAGAGGTATGGATATCTACTGCAGAGGGAGCTGAGCCTCCATTCTGTATTAGAGGAGGGTCTTGGAGATGATCCCTCCATATGTGATAAAGTGATGGTGGATGTGGATGCTACAAGATAGCGTAAAGCTATGCAAACAGAAATAGACTCGATGCATTTAAACCAAGTCTGAAAACTTATAGATCGGCCTGATGGTATTGTACTAATTGGGTGTAAATGGATTTACAAGAGAAAGATTGGTGTTTATGTCAAAATTGACACCTATAAAGCTAGGGTAGTGGCAAAAGGGTATAGTTAAAGGGAAGGAATTGACTACCAAGAAACCTTTTCCCCAGTAGCTATAATCAAGTCCATAAGATTTGTACTTGCAATAGCAGCTCACCTTAACTACGAGATATGGGAAATGGATGTCAACAGTACTTTTCTGAATGGATTCCAAGAAGAGGATATCTATATGGAACAGCCCAAAGGTTTTGTATTCGAAGATGGTATCTATAAGGAGTGCAAGTTTGAAAGATCCATTTATGGACTCAAGCAAGCATCTCGTAGCTAGAATAAAAAACAAAGATGACCCATGTGTTTAAAAGAAGGTTAATGGGGGCAAGTTATCATTCCTTGTGCTGTATGTAGATGACACAGTTCTTATAAGAAATTATATAGAAATGCTCACCACTATTAAGAAGTGGCTTTCGAGTACTTTCTCCAGGAAAGATTTGGGAGAAACTACTTAAATTGTAGGGATTCGAATCTATAGAGATCGAACAAATAGAATGATAGGGCTCTCTCAAGCCCTTTACTTAGAAAAAGTCCTGAAGAGATTTAGGATAGAGGATTCTAAGAAAGCGTTCCTGCCAATGAGGCACGGGGTACTTCTCTAAAAAACTATGTGTCCTCAAAGTGAGGAAGATAGAAAAGAGATGAGCATTGTACCCTATGCATCTGCAGTGGGTAGCCTGATGTACGTGATGCTGTGTACTAGACCTGACATTGCTGATGCAGTAAGTGTTGTTAGTCGATTTCAAGCAAACCCACGCAAGGAACATTGGATAGCTGTGAAAAAAATGTTAGGATTAGTACAACCCGCAGGGGATACCAGCACAGCGGAAAACATATAATTTCACAAATTAAAGCGGAATCCCCGAAATTAGGGCTAGGTCGACATGGTACAATCGGATTTAAGAACTATCCTAGGACAAAGTTTACTCATGTTTACCTCTTCTAGACCTTAAAGCAGCAACGTCTTTTTAAGCTACTCCCTACTACAGTCTTCGAATTGATTTGCTTTAGCACCCCAAGCGTTGTGCCTCTGAGATGTATCCACACCCTAGCTTGTACCCTCAATTTTCTCCATCAGTGCTAGTAAGGAGAATATCGAATCTTGGCTTTTTTAAAAAAAGGGTTTGGAATTATTTAAGTGTTCTTCGCACTAAATACATGAGTTTGAAAAAATCGTATGAGTGAAAACATTGGGAGAGAATAAAAGAAAAAGTGTTTTCTCAAAAACTTATTTTCTCATGCCTTTTTCAAAACCAAAAACTAATTCAAAGTCACTTTTTCATTAGGTTTAAAAGAGGTGGAATACGCATATATATATAAACCAACTAGGGTAAAAACCCTATCCATAATACATGCCCCTCTCTCCCAAAAATAGGACAGAGGCGTGTACTATATATATATATATATATATATATATATATATATATCTATGTATTTTCTTTTTCTTTTATTCTCTTCCTTGTTTAGTTGGACTCCTTCCAACTAACTAGACATTTCCATATCTAATAATATCCTAACATATATCAAATAGAATCCTTCCATACCCAATTAATTAGTTAGTTTAATTAATTAAGGATTCTACCAAATATATTTATAGGATATTAATTAATATATATATTTTACAAACTTGGTGAACAAGATAAATTTTTCCATCAAATTCACATACACAATACACATGCCACACGTGCACTTTGTGCATATATATATTATTTTATTTTCTTTCCCCTAATTAATTAATTAGCCCTTCCCAATTTAATATTCTAATATTAAATTATAGGATCATTAATTAACTAGTTAAATTGAGTAATTAAATCCAATCAATTAATTCCACTATTAATTCACAAAGAATTAATTAGCCACTAGGTACTACACTAAGTTATGTGTGTGACCCCTCAGGCTCGTTGCCAAGCTAGCAATAAGTCCTCGTATGCTAGATTAATTATTCTAAATAATTAACTAGTCCTTGAATTAATTTCACCAAACTAATCCAAGGCACCTATTGGTCATGGTTCGATGTTTAGCAACGTCACCACGACTACCGAGATGTCAACGATGAAAAGCAAAAACCTATCCAAGTTGCGATCGTCATGTGAGTAGAATCCCTTCATCATTTTCCCGTCTATGGTCTAGGGTATGGCAACGGTCGAACCCTAATAACTTAGAAACAATGATTGTGTTGTGACATCTAATGATGTAGTCTTCTAATCTGGGATCACCAAACCCTCTCAAAAGACAATCACTTTGATCAAAGGCTTTTAACGATCATTTAGATTCTCCCAACAACATAGGAAATATCGGGTACTCGTGACCCTGGATGAATCCCTCTCCGACTGTCATTTGTTCTGTTGCACTACCAGCCTATACCCAACTTACACACCGTATGACTCTCCTAGAGTGCACGTGCATATCAAAGCAGAGTGGGTAGTGCCCTTTCCAAATGACATCTTAGGTCTAAGGATTAATCTCACACTACGAAACCCAAGGACTCCATGTTTGACAGCACCAAATAGGAGTCCTTTGGCGGGGCAGATCAATTCCACAATCCATTATGAATCTTCATACATGTATTGCCATAAAAGCCATCGATAATGCAATGCATTGACTTTTTGGAAGAGTTACATGCATGCACAAGTCTTGACGAGGCTAGTGATATCCCAAATCTCAGAGCCTCTATGACTTGGAACAATATTTAGGATTACGGTCTTTGAGAGCATTCCAAATGTATCCTGACCACTCCCCAAACCATATGTAATCCATGCGATCTTTATCTATACTAACACTAGTTATAACAACAAAGAAGCATACCATAAATAAAAGTTCAATATATTTCAAATAAGACTGGCATAGTGTTTTTCATTTAATATGGCAGAGCCCAAAACAAATGGCTCGCTGGGCACCTAACACTATCAATCTCCCACTTACCCTAGAGTCAGTTGCCCTTGTGCTTTAGTCCCATCATTTTGAAGATGTTTTTCAAGTACACTTTGACTCAGAGCTTTGGTGAATGGGTCTACTACGTTTTTCGTCGAGTCGACTCGTTCCATTCGAACGTCTCCTCTTTCCACTATCTCTCTGATGAGATGATATTGTCTAAGAATATGTTTGGATATTTGGTGAGACCTAGGCTCTTTTGATAGAGCTATAGCTCCATTCTTATCGCAGTATAGTAGCACCGGATTAACAATGGAGAGAACTACCTCCAAGTCATGAATGAAGTTCCTTATCCAAACAGCTTCCTTAGCCGCTTCAGTAGCAGCTATATACTCAGCCTCCGCAGTGGAGTCACCCATCGTCTTCTGCTTGGAGCTCTTCCAGCTTATAGCTCCTCTATTGAGTATAAACACATATCCAGATATTGATTTAAGATCGTCTAAGTTTGACTGAAAACTAGAATTCGTGTAGTATTCTAGTTCCAATTTTCCTGTGCCGTATACAAGAAAAAGATTTTGAGTACGTCTCAAGTACTTTAGGATCATTTTGACGGCAGTGTAGTGGTCCTCCCCTGGATTCGACTAGAATCGGCTCACCACACTAAGTGCATAAGCCACATCCGGTCTAGTACAGAGCATAGCATACATAATGCTACATATTGGCGAAGCATAGGGAATCCTTGACATTCTCTCTCTTTCCTCGGGTGTCCCTGGGGACATCTATTTAGTGAGATGGATTCCATGCCCGGCTGGACGAAATCCTCTCTTAGAATCTCCCAAATTGAATCTATTTAAGATTCATTTTATGTACTTCGATTGGGAGAGTCCTAGCAACCTATTTTCCCTTTCCCGGTATATCTTCATACCAAGAAAGAAGTATGCTTCTACCATATCTTTCAATGAAAATTGGGTTGACAACCAACCCTTCGCTAATTGTAACATTCCTACATCATTCCCAATGAGAAGAATGTCATCAACGTTGAGTATCAAAAAACTTATGGCTCTCCCACTAACCTTGTTTTACACACATGGTTCAAAACCATTCTTGATGTAGCCATATTCCTTTACAGCTTCATCAAATCTCAAGTTCCAGCTTCGGGAAGCTTGCTTCAAGCCATAAATGGTCACTACAGCTTGCATATCTTCTGCTCTCTCCCACTGGATGTGAAGCCCTCCGGCTGTTCCATGTATATTTCCTCATCAATGTTTCTATTAAGGAAAGCCATTTTCACATCCCTCTGCCAAATCTCATAATCGAGATAGGCAGATATGGCCAATAGAATCCTAATTGATTTGGTCATCGCGACTGGCGAAAAAGTCTCCTTATAGCCAATTCTTTACCTTTGAGTATAACCTTTCGTCACTAAGCGCGCCTTAAAGGTGGTAACCTTTCCATCTAGTCCTAACTTGCATTTGTATATCCACTTACAACCGATGACCTTAATGCCAGGTGGTGGGTCTACCAAGGTCCAAACCTTGTTAGAGTACATGAACTCAATTTTAGATTCCTTGGCTTCAGTCCATTTTCCCGAATCATTGTCAGACATTGCCTCGTCATAAGAGATTGTAACTTTATCCAATACGAGGTTCTCCTTCTTGCTTTTCAGAAGAAGGCATAGTACCTCTCAGGCTGTCTCGATCTTTTCGGATCTCCTTGGAGGTAGAATTTGTGTGCTTACAGTTTGTGGTTCATTTTGCTCTTCATTCACTGCCAGTGGTGTTTGTGTCTCTTGAGTTTCCTCAAGTTCTATCACTCTATCTATGCTCCCACTAGAGTGTTGCTTCTTTAGGAACACAACGTTCCTTGAAACAATTACCATTTGTTCCAAGGTATGATAGAATTAGTACCCATACAACTTCTTAGGGTAACCCACAAACCTACAAAAGGTAGATCTTGAATCTAACTTATCTCCCATGGCCACTAGCTGTGGTGGTCCCAAGTGGCATACGAAAGGGTCTAAAAGGGGGCGGGGAGGTTGGATAGACCCTGAAGTCCTTTTCGACTTCAAAAATTTTGTATCACTTTTAAAGATTAGAATGCTTAGGAAGCTGAGCGCTTGGGTCAGGCGCCATAGTAAAGATAACTTAGACTTAGTGATTTCGGCAATTTACCAAAGTAGGGTAATGCTTAGATCACTTAATCAGGGTTAGCACAACACAAATGATTTTAAAGCTTTAGCTTTCATTTTGGTTAAATAGTCACTTAGTAGATTTAGCTTGTCTTTTTCAGAATAGATAGAATAATATAAAGCAAGACAATAATAAAAGTAAAGGACACAGGATATATAAGGTTCACTGGGTGATGTAATCCCAACTACGTCCTTCTTCTCCTTTTTCACTTGGAGGGAATTTACTAAAATGATTATCAAAGAATCACACAGAATCTTGTACAAGATAGTAAATAGGTGAAAATGATCTCGGGCTCCTTGATCACATAGATTTCAGCTCCAATGAAGATCTTCTTCTACAAGCTTCTCTCACTCAAAAATACTGGTTGTAAGGGGTTTCAACTACTTTCTCACTCAGATGAAAGGTTGAGGGTTTTATCACAAGGGTTTGTTTGTTTTCTTGGAAAGATAAAAAAACTTGGAATATCTCAGTAAGAGTTTAGGTTTCTTCTTTGGAAGATGTTTGAGATATTTGTGACTGTATGGAATGTATCTAAAAGCTTGAAAGATTTTGGCTATGGAGTTTCTAAACTTTTTCTCAGCAAAGTTTTCTTGTGCATGTACGTATATATTTCTTCTCTGTCACTTTTAAGGTTTGCTGGAAATGAGGTATTTATAGGCAATTTCTTCGAATTATGTCCATTGGACACATGTAGAAGCGTGTCTTTCACGCGGTGCGTGACTATACCTTTTCTCTGACATTCCTGAAATCCTGCTGGTTCCGATTGGACGAGAGCAGCTATAAACTCTGAAGTTCTGGTAGTCTAGTCAAAAGGTGGCTTGTCCACAAGTCATATTAGCTTATCAATTTTAATGGCCTCATCAGGAATTTAATGCATTTGAATTTGTTTCCCGTTTGAAAGAAATGTCTTTTGAATGATTGCATTTAAGTCCTTCATGACTTGAGAATTTATTTCAGGTGAATCGAATACTGATCGCTAGAGTGCTTTGAGTGCTTGATTCATGAATCCTGAAATAGTCCTTTGGTGTTTGACAGACGCTAAGGATAAATCTTCATCTTCTTTTGACTTCAGACGCAGATCTTCAACTTCATCTTTAATAGACTCACCTATAATTCTATTAGTGATTCGGTATCTAATACTTAGTCTAAAATCTACAAAGATAAAAATTACAAGCCTAACAAAATTACATACTTTCAAACGCTTATACAAATTGATCTATGAAACATAAACTTACATTATATTTTTATAAAATCCTTTCTTGTCATCATCAAAACGTTTAACATGAAATTCCTAACAATTTTCCCCTTTGTGATGATGTCCAGACTTTAACTCTTATAACTCTTTTATAATTTATGAGTTTAAAGAAAAGCCCAAATAAGTATAAGTAAGTGTTTGGAAAGTTAGTAAAGTTAGCTAATGTTAGATTAGTCTCAACAAGGTGTTTCAGCGTTCAATCATTCATTCTTATAATTTCAAAGCAAGGTATATCGATGATTGTGCTGAGTAAAGAATTTAAAACAACAACAACATAAAAAGATAGGAAAAGGAAATGAGGCATCATCTTCTTTGTCGCTTGGACATTTCTTCTCCTTGAAATATTTCAGTTGTTAAGTCCATGAGGAGTCGATCAACATCTATCAAAGTGGTATGTTGAAGTTCATCATAGCCATGCCTTCGCTGTCTAGTGCATTCATTTAGTTCCTTCATCCTGTCCACCCATTCCCTTGGAGAAAAACCAAGTTCACGAATTAAGTCGTAATTGATGTCTTGTCTTCTAGCATTGGATGGTTTCCAGTTGATAGGTCGTCTAAGCGGTCCGGTGATAAGAGGCATTTTTACGTGTTTTTAAGCCCCTTTGCGTTTATGTCTTAGGTTCATTTATCGCTTGATTCTTGCCACATGTGCGTTTAATTCGTACATTAAGTGATTTCAGGTCTTAAATGGATATAATCAAAGAACGGGATGAAAAATGACGTATAAAACAAGTTTAGGCCAAATTGCTATGCACCCCTACGCCTAGGCGCCATCTTGCCCACGCCCGGGCGCCGTATCAGCACCACTTTCCACGTTCGAGCGCTTTTTCCGTATGTTTAGAGACCGAATGGGATGAAATTTCCTTCTACAAAGTTGTAGAACTATGTGTTAGCTTCAAATGCGGACTTGAATCATCCAAATCGGAGTTTTGTGGAGAGAGTTATGAAGGAAATACAATTACTGCGCCAGACAGAGGCAAATACTCCCAACATTCTGATTTAGGCGCCCGAGCACCATAAATCCCGCGCCTAGGCGTGGCCACATCCGAGATTTGATTCCTTTCAGCCAAAAGATCATCATTTGATGGGGGAATGGAACATTTAAAGCCAAGAGGTCATCACATGTATGGGGGGGATGTCATAAGTATGTTTCTTACTAGATCTACTTTAGGGAATTTTATACTACTCACTTTAAGAGTAGTGGAGGACACACTAGGGGGGACATACACATGAGGAGCTGATTGGTGGTGGTCTTCTTAAGGATATTTTCAGCACAATTGGACCGAACACATCTTGAGGGGGAGGGGAGAGAGGCATTTGATCCATCACTTTTCACTCATCATCATTGATCACCATTTTCTTCATCACTTTTGGAGGGGAACAAAGAGAGAGGAGCTAAGGATTGAAGATCAAGAGAGCAAAGATCCATCATCAATCAATTGAGGGAGTTTTAATTATTTGCATTTACATGTTTATTTTCATGAGTATGTACATGATTGTATTAGATTTTCTTAAGGCTTTGATGAGAGGCTAATATTGTAGAACTAAGGCCATGTGAAGGCCAAATTTATGAATCAATATATGTGAAGTTGCTCTTTGTATTAATTCTCCTATTGCTTTGTGTGTTAATTCTATGCTTTTATTCCAATCATGTGTTTGATCACCATATGCTTGCTATCTTGCCTAATCTAGTTGTTCGAGAGAAAATAGATTAGGGTGCAAGAGAATTAACACATCATCCGAAACAAATGAGGGATTGCCCTAGAAATAGGTAAAGATTCCCGGGTGTTGTTAGCCGGATTCGTTCGGGGAAGCTCTAGAACGTTAATGCGTGATTTTTGATTAGATTCTCGGATAGACATATTTAGAGAACCGTCAATTAATCATAGGATTATTATGTGTCGAGACATCGGGTAATAGTTAATTTAGGAGTTTCCACCAAAGCAATAGGAGTCTAATAATTCGAAGAGTAGCTCATATATATTGACGAGTAGATTCGGTTGTAGCATGTGCCTTAGTCATTTTATCATATGTGAGATTAAATCTAGAGTACGTTTCTCTTTGGTTCTTCGTTTGTTTAATCTTTTTCTTGCACTTTACTTTAATTGTCTTATCTTTTATCGAAAAATCATTAACTAGAATTCAAGTCCTTGTGGTTCGACAACCCGGACTTTTTGTCCACTTATTACTACACACGTCTAGTGCACTTGCTATCATAGCACGTTAGCTTTTAGCGTGTCATGTTTTTGGCGCCGTTGCCGGGGACTTGTTTATTTTAGTTTTTTTTTTTATTTTCGTTTACATTTTTTATAATTCTTAGTTTTCGTTCATTTCTTGATTTTCTTTTATTTTCGTGATTAGTCTAATTTTGTTCTTGTATTTAATTGTTAGGTTCTTGAGGTGCATGACCCGCTCGTCAAACAAGCCTCTATACGAGTTGGAGCCCGAAATTGAACGAGTTCTTCGGACTAGTAGGCGAGCAAGAGAAATGGCCAATAATCTCAACCAAAACCCAAATGGAAATTTCCCGGACATGAACTCACCGGAAACTAGGGAGTGGTTACAAGGTGTTCTACAAGCCATGCAAGCGGTACCTCCTCCACAACTCCCGTCGGTTCGGGGTAGCTTACCACCTAGGGTCCATACCATTCCGGGGCCCGTAGTCGTGCCTAATTTCTTCACACCAAACTACCACATTCCGGCTCACATTTTTAATATGGTGCAAGGAGATCCTTTCTATGGAGAACCACACGAATCACCACACGCTCATTTGGAAACCATAGATGAGGCTCTTGTGACCATTCAATATCACCCACGTGATCTTGATGCGATTCGTCTAAGAGTCTTCCATTTCTCATTGAAGGATAGGGCGACAACATGGTACAAATCCTTACCTCCACAATCTATTACAACATGGAGTGAGTTGGTCGATGCCTTTTTAAATAAATTCTTTCCACCCTCAAAAATCAATGAGCTACGGAGTAATATAAAAGGGTTTAGGCAAAGGAGCAATGAATCTTTAGCCGAGGCTTGGGCTAGATATAAGGGCATGCTCCGTAAATGTCCCGATCATAATTTTGGGTTGAATGAACAAGTACTCCATTTCTATGATGGGGTTAGGTCACGTATTCGGCATAGACTCAACGCGGGTGCGGGAGGAAATCTCCTTGGGTTAGACTGTCAAAGTGTATGGGACAAAGTCGAACAGTTGGTCCGAGAAGACGAGCTTTACCCCGACGATGAAGAGGCCTCATCCTCTAAAAAGGTTGCTTGTATTGAGGAAGTAGTTGAGGAAGTAGTAGTCTTGGAACCGGAGGTTGGCAATGTTAATTATGTGGGGAATCAAAATAAACCTCGGGTGAACTTTCATATACCCGAGAATTTTCCAAAAAGGCCCAACCCCGCACAGAACGCACAACTGGGGATTTATCAAGCGGGGATCTATCAAGCTCCACGACCACCCTTCAATAACCCACCCCCGAGGCAAGGCAATTTCAATGGACAAGGTCAAGGTCAAGTGCAAATGCGACCTCCCACAATCGATGAGAAACTGGATGCTCACATGAAAAAGTCCGATACATCTTTCAACGAACTTCGGAGTATGATAAAAGATATGTGTATGGAGATGAAGGATTTGCGAACACAAGTAGGGCAACTTTCTAATGCGGTTAACGGTAGAGCCCCGGGGACTCTCCCAAGCGACACGGAAAAGAACCCGAAGGCCCAATGCAATGCCATAGCCTTGAGAAGTGGCAAACAATTGGAGAATGACACTGCCAGTACATCCGCGCCCGAGCGCCCAGACATGCACGCCCAGGCGCCTACAGATACGCGCCTAGGCGCCAATATACGCGCCCAGGCGCCAACCACAAACCTGCCAGATGCAAACTCTCTGCATCCCGCGCCCGAGCGCCCAGAACTGCACGCCCAGGCGCCAGCAGATCCGCGCCTAGGCGCCGATACACGCGCCCAGGCGCCGCCCACTGTTTCTGTGGGTTTTCATCCGTCTAATCCAACGCTTTCTCCCCCTATCGAAGTTCGTCTCCCCTTCCCAAATGCTCACAAAAAGAAGAAAAAGGAGATGGATCCGAGCTTTCTTCGAATTTTGGCAATCCTTCGGGAAGTGAGAATTAATATTCCGTTTATTGACGCCATTCTCCAAATGCCGAATTATGTGAAGTTCTTCAAGGACATACTCTCCAACAAGCAGAAGTGGGAAGAGAATGAGACGGTGTGCCTCACGGAAGAATGCTCCGCCGTATTACTCAATAAATTGCCAACTAAGCTCCAAGATCCCGGGAGTCTCACAATCCCATGCACAATTGGATCCCTATCATTCAAGAAGGTGTTATGTGACTCGGGGGCCAGCATCAATCTTCTTCCATACTCACTGTTTAAAAAGCTAGGCCTTGGAAATCCCAAGCCGACCTCAATGAGCCTTCAACTAGCCGACCGATCGATCAAGAGGCCCAAGGGGATAATCGAAGACGTTATTGTCCAAGTCGACAAGTTTTATTTCCCGTTGATTTCGTAGTACTCGACATGGAAGAAGATGGGGAGGTACCATTAATCCTAGGGAGACCATTCCTAGCCACGGGTAAGGCGGTAATTGACATTGCTAATGGTAAGCTTACCTTGAATGTGGGCGATGACAAAGTTACCTTTGATGTTTACAAAGTCCTTAAACATCCTATTGATCATGACTCGTGTTATCGAATTGATACATTTGACCATTTGATTGTTGAGTATTTACAGGACAATACAATTGAAAATTCTCTCGAACAGAGTCTTATGAAATCCATGCAAGTGGACTCGGAGAAAGATGATCTAGTGGAAAAGGTTCTAAGCTTGGAGTACAAATCTTCCTCTCATTCGGGAGGATTCATCAAAGTTGATAGATCATTGTCAGGATCACCTCGCCCATCTATTGAAGAACCCCCCTCTCTCGAACTCAAACCCCTCCCCTCCCACCTTAAATATGTGTACTTGAACGATGACGAAACACTCCCATTGATCATTTCCTCATCTCTTTCAGGATCACAAGAAGAGCAATTAATGACGGTGTTGAGATCTCACAAACGGGCTTTTGGGTGGAAACTTGCGGACATCAAAGGCATTAGTCCAGCGATATGTATGCACAAAATACTTATGGAGGACTCCACCAAGCCTACACGCCAACCCCAAAGGAGATCAAACCCACAAATCCAAGAGGTAGTAAAGAAGGAAGTGATTAAACTGCTCGACTCAGGTATAATCTATCCTATTTCTGATAGTGCGTGGGTGAGCCCTACCCAAGTGGTGCCTAAGAAAGGGGGGATAACGGTAATTGAGAATGCGAATAATGAGCTTATCCCAACTCGTATAATTAGTGGGTGGCGTGTATGTATAGATTACCGTAAGTTGAATGATGCCACACGTAAGGATCATTTCCCCCTCCCCTTTATTGACCAAATGCTTGAACGATTAGCCGGGCATGATTTCTATTGTTTTCTAGATGGTTACTCCGGCTATAATCAAATTGCCATAGATCCTGAGGACCAAGAGAAAACCACTTTCACTTGTCCTTATGGCACATTTGCTTATAGAAGGATGCCATTTGGCTTGTGTAATGCCCCGGCCACTTTTCAAAGATGCATGATGGCTATTTTTCATGATATGGTTGAAGATTTCCTTGAAATTTTTATGGATGACTTTTCTGTTTTCGGAACAACTTTTGATATTTGTCTTGCTCATCTAAATGTTGTGCTTAAACGTTGTGAAGAAACCAACCTTGTTTTGAATTGGGAAAAATGCCATTTAATGGTCCGGGAGGGGATTGTACTTGGACACAAGATCTCTCAAAAAGTGATCGAAGTGGACCAAGCCAAGATTGAGGTCATTGAAAAACTTCCCCCGCCCACATCGGTAAAATTGTGAAACCGTTGTCTAATTTGCTTGTTAAAGATGCACCTTTTGATTTCAATTCTTCTTGTATGCAGGCCTTTCTTGATTTGAAGGAACGCTTAGTTTCCGCCCCTATCATGTCATCCCCCGATTGGAGCTTACCATTCGAATTGATGTGTGATGCGAGTGACACCGCGGTTGGAGCGGTCCTTGGCCAAAGGAAGGAAAAGGTATTTCGAACCATTTACTATGCTAGTAAAACTCTTAACGATGCACAATTGAATTATGCCACCACGGAAAAAGAATTACTCGCCATAGTCTTTGCATTCGATAAATTCCACTCTTACCTCGTGCTAAACAAAGTGATAGTTTACACCGATCATTCGGCTTTAAAATATTTGCTTGCCAAGAAAGATGCTAAACCAAGACTCCTTAGGTGGATTTTGTTACTCCAAGAATTTGATTTAGAGATAAAAGACAAGAAAGGCACCGAAAATGTAGTAGCCGACCACCTCTCACGATTAGAGCTAGTGAATGATCCGTTAGATGAGACACCAATTCGTGAGGAATTCCCAGATGAACACCTCCTTGCTATTTCTGAAAAAATTTCACCTTGGTATGCTAACTTTGCCAATTACATTGTTACGGGCCGTCTTCCCCCGGATATCACTTTTCATCAAAAGAAGAAATTTTTATCTGATGTAAAGCAATATCTTTGGGACGAACCCTTTTTATTCAAAGTTTGTGCAGATGGTTTAATTCGACGTTGCATACCCGAAACGGACGTGCATGCTATCCTATCTCATTGTCATGATATGGCGGTAGGTGGCCATTTTGGGCCTTCCAAAACGGTAGCTAAGATCCTCCAATCAGGTTTCTTCTGGCCTACTCTTGTTAAAGATGCACATCATTATGTCAAATCTTGTGATCGCTGTCAACGAATGGGGAACATCTCTAAACATCATGAAACGCCCTTAAATAGCATGTTAGAGTGTGAGTTGTTTGATGTATGGGGTGTGGATTTCATGGGCCCTTTCCCCAGTTCTTGTTCAAATAAATATATCCTTGTTGCGGTAGACTATGTCTCCAAATGGGTGGAAGCCGTGGCCTTGCCTACTAATGATGCTCGGGTTGTCACTCGTTTTCTGAAGAAACATATTTTTACTCGATTTGGAACTCCCCGAGCCATCATTAGTGACGGGGGCACCCACTTCTGCAACAGGCAGTTTGAACTTTTATTGACCAAGTACGGGGTGAAGCATAAAATTTCGACCCCATACCACCCACAAACTAGTGGCCAAGTGGAGGTCTCGAATAGGGAGATTAAGCGTATTTTAGAAAAAACTGTCAACGCATCAAGAAAGGATTGGTCCCTTAAATTGGATGATGCTCTTTGGGCTTATCGGACCGCCTATAAAACCCCAATTGGCATGTCCCCGTATCGTCTTGTTTTTGGTAAAACATGTCACTTGCCCGTTGAACTCGAGCATCGTGCTTATTGGGCCATTAAGTTTCTAAATTTTGACTCTCAAAGTGTAGGTACACAACGTTTGCTACAACTCAACGAGCTCGAAGAATGGCGTCATCTTGCCTATGAGAACGCAAAACTCTATAAGGAGCGGACCAAAATGTGGCATGACAAACATATTCTCCCCCGGGAATTCCACAAGGGAGAGCGGGTGTTGCTATACAACTCTCGACTCCGACTCTTCCCCGGGAAGCTTAAGTCTCGTTGGTCGGGACCATTTTTGATTTCCCAGGTCTATCCATCTGGCGCCGTCGAGCTTACAACAGATAAAGGACATACTTTCTTGGTCAACGCTCAACGTCTAAAACCTTACTTAGGGATGGATGGACTAAGAGACAAAGAGTCCTTTATCCTCGCGGACCCTTCGTGATTCTTCGCTTTCAGTCGAGCTAATGACTCTAAACTAGCGCTTCTTGGGAGGCAACCCATGTTTTCTTTCCGTTTTCTTTTCTTTTTCCCTTATTATTTTGTTTGTTGCTTTATTTTCTAACCTTACATCTTTGTTAGTTTGTGTTTTAAGTGTTTTATCTCTTCCCTTTTGAACCAGGAAATGAAATTCTTTACAAAACTATTCAGAACTGCGCGCCCAAGCGCCGAGAAATCAGGCACCTAGGCGCCCGATTCTGAAAGGGGCGCCCAAGCGCCGAGAAATCAGGCGCCTAGGCGCCCGATTCTGAAAGGGGCGCCCAAGCGCCGAGGAATCAGGCGCCTAGGCGCCCGATTCTGAAAGGGGCGCCCAAGCGCCGAGGAATCAGGCGCCTAGGCGCCCGATTCTGAAAGGGGCGCCCAAGCGCCGAGAAATCAGGCGCCTAGGCGCCCGATTCTGAAAGGGGCGCCCAAGCGCCGAACAACGCCCGCCTAGGCGCGGGCATTACCACCCAAAAGAATCCAGGTACGCTGTGTCGCGCGCCTAGGCGCCCGATTCTGAATTAAACACATATGTGGGTCAAAACGGTCAAAATTCTCCCAAAATCTTCACAACTCCTCTCCCACGCGATTTCCGGCGACTTTCTCACCATTTCCGGTCATTTCCACCGTATTTCACCGCCACTTTCCATCAACATAATTCGTTGCACAAGAGGCTCTTCTTTCACATCGACTCGGTGCGAAAATTTTGGGGATAAAAGGTGAGTTTTGGCTTTACCCTTCTTCCATTTCCGATTCATAGCCGACGAGTAGGTGCCTTGCGTTATATTTTGAGGATTAATTGGGGCATTGGCCGATTGTAGATTGAATTTTTTGTTGTTGTTGCATTTGAGAGCTTTTATTGAATTTGTGGGTTGAAATTGAATTTGTGGGTTGTTGTTGTTGTTGAAATTGGATGCTATGTTGTTGATTAAATTGTGGATTATTGCTTAAAGAATTGAGGAATCGGTTCAATCCGTGGATTGTTGCTAGAGTGTGGGTTACTCTCTGATTTTGATGTGTTGTTGGGCGTTGATTATTGTTGTATTTGGTTGGTTGCATTTGGGTTGATTTGAGTAGTTGAGAAGTTGATAATTGTTGTTGCAAATGACGAGAACTACCAACAGACCGTCAAAGGGTAAGAAAAAAGTGGGTGAGGGTTCCTCTAATGAGCCCGAGACTCCCGATAATACCCGTTTTGAAAACCCCCAAGTCCAAATTATGTGGCAGAGTTTGAGCACCCCCCGCACCCTTATTAAGGAACACTATTTAACCACCCGGGGACAGCCCTCTGTGCACGAATTGATATAGTTTCATCGCTTACAGTTTTTCTGTCAAAAGCCCGAGGCCATTCATCTTCCTTGGGTTCTGAAATTTTTCAGCTCCGGGGTTTATGATGAGATTGAGACACGAGGTTGGCTGGGAACTACCCTTTTGGTCCGGGGCAAACATGTCAATTATGAGTTGAGACAGATTAGGGAGAGCATAGGCACCCCGACCCCTCAGACATGCGAGTTCACCACTCTTTACAATGCAGGGCGCCTCCGAGTTAGCCTGTCGGATATTTTGCAGGTTATTGGCCGAGAGGGGTGGGAATGGGTACCCGGAGAAGCTCATGTCCCCCGTAGGGCTCTATTACCCGAGGCTGCTTTCTGGCTCGACTTCATCCGATTCAATTTAATGCCGAGTACCAATCGATCAGAGGTAAACAAGGAACGGGCCACCCTCATCTACGCTATTATGTCCAAGAAAGCTGTGGACTTTGCCCGGGTAATCCACAAGTCTTTGACGGACCACTTTAGGAAGTTGAAGAATGAGTTAGGGCCATTGATTAACAAATAATTGGCTAAGCAAAAGGGAGAAGGTCCCACTCGGAAGATTCCCATCATTCTCCCGTCACTGATCACAGCTTTATGCAAGGCGGCTAAGGTTCCCACATTTCCTTTGGAGCGTACTGAGCTTCCTGGTTCTTATCTCACCGTGGTAGATGACGACTCCCAGGCTCCTCCACCACCAGCTACTTCAAAGAGGCCTCGCCCGTCTTCATCCCAGTCTACTAGCTCCCCACAGTTTCCACCTATGGATGCCGCCGCCATTAGACAATTAAAGGATGAATTGAGGGAGGAGTTGCGAGATGAGATGAGGGTGGTCATGTCCGACACTTGTGCTTATTTCCGTCAGCTTTTTGTAGAGCATGATGCGTTTGTCGGTTGGGGGCCGTTTGATTATTCTGCTCCTCCACCTTACCCGCACCCCCCGCCTCAGCAGCCCGCAGATATGCACGAGTCAGGTGCTCTCGTTCCTGACGGAGGTGATGATGAGGCTCATAATGATGAGGGTAGCCCGTTGATTGATTTGGATGATCTCGGCGGCGAGGATGAGGATTACATTGACCGTTTTGGCACCACCGATTAGGCTTATCTTGTTTTATTTCCATGCATGTTTCTTTTTGTTTTTGGATATCTTTTGTTGGGATGTTGGATATTTTATGTTTTATGTTTGGATGCTTGATGTTTTCTTTCCATGCATGTTTGTCATTTTTTTTTTGTTTATCTCGTTGTTTTATTCTATTCTATCCAATGTTTGATGCTCTGTATGGCTAGCATTTGTTTACCTATGTAGTGATCGACACAGTGATTGCCATCCGTGGACTTGATTGCCTTAAGTGGACTCGGGTTTGCTTTTCAGCTTCCCTATGGTGACGTGTACTTTGCCCTTTTCTTTTTCAAACATTGGGGACAATGTTCATGATAAGTGTGGGGGGTATACTAGATCCATTATAGTCATGTTGATTCATGTTTTACATATTTCGGTCCAAGTTTGGGGGGTGCTGTACCTCTACATGTGAAATGTGTGCAATTTTAATTTATTTTTTTGGATAGAATTTCAACCCTTCACTTGAGGCATTGAGTATGGTTAATTTGAATACATGGTATGTTTTCTCTATCAATTTGGTTTTTAATGGCTATACACATCGTTCCTTGCTTATGGGATCCTAACTAGACTAGATTAACCTTAAGACGATTCACATATGCACCTAAATCGAAGGTAGAGGAGTTGAGTGGGCAATCATTTTGAAACACTTAAAGGCTTGATCCCGGAAATATCAACTTAGAATTTTCACATGTGTTATGAGTTGAGAACGTTAACTTCGTGTGCTTAATAATAATAAAAAGAGGTTGAACATTGGTATGACTGAAAAAGTCAGGCTTAATAGATACTGGGGGCGAAGAGCACCATGCCTAGAATACTGTACTATTTTGCTAATTTGAGCTAAGCTCAAGCCAATGCAAGTGTTAAGTGAATAAGGACCTAGTTTGATTTTGTGGCCTTTGACACTCGAGTGATTAAGCCCTTAGGAATGTCTCCACATTTGATACCCTAAGGCCATCTGGTTTAGGAGTTATTGGCCTAAAACTCGTTACACGGGTGTCATAGAAAGCCTAAGAGGATCAAACATTGCACATGGTCTAACCTCTAATGTTTCGAGTTGAAAGTGCATAAGATAAATCCGAAAGTGGAATGAAGTGATAAATTTTTAAGTGGCTATGAAGTTGTATTCAATTCTCGTACCATGTGAATAATCAAAAGTTGATAAATATGGGGTTAATGTTTGAAAAGTGGTAAGAATGCCACTTGACTATAATACTTGAGATTTATTACACTACACCCTTAGGATGATCTTTTCAATGTTAAGGCGTAACATGAGCAAATGTGTGATGTGTATATATTTGTAATATGAGCTTAAACAGATGAATTCATACCATTGTGTGCTATTAATCATTGTAATTTACGTTGAGTGATCGGGGTTGAAAATCTTTCGATTTTGTGGGTATATCGTCTGCAAACCCTCACGAGACTATAACTCGTCCTTTGAGGTAACTAAAAGGTTCAAAGGCTTGTTGCATTCGCTAAATGCAACCGTTTACTACACGAAAGTGAGTTAGGTAGTTTTCTTTTTGTTTCTCTCTTTGATTGATGATGTTTCCTTATCTTAAAACTCTTATTGCTCGAGGACGAGCAATTGATAAGTGTGGGGGTGTTGATAAGAGGCATTTTTACGTGTTTTTAAGCCCCTTTGCGTTTATGTCTTAGGTTCATTTATCGCTTGATTCTTGCCACATGTGCGTTTAATTCGTGCATTAAGTGATTTCAGGTCTTAAATGGATACAATCAAAGAACGGGATGAAAAATGACGTATAAAACAAGTTTAGGCCAAATTGCTATGCACCCCTACGCCTAGGCGCCATCTTGCCCACGCCCGGGCGCCGTATCAGCACCACTTTCCACGTTCGAGCGCTTTTTACGTATGTTTAGAGACCGAATGGGATGCAATTTCCTTCTACAAAGTTGTAGACCTATGTGTTAGCTTCAAATGAGGACTTGAATCATCCAAATCGGAGTTTTGTGGAGAGAGTTATGAAGGAAATACAATTACTACGCCAGACAGAGGCAAATACTCCCAACATTCTGATTTGGGCGCCCAAGCGCCATAAATTCCGCGCCTAGGCGTGGCCACATCCGAGATTTGATTCCTTTCCGCCAAAAGATCATCATTTGATGGGGGAATGGAACATTTAAAGCCAAGAGGTCATCACATGTATGGGGGGGATGTCACAAGTATGTTTCTTACTTGATCTACTTTAGGGAATTTTATACTACTCACTTTAAGAGTAGTGGAGGACACACTAGGGGGGACATACACATGAGGAGCTGATTGGTGGTGGTCTTCTTAAGGATATTTTCAGCACAATTGGACCGAACACATCTTGAGGGGGAGGGGAGAGAGGCATTTGATCCATCACTTTTCACTCATCATCATTGATCACCATTTTCTTCATCACTTTTGGAGGGGAACAAAGAGAGAGGAGCTAAGGATTGAAGATCAAGAGAGCAAAGATCCATCATCAATCAATTGAGGGAGTTTTAATTATTTGCATTTACATGTTTATTTCCATGAGTATGTATATGATTGTATTAGATTTTCTTAAGGCTTTGATGAGAGGCTAATATTGTAGAACTAAGGCCATGTGAAGGCCAAATTTATGAATCAATATATGTGAAGTTGCTCTTTGTATTAATTCTCCTATTGCTTTGTGTGTTAATTCTATGCTTTTATTCCAATCATGTGTTTGATCACCATATGCTTGCTATCTTGCCTAATCTAGTTGTTCGAGAGAAAATAGATTAGGGTGCAAGAGAATTAACACATCATCCGAAACAAATGAGGGATTGCCCTAGAAATAGGTAAAGATTCCCGGGTGTTGTTAGCCGGATTCGTTCGGGGAAGCTCTAGAACGTTAATGCGTGATTTTTGATTAGATTCTCGGATAGACATATTTAGAGAACCGTCAATTAATCATAGGATTATTATGTGCCGAGACATCGGGTAATAGTTAATTTAGGAGTTTCCACCAAAGCAATAGGAGTCTAATAATTCGAAGAGTAGCTCATATATATTGACGAGTAGATTCGGTTGTAGCATGTGCCTTAGTCATTTTATCATACGTGAGATTAAATCTAGAGTACGTTTCTCTTTGGTTCTTCGTTTGTTTAATCTTTTTCTTGCACTTTACTTTAATTGTCTTATCTTTTATCGAAAAATCATTAACTAGAATTCAAGTCCATGTGGTTCGACAACCCGGACTTTTTGTCCACTTATTACTACACACGTCTAGTGCACTTGCTATCATAGTACGTTAGCTTTTAGCGTGTCATCCGGCATAAGGATGAAATCCCATACTTTCCAAAAATTCGACGTCCAACTCTAGGAGCAAGTACCTTCCTAGATAATATCTTGGATTTCTCTTTTTAGTTAGCATCTTCTTTATGCTCGCTATTTCATCAAACATTGATCGCCAGTGTTTATTATCTATTTTAGATATTGCTTTGGACTTTTCTTTATTTTCCCCCTTCTTAGCATCATCAGGAGAGGTTTTTAAGTCAGCGATGTCCCTTCGGAGAAGCTTAACTTCATCTATCAAGAGAGCAATCTATTCAGTGATACTCTGAGAGATAAGATTGGAGGAATTGTAACACTCAGTATCAGCTGAAACATTCTGAGCAAGCGTTTTGTTGAAATCGTCGGAAAGCTCTTTGATGAGAGGAGCGATAGAGTTCATCATGGAGATTTTAAACTTGCTGAAATTTCGCATATCAGCTTTGAGAACTGTTTCTACTTGATGAGGCATGGAAGTACTTCGCTCTTCCAATCGAGAACATGAGCCCTTTATATCGCTGAGAGAATGTCGAATTGCTTTTCTGAAATCTCTAGCTTCTGGATCACTATCAGAGTCTGAATCTGATGAATCAGAAGAGGAACGCTCAGGTCCATGAGAGCTTGAGACTGCTGGTGCTTTGCCTTTAGATTTGTCTCGTATAATAGGCTCTTCCGGTGCTGTGGCTATTTTAGCATGAACCTCTTCTATCGCTGAGTCTAGCGTCTGAGTTGCGGAGTCAATTTGAATAACTTGTTCATCAAGGGGAACCTTGACTGTTGGAGCGCTGGGGATAATATCTTGCATATCAGCGTCTGTGGGTTGAGCAGCTTCCATAGCAGGAGTTTGTTCCTCTTTTATTGCAACAACTTCAATTTGAGGCACTGGACTTTCAACAGGGATGACCCAGAGTGGGCCAATCGCATCCATTACATGCCTTGGACTAATCAGGTTGGTCTGCGGGATAAAAAATATGGCATCTTCGCGCTCGTCATTGGTTGGTGCAAGTTGCACTCCTTCGGGTAGATCAACTCCTGAAGTATAAGAGTTGTAGTAGTCCAAAATAAATGGCATCAGCGCTTGAGCTGCTTCTTGGTCCACTAGCCTGATCAGCGATATCATCTTGGCCACTTGAATGTTTTGTTGACAAAATAGGACAGGGTGAAGATTGTATCCTCGGAAGTCACTTAACCCTGAATAGTGGTTGAAAGTGATATCCAATGCTTGTGCATTTTCTATCACTGCTCTTCTGTCTCGGTAGAATTCAGCAAACTCAGCGTGTTCATCTACCACATTGACATGAATTTTACTTTGTTTTGGCAGAATAGGGTGCTTACTAGAGGATGCATCTTCATTGAGGTTAGGAAGGATGCGCTGAACAAAATTCTGAGTAGGATAATAAATATAGCGACCTCCCTGAGCGATTAAGCTAAGATGCTGGCAAATATAGCGTTCTATTGACTGTCTGTAGTAAGGTAAAGCACTAATATTGCTTACCAGATTCTGGCGCTGCTGGAGAAAAAATAGGGCATAACCTCTGCATCTGTAATCTACTCCGAATTGAAACAAAAATGGATACTTCACAAGCTCTTCTAGCGTGTAAAAGTGCAACACGAACTCTTCAGCCCATCTTGTAGTATCCATCAACCATCACTTTCCAAGTTTATCAGCTTTCTTCGGTTCTTTTCTTGCGGCAATAAACTTTTCAAAGCGTTCAAATTCTTCATCATAGTCCTCAGCCCATACTCTTGCAAGGTACTCACAAGCTTCAGCTTCTATCCATGAATTGATAGGATTGGGACGCTCAGCAACTATTGGTCCTTTTCTTTTCCACAATCTGAGAGGTTTAGGGGATAGAGCATTTTGAGGAGAATGAACGACTTTGGGAAGAGCAGAGTATCCAATCCTGTTGAGAATTTCTACGTCTAGATTCTTTGACCAATCACCCACATGGGGATTCTTGATGACAATCTTATTCTGGCGCAAGGGATAAAAGGACTCTTCAGAATGGCCAGTGAAGTTAAAATGCTACTCGTCAAATTGAGTCATGTTGAATGCTGGTCGAAGAATATACTCAAGTCGAGATTGAAAACACTCAAGATTGTAAAGACCTATATCGGCGAATCGCTCGAAGAAATCAAACTTATCAGAATTTGAGACATCAGTCCTATGGAGACTATTTTGAAAATTGATATCCATTTTGACTAATTGCCTGGTGTCAAGCGCTTTAGCGACATAGTAGAACTCAACGTCTACATTATATCCCCGAGGAGAAAAGTCTATGACACGGGGAGGAGATCCGGTTGGAGTGGGAATGAAGGCAATATATTTTGTTAGGATAGGCGCCACTTTACGTTGTTTATTCACACCTTATAAATGCCTATAAGAAAACAACAATGAACTGCCTTATATTAATAGAAAAACCATAGTTTAGTTACAATATTTATGCCCTATAAATCTATCCTCTTTATGGCATTCGAGGGCATATACTCTAACAATCTCCCACTTGCACTCAATGCCATCTGCTGTGGTATTTAATACCCATCTTTTCGAGATGTTTTTCCAGCACCGCCTGTGCCAATGACTTGGTCAATGGATCAGCGACATTGTCGGCTGAGGCTATTTTCTGAACAGCTATTTCACCTAGTGCAATGATCTCTCATATGATGTGATATCTCCTCTCTATGTGTTTGGATTTATTGTGAGACCTAGGTTCCTTCGCTTGCGCTATAGCTCCGGAGTTGTCACAATAAAGTGGCAACAAGAGCTTTATGCTAGGAACCACTTGAAGTACCTCAACGACTTCCTAATCCAAACAGCTTCTTTAGCTGCCTCCAAGGCAGCTATGTATTCAGCCTCTGTGGTGGAGTCTGCGGTTGTGCTTTACTTGGAACTTTTCCAAGTCACCGCTCCACCATTTAGAGTAAATACAAATCCCGAGGTGGATTTTCTGTCATCAACATCTGATTGGAAATCCGAATCAGTGTTCCCGTCCACCCTCAGGTCACTACTTCCATAGGTGAGAATCATATCCTTAGTTCTTTTCAGATACTTTAGGATATTCTTCACAGCTATCCAATGTTCCTTACCTGGGTTTGCTTGAAATCGACTAACAACACTCACAACATAAGCAATGTCGGGTCTAGTACAGAGCATCGCGTACATCAAGATGCCCACAGCAGACACATAGGGTATAATGTTCATTTCTTTTCTATCTTCCTGACTTTGAGGACACATAGATTTCGAAAGATGTATCCCATGTCTCATTGGTAGGAACCCTTTCTTAGAATCTTCAATCCTATACCTTTTTAGGACCTTTTCTAAGTAAAGGGCTTGAGAAAGTCCTATCATTCTTTTGGTTCGATCTCTTTAGATCCGAATCCCTAGAATATAGGTCGCTTCTCCCAAGTCTTTATTGGTTATGGTAAGCATTCCTATGTCATTCCCAATGAGTAATATGTCATCTACATATAACACTAGGAAAGTCAACTTGCTCCCACTGACCTTCTTGTAAACACAGGGCTCGTCTTCATTTTTGATGAAGTCAAATCCTTTGACAACCTCATCAAAACGTAGATTCCAGCTATGAGACGCTTGTTTGAGTCCATAAATGGATCTCTCAAGTTTACACACCTTATGAATATGCTCCTCAGATTCAAAACCTTTATGCTGTTCCATATAGATATCCTCTTCTAGGAATCCATTTAGGAAAGCAATTTTGACATCCATTTGCCATATTTCATAATCTAGGTGTGCTGCTATTGCAAGTAGAATCCTTATTGATTTGATTATAGCCACTGGCGAGAAGGTTTCTTGGTAGTCTATTCCTTTCTTTTGACTATACCCTTTCGCCACTAGCCTGGCTTTGTCGGTGTCTACTTTGCCATCAACACCAATCTTTCTCTTGTAGATCCATTTACACCCGATTGGTTTTACCCCTTCAGGTTGGTCTACAAGTTTCTAGACTTGGTTTGCATGCATCGAATCGATCTCAGTTTGCATAGCTTCACGCTATCTAGCAGCATCCACATCCACCATCCCTTGATCAAAAGTGGAGGGATCATCTCTATGATCCTCCTCTAACACAGAATAGAGATCCAGCTCCCTCTGTATTAGATATCCGTACCTCTCAAGCGGTTGAGATACTCTATTCGATCGCCGTGGTTATGGTTGTGTTACAGAAGGTTTGGTTCTCACTCCCTGTGTAGATGTATCCAGTGGGGTTTTATTTTGTTCTTCTAGAACAATCTTTCTACCCGCTCCTCCTTCTTGAATGAACTCATCTTCAAGAAAGTGGGCTTGTAAGGCTACAATGAGCCTTTGATCATTGTGTAGGTAAAAGAGGTATCCCATAGCATCTTCAGGATATCCAACAAAACGTCCCTTTAAGGACCTAGCCTCCAATTTGTCCACTTTAGTCTTTTTGACATAAGCCGGACATCCCCTGTAACACCCTTACACGAAACACCTAGATACCAATATCACACATATAAAGGTAACACCCATTTGAACCTCATATACAAGCGGAAGCATCCATTTCACTAGTTGCACAACCCTCACACATGGACATGAAATACACACACCTAGAAATTATACTTTACAAGAGACCAAAAAAAAACCCTAAATGATATGCAAATGATGAGCCAAGGGAGAAGGACTTGAAAACCAGCCAACCGCCCTTTGATCCATACTTCAACCTTATGCACACAACTTCACAGATCAACTCTATCTATGGCTACAAAATAAATTTTGCGTTTGGTGAGTCGCAAACTCAGCAAGTATAATTAAGTACGAGATAATTGACATCCTATAAGCACACAAAATCAGCAACCAATCACTCATTTGAAGTCACATAAGAACGTCATCCATAATCATATCACATTCACTTCATATCATTCAGAAACACCTGATGCACGTGGTTAGTCATTTTCTTTTACTGTTAATGGCCTGCTATAAACAAGAGTAAATCGTGATCACGAAAATGGCCATGGCACTCTGTAATTCATATAACACATGGGAGTTCAGTGAACTCGGGTGGCCGTACGGTACTCTGTGGTCCAGTTATACTGGAAATTCTTTAACACATGGCTCAAGGTTAATAGCAGCCATAAGAGAGCCTCTTATCTCGAATGAATGCATTTTCATATCATATATCTGATTTTCATCATCAAATCATCGACAACATTTCCACCTTGTTCAAGTTTATTACACATTGAATATTATTCACCATATGCATTTCCATCATTCAATCGCCATCTAACCACATTCACAACACCATAAGCTTCCCAATCAACACAAGTAGACACCATATGCATTTCCATCATTCAATCATCATATAACCACGTTCACAACACCATAAGCTTCCCAATCAACACTAGTAGACAAATAAAGAATGCATTTTAGAACTATCAGTCAAAGTAAAGGATGAGTCAATTATCAAGTCACCCAATTATACTCACTAATAGTGGCTCGTCAAGATGTCTTCGTCTAGTCGGCGTTTTCTGCTCCTCTATTGGAATTTCGACCTATTAAATACATCAAAATACGTAAATACCCTTGATATAATACATTAAATAACATGACATAATATGTTCATATTTAATTTCCGATTCGATTAACAAAACAGGCTGTCCCAACAGATTTTCCAGAACCGATACCGTATAGTCAACTATTTTTCTAAAATCCCCTGTTTACTGAAAAATTCTGAAATTTGGGTGACGTCTCTATACCATATGTACATATCTACTGTAAAAGGCTTAGAGTAAACAAAAATTTCCAGGTTTACTAAATAACCTCACAACAGTAGCATTTGCCAATCCCGCCGAACAGAATGGCAGTTTTATTCAATGATTTTTAGAAACATCCACAAAACTCCAATTGTTACGAAATTTTGCAGAGCTATTCATGACACATATACGTTTATCCAGAAAATTTTACATAATCAAACTCACACGTTTAATAACTTAAATACCACCTTGAACATGAAAAGTAGAAACTGAAATTCAGAAAACTGTATTCATAAATTCATAACTTGTAGGACATAATCTAACTACCAAGTCAAAACCTCAAAATCATATAAGCTCAAAAGAACACTAAGTGAATTATTTACCCATCACATAGAGAGATGAAGGAAACAAATCCCAAATCAAAGCTTTCCAAAACTCGCTTAGCATCAGATTTTGACTCTGTGCAGACGCGTCTCGTTTAGATGGACTTTGTGAGCAACTCCGAACTGCTGGGTAGAAAATAAACTCATCATAGTGTTCCTATACCTCTTATGAAGACCAATCACACTCAATTTCGATGTCGTTTGACCCTTCAAATATGCAAACTCCCAACACTGCGCAAACTGCGTTTTTCCTTTTCCCCTTAAGGTTGAAGAAGATGTTTCCAGCATGTTTCTTTCGGTTTCTTCAGCAAATTCCTGATCTTAAGAGGTGAGAGAGGGCTCAATAGCCAAGAAATGGAGGAGGTGTTGTTTAAAGAAGACATCAAGGGGTTAGGTGTCATTATAATACAAAAAGGTGATTCATGGTGGTGATATTTTTGAGATACAATATGGGATAAATATTTATCTATTTTGCATGTGTAATACATGAACTACAAGTGTCCATTTATGTTCTTAAGAATTCAGCTGGTGATGAAAGGAAATACGCCACCTTTCAAGTATTTGCACATAGGACCTTGAAGTTTGCTTACTTCCACATGATAGAAAATAAATTGGGGTGTTACATCCCCAAATCTTTATGTGGTTAAAACTTGGTTTCCTATTTCTCCACATTTCATAGGGACTCATAGGAACGGACTTGGACGGACATCTATTTAAAATGTGTGCAGTTGTAAGCAACGCGTGACCCCACAGTGAAATGGGTAAATCAGTGTAGCTAAGCATGGAGCGAACCATGTCCAACAAGGTTCGATTCCTTCGCTCTGCTACTCCATTCAATTGTGGAGTCGCTGGAGGTGTGAGTTGCAATACAATACCATTCTTTCTGAGGTATAAGTCAAACTCGTCGCTCATATATTCTCCTCCTCGATCAGATCAAAGAGGTTTTATATGTTGACTTGTTTGATTTTCCACTAAAGCCTTGAATTCTTTGAACTTATCAATGGATTCAGACTTATGCTTCATCAGGTACACTAGACCATACCGAGAATGGTCGTCTGTGAAGGTGATAAAGTAAAGGAAACCTCCTCTGGCCATTTCTCCAAATTGACCACAAACATCAATATGCACTAAGACTAAGATTTGTGAGGCCCTTTCAAAATTCCCTATGAAGGGCGATCAAACCATCTTGCCTTTGATACAAGATTGGCCCATCTTTTTCCATTTTGCGATCTAATCCCAGTGGGCTAATTAGCCCATCTTTTTCCATTTTGCGAATCTTTTGTTCGCCAGCATGGCCTAGTCAAAGGTGCCATATTAATTATTGGTTTATTTCAAACCTACTACGTTTCCTTTGTATTGTATTCACAACACACTTATTCTTGACATTAAGGTAACACAATGCATTTATCAAAGAAACAAAGCCTACTAATTTATTACCATAATAAATCTTGCATTGTTCATTAATAAAACGAAAGTGTAACCTTATTTAACTAAAACGGAAATTGAACCAATGTTTAACAATATCCAGAAATAGCATATGTCTAGAATAAAAAATAATGAGGCAGATCTTGTTTTAGTAGCCACGACGCCTTGCCCGCTGCCTACTTTGATCTTCTCCTCATTAGGGCTCAGCTCCCTTCTTCTTCCCAGATTCTGATTCACACAATTATACAAAAGGTATTAACTTCTGAATCATAATCGATTAAGAGGGAATATTATAAAGCAATTAGTTTCAAACTATAAAGTTATTCACCTTTCGCTTGTATACTAGGACAGTCTCTTCTCCAGTGGCCCAGCTCACTGCAGCATAAACATGTGTCCTATTTTCTAGCCCTCTTAATTGTCATTTGTTGTGCCTTGTTGCAAGTCGTACTGGATGCTCCCTCCTCTAAATGGGCATTATTCCTTTTGCCATCCAATGTTTTGGGAAATGTAATAGCCATCAGATTGTTCCATTTGTCCGTCTTTATTTGTTTCTGAGCAACCTTGAGTTTTTCCAATAGCCCAGCTAAAGATCTCTCAATGTCATTCATATCAAAATTTATGACGAAATAATAGAACGAATTTGGGAGTGACTATAGAATAAGATCGACTTGGAGATGCAGGTCCCTGTAGAAGTTTAAAGATTTTAGTTTTTCTATCATGGTCATCATTTTGAAAACGTGTTCTCCAACATCTTTTCCTTCAGTCATTTTAGTTCGGAATAGATCCCTTGAAATAAAGTATTTGGCGGTCCTACCACGTTCTCCGAACAATTCATCCATATGAAGGATAATGTCAATTGCATTATCCATCTTATCATGAGACCTTTGCAGCTCTATCCACATTGAGCTCAATATGTACACTCTTGCTCTATGCTTGTCACAGCACCAATCCCAACGAGCTAGGCGAACTTCATCACCCTCGTCAATCTAGGAATGGGAGGACGACCAATTTCCAATACATAGTCAATGGATTCACTGCTAAGGACCATCCTAAGCATAGTGAGCCATTCTATGTAATTTGGACGGGTGAGAATCGTATTTTTCATTAACTTCGACAGTGGTTTGGGAGACATGGTTTTTGATTGAGAGAGATAAAAGAAAATGACTGTAGAAAATAAGCCAAACTTAATTAGATTATTGAACTAAACTAAGACCAAGTTTAAAATCAAGGACTTTGACGTATAACTTGGCTCCCACTACATTTTTCGAAATTCCACACTCCCACTGTGAAATGACGGAAGCGATCGTTGATGAAAACTTTGTGGTGGGGATTGAGTTCTTTCATTAATATAATGGATGGCAACCCTTTAACGAAGAGATAGTCCCAGTTAACAAGAACGCTGGTGTTAACAATGACTGGTTTCTTAGATTTCGAAGATTTTCTGAAAGCAGATTTGAATTTTTTCGTGCCATTAGAGAACTGAAAAAGCTTCGGTTGAGGAGAGAAAAGATATGCTATTTGCCTTTAGAGAGAAGGAACTTTTACAGTTGATAAATTTGGGAGAGATAAAGTTTTACTATAAAGGTTGCGAGGGGTTTAAATAGGAGGCAAAAATAACTCCTCAACTAGTAGATGAATGACATGTGTACAGAAGTTAATTTTAAAATTGACAAAAACTAAATCTGAGCCGTTTACACATAAAGACGGATGCCAAGAAGTGCGGTAAAATGGGTAACTACTGTGGAATATAATGGTTTGAAATCCGTAGTTACTTTTTCAAAACGTTTGAATAAATTTGAAATTTTCAGCGTAAAAGACACGCGCCTGATAGTACACTGACACGTACTCAGACAGGTGCAGTTACTGAAGCACCTAGTTTTTAGATAGGAATCATTAACCGTCAGTTTGATGTGATAAGCAAGTGTGGGCAGATGTCCAATTTAATCTTTTGGACTTATGCACACGCTACTTTCAGCAATGAAACTATGCATGAATTTCAGAAAAAGATTACTTAGCATTAAAGTGGGAATCTTTTTAACGCTGAAGGCTTTTTGAGAACAGGATTTAATTTCTTAAAGTTAAAGATAAAAACAATCGCTATAAAAGACATTTTCATTTATTAGGCATTGATTTTGTCATGCATAATAGATAAGCACTAGTGATCAATGCATAAATTTTCAAAGTCATTTTTGATCACAGTCGCTTATGAGTTGAGACAAGTACAATTTTAAGGTTCCCCCTAAAATTGATGACTCATTTCAATTAAAAAAAATAATTTGGACAAAAGCATAAAGTGGATTCCCCCTAAATTATATGCCAATAAAATATGATGGTCTCTGATTTAAGCGTTTAAATCAATTATACCTAATTCACTTCTCAAGGTGTGAGAGCATTGTTCGTTGATCGCTTTGGTGAAGATATCTACCAATTGCTCGTCAGTTCCAATGAAGTGCATGGAGATATCTTTCTTTTGAACATGGTCACGCAAGAAATGGTATCGAATATCAATGTGTTTAGTTCTAGAGTGAAGGACTGGATTCTGGGTCATAGCTAAAGCGCTTTGGTTATCACAATGGATTGGGGTAGGACCTAGGATTGTTCCACAATCTCTAAGTTATTGCCTCATCCAAAGGATTTGTGCATAACAGCTCCCAGCGGCTACGTACTCTGCTTCAACGGTAGAGGTCGCTATGGATTGTTGTTTCTTACTATGCCATGACATTAGTCTATCTCCTAGAAATTGATATGTACCACTTGTACTCTTTCTATCTATTTTGTATCCTGCAAAATCTGCATTTGAATAACTAATTAGTGTAAAAGGAGAGTCCCTTGGATGCCATAAGCCCACATGTTGTGTGCCTTTTAGGTACTTAAGGATTCTCTTGGTAGCATTTAAGTGTGATTCTCTAGGATCAGCTTGAAAGCGTGCACACATGCATACCAAAAACATAATATCAGGTCTACTAGCAGTAAGATAAAGAAGTGATCCAATGATACCTCTATAGTTAGTGATATCAATTTTCTTCCCACTTTCATCTTTATCTTGCTTGAGCATTTGGCTCATTGGAATTTTTGAAGATGATGCATTTTCCATACAAATTTTTTTAATCTTGTCTCTTGTATATTTAGCTTGGTTTATAAATATGCCATTAGGGAGCTGTTTAACTTGTAATCCTAAGAAGAATGTTAATTCACCCATCATGCTCATTTCAAATTGATCTTGCATCATTTTCGAATATTTCTCACACAGTCGCTTGTTAGTAGAACCAAATATAATATCATCAACATAGATTTGGACTAACAGAATATCTTCATTATGGGTAATTCTAAATAACGTTGTATAAACGCTGCTTTTTGAAAAACCTTTACCTGTAAAGAAGATAGAGAGAGTGTCATACCATGTTCTTGGTGCTTGTTTAAGGCCATAGAGTGCCTTATCCAATTTGTAGACCATACTTTTGCCATGGTTGTTGATGAATCCTGGAGGTTGCTCCACATAGACTTCTTCTTGGAGTTTACCATTCAGGAATGCACTCTTCACGTCCATTTGGTATACTGTGAATTTGTTGAATGCGGAAAACTCTAGGAACATCCTAATTGCTTCAAGACGGCCTACTGGGGCATACGTCTCATCTAAATCAATACCCTCTTCTTAACAATAACCCTGAGCGACTAATTTGGCATTTTTTCTTATAACAATGCCATCTTCATCCATCTTGTTCCTAAAAACCCATCTAGTCCCAATAACTCCTTGGTGAGTTGGTCTTGGTACTAACGTCCAAACTTTGCTTCTCTCAAATTGGTTAAGCTCTTCTTGCATTGCTTCTACACAACTTAAATCATTGAGTGCTTCATCCACTTTCTTTGGTTCCATTTGAGATACGAAACTTGCGAACATGGCCTCATTGATTGTAGCAGACCTAGTTCTAACAGGTGCTTCAATATCTCCAATTACTAATTCTGGTGGATGGTATCTAAGCCATTTATGTTCTGGTTGGAACGGGTTGTGAGACTCTTGATTGTTAATTTCTTGAATTTTATTAGTCTTTGGCGTAGTCGCTGCATCATTCACAGTTCTAATTTTCTCTTGATGATCATTCTCTTCATGATCATCAGCGATTCTGACAATATCCTCATTTGTAACCTCACGAGTAACTTTAGTAATAGGCACAAAGATCTCATCATCCTCATCATCATCACTATCATCACCAAAATTGATTTGTGACGCTTGTTGGGCAAGATCTTCAATTCTTACATCATCAGGATTAACCGTACTCGATTCTTGGTTAGCATCATCAAACACAACATGAATGGATTCTTCCACCTTCGATTTGATCTTATTTAGGATGCAAAAACTCTTTCCATTCTTGGCATAGCCTAGAAAGATTCCTTCATCCGCTTTAGGATCAAATGTCTTTAGGCTTTGGGATCCATTGTTATGAATGAAACATTTTGAACCAAATACAAGAAAATATGAAACGTTAGGCTTACGTCCCTTCCACAACTCATATGGAGTTTTCTCATGTTGCTTGTTGATCATACACCGGTTCTAAGTGTAGCAAGCGGTATTGATAGCTTTGGCCCAAAACCTTTGAGGCAGCTTAGACTCTGCAAGCATCGTCCTATCGGCTTCTTTAAGCGTTTTGTTCCATCGCTCGGCTACTCCATTCTGTTGAGGTCTTCTAGGGGCAGAATACTCATGAAGTATTCCAAGATCTATACAAAACTTCTCAACAAATTGCTTAGTAATTTCAGTTCCTCTATCGCTTCTAATTCTTGTAACTTTGAGATCTTTATAAGTTTGTAATTGATGAATTAGCGATGTGAGGTTGACACTAGTTTCATCTTTGGTCACTAGGAATTCTACCCATGTATAGCGAGAGAAATCATCAACTATTACTAGCAAGTACTTTTTACCACTAACACTCATGATTTGAATAGGGCCAAACATATCTAGATGCAATAGTTCAAGAACTCTAGAAGTAGATAGGCATGGTTTCTTCTTAAAAGATGATTTAACTTGTTTACCCATTTGACATGCATCACATATGCGATTCTTTCGAAAGCAACCCTTAGGTAATCCCTCTACTACATTTAGCGATATTAGCAAAGAGATTCCCTTAAAGTTGAGGTGATTCCTTTTTTTATGTCATAACCAACCCAATTCATTTTGACTTTTAGCAACAAAGCATGTAGGGCTGTTATCAATTGTAGAATCCCAATCTACTAAATACACATTGTTTGTTCATTTTCCTCTTAATTTAGTAGACTTAGTCTTACCGTCGTTAACATAGAAGTAGTCACTTGAAAATTTTACTTCAAAGCCTTTGTCACAAAATTGACTAATGCTTAACAAATTATGCTTAAGACCCTCAACATAATATACATCACTAATCATGATGTTCCCCCTATGCATAATACCTATACCTTTGGTTTTACCTTTGGAGTTATCACTGAGTATAACTTGAGGATCACTGGTTGCACGATAGTTGACCAAGAGATCCTTTGATCCAGTCATATGCCTTGATGACCCACTATCGAAGTACCAAATTGAAGTATCGGTGTACGCTCTAGGTACCTGCATTTAAGGAAAATTCTAATTCTTCTTAGGTACCCATGTTGTTTTGGGTCCTTCATTGTTAGTAGTTTTGGTTTGAACTAAAACTTTAGGAACCCATATTTGCCTAGTCTTCATTATAGGAATACTGGCCTTCTTGGGTTTCACATTGTGTTGTGTGTGCTTCTTGGGTGTATAGTAATATCCTCGATTATAATAGTAATGATAATCATAATTATCATAGTATCGACAATATGATCTTGACTGTCTTGGATATTGACACTGGTATTTCCTTAGTGCTGGCTTGGGTTGCACTTTTGGTGCTAGATGCTTAGCGCTTGATTCACAGTGTTCAGATTTATACTTAGCCTTTTAAGCGTTTGGATGAACCCGTCTTTGTGAATCATTTGCTTTCGCCTTTCCCTTGCCTAAGTCAGCTTTGGCTTTCTCATTTGGCCTCTTACCATTGTCGCTTGGTTCATTTAGCATTTGTCTTTGTGAACCTTTCTCAACAAAGAAAACACCCTTTCCATTGTTGTTTGCCGTAACCTTAGACGCTTTTGATTTTTGACCAAATTTATCATACCCTAAACCGATGTTTTCACCAAAAAGTCTGGTTACCTCAGTCACATTATCTAGGTTTCTTGACACTTTGGATAATGATGAGACGAGCTAGTCTGATCTGGCAAGTTTAGCGATCAGATCAACTTCTCTCTTGACTATTATATCAAGATCGCTTTTTAATTGATCTCACTCTCAAGCAATTGGTTCTTCTCAATGCATTGTTGTTGAACTTGCAACTCTGCTTTGAGCGTTACTTTATCACTTGTGAGCGATGGAATAATAGCGAAGTGATTTTGATATATTTTGGCGGCATCTTGAAATCTTTATAATATTCATTAACTTTGTCAAGTAATTCATCATACAAAAAAGGAAGAGATAATTCAGTGGTTACCTCAGGTAGCGATTTGTTAGACGCTTCATCATCTCTTGCCATGAGACAATTCAATGTTGAGTCACTTGTTGGATCATCATCACTACTTTCATCTGATGATTCCAAGTCCTCTTCAGGTGCGGAGAATGGTTCAGATTCCGCTAGCAAACCTTGTTGAAGAAGGTTGCTCCTAAATTGGTTTCTATCCGCATAGTCTTGCCTTGTTGGCTTAGACACATTTGGATAAGGGCAATTTACCTGGTAGTGCCCTGGTTTCCTGCAATTATAACACAAATTAGTTTTCATTTTCTATTTAGTGGTTAATCGCTTGGAGATGACTGGCGCTGAGAGATTCTGAGTAGGAGACTGTGGCGCTTGATATGGAACTGGCGCTACTGGTTGAGGTGCTAAGTATACTGGCGCTTGATACTGAGGCGTTAGTGCAAGGGGAGGAGTTTGAAATGAAGTTTGTCCAATAGGATTTCTCTTTTCATATTTTAGAAATTTCTTAAATTTCTTGACCAATAAAGCCATCTCTTTTTCTTCATTTGATTATGTCACTTTCATCTCACTAATCGCTTTACCCTTACTTTTGGTGGTAGCGATTCATGATTCTGATTCAGTCGATGTGTCGCTGACTTCACCTAATTCGAAATCAAATGCCTTTAATTCTGAAAACACGTATTCTAGAGTAAGAGTCTCCGAGGTCTGTGATTCTCTCATAGCAACAGTCTTAATCAAATACGTGCTTGGAAGACTTCTAAAAATCTTATTAACCATTTCCTATAATGATCAACTTTTTGTCTAATGACGGTAATTCTATAATGAGCAAAGTAAACCTTGCGTCCATTTGTTCTAGCGTTTCATTGGACTGCATCTAGAAATGCTCAAATCTTTGCATGGCTATGGAGAGCTTGTTCTCCTTCATCTGTGATGAACCTTCACACACGGTAGCCAATTTATCCCATATTTCTTTGGAAGTTTTACATTGTTTGATCATGTTGAACAAAGCATCATTTTCTCCTAACGCTGAGTAAAGTGCACTTCGTCCAACATTATCTAAATTTGCTCATTTTCGATCATCTGGCGTCCATTCTAACTTTGGTTTTTCGACATATCCATCTGGGGTGGCTTCATCAGCTCCAGGTGCTCGAGTTATCACTTTCATGATCTTAATGGGGCCATTCGAAATTACATCACACATTTCATTATCGTAAGAACATAAATACGCGAATGCTCTAAGTTTCCAAGAATCATAGTTTGACTCTACCAACTTAGGCATTTTGTTAAAAGCCATAATGAGATGTTTTGAGAGAGAGTTTTAAAGCGACTAAGTTTTAGAAAAATGGATCTAAACAAGCAGTTACGCTTGGAAATGCTTAGGTTTCTACTTCAACCGCTCTGATACCACTTGGTGGTCCCAAGTGGCATACGAAAGGATCTAGAAGGGGGGGGGGGGTTGAATAGACATTGAAGTCTTTTTCGACTTCAAAAATTTCATATCACTTTTAAAGATTAGAACGCTTAGGAAGTTGAGCGCTTGGACCAGGCGCTACAGTAAAGATAACTGAGACTTAGTGATTTTGGCAATTTACCAAAGTAGGGTAATGCTTGGCCCGCTGAATCAGGGTTTGCACAGGGGAAATGATTTTAAAGCTTTAGCGTTCCTTTTGGTTAAATAGTCACTTAGCAGATTTAGCTTGTCTTTTTTAGAGTAGATAGAATAATATAAAGCAAGACAATAATAAAAGTAAATGACACAAGATATATAAGGTTCACTGGGTGATGTAATCCCAGCTACGTCCTTCTTCTCCTTTTTCACTTGGAGGGAATTTACTAAGATGATTATCAAATAATCACACAGAATCTTCTACAAGATAGTAAATAGTTGAAAATAATCTCGGGCTCCTTGATCACACAGATTTCAGCACCAATGAAGATCTTCTTCTACAAACTTCTCTCACTCAGAAATACTGCTTGTAAGGGGTTTCAACTACTTTCTCACTTAGATGAAAGGTTGTGGGTTTTATCACAAGGGTTTGTTTGTTTTTTTGGAAAGATCAAACAACTTGCAATATCTCAGTCAGAGTTTAAGTTTCTTCTTTGGAAGATGTTTGAGATATTTGTGACTGTATGGAATGTACGTAAAAAACTTGAAAGATTTTGGCTTTTCTAATCTTTTTCTTTGAAAGAGAATTTCAGCAAAATTCTTGCATGTACGTATATGTCTCTTTGTCTCTGTGTTTAGGGTTTGCTGGAAGGAGGTATTTATAGGAAATTTCTTGGAATTATGTATGTTAGACACATGTAGGAGCATGCATTTCATGCGGTGCGTGATTATACCTTTTCTCTGACATTCCTGAAATCCTGCTGGTTCCAATTGGACGGGAGCAGCTATAAACTCTGAAGTTTTGACAGTCTAGTCAAAAGGTGACTTGTCCACAAGTCATATTGGCTTATCATATTTAATGCTCTTATCAGGCATTTAATGCATTTAAATTTATTTCCCGTTTGAAATAAATGTCCGTTGAATGATTGCATTTAAGTCCTTCATGACTTGAGAATTTATTTTAGGTGCTTCTAATACTGATCGCTAGAATGCTTTGAGCGCATGATTCATGAATCCTGAAATAGTCCTTTAGCATTTGACAAACGCTAAGGATAAATCTTCATCTGCTTTTGACTTCAAACGCTGATCTCCAACTTCATTTCTAATAGGCTCACCTAGAATTCTATTAGTGATTCGGTATCTAATACTTAGTCTAAAATTTACAAAGATAAAAATTACAAGCCTAACAAAATTACATACTTTCAAACGCTTATACAAATTGATATATGAGACATAAACTTACATTATATTTTTAGAGTCTAACATAAAATCCTATCTTGTCATCATCAAAACATCCAACATGAAATTCCAAACAAGCTGCTTGACATGAGCAGCACATCCCCATATCTGTAAATATTTATATACAGGTGGTTTGCCATGCCATATCCTATAAGGCACTTCAGAAACACTTTTTAAAGGTAGTCTCTTCAGAAGATAAGCCACAGTCTCCACGGCATAGCCCAAGAAGTACGTATGTAAATTTGTGGACAACATCATCAATTGAACCATGTCCATAAATGTGCGGTTTCTTCGCTTAGATACACCGTTTCATTGTGGTGTTCCAAGCGGTGTCCATTAAGAGAGGATCCCGTTCTCCTTCAAATAATCCAAGAACTCTCCAGATAATTATTCTCCTCCTCGATCAGATCAAAGAGTTTTAATACTTTTACCAGTTTGTTTCTCTACTTCATTTCTGAATTCTTTGAATTTATCAAAGGCCTCAAATTTGTATCTAAGAAGATACAAATAACCAGACCTAGAATAATAGTCGGTAAAGGTTATGAAGTAAGAATAGTTCCCTAATGCATAACACTGAGTGGTCCACACACATCTGTGTGAATTAGCTCAAGCAAATCCTTGGCACGTTCCATTTGGCCTCCAAATAGTGACTATGTCATTTTTTCTTTCAGATAAGATTCACAAGTTGGTACTTCCTCTTCTTCATCAAGCTCGAGAAAACTTGAAAACTTGCGAATCCTATCCTTAGATGCATGACCAAGTCTAGCATGCTAGATTTATGCATTAGGTGGATCATAAGATTTACGCTTGCCAGTGTTTGTTGGTTGAATTCCAAGAGAATTAGTACATGGGTAAATGTAAAGGTTGTTATACATGCATGCTCTCATGATTAGTTTACATCCATAAAATTTTGAACAAAAACCATTATTTATATTAAAAGAAAAACCTTCTTTATCCAAAATGGAAACAAAAATAAGGTTCTTAATCAATCCGGGAACATAATAAACATCCTTTAAATTAAACCTACTATTATCCTCAAGAACTAACACAATGTTTCCAACAGCCTTTCAGCCACAGACGCTCCATTAGCCTTTCTCAGGACCATGTCCTTGTCATCTAGCTCTCTGCTTCTAGACAGCACCTGCAATTCATTGGAAAGGTGAGTACCACAGCTAGTGTCAAACACCAAGAAGCACGATTAATCGACAAATTAACCTCAACAATAAACACACCTTCGTTGTGGCCTTTAAAGGTACCAGGACAATCGTTGCTCAAGTGTTCCATCCCATAGCAATGAGGGCAATCACCCTTTGGCGTCTTCTTTCCAAATGTCTCCTCAATATCTTTGATGATGTCCTTTGCAAGTTTGACATCTCCATATATCCCAATCAGATCTTCTGACATCATAGATAGTATAAAATGTCGAACATAGGCCTCGTCATCAATATGCTTTGTCAAGTACTCCGAAGTACGAGTGCGAGTTGCAGGTTTGGGTCTAGGTGGGATTTCTCCCTTCGATTATGTAATCAAGTTTCTCACCCTTGAGGTAGATATCTACAAATTTACGCCATAGGGCATAGTTCAATCCATTAAACTTGTTTCTTTCCAAGACTTTTAAACTAGCATAAACGATATCCATGATAATACTGTGTAAAATGCGATAAAACAAAAAATGATCTTTAGCATTCAGTTCTAACATATATTCACATGAAATTAAGGAATTTTAAATATACATGTGCTTTCCCACTAACTTTACGAAATCCATCACCCCAAATTGACAGAAGACGGGAAATTTAAAGTCTCCAGTGGGCTCGAGCGTCAAATGTCCCAATCTCATTCCAAGACTCATAGTCAATGGGCGGTAACATTGAGCAGGCATGATGATCCCATCCACATCCAGGTGGTTCTCGAAATGTTTGCCTCACATTTCATGTACGTCCCGAGAACACGATGCAACCGTACACTCATCCGCGTTTAAGTCCAACCCATCAAATTCTCACGCAATAACAAGGCCCAGGTGGTCCCACGACTCATGGTCAACTCCTTAGGTAGACTAAGATCCGTGTGCACTTCTATTATGACTCCCTGTCATAGTAGAAGGCCTGGTTGTAAGATTACTACACTTAACTTGCCACCATTCCACGACTCAGGGTCAATGATGACAAGACGTGCTATTCCCTCTCACATCTAATGATGGAAGGTACTAGACCTAATCAAAGGGCTTCCGGGCCCCAGATTTATCCATTTATGGACTTAATACGGATTAGGGGTTTTTTTCAAAACAAGGTCTCACACTTTTCAATTAATTATCTTTCTTAGGTGAACATGCATACATGCACAACTTTCATAACATAAGAAAATAAGCAGTCATGCGTAAAGCGATAAATGTGATCATAGTGAAGCCAATACCTAAACACCCTAAGCCATCAAGGTGTTGACCAGTATAACTTAAGGACTCGGACCCTACACTATGGTCTTCAAAACTCCATGGGATTGAACGACTCCATCTTCGTATTAAATTTACATTTAAATAAACCTTTCCCTCTCATTTACAACAAAAAGAAAAACATTCCGCACAAGCCTCAAATCTTAACAACGACTAGTCTATGGCTCGACCCAGATCACCACATAATCACATAAACATGCTATCATGAAAATCTAAATTAATATTCACCGCTCCAAAGACTCTAATTTCTAAAAACCAATTTTAGAAACTTCCATGAAAAGGTAACACTTTTCCAATTAATATAAAAAAAATCCAAAAACCCCAATTTTATTTCATTTCGAAAATTAATAAATTCCATTTTATTTCAATTCCCAAAATTAAATAAAACGATTCCAATTTTGAAAATCCAATTTTAGAATAAACTTCAAATAATTTCAATTTGAGATTCAAAACTTAATTTTACAAAATCACAAATTAGGGTTACGCTTTTAATTAAATTGCAAATATTGACCCAAGGCCTAAATCAAAATTATTACGAAAAAAATTTGGACATTAGGGAAATTATATTTCGACCCCTCAATTTTAAAACACGAGCAGCCACCGCCTTGCGCCGTCGACCACGATGGTGCGTGGCTGAGCAACGACGCTCTGCTGAACAACGTGTTGCTGTTCATGACGTCGCCGTCGCATAACGGTCATTCCCTTTTTTTTTTAGAAAAACATAAAAATGCAGCTCTTCGATTTTCAGATTAATACCAAATCAACGGATCCAAAAATTAAACAGAAAATCCTCCAACCAATTCCTATATGCAATAAAACTAATTTTTTTAATATAATAACGAAAAGTATCCGAGCCATGTCTAAACCTTGGTTCTGATACCACTATTGGGATTGGTACAATCCCCGGGGATACCAGCGCAGCGGAAAACATATAATTTCAAAAATTAAAGCGGAATCCCCAAAATTAGGGCTAGGTCGACATGGTACCATTGGATTCAAAAACTGTCCTAGGAGAAAGTTTACTCTTGTTTACCTCTTGTAAACGTTAAAACAACAATGTCTTTTTAAGCTACTCTATGCTACAGTCTTCGAATTGATTGGCCCTAGCGCCACAAGCATTGCGCCTCTGAGATGTATCCACACCCTAGCTTGTACCCTCAATTTTCTCCACCAGTGCTAGCAAGGAGATGATCGAATCTTGGCTATTTAGGAAAAATGGTTTGGAATTATTTAAATGTTCTTCGCACTCAACGCATGAGTTTGAAGAAATTGTATGAAAGAAAATATTGGGAGAGAATAATAGAAAAAGTGATTCTCAAAAACTTATCTTGTCATGCCTTTTTCAAAACCAAAAACTAATTCAAAGTCACTTTTTCATTATGTTTAAAAGAGGTAGAATACACATATATATAGACCAACTAGGGTAAAAACCCTAGCCGTAGTACACGCCCCTCTCTCCTAAAAATTAGAGGAGAGGCGTGTACTAGATATATATATATATATATTTCTTTTTTCTTTTATTCTCTTTCTTGTTTAGTTGGACTCCTTCCAACTAACTAGATATTACCATATCTAATAATATCCTAATATATATCAAATAGAATCCTTCCATATCCAATAATTAGTTACTTTAATTAACTAAGGATTCTATCAAATATATTTATAGGATATTAATTAATATATATATTTTACAAACTTGGTGAGCCAGATAAGTCTTTCCACCAAATCCACATACACAATACACACGCCACGTGCACTTTGTGTATATATATATTATTTTATTTTCTTTCCCCTAATTAATTAATTAGTCCTTCCCAATTTAATATTCTAATATTAAATTATAGGACCATTAATTAACTAGTTAAATTAATTCATTTTCCTTGATTAATTAAATCCAATTAATTAATCCCACCATTAATTCACAAAGAATTAATTAGCCAATAGGTAGTACACTAAGTTATGTGTCTGACCTCTCAGGCTCGTTGTCAAGCTAGCAATAAGTCCCCATAGGCTAGATTAATTATTCTAAATAATTAACTAGTCCTTGAATTAATTTCACCAAATTAATCCAAAGCACCTATTGGTCATGGTTCGATGTCTAGCAACGTCGCCACCACTACTTAGATGTCAACGATGAAAAACAAAAACCTACCCGAGTTGTTGTCGTCATGTGAGTAGAATCCCTTCATCATTTTCCCGTCTTTGGTCTAGGGTATGGCGACGGTTGAACCCTAATAACCTTAGAAACTATGATTTTGTTGTGACATCTAATGATCCAGTCTTCTAGTCTGGGATCACCAATCCCTCTCTGAAGACAATCACTTCAATCAAAGGCTTTTAACGATCATTTAGATTCTCCCAACAGCATAAGAAATACCGAGTACTCATGACCCTCGATGAATCCCTCTCCGACTGTCATTTGTTCCGCTGCACTACCAGACTATGCCCAACATACACGCCGTATGACTCTCCTGGAGTGCATGTGCATATCAAAGCATAGTGGGTAGTACCCATTCCAACTGACATCTTAGGTCTAAGGATTAATCTCACACTACGAAACCCAAGGACTCCATTGCGACAGCACCAAATAGGAATCCTTTGGTGGGGCTGTTCAATTCCATAATCCAATATGAATCTCCATACATGTGTTGCCAAACAAGCTATCGACAATGGAACGTGTTGACCTCTTGGAAGAGTTACATGCATGAACAAGTCTTGACGAGGATAGTGATATGCCACATCTCACAACCTCTATGACTTGGAACAATATTTAGGATTACGGTCTTTGAGAGCACTCCATATATATCCCGACCGCTCCCCTAACCATATGTAATCCATGGGATCTTTATCTATACTAACACTAGTTATAACAATAAAGAAGCATACCTTAAATAAAAGTTCAATATATTTAAAACAAGACTGTCATAGTGTTCTACATTTAATTTGGCAGAGCCCAAAACAATTGGCTCGCCGGGCACCTAACACTATTAAAAAAAATCCTAAAGTATCTCAAGAGAACTAAGGATATGATTCTCATCTATAGGAGTGGTGACCTAAGAGTGGATGGTACACCGACTCAGATTTCCAATCTAATGCCAATGACCGAAAATCCACCTCAAGGTTCATATTCTCCCTCAACGGTGGGGCAGTGACTTGGAAAAGTTCCAAGTAAAACACAACCACAGATTCCACCACAGAGACTGAATACATAGTTGCCTCTGAGGCAGCTAAAGAAGCTTTTTTGCCTAAGGAAGTTTATTGGAGAACTTCAAGTGGTTCCGAAAGTGGAGCTCTCGTTGCCGTTTTATTGTGACAACACTGGAGCAATAGCGCAGGCAAAGGAACTAAGGTTTTACAATAAGTCCAAACACATTGAAAGACGATATCACACCATAAGAGAGATCGTTGCCAGAGGAAAAATATCTGTTCAGAAAGTAGCCTCAGCAAACAATATCGCTGACCCATTAACCAAGCTATTGGCATAGGCAGTGCTAGATAGGCGTCTTGAAAAGATGGGTATAAAATACCATAGCAAATGGCATTGAGTGCAAGTGGAAGATTGTTAGTGTTATGCCCTCAAATGCCAAAAGAGGATAGAATTATAAGGCATTAAATTGTAACTAAACATTCTTATATTAATAAAAGGTTTTTCATGTCGTTTCTTATAGGCATTTGTAAGGTTTAGTAAACATTGTATAGTCCTTGACTGGACACTAGAAAAGTTTGATCCTTAGTATCTAAATTGGTTCGAAAGTGGAAGAGAGTCTTGACTAGACATCGTTATTGGATAAAGACTTGTATGATATAAGTTTTGACAGGAAAGTGCCAGTCGAACACTATGAGTATGTTAGTAGGAACTTATGTCATAAACACATCAGTTAGACTAGTGTATTTGAACATGGCTTGCATCAGTTATGTCACATGGGTTTTCACTCAATGGCAGTCAATGACAAAACTGATAAGTTGTGATCGGTACACGTGAACCTTAGACCTGAATAATCACGTTGAAGATGTGCTTGTGACGTTTATATATGTTATTTTTACACTAGTTTTCCCCCGTTTATCGACTTAGTTTTGATTGTTTTCTTGATAATTTGATCACATATGATGCTTTGATCCTTGTCTTCTCATATTTTATAGAATAACATAACATTTGGAGGAAAAGAACAAGGATTGAAGGTAAATCATGCATAAAGATACAAACTGTCTGCGCAGTGATAGAGTTTATTGAATAGAGTTCTCTACCCAAGTCCAAATTACACACTTGATTTGCCAATGGAAAGATAAGAGGCAAAGGTACATTTCTTATGTTGACGACAAAGATCTGATATGTAGGGAAGGAGGTGAAAACGTCATCGGAAGAGACGTCTTACGATGGAGTTTTCTCATTCAGTGACTTGTGAGACAATTTTGTCATCTTTAACGTTTGATTTCGGCCCTAGTGTCTTCTGGAGAGTTGTAGATCTTTGTTTTAGGATTCTACAGCAACTTGAATCCGTGAATTCCGACATCGGTAGAGAACGTTATGCGAAGTCTACCAAAACTGGCTGGAGCAGCAGGGGACGAACGCCGAGGCGTTCATCCACGAACGCCGCGGCGTTCACATGCAGTAGCCAACGCCGAGGCGTTCAACAAGCGAACGCCGCGGCGTTCGAGGCAGCGGGTTGGTCTATAAATACCCCTTTTAGCCATTTTAGCCATCAAGTCTGTCATTAGAGTAGTTAGATCCAATTCACCCATCGGTGGGGTCAGCCTAGAAATGCTGCTTGATGGGCAAGTAGCAATCTTAACTGATTACCAAATGAATTTTAGTCCCGCGTAAGTGAATGACCTAAATATCCTATGCCGTCATGAATGAGTGAGGTGAAAGACTTTGGCCAAAGCATTAGAGACGCTCATGTTGGACATAAGAGTATACTTAGTGACCTCGATTCATTATGAGCAGAGCATATGGTCAATTCCTGTGAATTTGACTAAACCATGACTCTCACTTGACTGGGATATATGAATAAAGGGTTTATACTCGTGCGGTATTCACAGCGTCATAGGTTTGGAATGATTCTATTCATTTGTGCTCAATTGGGATACGATGTGGGCCGCAAGACTGGCTAGGTGTTACCCACATATTTTTGGCTTCCTCCCAATTGCCTTTTGAGATAAACCTAAAGAGTCGCGCTTAAAGGAATTGCAAAGAAAAAATTATGGAATAAGATTTGAGAGATTTTTCGGTATTTGATATCGCAATTAATTAATTAATTAAAATCACTAGATGACTTATTAATTAATTAAGTTAGTGTGTTAATTAATTTCTTTATGAAATTAATTATATAATAACATGGATTAATTAGTTATTTAATTAATTTATTTATTGGATAAATAATATTAATTAAATAATTAATTAAATTAAAACCGTAAACTTGGACTAAGCCTGAGGGCTTAAAACGCCCAAGTAGGCTTCCACCAAGGATGCCTAGGCGTTAGTTTGTTTAGGTTTAATTATTTCTTGTGTAGTAAAAATACTACTTAGTGAAATAATTAACCCTAGCCTCATTCTATTATCTTTCTCTCCAAGTCAAAAGTTCTACTTCTCTCTCTCTCTCTAGCAGTCCTTAAGGGGAAGAAAAAGAAGGATTTTTTGCTCTCAATTCCGGAGTGATTTAGAGGCAGTGGCTATTTTGCAGCTTGTAAAGGCGATGAAAAGTTGGTTCGGATTTTTTAGTAACACGAAGTAAGGTACACTTTCTGTAACATGATTTGAATACATGAAAATGGAATGAACCACTGTGGGATTTGAATTTCCGCTGCATTTTATGTGTATACAACCCAACAGAGAAAAACCCGAAGGAACAGTGCTTTGTAGTAATGCTCAGAAATGGGAAGGAAGTGAAGAACACGTACAGGACATTTGAACATGAATCCCTGCGAATTGCATGAAAGTAGGATACTCAAAATTCGGGGGTCAAAGAGATGCCCATCTCTTCTTGAAAAATAAGTGGGCTATTTTTTTGCAAAATTGTGCTCAATTTCATGTGACGTTCGAACATCCTGTGATGCTCTAGAGGTAGTGTCCCACTTCAGATGTCTGAACGTGAAGTAGTTAACGTGCGAATGTTGCATCCTCAACATCCGAACATGGACTCTCCTAATGTTCGAATATCCAAACCAATGAATCCAGGTTGTAAGTCTACAGTTACTAACCCCCCTCCCCCTGTTGAAATACGTTTTCCCTTTCCCTTAGCTTAGAAAATTAAAAAGAATGAACATGATAAGAGTTTCCTTCGCATTCTTAAGAGTTTGAGAGAAGTGCGCATTAATGTTCCTAACGTAGATGCTATCTTGCAGATGCCAAACTTCTCGAAACTTTTCAAGGAAATTCTATCAAACAAACAGAAGTGGGAAGAAGTGGGTACTGTCTGCCTAACCGAAGCATGTTCAGCGGATGTGATGAACAATATGCCAAAAAAATGCAAAGATTCGGGTAGTCTATCCATTCCATGCACTATTGGGGATATGAAGTTCGATAGAGTTCTTTGTGATTCCGGGGATGGGATCAATTTGATGCCTTATGCACTCTTTCAGAAGTTAAGCCTTAGAGAGACAATATCCATAACTATGCGGTTGCAGCTCGCAGATAAATCTGTGAAAAATCCCATTAGAGTGATCGAAAATGTCATAGTTAAAGTCGACAAGTTCTACTTTCCAGTCGACTTTGTGGTTCTTGAGATGGAGGTCATAATACCATTGATCCTAGGAAGACCATTCCTAGCCACAGGTAAAGCTATGCTAAACCTGGCACATGGTATGCTTACATTGAATATAGGGGATAAGAAGGCAACTCTGAATGCCTATAGAAGCTTTAAGCATAAATTCCTTGAGAATACGTGGTCTATACTAGATGCTTTTGATCCTTTTGAAGATGAAGTGGAGGTCCCAAATGGCATACGAAAGGGTCTAGAGGGGGGGGGGGGTTGAATAGACCCTGAAGTCTTTTTTGACTTCAAAAATTTGTACCACTTATAAAGATTAGAACGCTTAGGCAACTGAACGCTTGGGTCAGACGCTTCAGTAAAGATAATTTAGACTTAGTGAATTTAGCAATTTTCCAAAGTAGGGTAACGTTTAGATCACTTAATCAGGGTTAGCACAGCAGAAATGATTTTTGAAGCTTTAGCGTTCGTTTTGATTAAATAGTCGCTTAGCAGATGGGCTTGTCTTTTTCAAAGAATATAATGTAATGTAAAACAAGACAGTAATTAAAGTAAATGACACAAGAAATTGTAAGGTTCACTGGGTGATATAATCCTAGCTACGTCATTCTTCTCCTTTTCACTCGGAGAAATTTACTAAGATGATTATCAAAGAATCACACAGAATCTTCTACAAGATAGTAAACAAGTGAAAATGATCTCGGGCTCCTTGATCACACAGATTTCAGCACCAATGAAAATCGTCTTCTACAAGCTTCTCTCACTCAGAAATACTGCTTGTAAGGGGTTTCAACAACTTTCTCACTCAGATGAAAGGTTGAGGGTTTTGTTACACGGGTTTGTTTGTTTTTGGGAAGATCAAACAACTTGGAATATCTCAGTAAGAATTTAGGTTTCTTCTTTGGAAGAGATTTGAGATATTTGTGACTGTCTGGAATGTATAAAAAAGCTTGAAAGATATTGGCTATGGAGTTTCTAAGCTTTTTCTTTAAACGAGAATTTCAGCAGAGCTTCTTGTGCATGTACGTATATCTCTTATTGTGTCACCCTTTTTTTTTTTTAGGTTTGCTGAAGGTAGGGTATTTATAGACAATTCTTTGGATCTGTCCGTTGGACACATGTGGGAGCGTGCCTACCATGCAGCACGTGATTCTACCTTTTCTCTGACATTCCTGAAAATTCGCTGGTTCCAATTGGACGGGGAGCAGCTATAAACTCTGAAGTTCTGACAGTCTAGTCAAAAGGTGGCTTGTCCACAAGTCATAATAGCTTATCACATTTAATGCTCTTATCAGGCATTTAATGTATTTGAACTTATTTCCCGTTGGAAATAAATGTCCGTGGAATGATTGCATTTAAGTCCTTCATGAATTGAGGATTTAATTCAAGTAAAATTGATCGCTATAATGAATTGAGCGCTTGATCCATAAATCTTGAAATAGTCCTTTAGCGTTTGACAGGCGCTAAGAACAAATCTTCATCTTCAGTTGACTTCAGACGCTGATCTTCAACTTCTTCTCTAATAGACTCACCTAGAATTCTATGAGCGATTCCGTATCTAATACTTAGTCTAAAATCTATAAAGATAAAAATTATAAGCCTAATTACATACTTTCAAACGCTTATACATAGATCTATTTAAAATCGAAACTTACATTATATTTGAGGTCTAACATAAAATCCTATCTTGTCATCATCAAAACATCTAACATGAAATTTCCTAACAATTTCCCCCTTTTTGATGATGTTAAGACTTTTAACTCTTATAACTCTTTTATAGATTTAAGAGTTTAAAGAAAAGCCCAAAAAAAGATATAGGTTAGCGTTTGGAAAGTTAGTAAGGTTAGCTAATGTTAGATTAGCCTCAACAAGTTGTTTCACCGATAAATCATTCATTTATATAGAAAGATAAACATACATAATTTATACTGAATAAAGGATAATTGAAAGCGATAACAAAGCATAATAAAGCATTCATTTTTTCTGTCGCTTTGCTGTTTCTTCACCTTGATAGATCTCATTTGCTAAGTCCATAAGGAGTCGATCAATATCTATCATGGTGGTATGTTGGAGTTCATCATAGTCATGCCTTCGTTTTTTAGCACTTTCATTTTATTCCAACAACCTTTACGCCCATTCCCTTGGAGGAATACCAACTTCATGAATTAAGTCGTGATAGATGTCTTGTATTCTATCATTGGATGGTTTCCAGTTAATTGGTCGTCTAAGCGGTCTGGCATAAGGATGAAATCCCATACTCTCTAAAAATTCGACGTCCAAGTTCGGGAGCAAGTACTTTCCTAGATAATATCTTAGCTTTCTCTTTTTAGTTAGCATCTTCTTTATGCTTACTATTTCTTCAAACATTGATCGCTAGTGTTTATTATCTGTTTTAGATATTGCTTTGGACGACTGATGATTTTCTTTTTCCTTTTCCCCCTTCTTGGCATCATTAAAAGAGGTTTTCAAATCAGCGATATCTCCGCGCAATAGCCGAACTTCTTCAACAAGTAGAGCAACTTGATGAGCGATACTTTGGGCAGCAGCATTCGAAGAAGTGTGCCTCTCAGTATCAGCTGAAGCGCTCTGGGCTAAATGACGATTGAATTCTGAGGAGCGTCCATCGATTAGAGGAGATATGCTATCCATGATTGCGATTGTGCTCTTGTTAGCAACGTTTGAGATATCACGGCTTCGAGTATCAAAAATAATTCGGATTTGCCTATCAGCTGTATCCAAAAACTTTGAGCAAGAGCCCTCAATGTTGTTAAGAGATTTCCGTACTGCTTTTCTGAAATCTCGAGCGTCTGAATCACTATCTGAGTCCAAGTCGGAGGAGGAACGCTTAGGAGACGGAATAAGTCTGTAAGAGCTAGAAACTGCAGCCTTGCCTTTGGTTTTCCTTAATCGCTTGGTCCATGAAAGGATCTGCAATCGCTGACAGGGGCTCAACTACTGGGGCGCAAGAAGGGTCTCGTAAAGAGGCTTCGGGAATTTGAGCGTCATCCATAGTAGGAGAATCGACTGTTTCAACTATTTGGACGGAAGGGGAAGGATCTTCAATAGCAATGACCCAGAGTGGGCCAAGCGCTTCCATCACATGCCTTGGACTTATCAGTCTACTTTGCGGGATAAAGAAAATAACATCTTCTCGCTCTTCAGTGCTTAGAGCAAGCTGCACGCATTCCGGCAAATTAATTCCTGAAGTATAAGAATTGAAAAGGTCCAAAATAAATGGCATCAGCGCTTGAGCTGCTTCTTGGTCCATTGGCCTGATCAGCAATATCATCTTGGCCACTTGAATGTTCTGTTGACAAAAGAGCACAGGGTGAAGATTGTATCCTCGGAAGTCGCTCAGCCCTGAATAGTGGTTGAAAGTGATGTCCAACGCTTGTACATTTTCTATCACTGCTCTTCTATCTCTGTGGAGTTCAGCAAACTCAGCGTGCTCATTTGAAACATCGACAAAAATTTAACTTTGTCCAGGAAGAAGCGGCTGTTTACTGGAGGAGGCTTCTTCGTTCAAATTTGGAAAGATGCGCTGAAAAAATGCGTGACGAGGGTGAAACACATAGCGTCCGCCTTGACTAAAAAAGCCTAGCTATTGACGAATGTAGGTCTCAATCGGTTGCCTGTAAGCCAGTAGAGCGCTAACTTTTCCGGCAATATGCTGACGATGCTGAAGCAAAAAGGTAGCAAACCCTCGGCGTCTGTATTCGATTCCAAATTCAAATAGGAATGGATATCTCACGAGTTCTTCAAGAGTATAGGAGTGTAAAACAAACTCTTCAGTCCATCTGGCTGTATCCATCAACCATCGCTTGCCAAGCTTGTCAGCTTTCTTTTGATCTTTTCTAGCGGCAAGGAATTTCTCAAAACATTCAGTTTCTTCATCGTAATGCTCAGCCCATAATCTTGCAAGCTATTCGCGGGCTTCATCTTCTATCCACGAGTTAACAGGATTTGGACGCTCAGCAACTACTGGTCCTTTTTCTTTCCAAAGCTTGAGTGGAGAAAGAGAGAGAGCATTCTGAGGGATTTAACGACTTTGGGATAGGCAGAGTATCCAATCTTGTTGAGAATTTCTTTGTCTGGATTCTTTGACCAATCACCCATATGGGGATTCTTAATGACGATCTTAGTCTGGTGCAAAGGATAAAAAGATTCATAAGAGCGACCGGTGAAATTAAATCGCTTCTTGTCAAATTCTGTTTTGTTGAACGCTGGTCTTCGGATGTACTCAAGTCGAGATTGAAGACGCTCCAGATTGTAGAGACCAAGGTTGGCGAATCGCTCAAAGAATTCAAATTTATCAGAATTGGAAACATCAAGCCGATGAAGAGTGGTTTGAAAGCTGATCTCCATTTCAGCAAGGGTCTGGGTGTCTCGTTCTCTAACGGCATAATAAAATTCAACTTCAAAAGAATATTTGCGAGGAAAGAAATCGATGACATGAGGAGGAGAACCAGTTGGAGTAGGAACAAAGGAAATTTCTTCTGTTGGAATCGGGGCCACTTCTATCGACCGCTCAGCAAGCTCAGTCGTTTCACTGACTGGTGAAGTTTTAGCGTCAGGAAGAACTTGAGCTACTTCCTTAGCGATATCCACAACAGTTGCCATATGAACATCTACTTCAATGGGAACTTATGAAGGTGGAGATGCATCAGCGTCTGGTGCATCTTGAGCTGATACATGTAAGCGCTTGAGAAAAGCAAGCAAAATTTCTACTAAGTAGAAATTACAAAAAAAAAAGACTAAAGCGCTTACCCTGAGGATTATCATCAATTTATATGATTGGTACAATTTCCTCAGGCTTCGGAACAACTTCTTCTGGATCTAAATCGAGAAAAAAAGTAATAGGATCAGCACGGATGGGAATATGCAAATCCTCAAGAGTGTTAAGAACAGTCTGAATATTTGCTTCACACTCGGCTGAAAAAGATTTTATCCTAGCATTAGGGACTGGAAACTAACGAGGAAAGGATAAATGACATTGCTTAGCACAAGTTCTTACCCTGAATACAAGAAAGCCTTTCAGATTGAGCATAGGTTTTAGGATCTGAGCTAATTTCTGGAATAGCGTCAGAAGGAGGTGGCACACTCGTTGGCTCTGTTGAAGCGCTTGTCGATGTAGCTGGAGTGGATGAAGGAGTACGTCTTCGGGCAAGCGGTACTTCTTCTACCTCTTCTTCCTCTTCTGGAGAGATGATGAAGGCAGGTGGAGGAGAGGGATATTTAGGAGAAGGAGAAGGAGATTTTTGTTTCTTCTTGGGCTCGGACTTCTGCTTCTGCTTTTTTGCTGGCTTAGCTGGCTCAGCGACCTTAACAGTGATCTTTCGTTTGGGTCGCTTAACCACCACCTCTTCTTCTGATGAAGATGATGATGAAGACGAAGACGCCTGCTCTTCATCATCGCTGCGAACAACTTCTTCGGCAATAAGTCACTCACGCTCATCTTTAGAAACCGTTGCACCACCTCGCTTTCTTGGTTTGAGCAGCTCGCTAATTATCTTCTTTCCATAGAACTTGAGCGCTGGGATTTTCTTTCCAGCGGAATTGATGTAACCCTTAGCGCTAAGAATTCGACTTAAAATAATCCCATAAGGCTTGGGATTAACTGACTTGGCCATCGCAGCCTTGAAGCGATTAAAAACGTAAAGGGACCAATTTATCTTCAATTTGGTCAGAATGGCCACCATCATCTTGTATTGAAGGTTTGTAACCTTATCGAAACTTCCCTTTCTGCATTAGATCATTTTGGCGCATATGTCCACAAGAATGACATATTCACCCTTCATGTCGTTTTTCTTGAAATTGGGTTCATAGGCAGCTTCAACTTCATCTTTCTTCATCAATGCCCAAACCTTGGTAGCATCTCCAAGAGTAATAGTTTCAACTTCGGCACCATCGTTTGGTAAGTTAAGTAAAGATGAAATCAGAGAGGAAGTGAGAATGAAGGTCTCACGGGCAAAAGGAAAGACGCAGGAAATGGAGTTTCCGTCGTCGGAGATTTTTGCATTCTTGAAGAAGAATAGGGTTTCTTCCTCAAAGAAGTTGTAAATAGTAGTTAGCATATCATATTAACCAGACTCCTGGATGAGTGGAAAAAAAGTCCTAAGAGGGAAATTCTGGTTATTGAATAGATAGTCCCAGTTAACAAGGAAACCGGCATTAATAGTGACTGGTTTCTCTGGTTTGGAAGATTTTGCGGCAGCAGATTTTGAAGACTTCGGTGCCATTGATGAACTAAAGAAAACTTTGGTTGAGGAGAGGAAAAGATGTTATTTTTGCCTTTAGAGAGAGAAAGAACTTTTACAGTAGAGGAATTTGAAAGTGATAAAGTTTTACTGTAAAGGTTTTGAAGGGTTTAAATAGGAGGCAAAAGTAACTCTTCAACTGGTAGATGAATGACATGTGTACAGAAGTTAATGACAAAAAGGAATCTGAATCGTTTACACATAAGTTCGGATGTCAAAAAGTGCGGTAAAATAGGTTAACTGCTGTGAAATATAATGTTTTTCGGATCCGCAGTTGCTTTTTGAAAACGTTTGAATTTTAAAATTTTTAGCGTGAAATGCATGCGCCTGATAGTACACTGACACGTACTCAGACATGTGCAGTTACTGAATCGCCTAGTTTTCTAGATACGAATCATTAGCCGTCAGTTTGATTTGATAAGCACGTGTGAGCAGTTGTCAAATCTAATCTTTTGGACTTATCCACACGTTACTTTCAGCGATGAAAACTATGCATGATTTTTAGAGAAATTCAATAAGCGTTAAAGTGGGAATCCTTTTAACGCTGAAGACTTTTTAAGAACAAAAATTTAATTTCTTAAAATTTGAGATAAAATCAATCGCTTGAATTAATAAAAGACATTTTCATTTATTAGAGATTGACTTTTTTATGCATAAAGATAAGCGCTAGTGATCAATGCTTAAAATTTTAAAAGTCATTTTTGGTCACAGTCGCTTTATATATTGAGACAAGTACAATTTTAAAGTTTCCCGTAAAATTGATGACTTATTTCAGATTTTTGATAAACGCTTTAGACTTAAACATAAGGTGGATTCCCCCTAAATTATATGCCTATAAATATGATGCTTTATGATTTAAGCGTTTAAATCAATCATACCTAATTCACTTCTCAAAGTGAGAAAGCATTGTTCGTTGAGCGCTTTGGTGAAGATATATGCCAATCGTTTGTCAGTTCCAATGAAGTGCATGGAGATATCTTTCTTTTGAACATGATCACGCAAGAAATGGTATCGAATGTCAATGTGTTTGGTTCTAGAGTGAAGGACAGGATTTTGGGTCATAGCTAAAGCACTTTGGTTATCACAATGGATTGGGGTAGTACCTAGGATTGTTCCATAATCTCTAAGTTGTTACCTCATCCAAAGGATTTGTGCACAACAGCTCCCAGCGGCTACGTATTCTGCCTCAGCGGTAGAAGTCGCCATGGAATGTTGTTTCTTACTATGCCACGAAATTAGTCTATCACCTAGAAATTGACATGTACCACTAGTACTTTTTCTATCTATTGTGCATCCTGCAAAATCTGCGTCTGAATAACCAATTAGTTCAAAAGGAGAGTCCCGTGGAAACCATAAGCCCACATTTTGTGTGCCTTTTAGGTATTTAAGGATTCTCTTGGTGGCATTTAAGTGTGACTCTCTAGGATCAGCTTGAAAGCGTGCACACATGCATACCGAAAACATAATATCAGGTCTACTAGCGGTAAGATAAAGAAGTGATCCAATGATACCTCTATAGTTACTGATATCAATTTTCTTCCCACTTTCATCTTTATCTAACTTAAGCATTTGGCTCATTGGAATTTTTGAAGATGATGCATTTTCTATATTTAGTGATTTCTTGTATATAGTTAGTGATCTTTTGTATATTTAGCTTGGTTTATAAATATTCCATTAGGGAGTTGTTTAACTTGTAATCCTAAGAAGAAAGTTAATTCACCCATCATGCTCATTTCAAATTGTTCTTGCATCATTTTCGAAACTTTCTCACACAATCACTTATTAGTAGAACCAAATATAATATCATCAACATAGATTTAGACTAAGAGAATATCTTCATTATGGGTAATTTTAAAAAATGTTGTATCAACGCTGCCTTTTGAAAAGCCTTTACCTATAAGGAAGATAGAGAGAGTGTCATACCATGCTCTTGGTGTTTGTTTAAGGCCAAAGAGTGCCTTATCCAATTTGTAGGCCATACTTTTTCCATGGTTGTTGATGAATCCTGGAGGTTGCTCCACATAGACTTCTTCTTGGAGTTTGCCATTCAGGAAAGCACTCTTTACGTCCGTTTGTTATACTGTGAACTTGTTGAATGCAGCAAACGCTAGGAACATCCTAATCGCTTCAAGACGGGCTACTGGGGCATATGTCTCATCAAAATCAATAACCTCTTCTTGACAATAACCCTGAGCGACTAATCTGGCTTTGTTCCTTATAACAATGCCATCTTCATCCATCTTGTTCCTAAAAACCCATCTAGTCCCAATAACTCCTTGGTGAGTTGGTCTTGGTACTAGCGTCCAAACCTTGCTTCTCTGAAATTGGTTAAGCTCTTCTTGCATTGCTTCTACCCAACTTGAATCACTGAGCGCTTCATCCACTTTCTTTGGTTCCATTTGAGATAGGAAGCTTGCGAATGTGGCCTCATTAATTGTAGGGGACCCAGTTCTAACAGGTGCTTCAATATCTCCAATTACTAGCTTTGGTGGATGATCTCTAAGCCATTTGCGGTCTGAATGGAACGGGTTGACAGATTCTTGGTTGTCAATCGCTTCACCCTCATTTGTCTCTTGTGCAGTCGCTGCATCATTCACAATTCCAATCTGCTGTTGATGATCATTCTTTTCATGATCATCAGTAATTCTGACATTATCACCATAGTTAACCTAATGAGTATCCTTAGGAATAGGTACACGAATCTCATCATCTTCGTCATCACTATCATCACCAAGATTTATTTGTGACGCTTGATGGGTGAGATCTTCAATTCCTACAACATCAGGATTAACCTTACTCGGTTCTTGGTTAGCATCATCAAACACAACATGAATGGATTCTTCAACCTTAAAATTGATCTTATTTAGGATGCGAAAACTCTTTCCATTTTTGGCATAGCCTAGAAAGATGCCCTCATCCTCCTTAGGATCAAATGTCTTTAGGATTTGGGATCCATTGTTATGAATGAAACATTTTGAACCAAATACATGAAAATATGAAACGTTAGGTGTACGTCTCTTCCACAACTCATATGGAGTCTTCTCATGTTGCTTGTTGATCAGACACCGGTTCTAAGTGTAGCAAGCGGTGTTGATGGCTTCGGCCCAAAACCTTTGAGGCAGCTTGGACTCTGCTAACATCGTCCTAGAGGCTTCTTTAAGCATTCTGTTCCATCGCTCGGCAACTCCATTCTGTTGAGGTGTTCTAGGAGCAGAATACTCATGAAGTATTCCAAAGTCTATACAAAACTTCTCAACAAATGGGTTAGTAAATTCAGTTCCTCTATCGCTTCTAATTCTTGTCACCTTTAAATCTTTATAAATTTGTAATTGACGAATTAGCAACGTGAGCTTGACACTAGTTTCATCTTTGGTCGCTAGGAATTTTTCCCATGTCTAGCGAGAAAAATCATCAACTATTGCTAGCGAGTACTTTTTACCACTAACGCTCATGATTTGAATAGGACCAAACAAATCTAGATGCAATAGTTCAAGAACTCTAGAAGTAGATAGGCATGGTTTTTTTTTAAAAGATGATTTAACTTGTTTACCCATTTAACATGCATCACATAAGCGATGCTTCTGAAAGGAACCCTTAGGTAATCCCTCTACTAGATTTAGCAATATTAATTGAGAAATTGCCTTAAAATTGAGGTGATTCATTTTTCTATGCCATAGCCAACCCAATTCATTTTGACTTTTAGCAACAAAGCATGTGGGCTTGTTATCAATTGTAGAATCTCAATCTACTAAATACACATTGTTTGTTCTTTTTCCTCTTAATTTAGTAGATTTAGTCTTAGCGTCGTTAACATAGCAGAAGTCGCTTAAGAATTTTACTTCGAAGCCTTTATCACAAAATTGACTAATGCTTAACAAATTATGCTTAAGACCCTCAACATAATATACATCACTAATCATGATGTTCCCCCTATGCATGATACCTATACCTTTGGTTTTACCTTTGGAGTTATCACCGAATATAACTTGAGGACCGTTGGTAGCTTGATAGTTGACTAGAAGATCTTTGGAACCCGTCATGTGTCTTGACGATCCACTATCAATGTGCCAAACTGAAGTATCGGTGTTGGCTCTAGGTACCTGCATTTAAAGGACAAGTCTAATTCTTCTTAGGTACCCATGTTGTTTTGGGTCCTTCAGCGTTAGTAACTTTGATTTGAATTAGAACTTTAGGAACCCATATTTGCCTAGTCTTCACTGTAGGAATACTGGCCTTCTTGGGTTTCACATCGTGTTGTGTGTGCTTTTTGTTCACCTTGTGTTGTGTGTGCCTTTTGGGTGTATAGCAATATCCTCGATTATAGTAGTAGTCATAATCATAATCATCAGAGTATCGATAATATGATCTTGACTGTCTCGGATATTGACGCTGGTATTTCCTTGGCGCTAGCTTGGGTTGCACTTTTGGTGTTGGACGCCTAGCGCTTGATTCACAATGGTTAGGTTTATCCTTAGCCTTTTGAGCGTTTGGATGAACCTTTCTTTGTGAATCATTTGCCTTTGCCTTTCCCTTGCTTGAGTCAGCTTTGGCTTTCTCATTTGGCCTCGTACCATTGTTGCTTGGTTCATTCAGCGTTTGACTTTGTGAACTTTTCTCAACAAAGAAAACACCCTTTCCTTTATTGTTTGCCGTAACATTAGATTTATTTGGTTGTTTACCGAATTTATTGCATCCTAAACCGGTCTTTTCACCAAACATTCTTGTTACCTCAGTCACATTATCCAACTTTCTTGAATTTGATAATGATGAGATGAGCTGCTCTGATTTGGCAAGTCTAGCGATCAGATCAGCTTCTCTCTTAACTATTATATCAAGATCGCTTTTCAATTGAGTAATCTCACTCTCAAGTGATTGGTTTTTCTCGATGCATTGTTGTTGAACTTGCAACTCTGCTTTGAGCGTTACTTTATCACTTGTGAGTGATGAGATAATAGCGAAGTAATTTTGATATATTTTGATGACAATCTTAATAATATTCATTGACTTTATCAAGCAATCCATCATAAGAAAGAGGAAGAGATAATTCATTGGTTACCTCTGGTAGCGAATCGTCAGACGCTTCATCATCTCTTGCAATAAGACAAATCAATGCTGAGTCGCTTGTAGGCTCATCATCACTACTTTCATTTGATGATTCCAAATCCTCTTCAGGTGCGGAGAACGGTTCGGATTCCGCTAGCAAACCTTGTTGGGGAAGGTTGCTCCTGAATTGGTTTCTATCCGCATTGTCTTGCCTTGTGGGCTTAGACACATTTGGATAAGGGCAATTTACCAGGTAGTGCCCTGGTTTCCTACAATTATAACACAAATTAGTTTTCATTTTTTGTTCAGCGGTTAATCGCTTTGAAACTACTGGCGCTGAGAGATTTTGAGTAGGGGACGGAGCCGCTTGATATGGAATTGGCGCTACTGGTTGTAGTGCAGAGTACACTGGTGCTTGATACTGAGGCGCTGGTGCTGGGGGAGGAGTTTGAAATGAAGTTTGTCCAATAGGATTTCTCTTTTCATATCTTAGAAATTTCTTGAATTTCTTGATTAATAAAGCCATTTCCTTTTCTTCATTTGATTCCGTTGATTTAACCTCACTAACCGCTTTACCCTTACTTTTGGTTGTAGCGATTAAAGCTCCTGATTCAGTTGCTGAAGTCGATGTGTCGCTGACTTCACCCAATTCGAACTCAAATGCCTTTAACTCTGAAAATACATGTTCTGGAGTAAGAGTCTCTAATGTCTGTCATTCTCTCATAGCAACAGTCTTAATTAAGTACTTGCTTGGAAGACTTCTGAAAATCTTATTGACCATTTCCTTGTTGGTCAATTCCTTGTCTAATGACGCTAACTCTGTAATGAGCAAAGTAAACCTTGCATCCAATTGTTCTAGCGTCTCATTGGGTTGCATCTTGAAATGCTCAAATCTTTTCATGGCTATGGAAATCTTATTCTCCTTCATTTGTGCTGATCCTTCACACACTATAGCCAACTTATCCCATATTTCTTTGGAAGTCTTACATTGCTTGATCTTGTTGAACAATGCATCATTGTCTCCTAACGCTGAGTAAAGTGCACTTCGTCCAACATTATCTAGATTTGCTCTTTTCCGATCATCAGGCGTCCATTCTAACTTAGGTTTCTCGACATAACCATCTGGAGTGGCCTCGGTCGCTCCAGGGGCTCGAGTTACAACTTTCAGAATCTGATTGGGACCATCTGTAATCACATCACATATTTCATTATCGCAAGAGCATAAATAAGCGAATGCTCTAAGGTTCCAAGAATCATAGTTTGATTCTACCAACTTAGGCATTTTGTTAAAAGCCATAATGAGATGTTTTTAAGGGAAAATTTAAAGGGACCAAGTTTGAAAACAATGGATCTGAACAAGCAGTTACGCTCGGAATCGCTTAGGTTTCTAATTCAACCGCTCTGATACCACTTGGTGGTCCCAAGTGGCATACGAAATGGTCTAGAGGAGGGGGGGTTGAAAAGACCCTGAAGTCTTTTTCGACTTCAAAAATTTGTACCACATTTAAAGATTAGAACGCTTAGGCAAATGAACGCTTGGGTCAGACGCTTCAGTAAAGATAACTTAGACTTAGTGAATTTATCTATTTACCAAAGTAGGATAATGCTTAGATCACTTAATCAGGGTTAGCTCAGCGGAAATGGTTTTTAAAGCTTTAGTGTTCGTTTTGATTAAATAGTCGCTTAGCAGATGGGCTTGTCTTTTTCAAAGTATATAATGTAATGTAAAACAAGGCAGTAATTAAGGTCAATGACACAAGAAATTGTAAGGTTCACTGGGTGATGTAATCCCAACTACATCATTCTTCTCCTTTTCACTCGGAGGAATTTACTAAGATGATTATCAAAGAATCACACAGAATCTTCTACAAGAAAGTAAACAGGTGAAAATGATCTCGGGCTCCTTGATCACACAGATTTCAGCACTAATGAAGATCGTCTTCTACAAGCTTCTCTCACTCAGAAATACTGCCTGTAAGGGGTTTCAACAACTTTCTCACTCAGATGAAAGGTTGAGGGTTTTGTCACACGGGTTTGTTTGTTTTTGGAAAAATCAAACAACTTGGAATATCTCAGTAAGAATTTAGGTTTCTTCTTTGGAAGGGATTTGAGGTATTTGTGACTCTCTGGAATGTATAAAAAAGCTTGAAAGATATTGGCTATGGAGTTTCTAAGCTTTTTCTTTAAACGAGAATTTCAGCAGAGCTTCTTGTGCATGTACGTATATCTCTTATTCTGTCACCCTTTTTTTTTGTTTTAGGTTTGTTGAAGGTAGGGTATTTATAGACAATTCTTTGGATCTGTCCGTTGGACACATGTGGGAGCGTGCCTATAACGCAGCGAGTGATTCTACCTTTTCTCTGACATTCCTGAAAATTCGCTGGTTCCGAATGGACGGGGAGCAGCTATAAACTCTGAAGTTCTGACAGTCTAGTTAAAAGGTGGCTTGTCCACAAGTCATAATAGCTTATTACATTTATTGCTCTTATCAGACATTTAATGCATTTGAATTTATTTCTCGTTGGAAATAAATGTCTGTTGAATGATTGCATTTAAGTCCTTCATGCCTTGAGGATTTAATTCAAGTGAAACTGATCGCTATAATGAATTGAGCGCTTGATCCATAAATCCTGAAATAGTCCTTTAGCGTTTGACAGGCGCTAAGAACAAATCTTCATCTTTAGTTGACTTCAGACGCTGATCTTCAACTTCTACTCTAATAGACTCACCTAGAATTCTATTAGCGATTCCGTATCTACTACATAGTCTAAAATCTATAAAGAAAAAAATTACAAGCCTAATTACATACATTCAAACGCTTATACATAGATCTATTTAAAACAGAAACTTACATTATATTTGGGATCTAACATAAAATCCTATCTTGTCATCATCAAAACATCTAACATGAAATTTTCTAACATGAAGTTCTGCAGGAACATTTGTCTGATGACCCGAGCAGTCGTGAAAGTGAGGGAGATACAAGTGCTAACGAGGTTGGAAACCTCGATACGATGGACCAAGTGGATGTTACTATATATATCCACAAAATTGTAACATGATGAACCAATTGATGGGAGATTGGACAAGGGTTCTAGTCCTCTCCATGATCCGGCAACTTAGGCCGACTCTGCAAAGTCAAGCTAATGACTTTAAAACAGCGTTTCTCGGGAGCCCACCCGAGCTGTTTTTTTAGTTTAGCTTTGTTTGTTTTTGATCTTCTGTTTTGTTTTTGTGCAGAAAAGAGGTGGAATTCGGAAGAAGTCTTCAAACAACACGCCCGAACGTGGAAGCATGGACATTCGAACATGTTTCATGTGACGTCCAAATGTTAACCATAGAACATTCGGACGTGGGACTTTGTGAAAAAAATTGTTTACGTTCACAGCATGCCCAAATGTGTCCCCTTTTCATGTTTGAACTTGATTTTAGCAGAAAAGAAAGAAAAAGCAGAGACATAATTCTCTGATTTAAAATCCTATTCAATTCGAAAAACCCTCTTCTCCAAGATACTTGCACAAAATGTATCTTACTTTCCCAAAGAAACTCTGAATCCTAACCCATCCATAAAACCTTCCATCATTATCAATATCTATTCCATATAAAGCACTTTTCACGAAAGGAATGTTTCTATATAAACGCATCTATCACACACCATAAATACTCATACCTAATACAAACACATTACATAATCTCACACAGAAAACAATTTCACAACAGCTATAGACTAAGGGTTTTCATCCAGCACGGCAAAAGACAAGAAGAAGAAGTACATCGTGTGACTCATGCCCAAATGTGAGGAGTTCAACTTTTGAACGTGCGTCTGAAGACGTGAGTTTTGTTTTCTGTGTTATAGACATTGTAAGTGATTGGATTGATCCCTTATTGTTCGATACTTGTGATAACCGTTTGGGGCTTTTTCTGTTGATATTGTGTATTTTGGTATTGGTATTTGCTATTGTGGAATGGTGGTTTAGTTGAGCCAAGGAGAGATTTGGGGGGAAATTTTGGAGCAGTGTTTGTTCTAATGGCGAGATTAAGATCCTGAAAATTGCATCGAGGGAAACATTCGGGAGTGAAAAAGGATAAAGGTGTTAAACAAGAGGCAAACACTCCAAGGAAAGAAGGAAATATCCAACAATTTTGCAAAAGACTTGATGGGTATGAGCTACACAAAGAGAGATCCATAGGAGTAAAGAAGGTGTTTGTGCTCTCCGCAAAGCAATACTTATTCTTATCATACTTTGCTACTACTACGAGGATAATAGTGAGTGCTTGGGTAAAGGAACTCTATGCAAGTGGTGCAAGCACGGATTCGAGAGAAAATTTGCAAAACGGGGTATACAAGGTGATGGTGAGAGGATTTTCGAAAGCAAAGATGAATGAGTATATGAACCTTCCCGTGGTGTCAAAGTGTGCCTATGAGACATTGGAAGAGCAAAAGAAGGCAAATACCTTGGTTTGGGATATAGTCATGAAAAAAATTGCAATAGGAGCAAAGTTTTGTGATAACGAAAGAGAGATACTACCTAGGGATTTGAAGCCGGAAGGATTCTTTTGGTTCGAGTTTATTAGGTATTGTATTTTACCTACTAGTAACCGGTCTTCAGTTAACAAGGAGAGAGCCATTCTTAATTATTGCATCATGACCTTGAAGAGGGTAGATTTAGCTCAACTCATCTTTGATACTTTGTTGGTTCAAGTCAGGAAGATGGGGAGTGAGATGGATAATCCATACCTTGCCAAAAAGATTCCTTTGATCTTCCTATCTTTGATTAGCACATTATGCCTTAAGCAAGGAGTGAGGTGGTAAAGTGATGAAGGATTCGAAAGACCAGGAGTGGATATCATTTTTTGGCAAGAGAAGAAAGATAAGGGCCTGATGCGCCTAGATTCACCCGTGAGAGTTCGAAGAGGACTTCCACAACTATTTCTCTTTCTACTATTGCACACAATCTTAAAGTGATGAGGAAAGCACAAAAGGGAATTAGGGGGACACAATCCATTGTGATGGCGAACATGAGGATGATGCCCACTATCAAATGGATTTAGCCCTTGCCATGGATCGTTTGTTGGGGAGGCCTTATTTCCAGTATCCACCTGTCCCCGCCTTCCACCGTTTACCCCATGATGAAGAGGAGAATGATGATGAGGATCCAGCATCCGCCCTGACGGTGGTGCGGTCATGATGGCTTTGTATCCTACCTTTTTCATTTTTTTTAAATTTTTTTCTTTCTTTTTTTCGGTTTTTTTTTTTAGTTTTTAGTTAGGTTGTTTTTTTTTATGTTGTTTTCTTGTGATACATGCACTTTTGGCATGTATGTTTTCTTATGCTTGACGGTTAGTAGAGTTGAAGTTTAGATATGATGCAAAATCGGACCCCATGTTTGGAGATGCTCATTGAACTCGAGAGGAGTAGGAGCTATATGAGGACGCATTGGAAGTTTGAGGATGTTTTTCAACATTCTTGATTGTAAGTGATCTGTTTACCTTTGTGTATGCTTATTTTATAACAACATTGGGGATAATGTTGGATTTAAGTTTGGGGGTATAAAAGTACTTACTTTGAACTTTGATAAAATGCAATCCTAGTTGTTAGCTTAAGTTTGGGGGAAATTTGTTTGCTGTCATGTTGTATGCTTCTTTGTTGAGAAAATCAAGTATGAAAAATTTTTAATCCTTCCAATTGATGCATTGAAATTTATAATTCGGAAAAAAATGCCGTGAATTCTTGATATAATTTGAATTTAATGGAACATATCTTTGAAATTGCTCGTCGAGACCCTAGACTAGAATTGATTTCCTTAGATGATTCATAATGCACATAAGTCGAGGGTAGAGGAGTTGAGAGGATAACCATCTTAAGGCACTTAAGGAATTTTTCCTAGAAATATTGGCTTAGATTTCTCATAAGGTTATAAGATGATTAGTTAATTTTGTATGCTAAATAATGAATGAAAATTTTGGTATGACCAAAAGTGATCAAGCTAATATGTATTTAAGGTGAAAGTTTCATGCCCATATACTATAGTATTATGCTAATTTGAGCCCTGCTCAAGCCAAAAGGAGTTTAATTGAATGAAAGATCTAATTTTATATCGTGGTCTTTGACACTCGAGGGATTAAGTCCTTAGAAGTGTCTCTACACTTAATGCCATAAAACTGTCTAGTTTAGGAGTCATTGATCTAAAGTGTGTTACATGGGTGCCATAGAAAGCCTAAGGAAATAAAATATTGCACATGATCTAACCTAAATGAATTTAAATGGGAAGTTTCATATGAGTTTAAAGTTTGAACGTTTGAGTAATGGAATTTAATTCGCAATGGAGTTTTCTATGATTCTTGTGCTTTGTGTTTGATCGAAAGTTGATAGATATGGGATTAATGCCCAAAAATTGGTATAAGGATGTCTCTCGACTATAATGCCTTAGATTTTTTTCTACACCCTATGGAATCTTTTTGAGTTGAGGTGTCCATGATCAAAAGTATTTGATATGTATAGATATATTTTTGATCTTCAAAGGATGATTTTGTGCCATTTATTCTTGTTAATTATGTTGAGGTGTATTGATTTGGTTGGGATTGAATCTTTTCGTTAGATTTTGTGGGTATATCGTCTACAAACCCTCATGAGACTATAACTCGTCTTTTTTGGGTAACATATAAGTTTAAAAGCTTGTTACACGTGCTAAGTGTAATCGTTTAATCCACGAAAGAGAGTTTATCTTTGTTTGTTTTGTTTTTGTTTATCTTTGACTGTGTTCACGTCTATCATTGCTCGAGGATGATTAATGTATAAGTTTGGGAGAGTTGATAGAGTCGAAAATTATGTGCTTTATAGTCCATTAGTTGTATGATTTTCATAGAATTTAGTATGATTTTATACCACATATGCGTGTAATATGTCTATTTTGAGTATCCAGGTATAAATCATAGCAATGGAGACAAAAGGATGAAAGAAGCAGTAAGAAGGAATTTCAGAGCAAAAAGTCAAGGAAGCTATCATTCGTGGAACATCAAGATGTTTGAACGTGAAGAGGTATCACGCCCGAACATTGAGAGAGATCACGCACGGACGCTGAGAAGTCTAACGTTCGAATGTGTGTGGCGGCAGAATAGTTTTTGAAATTTCTAAACTCTACACTTACACGGACTCTTCTCAAACCATGCCTATAAATACAAAGTGATGCAGTAGGGTTAAGAGAGCAGCGTTTTAGAGTTCTTCTACAGCAATATTCCGTCTTCACATAAAGACACAGAGAGTTAGCCTAGGATTTTGTCCTTTGTAATTCTCCATAAAAGTAGAGGAAGCTTGAAGGAAGAAGAAGATTTTCTTCACAGTCATAGGGAGTTTTTGTTATTATTGGTTTATTACTTTCATAAATTCTTTACTTGTTTTTCATATCATTATGAGTAGCCAAATTTGTAGACTAAGACCATGCTTAGGCTGAATTATGATTTTTGAGTAATAAAAGTATTTCTCGTATGAATGATTTATATTACTTTGTGTTATAATCTTGTTCTCAATGCTTAGTGTGTCTGGCCAACATATATAAGATTTTATGCTTAACTTATCTATTCGGGAGAAAGTAAATTAAGGTGCAAAACGGATTAATAACATCTTCTAAGTCAATTGATGCTAGGGATAGCTACATACTTCAGATGTTTTGTTGCCTAGTTTAGCGTTTTGAGAAAGACTTAAACTAGGGTGCAAGGGATTTATAACATCACTGAACCAAATAGGAGTAGCCCTAGACAGGTAAAGACTCCCGGGTTAAGTCGTTCGATTCTAATCTAGTAAAATCTAGTTCTTTAATGCATACTTAGAGGTTAGATTTCCGGGTAGACATACTTAGGAAACTGCCATTTAAGTATAGGAGTCTATCACGAGACATCGGTTATTCTTCATCTTATGAGTTTTCAGCATAGCAACTAGGTCTAATAATTCAACGAGACCCTTTTTGCAAATAAGGATCAAATCAAGTCTTGCATGTGCCTTAGTCTATTTTCACATTTGAGTTTCAATCCATTGCTTGTTCTTACTTTTGTTCTTTGTTTATTTAATTGTTTTACTCTTACTTTAATTGTTTTTTCTCTTATTGCAAATCATAAACTAAAATCCAAGTCAGCGTGGTTCGACAACCCGAATTGTCAACATTTATTTCTTGTGTAGTTTTGTTTCTTTATGTCATGTTCAAGCATGCACTTTTGGCATGCTTCTCTTTGAGTCTTGTTGGTTTTGTATTGTGAGTACATGACATGTTGTAGCCGAGTTTTGCTTTGGAGCATTTTTTTCATTGCGGATTTGGGCTTTGAGCGGATTTCACGTGATTAAAGTTTGCCTTTCATGATCCTTGTTGTAAGTACTCTCGTTTACCCCCGTTTGAGTGTATATGATTGAGTCAACATTGAGGGCAATGTTTAGTTTAAGTGTGGTGGTGGGGGTATCTATATGTCGTGTGATCTTCTTTTTAGCTCAAGTTTGGGGAAACCGTTGCTATTGCATGTATTGTACTCCAATTTTTTGAGAAAAATCAAGCATAACAAAATTTAGTTTTAGAATGATAGCTTGCCAATTGGTGCAATTAGACTTGAGAAATCGAGACAATGACATTATTTCTTGTATGTTTCTATTAATGGTCTAAAATGAAAAAATTGCACATCTTGATTATGCTCATTTGAACATTAATTGATAATTAATCTTCCTTCGATGATGCACGTTGCACATAAGTCGAAGGTAGAGGGATTGAAAAGGGTTTCCCATCTCGAGACATGTGAGGAGCACCCCCGGATATATTAACCTAGATTTTTCATGTTGGTTTGAGATGATTAGTTGCTTAGGGGTTCATAATTGTGTCAATGGAATGAATGATTGAGATGAGATTGGTATGACCACGAAAATTCGGTCAGGCCAATGAGTATTGGAGGTCACCAAAGCATCATTGCCTATATACTATACTCGTTGAGCTAATTTGAACTTTGCTTAAGCCAATCGGGAATGAGTTGAATAAAAGACCTCGTTCTATTTCGTGGCCTTTGCCACTCGGGTGATTAAGTTCGTAGGAGTGTCTTAACATTTAGCACCCAAAACTCTCTGGTTTGGGAGTGTTGACCCAAAGCCCGTTACATGGGTGGCAAATAAGATCTAAAGGGGTAGAACATCACACAAGGCCTTACGTTGATTATACACTTAATTCATTTCAATGCGTGAAATTTCAAAGTAAAGTGAATGGAAGTGAGCACAATTTAACCTTAAAGTTGCCTATGATTTGATGAGCTTTATGATCTATCGAAAGTGGTAGATATGGGGTATCTTTCCAAGCATGGTAGGGATGCCTTTCGATCATAATGCCCTAGATCTTATCCCACTACACCCTTTGGAAATTGGTTTGATTCTAGGTGGTGAATGAGCATTGTTTTCATTTTTGTACATATTATTAAGTTATTTTTGTCACTTGATTCGTGCCATTGCATCATAGTTCTTATTTCAAGTTATCTCGGTTGGTTTGAGCTTAACATCCTTCGATTTTTTGGGTATATCACATGCAAGCCCTCACGAGACTATACCTCATCCTTTGAGGTAACTCAAAGGTTTAAAGGCTTGTTTCACACGCTAAGTGAAATCCTTTACCCCACAAAAGTGAGTTAGTTAGTAGTTTTCTTTTCGCTTCTCCCTTGTTAGATGATGTTTCCATATCCTAGAATTCTTATTGCTTGAGGTCGAGCAATTGATAAGTGTGCGGGGTTGATCAGAGTTGTTTTTACGTGTTTTTAAGCCCTTATGTTTATGTTTTAGATTCATTTATCGCTTGATTCATGCCACATATGCGTATAATCTATGTGCTTATTGAGTAAAGGTGGAAAATCACAGGATGGACGAGAAGGGCCTTGCGGGTGGAAATGATACAAGAAGCCATTGACAAAGTTCAAATCATCAAACAGCGAATAAGTGCAGCTCAGAGTCGTCAAAAGAGCTATGCCGACACACAACGCCAGGACTTAGAATTTCAAGTGGGAGACCAAGTTTTTTATTAAAGTATCACCGCGAAGAGGCGTTAAGAGGATGGGAAAAGGGGGTAAGCTTCAACCTCAATATATAGGACCATTCCAGATCTTGAAGCGTGTTGGGGTAGTAGCGTATGAAGTCAAACTACCTAACAATATTTCCCATATTCATAATGTGTTCCATGTATCACAACTTAAGAAGTACCATCCTGATCCGTCACATGTGATATCTCATGAGGAATTACAACTAGAACCAAATTTGTCGTATGAAGAGATGCCGATACGCATACTGGACTTCAAATATCAAGAATTACGATCTCAGAAAATACCCTTAGTCAAGGTATTGTGGAGAAACAATCAGGTTGAAGAAGCAACTTGGGAGCGAGAAAATGACATGAGAAAAAGATATCCGGATCTCTTTGGGACCTCTCAGAATTTGGGGACCAAATTCTCTTAAGGAGAGGGGAGTTGTAACACCCAATATTCTCGGCTCCTAATTTCGTAAAAGTGAAGGTAAACATTACAATCACCGCTAATTAGATTTCGTAAATTATTTGATTGTAGTGATTCGCGTTCGACTAAAAATATTTTTCTACTTGCTTATATAACTATTATTAAATCTATATGTGAAATAGGTTAGTAGTATTTACACCCGGTGGAATAGTTGATGCATTATATCATTTAAGGTGTATATATATATATCTATATATATATTCATCTTCATCAATTGATTACTAATAGTTAAATGGGATCATGCCTAACTACATATATATATATAGGCACAAACACATGCACATGCACACACACACACACACACACACACATATATATATATATACACGTACCATTCATGCTCTAATAGAGAAAGGAAGATTAGGAGGTGGCAAATTAAGATAATTACATCTCATCTTGCCTAAAAAAACGTGGCTTATGGAGGATTAATCTCCATTTCTTTTTTCCCTACCTTTTTGACCAAGACCTCCTTATATACTACAATTCAGCCTTTCAAAACTTCATTCATCACCACACCTGAAGAAACTCTGAAAATTAGCACCTATCTCATCTCAAATACATGAAAAGCTGAAGGAGAAGAAAAAAATCCAGTAGGGGAAAGGATCGTCCTTTCTTCTTTCTCTTAAGGTATATGGTAGTTAATCATTGCTTCTGCATGAATATGTTGTAGACTAAATGTAGTTCAAGCTATATATGACCTGGAATTGAGAGTATCATATCATATATATGTATTTTAGTAAACTTCAATGGCATGATGTTCAGCTGTGTTTGGAACTTTCAGTTTCTGAAAGTTACGTTTAAAGCTGTAATGAGGTGCCTAAAATTGTGAGTTTGATTATGATAAATTTTCTGGAATACCTTGATTGTGTTTTAAACATCTATGAAAAATTTGGTAAGGGTTAGAGTTTTGTGGAATTTTCTAAAAATCGTTGAACAAAATTGCCAGTCTGTTCGGCGGAAGTGAAAATTGCTACTGTTTTGAAGATATTACGTGTACCTGGAAATTTTGGTTTACTCTAAAACTTTTACAGTATCTTGATACATGTGTTATAGAGACTTCATATAAATTTCGGAATTTTTCAGTAAACAGGGGATTTTACAAAAATATTGGAATATAAGGTGTCTGTTTTGAAACAAATCTGCCGGGACACTCCCGTTTCGTTGATTGAATCCCCAATTTTACAAGGAAATTAAATCTGGAAAAATTATGTAGAATTTGTCAGCATCCTATCTGATATCCTGAAAAATTTGAGAAAGAAATTCCAATCCAAGAATGTGTTAAAAAATTGTTGAAAAATATTGCGCATGTAAGGGGCTAGTTTGAACTTAGTTGCCTATATGTTTGGATAGTATGATATAACCTGTTGTATGTGATTAGCTTAAAAGTGTATTGTTTTGTGAAAATGATGGTATTTTGAATCACAGGATACTTTCGTGATTCCGAGGCCGAGGCAACGACGCCGGTTTATTATTGTGAGGGTTTCTCTTATTCTTTCAACTTGATCTTGCTTACCATTTTTCGTTCCCTTTATCTAATAAATCATAGCCAAGTGTGAACTCATAAAGTTTCATTGATCAGACTTTTATTCTCATCTAAGGTAAGTGTCCAACCGTGTCCCAATTTGTAGTCTATCGTTCTTGTTTCCGCTCGCTCTCGCTCGAATACAAATCAGTGTACATATTCTAGTAGGAAACTCGTTGAAACAATTATTCTTCTTGGCTCTATTCCGTCGGCTAAGGGAGCTAAGTGCTATATGGGACAAAGTGCCACGTGACGGCGGGGGCCACCGCTTGAACCCGTAGGAGCCACCTCTAGAATCCCGAAGTCTGGCATCCATCCGCGACGTGTCATTTTCTTGATATATAGCTTTGATTCGAAAAGGCAGAGTGAAGGGAGCTAAGTGCTATACGGGACAAAGTGCCACGCGACAGCGGGGGCCACCTCTTGAACCCGTAGGAGCCACCACTAGAATCCCGACACCTGGAACACTTCATAGAACATAAAGGTGTGAAGCCTCTTGCTGGTATGGGACAGTGGAAGGTGGATCACGATCACATGATATGATTACAAAAGTACATGGGTTATGTCCTCTGATTCATACGTAACATACTCGATTAATTTAACTTGTGATATGTTATTCTATTCTTTTGCTTGCCATCGTATATGTCCATGTCGTTATTGATTTTCGCTGCAGATTCTATCTCTCCTGATAAGGTAAAGCAAGCCATTAGTCTACCTCACTGGGTCATTCGGACTCACCCCTCCTTCTTTCTTCCTTTTCAGATAAGCTTAGAATGTCGGATACAAATGGAGAAATGAGAAATAAAGGAAGCATTGGTTTGTTTCTATCAAAGGGAGTAATGTTTTGGGATGTACGATTGGGTATGTATATGTTTTGGCTTGGAGATTTGTAATTGATAGGGTTATTGTTTAATTGTGTAAGACTGATGAATAAGGTATTGTTGGTTTAAGTGGAATGAAATTCTTTTAGTTTTAGTAGATGAAGAATTGGTATAGTTCTGACGCTTAGCGCTAGCTCGAGAAAGGACAGTCTCGTGGATCGAGCTAGTGTCGCGGTGTAGCGGGCCACCAGGTGGTCGGTGGGCGTTACAGTATATGAATATGTTGAATTCATATATATTGATGGTTATGGGCTAAATTCGTACGGCTAGGGCCTTGTATGAATTGATTTGTGACTTATTCATATTATTGATAATCGTTGAATTAATTCCTATGTTGCTATGTGTTATGAATTTGTGCTTGTGTTTCTTACATGTGATTGATCACCATATGTATAATTTATTTCCTAGTTTAGTGTTTTGAGAAAGACTTAAACTAGGGTGCAAGGGAATTATAACATCACCGCACCAAATAGGAGTTGAAGACTTCCGGGTGAAGTCGTTTGATTCTAATCGAGTAACCTCTAGTTGTTTAGTGTATACTTAGAGGTTAGCTTTCCAGGTAGACATACTTAGGAAAGCGCCATTTAAGTATAGAAGTCTATCACGAGACATCGATTATTCTTTACCTTAGGAGTCTTCACCATAGCAACTAGATTTAATAATTCAACGAGAGCCTTTTTGCAAATAAGGATCAGATCAAGTCTTGCATGTGCCTTAGTCTATTTTCACACTTGAGTTTCAATCCATTGCTTGTTCTTACTTTTGTTCTTTGTTTACTTAATTGCTTACTCTTACTTTACTTTAATTGTTTTTTCTCTTATTGCAAATCATAAACTAAAATCCTAGTCTCCGTGGTTCGACAACCCGGACTTCTTTTTGTCCACTTTTATTACTACACACGACTAGTGCATTTGCTATAAAAGTACGTTAGCCTCTAGCGTGTCAAGTTTTTGCCGCCGTTGCCGGGGACTTATTTATTTTAGTTTTTTATATTGTACATACTTAGTTTTGCTTTGATTTTTTCATCTTGTTTTTTTCCAATGCCAGGGCGTGATGAGTTTAACATTCAAGCATCTGAAATAGTAGCATAATTGGAAAGGTTACTATATAGCACACTTGAGCTTTCTGATAGCCACGCCCGAGCGTTCGAGGTAGAAGCTTCTAGCACCGAGCCTTCCACTCCTACACCTTCTCACCCGGTTGAAGTTCCCTTACCTTCTCCCCTCTCCACGGGTATAGAGGTAATTAATGTCCATGATGGTAAGTTGTCCTCTAATGTAGGAGATGACATGGTTATTTGTGCTGACTATAATTTTTTTAAGCATCCAGTTGATTCTACATTATCTTTACTCATTGATGGTTTTAATCCATTTAGTGTTGAGCTTTTTCAGGAAAGAAGAACCAATAATCTCCTCGAGTCCTACATCATGAACTCAAAGTTTGTCACTTCAATGGGTGAAGGAAAAAGAGCTAGTGTCCATAGCTTGAAGAATAGTCCATATCATCACCCGACGCATGGGGAAGAAAGGATGATAAGAGTGTCGATGGACTTTAATAAAAAATTTGAGTGGATGATTGCTTGGTCCCTACTCTAGCTACTTTTCACAAACACCCGGCCAAGTTTTATTCTTGATTGGAGAGTGACCGAAGCATTTATACGTCATCCTCCTTGAGCCGACTGGATAAAGTCAAGCTAATGACTATAAACAGCGCTTTTTGGGAGGCAACCCAGGTTTGTAAGTTTTCTTTTCTTCTTGCTTTCGTTTTTGTCTTATTTAATTTTGTTTCTTTATGTCATGTTCAAGCATGCACTTTTGGCATGCTTCTCTTTGAGTCTTGATGGTTTTGTATTGTGAGTACATGACATGTTGTAGCCGAGTTTTGCTTTGGAGCATTTTTTTCATTGCGGACTTGGGCTTTGAGCGAATTTCACGTGATTAAGGTTTGTCTTTCAGGATCGTTGTTGTAAGTACTCTCGTTTACCCCCGTTTGAGTGCATATGATTGAGTCAACATTGAGGGCAATGTTTAGTTTAAGTGTGGGGGGGGTATCTATATGTCGTGTGATCTTCTTTTTAGCTCAAGTTTGGGGAAACCGTTGCTATTGCATGTATTGTACTCCAATTTTTTTGAGAAAAATCAAGCATAAAAAAATTTAGATTTAGAATGATAGCTTGCCAATTGGTGCAATTAGACTTGAGAAATCGAGACACTGACATTATTTCTTTTATGTTTCTATTAATGGTCTAAAATGAAAAAATTGCACATCTTGATTATGCTCATTTGAACATTAATTGATAATTAATCTTCCTTCGATGATGCACGTTGCACATAAGTCGAAGGTAGAGGTATTGAAAAGGGTTCCCCATCTCGAGACATGTGAGGAGCACCCCCGGATATATTAACCTAGATTTTTTATGCTGGTTTGAGATGATTAGTTGCTTAGAGGTTCATAATTGTGTCAATGGAACGAATGATTGAGATGAGATTGGTATGACCAAGAAAATTCGATCAGGCCAACGAATATTGGAGGTCACCAAAGCATCATTGCCTATATACTATACTTGTTGAGCTAATTTTAGTTTTGCTCAAAGCCAATCGGGAATGAGTTGAATGAAAGACTACGTTATATTTCGTGGCCTTTGCCACTCAGGTGATTAAGTTCGTAGGAGTGTCTTAACAAATCTGGTTTGGGAGTTGTTGACTGAAAGCCCATTACATGGGTGGCAAAGAAGATCTAAAAGGGTAGAACATCACACGAGGCCTTCTGTTGATTATAAGTTTAATTCATTTCAATACGTGAAATGTCAATGTAAAGTGAATGGAAGTGAGCTCAATTTAACCTTAAAGTTGCCTATGATTCGATAAGCTTTATGATCTATTGAAAGTGGTAGATATGCGGAATGTTTCCAAATGTGGTGGGGATGCCTTTCGATCAGAATGCCCTAGATCTTATCCCACTACACCCTTTGGAAATTGGTTTGATTCTAGGTGTTAAATGAGTATTGTTTTCATTTGTGTACATAATACTTAGCTATTTTTACCACTAGATGCGTGCCATTGCATCATAGTTCTTATTGCAAGTTGTCTCGGTTGGTTTGAGCTTAACATCCTTTTATTTTGTGGGTATATCACATGCAAACCCTCACGAGACTATAACTCGTCCTTTGAGGTAACTCAACGATTTAAAGGCTTGTTGCACATGCTAAATGCAATCGTTTACTCCAAGAAAGTGATTCGTTTCTCCGATATTTGATGATGTTTCCATATCCAAGAATTCTTATTGCTCGAGGTCGAGCAATTGATAAGTGCAGGGGGGTTGATAAGAGTCATTTTCATGTATTTTTAAGCCCTTACGTTTATGTTCTAAATTCATTTATCGCTTGATTTATGCCACATATGCGTATAAACTATGTGCTTATTGAGTAAGATTGATTAAAGGTGGAAAATCACTGCAATCGACGTAAAGCGCACAAAAACACAGTATTTTAGTTTATTTTGAAACCGAATTTGAGGAATTGTTCTTCTATAACTTGTAGATCTCTGTCTGGGCTTCACATGGCAACTTGAAGCATCTAAATCGGAGGTTGGTGGAGAAAGTTATGAAGAAAACACGATTGTTGCGCTGAATATTAAGAAAATGGTTTGGCTCCTGCAGCCGGCGCCTGGGCGCCGATCAACTTATTCCCCAAGTAAATTTTTCCACCTAGGCCGTGCCTGGGCACCATTTGGGTCACGCTTGGGAGCCGATACAGCGGTTTTGAAGGTATAAAGGCTAAATTTCAGCATTGGAGAGGGGGGTTCATAATCTGGGGGATTGGAAGGCTTTTTCTGGTTTTGGGCTATATTTTCACCTACCTTGAAGGGCAAGAAGAGGATAAGAGATAAGGATTGAAGCTCCACTCGAGGATCCATCACCATTCCACCTTTTAGGGAATTTATTCATTGTTTATTGCATTTTGTATTTACACTTATGTATATGAATATGTTGAATTCTTCTATATTGATGGTTATAGGCTAAATTCATATGGATAGGGTCTTGTAAGACTTGATTTGTGACTTATTTGTATTATTGATAATCGTTGAATTAATTCCTATGTTGCTATGCGTTATGAATTTGTGCTTATGTTTCTTACATGTGATTGATCACTATATGTATGCTTTATTCCCTAGTTTAGCATTTTGAGAAAGACTTAAACTAGGATGCAAGGGATTTATAACATCACTGAATCAAATCGAAGTTGCCCTAGACATAGGTAAAGACTCCCAGGTGAAGTAGTTCGATTCTAATCGAGTAAACTCTAGTTCTTGAATGCATACTTAGAGGTTAGATTTCCGGGTAGACATACTTAGGAAACCTCCATTCAAGTATAAGAGTCTATCACGAGACATCGGTTATTCTTTACCTTAGGAGTTTTCACCATAGAAACTAGGTCAAATAATTCAACGAGACCTTTTTTGCAAATAAGGATCAAATCAAATCTTGCATGTGCCTTAGTCTATTTTCACACTTGAGTTTCAATCCATTGCTTGTTCTTACTTTTGTTCTTTGTTTATTTAATTGTTTTACTCTTACTTTAATTGTTTTTTCTCTTATTGCAAATCATAAACTAAAATCCAAGTCAGCGTGGTTCGACAACCCGAATTGTCCACATTTATTACTACACACGACTAGGGGACTTTTCTATAAAAGCACATTAGCCTCTAGCGTGTCAATGAGCGAGGGATCCGCGTGATAATAACCATAAAGAATTTTCCACCTTAGGAATATTTATTTAAAATATGAGAATATTGATATAACACGAATTGATTAATTTGTGTCGACGCATGTGTCTTAGTTGTTTTTATCCATTGATTTTCACATACCATTAACTATTATTTTTAATAGTTTATAATTTATTGTTCTTTAAGTTTACAATTGCTTGAGTTACTTTACTGTTTTCACTATAACACCAATCTCTGTGGGTTCGACGTCCCAAACTTAATTGCCCACTCTATTACTACACACGATCAGTCATCTTGTTGTTAAAAACGCGATTGGGTTTTTGTGCATCACATATCTACATATACCTTTATGTTTCGCCCTTGTTGATTTCCAAACATTCCATCCACCAGCCTTGTCGATATGTGGCTTCACTCCTAATGCTAGAAAGTATTACCACATAGCAATACACTCCGAAGAAAGCTAGGAAGCAAACTTTTTCTTAGCCTCTGAGCGCAAGAGGTACCTGATGGCATTCTTTTATGACATCCATCAAGTTTAAAAGATTTTAGCTGGACCTTTAGTCTATTAAATAGCTTGCCATTGACAGGTGATAGCATTCTCTCATGCATTCCTTGGTGAGATCTATGAAGTCTACATTTACGCTCCGCATATTTTCGCTTGTCGAAGTAAAGACTGCATCAGCTATCCACATGGGGAATTAGATTTCTCTTATGTGGCTAGCTTCAAGGAGCTTCTCCATTTCTCTTTATATGATTTTAGCCTTCTCGGTTCCAAAGTGGCGCCTTTTTTCTTAACAGCTTTGAGTGATGGAAATATGTTGAGGTGATAGACAGCTATCGATTGGCCGATACCTACTAGGTCTTAAGCTGATGGAGAGGTCCGCGTACTCTTGGAGCAAACAAGTTAGGCGAGATATGAACTTGAAGTCCAGCTATGTCCCTACTCGAGGAATTTTATTAGGATCACCCAGCACGAGCTCGATAGTGAGCATTTCTTCCACCGACTTTACCTTAAGTAGTACTTGCATCGCCATGAATTCCTTTCCTTTAGCGTTTGACATTCCATAATGGTCGACGTCCATATCAACTATTATTTTATAGCTTCCCTGTAACATTTTTGGGACAAGTGTTGATCCCCATTTATCTCGCTGACTCCTTCTCTGAATGGGAACTTCATCTTCATGTAATAAGTTGAAATAACAGCTTGGAAAGCATTCAGAGTAGGTCTCCCCAATATAGCATTGTATGCTGAAAGTGAGTTCATCACTAGGACCTCGACCACGTTGGGTTTTTCTCCAAGACTCAGTTCTAGCAAGAGGGGTAGCTATATCTGTCCCAGAGGTCGAACTACCGCTCTAGTGAAGCCAAAGATAACGCTTTCCATTGGCTCCATCTTTATGTCCTCTAGATCCATCTACATGAGTGTGAGGTTAAATATTACATCTACTAAGCTTCCACTATCTATGAACATTTGACCCACATCATAGTTGGATATAGTTGCAGTAGCAACTAGACCATCGTGATGGGGGCGGTGAAGCTGATACCCATTTTTCAGCCTAAATTGGACAACTGGCACGGCATTCATGGCGGTTACCTCTTCATCTATCTCCAAATAGGAAGCCTTATGGAGGCTCTGATGTGAGCTAATCTAGCTCCTTAAGTGTCCCCATCAGTCGTTTTTCTCGATATCATTTTGATGAATTCTATGTGATTAGTATTGGTCTCTCTTAAGGGTTTGTTCCCTTCAGGCTGCACTCTGGGGGGCCCTTAAGGGTATTGCTCAATTTCAGATTTATTCTGCTCTCTTTCCTTATCTTGGTACCTCACTGGAGAAGGACTTCTTTTTAACAGCCTGGTACTTTTGTCATGGTCCCTACATATAAGCTCTTGTGGGTATCCACTTTCAGTTCATCATTCTATCCCATTTAGCAGGTGTACGCACATGTTAGTTTCGTGACTTTAGTCGTTGTGGAACTGGAAAAACTTGTCTGACTTGGGATTAATAGCCTCCATTTAATCTCTCCAAGGCCACCTTATGAAGCCCTTATGATCTACTATCATAAGTGATGGGGTACGTGTGACTTTTAAGGGCGTGTATTGAGCATATCGACGCTCGTTTTGTTGATTGTCTTCCACAAAGGGCTCTTGGGTGTTTGCCTGATGTCCTTCTGATAAGGTGCAAATTTATATGTTTTAGAGCCTAATATTTATGTGATTTATATTGGTTTATGCATGATTTATACCACATATGCATTTAATTTGTGTGCCTATTGAGTAAAGGTGGAAAATCACTGCAATTGAGGTATAACGCACGAAAAATAGAATTTCTGTATATTTAGAGGCCGAATTTCAGGAAGTTTTCTTCCACGAAGTTGTAGACTATGTTAGCTTCACTTGGAAACTTGCATCATCCAAATCGGAGGTCTGTGGAGAAAATTATAAAGGAAACCAAACTGCTGCGCTGAAATACAAGAAAATGGCTAGGTTCTGACTGTGGCGCCCCAGCGCCACTTCATCCACACCTGTGCATGGATTGATCCACACCTGTGTATGGCTTGATGCATGCCTGGGCGTCGGAACCCCTGTTTTTGAGCCTTATAAATACAAACCCAAAGGGAATGAGAAGAAGTTTTGGGGTTCGGTTTTTAGGCCTTTTTGGGACTAAAATTATCCATATACATCATATTTTGGAGGACAAGAATGAGAAAGGGCAAGGAATTGAAGCTTCCAACTTGATTTCATCATCAACCAAGTGTATTAGGGAGTTTGCCATTGCTTTCATTATATATTTGTCTATGAATATATACATGTTTGCTTTAGATTTTTTTGTACCATTGATTATGAACTAGATCTATAAGACTAAGGCCATGTCAAGGCCTATTTGTGAAGTATCTATATAATATTTGTTTGTTTGAATCATGTCATGTGTTGCTATGTGTTGTGAATTTGTATTTGTTCTATGTACATGTGCTTGATCACCATGTGTTCGATAAATTGCCTAGGTGAATGTTTTGAGAGAAAATTGATCTAGGGTGCATGAGATTCACAATATAATCGACAACCAATGAGGAATTGCACCTTAAGTGACAAATGATAGAGATTCCCGGATGCAGTTATCTGGATTAATCCAAGGAAATTCTAGATCTTGAATGCATGATTGTTGGTTAGATTCTCGAATAGAGGTATTTTGGAGACCGTCAATTAACCATAGGATTATTATTGAGGAGACATCAATAGTAATTATTTAAGGAACTTTCCACCATCGCAACATAGGTCTAATGATTCGACAACTCACGTTATAAAGATATTGTATCAAATTGAGCCCTAACATGCACCTTAGTCGTCTTTAACACTTGAAGTTTCAATCAATTGCTCCTCCTTACTTTTGTTCTCTACACTTTTATTCCATTTCAACCTTTACTTAAAGTGTTTATTTACAAAGTCTAAAACTAAAATACAAGTCCATGTGGTTCGACATCCGGACTTAATTGTCCACTTTATTACTACACATGACCAGTCCACTGGCTATGCAAACACGTGCGGTTCTAGTGTGTCAAGTTTTTGGTGCCGTTGTCGGGGACTTGTTTATTTTATTTTTTGATTTTATTGCAAGTTTCTAGTTTTACTTTATTTTTGTCTTTCGTTTCAGGACTAGTTAGCAATGGCTTGCAATTTCCGAAACATGACCCTTCCGAAGATTCAATTGCAGCTGCAAAGCGTCATTGAACCATGTTATGCACAGGGGTTCTTTCCACAACATTGCCAAGAGAGAATTTCTACTCTGGTGGAATAACTCGACAACACCATTGGAAAGCTTCGCCTTGAAATGAATGACATGCTTAAAGCGTTAAAGGAAACTGGGCATCAATTAGAGCTATTAACATCGAGCATCACCTATGAGATTTTGGAGGAGCAATGCATGGAGGTGAATGTGAGGGATGACAAGGAGTTGGAAAATGAGGGTACTTTTGCCCTAGAGATGACACCCGAATGTGTACTACTTACCATTTGGGAGCCTAAAATTGTTCCGGAGAGCGAGGAACTACTAATTCCAATGCCCGAGCATGATGAGTTCAATATTCAAGCGTTCGAAATAGTAGGAGAATTGGAAAGGTTATTGTATGGCACACCTGAGCTTTCTGATAGCCACGCCCAAGCGTTTGAGATAGAAACATCTACCATCGAGCCTTCCACTCCTACACCTTCTCACGCGGTTGAAGTTTCCTTACCTTCTCCCCTCTCCACGGGTATAGAGGTAATTGATGCCCATGATGGTAAGTTCTCCTCTAATGTAGGAGATGACATGGTTATTTGTGATAACTATGAGGTTCTTAAGCATCCAGTTGATTCTACATTATCTTTACGCATTGATGCTTTTGATCCTTTTAGTGTTGAGGTTTTTCAGGCAAAAAGAACCAATAATCTCCTCGAGTCCTACATCACAAAATCTAATTTTATCACTTCGATGGGTGAAAGAAAAAGATCTATTGTCCTTAGCTTGGAGAATAGTCCATATCATCACCCGACGCATGGGGAAGAAAGGATGATACGGGTGTTGATGGACTTTAAACAAATTTTTGAGTGGCTGATTGTTTGGTCACTACTCATCATATTTTCTACTAACACTGGGCCCAATTTCATTCTTGATTGGAAAATGAACAAAGAATTCATACGTCATCCGCCTTGAAATAACTCGGTAAAGTCAAGCTAATGACTTTAAAAGAGCGCTTCTTGGTAGGCAACCCAAGTTTGCAAGTTTTTCTTTTCCTTTCTGCTTTGATTTTTGTTTCTATATAATATTTGTTTGTTTGAATCAATTCATGTGTTGCTATGTGTTGTGAATTTGTATTTGATCTATGTACTTGTGCTTAATCACCATGTGTTCGATAAATTATCTAGGTGAATGTTTCGAGAGAAAATTGATCTAAGGCGCATGAAATTCATAACATAATCCGCAAACAATGAGGAATTGCCCGTTAAGTGACAAACGGTAGAGATTCCCAGATGCAGTTAGCCGGATTAATCCGGGGAAATTCTAGAGCTTGAATGCTTGTTGGTTAGATTCTCGAATAGAGATATTTTGGGGACCGTCAATTAATCATAGGATTATTATTATCGAGACATCGGGTAGTAATTATTTAAGGAACTTTCCACCATAGCAACATAGGTATAATGATTCGACAACTCACGTTATAGAGATATTGTATCAAATTAAGCCCTAACATGCACCTTAGTTGTCTTTAACACTTGAAGTTTCAATCTATTGCTCCTCCTTACTTTTGTTCTCTACACTTTAATTCCATTTCAACCTTTACTTTAAGCGTTTATTTACAAAGTCTAAAACTAAAATACAAGTCCCTGTGGTTTGACATCCGGACTTAATTGTCCACTTTATTACTACACACGACCAGTCCATTTTTTGTGCAAACACGTGAGGTTCTAGCGTGTCACCTTCTCTTATTGCTTGCCGCGCTGGTCTCAACTCCCTTCATTTTTCTAGCTTCTTCAATGTTCACAAACTTTTTAGCTTGAGCAAATAGGTTATCAAAATTTGTGGCAAGTTTTATTGGTGAGAGATCGAAGAAATTTTCGTCATTCAATCCTTAGGCAAAAGCGTTGGATAGAACATCTTCGTGGGCCGTGGAAACCTTAAGAGCAGCTGCATTGGACCTTTGTATATATCCTCACTGGGGCACATTGGTTCCCTAATGCATGCTGAACAAGCTCAGGGACGTTGTTAGGTTTTAAAAGTAACATTGATTTAGTATGTTTTTATCTCACATTTGTCTTGAATTCATACCTTGAGTTGATCTTTTTAGTTGTTTTTATTTGTATTTGCGTATTTTGGCTTCTAAGTCGTTTAAATGCTTTTATAGGTAAATGACGATTGATTTGGCGAGTAAATGAAGGAATTTCTAAGCAAAGTGAAGAACTCAACTAAGAGACTTAAAGAGGAGCAAAGAAGAGTCCAAACGAAAAGAGTTGAGTTGAAGAAAAAGTAAAGAAAAAAATGGACAGCAGAATTGGCACAGTGGTGCCAATATTCGGCACCACTGTGCAGCGCGCAGAAATCAGAATTTCTGGTTGGGCTCGGATTTTGGGTCTTTTGTTGGGCTTTTTGTAATTAGAATTCCTATATAAATAGAAGAAGTCAGAAAAATAGGGGAGTTTTTAGATTCTTTGAGGATAGAAGACGTTATTTTGGGAGAGAGAAAGAAAAGAGAGAAACTTGGAGAGAAAGAAAAGGAAGCCATTGAAGAGAAGAAAGAGAAATCTTGATTCTTTCCATCAACATAAGGATTCTTCTTGGTTTTTCTTGAGTTCTTCTTCTTCCTCAATTGTTCTTATTTTTTTCCACCATTGTTAAACATGAGAATTCTTAGTTTTATGCAAATTATTTCTTCTTCTTGTTTAATTATGTGTAGCTAAATAATTTTCTAGGGTTTAAGATGTAGTCTTGAGTATTATTATGGATTGTTGATTTTCATTGGGATATTTCTTGCTTTAATTAATCTATCAATGAGGGTTTAATGCTTGTAGATGTCAAATACATGATTTAAGATGAATTGAGAAGTACCGGGAGGTGAATTAATTCATTAGTTCAGATTTGATAGACGTGTTTAAATTACTCAATAGGGATATTAGTAATTGTGCATGAGGCTAGCTAACGAATTTCATGAAAATTAATGGATTCATCTAGATTAGTTATTGATCATGGGAGTGACGAGAACGAGTTTAGTTGGGTACTCATGGAGATCTCGGGAGAGTATCCATGTAATTAAGGAAATTCGGGTCTTTAATGAATGCAAGAATTTACAATCCAATGATGTTCATAATCCATAAAAATACCTTGATGAAGTCTTAATCCCTAGGCTTTCCATTTATCGAATTATTGTTTATAAATTTTGTTATTATTTATTTCTGTTTTTAATTAGTTAAAATCTTAAATCTTACTAATCGCTAGTCTAAATAATAGGATAAACTTTGTTTGGTACTTGACAACCTTCCCTGTGGAGACGATCTTACTTACTCTATATTATTTGTCGATACCGTGTTGTTACGGGTGTTAACAGACGTCTTTTGGTATTTCTTGCTGCTCGCGAACTGGTGAAGGAACATAGAACTGAACTCCTTAAATGAGTGAATGGAGTTTGGTGTCTGCAGGTTGAACCACCATTGAGCAGCTCGTGTTAACGTCCTTAAGAACACATGACATTTCACTTCGTCAAAGTACTAGTGTAATAGTGTGCAAATTTTGAGCTTTCAAAAGTGCTCTATGGGGTCTAACGAGTCATCGTACTCTGATACATTTGGAGCTCAGAAGTTATAAGGCAATTCATCAGCCAACACTGGTACTCCGATACGTTGCCTTATCTCTCTCATTTCTTCTTACATGTCCTCAAATATTTCCATCATGTTAGCTTGAGGCAACCCAGCAGCTCCTTGGTCTTGTTATCCTTGCCTCGGGAGGTTATTCCTTCCTTCGAAAGTATTTACCCCCATGGTGCCCTGGTGGAATCTTCTATGGGCAGCAATTGGAGGACTGTTGTTGTTCCCATAAGCTTGTAGTGTCATCGGCGGCAGAACGAATGTAGCCGCTTACAGAAAGAAAGGTGGTGGTCCCAAGTGGCATATCAAAGGGTTTAGCGGGGGGTGGGGGTGGGGATTGAATAGACCTTGGAGTCTTTTTCAACTTCAAAAATCTCGTATCACTTTTAAGATATTGAACACTTGGTAAGCAAAGCGCTAGGTCAGGCTCTAAAGATAAGATAACTTAGACTTAGTAATTTCGGCAGTTACCAAAGTAGGGCAATGCTTAAATAGCTTAATCAGGGTTAGCACAGCGAAATTACTTTTTTAGCTTAGCGTTGTACTAGTCAAATAGCCGCTTAACCATTTTTAAAGCCTTTTTAAAGATATGATGTGAATAGTAAAGTAAAGCAATAAAACAATAAATAACACAAAATATGTAATGTTCACTTGGTGATGTAATCCTAGCTACTACTTCTTCTCCTTTACACTCGGAGGACATCCACTACGATGATAATCAAAGGATCACACAGAGGCTTCTACAAAATATAGGATAAGGAAGATGATCTTAAGCTCCTTGATCACACAGAATTTAGCTCCAATAAAGATCTTCTTCAACGAGCTTCTCTCACACAGAAATGTTACTTGTAGATCAGCCACTTTCTCACACAGATGAAAGAGGTTGAGGGTTTTTGTCACAGGTTTGTTTGATTTTAGAAAATTCAAACAACTTGGGATATGTCAATAAGAGTGTAAGGTTCTTCTTTTAAGATGTTTGAGATCGATGACTGTCTTTGGAATGTATATTAAAAGCTTGAAGGATTTTCGCTATGGAGTTTATAAGCTTTTCTCAAGGATATTTCCGCAAAGTTTTGACCTTTTTTTGTGCATGTAAATATATTTAGGGTTTGCTGAAGGGTACTATTTATAGAGATTTTTTGGGATTTGTCCGTTAGACACATGCAGGCGCGTGTCTCTCACGCAGTGCGTAAGTCACCCTTTTTCTGACATTCCTAAATTTCTGCTGTTACCGATTGGACATAAGCAAACTTTGAACTCTAAATTCTGGCAGTCTAGTCAAAAGGTGACTTTTCCATAAGTCATATTGCCTTATCACATTTAATGCACTTATTAGGCATTTAATGCGTTTTGAATTTTTTTCCCACTAGAAATAAATGTCCGTTGATGATTGAATTTAAGTCCATCATGACTTGAGAATTTATTTCAGGAGAATCTGATCCTTGATCGCTTGAGCATTTTGAGCGCTTGATTCATTATCCCTGAAAAAGTCCTTCAGCGTTTGACAAACGCTTAAGACAAATCTTTATCTTCACTTGACTTCAGGCGTTGATCTTCAACTTGATCTCTGACAGACTCACCTAAAATTCTATCACTAACTTGGTATCTAATACTTAGTCTAAAATCTATAAAGATAAAAATTACAAGCCTAACAAATTAATAAACATTCAAACGCTTATACAAGTATTCTATGAAAGCATAAACTTACATTCTTTTAGGGTCTAACGTAAAGTCCTATTCTTGTCATCATCAAAACATCTAACATGAAATTCCTAACATAAGGTACTCCCGAGATAGTAGGTGGGAATGCTGGCAAGATAGCTGCTAGTAATGGTGCCTTTGGTTAGAAGTTTTTGCTCCAAAAAAACGAAGAGGAAGTTGTTGCGAATATTTGTCTTCATTGATTTGTTGAGAGTTGCAACATTCTTACAATTGGAGAGCTTTCGGAATTTCTTATGAATGGTGTAGTAGTTGTACGTTTGCACCCCTCCTGCTAGTAAAACAAATCATGTTGAAGCCAACATATGCAATAGTAACATTGTTCGAAGCGAGCTTGACTACGTCAATGATAGTGGTATGTCCTGCAGGCTCAAAAGTTTTCATTTTAGTGCGAATTCTTGGCAGATCACGCGATAGTGACGAAGGCAGCTTTCCCAATAGGTAGTGGTCTGATAACTTTCACAACGAACATCAGAATAGATGGCAAAGCTTCATGTCAAATAGGTGATTGGAGAGCTTGCGCAACAGCGTACAAAATAGCTTGCATAACAAGCGACAACAAGTCAAGCTTGTACATCAGGCGATGGGCGAGCTTGCTCAGTGTGGTACAAAACAGCTTGCGCCATTGGCAACAACAGGTTAATTATGCGTCATGCGACTTCACTCCTTACTGGGACAATGGCGAGACAGAACTTTACACCTACTTTTCTATGTCTTTTAGTAGTTGGTGGAATTATGTTCTTTGATAGAGCATACCGCGTCACCACAAGTGAAGCCACTTGATCATCGAGAATCGAGGAAGGGAGCCTGTAAAACAAGTGTTAGCACTCTACTGCTTAAGTCAGTGTATCTTTTAGAGGAAGTTATCAAAAATATTTGAATTAAGAGGATATAAATGCTCTTGTAAAATAATGAGTTTATGTATCCTCCAAAATGATAAAGGTAATTGTGTTGAGAAAAAGGCATGTTGGTGAGATAGCTCCCGGTGTGGATGACATCGACTGGAGGTCATTGTTTTGGAGAACTGATGCCATAGCAATTGCAAACAAGCGTCCCCAGTGATCAGCTAGCAGCTGTGAATTTCTTAGTTTTGGAAAGCTACGCATCACAAGGGCGTGGAATGTGCGACCTCGGGACCTTGCTCTATAGCTCCTTGCATCTCACAATTAATTGGTGGAAGGATGCTGAACGAAAACACGAGCCCATTGTTATACTAGCAGGCGACATTAGGAACACCGCCGGGGTAGACGTGACTGTAGCACGTGTTTTCTGATGGAGAACATAGACCACGGAATGTGCCAGCGATGGTGGCTGCAATTGATGGTTTTTGAGAATGGTAATCCCCGTGTCACCGGCGGTGTGGGTGCAATCCGGTGGTGGAGATTTAAACTTCTAAGATTCGGACGAGGTGAATGACCAAAAGGGAGTTTGATTCAAGAAGCAGTACGGTGGTCTTTTCCCCGGTTGATTGCCTCGAATCAATGTTGTTATCTTCAAAAGTAGTCATATCTCACGTCTTGAAATCAGATTTTCTTCCACCTTTTTAACGTTGTTTGCTGAAGGATCCCATCTGAATATAACTTAATGTCCTTATAAAAGGTTGTAGATATACTCGTGATCTTTTCATTCCAACTAGCCTTGACCGAATCCGAGACCTGTAACCCGATTTATGATTTTCGCACCATAACTGCGCAACCCAATCCATGACAGAATTCTGCTGTGTTTTCACGAACATTTTTGAGCCCTTACAATTCCAAACTGGATCTAGACTTCTGCATAAGAATTGCAGAAATTTTTCTTAGATTTCCAGCCATGTAAAATTAACTAAATAAGGACGTCTTTAGCTCCATATATGTCTATGTTTCCAAACCAGCGTCAAATCGCCTTCTCATCAGAAAGTGAAACAGAATGAAAAGCTTAGGCTATGTTTGTTTATGTTTTTGAGTTCAAATTTTGAAAATTTATCAGGAAATGTGTAATATGGAGTTTTGTGTGAAAATGATGTGGTGTGTGTTGTGTTTGTTTTAAAAAATGGTTGGAAGTTGTAAAATGTGTCATATCAGTGGTGATAGATTGATGTATGATGTGTTGAGTGATTGAGTTAGCTATTTATATAATGATTATGGGAATAAATAAATAATAAAATATAAATTATAAATTATAAAGTATGAAAAAGTAAGAGAAATAATGATTGGAGTAAATGAATTTGATTGATGATTGTGTGAAATGATAGATATAGTGAGTTATAGGTAGTTATATAGGGGATTGAAAAAGTTAAGTTGAAAAAAAGTAAATTTAGATGAGAATAGTTTGTGTTATGGTTTTTCAGAATTTTGTGATCCAGGATATTGAAAATGGAATTTGAAAATATAAACAAACAAGGCCTTAGAAACTTCTTGATTTTCTTCAAAATTTGCCATTGTAACTCACATCTTCAACTCACATTTCCCATAGACGGCACCACTTGATGCGGTTCAATTTTTACACTAAGAAATTGTATAAACCAAACGTGATTTATACTTCAAAGTACTAAAAATAATATACTAAAATATGTAAAGAGCACTAAAATGCACAAAATAAGTAAATAGAGCTTTACTGACTTGTTGAGAGAGAATACAAAAGATGTAGGATTTTTCTTATTAAACGTGAATGTAAAAAATACAAAAAATTAAATTCCTAGTCATTTATATGGCCTTGTGGCTGATTTTCTCCACTTCTTTTGGCTTGTTGGCTGATTTTTGCTTTTTTGGGGGGGGGGTGGGGATATGGAGATCATTTCCCTCCTTTTAGGGGATAGTGGTTGAGGTTTAACTTGATCCACCCTTATCCTCTTGTTAGCTATCTTTTATGAGCATCCCTTCCAGCTATCAGCTCTCTTTCTCCCTCAACTCCTACTTTAGGTGGACCATGAGCGTATCCTCGAGCTTGGTAGTTGACCTTACGTCTTGCTTACGTCATGAGAATCTTCATAGGCTCTTTTCTCGATCTTCTCTTATTTCTCTTAATTATTAAATCCGCCAAATTTAGTATTGTTGTTCGGGTGAGCATGGGCAGTGGAATAAAACAAATTTTGTTCGGAACGCCACTTTAGTCATCATTTTGATGTTTTTGGTGTTTTAAACATATTCGGTAATCCAATTAATGAAACAACAAAAAATACGCTAACCTTCTTCATTGTGGTTGTTTCGTAACCCAAGCGATGAAATCCCTGAACCATTGCCTGTAGATCAACACTTCCTCCTCGAATAGACGGCTGAATAGTGATGGAGAGTTCTTCTTCTCTTTGTATGTTGAAGGGAGACAAAAAAGTTTTCCCAGACTTCTTCATGTATTCACTTGACTACTGAAGTTAAATATGACCTAGGTATTTGTTAGGTGTTATGCGGTTAGATTTAATTGGGAATTTTATTTATATTGTATAAATGTTTTGAATATTAATAAAAGGCATGTTTGTTCTTATAAATCTAATTGTGGCATTGAATGTATTGAACAAATAGCTCCTTAAGATCAAGGCGTACTCACCACTACTTATTGGATAAGTAGAAGCACTGGTGGAGTTAAATGCTTGATCTTAGAAACATGGTTCGCGAGTTAACGAATCTTAATTAGACCATTAAGACTCAACTCATATGACACTTGCTTTGACAAGAAAGTGCTAGTCTTACACTGATTGGATAGTTAAAGCTGGTGCCATAAATATGATTAACGGAGTTGACATATTCGAACACAACTCGTTGTAATCCTATCACAATAGTTGTTACTTGGTGGCAGTCAATGATAAGGATTACTTGTTACGATAGTATGAGTGAGCTTTACACCTCAGGAGTCCTTTACATTGAGCTCGTACCATTGATTAAGTTATTAAAGTTGTTAGACCCAATCAACTGTTGGTGGAGTTGACCTCAAAGTACGATTCAATTGGTGTGTTCGACAATGGGAAAAGGACTGTCAATAAGGAATTCACTGTCTCAAAAATAAATGAGAAGCGACTTGTACGTCATAATGTTGTGAAATTAAAGTTTTTGGCCAAAGCAATTATAAGTGACTTGTATTGGATACAAACGGCAGTTTAGTAATTTCAGATTAGTGTGATTATATAGTACAGTATCAATGTGAGGTTGACATTCCAAGACTCTTACTTAATTGGGTTGCATCAGTGAAGTGCTTATATACAAATGGTAATTGTAACTTAAAGGTTTGTGATGATGCATTTATTTCGTACTTGATTGAGTTTCGGTATAGCTTCAGGGGAATGGCTTGGTGATAACTATATCCTTGGAATCCTCCCAATGCCAATCAAGATGAGCCTAGAGAGTCGCGCTATATAAAGATGATAAAATAAAGGAGTTTTACTTTATAAAGGTTATTTTGGTAATTTCACTTAGAGTGAAAATTATTAATGGGATATGTTGATTTTCATAAATATATATTTAATTATTGAAATTAAATATATTTATTCAATCAATATTAATAGTGTTGATCTAGATCCGGTAGTTCGCAGAATTCGGGACCTAACAATATTCGGTTCGTCACATGAACTGAAAAGGAGCGGACGATTCCTCGCCTCTCCATTTTCGGGGAATGACTGCAATCAAAAGCAAGTGATTGAATGAGTGGTGGCCCGAAAGCACATGCAGGATAAGCAGGTGGTTCAGGAGACAAAAATGGGTCTGGTCCAGAAAGATAACTCTCAACAAAAAAACAAAGCTGGAACTAATCAAGATCAATAGGAAGCTAGAAATTGGATGTAGCCCAGTGGCCCCATCCCATTAGGCCTAATCATTCGGCCTTCCTTGTAAGTCAAAGGAGTGATTTTTATTTAAAACACTGGGTGCTTAGTTAAAAATCTAACCTAACTCATAATTTTTATCTTAGAGAGTGAAAAGAAGTATAACACAAAGATCCTTTCTCCCTCCACATAAACCTTAGCCATCAAACCCCGTCTGAGGTAGAGGAGGTCGAGCTTCAAAAAACGAAGATCATCTATTGCGTGTCGATCTAGAGGAATTAAGGATTTGTTGCTTCTCAAGGCTAGGCTTGTAGATTTCGTCAAAAGGTAATTGGATTACCCTTTTTCTTGTTAATTTTGTTTTTTGTGTTCAAAAAAATATCAAAGGCATGAATTGAATACGGGCCTTGTGAATTGAGAATTTTTTTTATCCGCTGGTTCAATTCATAACAGTATTGAAGTTGGAGGGTATTTATAACTCTCCAGCAAACCCTAGTCATCTGGTCTCTAAGACCCGTCCGAGTGGGTGAAGTCTAACCTAGCTAACTTGACCCGTTTTAAAAACTATTACCTGACACTCACATTCAAAAGTGCCCAATGCTGACGTTCGAACGTGCCCACCTCCCAACGTGGCCCTAAATCACGTTTGGAAGTGGAGCCCTACAAAGCTCCATATATGGAGTGATTTCCTTGTTTTTTCTTATAGCGTGACTCTCTATGTTCATCTTGATTGGCAATGGGAGGATACCAAAGGATGTGGGTAACAACGAGACAGTCTCATGGCCCCCATACTGTCTCCCAATCAAGTACAAAATGAACAAATCATATGAACCTCCAGGTTATAGTCTCCATACACATAAAGACCCTTCACTGAAGTATCCGATCGAGTGATAGTCATAGAAATTGTCAAACTACCTTTACTTGATACAATGCAATGAATCATAGTGACTCAAAATGATGAAACTACCCTCCATGTCCCGCATGAGTTAGTTTATACGCTTTAGAAATGGTATCTCACTCCCACTTGCCTAATTGCACACACATGGTTATTCTTTACATTTAACGATTTCATAATTCCAAATTATGTCATCAAAGTTAAGATTCCAACTAGAGAGGTCCTTTTAAGTCCAGACCTTATGAAAACTAGCCTCTAATGTAAAACCCTTGGGCTTGTTCCTTATGAACATCCTCCTAAAGGAGTCCATTTATGAACAGGTCTTCACATATACATGCTAAGTTTTTCATAATCTTGGTGTGTTGCTATCGAAAGTAAGATTCTATTAAATTTGGTTTTAGCTGTGGAAAAAGGGCATCCTCATAGTTAATACCCTTCTTTCGACTATACCCTTTTTGCCACCTGCCTTGACTTGCCATCTAGACTAACCTTTCTCTTGTAGGTGTATTTGGCTCAGACGGGTACAATACTCTCCGAGTCACCTATTGGAGCTAAAAGTTGATTAAAAGTTATCTAATTCATCTTCACTTTCATAGCCCTACACCTTCTCGTAGAGTCCATATCCACCATTAATATGTCATGCGTAGAGAGACACTATCCATGGTTTTCCTCAGCTGCAACATACAACTTCTGCTTTCTTTGTCGCAGACAACCATATATCTCAGGTGGTTGAGATACTCTACTAAACCTAATAATTGGTGGTTGTGTCATAAAAGGCTTGGGTTTGGCTTCTTGAATAGTTGTCTCCCTAAGCTCTTCGTTTTGTTCTCCTAGAGCAATCATTCTACCCATTGTTCATTTTCTAACAAACTTTTCTTCAAGAAGGGTTGCCTGTAAGGCTACAATGATCCTACGATCATCGAGTAGGTAAAAGAGATATCCCATAGTACCTTTGGGATAACCAACGAATTGGCATTTTAGGGACCTCGCCTTCAATTTTTCTACCTTGGTCTTCATTACATATGCGGGGCAACCCCAAATTTTAATGTAATTCAGATTGCTCTTCCTTCATCGCCATATCTCATATGGTGTCTTAGGAATCAAATTGGAGGGACATTCGTTTAAGATATGTGTAACTAAAAGTGACATTTGCCCCCACAGTAAGTCTTTGTAGTTGAGCATGAAACAAACTATGTCAAACAAAGTTATGTTCCGTCGCTATGCTATACCATTTAACTATCGAGTAGCCAGAAAAATGAGTTGTACACTATATTTTTATCCTTGCTACCACGATCCGCTCGGAGTGTCTCGATACTATTCCCGATTTGGTTATCCACTAAAGTCTTTAATCGTATGAACCTTTCAAGGGATTTAGACTTGTACTTCATCAAGTACACATACTAGAATTATCATCGATAAAGGTTAGGAAATAGCAGAAAACCCCGCGTGTCATTTCTCCAAATGGCCTACAGACGTCGGAAAGAATCAAACTTAAAATTTCAGTGACCCTTTCAAAATGCCCTGTGAAGGGAGATTTGGTCATCTTGCCTTCAAGGCAAGATTCACAAGTCGGATAGGGATCTGATCTCAATGGACCTATAATCACATTTTTCTCCAACTCGTGCAATGTATGCTCTCTAGCATGACCTAATCTTAGGAGCTAATTAGTCTAGGGTTTGAACTTTCCATACCACATTTTCTACTGATAGTGTTCACAGTGCATTTATTTTAGACTTTTAAGCAATAAATAAAATTTATTAAAGACACGTTGTCAACACTTATTTCTAAAATATATGACGTAGAACCATTCATTAAATGAAGAAGAATATAATTTCCTAACAAATACAAGAATTGATATAATATTCTTTTGCCCGTTAAGTAAGACAATCGTCTACATTCATGCCTGCTTTCTGCATTGATCGACTCCTTTTCCTCGAGCCTTCTTCTTCTTTCAAAATCCCAATTCATAACATAAAATATGAGCAATAGTTCCAGAGTTTAGAATCCAGGAAGATGGAAAAATAGATAATAGAATAATCGGTTTCCAAAACATAAAGTTCTATACCTGAGGCACCGTCGTGTTTAAGCTGAGGACAATGGCACTTCCAATGACCGGTCTCGCCATATTGAAGCCATTTGTCCATAGACTTTATGTCCTTAACTTTATGTTTAGGAGCTATAACATTTCCTATATCACCAGAGTCCTTTTTCATTCCCACTACCATTTTGCCTTTCTTCTATTGTTATTCGGTCTAGCGGATAAAAAAAGTGATCCGAATCACACCAAGAATCGTATTCGAGGTTTTCATGATATTATAATTACGCAATAAGAACGAATTATGTAAGAGAGTAATCGAATCACCTCTTGATGACAAAATTCGATTAGTTTGCAGCAGCAGTCCCAGACTCTAGATAGTTATGTGGAAGAAAATTCTCTGAGAAAGCTCTGATCTCCTCCGCGGCAATAATGGCGGCGGTGGCTAGTTGGAGAGAGGAATGAAATTTTGTCTTTCCTATTGCTCTAGGTTTATTTGGCTCAAAGTCAGATTATGAATAATGACTTATGTAGATTTATGACACTGACTAACTATTTATATCAAATAAGCAGAACCCCTAGGTTTACTATAGAGGGGGCGGCCGCTAGGGCTGTTTTAGCCCATGTATAATTAATTAAACGCAAGTCCAATCCAATTTACAATTAATTAATTACTTTAATCCAATTAAAATTAATCTAATTAACTTAAATCAACTTATAAATTAATTTCCAATCAATTTTAACTTATTAATTAATATGATTTAATTAATTTAGTTAATTCAAATATCTTTAATTAAATCATGTAATCCATTTTGTTAGTCAATCACATCTAATGTGATTTTACCAAAATACCCTTAGAATGGAAAATATTCTATTTCTTCACATAGCGCGACTCTTTAGGCTCGATTCAATTGGCAGTGGGAGGATTCCCAAGGATAAGGTTTTCACTTAGCCAGTACGGTGGATCCAAATCGTAACCCAATTGAATATGAGATGAACATGTAATCACGAACCTTAATTAAAACTACCATATGCGTATAAACTCTTCACCAATATGACCCGATCAAATAAGAGCCATGGTACATCAAACTCATAGAACTTGATGTTGTACTTGGTAATCATAATAATGTGAAATTACCAAACTACCCTTGGAGACCATCACTGGTTAGTTTATATGCTTTAGCCAAAGACTTTGTAATTTCTATTACTTATGATCGTACAGGTTACATATTCCTTTACTGGCAGTTATCTTACAATGTCGAATGCACCATGTGGATTGTACATTGAGGTCGACCCCATCTATCACGTGATACATGTCTAACTACTCTGATAATATATCCAATACTAAAAGCACATTGTAAATAACTTCTCTGGTCTAAAGTTCACACATACTATCTCAATCTTAATCCCAATCATTGACTGTCAAAGAGCAAATACTCATGTGATCGGATTAATGCGAGTCGAATTCAAATATGTTAACTCCATTAACCATATTCATGACACCAACTTCCTCTATCTAATCAGTGTTCGACTGGCACTTCCTTGTCAAAACAGGTGTCATACGAGTTGAATTTTAATGCCCAATTAAAATTCCTTAACTCGTGAACTCCCTTTTAAGAGATTAAATACTCGACTCTTCCAGTGCCTCCTCTCAACCATAAGAGGTGAAAGGTCTGTCTTCAAATCTCATGGACTTATTTGTTTAATACATTCAAATGCCATTAGATTTATATGAACAAAATCAAACCTGTATTCTATAAATAGAAACACAAAATAGTTTGTACAAATAACTTATCAAAGCCCTACTCAATATAATTCCTCATAGGCATTGAGGGCATACACCTAACATCTTCTTCTCGAAGAATTTCAACAGCCCAGCAATAGAAATGGCTAAGGCATTTTCCTTCCCCTTGGGCTTCATCTATTTTGATGTTCACAATAAATTGTGAAAAGAAAACGTGAAGTGATGGCAGAATGGGGTCAGTATGAAGGTGGAAATCTATAGTGAAGTCGATAGCCTCAAATTTCTTGATTAGGGATATCATTTTAATGACGTGGTCTCCCACTTTCTCACCTTCTCCCATTATTGCCTTAGAGAGCCCATTTGATATCTCATATCACACAGTCCTACCGTGCTCTCCATACAGTTGTTTGTGATGCAACAAGATATTCATTGCATTGTCCATCATATCATGGGAACGCTGGAGATCATTGTTCATCAAGCTCAGCATGTAGCCTCTTACTCGTGAATCATTTTGATCCAAGTGTTGTAGGTCGCGAGTTCATCCTCCGATGATTCTGCCCCACCAGGAGAGAAGAAATGTTAGCCTCCAAAACATAGTCAAGTGACTCTAAGCTGAGGACAATCCTCAAGTTTCTCAGCAAATCGACAAAGTTTAGTCTAGGAGTACATTCTTTTAGAGCAATTCAGATAAAAGGGTTGTTAACCATTTGAGAGAAATTAAGAGATTAGTGTAGAAAATAAAACCAGATTCAATTAGCTAGTTGTATTAATGCTCAAGTTATATTTTAAAGACTTTCAAATTCAACTTCGCTCCCACTATATTTTTCAAATAATTGTGCTCCCACTGCAACAATTGGAAATCCCATTGGATGGATTTCATAGTGTGTGATTGAGTTTTTCAAAGAATCCAATGAGTTGTAACCTTTTAACGATATGTGGCTCATTGATTCATTGAAGTGGCATCCAAGACAATTAGTTTAACTAATGGTTCAGTCCTTTTGGATCATGGACCATATACACCGCAACCTTTTAACGATATCTAAGTGGTAATCCATCTAAGTGTAAACCCATCGAATCCTATTGATCTAACAATTTAATCTCACATTGCAACCTTTTAACGCTATCTGGAGTGAAATTCGCTTTGACCAGTGGCATCTTATGCACTAAATATGAGCAAAAACATATCTTAATGAACGACCCACTTTTGCTGGGAAGATGCCATATATTAGATGTTATTTCATCATCTAAAGCTCGATGGAGAACCGGGATATCCAATAACCCTTACCTACCTAGTATTTTGAGTTGGGAGAATTTAGACAATGTATATCCTTTATCGTCTCACTTTGCATATTATCATGTTTCAATCAAATTAAAACATATACAAACATTCATAAGAATGACAGGCACATGTATAACCTAGTTAAATCTACCAACACATAGTCCATGGATATTCTAGATAAACCCAAGCCAATGGGCCAATTAGGATAGGGGCCTATACTATAACTGAAGCTCCCACTAATGCCATGCTCCAAGCTCGTCGGGGTCCGCCAAGCTCCATCAAGCCCTATCTCTAATTATTACAAACAAGAAGAAACCTATACAAGGATCTAATTGCAATAAATAAAGATATATCACTGGGGGGCTCAAACTCCAGCCCAATAGAACCCAGATTAAACCAACCCTAAATCCATGAACTATGTCAACCATAATATACATCAAAGCATGAAAATAAAATGCTCATTTTCATGTTGACATTTTAAAGACAAACTTAAAATCCAATTTTAATTTATCTTTCATTGAGAAAAGGCAATCAAATTAAAATCCAATTTTAATATTCTCATACCGTAGTTGAAAAAATCGGTACACCCATTGGCGGTCATACGATCTAACATATGTAAAGCGTGTTGTGTGTCCAACACACTGCTTCACACGTCCAAACGTCACCAAGTGCACATTCGAGCGTGTGATGAAAAATTTAAAATTGTCGCATTCTGCATTCCAGGTCCGAACGTACCCTTGGCAACATTTGAATGTGGCCGCGTCTGAACGTGCACCAAGGCAACGTTTGAACGTTGTGTTGTGTTCAATTTTAAAACTGTCAGCATCACACTTTTGAATGCAAGCTTTGTGCACATTCGAACGTCGGGTCTGTGAACAGACTCTACAATGATTCTAAATCGCATTCCACCAATTCCGGCGACTCCCCGAGCCCTATTTCAGCTATCTCAACAAAAGACAACAATTATACATTCATTTAAAACATATACAATGAAGATTTAAACAAAATCTTCATTGTCAACATGAAAACAAGAGCGTGTAAAACATCAAAAATTGGCTCTGAACCAATGTTGGCGTCCGTGTGAGCATGCCTAGTGGAATTAAACAAAACCCGAATGCCACTTTAGTCATAGTTTTGATGTTCTTGGTGTTTTAAACATATTCATTAATCCAATTAATGAAACAATGAAAAATATGCTAAACTTCTTCATCGTGGTTGTTTCGTAACCCAAGCGACGAATCCTTGATCCCTTGCCTTTAGATTGACACGCGAAGCAAGCAGAAATCCACTCTTCCTCCTTCAATAGGCTGCTAGATAGTGATGGAGAGTTTTTCTTCTCTTTAAATGTTGAAGAGAGGCAGAAAAGTTTTCTCAGACTTTTTCACGTATTCACTTGACTGGTGAAGTTAAGTATGACCTAGATATTGAAGTTGGAGGATATTTATATCTCTCCAGCAAACTATAGTCATCTGGTCTCTAAGACCTGTCCGAATAGGTCGAGTTTAGCCTAGTTAACTTGACCCATTTTAAAAACTGCTGCCCGACACTCACGTTTGAACGTGCACAATGCTGACATTCGAACGTGGCTCTAACTCACATTGGGGCATGGAGCCCTTTGTCATCAAATGACAAAGCTCCATACATAAAATGATTTCCTTATTGCTTCTTATAGCGTGACTCTCTAGGTTCATTTCAATTGGTAATGGCAGGATACCAAAGGATGTGGGTGATACCTAGCCAGCCCCGTGGCCCCACATCGTTGCCCAATCAAGTTCAAAATGAATAAATCTTACGAACCTCTCGGTTATAGTCTCCATACACGTATAGACCCTTCACTGAAGTATCCCGATCGAGTGATAGTCATGGAAGTTGTCACACTAACATTACTCGATACTATGCAACTAATCATAGTGATTCAAAATGACGAAATTGTCCTCCATGTCCCACATGAGTAAGTTTATATTTTTTGGCCAAAGTCTTTCATTTCAGTCACCTATGATCGCATAGGATATTTATTTGTTTACTATCGAGACATTAAATTCCATCTTGGCAGTCACTTCACAACTGCTACTTGCCCATTAAATTTGCACTTCGAGGTGGGCCCCACCAAAGGGTGAATTGGACCTCACTACTCTTGTAACAGACCCAACGTCACAAGCACATTGTATCATTGAGTCCTCATGTCAAAGGTCTACATGTACCAATATAACCAATAATCCAATCATTGGCAGACAACGAGTAAAACCCATGTGATTGGATTACTACGAGTCATGTTCAAATATAGTGATTCCATTAATATACCATAACACAAACTCCCATCATCCCATGATAATTGACTGGCACTCCCTGTCAAAGTATGTATTATATAAGTATATACAGATCTCGATGCTCAATCAAGATCTTCCGACTTGCGAACACATGTTTAGTGACTAAGTACGAGGTTCTTCCAGTGCCCCTCTCCTTATCCCATAAGGAGTGGCAGACTTACTTTAGTACACTTGGACTATATGTTCATTCAATACATTATAGATGCCATTAGATTTATATGTACAAACCAAATGCGTTTTATTGATAAAAATCTGAATAATACAACTTATAGCCTTTTTTTCATTCTATATCCTTATTAGCATCGAGGGCATAATACTATCATTCAGCCCATTTCATCTAGCCCAATTAGAGAAACGAGCTTTATGACTGTATCAACTACCATAATGGACACAACCTTGAGAAGAAATTTTTTTAGAGAAGTTATTGTGTTGTAACTATTGTCTTGGTTTATATGAACGACCGATCTATTCAAGACATCGCGTTCATTGAGAGCTTAGTAAATCCGATTGTATTACAGCAAACTACATCTCCCACTGCAATAACTTTTCACTTGAACTCTCTTAAACATATGCATCTTCACATTCATGTCGGATATTGTTGAAACAGTGGATTTGAAAATAGCATAATTAATTTCTCAAGTCGAATTTGGGAAGAATGATAAATTAATTGAGTGAAAGGACATTGATCAAATGATCGCATCCATAAAGTCAGTGGGCGCGATTGTATGGACGTAGTTACTTGCACTAACGGTTATGTCTAATGACGACTAGACAATTGTTCGCACCGTGGTTTGTATTTAATACAATTAGACTCTTATTCGACTACTTGTGTCTTTTGGAGACAACTTTCCAATTCAATATTTAGGCCCCTAGATTTCAAATTCGTCATTCAATCGTTTAATTAAATCGAGTTTGGCCAACCCTTTTTCGTTGACATGACAAACTAATTTATATTTGCCTATGTATGGACAAATTGAGTTTATATTAAAAAAAATAAATTCAAATGCCTTTATTTTTTGTGTTAATTTCTTAATTTTCAATATAGCGTTAAATAATAGTGTAAAAACTCATTTGAGTAAAAGAAGGCAAGTCATTCTTCTTAATTTTTTAATATTTACATATTCATTTTTCAATTATTGATTGAGTGGATTATTTCTTTCTTAATTTAAATAAAGACTTGCATATTATTTTTTATTCTATTTATAATAAGTATGTCATATCGATTTCTAAAATACGACGTATTTATTATTTTTATACAAAATTTGTCAAAACTATCAGAAATACTGCTTTATGCTGATTGAATATCACATATTTAATCACGCAGAGCAAGTTAAAGAAACATTTGAGTTATATAAACACCATGCAACGTCTTAGACTATAATTCAGAAATAAGAATTAATTGCAAAAAGTTGGACACACACGGTAAGTCAGATCTCATATATTTACTTAAGGTGCATGTGTTGTTAAAAGTTAAAACTCTTAACTCCAAAAAAAAAAGAGGGTATGCTAGGAGAACTAATTTCTCATATAGGCATGGCAAATTTATTCAAGAAATAGTATCATGAAGAAACCAAACCAAAAATGTTTAACTTAACAAATTTGAACGGTTTTGTTAGATCTATCCATCACAGACAGACTGTTTATTCAACTAACTCTATACAATATTAAATACTAATCCAAGTCATCTTTTTAGAAATTTTTACATAATTTGCAGATCATTATCCAAGAAATTTATACTTTTACTCTCTAGAAGTTAAAATCCAAATGAGTGTTGTACCCCCTCTTATCTTGCTCTTTTACTAAGAGTAAACAATTTTGTAATAAATTAATTAAACTATAAGGCTTTCATATCCGTTCAAACAATTATGAAATATTAGCATTTAACGCAATAATCACGAAAAATATCAGCATTTATAAAGATTGACATAATACGTTTGCATACGGAAAGCCTTGTCAGAAGAGTTGATGAGTCATTAAGTTTGTCATTAATTAATGGGGAAATTGCATTTTTTGTCCCATATATTTGGCAATTTCCAATTTTGGTCTTATTTATTACGAGATTCTCACATTATATCACATAACTTTCAATTTTTCTCACATTTGGTCCCATTGAAGGATTCTGTCCAACACTTAACGGTCAACTCCGTTAGTCAACATTTTGACCGATTTTTTAAGGAGATTTTGTGCGTGAGTGACACGTGATATTAAACATAATCCGTGTGTGAGTACATTCATGCATGAATACTGCCCAAAAAATCCTGTCAAAAGGTTGACTAAAGGAGTTGACTGTTAAGTATTGGACGAAATCCTTCAATGGGACTAAATGTGAGAAAAATTGAAAGTTATAAGATATAATGTGAGAATCTCGTAATGAATGAAACCAAAATCGAAAAAGGCCAAAGTTATGGGACCAAAAATGCATTTTTTCCTTAATTAATTGAATAATTGCTATTATAAGTTTTAAAAAATGTAATTATTATTTTTAATTTTAGCATTTAAAATAGATTGACAAACTACCTTTGCATATGAAAGGCTTTGGGAAAATTGTACTTTAGGCTTCCTATATTTTGATCTCATTCTTTACGTGATTCTTACATTGTATGCCTTAACTTTGAAAAAAATTCACATTTGGTCCTAACCCAATTCTTCGTCCAAAATTGATCGGTCAAATTTAAAGAACACAAGTTCTATTTCACCAACTCTTCAAATCCATATTAACACAATAGATGATAATGCTATTTTGTAACTTCTTCTCACATTTAAAATACATGATAATAAAAACACACAAAATCCTCTATTGCAAAATAGTGTTGTATTTCCTATTACATTTCTTTTATGCATGACATGTGTATAAATATTTTCCTTAAATATATAAGTGATTTGAATTTTATATCCTTGTCACGTATAAAGGTGAATACAATGAGAGATGCAGCACCATTTGTAATACATGATTCGAATTGTAATAAAAATCCAAGGTTGGCAGTTTCCAAATCCTCACCATCATTAACACACCTACAAAGCCAACCCCACAACTTTTCGTGTAAATGCATGAGTTTATCTATATAAAACATAAAAATTATATAAACACTATGCAACGTCTTTGTACTATAATTCAGAAATCAGAATTAATGGTAAAAAGTTGCACACACACGATAAGTCAGATCTCATATATTTACTTAAGGGGCATGTGTTGTTAAAAGTTAAAATTCCTAACTCCAAAAGAAAATGTATGCTTGGAGAACTAATTTCTCATATAGACATGACAAATTTAATCAAAAAATTGTATCATGAAGAAACCAAACTAAAAATGTTTAACTTAACAAACTTGAATGGTTTTTTTTTTTTTTTAATGAAATGGTTACATCATTACATCGGAGATCGAATTAACAATCATAATCAATAATTTTTTATTACAAACTAGTAACAATGAGTTACAAATTAAAAATAAAAAATTATTATATAAGTAGAGAAATAACACACATCTGGTGGGTTCGAACCCATGACCTCTAAGTCATGAGGCCTCAATCTTACCACTTGGCTAAGACATCACGGACTTGAATAGTCTTGTTAGATGTATCCATCACAGACAGGGTCAACTCTTTATTCAATTAACTATATCCAATATTGAATACTAATCCAAGTTCATCTTTTCAGAAATCTTTTACACAATTTGCAGATCATATATCCAAGAAATTTATACTTTTTACTCTCTAGAAGCTACCATCCAAATGAGCGTTGTCCCCCCTTTTATCTTGCTCTTTTACCAACAGTAAACAGTTTTATAATAAATTAATTAAACTATAATGCTTTCATAATCGTTGAAAAACAGCATTTGATACAATAATAAAGAAAAATATCAGCATTTATAAAGATTGACATACTACGTTCGTGGAAAAGCCTTGTCAGAAGATTTGATGAGTCATTAAGTTTGTCATTAATTAATTGAGAAATTACTATTATATGTCTTAAAAAAATATGATATTTATTTTTAGTTTTAGCATTTATAATAGATTGACACACTACCTTTGCATATGAAAGGCTTGGGGAAAATTGCATTTTTGTTCCCCATAGATTTGGCCTTTTTTTAATTTTGATCTTATGTGTTATAGGATTATCACATTGTATTTCCTAACTTTTAAAAACTCTCAGTTCGTATTTTTAATTTTAGCATTTATAATAGACTGACAAACTAGCTTTGCATACGAAAGGCTTGGGGAAAATCGCACTTATGGTCCCATATGTTTGGCATTTTTCAATTTTGGTCTCATTCGTTAGAGCATTCTCACATTGTATCCCCTAATTTTTTAAAAATTCTCACATTTGATCCCAACTGAATATTCCGTCCGGAATTGAATGGTCAACTCCGTTAGTCAACCATTTTGACCGATTTTTTGGGAAGATTTGATGTGTGAGTAGCACGTGATATTGAAATGGAGATATTGGATAAAATTTGTGTGTGAGTGCATTCATGCACGAATTCTCCCAAAAACAAATGTCCAAAATGTTTACTAACGGAATTGATCATTAAATTTTCGATGGAAAAGTCGATTGGAAACAAATGTGACAATTTTTAAAAGTAATAGGACACAATATGAGAATCTCATAACCAGTGGGACCAAAATTGATAATGGTCAAACATATGGGACCAAAAATACAATTTTCCCTAAAGGCTTGTCAGGAGGGTTGAAGAGTTGTGATTTCTCATGTCATTAATAATTACTCGAATAATTGCTATTATATGGGTCCACAAAATGTAACTATTATTTTTAGTTTTAAAAAAGATGAAGTAGTCAAATTACAAAAAACACTTTTAAGATCCACATTTTATCGCAGTATAGATATAGATTGGAAATATATATCTTGAAACGAATCAAATAAAAACCATTGTCATTCACGAAATGATGAAGATTATGAAACCTTCCACAGGGTAGGTTGCTTTGCTCCTTGAGTTTGTACCTACTTCACTTGGAATTGTTTTCTTGTATTAGTTTGCCAACATACCTAAACTTACAAAAATCACCTACTTTTCGTACAAGGTAAAAATGCCCATTGGAGCAATTTGTAGGTCACTTATTTAATACAAATCTCATTTTCAAGAGGGTTGGTGGAATGATAGGCATGCTCTTAATAATGGATCTATAAGTTTAAACTTAAAGCCACACAGAAAATCAGCAAACATTTTAAATATTTCCCATGAATCAAAATTCTTTGTCCTAATTACTACAATTCTTTGGTCAAAATAAGAAAGCTACGTCCTTGAAAAACAAAATATGGGAGCATTTGCAAAACTCTTCTCTTTCTTTGATAAAATTCTTGATGTTTTATTCCTCAAGGTTCTACCTGAAGTGCTCCGCTTAGTCATACTATCCGGTTGCATTATTTGGAAATACTATATGAGCTCAACTTCAAACTATAAGTACGTATCGATGATCAACAAGAAAAGCTCGAAATTTGCTTACAAAAAAAGGGTGAAGCCAGAGTTAGTTGAGTGCAGAATTTGTTTATCAGAGTTTGTAGAAGGGGATGAGGTTAGAGAAATAGTAGATTGCAAGCATGGATTTCATAGGCATTGCTTGGAGATATGGTTGCAAGGGTACGGGGCAAGGTGCCCGTTGTGCAGGAGTTTGGTAGTGCCTGAGGTGATTTTAGCTGAGTATCATCAGATGCAAATTGAGCAACAAACTAATAATGGGTTTGAGAAGGAGTTGGCACTTATCTTGTTGAAGGCTTTGGATGGTGGAATTTTCTGTAATAGATCTTTTTAATTAGTCCAATTTTTAGAGAAGAATGCAATTTCGTAGTTGGTTAGCTTACTCATTTGCATTTTAATGGATACACTTATTTTAAAAAGCTTATAAATTATTATTATAAAATATTTTTAGAACTTATAACAAGCTCTCGGTTTTTAAGTTGTTGATATATTTTTTAAGAGATTATAAGTTGCTGATAACTTGTTTTGAGAGCTTTTAAGTTATTTTAACAACAATATTTACCAAATACATTATAAGAACTTATAAGCCTTCAAACAACTTATAAATTGTTATGACAACTTATATATTTTTACGGATAATTGCACTAGGACACCGAGTATTATCTAATTACAAAAAACACTCTCTAGTTTAATAAACTACAATTAACACCCTATATTATCATTTAACGATGTAAGATTGGATGGAAAATGTAAAGTGACCAAAATATACCTAACATAAAGATTTTAATAAAAAGAATTTTTTTAAAAAAAAAAAACATAAAATGTATATGACGTTTGTGCCCCTTTCACCTATAACCCTTTCACTGTTTGCCCATACCCAGGCCCGGGACATGAAATGAACGGGCTTGAAATGCCCGGTTAAAGTGGTCATAGGCAAGGCTTGGACTAGTGCGAGACTACGCATATGTATCGGCCCAGGACTAGAATCGTTTATAAATATTTAGCTCTAACTTTTAACAAAAACTAATGTTGGCCAAGTGGTTAAGGTTCCCTTAATCACACTTGGGGCTAGAGTTCGAACTCTTTTAGCCTCATTAAATTTAATTTTGTAAATTAAAAAATTTAAAAACTTACATTTCAAAACCTACACTTTACAAACCATTACAAATAATTCCCTTGGACTAATTTAAATTTATTTTATAATTAAATTTTTTTAAAAAAACTTTGGCTATGTTTGTTTGTGATTTTGAGTTAGAATTCTTGAAAATTTATCGGAAAATGCAGATTACGGAGATTCGTGTGAAAATAATGTGTGTGAGATGTGTTTGTTTATGTTTTATAAAAATGGTTGAAATTTGTAAAACGTATCAAATCAATAGTGATAGGTTGATGTTTAATGTGTTGAATGATTGAGTTAGCTATTTCTACAATGATTATGTGAATAAAGAAATAATAAAATATAAATTAAAAATGGTGAAGTATGAAAAAGAAAGAGAGATAATGATTGAAGTAACTGATTTTGATTAATGATTGTGTGAAATGATAGATATAGCGAGTGATAGGTAGTTATATAGGGGATTGAAAAAGTTAAGTTGAAAAAAGTTAAATTGAAATGAAAATAGTTGGTGTTATGGTTTTTAGAATTTTGTGATTCATGATACTGAAAATGAAATTTGAAAGCAGAAACAAACAAGGCCTTACATTTACACATCTCTACTTTACGAAACATTACAAAATAATACCAAAAGGGTATAATTGTGTGATAAAATATGGTTTCCACGTCCAAGCGAATTTCCCACCAAAATATTTTTGGTAGTTCACAATATTTTCTAATGGCACCATACGAAAACCCTAACGAAAGGTGACGGATGTTGGATGAAATAAAACTACAAGGTGTTTCATATGTAATTTATTAAATTAGAGATATACCACAAGGGTACCTAGTGTAATTATCCCTAAACAGTTATAAGCTATGATGCACGGATACTCCTAAAATTCACGAAATGCAGTGTCGGACACTTGGGGGACACGGATACGCCTCGGACACGGCTCAGATACGTGTCCGACACTCCACCTGGCGTGTCTAACAAAAAATTCAAAAAAAATAGAAAGGACACGGTGTCGGACACGGCGTGCGCTTTTTACACTTTTTAAAGAATTGAGGGGCTGAAATTGCAAATTCTCACTAATTAAAATAAAAGGGGCAGCTGCTGTGCACTTTAATAAGAGGCAGAAACCAAAAAGAAGGAAAAGAAAGTAGCTCCTGCGTATTGGAAACAAACATTGAAGCAAGTAAGAACCCTATTTCCTTTATCCTACTTCTTCACACTTTAGATTCATTCTTTGCTTGATTACATCAATTGTTTTGTTGTAAGTGTACGGTATAATGTAAATTTAAACATTTTAAGAGCTTAGTGTAAAGATTTTGTGTGAAAGTCATAAATATGCGTTCTACTTCCAAGTGTTTGATAAAATGCCTAAGAGACATTTAGTTGCTCATATTGTTGATAATTACACCTTACATTTAGATTTAGATCATTTGACATGTATTAATTTATTATGTCATATTTAAAGGACTTGAATTTAGAGACTTAAACTAGGATATTGAGCGTTTAATTATTATGTTGTTTGAATTTTGCTTAAAAATTGAAGGTGTGCTAGTTTGTATTTGTTTCACTTTAGTGCATTATTAATGTTTAAATATTTATGTATGTATTATATAATAATATATGCATTATAATATATATTATTAATTATTATATATAGCCGTATCCCTGCCGTGTCGTATCCTAAAATTTTTGAAAATCCGTATCCCCGTGTCCCCATATCCGTATCCGTATCCGTGCAACCTAGGTTATAAGGAACATGTAAGCTCAGCCCACCAAACCACCATGGGACGACACCCAACACTTTCTAGTTCAAAAATGTACAAGTTGGACTAGGATTGACCAATTTCTAAAAAAAATAGTACCACTGACTTCATATTTTATACTTAAACTAAATAAGATTTGTAGTCCACAATTAATTTAAAACTATTAAATAAAAAATCTTATAGTAACATAAATAATTTGACAAATTAGTCAAAAAAAAATTACAATTTCTTTTTCTTATTAATCGTCGTAGCAGCCACGCAATAGATCTGGTTACAATTTCCTTCTAAATGTTAGAATAATAATAATAATAGTTTCGGAGTATTTATTTTTTCCATAGTTGTTTATTTTCTTAGCTGTTTATTTCTTTAGATCTCTTGTATTGTATTCTACATAATCTCTTTCATTATTATTAATAAAGTCAAGGGAATTTTATCTTAACATGGTATTAGCCTAATTCTTCCTAAGCCTAGAAAATAGCTAAATCAGCCGCACCCTCCCCCCCATCACCGCTGCCCTCCTCCTCTACACCGCCGGTGGCTCCTCTTCCTCTTCCTCTAAGATATTGCTCCCCTCAACACGATATTTTTTTACTATATAGCCTTCTATAGCACTTTGATTCTGCTACATCTGGAATTATTGTGCCTCTTTTTTTTTCTTCTGGTGTTCATCATCCATTGACCAGCTTCAATTTCTTCAAGGTAATTATTCTCGGTTATCCTCTCTCCTCCTATTTTCTATTTTTGCGTTACGTGTTTCGATCCCCTTTCTTCCCCTATCATGTCTACCGTTGATGAATCCACCTCTATCACCCAAACCGCCGAGCATGCAATCCCTATTCCCAAACAATCGCCCCTTCATCCTGCATTAGCCGCCGTTAATATTCACTCTTTGTTTGGTTTTAAATTATCCGATAATGATTCTAATTACAAACTTTGGCGCTGCATGTTTATGGACCTCTGTCGTAGCTACTCTATTTTTGATCATCTTTCTGAAAAATCACAACCATCTTCTGATAATGATGATTCTTGGTTTGCTCTTGATTCGACCATAAAGCGTTGTGTTTACTCCACGATGGATTTAAAATTATTAAAAAATCTTTATTTAGAATACTCTACTTCTCATAAATTATGATTTGCCATTGAAGAAAATTTTTGCAATAATAAACCTTCTCGGTCTTGGCAAATCAATTAATGTTTTCACACTCTTTAAAAAGGTTCTCTCTCAATTTCTCAATACTGTCAAGAGATGAAATCTCTAGCCGACACTCTCGCTGATCTTGATAGCCCTGTCATTGATCAAGTCCTTATTCTTCAACTTTTACAAGGATTCCTTGAATCCTGTCTCTCCCTCATCACAATACTTACTACACAGAAACCTTTTCCCTCTTTTTCTGAAGTACGAAATCTCCTCCTCACTCATGAAGCCCGTGAAAATCACTTCCACTCGAACCCACCTCCACCGATTCTGCCCTTTACACACAAAATTCCTATCAAAATCAAAACACATATCATGGTAATGGAAAATCTCGAGGTCGAGGTGGTGGTCAGTCTAATGGTCGTGGTAGTAATTTTAGTCATCAACAATCGGGCTTTCGTCAAAGTCCTAATTACAATGCCGGCCCTCCCCATGCAAATTTTATGAATCAGCAATCCCAATTTTTCAACATTGGTCCGCGCCACTTTAGTCCACAAACAACGTCTAGCAATTTCGGCCCATCCAATTCGGTCAGCAGTTTCGTTTAGCAAATTGGGCTTTTTCTCCAAAGCCCAACTCGCTGCCTTGATCCGCTTCTCCACTTCTGTCCAGCAGCCCACACAACAACCCTCAACCGAATGGGCCCAACAACAGCATCCTCGGCCCAGCATCAAATTGGCCCAACTCCAATGACTACCTTGCTACACATTCAACGCCCTAATCGCATGCAGCCGGTCCACATGCACAGCAACAACAGTCCTCCTTCACCGCCTCTGATATTTTCACTCTTCATCAGACAATGACACTCAATCAACCGGATGATTAGTGGTACATGGACATCGGGGCTAGAACTCACATGACCTCTCACCAAGGTAATTTGTTTAATATTGTACTTAGTAAAAATTCAAATTCTACCATTGTTGGTAATGGTGCTGGACTTCCCGTTCTTTCTAACGGTAATTCCTCTATCTCTTCCTCTTCTCGTCCTCTGTCCCTTAATAATATTCTTGTTTCTCCTTCGTTAGTCATCTTGCAACTGTTAGAAAATTTACTCGTGATAACTCTTGTTTAATCGAATTTGATCCTTCTGGTTTCTCTATTAAGGACCTTAGGATTGGCGAGCTAATTCTCCGGCGCGACAGTGACGGCGATATTTACCGTTTATCTACATCTACCCTCACTCTCAACTCTCTTCACTCTTCCGCTGCTCTTCCCTCTTCCATCTGGCATCGACGGCTCGGTCATCCCGGTGTTTCAATTTTTAATTTCTTATCTATTCAAGACTTTATTAATTGTAAGAAGGATTATTCTCAAACCTTATGCCATGCTTGTCAGCTTGGCAAACACAAACGTTTATCTTTTTTTAGTTCTCTTTCTTCTAGTAGTGCTTTATTCGATGTTGTTCACTCTGATATTTGGACCTTCCCGGTCCCGAGTTTAAGTGGTTTTTGTTGTTTTGTCCTTTTTTTCGATGATTTCTCGCATTTTTTATGGATTTTTCCTTTACGTAATAAATCGGATGTGTTTCAAATTTTTGTGAATTTCTACTCTTCCGTATATACTCAATTTAATTCTAAAATCAAATCTTTTCAATTTGATAATGGTGGTGAATTTGACAATAAAAAATTTCATGATTTTTTTACAAAAAATAGCTTAGTTTTTTCGTTTTTCTTGCCCCCACACTTCACAGCAAAATGGCAAAGCTGAGCGCACTATTTAAACTACGAACAACGTCGTGCGCATTCTTCTCTTTTAAGCTTCTATTCCTCATTCTTTTTGGACTGAGGCCGCCCATATGGCCTTCTATCTCTTCAAGCTTCTTCCCACCTCCACTCTTTCTTATCGCACTCCCTTTGAGCTTCTTTATAATATTTTCCCTACATATGATCATCTTCGTATTTTCGAATGGCTATGTTATCCCAATCTCTCTTCCACCTCTTCTCATAAGTTATCACCTCGCTCTTCTTCCGGTCTTTTCTTAGGATATCCCGCCAATCATAAGGGTTTTCGTTGTCTGGATCTAAGTACTAACTGTTGGGTTTTGAACATAAAAACACAGCGAAAATAAAATACCCATGGTGGATTCATCTTTGATTTCACATATTTAAATCATGTTGAGAAATATATACCTTTTTTGTGTAATTAAAAATTCTGAACCAGCTTCTTGATTCTTATTGGAGCAGCAGTAACGTCACTGCCTCTAAATCACCACGCTGGAACCGAAAGCGAAAATCCATTCTTTTCTTCTCCTGTTGGATGGCTAGAGAGATGAGAGAGAGGTGGAGAGTTTTACCTGGAGAGAAAGATATATGTGAGGCTATGGTTTAATTATTCACTAAGTAGTATATTTATAGTACAACTAGAATAATTAACCTAGTTAACTAAAGGCCCCGCCAACTTGGGCGTTTTTAATGCCCCCCAGGCTAAGTCCAATTTGTGTATTTATTTGATTAATTATTTAATTAATATAATTTATCCAATAAATATATCAATTAAATAACTAACTTACACATGTTAATTCCATAATTAATTTCACTAGGAAATTAATTAACTCATTAACCTAATTAATAAGAACATCTAATGATCAATTAATTAATCACGATATCAAATACCGAAAGATTTCTCTCAAGTTTTATTCCATGATTTTTACTTTACATTCCTTTAAGTGCGGCTCTTTAGGTTTGTCTCAAAAAGTAATTGGGAGAAAACCAAAAGGATGTGGATACGACCTAGCTAGTCCCGTGGTCCACATTGTAGCCAAATTGAGAACAAATGTATAGAATCATTCCAAACATTTCACGTTGTGAATACCATACGAGTATAAACCCTTTATTCATATATCCTAGTCAAGTGAGAGTCATGGTTTAGTCAAACTCACTGGACTTGACTATATGCTTAGCTCATAATGAATCGAGGTCACTGAGTATACTTTTATGTCTAATATAAGTATCTCTAATGCTTTGGCCAAAGTCTTTGACCTCACTCATTCATGACGGCATAGGATATTTAGCTCATTCACTTATGAGAGAATAAATCCCATATTGCTAATCAGTTAAGATTGCTACTTGTCCATCAAGCCGCACTTCGAGATAGACCCCACCAACGGGTGAAATGGATCTAACTTCTCTGATGACAGACTTGATGTCACAAGCACATCTTCAACGTGATTACTCAGGGCTAAGGTTCACGCGTACCTATCACAACTTATCAGTTTTGTCATTGACTATCGTTGAGTGAAAAGCCATGTGACATAACTGATGCGAGCCGAGTTCGAACACACCAGTCTAACTAATGTGTCTATGATATAAGTTCCCACTATCATACTCATAGTGTTCGACTGGCACTCCCCTGTCAAAACTTACATCATACAAGTCTATATCCAGTAATGATGTCTAGTCAATACTCACTTCGACTTGCGAACCAATTTAGATATTAAGGATCAAACACTTCTAGTGCCATTCTCCCTAACCCATAGGGAGTAGAATGTTCGCATTGAATCAAGGACTAATTGTTGTTTATTTAAACCTTACAAATGCCTATAAGAAACAACATCAAATGTCTTTTATTAAATAAGAATGTTTAGATACAAACTATTGCCCTATAATTCTATTCTCTTATGGCATTTGAAAGCATAACTCTAACAATCTCCCACTTGCACTCAATGCCATTTGTTATGGTATTTGATACCCATCTTTTTAAGATGTTTGTCTAGCACCGCCTGTGCCAATGACTTGGTGAATGGGTTAGCGACGTTGTCTGCTGAGGCTATTTTTTGAACATATATGTCTCCTCTGGCAACAATCTCTCTTATGATATGATATCTTCTCTCAATGTGTTTGGACTTGTTGTGAGACCTGTTAGGATTATGCCCTCAGATGCCAAAGAGGATAGAATGTATAGGGCATATATCTTGTATTGAACTTAAACTCTTCTTAAATAAAAGGCATTATTGAGTTTTCACTTAATTCTTATCTGCATCTATAAGTTGTGTAAAACGCTTTGTCCATGTTTTCAATGCGATCCCTCTACTTCCTATGGGATAGGAAGATTGACAGTAGAGAGATCGATCTTGATTACTATAATAAGTTCGCAAGTAATATGAAGTCTTTAATGGACAAATAAAGATTTTGAATACTTGTACAATTTTAGCTCCGACATGGGAGTGCCTATCTCGTATCATGGGATGATAGGAGATTAAGATTGTAGACACGTCAGTGGAATTGATATGTTCAAACACGACTCGCATCGGTTCTGTCACATGGGTTTTCACTCTGTGACTGTCTATGACGGAACTGATTATGCGTAATAGGTATATGTGAACCTTTGACCTGAAGTATCAGGCTGAAGATGCACTTTTGACGTCAAGTCTTTCACAAGAGTAGTTAGACCCAATTCACCCTTTGGTGGGGTCAACCTCGAAATGCGGACTTGATGGGCAAGTGGTAATCTTAGCAGATATCTAATATGGGATTTGTTCTCTCATAAGTGAATGAGTATGTACCCTATGTAATTATAGATAAATAGAGATCAAAGTCTTTGGCCAAAGCAAACGAGACGATCGTGCTTAGCACTAAATCGATCTCAATGACCTCGTATTTATTATGATTTATACATATGGTCAAGTCCAGTGAGTTTGACATAACCATGACTCTCACTTGATCGGAGAACGTGAACAAAGGGTTTATACATATACGGTATTTACGATTGGAAGGTTTCGAAATGATCCTATCATTCATTTTCATTTGGGTTATGAAGTGGGCCACGTGACTGGCTAGGTGTTACCCACTTCCTTTGGTTTCTTCTCATTGCCAAAGGAAACGAACCTAAAGAGTCGCGCTAAAGGATTGACAAAGAAAAATGAAGAAAAAGGAATTTTTATTATTTCTTCTGGGAGTTTTAATTTATTGGATAAATTAAATAATTAATTATTCATTAGATGAAATAATTAATTATAATGATAAGATTAGTTATTAATTAATTTCCTTGTGAAATATATTAATGAATTAATTTATCTAATTAATTTGGTTATTTAATTAATTAATTGATTTATTGGATACAATAAATTATTAATTGAAATAAGAAATTAATTAAACAAAACAAATCCCGGGGCTAAATAAGGAGTCCAATTGGACGCCTACTAGGCCTCAATGTGGCATCTTTGAGAGGCCAGTTATTAGGGCTCTTTTGTTTTGACTTGTTCAATAAGTCATGGGGTATATAAGGACTCTTTGACTTAAAACAAGTAAGAAAAGAATACACAAGAATACACAACTCTCAAAAAGAAAGAAAAATATTCCTCCCCTCCTCTATACCTAGCCGTCGACCATAGAGAAAGAACAAAGAGGATTTTTCGTTTGTTGATCCGTGCGTGACGATTTAGAGACCACGTATTTTCGTTGTTCGGATCAAGTTCAAGTTTGAAGAATCAAACCAAAGGATTGAAGATTTGGAAGCTTCAATATTTCAAGTTTGGAGAAAAAGAAGTTTTTCTCCATCATCATATTCATATTAACGAGTAAGTTTTATTCGTTATACGCTTTTAGATTCAATTATGCAAATTAGAGTACCAATTGGGTTCTCGTTTTAATTTTTGAAATCTCTTCCGCTGCGTTTATGCTTTTTTGAACGAAACCCTACAAGACCTGGGTTTCTTTACCTGCTCTATTGCTCCATTGTTGTCACAATAAAGTGGCAACGGGAGCCCCATGCTTAGAAGCACTTGAAGTTTTCTAAGAAACTTCTTTAGCCAAATAGTCTCTTTGAGGCAGCCACGTATTCAGCCTCTGTGGTTGTGCTTTGCTTGGAACTTTTCCAAAACACCGCCCCACCGTTGAGGGTGAATATGAACCCCGATGTGGATTTTGGTCATTGACATCAGATTGGAAATCTGAGCCGGTGTATCCATCCACTCTTAGGTCACCACTCCCATAGATGAGAATCATATCCTTAGTTCTTTTCAGATACTTCAGGATATTTTTCACAGCTGTCCAGTGTTCCTTGCCTGGGTTATCTTGAAATCGACTAACAACGCTTACCGCATAAGCAATGTCAGGTCGTGCACACAACATTGCATACATCAGGCTACCCATTGCTGATTGATAAGAGGCATTTTTACGTGTTTTTAAGCCCATGGGACTTATGCTATGGATTCTTTTATTGACAAAATCATGCGACATTTGCGTTTAAGCGGGGTGTTAAGTGATTACAGGTGATAAATTTGAGCATACGAAAAAACGAGGCGAAAAACGACGTATAAAACAAGTTCAGGCCAATTTGCTTCTGTCGTCCACGCCCAGGAGCCAGTATTACCACGCCCAGGCGCCGGACAAGATGCAAATAACGTCAACATTCTGCTGTCCACGCCTAGGCGCCGTACTGTCCACGCCTGGGCGGCGCATCTGCATTAGTTTCCACGGTTGAGCGCTATTTATGTATGTTTAGAGACCGAATTGGATGAAGTTCCCTTCTACAATGTTGTAGAACTATGTGTTAGCTTCAAATGAGGACTTGAATCATCCAAATCGGAGTTTCGTGGAGAGAGTTATGAATGAAATACAATTGCTGCGCAGGACACATTGCATTTAATCTCAGCATTCTGTCAACGGCGCCCGAGCGCCGTCATGCCCGCGCCTAGGCGTGTCCACACCCGAGTTTTGATTCCTTTCAGCCAAAATTTCATCATTTGATGGTGGAATGGAATATTTAAAGCCAAGAGGTCATCACATGTGTGGAGGGGATGTCATAAGTGTGTTTCTTGTTAGATCTACTTTATGGAATTTTATACTACACACTTTAGAGTAGTGGAGACACACATTAGGGAGCCCATCATTTTCTTGTCTTCTTAAGCCATTTTCTTCACTCTTGACCGAACACACCTTGGAGGAGGAGGCAGCTGGCCATTACTCTTCACCCATCATCATTCATCACCATTCTTCATCACTTTTGGAGGGGAACAAAGAGAGAGGAGCTAAGGATTGAAGTTCAAAAGCAAGGATCCATCATCAATCAATTGAGGGAGTTTTAATTGCTTGCATTTACATGTTTATTTCCATGAGTATGTATATGTTTGTATTAAATTTTCTTAAGGCCTTGATGAGAGGCTAATATTGTAGAACTAAGGCCATGTGAAGGCCAATTTATGAATCAATATTTGTGAAGTGAATTTTCGTATTAATTCTCATATTGCTTTGTGTGTTGATTTTGAGCTTTTATTACAATCATGTGCTTGATCACCATATGCTTGCTATCTTGCCTAGTCTAGTCATTCGAGAGAAGATAGATTAGGGTTCAATGGAATTAACTCATCATCCGAAACTAATGTGGAATTACCCCTAGACATAGGTAAAGATTTCCGGGTGCGGTTAGCCGGATTTATCCGGGGAAACTCTAGAACGTTAATGCGTGGTTATTGATTAGATTCTCGGATAGACATATTTAGAGAACCATCAATTAATCATAGGATTCTTATGTGCCGAGACATCGGGTAATAATTATCTAAGGAATTTCCACCAAAGCAATAGGAGTCTAATAATTCGAAGAGTAGCTCATCTATATTGACGAGTAGATTCGGTTGTAGCATGTGCCTTAGTCATTTTATCATACGTGAGATTTAATCTATAGTTCGTTTCTCTTTGGTTCTTCACTTGCTTACTCGTTTTATTGCAATTTACTTTTGTCCATTTTCATTAATCATAAACTAAAATTCAAGTCTCCGTGGTTCGACAACCCGGACTTATTTTGTCCACTTTTATTATTACACACGACTAGTGCACTTGCTATTAAAAACACGTTAGGTATTAGCGTGTCACTGATGCATAGGGAATAATGCTCATCTCTCCTCTATCTTCCTCACTTTGAGGACACAAAGTCTTTGAGAGTTTTATTACGTGACTCATTGGCAGGAACCCTTTCTTAGAATCTTCCATCCTAAATCTCTTTAGGACCTTTTCTAAGTAAATAGCTTGAGAGAGCCTTATCATTCTATTTGTTCGATCTCTGTAGATTCGAATGCCTAGAATGTATGTAGCTTCTCCCAAGTCTTTCATGGAGAAAGTACTCGAAAGCCACTTCTTAACATTGGTGAGCATTCCTATATCATTTCCTATCAGCAATATGTCATCTACATATAGCACAAGGAATGATATCTTGCTCCCACTAACCTTCTTATAAACACATGGCTCATCTTCGTTTTTGATGAAGTCAAATCCTTTGACTGCTTCATCAAATCGTAGATTCCAGTTACGGGATGCTTGTTTGAGTCCATAAATGGACCTTCCGAAGGCTCAATTGTCAAGTGATTATGCCTGGCGCGAGGTGGGATCGAATTCGTCCATCATTGACTGAATGAATCACTTATGGTTGAAAAGGGGAGAAATCTCGTACAGTAACAGGTGCTGTCACCCGCGCCCAGGAGCGGGGTGACTGGCTCACGGGCGCCTGCTGGCGAGACCAGACAGAGGGTGCAACAATGTTGGCACCTGGGCACTGTCCAGGTGTGGGTCTGCTGGTGCCTAGGCCACGCCTTGACGGCGCCCAGGTGCGGTCAGTAGACTCGGGTTGAAAATGTTTCCTCCTTTTTTGATGTCGGAAGGTCGGGTAACCCAAGAACCTGACCCCAGTTGATTGTTTAATAACCTGTAATTTCTGAAAAAGGTTTTGAAAATTGGAGATCGATATTATCACGATGAAATTCGCAATTTTATTTAGACGACGGATAGGTAAATTTTGGATATCGCATATATATATGTTTATTGCTTGGTATGCTTATGTGATGGGGATCAACCACGAGTCTAGTCTATGTTGTTTGGTTTTCACTGAATGTAACATTCTGTAGTTGTATAAATAGTCAGTCTGGCTTTTACTTTTCTGTCAAAGACGGAGCGAGAAGACGAAGCCAAGACTTGAAGACTTGTATGCTGTGGTGGAACCCATTGAGATAGTCTAGTTGTTTTTTTTTTTCTAGAATGTCTTGGTCCACTTTGGCTCAGTAGGTTAGTAGGTTAGAGCTCGAGGTGGTTCATCCTCGATTTACCGCTTTATGGGATGTTTATTTATCTTTCCGATACGATATGTGATGTGTTGTGAGATGCATGCATAGGATAGATAACTAAACAAGGTAATTGTAATGCTGATAAGACTTATTTGTATGCAATGTAATTCCCTCCTTGAAACATATTAGGCTAATGTGGGAATAGAATTGGAGTTCTATTTTCATTCCTTCCATCATAAGTACTTGCCATGTGATATGCCGCTGAAGTTCAAATCCATTTACTCAAAAAATGGGGTGGGTTGAACCTAAGAAAGGCTGTGAGCATTACTAAGCATACGATGCCCTATGGGATCCTTGGTTTCATTACTTAGCTCAAAAAATGGGGGTAATGGAATTGATGATTGACCACGTGATATTTGATGGGTCGAGCCTAACATTGACTACCATGTGTTAGTTTAGAAAATGGGGCACATGCGAAAGATGAGGAAAAACATCTTGAGAACTATTAAGGAAGATGGAAGGTCCGATAAGGTTACTATTTGAACTAGTCATATGTTAGCTTAGAAAATGGGGCATTTGATGAAGTTTGGATAGATCTCAAGCCCACTAAAAAATTAACTATTCTTCGAATCACACCAAGAGGGTGGTGGGATTTGGAAAAATAGTGGGAGACTTGTACAATTAAAGACCAAATTGTATAAGAACTTTATTTGAAAATCCGTTACTTGTCGTCTGCCTCGTATGTTTTGTAGACGAAATGAATAAAAATCCACTTTATACAATTCTCGAAACAACTAAACTAACCGGTCTTAACTTTCTCGATTGGCTAAAAATCCTTAAGATTGTTCTACAATATTAAAAGAAGGACTACATTCTGACAGTTGAACAACCGGGAATAACTCCTGAAAGCACTAATGAGGATAGAGAGTACGTTAGGCTTTGGTCGGATGGCAATATCCAAGTGAGATGCCTTACCATGACTACAATGTCAAATGAGTTGCAAAAGCAACATGAGAATACGATATTGGCAAAGGATATTGTCAACCGCCTTGGAGAGTTGTACGGTATTAGAATTAGGAGAGAGAGGTCTACTATCTCGAACGTCCTTAAGATGATTCATAAGATGATTCAATTAATTCATAAGATGATTCAATTAATTCATAAGATGAACGATTTTGACGTGGTACTTGATGGAGACCTTTGCTTTGACCTCATCCTTTGGTCTCTCCTAAGGTCTTATGACCAATTCTTCATCAACTTCAACATGAACAACTTGAATGCCTCATTAAATGAGTTGTTGAACATGTTGACAAGTGCTGAGAGCACCATCAAGAAGGACACGTCGGTGCTTTTTATGAATTCATCTTCTAAACCTAAGAAGGGTAACAAGAACAAGAATAAGACTAAGAAGCTGAAAGGTACAGATGGTGTCAAAAAGGTGAAAAAGGCCAAATCGGATAAAATGCTTCAGATGTGGGAAGACTATGCATTGGAAAAAGAGTTGCAAAGAGCCATCGGCTCAAGGTACGTTCTTTGTTGAAGTTAACTTCTCGGTTAACGATTCTTCTTGGATTCTAGACACTGGATGTGGTGTTCATATCTGCAATAACTTGCAGGAGATGACAAGAATCAAGGAGCTAAGTAGAGGAGACATGACCCTACGGATGGGAAATAGAGCACTAGTTGCTGCCAAGGCCGTGGGGACGATCTACTTAGGGATAGGAGATAGAAATTTAGTATTAAATTCTATTTATTTTGTTCCTGAAATAATAAGAAACATTATCTCGATTCCGGTTTTGGATCGAGAGGGTTATTGTTTTGAGATTCGTAATAAAACTTTGTTTTTATCTTATGAATCGTCACTTATTATGGAATCAAAATTGCAAGATGGATTTTATACTATTTTCCCAACAATTTCTAATCTCAATATTCAACAAAGAAATAAACATAAACGAGATAATCAAGCAAACACACTAGTGTGACACGAGAGACTAGGTCATATCTCCAAAGAAAGAATTCGAAGCTTGTCAACTCATTTAGATCTCTAAGACTTAGATGAATTGACAACTTTCGAATCATGTCTCAACGAGAAAATGACTAAGTAGCCATTTTCGAATAAAGCGGAACGAGCCACAAGTCCATTGCACTCGATCCATACAGACGTGTTCGGCCTTAAGAGCATAAATCCTAGAGGAGGGTTTAGCTACTTCATAACCTTCACCGACAATCATTCTCGGTATGGTTACGTATATCTAATGAGATATAACTTTGAATCCTTTGAGAAATTTAAGGAGTTTAGATATGAGGTAGAGAAGCAACTTGGAAAAAGTATTACGATCTGATCGGGAAGGAGAATACTTATCTACCAAGTTCATTGATTGTCTAAAAGAGAATGGGATTCTCTCACAGTGGACTCCGCTTGGCACGCCTCAACATAATGGGGTAGCCAAGCATAGGAATCGAACATTGTTGGATATGGTTCGATCCATGATAAGTTTCACTGAAGTTCTTAAGTCCATGTGGGGCTATGCTCTTAAAACAGCAACCTATCTGTTGAATAGGGCGCCGTCCAAGGCTATGCCCAAGACCGCGTATGAAACTTGGTGTGGAAACTCACCCTCGTATGCTCACTTGAGAATATGGGGCTCGCTTATGTAAAGCATTTAGTGGGACACAAATTTATTCCCAAATCCTCTTTGTGTTATTTTGTAGGATATCCAAAGGAAACTATTGGATACTACTTCTTCAACCCTACGGAACAAAAGGTGATTGTTTCAAGAAACACCAATTTCCTAGAAAAAGGATTCCTTTTGGATAGGAAAGGCGAGACTGTAGAACTTGATGAGATGAATCAAAGTAATTCGAATCAAGGGGTACAAAATAACCCACCCGACACCAATGAAGCTAATTCTGATATACCTACTGAGAACACACAACTCTTGAGGAGATCTGAAAGTGTTCCAAAGGCGCCTGAAAGATGGCTTGGTCTGTTGGAAGAAAAAAACTCAGAAGATCCTCCCTTAGATTCTGATCCAAAGAGTTATAAAGAAGTAATGTTTGACATTGATTCGGGAAAATGGTTAGAAGCCATGAAGTTGAAATGTACTCCATGGACTCTAACAAGGTATAGACCTTGGTGGACCCACCAGAGGGCATGAATCCCATTGGCTATAAGTGGGTCTATAAGCGGAAGCTTGGAGTCGATGGAGAGGTGGCAACCTATAAGGCACGCCTTGTGGTAAAAGAATTCACTCAAAGATAAGGCATTGACTATGAGGAAAAATTCTCTCCAGTGGCGACGATGAAATCCATTATGATTCTGCTTGCTATATCTGCATATCTCGATTTCGAGATCCGGCAGATGGATGTAAAGACTGCATTCCTCAATGGAGAGATTGAGAAAGAGATATACATGCAATAGCCAGAGGGCTTTACATTCGAGATGAGCGAACACAAATTGTGTAAGCTCCAAAGGTCTATTTATGGATTAAAGTAGGCTTCCCGAAGCTGGAATAAACTGTTCGACACTGTCATACAAGACAATGGATATGTGAAAAATGTTGAAGAGGCTTGTGTGTACAATAAAGTTAGTGCGAGGGCGGTTACGTTTCTCATCCTTTACGTTGATGATATTTTTTTGATCGGAAACGATATTGGAATGATGCAGTCGACTAAAGTATGACTCTCTAAACAATTTTCCATGAGGGATATGGGAGAAGCATTTTACGTACTTGGTATGAAGATATACCGAGAGAGATTGAGTAGGCTGCTGGGACTCTCCCAATCCGCGTATATCGATCGTGTACATAAGAGATTTAAGATGGAAGAATCCAAGAGAGGATTCTTGCTAATGAGACATGATGTTACACTTTTGAAGTCGATGTCTCCTAAGACTCGAGAAGAAAGAGTAAGAATGTCCCATATACCTTATGCCTCGGCTATAGGTAGTATAATGTAGGCGTGATATTCACAAGACCCGATGTAGTGTACGCATTGAGTGTGTGCAACCGTTATCAGGATGATCCCGGTGAGAAGCACTGGAATGCAGCAAAAGCGATCCTTAAGTACCTTAACAGGACTAAGGACATGTTTTTGATATAAGGACGTGGAAAATTTGAGTTAGAGGGATACACCAATTTGAGTTTCCAAACAGATGTGGAAGACTCAAAGTCGGTCTTGGGATTTATCTATCTACTTAATGGAGGAGCCGTCAGCTGGAAATATCTAAGCAAACAACTATGGCGGACTCCACCACTGAAGCAGAAAGTGTTTGGATTAGGAACTTCATCCAAGAATTAAGTGTATTTCCATCCTTTGTAGACGCAGTACCTTTGTACTGTAATAACAATGGGGCTATTGCGCAAGCAAGGGAGCCAAGGTATCATCAGAAATCCAAGCACATACAGAGGCGATACCACTTGATCAGAGAGATCATTGGGAGAGGGGACGTTCAAGTGGAACGTGTGGACTCGGTAGACAATGTGGCGGACCCGCTCACCAAACCCTTAAGCCAAAAAGTAGTTAAAAGACATCTAGGGAGAATGGTCCTCAAGGACATGGGCAATTGGCACTGGGGCAAGCGGGAGATTGATAGATTTTTTGCCCGGCGCATCAATTTCGGGCCCCATTCTATGTAATAATAACTCTAGCTGAATGATCTTTTTCGTATAAATAAAGATAATCCTTTGGCATTCTTTATTCTTGTATATAGCTTGGTCTTAATATTGAATAAAGTCCCGAAGGATCACACATAGCTATGGGACATCATTGCTCATCGGGAATGGCAAAGATGGAATATGTTTCCAAGGTTGTGATCCTTAAACATATGTTCCAAATCATAAATGGGCTCGTCGAGATGAAGGGATATCGATGAGACCTAAAAGACTTGCTCATATGATGCATACTCTTGATAGAGTGTATCTCGTTCCATAGATATTGGCACGGTGAAAGCCTATGCATGTATGAGGGTTCCTATTGTGGGAATAGGTATACTGAACAACCCTATGGAAGTTCCATTAAATGGAATCTCAGTCGAATCTGGAACTTCCAGTGGTCTTATAGTATAAGAGTAATCCTTAGAACCTAAGGTTCCATTAGATGCCTTATACACAATCGAACATGTCTTGGTTTGTTACATGACTACTTAGATGATCACAAATGGGCAAAATCAGACATGGGCAAATTGTGTATGAAGGCACGTGAGAATCAAGATGGGGTCTATCTCTGACATTAGTCTTGTCAGTGAATCTCCTAAGTTTACATAACGAATCGACTTTAGGAATCTTCAGCCAAAGTATGATATCTAAAGAGGCGTAGGGTTTCCACGTTTAGATAGTCGAAAGTCGATCTCACCGTATTTAGGAAACATAGTTATTGAATTAATAGAGCTTCGACCTTAGCCACTGCTCTAGATGCAATAGGGAGATTAGATGGAGGGATCTTACTTTTACAAGGATCAAGATCACGAAAGGCGCATCTTTATATTCGTCTTTATCTAGGTCTTCGTGGCCCGTTGCTAGATAGTAACCACGATTTGTAAGTGCCGAGAATTAATATGGTGATTAATTCGAGGCTTGATTAAATTAAAGGAATGATTTAATCAATTTGAGGAAATTGAGGAAATTAGGAAAGTCTAGTCCTTTCTTAATAAGGAATATGACTTAGTTGAGGTGATTCAATTAATTTGACTATTTTAATTAATCTTGTTGAATTAATTAAATTAATGGACATAGTAAAGTCCAAGTATTTTATTTAGTTGGGCTTTGCCCTAGTTAAGTAAATAAGACAATTGGAATAAGCAATATATATAATTAAACGGATTCAAAGCGGTATCTATCTGTTTGAAAACTTGCATTCCAAACACTCTAAAAGTATCCATCCGCTTTTTCTGAAATCAAATCTGTCAAAGATGTTTGACGCTCAATAGCATGAACACCCTTATTTTTCCAAAGACGAAGTGGATTAGCTAAATTTTTATTCTCATCACTGTGCACCACTTCTGGAAAGTGAGAGTATCTGTCTCTATTCAACAATTCCTCTGTTGGATTCAAAAACTCAACCAGTATACGCTCATAGACTCTGATATTGAAATCTCTTAGAGCAAGGCCGGTCGGTTTGCTATGCCCCATATCTAGGAAATATGCTAAGTCCACGTCGGCTGGAGGAATTCTTCCATCTGTTCTGTTTTCATGGATAAGAATTGAAGCAGGGATCGGCCCAGCAGGTTGATCATCTTCAATGGCCTGATAATATGCCCGCTCCACATCTGTCAAATCCGAGTTGAACAGAATCTCATGGATACATTTGTCATGCTCTATCAACATGGCAACCTCATTCTCAACAACTATGTATCTTTCTTCATTGTAGCCTGTTGGAATAAAGACTTCTTCAAGCGCTGGTGGCATATAGTTGATTGAATGGTCAATCGTCTCGATAGGATCCAGCTTGAAGAAATGCCTTGGTCTTGTAACGTCCTCAATGACGCTCTGACCTTCTGAGCGTGGAGTTCTGACCTCTGAAGAATGTAGTGGTTGGACCCCTTCTGTTAAAGGTTCCTCGGCATCCAATGCAACGCTGGTTGCAATATCTTTGGCAATGGCCACCACTTCTTCTAAAATAACATCCAAACGGACGTCGATTGGTGCTTCAGCCGCAACTGGAACAATAGCTTTAGCACAAGAACCATCCTTTATAAGAGCAGGATCTTCTACAGATGTTGGAAAAGAAACGTTGTGGGAAGAAATAAACTTACCCTGAGAGCTTGTCTCAATAGCAGCTTCTTAAGCGCTTGGCTCAACAATCTCAAGCTCTTCAGGAGCAGGGGCAGGTTGACACTTGCCTATCCTGGAATGCTTGAAATTTTTTCTTGACATTGACTCCTTCAACGAGCTTAAGTGTCTCAGTTGGAGGAGCAACAGTTGGTTCCTCAAAGTCGATTTGTTTGATAATGCCCTCCAACTTCCTCTGCTTGATCAAAGGAATCTTGTCCTCCTCATCCTCATCGGTTAATTCATCAGTAGCCTTAGGAGAAGACTTAACAACAGGAGCCTTGGGCTTACGAGGAGCCCTCTTCTTCTGTACAGCCGGACGCTTCATGGCTTCAAATAGAGCAAGACGCTCAGCTTCCTCATCGGACGCTTCACGCACCACTTGGCGCTTAGATAGTCGTCTCGCAGCACCACCAACTCGGGGAGGGTGAAAAAGATTAGTCAGAATTCTCTTCCCCAGTAGCTTGACCTTGGCCAATGGAACCCCCTAAAAATGAACACACTCTGCTCTGTACTGCAGATCACTCAAAATAATTCCATAGGGTTTGTTTGTGGCACTCAAATAGTCCCTAAATCTTCCGAACACATACTCACTCCAGTGAATCTTGATGTTGAGAAGTATGGCAGTCATCATCTGAAACTACATCGGGTTGACCTTATCGAAAGTTCCCACCCGGCATTTGGTATGTGTCGAATGTGCCAAAATAAAATTTACTGTTCTCACAAGGATTTGTAGTGCTCGTAAGTCCAGGTCGAACCGTAGAGATTGGTTGATCAAAATAATATTCAATGGTGGGGTTTGTTTGGATGAATTAAATGACTAAAAGAGCAGGAAATAAATAGGAAGTTCAATAAACGTAAAACATCGATTCAAGGATAATTCGTTCTTTAATTCAAATCGATCATAGACACCTAAAATACTATCTATTCTTTGATTACTTAGCCAAGAACCTAAATAACCAGCTATTTAGATCCCTATTAACTTCCTTATATCAATAACCGAAGCCCAGCACCCGGTTAAATTCTTATTATCAACTGACTAGGTATTAAGCAATCCTAATGATGTCAATAATTGCATAACGAATTTAGAAGCGACTAAGGATAAACAATAGTTTTAAGAAAGCGCCAACTATTTAATTTACACTAATGTTTCCCTCAAGTAATGAATGAAAGCTGGGATCAAATTCTTGAAAACTCAATTGCTACGAGCACAAGTCAAGCATAACAATTACGGATTATGAAGATTTGTTAGCAATAGATTGTAATAGATAATCAACTAATGTGCACCTTAGATTATCATCTAAACAAGCATGAACATTAAAAATAAGAAACAAACGATAATCAAACCGTAGATAGATAGATGAAGCTCCGTGTCTCACAACATATGAATCAAAATGAACTCCCTTGAATCGAAAGAGAAATTTAGCTACTCATTACTAAAAGTATAATAATTGATATAATATTTTTCTTAACTCTCTCTCTATATCCCTCTTTTAGATCTAAGATTAAGCTATATATATAGAGAATAGGCTTCCTTCATAAGAATTTTGAATTGTCTTCTCTTAGAAACCATTTTGAAGTTGTCTTCCCTAGCCGCCAGATTTGAATTCATCACTTAGAGCACTTAGTTGGAAAGTTTGAAGTCCGAATTTTACTTTGCCTCTTCGCATAAAGTTGTAGATATGCTTGTTGGCTATCAATTCCAGCTGGTCTTGACCAAATACAATGTTTGTGCCACAATTTATGAATTTTCTACCAAAGTGGTGCAGTCCAGCCCGCAACAAAAATATCTGTAGCTTCTTGAGTATATTTGAGCCTTATCCCAGCCTAATTGGGTTTAGTGTTCTTCACATGAGTTCTGTAGATTTTTATTATTTTTCTAACCATATAAAAATCATTAACATAAAAGGTGTGTAGCTCCAGATATGCTTGTAATTCCATGTCGCAACAAATTGCCCAATTTGATCTAAAATGATTATTTCACTTTAAAACCAACTCAAATCATAAAATAAGATAATATTAGTTCCAATGGGTGTATAATCACAATAAAATACCAAATATAAAGGGAATTAAATATATAAATATTGCACTCATCAAATTTCCCCACACTTAGCTCTTGCACGTCCTCGGGTAAATATAAAGAGATAAGAAAACAAAAAACAACTAAAGCAAACCATTTTCGCAGGTCTCACTGTTGCATTTAGCATATGCAATAAGCCTTTAAACCCCTAGGTTACCCCTAGTGAGCGAGTTTAGTCTCGTGAGGGTTTGCAGAAAATATACCCACAAAATTTTCAATCTTCGCAAAGACATAGTCAATACATTCCAACAATTGATTATGTAGTAATGCCATGAATTTGGCACATTGAAGATCAAGGTGAATGCATACATATAAACTCCGCTCATGTTTGCACCTAGAAATAGAAATCAAGTTCCCTCGGGTGTATGTGTATAATCTAAGGCATCTTCACCACATTAGTTCTAACCTTTCATCTATGACAACACTCAACATCCATGCAATATTAAGAAATTAACGATTTTTATAGCTTTTCGATTGGCAAAGAATCATTAAATTCAATGGATAAGGCCTTACAATTTTATTTCACACTAAAATTCATCAAGTGTAAAGATTTAGGACAGGGTGCAATGTCTTGTCCCCTTAGGATTTCTATGTCACCCATGTAGCAAGCTCTAGGTCAATGACTCCCAAACTAGATAGTTTTAGGGCATTAAGTGTCAAAACACTCCTTACAAACTTAATAACTCGAGTGGCAAAGGCAACGAAACAAAACTATGGTCTTTTAATCATTACATTACAAGATTAGCTTGAGTACTATTCAAGAGCTTTGACCACCGGGTCATTCAACCATTCAGAACTTTCAAAACATATGTAATTTATGAGCTGTTTATATCGTTTGGTAGCTTGATATATAATGGTCATCTTTGGTTGAAATTCGCAAAACGTCTTTCCTTATGTGTGAGGATGGAATCCTTTCGACTCCTATGCCTTCGATTTCGTGCTCGGTGTCATCTAAGAAAATTAATACTGATTTAGGATTGACATGAGCAAGTCTAAAATGTATGTGTAAGTAAGTACAAATTATATTAATAAAAAACATGCCAAAACGCAAATCAGTAGAATCAAATTGGATTAACTAGGTAGCAAATATCGTTCAAAACTTTACAATTTTTTTTTCATAAATTTTTATATAAGATAAATAAAATATTACTAGAAATAAAAGATTTTAAAGACATTAACCCTCCCCCCACACTTAAAATCTTTAGTGTCGTCAATGTAAGCACATAAATTAAAAGTGAACATATGAAATTAAAAGAGATAGGGAAAAAGAGCAAATCTAATAGTGGCTTTTCAACCACTCTTGGGTTGCCTCCAAGCAGTGCTTTTGTTTAACGTCGTTAGCTCGACGTAACAGATTTTTAGCCCAAGTATGTTGGACTGCTCAGTCGAACTTCTTCTACTGTATGCTCTTTAAAACCTTCAAAGAAAGGTTTTAGCCTATGTCCATTGACCTTGAACACCTTTTTAGTTTCTAAGCTTCGAATCTCCACTATACCATAGAAAACACATTAGTAACAACAAAGGGTCCAATCCAACGAGAACGTAATTTACCAGGCATTAATTTCAGGCATGAGTTGTAAAGTAACACTTTTTGTCCAACCACGAATTCTTTTCTAGGGAGCATCTTATCATGAAACCCCTTGGTTTTCTCTTTGTAAATTCGTGAATTCTCGTAAGCGTACAGACATATCTCTTTTAACTCTTGTAGTTGCAATTTCCTTTGTTGACTAGCATGTTCCATATTCATATTACAACTTTTAATAGCCCAAAATGCTTTGTGTTCCAACTCTACCGGAAGATGACATGATTTACCAAAAATTATCTTGTATGGTGACTTCCCTATAAGCATCTTATATGCTGTCTGGCATGCCCACAATGCATCTTCAAGGCGAACACTCCAATCTTTTCTATTTAGGTTTACAGTTTTCTCCAAGATCGATTTAACTTCTCTATTTGACACTTCGGCTTGTCCATTCAACTGAGGAAGATAAGGAGTGGATGTTTTATGAAAACCACCATTTTTTTTAGCAAGGTATCTACAACTCGATTGCGAAAATGGGACCCCTGATCACTTTTCAAAGCTCTTGGTATGCCAAACCTACTAAAAATGTTAGACTTGAGAAAATCTACAACAACGTTAGAATCATCAGTTTGAGTGGCCTTTGCTTCCACCCACTTCGAAATCCTACAACAACGTTAGAATTTTATATCATTTCATTCCTATGACTTATACTTCCCGTCCTTTGACATTGTTCACAATTTTTACATAAAATATAAGCATCACGAAACAAAGTTGGCCAATAAAAACCACTATCTAATACTTTTCTTGCCGTCCTCTTAGGTCCAAAGTGACCACCAAAAGCATAAGCATGACAAAAGTTCAAGACAGACTCAAATTCAGAATCAGGCACACATCTCCTAATAATTTGATCAGAACAAAATTTGCACAAGTATGGATCATCCCAAACATAATATTTTGATTCACTCTTAATTTTATATTTCTTTGCCCTACTTAACTCATTAGGTAAAGTTCTAACAACTAAATAATTCACCAAATATGCATACCAAGAAACCATACCTCGTAGAGCAAACAATTGCTCATCGGGAAAGAATTCTTGTAGCGGCTCTGAATTTTGTTCTCACCAATTGGCTTAAGTGATCAGCCACTAAATTTTCTGCTCCCTTTTTATCTTTAATCTCCAAATCGAATTCTTGGAGAAGAAGAATCAATCTTATTAATCTCGGTTTTGATTCTTTCTTTGCCAAAAGATGCCTTAAAGTTGCATGGTCAGAAAACACAATTACCTTAGATCCAAGTAACTAAGAACAAAATTTATCTAAAGCAAAAACAATAGACAAAAGTTCTTTTTCAGTAGTAGAATAATTGCACTGAGTTGGGTTAAGTGTTTGTGATGCATAATGGATCACATGAGGTTGTTTGCCAACTCGTTGTCCTAAAACCGCACCCACTGCATAATTACTTGCATCACACATGATTTTGAATGGAAGAGACCAATTAGGGGGCTGAATTATTGGAGTCGTGGTTAGTGCTAATTTCAGTTTGTCAAAAGCTTCTTTGCATTCATTGGCAAAGTTGAAGGCCACATATTTTTGCAACAATTTGGACAATGGCAAAGCAATCTTCAAAAAGTCCTTGATGAATCTACGATAAAAACCTGCATGAGCAAGGAAAGATCGCACATCCCTCACACTTGAGGGGTTGGGTAAGTTCACAATTAAATCAACTTTAGCTTTATCTACCTCAATACCTTTACATGAAATAACATGTCCTAACACAATCCCTTGTTCTGCCATAAAGTGACATTTTTCAAAATTTAAAACAAGATTTGTGTCAATGCAACTATCAAGCACATGAGATAAATTATCGAGGCAAGTATCAAATGAATCGCCATGCACCGTAAAGTCATCCATAAAAACTTCAATGCAATTTTCTACTAAATCAGAAAAAATACTTATCATGCATCGCTGAAATGTGGCTGGTGCATTGCAAAGTCCAAATGGCATCCTCCAATAAGTGAATTTTCTAAAAGGGCATGTGAAGGTGGCCTTTTCTTGATCCTCTGATGCAATTACAATCTGGTGATAACCGGAGTAACCATCAAGAAAACAATAGTGAGATTTACCGGCTAATCGCTCAAGCATTTGATCAATAAAAGGTAAAGGAAAATGATCCTTTCTCGTAGCCATGTTCAACTTGCGGTAATCTATGCACACTCGCCATCCATTCTGAATCCTTGTTGGAACTAGATCATTATTTTGGTTCTGCACCACCATCACTCTAGATTTCTTCGGTACAACCTGAATAAGACTCACCCACTTGCTATCTGAAATTGGGTAAATCACCCCCACATCCAATAACTTCAAAATTTATTTCTTCACTACATCCATCATTAACGGATTAAGTCTTCTTTGAGCCTCTCTACTGGTTTAGATTCATCCTCAAGCAAAATTCGGTGCATGCACATAAAAGGACTAATGCCCTTGATGTCGGCTATAGACCACCCTATTGCTGTCTTATGATTTTTAAGCATTCTCACAAGTCTTTCTTCTTGCACCGTAGTCAAATGCTTAGCAATTATTACTGCTAGTGTCTCAGCCTCTCCCAAGTATGCATATTTGAGATGATCAGGCAAGGGCTTAAATTCTATAATGGGGGCCTGCATCACAGATGGCAACAACTTTGTATGATTAAGTGATAACTCAATTTTTGAAATATTATACCTATTAGGGGCTAGTGGTAGTGATTTTAGAGCCATGATTATCTCTTCAACTTCGTCACTGAATGTCAGATTATACTCAAATTCTAGTAAGCCTTGATTGAGTACTATCTCTAATGCATCTAAGCAACTTTTTTCAAATACATCCTGCACCAACTCATCAACAATGTCAATAGAATAAATCGAATTTACATCAGAGGGATACCTCATGGACTCTACTATGTTAAATTTCACAATTTGCCCATCGAACTCCATTGACAAGGTACCATCACGTACATCAATCTTGGTCTTTGCTGTTTTTAGAAAGGGACATCCTAAAAGGATTGGTGTTGGATTCAGGGAACCATTGTCCTCCATATTAAGAATATAAAAATTAGCTGGGAATATCAAATCATTCACCTGTACTAACACATCCTCAAGTACACCCTCAGGGTACACATTAGATCTATTAGCTAATTGTATAATCACGCTCGTTTGTTTCAACGGACCCAAATTTAGAGATTCATAAATCGAAAGAGGCATTACGTTTATAGATGCACCTAAATCTAGCATGGCACATTCAAATCTATTATTACCAAACGAACAAGGAATAGTAAATGTACCTGGATCCTTACACTTAGGTGGCAACTTCCGTTGAATTACTGCGGACACATTCTCGTCCACCTTGATTTTCTTGTCTCCTCTCAACTTCCTCTTTTTAGTACACAACTCTTTAAGAAATTTTGCGTATCTCGGAATCTAACTTCTCGCATCAAGCAAAGGAATGTTCACTGCTACTTTCCTAAAAGTCTCCAAAATCTCTTTTTCTTGTTCTTCCTTCTTAGACTTACCCAATCTGGTTGGAAAAGGAACATAAATAGGAACAGTATTAGTGGAATTATGCACTTTGGATTGAGAAATTACCTTTTGAGAATTTTTCCGATCGATTTTAGCCTCATCCACTTCTCTTTCTTTTTCTGGTAAGCTTGGAATTGGCAACTGAATCTCTTTACCACTCCTCAAAGTTACAGCACTTGCATTATCTTTTGGATTTATTATTGTTTGGGAGGGTAATATTCCCTAACCTTAAGCCTCCAACTTGCTTGATGAGGTTGCTAGCTGACTTATCTACTTTTCCAAATTTTGTATGCTATTCCTCGTTTCCTGCTGAAATTGTTGAGTATTGTTAGCAAGAGATTTAACAATTTTATCTAATGGCATACCTGAAGTCGAAGATTGATTCGTTTGATGTTGCTGTCGTGGCTGGAAAGAATTTTGATAACGATTTTGTCCAGCTTGATTTCCATAGCTAAGATTGGGGTGATCTCGCCAGCCTGCATTGTATGAATTTGAATAAGGATCGTACTCTCTTTATGGCTGACTTGGGAATCCTCCAATGGCATTGGCTTCCTGGTTAGTATCTTCTTGCAATGTAGGACACGCATCAGTGGGGTGCCCCGTAACCGAACAAATACCACATACCTTTGCTACTTGCAAATTTCCTATGGCCATCTGACGAACTAATGAAGTTAACTCATAAATTTGATGTTCATGGTTAGATGTACTTATCTCGTTGACTTTTTTAGGTGTATGATCTAACCTCATGCCAAATTGCTGTGAATTTGCTGCCATGTTGGAAATTATAGTCCTAGCAGCTGTGGGGGTTTTATCCACTGGAGCTCCTCCACTCGCTGCATCAATCATGTTTCTCTCCATGGGAAGTAAGCCTTCATAAAAATATTGAATTAATAGTTGCTCACTTATCTGATGGTGTGGACAGCGTGCACACAACATCTTAAATCACTCCCAATATTCATATAACAATTCTTCGTTGTACTGCCTTATGCCACATATCTCTTTTCTTATGTTGGCATCCCTCAACGCTAGAAAGTACTTCTCCAAAAATAGTCTTTTAACCTCATTCAATGTTGTTATCGTCCCTGAAGGTAAGTAATAAAGCCAATCTTTTGCATCATCTGCTAAGGGAAATGAGAATGCTCTTAATTTAATTTGTTCCTCGGATACTCCCGTCGGTCTCATGCTTGAGCATACAACTTGGAATTCCTTTAGGTGCTTGTTTGGATCCTCACCTGAAAGACCATGAAATTTAGGTAATAAGTGAATCAATCCAAATTTTAATTTAAAATCGACATCTAAATTAGCATAGTCAACACATAAAGGTTGTAAATTAAAATCCGGAGTAGCCAACTCCTTCAAAGTCCTATTATTTCCAGCCAAGACTTCCTCTTCATCTGATTCACTCGAAAATAAGTGAAGAGATATGGTGCTTCCGTGTGAAGATAAGATAGATTCTTCCGATTGCACGTTTTCCGCTTCGCTCATCTTCTTAGCATCTTTCCTCAATCTACGCAATGATCTTTCAATCTTTGGATCAATTTCCTAGGTCTTAGATTGAGAAGAACGAGTCATAAACTACAAAAACTCAAAAGGGGAAGTAAGAAAATATCATAGGAATTCACAAATGACGAAAAATTTACGGCTAAAATTAGAAAAGTTACAAAATCCTTAGGATATTTTTTTTCAATACACAAAATAATCAATAAAACTGAAAACTAAGAAATATACGAATCTAACAGCCTATATATATTACAATAATAATTAGAATACAATAATATTTTGATCAAAAATCAATCCCCGGCAACCGCGCCAAAATTTGGTACGTGTCAAATGTGCCAAAATAAAATTTATTATTCTCACAAGGATTTGTAGTACTCGTAAGTCCAGGTCGAACCCTAGAGATTGGTTGATCAAAATAATATTCAATGGGGGGGGGGGGGGTTAGTTTGGATGAATTAAATGACTAAAAGGGCAGAAAATAAATAGGAAGTTCAATAAACGTAAAACATCGATTCAAGGATAATTCGTTCTTTAATTCAAGTCGATCATAGACACCTAAAATACTATCTATTCTTTGATTACTTAGCCAAAAACCTAAATAACCAGCTATTTAGATCCCTATTAACATCCTTATATCATTAACCAAAGCCCAGCACCCGGTTAAATTCTTATTATCAACTGATTCGGTATTAAGCAATCCTAATCATGTCAATAATAGCATAACGAATTTAGAAGCGACTAAGGATAAACAATAGTTTTAAGCAAGCGCCAAGTATTTAATTTACACTAATCTTTCCCTCGAGTAAGCAATGAAAACTGGGATCGCAATCTTGAAAACTCAATTGCTACGAGCACAAATCAACCATAACAATTACTGATTATGAAGATTTGTTAGCAATAGATTGTAATAGATAATCAACTAATGTGGACCTTAGATTATCATCTAAACAAGCATGAACATTAAGAATAAGAAATAAAAGATAATCAAACTGTAGATAGATAGATGAAGCTCCGTGTCTCACTACGTATGAATCAAAAGGAACTCCTTTGAATCAAAAAAGAAATTTAACTACTCATTACTAAAAGTACAATAATTAATATAATATTTTTCTTAACTCTCTCTCTATATCCCTCTTTTAGCTCTATGAATGTGCTATATATATAGAGAATAGACTTCCTTCATAAGAATTTTGAATTGTCTTCTCTTAGAAACCATTTTGAAGTTGTCTTCCCTAGCTGCCAGATTTGAATTCATCACTTAGAGCACTTATTTGTAAAGTTTGAAGTCCGAATTTGACTTTGCCTCTTCTTTGAAAGTTGTATATATGCTTGTTGTCTATCAATTACAGCTGGTCTTGACCAAATAAAATATTTGTGCCGCAATTTATGAATTTTTGAGCCTTATCCCATCCCGAAGTGGTGCAGTCCAGCCCGCAACAGAAACAAGTGTAATTTCTTGAGTATATTTGAGTCTTATCCCATCCTAATTGGGTTTAGTGTTCTTCACATTAGTTGTGTATATTTTTATTAGATTTCTAACCATATAAAAATCACTAACACAAGAGGTGCGTAGCTCCAGATATGCTTGTAATCCCATATCAGGCCAAATTGCCCAATTTGATCGCAAATGATTATTTCACTTTAAAACCAAATCAAATCATAAAATAAGATAATATTAGGTGCAATGGGTGTATAATCGCAATAAAATACCAAATATAAAGAGAATTAAATATATAAATATTGCACTCATCAGCATTCAATAATCTTGCTGCAGAGATCAGTCATTAATTTGTACTTTGGCATTATTTCTTGTTCTCGAAGTGCGGTTTATATGGTGCACCATCATATGGACTCATAGTAGTCCATGCTTCTTGAATTTTCTCAGTAGTAACACAATCCACTGCCTCACCTTCATTCGGCAGATTAAAGTTCTTGGCAATGGAAGCAGTAGAAAGAATGAATTCTTTTGGAGACTCCTTCTTGGATAAAGAAAAGAGGCAAGATATAGACTTGTTTTGAAAGAGATGAACTAAGATTTGCTTTGAAAGAGAGAGAGAGAGAGAGAGAGAGAGAGAGAGAGAGAGAGAGAGAGAGAGAGAGAGAGAGAGAGAGAGAGTAAATTTGCAGATAGCTTGAGGAAAAGTGAATAATTTTTCTGCAAAAATTATGTTTTAAATGACACAGTTAAAAATTTTGAAACTTGTGTTCTCTTGTCTTAGTAGGATTTTGACATGTGTAAAGTTATTGAATCTCAACCATGAATGCTTTTAATTGCGAACTCGAGTTTTGGGCAAGAGAGAGAGAGAGAAGTTACATTTGGTAACTGCCATATATAAAGATTTGACACCCGAGCAAAATTTTTGAAACGTTTGGCATTTTCAGAGTGTAACGCACACGCTTGATGGTACACTGACATGTACACAAACACGTACTAACTCTGAACCGTCATTTTGAATATTTTTAAATTTACCCGCCAGTTTGATGTGATAGAAGCGTGTGAATAGAGTTCAAAATAGGCTTTTGAGTCTATTTATCACGTCATTAAGCGTATAAAATTTATGCATGAATTTTATAAAAAATTTATATTAAGTGTTGAAGGGAATAAATTCAATGCTAACATATATCACTTGTTGTATGTTAAATTGTAAGTTTTATATTTGACGCTTAAAAGTTAAATTCTTTTTGTGTTTGAGCGTCCAACATATTATGCACAAATAATACTGAGCTTGGATGATCTATGCATATGAAAGTAGTTTTGATCATTGACGCTTACAGATATGTTCAAGTAAAATTTTAAGGTTCCCTTTAAATTTGATAACTCGTAACACTTTTCAAAAATCTTTTAGACATAAATAAAGTGGATGGCCCTAAATTATATGTCTAATAAAAGTATGATGCATAATGATTAAATGTTTAAATCAATCATACCTAATTCACTTCTTAAAGTGGGAAAACGTCGTTTGTTGAGAGCTTTGGTAAAGATATCTCCTAATTGTTTGTCAGTTCCAATAAAGTGCATGGAGATATCTTTCTTTTGAACATGGTCACGAAGAAAATGGCATCTAATGTTAATAAGTTTGGTTCTGGAATGAAGAACAAGATTTTGAGTCATGGCTAGGGCGCTTTGGTTATCACAATGAATGGGGGTTGGACCTAGGATTATACCATAATTTCTAAGTTGTTGCCTCATCCATAACACTTATGCACAACAACTTCCTGCAAATACATAATTGGCTTCAGTTGTAGAAGTAGCTATCGATTGTTGTTTCTTACTATGCCATGAAACTAACCTATCACCTAGAAATTAACATGTACCACTAGTACTCTTACGATCTATTTTGCATCCTGCAAAATTTACATCTGACTAATCAATTAGTTCAAAAGGAGAGTCCCTTGGATACCATAAGCCCACATTTTGTGTGCCTTTTAGGTATTTAAGGATTCTCTTGGCAGCAATTAAGTGTGACTCTTTAGGATCAGCTTGAAAGCGTGCACACATGCATACCGAAAACATAATATCAGATCTACTAGAAGTATGATAAAGAAGTGATTCAATGACACCTCTATAATTAGTGATTTCAACCTTCATCCCACTTTCATCTTCATCTAACTTAATTGTTTGGCTCATTGAAATTTTTGAAGATGATGCATTTTCCATACTAAATTTCTTAATCATATCACGTGTATATTTAGCTTGGTTAATCCATAAGCCATTAGGGAGTTGTTTAACTTATAATCCTAAGAAGAAAGTTAATTCACCCATCATATTCATTTCAAATTGTTCTTGCATCATTTTTGAAAACTTGTCATAGACGCTTATTAGTAGAACCAAATATAATATCAACAACATAAATCTGGACTAAGAGAATATCTTGATCATTAGTAATTTTAAATAATGTTGTATTAACGCTGCCTTTTGAAAAGCCTTTACCAAGAAGATAAAGAGAGTATCATACCATGCTCGGGGTGCTTGCTTAAGCCCATAAAGTGCTTTATCTAGCTTGTAGACCATACCCTTACCATGAGTGTTGATGGATCCTAGTGGTTTCTCTACATAAACTTCTTCTTGGAGTTTACCATTTAAGAAAGCACTCTTCACATCCTTCTGATACACCGTAAACTTGTTGAATGCTGCATACACTAGAAACATGCGATTGCTTCAAGATGGGCGACAGAAGCATATGTCTCATCAAAATCAATACCCTCTTCTTGGCAATATCCTTGAGCGACAAGTTTGAATTTGTTCCTTATTACAATGTCATTCTCATCTATCTTGTTTCTATAAACCAATCTTGTCCCAATAATTCCTTGGTGAGTTGGCCTTGGTACTAGCGTCCAAACCGTACTACGCTTATACTGATTAAGCTCTTCTTGCATGGCTTCAATTCAACTAGGATCACATAAAGCTTCATCCACTTTTTAAGGTTCCATCTAAGATAGAAAGCTCGCGAACATGACCTCATTGAATGTAGCGGCCCTAGTCCTAATAGGTGCTTCAATATCTCCAATAATTTGCTCGGGTGGATGATCACGTAGCCATAGTCTATCTGATTGGAATGGGTTAAGAGGTTGAACATGCACTTGGTTCACTTGCTCAGGCGCTTGAGTCTCCTTTTACGTAGGTGCTTCAAGTTCACAGATCCTACTTTGCTCTTGATGATCACTCTATTCATGATCATCAACATTTCTTACATTGTTTCCCAAAATAACCTCATGAGTAATCTTAGGAGGGGGTACTAAGATCTCATCATCGTCATCACTATCAACCTCAATGGTAATCTTAGACGCTTCATGACACAGATCTTCAACTCCTACATCATTCATATTAACCTTACTCAGTTCTTAGTTAGCATCATAAAAAATAACATGAATAGATTCCTCAACCTTTGATTTGATCTTATTTAAGATGCGAAAATCTTTCCATTTTTTGGCATAGCCTAGCAAGATTCCCTCATCCGCTTTAGGATCAAATGTCTTTAGGATTTGGGATCCATTATTATGAATAAAGCATTTTGAGCCAAAGACGTGAAAATATGAAACATTTGCCTTACGTCCCTTCCATAGTTCATATGGAGTTTTCCCATGCTGTTTGTTGATCATGCAACGGTTTTGAGTGTAACATGCAGTGTTGATTGCTTCGGCCAAAAACCTAGGAGCAAGTTTGGACTCTGCTAACATTGTCCTAGCGGCTTCCATGAGCGTTCTGTTCTGGCGCTCATCAACACCATTCTGTTGGGGAGTTCTGGGAGCCGAATACTCATGATGTATTCCATTTTCTGTACAAAACTTCTCAACAACCTTGTTAGTAAACTTAGTACCGTGATCGCTTCTTATTCTTGCAACCTTAAGATTTTTCAAAGTTTGTAGTTGCCAAATAAGCGTTGTTAACTTGTCACATGTCTCATCTTTGGATGAAAGAAATTCCACCCAAGTAAATCGAGAGAAATTATCTACTATCACCAAAGTATACTTTTTACTGCTCACACTGATCGTTTGAATAGGTCCAAACAAATCCATGTGAAGTAGTTCAAGTATCCTAGAGGTAGATAGATGAGATTTTCTCTTGAAAGATGATTTAACTTATTTTCCCATTTGACGTCCATGTGAAGTAGTTCAAGTATCCTACAGGTAGATAGATGAGGCTTTCTCTTGAAAGATGATTTAACTTGTTTTTCCATTTGACAAGCAACACAAAGGCATTCCTTATGAAATGGTCCTTTAGGTAATCCCTCTACAAGATTTAGATTTATAAGTTGAGAGATTGTCTTAAAGTTGAGGTCATTCAATTTTCTATGCCATAACCAACCCATTTTAAATTCATTTTAACTCTTAGCAACAAAGCATGTTGTGTTGTTATCAATTGTTGAACCCCATTCTACTAGATACACATTATTTGTTCTTTTACCTTTCAATTTAGTAGATTTAGTCTTAGCGTTGTTTATATAACAACAGTCGCTTGATAATTTGACGTCAAAGCCTTTATCACAAAATTGACTTATGCTTAATAAATTGTGCTTAAGACCCTCAACATAATGAGCATCACTTATCATGATGTTTCCCCTATGCACAGTACCTATACCTTCGGTTTTACCTTTGGAGTTGTCACCAAATACAACCTGAGGACCATTAGCAGCTCGATAGTTGATCAAAAGATCCTTGGAGCCTGTGATGTGCCTTGACGACCCACTATCGATGTACCAAACAGATGTATCGGCTCTAGTTCTAAGTACTTGCAATAAAAAAGGAAGTTCTATTTCTGTTTAGGTACCCATTGTTGCTTGGGTCCTTTAACCTTAGTAGCATTGTTAGTTAGAATTAGAACTTTAGGAACCCATATTTGCTTAATCTTCATTGCGGGAGGATTGGCCTTCTTAGGTTTCACATTGTGTTGTGTGTGCTTTTTGTTCACCTTGTGCTGTGTGAGCTTTTTGGGTGTATAATAATATCCTCGATTATAATAGTAATCATAATCATAATCATCATAGTAACGATAATATGATCTAGACCGTTGTGGATATTGATGTTGGTATTTCCTTGGCGCTGGCTTGCGGTGCACTTTTGGTGTTGGACGCTTAGCGCTTGATTCACAGTGGTTAGGTTTATCCTTAGCCTTTTGAGTGTTTGGATGAACCTTTCTTTGTGAATCATTTACTTTCGCCTTTCCCTTGCCTGAGTCAGCTTTGCCTTTCTCATCTGGCCTCGTACCATTGTCGCTTAGTTAACCAGGTGTTTGACTCTTTTAACCTGTCTCAACAAAGGAAACACCCTTTCCTTTGTTGTTGGCCGTAACATTAGATTCATTTGGTTGTTTACCGAATTTATTGCATCCTAAACCGGTCTTCTCACCAAATAGTCTTGTTATCTCAGTCACATTGTCTAGCTTTCTTAACGCAACAATGATGAGACAAGCTGTTCTGATTTATCACGTCTAGCAATCAGCTCAGCTTCTCTCTTGACTATTATATTAAGATCACTTTTCAGATTGATTATATCATTCTAAAGTGATTTGTTCTTCTCAATGCATTATTGCTGAACTTACAACTCTGCTTTGAGCGTCACATTATCACTCTTGAGCGATGAAATGATATCAAAGTGATTTTGATATAATTTGGCGGCATCTTGACAATCATTATAGTATTTTTTGACTTTATCAAGTAGTTCTTCATAAGAGAAAGGGTAAGATATCTCAGTGTTTACCTCAAGGAATGCTTCATCATCTCTGACCATGAGACAAATAAGCATTGAGTCATCCACTGGCTCGTCATCATCACTACTCTTCTCTGAAGTCCCCAAATCTTCAGGTGCGGATGCTGGTTCTGATTCCGCTAGCAAGCCTTGTTGACGAAGGTTGCTCCTGAATTGGTTTCTATCTAGAATGCACGGACACGCCATTTTCCAACCTGATGCAGTATCCGATACGCATCGGACACGGATACGCTCCGGATACGCGTGGGATACGTGTCCAAAACGTATCTAACAATAAAAAATAAAATAAAAAAGAAAAATAGAAATGGACACGGTATCCTTGGAAACGGACACGCCTGTGTGTCACAAGTTGGATGGCGAACATGACGGAGCTGTGTGTCAGGACAAGGTGGTGACGGCTAACAATGGCGGTTGGTCACGGCATGGTGGTGATGGTGGCGGAAGTTAGAGGTGTGGGTTAAAGAAGATTATTGGTTAAATCGATAGACATTAAAAAAGAAAATATGAGGTTGAAGAAGATTATAGAGCCATGGAGGTGGAGTTGTAGAGCTGGACATTAAAAAGGAAAGGATGAGGTTGAAGAAAGATGAGGCAGCGGCGGGTTAAGAAGAAAGGTGAGGTAGAAATAGGGTTTTATCTTATCCTTGACTTTTTTAACTTTTCTTTTGCTTATTTTTTGTTTTCACTTTTTCATTTGTTGTTTATTTTACTAACATATATAAGATGGGCTTGAATTGCAAATGGCATGAGCTTGGTTTAACTTGGGCTTAGCTAATTCCTCCCGTATTCACATTTAAAACATTTTATTTGATTTCTGTTTGTTAGTATTATTATAATAATTATTGTGATTAATGATAATGCAAAGGACTATATATATATATAATTATTTATTTATTCTCGTATCCGTACCCGTATCGTGTCGTATTCGCATCGACGTATCCGTACCCGTGCAACCTAGGTTTCTATCCACGTAATCCTGCCTTGAAGGCTTGGATACATTTGGATAAGGGCAATTTACCTGGTAGTGCCCTGGTTTCCTGCAATTATAACAGAGATTAGTTTTCATCTTTTGTTCATTTGTTAACCTTGCAGTGTGTGGTTTTGAGACCACGGGTGTTAAGAGATTCTGTTGAGAAGACGCTTGGTACTGAATCGGCGCTGATGGAGAAGGTGCATAATATTGAGGCGCTGGATACTGTTGTTATGCTGGAGCAGACGCTTGATATGAACTCTGTCTTTGATGCTTAGGACTATTTTCTTTCTTTTCATATCTTAAGAACTTTCTGAATCTACTCAGAAGCGCTAGTTCCTCATCCTCACTGATATCTGAAACCTTTCCCTTGTTACCCGATTTACCCTTGATTAATGCTATAAGAGCTCCAGACTCAATTACCTGACTGCTCACAACATCGCTTGCTGAATTCAACTCAAACTCAAATGCTTAGAGCTCTGAAAATCCATCTTCTGGACTTAGACGATCCAACATGTTTGATTCTCTCATTGTTGTTGTCTTCATCAAAAATCTACTAGGTAGACTTCTGAAAATCTTAATCACTATTTGTCTGTTCTGTAAATTCATACCCAAGGATGTTAACTCTGTAACAAGAGCTATAAATCTTACGTCCAATTGCTCTTAAGTCTCATTGGGCAACATCTTGAAACCATTAAACCTTTCCTTGGCAATGGAAAGCTTGTTCTCTTTAATCAAAGCTAAGCCACCACAAATCGTAGCCAACTTATCCCATATTTCCTTAGTAGTGTTACATGATTTGATCTTGTTGAATAAGTTGTCATTATCACCAATAGCAGTATATAGAGCGTTACGGCCAACATTGTCTAAATTCTCCCTTTGACGGTCATCTGGAGACCATTCTTGCTTTGGCTTTTCCATATAGCCATTCAGAGTTTCTTTTGTGGCTCTAGGCACTCTAGTGATAACCTTGTATATATGAATAGGTCCATCCGAAATAATATCGCACATGTCATCATCACATGAACAGAGATATGTAAATGCTTTGACTTTCCATATGTCATAGTTTGACTCAGTCAGTTTAGGAACTTTAATAAATGCCATGGAAAATTTTGAAGCAACTAGTTTTTGAAAAAAAAAAAGATCTAAACAAGCTGTTTTGCTTGGAAAATTTTAAAATTTGAACTTTAATCGCTCTGATACCACTTGTTGGTCCCAAGTGGCATACGAAAGGGTCTAGAAGGAGGGGGGGGGGGGTTTAATAGAACCTGAAGTCTTTTTCAACTTCAAAAAGTTCATATTAAAACAAGGTTGGACGCTTGAAAATGTAAGCGCTTGGCTGAGCGTCTACTCGAAGACGTTTTTATAAAGTTAACTTAGACTTCAAGATCTGAATACTATAACCAGTTAGGTTTAACCGTTCAGTTCCTTGATCAGTGTTAGCACAGCGGAATGATTTTTAAGTCTTCTTCTTTGAAAGTTTTAGCATCACCAGAATGTTTATTAGTTGCTTAGCGATTGATTTTGATTACTTTAACAGATTAATGCAATGATATGATAATAATGAAATCAACTGTAAAGTAAAGAACACAATATTTGTAAGGTTCGTCGGGTGGTGTAATCCCAACTACGTCCTTCTTCTCCTCTAACACTCGGAGGCAATCCACTAAAAAGATTCTCAAAGAATCACACAGAATCTTCTACAAATTAGGGAGAGATGGATATTGATGACTTGAGCTCCTTGGTCACACAGATTTCAGCTCCAAGACACTTCTATCCCCTTGCTTCTATCACCCACAAATTTTGCAAGTATCTAACTTCGACTTTACACAGATCGCAACGCTTGGATGGGGTTTTTCTAATGGTTTGTTTGATTTTGATAAAGTTCAAACAACTTGGAATATCTCAATAGTAGTGTAGGTTTCTTCAAAAAGAATGTTTGAGATATTGGTTGACTATCTCAGGATTTGAAGAAAAGCAAAGAGAATGTTGGCTTGAATATTCCGGCCTTTCTGAAAGTTTGAGTACTTGAGACTTTAATGCAACAACAATTTTTCTTGTAATATGGTGGTTGTTTTGGTTTGTTGTTGAAGTCCTATTTATAGGCACTCTTGGAAAAAGTGTACGTTTGACACATGCACAGGCGTGTGTCTCTCACTTCCGCGAGTGAACTACTCCAATGGGGTGGCTTCTCCGTACGTCCTGAAAGTGCTTATCACATTTAATTCACTTATCAGCATTTAATGCATTTGAATAAAATGCCCGTTGACAATTAATGATCTGAGAATATTTGCATTAAACTCCTTCTGGACTTAGAAATAAATTCAGGTGAAATCTTGTCTTAAATAGACGCTCATTCAATCTGAATCACTGTTGTCCTTAAATCAATTGCTTGATATAGCTTGACGCTTACACCCTCAGAGTCTTCATCTTCATTCAGACTTCAGACGCTTGGGTCTTCATACATAACTACTGATAAGCACACTCAGAAATTATCAGACGCTCAGCCTAAGACTACTTAGCCTAACAGACTAAAATTAAAATAAATACAGCCTATTACAAATCTAACTCTCAAAACTTATACATAATTTCAAATAAAATCAAACTTATATATTTTGAGGTCTAACATAGAATCCTAATTGTCATCATCAAAATATCTAACAAGAAATTTTCTAACAAATGTTATGAGACTACAACTGACTATGGTTATTAGACAGAAAGAATGAAAATGTGGTAAGCAAGTTCAAGTTGAAAAAACATGACAAAACCCTCGCAATAATAATTTCGCGTCGTTGCCTCGCGCCTCGAAATCGTGAAATATCCTGTGGTCCAAAATACCATCATTTTCACAAACTAATACACTTTATAAGATAACCACATACAACAAGTTATTTCATACTATCCAAGCATATAGGTAATTAAGTTCCAACAAGCCTCCTTACTCGCGTAATATAACTACAACAATTTTTAAAACATTCTCGAGATAGAATTTATTTCTCAAATTTCCAGGGATATCAGAAAGGATGCTAAAAAATTTTGCATAATTTTTTTCAGATTTAACTTCCTTGTAGATTTGGGGATTCGATCAACGAAAGAGGGTTGTCCTAACATATTTTTTTCACAATAGACACCATATATTCAAATATTTTTATAAAATCTCCTATTTACTGAAAAGTTCCGAAACTTGTATGATGTCTCTATAACATATGTATACATCTACTGTAAAAAATTTAGAGTAAACTAAAATTTCCAGGTTAACAAAATATCCTCAAAACAGCAACAATTTTCAATTCCGCCGAACAGACTGGCAGTTTTGTTCAATGATTTTTAGAAAATTCATACCAAAATTTTCCGAGAGGTTTCAAACATAATCAGGTCATTCCAAAAAATTTATCATAATCAAACTCACAAGTTTAGGCAGCTAATTACAGCTTTAAAACCTAACTTCAGAAACTGAAATTTCCAAAAAAATGGACATCATGCAATTGAAGTTAACTAAAATACATATATATGATATAATACTTTCAATTTCAAGTCATATACAGATTAAACTACATTTAATCTACAACATATATAGACAAAAATAATTAATTACGATATACCTTAAGAGAGACAAAAAAGGTGATGTTTTCTAACTATTCCTGGAATTTCCTTGTTTCTTCTTCCTTTCAAGCTCTTGTAATTTTTCCTCTTTTGTGAGAGAACTATGGTGAGGCTTTGAACTCCAAGCGGTGGTATGGGTGTGTGAATGAAGGTGATGGTGAAAATGATACAGAGAACCAAATGGGGATGAATTCTCATGGGACGCATTTGAGGAAAGCATGAGGTGTGCTTATTTTAATTTGCCACCAATTAATCTCCCTCCCATTATTTATGCATGTGCTTTTGTGTGAATATCTATATATGTAGATATGGATACATTCAAATATTAGCTACATATAATTGACGAATGTGAATCTATATATATGCCTTAAATGACATGGTGTATCAACTATTCCACAATGATGTGTAAATACTACTAACCTATTTCACATATAGATATAATAATAGTTATATAAGCAAGTAGTAAAAATATTTTTGGTCGAACACGAATCGCTAAAATTGAATAAATTATGAAATCTAATTAGCGGTAATTATAATATTTACCTTCGCCTCTAAGAAATTAGGAGCCGAGAATATAGGGTGTTAAAATATTCACCCTCAATGGTGGAGCTGTGACTTGAAAAAGTTGCAGCCAAAGCAGAACCGCGGATTCCATCACAGAGGCTAAATACGTAGCTGCCTCTGAGGCACCTAAAGAAGTGGTGTGGCTAAGGAAGTTTCTTGGAGAACTTCAAGTGGTTCCAAACGTGGAGCTCTCATTGCCACTTTATTGCAACAACACTGGAGCAATAGTGCGGGCAAAGCAACCAAGGTTTCACAACAAGTCTAACCACTTTGAGAGAAGATATCACATCATGAGAGAGATCGTTTCCAGAGAGGAAATATCTATTCAGAAAATAGCCTCAGCAGGCAATGTTGCTGACCCATTGACTAAGCCATTGGCACAGGCGGTGCTAGACAAACATCTTGAAAAGATGGGTATAAAATACCATAGCAAATGGCATTGAGTGCAAGTGGGAGATTGTTAGTGTTATGCCCTCAAATGCCATAAGAGGGTAGAATTATAGGGCATTGAATTGTAACTAAACATTCTTATATTAATAAAAGGCTTTTCATGTTGTTTTTTATAGGCATTTGTAAGGTTTAGTAAACAACGTATAGTTCTTAATAGTAAGGTGAACCTTCTACTCCCTATGGGTTAGGAAGACTGGCACTAGAAGAATTTGATCCTTAATATCTAAATTGGTTCGCAAGTCGAAGAGAGTATTGAATGGACGTCATTACTGGATAAAGACTTGTATTATATAAGTTTTGATAGGAAAATGTCAGTCGAACACTATGAGTGTGTTAGAGGGAACTTATATCATAGACACATCAGTTAGACTGGTGTGTTAGAACATAGCTAGCATCAGTTGTGTCACATGGGTTTTCATTCAATGACAGTCAATGACAAATCTGATAAGTTGTGATAGATACGTGTGAACCTTAGACCTGAATAATCATGTTGAAGATGTGTTTGTTCCATCAAGTCTATCATTAGAGTAGTTAGATCTAATTCACCCGTTAATAAGGTCGACCTCGAAGTGCGGCTTGATGGGCAAGTAGCAATCTTACCAGATTAGGAAAATGGAATTTATTCTCTCATAAGTGAATGAGCTAAATATCCTATGTTGTCATGAATAAGTGAGGTCAAAGACTTTGGCTAAAGCATTAGAGATACTCATGTTGGACATAAGAGTATACTCAGTAATCTCGATTCATTATGACCAGAGTATATGGTCAATTCCTATGAGTTTGACTAAACCATGACTCTCACTTGACTGAGATATATGAATAAAGGGTTTATACTCATAGGTATTCACAATGTAAAAGGTTTGGAATGATTCTATTCATTCATTCTCAATTGAGATACGATGTGGGCCACAAGACTGGTTAGGTGTTACCCACATCCTTTTAGCTTCCTCCCAATTGCCTTTTGAGGTGAACCTAAAGAGCCGCACTTAAATGAATTGAAAAGGAAAAAATATGGAATAAGACTTGAGAGATTTTTCGGTATTTGATATCGCAATTAATTAATTAATTTAAATCATTAGATGATTTCATTAAGTTAATGTGTAAACTAATTTCTTTATGAAATTAATTATAAAATTAACGTGGATTAATTAGTTATTTAATTGATTTCTTTATTAGATAAATAATATTAATTAAATAATTAATTAAATTAAAATTATAAACTTGGACTAAGCCCGAGGGCTTAAAAAGCCCAAGTAGGCGTCCACCAAGGATGCCTAGGCCTTAGTTTGTTTAGGTTTAATTATTTCTTGTGTATTATAAATACTACTTAGTGAAATAATTAACCCTAGCCTCATTCTATTATCTTTCTCTCCAAGTCAAAAGTTCTACTTCTCTCTCTCTAGCCGTCTTTAAGGGGAAAAAAAAGAAGGATTTCTCCCTCTCAATTCCGACATGGTGATTTAGACTGTTTCGCTGCTTGGAAAGGGGATCAAAAGCTGGTTCAGAGTTTTCAATAACACGAAGAAAAGTACACTTTCTGTAACATGATTTGAATGCTTGAAATTGGAGATGAACCACCATGGGATTTAAATTTCCATTGCGTCTTATATGTATGCAACCCAACAAATTGAAGGTGGACAGTTACACCGATGCAGATTTTCAATCTGATCTGGATGACCTCTAGTCCACCTCTAGGTACATATTCAAGCTTAGTGGTGGAGAAGTGTCTTGGAAAAGTTTCAAGTAAAGCACAACCGCTGATTTCATAGCGAAGGTAGAATATGTGGTAGCCTCTGAGCAGCAAAAGAAGTTGTATGGATGAGAAAGCTCATAGTTGAACTTCAAGTGGTTCCTAGCGTAGAAATGCCGTTGCCACTATGGTGTGACAACAACGGAGCAATTGCGCAAGCTAAAGAACCAATGTTTCACAACAAATCTAAACACGTGTTAAGGAATTATCATATAATATGAGAAATTGTTGGAAGAGGCGATATCGCCGTGCAGAAAATAGCCTCAGCGAAAAACGTGGTTGACCCACTCACCAAGCCATTATCACAGGCGGTGCTAGATAAACATCTTGAGAAGATGGCATCAAATACCATAGTGATGGGCGTTGACTGCAAGTGGGAGATTGTTAGGTATATGCCCTTAATGCCTATGAGGAATTAGATTAAGTAGGGCTTTGATAAGTTATTTGTACAAACAGTTTATCGTTTCTATTTATAGAATAAAAGTTTTGATTTTGTTCATATAAATCTAATGGCATTTAAATGTATTGAACAAATAAGTCTATGAAATTAGAAGATAGACTTTCCACCTCTTATGGAAAGGAGGAGACATTAGAAGATTCAAGTACTTAATCTCTTAAACCGGGAGTTCGCTAGTTAAGGAATTTGAATTGGGCATTAAAATTCAACTCGTATGACACTTTCTTTGATAAGGAAATGCTATTCGTACACTGATTAGATAGTGGGAGATGGCGTCATGAATATGATTAATGGAATTAACATATTTGAACTCAACCCGCATTAATCCAATCACATGGGTATTTACTCTTTGACAGTCAATGATTGGGATTAAGATTGCGATAGTATGTGTGAACTTTAGACCGGAGGACTTATTTATGATGTGCTTGTAGTATTGGATATGTTATCAGAGTAGTTAGACCTATATCACCTGATAGGTGAGGTCGACCTCGAAGTACGATCCACATGGTGCATTCGACATTATAATATAACTGCCAATATGGGATTCACCGTCTTGACAGTAAACAAGTATGTGACCTGTATGATCATAAGCAATAGTTTGGCCAAAGCAAATAAACTAAACTAGTGATGGTCACTAAGGGTGGTTTGATAATTTCATATTGTTATGATTACTGAGTACAACATCAAGTTATAAGAGTTTGATGTACCATGGCTCTTACTTGATCAGGTCACGTCAGTGAAGAGTTTATACACATATGGTAGTCATAATCAAGGTTCATGATGACAAGTTCATCTCGTATTCAATTGGTTTACGATTTGGTTCCACGGTGTTGGCTAGGTGACAACCTTATCCTTTGAAATCCTCCCATTGCCAATTGAATTGAGCCTAGAGAGTCACGCTATGTGAAGAAAAGGAATATGTCCATGGTAAGGGTAGTTTGGTAAAATCACATTAGATGTGAATTGACTGACAAAATAGATGGCATTATTTAATTAAAAATATTTAATTGGATTAAATTAATTAATTAAATCATATTAATTCATAAGTTAAATTAATTGGAAATTAATTTATAAGTTGAATTAAATTAATTAGATTAAATTTAATTAGATTAAAGCAATTAATTAATTGTCAATTGGATTGGACTTGGATTTAATTAATTACACATGGGCTAAGATGGAACAAAGCCCGGAAGCCCATCTCCACTAGGCCTAATGGCCATCCCTTTCACTGTAACCGTAGGGGTTCTACTTATATGAATAAGTATTCAGTTAGTGTCAGAACTCTCAACATACAAGTCATTGTTTTAAAGTTTGACTTAAGAGCCAAAAAAACCCTAGAGCAATAGGAAAGAAAATTCCCTCCCTCTCTCTCCAACTAGCCGTCTCTCCCATTGTTGTCAGGAGGAAATAGGAGCTTTTCCTAGAGAATTTTTCTTCTGCGTGATTATCTAGATGTAGAAATCTGGGGCTGGTGCTGATAATTCAGAATTTTGTGGTCAAGAGGTAATTCAATTACTCTTTATCATAATTCGTTCCTATTGTGTTTTTCACCAATATCATGTATATCCCCAGATTCGATTCTTTGTGTGATTCGGATTAAAAAAAATTATCCTCTGGACTGAATCACAATAATAACACCTAATAATCTCCTACTTGCACTCAATACCAATTGTTATTGTATTTGAGTCACATCTTCTCAAGATGTTTCTCTAGCACCGCCGATGATAGAGGCTTAGTGAGTGGGTCAGCTACGTTTTCCACTGAGGCTACTTTCTGTATGGCGATGTCGCATCTTCCAACGATTTCAAGTATTATGTGATACCTTCTCTCTATGTGTTTAGATTTGTTGTGAGACCTTGGTTCTTTAGCCAATGGTGTTGCTCCATTGTTGTCACACCACAGTGGCAACGGCATTTCCATGCTAGCAACCACTTGAAGTTCAAACATGAACTTCTTTATCTAAACAACTTCATTAGCCACCTCAGAAGCAGCTATATATCCAGCTTCACATGTGGAGTTTGCAATTGTGCTTTGCTTGGAACTTTTCCAAGACAGTGCTCCACCATTTAGAGTGAATGTAAACCCAGACGAAGGTTTTCAATCATCCGAATCAGACTGAAAGTCTGAGTCAGAATATCCATCTACTCTCATATTTTCATTTCCATTTAAGAGAAGCGTATCCTTCATTCTTCTAAGATACTTAAGGATAGTCTTCACAGCCATCCAATGCTGCTCACCTGGGTTAGCTTGAAACCGACTAACTACACTCACAACATTGGCTATGTCAGGCCTAGTGTAACATTGCATACATGAGACTTCCCACTGCTGATACATATGGGATTTTACTCCTCTTTAGTTTGTCCTCATCCAATTTCGGACTCATAGAGAGATGTATTTCATGTCCCATGGGCAGAAGTACGATTCGCCCGATCCCGGTAGATGCGAATTCTAAAGATATAGGTCTCTTCTCCTAAGTCTTTCATGGAAAATGTGCTTGAAAGCCATGCCTTGACTAATGTCAATGAGCCTATGTCATTCCCCATTAGTAGTATGTTGTCTACATACAACACTAGGAATGTCAACTTCCTCCCACTCGACAATTTATAGACACACGGTTCATCTTCATTCTTAATGAATCTATAAGATTTTGCTTCTTAATCGAACTGTTAATTCCAGCTGCGAGACGCCTGCTTAAGTCCATAAGTGGACTTATTTAACTTGCAAACCTTATGAGAATTTGCATCGGATATAAAACCTCTGGGCTGCTGCATATAAATGTCCTCCTCGAGATATCCAGTCAAAAATGCGGTTTTCACATATATGTTTCAGATTTCATAATGTAGGTTCACTGCGATGGCGAGCAGGATTCGAATGGACTTGATCATTGATACGGGCAAAAAGGTTTCCTCATAGTTAATGCCCTCTTTTTTACTATAACCTTTCACGATAAGTTTAGCTTTGTAGGTATCTACCTTGCCATCGGGACCAATCTTTCTCTTATAGTTCCATTTGCACCCTATCGGACGTACACCCTTAGGGAGATCAGTAAGAGTCCAGACTTAGTTCGAATACATCAAATATATCTCTGCTTTCATGGCTTCCGGCCATTTTGCAAAATCAATATTAGTCGCTGCTTGCTCATAGATAGAGAGATCATCTCCATGACTTCCATTTCCTAAAGCAAACAAATATTACTATTCATAAAGGTAACCATATCTCTTAGGCAGTCGACATACTCTACTAAAGTGTCGCAGTGACGGTTGTGTCTTTTGAGTTTCAGGGTCAGTTCCTTGTAGTTAAGTTGGTGTCTCTGAAGGGGAATCATTTGGTTCTTTTAGTAGAACCAGTTTCCTACCTGTACTTCCTTCTCTAATGAACTCGTCTTCGAGAAAGAATGCTTGTAAAGCCACGACTATCCAATGATCATTTGGTCGGTAAAACAGGTGTCCCATGGAGTCAGTGAGAAAACCTATGAATCGACCCTTGAGGGATCTTTCCTCTAGTCTCTCTACCTTAGTCTTCTTAACATATGCGGAGCAACCCCGCACTCTTATGTACTTAAGATTAGATTTTATTCCACACCATAACTCATACAGTGTTTCGGGAATAGATTTCGAGGACGTTTATTCAATATATGTATAGTTGTAAGCAAAGCATGTCCCCACAATGAAATAGGTAAATCAGTGTAACTAAGCAGGGATCTCATCATATCCAATAAAGTACGATTTCTGCGCTTAGCTGATAGGAGTCGTTTTTACATAAGTTTTTAGGCCTTTTTAATGACAATTCAGGCTCGTATACAGTTTATTTTGTTCCACTCGTGTGTTTAACATGTGTGTGAAGTGATTTCAGGTAGTAAGCAACGATGGACGAAGAAAAGGGAAAAAGACGACTCGTTTCATCAACGCTGCTCAGGTATTTGAAATGCCCGCCTAGGCGCCATTTTTACCCGCGCCCAGGCACCACCCAGGCAGAGAGAGACCTGGCTTTTGAAACGCCCGCCTAGGCGCACAATGACCCGAGCCTAGGCACCACATATCGCGCGCCTGGGTGCCTCTTATCTCCACGCCTGGGCGCCCCTGAATTTCTGCCCCAAGAAAGACACGCCACGTAGGCGGCGCCCAGGCGCCGATCGACGCGCGCCTAGGCGCCTCGATAACAGATTTCTGAAGGTATAAATTGGATTTTTCAAGTCATTTTGAAGGGTTCGAAATCCGGGGAATTGGGAGCATACTTCTCAGTTTTGGGCCAATATTTCACTGATCTAAAAGGGCAAGAAGAAAAGAAGAGCTAAGGAGTGAAGCTCCATTAGACAATCATCATCATTCAACCTTATAGGGAGTTTATTCATTGTTTATTTCATTTTATGTTTACATTTATGGATATGAACATGTTGAATTCTTCTATATTGATTGTTATGGGCTAAATTCATATGGCTAGGGCCTTGTAAGAATTGATTTGTGAATTGTTCGTGTTATTGATAATCGTTGAATTAATTCCTATGTTGCTATGTGTTATGAATTTGTGCTTATGTTTCTTACATGTGATTGATCACCATATGTATTATAAATTGCCTAGTTTAGCATCTTGAGAAAGAATTAAGCTAGGGTGCAAGGGATTTATAACATCACCGAACCAAATAGGAGTTGCCCTAGACATAGGTAAAGACTCCTGGGTGAAGTCGTTCGATTTTAATCGAGTAAACTCTAGTTCTTCAAAGCATGCATAGAGGTTAGATTTCCGGGTAGACATACTTAGGAAACCGCCATTTAAGTGTAGGAGTCTATCGTGAGACATCGGTTGTTCTTTACCTTAGGAGTTTTCACCATAGTAACTAGGTTTAATAATTCAACGAGAGTCTATGTGCGAATGAGGATCAAGTCAATTCTTGCAAGTGCCTTAGTCTAATTTCATATTTGAGTTTCAATCTATTGCTCGTTCTTATTTTTGTTCTTCGTTTACTTACTTGTTTTACTCTTACTTTCCGTTAAATTGTCTTTACATTTATTTGCATATCACAAGCTAAAATCCAAGTCTCCGTGGTTCGACAACCCGGACTTATTTTGTCCATTTTTATTACTACACGACTAGAATACTTGCTACCAAGCACGTTAGGTTCTAGCGTGTCAATTTTTTAGCGCCGTTGCCGAGGACTTGTTTATTTTAGTTTTTGTTTTTTTTTGTTTACGTTTTCATAATTCTTAGTTTTTCATTTACTTCTTGCTTTTCTTTTATTTTTGTGTTAAATCTAATTTCGTTCTTGTGTTTAATTGTTAGATTCTTGTGTGGTGCATGACCCGCTCCTCAAACAAACCTCTATTCGAGTTGGAGCCCGAAATTGAACGAGTTCTTCGGGCTAGTAGGCGAACAAGAGAAATGGCCAATAATCTCAACCAAAACCCGAAAAGGAAATTTTCCTGATATGAACTTACCGGAAAACAGGGAGTGGTTACAAAGTGTTTTACAAGCCATGCAAGCGGCACCTCCTCAACAATTACCGTCGGTTCGGGGTAGCTTACCACCTATTGTGGTTGTTGTTGATTTGGGTGCTTGAATTGGGTAGAGCCGAGTACTGGGGATTCGATTTACGCCTCGATAACGCCCATTTGTCATTTGAAAATGCCAAAAACAACCAACAAACAGTCAAAAGGCAAGAAGAAAGTAGGTGAAGGTTCCTCTAACGAGCCCGAGACCCCCTTTGATCCCTATTTTGTGGACCCCAAAGTCCAGATTCTATGTCAGAGCTTGAGCGCCCCCCGTACTCTAATTAAAGAGCACTATCTGATCATCCGGGGACAGCCCTCTGTGTAAGAATTGATTAATTTCCATTACCTACAGTTTTTCTGCCACAAACCCGAAGCCATCCACCTTCCTTGGGTCCTGGAATTTTTCAATTCCGGTGCGTATTGTGAGATTGAGAAGCTGGTATGGACAGGGCCTACACTTTTTGTACGGGGTAAGGAGGTCGACTATGAGTTGGGGATGATACGGGAGTGCATAGGTACCCCCGTCCCTCAAATGTGCGAGTTCATGTCTCTATACAATGTGGGGCACCTACGGGTTAGCTTATCGGATATTTTGCGGGTTATCGCACGAGAGGGTTGGGAGTGGGTGCCCGGAGATGCTCATATTCCTTGTCGGGCCCTACTTCGCGAGGTAGCATTTTGGCTAGACTTCATCAGGTTCAATTTTATCCCAAGTACCAACCGGTCCGAGGCTAACAAGGAAAGGGCCACCCTCATTTATGCTATTATGTCCAAGAAAGCTGTGGACTTTGCACGGGTGATTCATAAGTCCTTGGAGGACCATTTTCAAAAATTGAAGAACGAATTAGGGTCATTGATTGTCAAGGAGATGGCCAAGCAAAAGGGTGATGGGCCCACCAGGAAGAACCCCATCATTCTCCCGTCCCTTATCACCATCTTGTGTAAGAAGGCCAAGGATCCATTATTTCCCATGGAGCGCACGGAGCACCCTTGTTCTTATCTAGCCATGGTAGCTGATGACCCACAGGCTCCCCCGCCACAGGCCACTTCCAAGAGGCCTCGCCCGTCGTCGTCCCGACCTACTAGTTTTTGCATAAGTTTTTAGGCCTTTTTAATGACAATTCAAGCTCGTATACAGTTTATTTTGTGCCACTCGTGCGTTTAATCTGTGTGTGAAGTGATTTAAGGTAGTAAGCAATGATGGACGAAGAAAAGTGAAAAACACGACTCGTTTCATCAACGCTGCTCAGGTATCTGAAATGCCCGCCTAGGCGCCATTTTTACCCGCGTCCAGGCGCCACCCAGTCAGAGAGAGGCCTGGCTTTTGAAACGCCTGCCTAGGCGCACAATGACTCGAGCCTAGGCGCCACATATCGCGTGCCTGGGCGCCTCTTATCTCCACGCCTGGGCGCCCCTGAACTTCTGCCCCAAGAAAGACACGCCACGTAGGCGGCGCCCAGGCGCCGATCGACGCGCGCCTAGGCGCCGCGATAACAGATTTCTGAAGGTATAAATTGGATTTTTCAAGTCATTTTGAAGGGTTCGAAATCTGGGAATTGGGAGCATACTTCTCAGTTTTGGGCCAATATTTCACTGATCTAAAAGGGCAAGAAGAGAAGAAGAGCTAAGGAGTGAAGCTCCATTAGAGAATCATCATCATTCAACCTTATAGGGAGTTTATTCATTGTTTATTTCATTTTATGTTTACATTTATGGATATGAACATGTTGAATTCTTCTATATTGATAGTTATGGGCTAAATTCATATGGCTAGGGCCTTGTAAGAATTGATTTGTGAATTGTTCGTGTTATTGATAATCGTTGAATTAATTCCTATGTTGCTATGTGCTATGAATTTGTGCTTATGTTTCTTACATGTGATTGATCACCATATGTATTATAAATTGCCTAGTTTAGCATCTTGAGAAAGAGTTAAGCTAGGGTGCAAGGGATTTATAACATCACCGAACCAAATAGTAGTTGCCCTAGACATAGGTAAAGACTCCCGGGTGAAGTCGTTCGATTTTAATCGAGTAAACTCTAGTTCTTCAATGCATGCTTAGAGGTTAGATTTCCGGGTAGACATACTTAGGAAACCGCCATTTAAGTGTAGGTGTCTATCGCGAGACATCGGTTATTCTTTACCTTAGGAGTTTTCACCATAGTAACTAGGTCTAATAATACAACGAGAGTCTATGTGCGAATGAGGATCAAGTCAAGTCTTGCAAGTGCCTCAGTCTAATTTCACATTTGAGTTTCGATCTATTGATCGTTCTTATTTTTGTTCCTCGTTTACTTACTTGTCTTACTCTTACTTTCCGTTAAATTGTCTTTACATTTATTTGCAAATCACAAGCTAAAATCCAAGTCTCCATGGTTTGACAACCCGGACTTATTTTGTCCATTTTTATTACTACATGACTAGTATACTTGCTACCAAGCACGTTAGGTTCTAGCGTGTCATTAGCGAATCCATTTAATTGTGGGGTTGCTGGAGGAGTAAGTTGTAACACTATGTCGTGTTCTTTTAAGAACTCATCAAACTCAACACTCATGTATTCGCCACCACGATCCGATCGCAATACCTTAATACTCTGCCCGGTTTTTTTTAATCATAATCTTGAACTCCTTGAACCATTCAATAGCTTCAGACTTTTGTTTCATTAAATACACGAGTCCATGTCTACTATGGTCGTCAGTGAATGTAATGAAGTACTGAAAACCTCTGTAGCCCTCATCCTTAAAGGGCCCACAAATGTCTGTATGAACTAAACCCAAAACTTCCTTAGATCTTTCAAAATGTCTGGTGAAGTGTGACCTAGTCATTTTACCTTTCAGACAGGGTTCACATGTTTGATACAGATCAGATCCAAGAGGGCCGATAAGCCCTCGTTTCTCCAACTCGTGAATCTTGAATTCTGATGAGTGCAATATTTATATATTTAATTCCCTTTATATTTAGCATTTTATTGTAATTATACACCCATTGGAACTAATCTTATCTTATTTTATGAATTGGGTAGGTTTTAAATTGAATTAATCATTTTCAATCAAATTGGGCAATTCGGCGCGACAATGGAATTACAATCCTATCTGGAGCTAAACACCTCTTGTGTTAGTGATTTTTATATGGTTAGAAATCGAATGAAAAGCTCTATAATTCATATGAAGAACACTAAACAGAATTAGGATGGGATAAGGCTCAAATACACTCAAGAACTCACAGCTGTTTCTGTTGCGGGCTAGACTGCACCACTTTGCGGGCTGGCGGTACATGAATTGTATTTGGACAAAACCAGCTGAATTGGATAGCCAACATGCATATCTACAACTTTCTAAGAGGAGGCAAAGTCATATTCGGACTGCAAATAGTCCAAATCAGTGTTCTAATTCCTGCATTAAAATCTGGCGGCTAGAGAAGGCAACTTCAAAATGATCACTAAGAGAAGACAACTTCAAAATGATCTCTAAGAGAAGACAACTTCAAATTGATTTCAAAGAGAAGACAACTTAAAATTCTTATGAAGGAAGCCTATTCTCTATAAATATAGCACATTCTTAGAGCTAAAAAAAGGAGAGAAGAGAGTTAAGAAAAATACTATATCAACTATTGTACTTTTATTAATGAATAGCTAATTTTCTCTTTCGATTCAAGGTAGTTCAATTTAATTCATATGTTGTGAGACACGGAGCTTCATGATCTATCTACGGGTTGATTATCTTTTGTTTCTTATTATTAATGTTCATGGTTGTGTAGATGATAATCTAAGATGCATATTAGTTGATTATCTATTACAATCTATTGCTAACAAATCTTCATAATCCGTAATTGTTATGCTTGATTTGTGCTCGTAGCAATTGAGTTTTCAAGATTGCGATCCCAGTTTTCATTGATTACTCGAGGGAAACATTAGTGTAAATTAAATAGTTGGCGCTTGCTTAAACTATTGTTTATCCTTAGTCGCTTCTAATTCATTATGCTATTATTGACATGATTAGGATTGCTTAATACCGATTCAGTTGATAATAAGAATTTAACCGGGTGCTGGGCTTTGGTTAATGATATAAGGAAGTCAATAAGGATCTAAATAGCTGGTTATTTAGGTTCTTGGCTAAGTAATTGAAAAATAGATAGTATTTTAGGTGTCTATGATCGACTTGAATTAAAGAACGAACTATCCTTGAATCGATATTTTACGTTTATTGAAATTCCTATTTAGTTCCTGTCGTTTTTAGTCATTGAATTCATCCAAACAACACCCCCCCATTGAATATTATTTTGATCAACCAATCTCTAAGGTTCGACCTGGACTTACAAGTACTACAAATCCTTGTGAGAACAGTAAATTTTATTTTGGCACATTCGACACGTACCAAATTCACCGACATGTCCAAGTGTAAGATGCCACATAAGTCTTTGGTAAGTACTATTCATACTACGCTTCTTAGTCATAGTGTTAACCATGCAATGGTTTAGAAAATTACTATAATATAATCCATTAACTAAAGATGTTGAGCCCACGTTTTGATTTCTAAAATAAATATCACAACCATTGTTATTAAAAGTAAACAAGTATCCTTTCCTGACCAATATAGGAATAATAACAATTTTCTTAAGCCCATTGGGCAAAACGAGGCAAATATCTAAAGTAATAGAATGTTTAGAGACCTAAATATCTCTACTTTTAAAAAAGACAGAGAAAAAAGGAAATTCATTTCTCTCTCAAGAAAAACGCTGCAAAATTATTCTCAGCATTGTGCATGGTCGTGCCCGACCCTGGCCAGCCGCCAACGGCGGCGGCGGTCACCCCACCCAGATTACAGAAAAAGCTCAAACGACAGATCACCGTGGAAGAGCCTGATTTCTTACGAGATCAATCTATGGAATCGGAGATGGAAAACCCTTTATCAAACATGGCTAATGTGTGGAACACAAGCCAACTGAAGGACGCTTGGTCGAGACTGGAAATACCCAAACCATTCTACACAGGAGAAGGAGAAGACGAGGAAGGAGAATCCGAGTTGGAGGAGGCCGAAAATATCTCGGCTGAGGCAGAATCAAATCCGGCTGAGACTTCGAATAATCCGAAAGTTCCGAGCATTGATTTCCCCAAGCAAGATATGAAGAAAATGTACGCGCCTTATCGTCGGGCCCTTGTTGTGAAAGTTCTGGGACGTAAGGTGGGCTACAATATACTTAGACAAAGGATGAAAACTATTTGGCAAATTGAGGAGGACATCAAGCCAGTCGACTTGGGGAATGATTTCTTCTTAGTCCGGTTTCACTCAAAGGAAGATTATGACCGAATACTTGAAGGCGGCCCTTGGATCATTATGGGACACTATCTCACAGTGCGCAAATGGTCACCCGAATTTGATCCGGAGACGGCAACCATCACATCAACCTTGGCATGGATTAGGTTCCCCGCGCTCCCCATTGAATACTTTAACAACACTGCCCTAACTTGCATGGGGGAAAAGATAGGGAAAGTGATTAAGATAGATAGACATTCTGAAGCATCACTAAGAGGACGTTTCGCCCGGGTTTGCGTAGCTCTCGACTTAAACAAACCACTAGTACCGGCAATCCGTGTTAATGGAAGAATCCGTACAGTGGAATATGAAGGTCTTAACTTGATATGCTTCCGGTGTGGATCGTATGGCCATCGACAAGAGACTTGTGGTGTCGAGAAAAACAAAGCGAATACACAAGAAAATATGACTGAAGCCAATCGAACACCCCAAGCAGCGGTCACCGGAGGAGGTAAACCCGCTGGGTACGGCCCTTGGAACATAGTTCCACCGCGCTCCCGCCGAGCGCCACCGTCAAAAAATCCGAACGTTGGAGATGATAGAGCAACCTTGGAAAGACCCCACTTTGTTTTTGGGAAAGACCCGTCTGCTCCCCACTTGGTGTTTGCTACAAAAAAGAGTGCCAGTGGGCACAAGCATGGCAACAAATTTGGAAAAGAATAATAAAGAAGGAATAAGCATGGCAACAAATCTGGAAAAGAATAATAAAGAAGGAATGTATGCTACCAAAAAGAAAGACCCAGTGGCCATAAACCTGACAACCAACATGGAAAATAATAATAAAAAAGGAGGTAACCGGGTAAGCAAGTCGACAATTAAGGGAAAAGAACAGGCCACGTCAGCTAGTGGATCTAGATTCTCAGCTTTGGAAACTCTCACAGAAGACTTGAGTCAAGAGGAGGAGAAGGAGCTCAATCAAATAAATCAAAGAATCGGTCCAATCCAGGTGACCCAAGCCCAAAAAAACAAAAAAAATAATAGGAAGTCCAAGACCAAGCCCAATCAAAAACTCACTTTTACATTAGCCCAAGCCCCAAAAATTGCCCAGGGAAACACTTACCCAATTCTACAAAATAAAATCAGCCCACTCCCTAGCAATCAAAATGGGCTACAAGAGCCCATATCCAACCCATTGTTCGAAAGTACCGCAGCCAGGCCCGACCCGCTTACAAACCCAGCTCACCCACCTGACCCTTCAATCACTCTTTACAATGTCTCGAACGCCCTCCTCCCCCCGGCTAACCAACTGGACAACGATGGACGGGATTCTGACTTTTACGAAATTAATTCGGAGAGTGATTGCTCTATGGATGAAAAAGGAGAAGAATGGTCAAATTTGGAGGATGCGATGCAAATGGCAAGTCCGCCAGAGAATATACAGACTGGGGGCAAAACACCCCAATCCTATTGAGCATTCTTCTCTCTATAGCTTTCCCTTAAGCTTATTACCTATTTTTTCTTTTTTATAGTTACTGCATTAACTATATTATATCTCTCTTTCTTTTATTACATCTTTTATTTATGATGCCGCCGAATATTCTTATTTGGAACTGCAGGGGTGCAGGCAAGCCCGAACTTATTGGCATTCTGTTGGATTTACTTAGATCGCATTCCTCGCATATTCTGGTTCTTGTGGAGACTCGGGTTCAAGGTGATAAGGCTAACAACATTCTTCGTAGAACCCGGTTTGATAGAGTTGAAAAGGTTGAGGCTAGAGGATTTTCCGGAGGGATATGGATTTTTTGGAACTCCGCGGAAGTCTATCTTGAACTTTTGGATGCCAATGATCAGTGTATCACTTCCATAGTGCGACAGGCGGGGGAAAATGACTGGGTCTTCTCGGCTATTTACGCTAGCCCACAACATGATACAAGCAGACACCTTTGGAAGTACATTGCCGACATCTCAAACTATATTAGGGGTCCTTGGATTCTGGCAGGTGATATGAACGTGGTTACTAATGCAAGTGAAAAGACGGGAGGAGCTCCGGTGGATTACAATAAATGTCGTTCTTTCATAGAGTGCATGGATAATTGTGGATTTATTGATTTAAAATATGTGGGAGACCCGTATACTTGGGCTAGAGGAGGTAATTCTTCTCTTCTCGAGAGACTCGATAGAGCCATTTGCAATTGTGAGTGGAAGCTGAATTTTCCGAATGCGAGCGTCACTCACCTCCCACGGATTGGGTCAGATCACTCGCCTATTTTGATTTCTTGCGAGCACATGACGACTAACCGGGAGGGCCACAAAACATATAGAATGCAGCAAGCTTGGTTTATAGATCCGCGGTTCAACAAGCTAGTGGGGGATAGTTGGGAAGGGACTGAGGGTCAAAACATCCATAATCGCTTGAGCAATATCAGAGACCAAACAGCTCAATGGAATCGGGAGGTCTTTGGTAACATTTTCAAGCGCAAAAGGGAACTACTGGCTAGGCTTGAAGGGATTCAAAGAGCCCAAACCCGGAACTTCACTCGTTATCTTCAAATTTTAGAAACCAAGCTCAAAGGTTACTACCTCGATACTCTTCGCCAGGAGGAGCTTCTGTGGAAACAGAAGGCGCGGGCTAGTTGGCTAAAAGCGGGGGACTTGAATACTCGGTTCTTCCACACTGCGGCTGCCACTCAGACTGGGAAGGCAAAAATTCGAGCTCTTATGAATGATGATGGTAATTGGGTGCTTGAGGCTGAGGTGCTGAAGAATATGGCTACAGAGTTTTTCCGAAATCTTTACGGGACAGATTTGACAGTTGGGCGATATAGACATACCGAGGGTTTCCCGTGCTTAAATCCCCAGCAGATCACTACTCTCCAGCTACCTGTTACTAAAGAAGAGGTTAGGAAAGCCCTTTGGGATATGCACCCGACAAAGGCCCCAGGCCCGGATGGACTTCCACCCCTTTTCTTTCAGAAATGTTGGAACACGGTTGGGGATGCTGTCTTCCACACGGTGAGCACGGCTCTCCGCACTGGTATGGTTGATCATAATATCAATAAATCGTTAATTGTTTTAATTCCTAAAGAACACAACCCGTCTCATCTCTCTAAATTTAGACCAATCAGTCTATGTAATGTTATTCTCAAAATTATTACAAAAACAATGGCAAATAGGCTTAAGGGGTTTATGGATTCCCTAATACCTCCCACTCAAAGTAGTTTCATAAAAGGACGGCAGACGGTTGATAATATCATCATCATCCAGGAGCTTATCCATACTATGAATTTACTTAGGGGGAAAAAAGGATATTTTATCGCTAAAATTGATTTTGAGAAGGCATATGATAGGATTGATTGGTCTTTTTTGAGAAATGTACTGGTTGAGATGAGGTTTCCCTTGTCTTGGATTAACCTTATTTTGGATTGCACTTCCACGGCTAAACTTTCCCTTCTCTGGAATGGGGAAGCAACGGAATGGTTCACCCCAAAACGAGGTCTTAGACAGGGAGACCCTCTTTCGCCTTATCTCTTTGTTTTTTGTGTGCAGAAGTTAGGTACACTCATTGATCAAGCAGTCCAGGAACGCAGTTGGAAACCGGTTCCCTCTTCCCGTACCGGCCCTAGGGTCTCGCATCTGATGTTCGCTGATGACCTCATTCTTTTCGGGGAAGCTACGACTAACCAAGTTCAAGTAATACAGGATATCCTCGGTGACTACTGTAATATGTCGGGCCAATTAGTCAATAATCAAAAATCCCGTATTTTCTTCTCACCCAACGTTTCAGGTCCTATGGCTCGAGACATTAGTCGACATGTGGGATTGGAGATTACGACCAATCTGAGTAAATATTTGGGGGCCCCACTTCACCACTCTCGGCCGGTGCGCCAAACATATTCCTTTATTGTGGACAAGGTTCGGAAAAAGCTTAAAGGCTGGAAAATGAAAAAGCTTTCTCTAGCTGGGAGGGCTACTCTAGTCAAGTCTGTCACGGAAACAATCCCCTCGTACTGTATGCAGACGTCTAAACTCCCGACTGGGCTGTGTGACGAAATTGACAAGATCAACCGACGATTCCTGTGGGGGGGTACTGATGAGGTTAGGAGACTTCATTTGGTTTCTTGGGATCAGGTGTGCCAATCAAAAAATGCAGGTGGTTTGGGTTTAAGAAAGTCGCGTGCAATGAATATAGCCTTGTTGGGAAAACTCGGGTGGCAGGTTCTCAATGCTGATACTAAATTGTGGGTTGAGATTATGCGACACAAATACCTGTATAGACGAGATATTCATACTAGGAATCGCACCTCCCATACTTGGAGGAGTATTATTTCCACACTACCTTTTCTAGGTGAAGGATTAACATGGAAAGTGGGGGACGGCACTCGTGTGAATTTTTGGGAGGATATTTGGCTGGGGGACTCGAAATTACTCCAACACATAGATAACCCAGATCTGCAGGTGGATACTACGCGTACTGTTGCTAGCTATTGGATACATGGCCAGGGTTGGGATTGGACTGAGCTTACCCACCTCCCGCCGAATATTCGAGCCCGACTAGATCTCTTTAATCTGGATGATAATACACATGACTCGGATACTCCTGTCTGGCGGTATACTCCCTCGGGAGTTTACTCATGCAAGAGCGCTTATGACTACTTAGCTAGGAGTTCTGCACGGGAAAATGATGAGCGATATTGGAATCGGGTTTGGAAAGTGCGTGCGCCGGTTAGGCGTAAGTACACCATATGGTTGCTCCGCCACAATAAGTTACCCACTGCTGAGTCGCTGAAGCACCGCGGTATTACTGCTATGGCAGGCTGTAAGTTTTGTGACTGCATGGATGAAACTAACGTCCATGCGATTCGGGATTGCAACTGGGCTAAGGAAGTCTGGCGTGCAATTGTTCCTCCTCAATACCATTACCGTTTCTTCAATCTTGAGTCCAAGAAATGGGTCGACTGGAACTTGACGACGCCAATAATTTGCCAGGTAAAAAATGTCAGTTGGGCTACTATTTTTACTGAAGCAATTAATTATTTGTGGCAGGAGAGAAATCGGGCGTGGCACGATGACTTGATCACCACTCCAGGAGTTCATTGGCCGACGTTGGTTCAACGTATTAAGGAGTCTTGGACGCTCGGCGACCCGACAAATGTGCCGGAAAATTTGATGGAAAAAATTGAGGTAGGCTGGCATAAGCCGGAGGAGGGGCATATTAAAATTAATGTCGATGCGGCAGTCATGCAAAACCCGCATCAAGTTGGATCGGTTGCTAGTGTTGGCGGGCTTGCTAGAGATGCCAATGGATATTGGATCCGAGGTTTTATGGGTCGGGTGCAAGCTCAGTCAGCGGTTCGAGCAGAACTCCTTGCTATCCTTCATGGGCTTAATCTCGCGTGGGATCTTCATGGCTCAAAGGTGCAAATTGAATCGGACTGCAGCGAAGCCTTAAAGTATATTGAGAACGCTACCCCGATGCATCATGATTTTGACATCATTTCACAAATCCGCAATCTCATGCAAAGGACTTGGGACGTCCGACTCTCTCTCATCTTCAGGGAAGCCAACAAGCCGGCTGACTTATTAGCTAAGAACGGGTGTCAGCAAGAATTTAGCATCAATATGGTGCCCAATGACATAATTATTGACTCTCTTGAACAAGATAGACATGGGGTCACGTGGCCTAGATTTATTAGAATGGATCCTGGCATGTCAGGCTAATCCATTAGGGTAACCCCCTTCCCTTCGATACAAAAAAAAAAAAAAAGAATGTTTAGACATTAATGTAATAGAAATGCTTCCAATGTGTGTAGCAGCGACACTATGTCCGCTTCCCACATTGATCATCACTTCTCTTTCTCCTAGTTTCCTACATGTTTCCAGATCCTTATTCAAAACACAGATGTGAGCACTAGCTTCCGAATCTAGAATCCATGAAGTACAGAATATATTCATAGAACAACTAGTTTCAAAAACAAAAAGTTCTATACCTACTTTTCCAGCTTTCAGCTCAGGACAACTGCACTTCCAGTGGCCCAACCCCTTGCAGAGAAGGCATATGTCCCTTTTGTTCTTAGAGCCCATGGCTCTGAACTTCTGAGCCTTTGTGATCTTGGGTTCTCAACTAATTCTGTATATTTTGAAATAATAGGAATTTTGAATGCACCCCATTTTTCTCTTTTTCATTGCTGCGTAATCATTTGCTTGCTCATAAGTACTGAAAGTGATCCTCAACACCATCCATATCAAAATTGATGACAAAATCTGAAAACGATCTAGGGAGTGATTGGAGAATGAGATCCACTTGAAGGTGGATGTCTAGGTAGAGATCCATAGACCTAAGCTTCTCTAACATGGAGATCATATTCAAAACATGATCCTTTACATCCTCATGCTTTTTGATCTTGATGTTGAATAACTCTTTCTATACAAAGTATCTAAGAGACTTACCCCATTTCTCAAACAGTTTCTCCAAGTGCAACATGATTGATTTAGGACTATCCACATTTTCATGTGTGCACTGCAACTCGCTGCACATGGAGCTCAACATATAATCCCTTATCTTACGAGCATCAGATACCCAATCTGAATATGCTATCTTCACTAAATCATCCTCATCGACCCCAGGTCTCGGTGGTCGATCCAACGCCAACATATATTCAAGATTTTCATCATGGAGGACTGTCCTCAATCCTCTGTTCCATTTAGAGAAGTTTTGTCCATTCAGAATATTCTTTTGAAGCAATGTTTTGAGTGGGTCAACCATTATAGAGATTAATTATCAAACTGCAGAAAATACCAAGATTATTAATTAGATGCTTTATATTGTTTTAAATTAAGTAATTATAAAGGACTTGTACAATTACTTGTCTCCCACTGCAATAGTCGAAAACCTTGTTGGATTGGTTTCATAGTGGGTGATTGAGGTCCTCAATGTCTAGATGGGTTGCAACCTTTTTCGATATATGGCCCGTCTAGAAATTGATGTGGCGCCTAGTGTCAATTAAACCATTCCACAATTCAATCCCTTTGGCTCATGAATCACTTAACCGCAACCTTTCTTTTTGATATGTAGGTGGTCATTCATCTAAGTCTATTCCCATCAACTCTTATCAATCTAACAATTTAATCTTATCTTGCAACCTTTTTCGATATATGGGGCGAAATTCACTTCGACTGAAGGCATCCAATGCACTTAAGAAGATCAAGCATTTTACCTTTATATATGACCCCCTAATACCGGGACGGTGCCATACACAAGATGCAACTATCTTGTTCTAAAGTTTGATGGACAGCCAGGATATCAAATACCCTTTACTTACTTAGTATTATTTGATATAGGGAGAATTAATAACTTGATAGTTATTATAATTTGGGTCTCACTTTACACATTAATTTATTAAGCACTATTTATAGAAATGCATAAGAAAAACGCCTAGCAATTTCTAACAACACATACACATATGGGCTTCAATCTAGATTGTCTCGAGCCAACGAGTCAATCGGGGAGGAGTTCTAATCTATTACAAAAGAGATCCTTGACTCCGCTCCAAGCTTGCCACCGTCTTCTGTCTTTATTGGACCTATCTAATTGATAAGCTCGAATTTTACGCCTTTTCGGGCGTCTCTTTTCTTGGATTTGGCTCGTTTTCTAGTAAATTTTACCCCACATTATACCTTGATTTGTTTTATTCATGTGTATTAGGTGTAGAGCATCATTGGATCCAAAAGATGAAGAAAAAAGTCAAGAAAAAATCGACAAACCTGTGATGCCGCAGCATCACAGTGTAAAACGGCTGCGCGAGAGAAATTTTGATGCTGCAGCATCCCGACTTCGATGCCGCAGCATCCCGTCCGCGTACAGTAACCTATAAATAGGGTGTTAAGTCTGTTTTTGAGGGGAAGATACTTTTTACAACACAAGAATTGGGAGAAAACCCTAGGGAAGCAAGAGAAAAGCTTGAAGACTCCGAATTTGTCTACGAAAACGGAGAATTCAAGTAACAACGAGAAAATCAAGATTGTAATAGGGAGTTTTTCACTTTCTTTTGAGATTAGTTCATTGAACATGTCTTTTGAAGATTGTTATTTCTCTTTCTTTTCTATCATGAACTAAATTCGTTTGACTAAGGCCGTGTGAAGGCAAACTATGAATTATCATTTATAAATTTATGTTTTTGCTTATTGCTTGGCATGCTATGTGTTCAATTTGTTGTATTTAATGCTTATGAGTGCTTGATCACCACTTGTTTGATAAATTGCTTAGCTTAGATTCCGAGAGGATATAGGTTAAGGATGCTTGAGCAATTGAACATCACGTCTTAGAATTGACTAGGGATAGATTCGATTCACTCATGTAGCCTTCCGGTAACGGGGAATCTCATAAATCTTGTTAATGCATGTTTATTAATTGAATTCTCATATAGGGATATAGGGAATCATTAATTAACATAGACGCACTATACCAAGAGATTGGGTAGTGTATAATTTTGGAGTTTCCGCCATAGCATGATAAGTAATAATTGAATAACACACTTCATAATCGATAAGGAGTAGTTTGGTCGGATCACGTGTCTTAGTTATCTCTCTTCCTCTGAATTTTCAATCTCTACGTGTTTTACATAATTAATTTTCTTTATTTTATTTGAACAATCACACCTTAAATATTTGATTTAACTTGGAATGAGGTAATACATTAGTTTCAATACTTAAATACGTTGTCCCTTGGGTACGATAATCCGGACTTAAATATCCACTATATTACTTGCACGATCTAGTGCACTTGCTAGATTTTTGCGTGTCACTAATACTTTTATTACAATGGTACACGCCTATACAATTGATCTAACTAAATGTAAAGATACAAACTGGGGGCTCAAACACCGGCCCAATACAACCCAAATAATAGAAAGAAACCAACCTTAAGCTCATACGAGACCATCACATAATGATAAAAGAACTAGATAATCAAATTAAACACATATGTGATTGTTATTAAATCTTATTTAATATTTAATTAAGTCCAATTTAATTAATATCCAAAAATAAATCCAATTTATTTTTAATTTTAATGTCAATGGGCCAAGCCGAAAAATTTACTTTAATCCAATAAAAGCGTACTTTATCAAATTGAGACCAATCATGGGTGAAATAATTCAAAAGCCAAATTAAACTCTAATCTAAATCAAATTCCAAATTAATTTGGGTCAACCCTATTTAATTTAATCCATAAAATAAAGCAAGACCAACAAGCTTTATTTGGTCATTTAAATCCAATTTAAATACCAAGGATGAAATTTGATGATTAATTTTAAGTGGCTGATAAATCAAACTTTGGCCTTAGAAAAATTCAATTTTTCAAACAAACTAATTAAAATTAAATATAATTTAATCTTAATCAAAATTCAATTTTAAATAAAGTAGTGAAAATCAAATCCAATTTAATTCTCAATGAAAATCCAATTTTAAAATTGAAAAAGATTTTACGGGGCATTTAATTTTAAAATCAATCCACAAAAATTAATTTAAAAAATGCTTACTCGGCTTGAGCCCAATTTTATTTTCAAAATCATCTATTAGGTTCAAAATAAGTTCAATAGACTAAACAGGCCAAGCGCTGATTTAAAAAATTAATTTTTAACTTGTAGGATTAATTTTTCAAAATTTGGGCCGGAATTAAAATTACACATCGGGCCAAGCCCGATACACGGCATTGCCCTAATAGGGGTAGCGCCGTGCCCCATTACCACACAGCGCCTCTTAGCACCCAGGTTGGGCCGTGCTATACGTCCAGGCCGTGCCTACCCAGGCACGACACCTTGCTTCTGCCTTCAGGTGGCGTGTCATACGCTGCCTGACGGCTAGTTTCCGGTGACCCTACCATGGTCTCACCTCTTCTTTTTTCAAGCGAACAATTTAATCATCAAAACTCCAATAGTTTAAACATGCTTAAAATTAAATTATAACACCCAATTTTTACGTTTTTGCATACAACACGAAAAAATATAAGAACTCATATTTATATTTGTCAAAATATATAAACATTCATAACATGCATTCATATTCATCAAATAACATTAAATGCACAAAGGCATGTTAAAATTATCAAAAACCATGAATTTGGCTCTAATACCACTGTTGTGAATCAAACCAGCAGATAAAAATTTTCTACGATTCACATAGCTCGGATTCAATTCAGGTTTTGATAATTTCATGTTCACATAAGTTGAATTCAAGAACAAGGATTAATCTAATTACCTTTTCAATGAATTTCCAAAGCCTAGCTTTTTGAGAAGCAACAGATTGTTCCTTCCTCTAGATAATCACGCGAAAGATGATAATCTAATTACCTTTTCGATGAATTTCCAAAGCCTAGCTTTTTGAAAAGCAACAGATCGTTCCTTCCTCTAGATAATCATGCGAAAGACGATCTTCAATTCTTGAAGCTGGACCTCCTCTACCTTAGACTAGCTTGGTCAACTTAGGGTTTATGTGGAGGGAGAAGGACTTTGTGTTTTACTATTTTTCACTCTCTAAGATGAAAAACTGACTTAAAGTTCTTAATTTAGTTAAACACCTTGTGTTTAAATAAAAGAGTTCTCCTTGGTTTAGGAGAAGAGGGGGGCGGCCGTGTAATGTTCTAGGAAAAGGTGTATTGGGCTTTTTTCAATTCCAAGCCCAGTGCTAATTATTTAATAAATATTTGCAATCCAATCCAATTGGAAATTAGAAAATACTAATCTCTTTTTATTAATAGCATTTTATCAATTCTAAATTAATAATAACAAACTATTAATATTGATTGAAAAAAATAATTTAATTACAATGATTAAATATATTTATGATAATCAATACATATCCCTTTGATAATTTCCACTCTAAGTCAAATTACCAAAATACCCTTCAAAAAGTAAAACTCCTTTATTTTATCTTTACACTCTCTAGGCTCGTCTTGATTGGCATTGGGAGGATTCCAAGGGTATAGTTATCACCAAGCCATCCTGTGAAGCTATACCGAAGCCCAATCAAGTACGAGATGAATATTTCATTACGTACCTTTATGTTATAATTACCATATGAGTATAAACTGCTCACTGACGCACTCTGATCAAGTAAGAGTCATAGAACGTCAAACTCATACAGCTTTATACTATACTATAATCATACTGATGTGAAATTACCAAACTGGCCTTCGTATCATATCCAATGTAAGTCAGTCATTAATGCTTTGGCCAGAGACTTTAATTTCACAATACTATGACGTACATGTTGCTTCTCGTTTACTTTCGAGATAGTGAATTTCTTGTTGGTAGTCCATTTCCCATTGTCGAACGCACCAATTAAATCGTAATTCGAGGTCGATCCCACCAACGGGTGATTGGGTCTAACTACTCTAATAACTTATTCAATGGTACGAGCACAATGCAAATGACTCCTCAGGTCTAAAGTGCACCGATGTTATTATAACTGTAAGCCTCATCATTGATTGTCACTAAGTAAAAACCCATGTGATAGGATTACAACGAGTCATGTTCGAATATGTTAACTCCGTTAATCATATTCATGACACTAGCTTCCACTATCTAATCAGTGTAAGATATAGCACTTTCCTTGTCAAAGAAAGTGCCGTACGAGTTGAATCTAAACGCCCATTTTAGATTCTTTTACTCGCGAACCATGTTTATAAGATCAAGCACTTAACTCCACTAACACTCCTACTTATGAAATAAGCAGTGGTGAGTACACCTTGATCTTAAGGACCTATTTGTTCAATACATTCAATGCCACAATTAGATTTATAAGAACAAACTTAATACCTTTTATTAACCAATAATAATGTTCATACAATATAAATGAAATGCCCTCTTAAATCTAATTCCTCAATGGCATCGAGGGCATAACACCTAACAAATCCCTCTACGAGATTTAGCGTTACAAGCTGAGAGATTGTTTTAAAGTTAAGGTGATTAATTTTTCTATGCCATAACCGATCCATTTTAGATTCATTTTTAGCCACAAAGCATGTTGGGTTGTTATCAATTGTTCAACCCCAATCTACCATATAAACATTATTTGATCGTTTTCTTTTCAATTTAGTAGATCTTGTCTTAGCGTCGTTAATGTAGCATTGGTTGCATGATAGTTGATCAAGAGATCCTTTGAGCCCGTTATGTGCCTTGAAGACCCTCTATCAATGTACCAAATAGATGTATCGGTGCTGGCTCTAGGAACCTCAGATAGCGAGTCTGAAGACGCTTCATCACCTCTTGCCATGAGACAAATTAGCATTGAATTAGTTGATGGCTTATCATTATCACTACTCTTTTCTAAAGACTCTAAATCTTAAGGTGCAGACGCCTTTTCTAATTCCACTAGCAAACCTTATTGGCAAAGGTTGTTTCTAAATTGGTTCTCTCCAAGTAATCCTACCTTGTAGGCTTAGATACGTTTGGATAAGGGAAATTTACCTGGTAGTGCCCTGGTTTCCTGCAATTATAACAAAGATTAGTTTTTATCTTTTGTTCAGTTGTTAATCTCGATGTACCATGTGGTTTTGAAGCCACTGGTGCTGAGAGATCCTAGGGAGAAGACGCTTGGTACTAAATCGGCACTGAAGGAGGAGGATTTGAGTGCTGAGTGACACACGAAATCCTAGCAAGTATACTAGGTTGTGCAAAGTAATAAAGTGGACTGTTTAGCCCGGGGTGTATCGTCTCCACAGGGACAATTGGATTCAATGCTCGTAATTGCTATATTATCTAACTCTAAGCTAAATCAAATTATAAGATGATGGTGGATTATACTATGAAAATAATCAAAGACAACTATGTGATAAACAAGATAATAAATCGAATGGAAAGAGGTGATTGGGTTATGATCCTACTATGTTCTATTCTATGTTCATGAACTCTCAATTATCTGGATTCTTAGAACGTTCTTGTTATAGCGAAACCCCCTAATGTATTTATTATTCAATCTCTTGAAATAACAAGCCTATACTAGTTAACAACTTCCTATATCTCTATAGTGAAGATTGAATTAACTAACATGCATTTAGGTTCAAAGGAATTCCTTGTTTACGAAGATCCTACATTCAATCGGGTCATCTTATCACAAAAAGCCACACAACGCAATCGATTCTATCTCTAGTCAATTGTTATGTTATGATGATTGATTTTTCGATCTCCCTTTATCTATCTCCTCTCGGTCTCAAGACAAAGCATTTTATCAAACACATGGTGATCAAGCATATGCAAACATTAAGCACAAAATCAAACATGTAACAAGAATGTAATAAATCCGGAAATTAATGATTCATTAAACACAAAACATCACAAAGTATTCACATAACCCAATCACAAAAATACTTAGCTCAGCACTTACAGCAACAAGTGATTCAACAACTCTACAAGACATAATTGAAATACTAATCAAGAGAAAGAGTTGAATTACTCCCTATTATAAAGAGTGAATCCAAGCTTTGAAGATGAAAATGATGATGATGAGGATGATGATGGCTCTTCAAGCTTCCTTAGGACTTCCCATGGCTCCCCCTTGATGTTTTAGAGCATGTCTAGCCTTTTAATAAGTGAAGAATGTGTTATAAAGACCAAAAATGGCGGATATAAAAATAGGGCAGCAGGAGAATCGGACCGCGACACAAACATCAGCAGACCGCGGCACAATTAGTGCGAACCTTATTTTCCGAATCAGGACCGCGGTCGTCTCACGCAGAATTCGCAGCTTTTGTATTTTGATCATAACTCTGTGTACAAATGTCGGATTGAGTTGATTCAAGTTGCTACGCGAAGCTAAGAAATAGATCTACAATATTGAAGAAGAAACCTTAGTATGATTCGGCCTGTAAGACGACGAAAACCTCATTTATATATGAGCATTGTGTAAAATCTTTCGTCAACTATCTTCTTTTGTTTCTTTCTTCAATTTCAAGCTCAATTTGGATCTCTTTTCTCGTCTTTCATGCGTAAATCAACTTTTATCCTACAAAACAAAATATATACCACTCAAAACATTATGCGGGATAAAAAATGATCAAAGTAACGATCAAATCATATTACAATGGGGCATAAAATACTGTAAAATATGGACTTATCACTGAGGCACTTGATATGATTGCTGAACAGGAGGAGATGCTTGGTAAGAATTCTGTCCTGGAGACTTTGGAGCTTTTCCTTCCTTATCATATTTCAGAAATCTTCTAAACTTGTTAAATAGCGTTGTTTCCTCTTCCTTACTAAGTTCAGACACTTTTCCCTGGTTACCCAATTTACTTTTAACTGATGTTATTAGCGCTCCAGATTGTATGACTGGGCTTACTGCATCACTTCCTAAATTTAATTCAAACTAAAAAGCCTTGAGTTCTGAGAAAGCACCCTCCGGAGTAGAAATGATAACATATTTGATTCTTTCATAGCTGTTGTCTTCATCAAAAATCTACTAGGAAGACTTCTGAATATCTTGATCATCATTTCTTGATTTTGCAAATCCATGCCTAAAGACGTCTCTGTGACTAGAGCAATAAATCTTACGTCCAATTGTTCTAGCATCTCATTAGGCAACATCTTAAAACCATTAAATCTTTTCTTGATAATGGAAAGCTTGTTCTCCTTGATTTGAGCAGACCCACCACAGATTATGGCCAACTTATCCCAAATTTCTTTAGTCATTGAACACGACTTAATCTTGTTAAATAGATTATCATTATCACCAATGGCTGTATAGAGAGCGTTTCATCCAACACTATCCAAATTCGCTCTGCGATGCTCATCTGCAAACCGTTAACTTTTAGGTTTTTCAACATAACCATCTGGGGTTTCCTCTGTGGTGGTACGTAGGCGCCCGAGGGATGACCTTCATGATCTAAATAGGTCCATCTGAAATGATATCACACATTTTATCATCACAAGAACATAAATATGTAAAAGCTTTGACATTCCATGAGTCATAATCTGACTCGGTCAACTTAGGTACTTTAGCAAATGCCATAAAAAAGATTTGAAGCAACTAGATTTTTAAAAGGATATAAACAAGCAGTTATGCTTGGAAATTTGAAAAATTTCAACTTTAACCGCTCTGATACCACTTGTTGGTGCCATGTGGCATACAAAAGGGTTTTGAAGGGGGTGGGGGGAAGGGTTGAATAGACCCTGAAGTTTTCTTCAACTTCAGAATATTCATATTCAAAAATGTTTTGGATGTTTAAGAATATAGACACTTGGCTGATCGTCTACTTGAAGACAGTTTGTAGAAAATTAACTTAGACTCGAAATTGAATATTTAACCACATTAAGGCAAAGCATTCAGTTCTCTTATTAGCGTTAGCACAACGGAAATATTTTAAGTCTTCTTTTTGAAAGGTTTAGTGTCACAAAGTTTTACTTAGTTTCTTTTAGCTTAAACAATGTTATCAATGTGTTTACTGATTCGTTTATGCAATGATATGAGCTAATAAAGAAAATAAATGACAAAGTAAAGAACACAAAGTTTGAAAGGTTCGTTGGGTGTAGGGGTGTAAACGAGTCGAGTTGAACCGAACGAGATGTTGTTCAAGCTTGTTTGAAATACATTTGAGCTTCAAAGTTTCTATTTGAACTTGTTTGATTAGTAATCGAGCCGAGCTCAAACGAGGTTTAATCGAGCCGAACACGAGTCGAGCTCAAGTAGTTTGATTTTCTTGTACATATTTTTATTATTTTTTACTAATCGAGCCGAGTTCGAGCCGAACTTCAAAACTTATCAAACACAAAGAGTTGTTCAAGTTTGGTTTGATAAGTTAACGAACCAAGCTCAAACGAGCTTTTAGCGATCGAGCTCGAGCCGAGTATCGAGTAGTTTGGTTCGTCTTTCACCCCTAGTTGGGTGATGTAATCTCAACTACGTCCTTCTTCTCCTTTTTTAACCCGGAGGAAATCCACTAAAATGATTCTCGAAGAGTCACACAAAGTCTTCTACACAAAGAGGACAGATTGGATAAAGAATAGCTTGAGCTCTTTAGACACACAGATTTTAGCTCCAATACACTTTGATCCGCTTGCTTCTTTCACTCAGAAATAGCGCAAGTATTCAACTTCTTCTTCACATAGATTGAGAGGCTGAATAAGGTTTTTGTCAACTGGTTTGTTTGATTTTTGGAAGTTCAAATAACTTGAATATCTCAATAATAGTGTATAGTCCTTCTCGAAAAGAGATTTGAGATATCGGATAACTGTCTCAGGGATTAATGAAAAGCTAAAAGAATGTTGGATATGAATGTTCGAGCTTTTCTGAATGTTTAAGGATTAAGACTTTAATGCAATAGAGATTCGACTTGTAAGCTTGTTTTTGTTTTGGCTTGTTGCTGAAGTCTTATATATAGAGTTTCCTAGCTAAAGTGTCTGTTTGACACTAAGCTTGGCGCGTGTCTATCACTTTCGTGAGTGGACAACTTTGTATCCTTTATCCTAAAATTCTGCTGGAAAAGTTGGTACAGGAAACTCTATAAATTTGACAGTCCAATGGGAAAGCTTCTCCATATGTTCTGGAGTGCTTATCACATTTAATGCTCTTATAAGCATTTAATACATTTGAAATTACTATCCGTTGGGCATTAATGCTCTTATAATAATTGTATTTAACTCCTTCTGGACATAGGAATAAATTCAGATGAAATCTTATCTTGATAGATGCTCATTCAACCTTGAATAATCCTTAGCTTGAATCCTTGACATCAACGCTTGAAATAGATTGACGCTCAGACGCTTGCTTAGAAATCTTCATCTTCATTCAGACTTTAGACTTCAGACTTCAGACTTCAGACTTGACTTATGACAAAATCACTCAGAGTAATATCAAACGCTTAGTTTAAGATACTTAGTCTATCAATCTAGAAAAAAAACAAATAAAAGCCTTACATAAATCTAATGCTCAAAGCCTATATATAATTTCTAATGAAATTATACTTATATAAATTGGGGTCTAACATAAAGCCTAATGGTCATCATCAAAACATCTAACAAGAAATCTCCTAACACTCCGCATTAAAGCCTAAACAATTTATTCCACCCTTTTCTCCATAAGGCACATATTCGATCTCTTTAGGCTAGCACTCAAAAAGAGAATTAAGGGTATAAGCTAATGTGTGGATAAACTCAAAGGCGCTTTCACAGTCAGGCGTTAAAGCAAATCAATCCAAGAGAATTGGTTAGAGCAAAATCATTCTCTCCTAAAGTAGAGGTAGGAGAATCTTCAAAAAGATAATTCGCGAAAACCCCCTTTTTACGAGAAATCCAATGATACCATATTTCCTTATCCCTTGTTTAGGGATTGTATTTTGTTTAAATTTTTAATTTCATGTTTCCACTGTGCACACAATCCTAGGCAATTAGCCACTCAAGGGGGTCGATCCTAACACTTGTGATATTTGGATCTGTTACCAGAGTAGTGAGGTCCAATTCACCCTTTAGTGGATCCCACCTCAAAGTGCTATCCTGATGCCACAAAGGGATTCACTGTCTAGGTAGTAAATGAGAAGATATCTCATGCGACCATAGGTAACTAAAATGAAAGTATTTGGCCAAAGCAAGTGAACTAACTGATAAGAGTCATTTTTAGGCTCATTTATCAATTGATTCTTGCCACATTTGCATTTAATCTGTGTGTGATGTGATTTCAGGTTGTAAATGGATGCAAACGAAGAAAGGGCAGAAAAACGACGTATAAAACAAGTTCATGCCAAGATGCTTCGCACCTCCACGCCCAAGCGCAGCCACAATCACGCCTGGGCGCCCGAACAAGCAAGAAATGGGCTCAAGTTATGCATAATCGTGCCTAGGCGCGATTTTACCACGCCTGGGCACGACATCTGCCACATCTTCCACGTTTGAGCACCATTTATTTATGTTTCCTTCTACAAAGTTGTAGATCTATGTCTTCTCTTTACGAGACAACTTGAATCACTCAAATCGGAGGTCCGTGGAGAAAGTTATAAGGAAAACACGATTGCTGCGCTGAAAAGCAAGAAAACGGTTCAGTGTTCGCACTGTGGCGCCCAGGCGCCACCACCACCACGCCTAGATGCCATTATGCGCGCCTAGGCGCCCTGCATCTTATTCCCCAAGTCATTTGTGCCACGTAGGCCGCGCCTGGGCGCCGATATAACCGAATTTCAGTTCTATAAAGCTAAATTTTCAGCACATTAAAAGGATTTCAAAATCTGGGTTTGTGGAGGCATTTTCTGGGTTTTGAGCCATCATTTCATCTTCTTTGAAGGGCAAGAAAGAGATAGGAGCTAAGGATTGAAGGTCTAAAGCAAGGATCCATCATCAAGCAATTGAGGGAGTTTTAATTGCTTGCATTTACATGTTTATTTCCATGAGTATGTATATGTTTGTATTAGATTTCTTAAGGCCTTGATGAGAGGCTAAATTGTAGTACTAAGGCCATGTGAAGGCCTATTTTACAAATCAATATATGTGAAGTGAATTATCGTATTAATTCTCCTATTGCTTTGTGTGTTGATTTTGTGCTTTTATCACAATCATATGCTTGATCACCATATGCTTGCTATTGTGCCTATTCTATCCATTCGAAAGAACATAGGTTAGGGTGCAACAAGAATCAACACATCATCCGAAACTAATGTGGAATTGCCCCTAGAAATAGGTAAAGATTTTCGGGTGCTGTTAGCCGGATTTATTCGGGGAAACTCTAGAACGTTAATGCGTGGTTATTGATTAGATTCTCGGATAGACATATTTAGAGAACCGTCAATTAATCATAGGATTATTATTAGCCGAGACATCGGGTAATAGTCAATTAACGATTTTCCACCGAAGCAATAGGAGTCTAATAATTCGAAGAGTAGCTCACTTATATTGATGAGTAGATTAGGTTGTAGCATGTGCCTTAGTCATTTTATCACTCTTGAGATTTAATCTATAGTCTGTTTCTCTTTTATTCTTCGCTTGCTTACTCGTTTTATTGCAATTTACTTTTGTCCATTTTCATTAATCATAAACTAAAATACCTAGTCCTTGTGGTTCGACAACCCGGACTTTTAGTCCACTTTTATTACTACCACGACTAGTACACTTGCTATCCAAGCACGTTAGGTTCTAGCGTGTCAAGTTTTTGGCGCCGTTGCCAGGGACTTGATTTATTTTAGTTTTTGATTTTATTGTACATACTTAGTTTTGCTTTGATTTATTTCATTTTGTTTTTTTTTCCAATGCCAAAGCGTGATGAGTTTAACATTCAAGCGTTTGAAATAGTAGCAGAATTGGAAAGGTTACTATATAGCACACTTGAGCCCCTAACCACAAGTAAATTGGTACTCGATACCAATGAGGGTAAGTTGTCATTGAATATAGAAGATGACATGGTTAATGTTGATAGCTATGAGGTTTTTGAGCATCCGCTTGATTTTGATTTGTATTTACACATTGATGCTTTTGATCCTTTTAGTGTTGAGCACTTTCAGGAAAAACGAACCAATCATCTTCTACATCCCTACATCGTGGACTCCGCATATGTCAAAGTGATGGGTGAAGAAAAATAAGATATTGTCTCTAGCTTGGAGAAAAGTCCACACCATCACCCGACGCATGGGGAAGAAAGAGTAATTGAGGTGTTGAGGGACCATACAAAAATTCGCAAGTGGATGATTGCTTGGTCTCTACTCAAGCTACTTTTCACAAACATCGGGCCAAGTTTAATTCTTGATTGGAGAGTGAACAAAGTATTCATACATCATCCTTCTTGAGCCGACTCGGTAAAGTCAAGCTAATGACTTTAAAAGAGCGCTTCTTGGAAGGCAACCCAAGTTTGTAAGTTTTCTTTTCTTTTTGCTTTCGTTTTTGTCATGTTTAGTTTTGTTTCTTTATCTTATGTTCAAGCATGCACTTTTGGCATGCTTTTCGTTAAGTCTTGATGGTTTGTATTGTGAGTACATGACATGTAGTAGACGACTTATGAGTTTGTGATGCCATAGTCATTTCGTAAAGCACAACACCGAGTCCTATGAGTTTCATACCGGTCCAACCGCTGGTCTGGTTTAAAAATATTTGTTTAAATCACAAGGTCTCACCAAATTAGTTACTTATCTTCTCTTAAGTGATCATGCAACCAAGCACATCATTCATAACATAAGAAATAACCAGCATGATACATAAAGTGATAAATGTGATCTTAGTCAAGCCAATCCTAAATACCTCGAGCCATCAAGGGGTAGACCTATCTAATCTAAGGACACAAACCCTACACTAAGGTCTTCAAGGCCTCTAAGCGTGAACATCTCCATCATCGTCTTCATAATTACAAAATACAATCTTAAAAGGAAACTTTTTCCTCTCATGTACAAGAATAGAAAACATGGCACGCAGGCCTTAAATCATGAACACGACTAGTCTATGGCTCGACCCGGATCACCACATAATCATATAATACATGCTCGCAACAAAGCCATATATAAATTAAATTTATCATCTTTAATTAATGACAATCAAATTAATTAATGGATCAATTGACTTAATTTTCAAAAATCAACTTTAGAGATTTCCATCAAAAAACCCTACCTTTTCAATTAATATAAAAACTCCAATTTCCAAACCTCAATTTTATTTAATTCCAAAAATTAAGAAAATATCAATTTTATTTTAATTTTCAAAATTAATCAAAAATCCAATTTTGAAATATCTCAATTCTAGGCTCAAGCCCAAAAAATCATGAATTTTAATTTGTAATTAAAAAATTCTTATTTTATGAAATTACAAATTGGGCCAGTGTTTTAAATTAATTGTAAAAATAATCCAAGACCCAAAATGCAATTAAACAAAACTTGAAAAAACCCCAACGCCTCCCTTAGGGTGGCCTGCAGCCAATGGAGGCCCAAAACAGCATGGAGCAGCATATGGGCCCCGTTCTCCATACGCACTATTGAGCACGGTAATGACACCTCGGTGCCGCCAGCAACAGCGCTTCGGTGAACATCTCAAATCGCTATTGCGATCTGGCGCATAGCTGCCATGCTGTCAGCGCCATATCACGAAGGCGATCATGGCCATTCGCAGAGGCGAACGCTTTTCGTCATCGCGAACAATGCATCGTTGCCGAGGCGAACGCTGTTCTTCTTGATGGCGATGCACGGCTTCAATTTTTTTTAAAAAAATTCCAAAATAACAAAAAGCACAGACTTATAATTTTTAGATTAAAGTCCAATCAACAAATCCATAAACTAATCAAAAAATCCAACAACTTCTAATATGCGATAAAAAGAATTTTTAAAGCACGTATAAACACGAAAAAGAATCTGTGCTATAGCAAACATTGGATCTGATACCACTATTGTGATCGTCTGGGGATGCCAGCACAGTAGAAATGGAATTTAAAAAATTAATCCAGCATCCCCTAAATAGAGTTAAGTGGACAAGGTAATATCGGATTGAAAAATTAAAAGAGAAGTTTACTCGTGTTAATCTTTTTGATGAACAGATCAGCAACTTCTTTTTAAGAAACTCCATAAATAGAGTTACGTAAACAATGTACTATCAAATTTGCTCTAGCGCTCCAAATGTCGCGCCTCTATAGCGTATCCACACCGTAGTTCATACCCTCGATTATGTTGGTTCCAAGTGGCATATGAAAGGGTCTAGAAGGGGGGAGGGGTTGAATAGACCCTGAAGTCTTTTTCGACTTTAAAAAATTTCGTATTAAATTGTGGTTGGAAGCTTGAAAATGTAGACGCTTGGCTCAGCGTTTACTCGAAGACTGTTTTATGAAGTTAACTTAGACTTCAAGATTTGAATACTATAACCAGTTAGGTTTAAGTGTTCTGTTCTTTAATCAGTGCTAGCACAATAGAATCATTTTAAAGTCTTCTCTTTGAAAGTTTTAGCGTCACAAGATGTATTTTAGTTGCTTAGCGTTTGATTGTATTTACTTAACAAATTTATGCAATAATATGATAGTAATGAAGTTGACTATAAAGTAAAATACACAATATTTGTAAAGTTCGTTGGGTGGTGTAATCCCAACTACGTCCTTTTTTTCCTCAAACACTCGGAGGCAATCCACTAAAATGATTCTCAAAGAATCACTCAGAATATTCTACAAATTAGGGAGAGATGAATATTGATGACTTGAGCTCCTTGGTCACACAGATTTCTGCTACAAGACATTTCTATCCCCTTGCTTCTTTGACCCAAAAATATTGCAAGTATCCAACTTCGACTTCACACAGATCGCGAGTCTTGGATAGGGGTTTTTCTAACGGTTTGTTTGATTTTGGAAAAGTTTAAACAACTTGGAAAATCTCAATAGTAATGTCGGTTCTTCGAAAAGAATGTTTGAGATATTGGTTTACTGTCTTAGGAATTGAAGAAAAGCAAAGAGAATGTTTGCTTGAATGTTCTGCTTTTCTGAGAGTTTGAGTACTTGAGACTCCATTGTAACACCAATTTGGATTATAATTCAATTGGTTGTTTTGGCTTGTTGTTGAAGTCCTGTGTATAGGCATTCTTGGAAAAAAGTGTCTGTTTGACACATGCACTGGCGCGTGTGTCTCACTTCCGCAGCTCTTATCATTTTTCCTGAAAATCTGCTGCACAAAAGTTGGTGTTGCAATCTCTGAATTGTTGGCAGTTCAATAGGGTGGCTTATCCATACATCCTGGAGTGCTTATCACATTTAATGCTCTTATCAGCATTTAATGCATTTGAAATAAATGCCTGTTGGAAATTAATAATCTAAGAATATTTGCATTAACGCTCCTTCTGGATTTAGAAATAAATTCAAGTGACGTTTGGTCATTGATAGATGCTCAATCAATACTGAATGATTTCTGTCTTCAATTAATACTTGGACGCTTGGATTCTTCATTTTTCATTCAGACTTCAGACACTTGAGTCTTCAAACTTAACTACTGATAAGCTCACTCAGAAATTATCAGACGCTCAGTCTAAGACTGCTTAGCCTAACATACTAAACTAAAAATAAGTCAAGCCTATTACAAATCTAACGCTCAAAGCTTATACATGATTTCTAATAAAATCAAAACTTATATATTTTGGGGTCTAACATAGAATCCTAATTGTCATCATCAAAACATCTAACAAGAAATTTCCTAACAATTTCCCCCTTTTTGATGATGGCAATACTTACTCTTTTATAGTTCAATTGTTAAACAACCAAAATGTAAAAGTTAGCTTTGAATAAAGGTTAGATCAAGTTAGTTAGGGTCAGTTAAGCCACAACGAGATGTTTTAGCTGAAAAATGCACTTCATTAATATATCAAGTTGAGTACAGGCATTTTACAACTAAATAATAAAGAAAATAAAGAGACAAGAATATAGATATTACAAAGTAAGCAAGAGTTCTTAATCTTTTGTTTGAGCATTGACTCTTCTATTTACTTCAGCCCTGATTGCTTTAGATGTATTCTCTTTAAGTCTAATCATGGCAGCATGATCTTTGTCAATTACGAACTTCTTCTCTTTCTTTTGTCTCTCTTTTTAATCAACAAACTTCTTATCTCATTCAACTGGGTCAATAGCAATATGCCTTAAACAATTTCTGAATGTTTTGTTGAAATATGTCATCCTCTGTTCCTTAGCTATAAGTTTGGGATTAGAAGGCTCTGGAATAGGCGCTCGTTCAAATGGAATGTCAAATTGTTCAAGTAACGCTCGAGAAGGCAATGGTAAACTGATAAGAGTAGGAGGAGTTACTTGATGCTTGGTCGGAGGACTAACAACTTTTGAACTAGAAGCTTTCCTCTTCATCCTCTTCATCCCTGTTTCCCTTCTCTTCTCTTCCCCCCTTATTGCCATCATTAGCCTTCAAAAAGTGTTCTGTTAATAGGCTGACTTGAGTAGCAATTTGAGCCATTGAGGCCTCTAAACTGTCTATGCGCTTATCGAAATACTCTTTCATAGCCAGTTGATTTGCCCGTGTAGCGTCATTCATCTCTTAAAATTCTTTAAGGCAATCAGCAACTGCCGTTTGAGCTGCACCATGCATAGGAGCAACTTAGGTGCACATGTTTTAAGACTTAATCTTGGCCAAATCAGTTTTGATCCAGTGGAGGGCTTCAGCATTCTGAGTGGCATGATCACTCACTTCCTCAAGAACGGATTTCAACAGTGGCCCAAAAGTTTGACTCACATCTGAAAGAATCGCTTGAGTAGCCAGTCGCATAAACCTTGATTTGTACTTGAGTGAGTCAAGGGATATTTGATGTGTTGGGTCAAAGATGGTGCCTCACGCTTCAATCGGTAACTCAGCAACATCTGGAACATCTTGTTCGGAAGCGTCAGGATTGACCTCTGGTGGAGACGCTTGAACTGGTTTCTCAGCAGACAATGGAATACTTTGCATTTCTGATGCAAACTCTAATTCAAACTCTTCAAGAAATTCCATAGGTACTTCCACAAGCACTGAATCCTCTTGATGAAAGTCAGTAAATTGGAAGTTCAACCTGGCTAAAGGTATATTAGCATAAAAGTCTGATGCATCTTCAAGAAGTTCATTCAGCCGTGGACGAGAAATGCAAGATCCGTGAATAAATGTAAGGATTGGACTATCCCTGGCCCTTAAATACATTGGACCCATGATGTCCAGCACATGATTTAGAAAGATCCTTGACTACGGTTTGGGGATCAGAAATAACATAACTAGGCAGTAGTGCAAAGAAAATCCAATGATTCTATCCTTTGGAAGACGTTGAGATCTGTGAGCTTTAGGCACATGCATCCTGTAGAACTCTACCAAATAAGGATAAACCGCTCGAGCGATGCCCTGATTCAATTCTAGCAAGGAAAAGACATTTGCACAGTGTTCGCTTTCTTCCTGTCTGATTGTTGGTAGGAGTGAATAACCATGGAAGTTGCGAATTCTGGAGCTATTGGGTTCGGTCAAGTTTTCTATGAAGATCTTATCAAAATGTAGAATGGGAGCCATGATCTTCACCATCAACCTAAAGTTGTCATCACAGTGGCTGGGAGTCATTGATAAATCTAATACTAGAATACTTCCACTGCTAGATGCTTGGCTATTGAAGTTAAGAGGACTGACTGCAAGCCTTTGTAGCGCTTGACGCATAAACCTCTCTATTGGTTTGTCAACGCTTGGTAATTTGGCAATTGGTCCCATTCGTTGTTGACAATTCTTCAGGCAATACTTAGCAAACTGATGCTTTTTGTCATGTCTATGCCAATTAAGTGAGGAACAACAACCAAGTCTTCGAAAGTATACCTATTGCCCATGTACGCTTCAACCCAATTAACTGCATTCATGTAGTAATTGGCACCTGCATTGACTATAGCCCAAATGCCTTCATGGTGAATGTCTCTGATGGATTCAAAGTGGTATCTGTCTGTTTGATAGCTTGCATTCCAAATGCTCTGGAAGTACTCATCCGCTTCTTCTTGAATCAAGTCTGTTAGAGACACTGGACGATCACCGGCATGAACACCTTTATTTTTCCAAAGGCGAAGTGGATTTACTGAATTTTTATTCGCATAACTGTGCACCACTTCTGGAAAGTGAGGGTATCCTTGTCCATTCAAGAGTTCCTCTGCTGGATTTAGAAACTCAATGGGTATACGCTCATAGACTCTGATATTAGAATCTCTTGGAGCAAGGCTAGTTGGTTTGCTATGCCCCATGTCTAGATAATATGCTAAGTCTATATCAGGTCTAGAAAATCGGACATCATTTCTTTCTTCATGAATGGCGATGAAGGTAGGAATTTGTCCTATAGGTTGATCATCTGCAATAGCCTGGTAATATGCCCGCTCCACATCTGTCAGTTCCAAGCTAAAAAAGTATCTCACGAATAATTTTATCATGCTCTATCAGCATGGCTACTTCATTCTCCGCATTAATATAACGTTCTTCATTGTAGCCTGCGATAAAGTCTTCTTCAAGCACTGGTGGCATATAGTTGATTGAATGGTCAATCGTCTTGATAGGATCTAACTTAAATAAGTGCCTTGGTCTTGTAACGTCCTTGGTGACGCTCTGACCTTCTGAGCGTGCCTTAGTTATGACCTCTGAAGAAAGTAGTGGTTGGACCCCTTCCGTTGTAGGTTTCTCGGCATCCAATGCAATGCTTGTTGCAATATCTTTGGCAATGGCCACCACTTCTTCTAAATCAACATCCAAATGGACATCGATGGGTGCTTCAGCAGCAGCTGGAACAATAGCTGTAGCACAAGAACTATCCTCTATAAGAGCAGGATCTTCTACAGATGTAGGAAAAGAAACGTTGTGGGAAGAAATAAATTTACCCTGAGAGCTTGTCTCAATAGCAGCAGCTTCTTGACCGCTTAGCTCAACGGTCTCAGTCTCTTCAGGAGCAGCGGCAGGTTGACGCTTGCTTGTCCTGGAACGCTTGAAAATCTTCTTGACGTTGACTCCTTCAACAAGCTTAAGCGTTTGAGCTGGAGGAGCAACAGTTGGTTCCTTGAAATTGATTTGCTTAATAATGTTGGGTTTCGTTCGAAAAAGCATAAACGCAGCGGAAGGGATTTCAAAAATTAAAAACAAAAACTCAATTGGTACTCTAATTCGCATAATTGAATCTAAAAGCGTATAACGAATAAAACTTACTCGTTAATATGAATATGATGATGGAGAAAAATTTCTTCTTCTCCAAACTCGAAATATTGAAGCTTCCAAATCTTCAATCCTTTGGTTTGATTCTTCAAACTTGAACTTGATCCGAACAATAAAAATACGTCGTCTCTAAATCGTCACGCACGGATCAACAAACAAAAAATCCCCTTTCTTCTTTATCTATGGTCGACGGCTAGGTAAAGAGGAGTGGAGGAATATTATTTTTTCTTTTGAGAGTTATGAGAGTTGTGTATTCTTCTTACTTGTTCTAAGTCAAAGAGTCCTTATATACCCCATGACTTATTGAACAAGTCAAAACAAAAGAGCCCTAATATGTGGCCTCTCAAAGACGCCACTTTGAGGCCTCATAGGTGTCCAATTAGACTCCTTATTTAGCCCCGGGATTTGTTTTGTTTAATTAATTTCTTATTTCAATTAATAATTTATTATATCCAATAAATAAATTAATTAATTAAATAACCAAATTAATTAGATAAATTAATTCATTAATATATTTCACAAGAAAATTAATTAATAATTAATCTTATCATTATAATTAATTATTTCATCTAATGAATAATTAATTATTTAATTTATCCAATAAATTAAAACTCCCAGAAGAAATAATAGAAATTCCTTTTTCTTCATTTTTCTTTGTCAATCCTTTAGCGTGACTCTTTAGGTTCGTTTAGTTTGGCAATGAGAGGAAACTAAAGGAAGTGGGTAACACCTAGCCAGTCACGTGGCCCACTTCTTAACCAAAATGAAAATGAATGATAGGATCATTCCGAAACCTTCCAATCGTAAATACCGTATATGTATAAACCCTTTGTTCACGTTTCCCGGTCAAGTGAGAGTCATGGTTATGTCAAACTCACTGGACTTGACCATATGTATAAATCATAATAAATACGAGATCATTGAGATTGATTTAGTGCCAAGCACAATCGTCTCGTTTGCTTTGGCCAAAGACTTTGATCTCTATTTATCTATAATTACATAAGGTACATACTCATTCACTTATGACAGAACAAATCCCATATTAGATATTTGCTAAGATTACCACTTGCCCATCAAGTCCGAATTTCGAGGTTGACCCCACCAAAGGGTGAATTGGGTCTAACTACTCTAGTGAAAGACTTGACGTCACAAGTGCATCTTCAGCCTGATACTTCAGGTCAAAGGTTCACATATACCTATTACGCATAATCAATTCCGTTATTGACAGTCATAGAGTGAAAACCCATGAGACAGAACCGATGCGAGTCGTGTTCGAACATATCAGTTCCGCTGATGTGTCTACAATCTTAATCTCCTATCATCCCATGATACCAGACAGGCACTCCCATGTCGGAGCTAAGATTTTACAAGTATTCGAAGTCTTTATTTGTCCATTAAAGACTTCATATTACTTGCGAACTTATTTTATTAATCAAGATCGATCTCTCTAGTGCCAATCTTCCTATCTCATAGGAAGTAGAGGGATCACACTGAAAACATGGACAAAATGTTTTATGCAACTTATAGATGCAGATTAGAATTAAGTGAAAACTCAATAATGCCTTTTATTTAAGAAGAGTTTAAGTTCAATACAAGATATATGCCCTATACATTCTATCCTCTATGACATCCGAGGGCATAATCCTAACAAATAATTCCTTCCAACTTCCTCCGCTTGATCAACAAAATCTTGTCCTCCTCATCCTCATCAGTTTCTCTATCAGCGGCCTTGCGAGAAGACTCAACAGGAAGAGCCTTGGGCTTACGAGGAGCCCTCTTCTTCTGTACAGCCAGACGCTTCACGGATTCAACCAGAGCAGGACGCTTAGCTTCCTCATTGGACGCTTCATGCACCACTTGGCGCTCAGATAGTGGTCTCGCAGCACCATTAACTCGCTGAGGGTGAAGGAGATTAGTCAAAATTCTCTTCCCCAGCAACATGGCCTTGGCCAAAGAGAGCCCAGAAGAGTGAACACACTCTGCTTTGTACAGTAGATCACTCAGAATCACACCATAGGGCTTGTTTGTTGTGGATAAACAATCCCTGAACTGACCGTTGATCTTGATGTTGAGGAGTATGGCCGTCATCATGCGAAATTACATCGGGTTGAACTTATCAAAGGTACCCAGCCTGCATTAAATATTTCTTCTCGAAGTGCGGCTTGTATGGTACACCATCATACACACTCATAGTTGTCCATGCTTCTAGAATTTGTTCTTGAGTAAGACAGTTCAATGCCTCACCCTCATTCGGAAGATTGAAGTTCTTGGCAATGGTACCAGCAGAAAGAACAAATTCTTTCGAAGACTCCTTCTTAGACAAAGAAAAGAGGCAAGAGATAGATTTCTTGTCCTCTGAGAGTTCAGCAGTCTTCCAGAAAGTGTCTACTTCAGGAGCAAACATATATGAATACTTTGTTAAGAACTTGGCCACAAAGTCCATCATATCCGTCATGTTGATCTGATTCTGTTCATACAGAAATTTCCAGTCCACCACAAGGCCTTCAGTAACCTTGATGGTGTCTTCAACAGTGCTCACTGATTTCTTGGGTGCCATTTGAGTGTTTTGAAAGAGATGAACTGACATTTGAGTTGAGAGAAAGAAAGAGTATTTATGCAGAAAGCTTGAGTAAAAGTGAATAATTTTTGTGCAAAAATTTGTTTTAAATGACACAATTGAAAATTGCGGTTTCTCGTCTCAGTAGGATTTTGACACGTGTAAAGTTCGTGAATCTCAGCAAAAAATGTTTTTAACTATGGACACGAGTTTTGGTAAGAGAGGGAAGTTACATTTGGTAACTCCCATAAATAAAGCTTTGACGTCTGAGTAAATTTATTTAAAATGTTTGGCATTTTCAGAGTGTGATGCACGCGCTTGATGGTACACTGACACGTACACAAACATGTATTAACTCTGAAGCGTTATTTTGGATAAATTTTAATTTACCCGCCAGTTTGATGTGATAGAAGTGTGTGAGTAGAGTTCAAACAAGACTTTTGAGTCTATCCATCACGTCATTAATCGTGTAAAATTTATGCATTAATTTTATAAACAATTTATATTAAGTGTCGAAGGGAATAAGTTCAATGCTTAACATATACCACTTGTTATATCTGTTGAAAGATTTATGTGGATGCTTGAAATTTAATTCTTTTTATTTTTAGCGTCCAACATATTATGCACAAATAATACTGAATGTTGATTATCTATGCATATGAAAATAGTTTTGATCATTGACGCTTACAGGTATGTTCAAGTACAATTTTAAGGTTCCCCCTAAATTTGATAACTTGTAACACTTTTTAAAAATCTTTTACACATAAATAAATTGGATTTCCCCTAAATTATATGTCTAATGAAAAATATGATGCATAATGATTAAGCGTTTAAATCAATCATACCTAATTCACTTCTTAAAGTAAGAAAACATTGTTCGTTGAGCGCTTTGGTGAGGATATCTGCCAATTGTTTGTTAGTTCCAATAAAGTGCATGGACATATCTTTCTTTTGAACATGGTCACGAAGAAAATGGTATCTAATGTCAATATGTTTGGTTCTGGAATGAAGAACAGGGTTTTGAGTCATGGCTAAGGCGCTTTGGTTATCACAGTGAATGGGGGTTGGACCTAGGATTATTCCATAATCTCTAAGTTGTTGCCTCACCCATAACACTTGTGCACAACAACTTCCTGCAGCTACATACTCGACTTTAGCTGTAGAAGTAGCTATGGATTGTTGTTTCTTACTATGCCATGAAACTAACCTATCACCTAGAAATTGACATGTACCACTAGTACTCTTACAATCTATTTTGCAACCTGCAAAATCTACATCTGAGTAACCAATTAGTTCAAAAGGAAAGTCCCTTGGATACCATAAGCCCACATTTTGTGTACCTTTTAGGTACTTAAGAATTCTCTTGGCAGCAATTCAGTGTGACTCCTTAGGATCAGCTTGAAAGCATGCACACATGCATACCGAAAACATAATATCAGGTCAGCAGTAAGATAAAGAAGTGATCCAATGATATCTCTATAATTAGTGACATCAACCTTCTTCCCAATTTCATCTTTATCTAACTTGAGCGTTTGGCTCGTTGGAATTCTTGAAGATGATGTATTTTCCATACCAAATTTCTTAATCATATCACGTGTATATTTAGCTTGGTTAATAAATATGTCATTAGGGAGTTGTTTAACTTGTAATTCTAAGAACAAAGTTAATTCACCCATCATGCTCATTTCAAATTGTTCTTGCATCTTTTTCAAAAATTTCTCACACATACGCTTGTTAGTAGAACCAGATATAATATCATCGACATAAATCTGGACTAAGAGAATATCTTCTTCATTGGTAATTTTAAATAACGTTGTATCAAAGCTGCCTTTTGGAAAGCCTTTTCCAATAAGGAAAATAGAGAGAGTGTCATACAATGCTCGAGGTGCTTGCTTAAGCCCATAAAGTGCTTTATCTAGCTTGTAGGCTATATCCTTACCATGGTTGTTGATGAATCCTGGGGGTTGCTCCACATAAACTTCTTCTTGAAGTTTACCATTCATGAATGCACTCTTCACGTCCATATGATACACCGTAAACTTGTTGAACGCTGCATACGCTAGAAACATGAGAATAGCTTCAAGATGGGCGACAAAAGCACATGTCTCATCAAAGTCAGTACCCTCTTCTTGGCAATATCCTTGATCGACAAGTCTGGCTTTGCTCCTTATCACAATGCCATTCTCATCCATATTGCTTCTATAAAACCATCTAGTCCCAATAACCCATCTATGCCTAAAGACATTTGATCTCAAAGCAGATGAGGTAATCTTTCTAGGCTAAGCCAAAAATGGAAAGCGGATGACGAATCTTTCTTTCCATTTTTAGCTTAGCCTAGAAAGATTCCCCCATCTGCTTTGGGATCAAATGTCTTTAGGCTTTGGGATCCTTTATTATGAATAAAGCATTTAGAACCAAAGATGTGAAAATATGAAACATTATGCTTACGTCCTTTCCATAATTCATATGGAGTTTTCCCATGATGTTTGTTGATCATGCAACCGTTTTGAGTCTAACAGGCAGTGTTGATCGCTTTGGCCCAAAACCTAGGAGCAAGCTTAAACTCTGCTAACATCGTCCTAGCGGCTTCTTTGAGTGTTTTTTTCTCGCGCTCAGCAACACCATTTTATTGGGGAGTTCTGGGAGCTGAATACTCATGATGTATTCCATTCTCTGCACAAAACTTCTCAACAACCTAGTTAGTAAATTCAGTACCTTGATCACTCCTTATTCTTGCAACCTTAAGATCTTTCAAAGTTTGCAGTTGTCAAATAAGCGTTGTTTACTTGTCACATGTTTCATCTTTGGATGAAAGAAATTCGACCCAAGAAAATCGAGAGAAATCATCTACTATCACTAAAGTATACTTTTTACCGCTCAAATTGATCGTTTGAATAGGTCCAAACAGATCCATTTGAAGTATTTCAAGTATTCTAGAGGTAGATAGACAAGGTTTTCACTTGAAAGATGATTTAACTTGTTTTCCCATTTGACAAGCATCACAAAGGTGATTCTTATTAAATGGTCCTTTAGGTAATCCCTCTACAACATTTAGCGTTATAAGCTGAGAGACTGTCTTAAAGTTGAGGTGATTCATTTTTCTATGCCATAACCAACCTATTTTAGATTCATTTTTAGCAACAAAGCATGTTGGATTGTTATCAATTGTTGAATCCCAATCTACAAAATACACATTATTTGTTCTTTTACCTTTAAATTTAGTAGATTTAGCTTTAGCATCATTTATATAGCAACAGTCACTTGAAAAAATAACTTCAAAGCCTTTATCGCAAAATTAACTTATGCTTAATAAATTATGCTTAAGACCCTCAACATAGTAAGCATCACTTATCATGACGTTCCTCCTATGCACAGTACCTATACCTTTGGTTTTACCTTTGGAGTTGTCACCAAATACAACCTGAGGGCCATTGGCAGCTCGATAGTTGATCAAGAGATCCTTGGAGCCTGTCATGTGCCTTGATGACCCGCTATCGAAGTACCAAACAGATGTATCGGCTCTAGCTCTAGGTACCTGCAATCAAAAGGTCAGTTCTATTTCTGTTTAGGTACCTATTGTTACTTGGGTCCTTTAACAATAGTAGCATTGATAGTTTGAACTAGAACTTTAGGAACCCATATTTGCTTAATCATCACTGCGGGAGGATTAGCCTTATTGGGTTTCACATTGTGTTGTGTGTGCGCTTTGTTCACCTTGTGTTGTGTGTGCACTTTGTTCACCTTGTGTTGTGTGTGCTTTTTGGGTGTATAATAATATCCTCGATTATAATAGTAACCATAATCATAGTCATAATCATAATTATCATAGTAATGATAATATGATCTAGACCGTTGTGGATATTGAAGCTGGCTTGGGGTGCACTTTTGGTGCTGGTTGGTGTTGGACGCTTAGCGCTTGATTTACGGTGGTTAGGTGTATCCTTAGCCTTTTGAGCATTTGGATGAACCTTTCTTTGTGAATTAGTTGCTTTTGCCTTTCCCTTGCCTTAGTCAACTTTGGCTTTCTCATTTGGCCTCGTACAATTGTCCTTCGGTTCATTTGGTGTTTGACTTTGTGAACCTTTCTCAACAAAGAACACATCCTTTTCGTTGTTGTTTGCCATAACATTAGATTAATTTAGTTTTTTTACCGAATTTATTGCATTCTAAACCGTTCTTTTCACTAAACATTCTTGTTACTTCTAGCTTTCTTGATGCTTTAGACAATGATGAGACGAGCTGCTCTGATTTAGCAAGTGTAGCAAGCAGCTCAGCTTCTCTCTTCACTATTATATCAAGATCACTTTTCAGATTGATTATATCACTCTCAAGTGATTTGTTCTTCTCAATGCATTGTTGTTGAACTTGCAACTCTACCTTGAGCGTCACATTATCACTCTTGAGCGATGAAATGATATCAAAGTCATTTTGATATAATTTGGCGGCATCTTAAGAATCATTATAATATTCTTTGACTTTGTCGAGTAATTCTTCATAAGAGAGAGGGTAAGATATATCAGTGTTTACCTCACGGGATGATTCATCATCTCTGGCCATGAGACAATTAAGCGGTGAGTCATCCACTGGCTCATCATCATCACTACTCTCCTTTGAATACTGTAAATCTTAAGGTGCGGACGCTAGTTCTAATTCTGCTAGCAAACCTTGTTGACGAAGGTTGCTCCTGAATTGGTTTCTATCCATGTAATCCTGCCTTGAGGGCTTGGATACAATTAGATAAGGGCCATTTACCTGGTAGTGCCCCGGTTTTTTGCAATTATAACAAAGATTAGTTTTCATCTTTTGTTCATTTTTTCACCTTGTAGTGTGTGGTTTTTGTTAGAGTGTCTGCCCTCAAATGCCATAAAAAGGATAGATTTATAAGGCATTGACTTGTAACTAAACAATATCTTTTTATTATATATAAGGCATTATCTTGTTGTTTTCTTATAGTCATTTGTAAGGTGTTAATAAACAACGTAAAGTCCTTGAGAATAGGGCAAACTTTCTACTTCCTATGGGATAGGAAAAAAAAGACTTAGATGTAAGATCAAGAAGCAACAACCAAAGAGATAAACACAACAACAAAAACAAAAACAAAAGGATAAACTCACTTTCGTGGAGTGAACGATTGCACTTAGCATGTGCAACAAGCCGTTAAACCTCAATTTTACCAAAAGAGGACGAGTTTTGTCTCGTGAGGGTTTGCAGATGATTTACCCACAAAATCATAAAAGTTTCAGCCCCACCCAACCAACACAAATTAACTTAACCAACAAGAAAACAATGGCACAAAATCGACCTTTAAGGCTCCACAATTGTATACACATATCACAGACTTGCTCATGTTACACCTTGACTCGAATAAACCTCCAAAGGGTGTAGTGATTGTAAGTCTACGGCATTATAGTCAAGTGGCACCCTTACCAAATTTCAGATTTCCTCCCATATCTACTAACCTTCGATCAATCCTAAAGTACAAGCCTCATAGACAACTTCATAACCACTTACATTTCACCACTTAACCATTTAAACTTTAACTTCACATGAAACTTCCATTTAAATTCATTAAGGCTAGGTCATGTGCAATGTTCTATTCCCTTAGGCTTTCTATGACACCCATGTATCGATCTTTGGATCAATGACTCCCAAACTAGATAGTTTTAGGGCGTTAAGTGTTCAGACACTCCTTACGGATTTAATCGCTCTAGTGCCAAAGGCCACGAAATAAAACTAGACCTTTCATTCACTTTCAACTTTAATTGGCTTGAGTAAAGCTCAAATTAGCTTAATAGTACAGTTTATAGGCATGTAGCTTTTCACCTCTAGTACATATCAGCCTGACTTTGTAGTCATACCAATTTTCATCAACCTTATTCATTATTCATTAGGCATATGAAGCAACTACTCAACCCATGACCCTAAGAAGAATCTAAGTCAATATTTCCAGGAGAAATTCCTTAAGTGTTTCAGAATGATTATCCACTTAACTCCTCTACCATCGACTTGTCGTGCATTTGTGATTCATCTAAGGACAATCTACTCTAATCTAGGGTCCCACGAGCAAAGTAAAGATATGTGTATTTTCCATTAAATTCAAATATAAGTCACGACATTATGCTATCAAATTCAAGTTAATCAGTTTCATTGCAACAATTGGGGACTAAAAAAAAAAATTCATGCTCAATTTTCTCAACATAAAAGCATCCAAACATGATAGCATATAAATTTCCCCAAACTTGAGCTAAACTAGGAACACGTGATATGAATGTATTAAAAGCACAAAGTACTACCCACATACACCCCCAAACTTAAACTCAACATTGTCCTCAATGTTGTCTCACATAAAAGCGTGAAATAAGGGTATAAAAGTAGACTCACAACCAAGGATGTTGAAAAACAATCCTTTATCCACAAGTGTGTCTTTCCAGCTCAAATCATCAAAATCAAACATCTCAAACCAAAGGGAAGGGAACCGGATACTAATCATGCTCAACATACTCAAAACAAACCAAAGCATCAAGCATAAAGGAATACATGCCAAAAGTGCATGTTCAAAGAAAACACCAAAACAGAAAGGAAACCTAAAAACTAAGCAAAACAAGAAACACACAAAAACAAAAGATGAAAGAAAAACTTACAAACTTGGGTTGCCTCCCAAGAAGCGCTCTTTTAAAGTCACTAGCTTGACTTTACAGAGTTGGCTCAAGGAGGTTTACGTATAAGCGCCTTATTTGTTCTCCAATCCACTCTCGGGTATCGATTCAATCTTTGGCCATTGGTATTGAGGATTGGCCCATCGTGTGTAATAAATACCCTAGGTTGAGACCAAGCAATCATCCACTCACGAATTCTTTTATGGTCCCTCAACAACTCTATTTCCCTTTCTTCCCCATGCTTCGGATGGTGGTGTGGACTCTCTTCCAAGTTAGAGACAATGCCTTGTTGTTCTTCACCCGTCACTTTGACATACTTGAAGTCCACGATGTACGGATGTAGAAGATCATTGGCTCGTTTCACCTGAAATTGCTCAACACTAAAAGGATCAAAAGCATCAATGTGTAAAGACAAATCAAAATCAAGTGGATGCTCAAAAACCTCATAGCTATCAAAATTAACCATATCATCTCCTACATTCAATGACAACTTACCATCGTCGGCATCAAATACCGATTTACCTGTGGAGAGGGAAGATGGTGGAGAATCTTTAACCGGTTGAGTAGCTGTAGGAGTGGAAGGCTTGGAAGTGGGAGTTTCTAGTTCTACACATTCAAATGTGTCATACAGTAATGCTTCTAACTCTGCTACACTTTTGGCCGCTCGTTCGGGTGTAATCTGCTGGGCAGAGATCCGTTCGTTTTCCCATGCATCATCTTCTCTCACTGTCATGTCAGTGCATTGCCCCTCTATATTGCTCTCAGTGTGACTTGGCCATGACTCCGGTGCTTCTTCAGACATTTTGCTTAATAGTTGCCCGAGTTGATAATTAGTCTCCTTTATTTCCCGAGATACTTCCATCAATGTAAGGCGGAGCTCTCCAATAGTGTTATCGAGTTGTTCCTCCGGAGTAGGAATTCTCACTTGGCAATGTTGTGGAAAGAACCCTTGTGCATAACATACTTGAATGACGTCGAACACCCATTGCCTATTTCTTGGACAATCCAAATCCTCGAGAGTGAGTTACATAGCCTGAATGAGTCCTAGAAACCATTCTCGTTGCTCTGGGGTCAGAAACGGAAGATTTTCTGCAATTTATTGGAATTAGAATTAAGACAAAAAAACTAAAGCAAAAATAAATATAAAACAAAAATTATAAAAACTTGCAATAAACACAAAAACTAAAAAAAACAAGTCCCTGGCAACGGCGCCAAAAACTTGACACGAAAAATCCTTACGTGTTTGCACAGCAAGTGGACTGGTTGTGTGTAGTAATAAAGTGGACAATAAGTTCGGATTGTCGATCTCACAGGAACTTGTATTTTAGACTTCTTGAATTTAAAGCAAGCAAGAATTAAACTAAAACTAAAGATTTAAAGATTTTAAAAAAAATAAATTAAACAAAAACAAAAACTAACTAAAAAATTATGGAAGCAAGATACAAGAAACAAGATGTCGAAATCAAGATAGCTATGGAAGAGAGCAACTAAGACACATGTGTTGGCACAAATTAATCAATTTTCATTATAAACATGTTCTCATATTATTAGACTACTGTTGCTTTGGTGGAAATTCCTTAATTAATTACTACCCGATGTCTCGGCTGTAATAATTCTATGACTAAGTGACGGTTCTCTAAATACATCTATCCGAGAATCAAATCATTAACCATGCATTCACATTTTTGAATTTTCCCGGATAAATTCGGCTAACTGCACCCGGAAATCTATACCTACCTCTAGGAGCAATTCCTCATGTTTTTCGGATGATGTGATGATTTCTTTGAACCCTAATTTATATTCTCTCGAATCATAAACTAGGCTAATTAGCAAGCATATGTTGATCAGGCATATGATTGGAATTAAAGCACAAAATCAATACACAAAGCAACAATAGAATTAATATGAAAAACACAATTTATAACTCAAATATCATAATTTAGCCTCAACATGGCCTTAGTTTGAAGAATCTAATTCATCATAAAAGATAAAAGATAGAAACTTAAATTAAGATTCATATTCGTAGACAAAAATAAATCTAAATCTAAGTAACTCCCTCGTATTTTTGATGGTTGAACTTCGATCTTCATCCCTTCCATGCTTCTTGATTTCTTCACCTTCAAGGGTTCTTGAAAATCTTCATGAATATGTAAAAATTTAATCTAAACCCCATTAGGGCTCTATTCTATGTGTATTTTCGTCTCCTAACCCTAGAGAACTGATCTAATATATATAAGGGTGGAAGGGGGAAGACTCCAACTTGAATTAGAATTGGAAATTTCCAAAAATCTGCTATTTTTCCCGTCAGAACTAACGTCCGAACGTGAAGTACCCCACGTCCGTACGTTGGATGCAGTAGCACTTTCATTCTGCGCAGCGATATTGTTTCCTTCATAACTTTCTCCACCGATCTCCGATTTTGGTGATTCAAGTTGGAACATAAAGCGGAGACACAGATCTATAACTTTGTAGAAGAAACATTTGTCAAATTCCATCTATAAATACTCTGAAAATCTGCATTTCTGTCCAGTTTTCCTCAATTGCAATGATTTTCCACTTTAACTCAATAAGCACACAAATTACCAGCATATGTGGCATAAATCATGCATAAACCAATGTAAATAACATAAATATGAGGCTTTAAAACATGTAAATCTCACACCTATCAGTTCGCAAGTCTAAGAAAGTATTTGACTGGACATCAATACAGAACAAGGACTTGCATGATATAAGTTTCGACAGAGAAAGTGTCATTCGAACACTATGGGAATGATAGTGGGAACTTATGTCATGGACACATCAGTTGGACTAATATAATCGAACCCGGCTCGCATCGGTTTCATCACATGGGTATTCACTCACTGACAGTCAATGATGAAACTGATAAGTTGTGAGAGGTACGCATGAACCTTAGACCTGAGGAATCGAGTTGTAGATGTACTTATGACATCAAGTCTGTCATTAGAGTAGTTAGATCCAAATCACCCTTTGGTGGGATTGACCTCGAAGTGCGACTTGATGGGCAAGTAGCATTGTTAACTGATTAGGAAAATGGGATTTATTCTCTCATAAGTGAATGAGCTAAATATCCTATGCAGTCATGAATGAGTGAGGTTAAAAGTCTTTGGCCAAAGCATCAAATGACCTAGACTCATTATGAGCTAAGCATATGGTCAAGTCATGTGAGTTTGACTAAAACCATGACTCTCACTTGACTGGGATATAAGAATAAAAGGTTTATACTCGTACGGTATTCACAGCGTATTTGGTTTGGAATGATCCTATTCATTTGTTCTCAATTTGGATACGATGTGAGCCACGTGACTGGCTAGGTGTTATTCACATCTTTTTGGTTTCCTCCCAATTGCCTTTTGAGACGAACCTAAGGAGTCTCGTTTAAAGGAAGTGCAAAAGCAAAATCATGGAAAAAGACTTGCGAAAATTTTCGGTATTGGATATCGTGATTAATTAATTAATCATTAGATGATTTTATTAATTAATTAAGTTAATGAATGAATTAATTCCTTAGAGGAATTAAATGATAAAATTAACATGGATTTAATTGATTATTTAATTAATTTATTTATTGGATAAATAATCCAATAAATAAATTAATTATTTAATTAATTAGATAGCATAATAGGCCTAAAACCCAAAGGCTTTAAAATCCTCGAAGTGGGCGTCCATGTGAAGTTTTTTAGGCCTAGGTTATTGTTTCATTGTAATATAAATATACTACATAAAGAAAATTAACCAAGTGATTAACATATAACTTTTTCTCCATGTCAAAACACTCCATCCTCTCTCTCTCTCTCTCTCTCTCTCTCTCTCCCCCTAGCCGTCTCCCTCAAGAGAAAAGAAGAAGATTTTTTCTTTTGACTCCGGCATGGCAATTTAGAGATAGCAAAGGATTTGCTGTTCAAGAAGGGATTGCAAAGCTAATTCAGAATTCAACATACTCGAAAAACGGTAATTGAATTTGATACCCTAATTTAAATACAAGAAATAGAGATGAGCCACTGGGATTTAAATATATATATTCTTCCGCTGCAATATTTGATTTTATGAAATTTTTTTCCAACAGTGGTATCAGAGCTAATCTCTGATTTCTGTATTTAATTGATTACGTAATTATATGTTTTTCGCAATTTTGAAGCATGTTTTGAATATGTTTTAATGATAGTAATCCATTATTTTCTGTGTTTAATTCATGTATGTTGTAGTATGATGACTTGTGAATTGAAAAATCTAATTATTGTGAGAATCGGGTCGGAAAACCCCGCCACGAGCGCGACGGAAAAGACGTGCGCTGCACGCACGCTGTGGCGTGTAATCGCATGGCGCCAGGCCACACCTGGCCGCGTGCTGGGCGTGCGGCAAGGCTCATGGGTCGTGCGCCTGGAGCACGGGGACCCTGTTTTGTGGACCCGGGTCTATGACCCGAGTCCTAACGGGTTGCGTTATTTTTTCTCGAGTTCAATTTTTTAAATAAATGGGTTTTGGGCTATTTTAATTATCCGGGTGATTCAAAAGGATGATGACCAGATTTAATTAAATAAGCCCAAATTATTTTAATTAAAATTATGGACTTTTTGAATAAATTAGTTTTGGGCCTAATTAATTAAATTTAATTATGCCAATGGTTGGTAATTTGTATTTGATGAAATCGAGCCCAAATTGTTTTATTGAATATTATTTATTTAAGTGAAATAATTAATTAATGATTCTTGGAGAATTTTTTTTAATTAAGTTATTTATTTAAATAAAAGATTCTCACTAAATGGTTTATTATCACGATTGTCAACAAAATTTGGAATTTTATTGAGGAAGTTAATTAGTTGGAGTAATTAATTATTAACTTGATCATCAACATAATTGCTTTATTTTTCGCGAGCATGTATTATATGATGGTGACATTGTTCATGGGCTTAGATTTAATTCTTTTGATTATATTTCATTTTATGGGTTGAATTATGTATAGATTGTTCAATAATCTCATGTAATAGATAGAAATAGAATAGGCCTTTCAAGAGGAGATCAATCCAAAAGAAGAGGAGTTTGGAGCCCACGAAGAATAGCTAGGCATGTTTTTCTTTTTTTTATGATAGCCCATTGGCTTGGGCCCTCTAGATATAGCCCATAACATATGTGTTGGTTTATTGCTTTCGATGCATGTTCATTAGTTGTATGAAGCAAGTATATTATCAATATGCGCTGTATAAATTGAATAATGTGCAAAGTGTGACTTAGATAAATGTTTAGAACATGAATTCTCCCAAACAAAAATTATACTAAGTTAGTAAGGAGTCCTAGGCATCCTTTCCCTCCACTAAACTTAATAAAATTAAGTATTAAACCTAGTATATGGCATCTTCCCAGTAAGTGAGGGTCGTATATCAAGATTTAATTGTAGAATTTTATTAAGTGCATTAGAAGCCTTCATCGAGACATATTTCACCCCATATATCGTTAAAGGGTTGCAATGTGAAATTCAAATGTTAGATTATGAGGAGTTAGTGGGAATAAACTTAGATAGTCCACAAAACCTATAAATTGTTAAAGGGTTGCGGTTTTGGTGGATTATGGGAAAAAGAATATTGAACCATCTATTGAATAGATTGATGTTGGACATCACTTTAATTAAATAATGGACCAAATATCGTTAAGGGGTTGCCATCCATTTGATTAATTAAAGAACTCAATCCCCACCACGAAGTACATTACAACGATCACTTCCGTTTCTCACAGTGGGAGTGTGAATCTCTAAAAATGTAGTGGGAGCCAAGTTATAAGTCAAAGTCCTTGATTTTAAACTTAGTTTTAGTTTAGTTACACAAGTCTAATATAGTCTGGTTTATTTTCTGCAGCTATTTTTTGATTTAGCTCTCTAAAAACAAAAATGACTACCAACCCACTTTCCGTTTTACTCGAAAAGAACATCCTTACCGGACCCAACTACGTGGATTGGCTAAGGAACTTGAGAATAGTTCTCAACATGGAGTCCTTGGGATACATGTTGGACACTAACATCCCTGCTCCTCCTGCCAGAACACGTGCCAACGAGGAAGAAGTCCAAGCTCAAGAAAAATGGGTAAAGGACGACGTCCGAGTGCTTAGGTACATTCTTAGCTCAATGACAAACGAGCTTCAGAGGTCCCACTAGAAGGTGACCACAGCGAGGGCTATCTTGGCACACTTGGTCGAGCTCTTTGGTGAGCACAGCCGTAAGGGGCCAAAATGAGAGAAGGTGAGAAAGCTGGGGATCATGTCCTCAAAATGATCTCGAGGATCGAGAGATTGGAGGCTCTCGATGTTACAATGAACCCACATCTTCAAACCGATTTTATTTTACAATCTCTTCCTGATTCTTTTTCCCAATTTGCCATGAACTTCAATTGTAATGAGATGGAATGCAACTTAGTCGGGCTTATGAATAAATTAAACACTGCACAAACTCATTGAAGCCCAAGGGAAAGGAGACTGCATTGGTTATCTCTTCTGGGCCCAAAACGGGCGAAGAATAAGAAGAAGAAAGCCAAGAAGCAGAGTGGCGAGCTTGGAGCTCAGGGTGGTGTTGATAAAGTAAAAGAGAAAGCTTTTGTGAATCGCAAGCGTAAAGGGCCAAAAAAGACGGACAGATGCCTACACTGCGGTGAGCTGGGCCACTGGAGAAGGAACTGTCCAAACATGGGCCCGGGCACATAAGGTATGGAACTTTATGTTCATGAAACTTATTGTTCTATGACCGTTTTCTCTACATCTTGGATCCTTGATTCTGGAGCTAGTGCTCACATTTGTTGTATGAATCAGGATCTGGTGTGAGGAAAGAAGCTGGACAGTCATGAGGTGAAGATAAAAGTAGGCAGCGGACATAGCGTCGCTGCTACTGGAATTGGATCTACCTCATTGCTTTTAAATTCTGAACATATACTATTTCTGGATAATGTTTTAGTTTTGCCCAATGGGCTTAAAAGCATTGTTTCTATTTCATTGTGGGGTCATGTGCTACTTACAGCTGTACACATTTTAAATAGATGTCCGTCCAAGTCCGTTCCTATGAATCCCTATGAGATATGGAGGAATAGGAAACCAAGTCTTAATCACATCAAGACTTGGAGATGTCCGGCTTATGTCAAAAAGACTAAAGTGGACAAGTTTGTGGCTAGATCCTTGAAGGGACATTTCGTTAGATATCCTGAGGATTCAATGGGATACCTCTTTTACCTGCATGGTGATCAAAGGATCATTGTAGCTTTACAAGCCCACTTTCACGAAGATGAGTTCATTCACAGAAGGGGAGTGGGTAGAAAAATTATTCTAGAAGAACAAAATGAGACTCCAGTGGATACATCTACACAGAAAGTGAGAACCAAACCTTTTGTAACACAACCACAATTGCGAAGATCAAGTAGAGTACCTCAACTGCCTGAGAGGTACGGATATCTAGTACAGAGGGAGCTGGATCTTCATTCTGTATTAGAGGAGGATCACGGAGATGATCCCTCCACTTTTGATCAAGCAATGGTGGATGTGGATGCTACTAGATGGCGTGAAGCTATGCAAACTGCGAGGAATTCGATGCATGCAAACCAATTCTGGAAATTTGTGGACCAACCTGAAGGGGTAAAACCAATCGGGTGCAAATGGATTTACAAGAGAAAGATTGGTGTTGATGGAAAGGTTGACACCTACAAAGCCAGGCTATGATCAAATCATTCTACTTTACAATAGCCGCACACCTAGACTATGAAATATGGCAAATGGATGTCAAAACTGCTTTCCTAAATAGATTCCTAGAAGAGGATATCTATATGGAATAGCCTAAAGGTCCTGTATCCAAGGAGCATACTCATAAGGTGTGTAAGCTTGAGAGATCCATTTATGGACTCAAGCAAGCGTCTCGTAGCTGGAATCTACGTTTTGATGAGGCTGTCAGAGGATTTGACTTCATTAAGAACGAAGACGAGCCATGTGTTTACAAGAAGGTTAGTGGGAGCAAGATAACATTCCTTATGTTATATGTAGATGACATATTACTCATAGGGAATGATATAGGAATGCTCACCACTGTAAAGAAATGGCTTTCGAGTACTTTTTCCATGAAAGACTTGGGAGAGGCAACTTATATTCTAGGGATTCAAATCTACAGAGATCGAACAAATAGAGTGATAGGGCTCTCTCAAGCCCTTTACTTAGAAAAGTTCCTAAAGAGATACAGGATGGAGGAGTCTAAGAAAGGGTTCCTGCCAATGAGACATGGGATACATCTCTCAAAATCTATGTGTCCTCAAAGTGAGGAAGATAGAAAGGAAATGAGCAATGTACCCTTTGCATCAGCAGTAGGTAGCCTGATGCACACAATGTTGTGTACTAAACCTGACATTGCTTATTTGGTAAGCATCGTTAGTCGATTTCAAGCAAACCCAGGCAAGGAACATTGGATAGCTGTGAAAAATATCCTAAAGTATTTGGAGAGAACCAAAGATATGATTCTCATCTATGGGAGTGGTAACCTGAGAGTGGACGGGTACACTAATTCAGATTTTCAATCTGATGTCGATGATCGAAAATCCACCTCAGGATTCGTATTCACCCTCAATGGTGGGGCGGTGACTTGGAAAAGTTCTAAGCAAAGCACAACCACGGATTCCACTACAGAGGTTGAATACATAGATGTCTCTGAGGCAGCTAAAGAGGCTGTTTAGATAAGGAAGTTCATAGAAGAACTTCAAGTGGTTCCTAGCATAAAGCTCTCGTTGCCACTTTATTGTGACAACACTGGAGTAGTAGCGCAAGCAAAGGAACCCAGGTCTCACAACAAGTCCAAACACATCGAGAGGAGATATCACATCATAAAAGAGATCGTTGCACGAGGAGAAATATCTGTTCAGAAAATAGCCTCAGCTGACAATGTCGCTGATCCATTGACCAAGCCATTGGCACAGGCGGTGCTAGAAAAACATCTCCATGCAATGGGTATTAAATACCATAGCAAATGGCATTGAGTGCAAGTGGGAGATTGTTAGAGTGTATGCCCTCAAATGCCATAAAGAGCAAAGATTTATAGGGCATTGACTTGTAACTAAACAATATCCTTTTATTATATAGATAAGGCATTATCTTGTTGTTTTCTTATAGGCATATGTAAGGTGTTAGTAAATAATGTAAAGTTCTTGAGAATAAGGCAAATGGTGGTCCCAAGTGGCATATGAAAGGGTCTAGAAGGGGGAGGGTTGAACAAACCCTGAACTCTTTTTTGACTTCGAAAATTCGTATCACTTTTAAAGATTAGAACGGTTAGGAAGCTGAGCGCTTGGGTCAGACACTTCAGTAAAGATAACTTAGACTTAGTGATTTCAGTAATTTACCAAAGTAGGGTAACGCTTAGATCGCTTAATCAGAGTTAGCACAGCGAAAATGATTTTAAAGCTTTAGCGTTCGTTTAGGTTAAATAGTCACGCTTGTCCTTTTCAAAGTAAGTAGGAAAATATAAAGTAAGACAATAATAAATGTAAATGACACAAGATATATAAGGTTCACTGGGTGATGTAATCCTTGCTACGTCCTTCTTCTCCTTTTTCACTTGGAGGGAATTTACTAAGATGATTATCAAAGAATCACACAAAATCTTCTACAAGATAGTAAATAGGTGAAAATGATCTCGGGCTCCTTGATCACACAGATTTCAGTACCAATGAAGATCTTCTTCTACAAGCTTCTCTCACTCAGAAATACTGCCTGTAAGGGGTTTCAACAACTTTCTCACTCAGATGAAAGGTCGAGCCTAACATCGTCCCTCATGTGTTAGCTCAAAAAATGGGGCACATGTGGGAGATGAGGAAAACCATCTTAAGAACTATCTAAAAAGATAGAAGGTCTGGTAAGGCTACTATTCAAAATCATCGTATGTTATCTCAGAAAATGGGGCATATGATGAAGTGAGAATGGATCTCAAGCCCACTAAAGAAACTAACGTTTCTTCGAAGCATGTCAAGAGGGTGGTATGATTTGAGAAAAATAGTGGGAGACTTGTACAATTAAAAACCAAATTGTATAAGGACTTTATTTGAAAATCCGTTATTGATTGTCTGTTATGCATTTTTGTAGATAAACGAAAATGGCCAATAATCCTTTCAAAACCCTAATTGAAACAAACAAACTAACTGGATCAAACTTTGAAGATTGGCTTCGTAACCTTAAGATTATCCTTTCTTCTGAAAGAAGACAATATGTGCTTGACATATCGGTGCAAGATGAGCCAGAAGAGGATTCATCTGATGATGAAAAGTTCCAGTACCAACAATGGAAGGAAGATGACATGCAAGTGCGATGTCTCATGTTGGCTTCTATGAGCAACGAGTTGCAGAGACAACATGAGACGATCGAGAATGCTGCGTCGATCCTCCTTCATTTGCAAGAGTTGTATGGCACTAGAACTAGGCGAGAAAGATATGCTATCTCCAAGGAGCTCTTCAAAGCTCGAATGACTGAAAACTCTGATGTAAGTGCGCACGTACTTAAAATGATCGGGATAATTGAAAAATTAGTTGGTCTGGGCGTGGCACTTGACAATGAGCTTTCTATGGATTTGGTCCTGCAGTCATTGCCTAACTCTTATGATCAATTTGTGGTCAATTTCAACATGAACCAACTTGAAGCAAAGCTTCCTGAGCTGTTGAACATGTTGAAGACTGCTGAAAGCATCATCAAGAAGGATAAACCGGTGCTTCTTATGAATTCTTCATCAAAAGCCAAGAAGGGCAACAAGAAGAAGAATAAGACTAAGAGGCTGAAAGGTAATGGTGGTGTGAAGAAGGGTAAGAAGTCCAAGTCTAAAAAGTCTGATGAGTGCTTCAAATGTGGGAAAGTTGGGCACTGGCAAAGGAACTGCAAAGAGCCTCCGGCTCAAGGTATGTTCTTTGTTGAAGTTAACTTCACTGTTAACGATTCTTCTTGGGTTTTTGACACTGGATACGGTATTCATATCTGCAATGATTTGCAGGTGATGAAAAGAACCAAGGAGCTAAGTAGAGGAGATATGACTCTGCGGATGGGGAATGGAGCATTGGTTGCTGCCAAAGCCGTGGGGACAATCTACTTAGAGTTAGGAGATAGGAAATTAGTTTTACAATCCGTTTATTTTGTTCCTGAAATAATAAGAAATATTATCTCGATTTCGGTTTTGGATAGAGAAGGATATTGTTTTGAGATTCGTAATAAAAGTTTGCTTTTGTTTTATGAATCGTCTCTTGTTATGGAATCGAAAATGAAGGATGGAATGTATACTATATCCCCAATAATTTCCAATCTCAATATTCAACAAAGTAACAAACGTAAACAAGATAATCAAGTAAACGCACAAATGTGGCACGAAAGATTTGGACATATTTCCAAAGAAAGAATTCGAACAATGGCAAAACATTTAGGTGTAAATGACTTAGATGAATTGTTAAGTTGCGAATCATATCTTAAAGGAAAAATGACCAAGTTACCATCTTCGGGGAAAGCGGAACGAACCACAAAACCATTGGACTTGGTCCATACGGACGTGTGTGGGCCAATGAGTGTGAGCACTCATGGTAGCCAAAGCTACTTCATAACTTTTACCTGTGATTATTCACGGTATGGTTACTTATATCTTATGAGATATAAATCTGAATCCTTTGAGAAGTTTAAGGAGTTTAGAAAGGAAGTAGAGAAACAACTTGGTAGAAGTATTAAGGCTCTTCGATCGGATCGAGGAGGAGAATACTTGTCTACCGAGTTTCTTGATTATCTTAGAGAGAATGGAATTCTCTCACAGTGGACACCGCCCGGCACGCCTTAACATAACAGGGTAGTCGAGCGTAGGAATCGAACATTGCTAGATATGGTTCGATCCATGATGGGTTTTACTAAAGTTCCTAAGTCCATGTGGGGCTATGCTCTTGAAACGACTGTCTATCTGTTGAATAGATCGCCTAGCAAGACGGTGCTCAATACCCCATATAAACGGCTGTCTATCTGTTCGATCCAAAGGAAACTGTTGGATATTACTTCTACAGCCCAACGGAACAAAAGGTTATTGTTTCGAGAAACGCCAATTTCTTGGAGAGGGGTCACCTTCTAGATAGGAAAGGCGAGTCTGTAGAACTTGATGAGGTCCATGAGAATGGATCAAGTCAAGAGATACAAATTAACCCACTCGACACCAACGAGGCTACATCAGAGGCACCCACTGAAAACACACAACCTTTGAGGAGATCAAAGAGGATCCCAAAGGAGCCTGAAAGATGGCTAGGCCTATTGCAAGAGGAGGGCACTCAAGATCCTCCTCTAGACTCTGATCCAAAAAGTTTTAAGAGTGCAATGTCTGACATTGATTCGAGAAGATGGCTAGAGGCCATGACATCCGAAATGGACTCCATGTACTCCAACAAGGTATGGACCTTGGTTGGCCCACCTGAGGGCATCAAGCCCATTGGCTGTAAGTGGGTCTACAAGCGAAAGCTTGGAGTCGATGGAGAGGTAGTCACCTATAAGGCTCGCCTCGTGGAAAAAGGATTTACTCAAAGACAAGGGATTGACTATGAGGAAACCTTTTCACTAGTGGCTATGCTGAAATCCATTAGGATTATGCTTGCAATATCTGCATATTTTGATTATGAAATATGGCAGATGGATGTAAAGACTGCATTCCTCAATGGAGAAATTGAGGAAGAGATTTACATGCAACAGCCAGAGGGCTTTACATCCAAAGGGAGTGAACACAAAGTGTGTAAACTCCAAAGGTCCATCTATGGACTTAAGCAAGCTTCTCGAAGTTGGAACAAACGTTTTGACACTGTCATACAAGAGTATGGATACGTTCAAAACGTTGAAGAGGCATGTGTGTATAAGAAAGATAGTGGGAGCGCAGTCACGTTCATCATACATTATGTCGATGACATCCTACTAATTGGAAATGATGTGGGGATGATGCAGTCAACTAAAGTATGGCTCTCTAATAAATTCTCCATGAAAGATATGGGAGAGGCTTCCTACATACTCGGAATAAAGATCTATAGGGATAGATCGAATAGGATGCTAGGTCTCTCCCAATCTGCATATGTCGATCGCGTACTCAAAAGATTTGAAATGGAAGAGTCCAAGAAGGGATTCTTGCCAATAGGACATGACATCACACTTTCTAAGTCTATGTGCCCAAAGACTGAGGAAGAAAGAGTGAAAATGTCCAAAACTCCCAATGCTTCTGCGATAGGTAGTATAATGTATGCGCGATGATATGCACAAGACCCGATGTAGCTTATGCATTGAGTGCGTGCAGTCGATATCAAGCGAATCCAGGCATGGCACACTGGAGTTCGGTGAAAACAATCCTTAAATATCTAAGGAGAACTAAGGAATTGTTCTTGATATACAGACGAGGAGAATTGGAATTAGAGGGGTTTACTGATTCGAGTTTCCAATCCGACAAGGATGACTCGAAGTCAGTCTCTGGGTTTGTATTTTTGCTTAATGGTGGAGCGGTTAGCTGGAAGAGTTCCAAGCAAGCAACCATAGCCGACTCCACCACTGAAGCAGAATTTATTGCAGCAAATGAGGCTGTAAAAGAAGCTGTTTGGATGAGGAACTTCATCCAAGAATTGGGTGTCGTTCCATCCGTTGGGGATCCAGTAACGGTATACTGTGATAACAACGAGGCTATTGCACAAGCAAAAGAGCCGAGGTTTCATCAGAAATCCAAACATGTTCTGAGGAAATTCCGATTGTTACGAGAAATCATTGGAAGAGGCGACGTGCGAATGGAGCGCGTGGATACAGCAGACAACATAGCAGACCCACTCACCAAACCCCTTAGCCAAAAAGTATTTGAAGGAAATCTGGGAAGAATGGGCCTTAAGTACATGGGCAATTGCCGCTAGGGCAAGTGGGAGATTGTTAGAGTTAGTGCCCGGCGCACAAATTATTGGGCGCTATTATTTGTAATAGTAACTCTAGAGTTGAACAATCGTTTTCTTAGAAATAAAGTCAATCTCTTTTTTAATGTGTGGCATGTCTTTATTCTTAAATTAGTTTTTACATTGGCTTAAAATAAAGTCCCGAAGGATCACACATAGCTATGGGATATCATTGCACATTGGGTGTGGCAATGATGGAATATGTCTCGAAGGCTGTGATCTTTAAACAATGTTCCAAGTCGTGAAAGGGTTCATCGAGATAAAGGGATATCGATGCAACCTAAAAGACTTGCTCATATGATGCATACTCTGGTAGAAGTGTATCTCGTTCCATAGATACTGGCACGGTGAAAGCCAATGCATATATGAGGGTTGCCATTGTGGTAATGGGCGAACTGAACAACCCCATGGAAGTTCCTGAAATGGATTCCCAGTCGAATGTGGAACTTCCAGTGGTCTTGTAGTATAAGAGTAATCCTTATGGACCTAAGATTCCATTGGATGTCTTATGCGTAACCGCGCATGTTCTTGATTTGTTACATGATCACTTTAGATGATCGAATATGGGCAAACTCAGACATGCACGTCTTACGTAGTAACGCACGGGAGAATAAAGAGGAATCTATCTCTGACATTAGCCAGTTGGTTAATCTCCTATGGTTACATAGTGAATCGACTTAAGGAATCTTCAGCCGAAGTATGATATCTAAAGAGGTGTAGGGTTTCCTCGTTTAGATAGTCGAAGTCGATTTCACACAACGTGGGAAACATAGTATTGAATTAATAGAGCTTCGACCTTAGCCAATGCTCTAGATTCAATCGGGAGATTAGATAGAGACATCTTACTTATGCGAGGATCAAGATCGCAGAAGGCATATCTTTACTTTCGTTTTATCTAGGTCTTCGGGACCCTATGCTAGGTGTGCAACCGAGATTTGTAAGTGCCAAGAATTAGCTTGGTGACTAATTCGAGGCTTGATTAAATCAAAGGATTGATTTAATCTAGTACTTTCCATTTTAGGACGGTACACTAGCACTGTGGGAAGGTGTACTTACTACTAGATAGAAATGAGCTTAAGGGGTCACACACTAACTCGAGAGAGTCACTGCTTGAATAGATGTGATTAATCAATTTCGAGGAAATTGAGGGAATTAGGAAGGTTTAGTACTTTCCTAATATGGAATATAAATTAATTGAAGGATTCAATTAATTTTACTCTTTTAATTAATCTTGTAGAATTAATTAAATTAATGGACCTAGTAGAGTCCAAGTATTTTATTTAATTGGGTGGAGCCCAAGTTAAATAAATTAATATCGGAATTAGTTGGTTGGATTTAATTTTACTTGTATTTAATTTATGGGTTGCACCTATAATTAAATTGAGAAGTCAAAATTAAATCCAAAAGTCCAATTAAATGGAGTTGACCGATTTGTGAGTGTAAATAAGGGAAGGGGCGATTTTATGTGTGGTGGAAGAGGAAAAGAGTTTTTCCCTCCTCCAAGTCTTCATAGGATAAGGATTATTAGAGAGTTTGGGAGAAAGGAAGTTTCCCTTTCCTAATAGGACTCTAGGTAATCTTCACCTATAAATAAGAGATGAAGATGACTAAAATAGATGATAAAAAAAAAGCTAAAAAATCCGCCCCCCTCTCTTAGACCTAAAATCGGCCACCTCTCTCCTCTTTCCAACAAGACGTCGTTCTATTCATGTGTTGAATTAAACGACTAGCACGCAAGGCAAGACAATTGGTGACTTGAACGAGGTGTGGATACATCTTAGAGGTGCGACACTTGGAGCACTCTAAACCGGGAGATACGAAAAACGACGGGCAATTTCTCACCCAAGGGAAATTGTGTGGATTTGCACCACAAGGTTGCTGAGATCCAAAGTACGAGGTGAAACGAAATTTTCGAAAGGTATAATTTCGTTTACCTCCTTATCAAATTCGATCGAACCAATTCCATATTCCTGTTTTCGGGTGGTTGTACATTTACTTTTGTAAAATTTTAATTTCCACTGCCACGAGCCACCCGAGGGAATGAGTCAACCCAACAATTTCAGGTGAATCTGATGCTGATTGCTGGAGTGCTTTGAGCGCTTGATCCATGAATCCTGAAATAGTCCTTTAGTGGTTGACAGACGCTAAGGATAAATTTTCATCTTCTTTTGACTTTAGACGCTGATCTTCAACTTCTTCTCTAATAGACTCACCTAGAATTCTATTAGCGATTCGGTATCTAATACTTAGTCTAAAATCTACAAAGATAAAAATTACAAGCCTAACAAAATTACATACTTTCAAACGCTTATACAATTGATCTATGAAACATAAACTTGCATTATATTTTGGGGTCTAACATAAAGTCTTTTCTTGTCATCATCAAAACATCTAACATGAAATTCCTTACAATTTCCCCATTTTTGATGATGTCAAAACCTTTAACTCTTTCATATTTTAAGTGTTTTTAATGAAAAGCCCCAAATGAGTAAGTTAGCGTTTAGAAAGTTAGATAAGTTAGTTTGTTGTTAGTTTAGCCTCAACAAGGTGTTTCAGCGTTCAATCATTCATTCATATAACTTCAAAGCAAGATATACAGATGATTGTGCTGAGTCAAGAATTTAAAACAACAATAACAACATATAAAGATAAGAAAAATAAATGAATCATCAGCTTCTTTGTCGCTTGGTCATTTCTTCTCCTTGATAAATTTCATTTGCTAAGTCCAGTAATAGTCGATCAATGTCTAACATGGTAGTGTACTGGACTTCGTCAAAATCATGTCTCTTCTGTCTAGCACTCTCCTTTAACTCTAAAAGCCTTTCCACCCAATCCCTCGGAGGGATTCCAAGCTCTCGAATCAAGTCATGGTAAATGTCTTGTCTTCGATCATTGGTGGATTTCCAGTTTAAAGGCCTTCTAAGCGGTCCAGCATATGAATGAAAACATATACTTTCTAAGAATTCGATGTCTAGATCGGGAAGTCTGTGCCTGCCTAGATAATATCTTGGCTTGCACTTCTTAGTTAGCATTTTCTTTATTCCTACTATTTCATCGAACATAGAATGCTAGTGCTTATTATCGGTTTTAGAGATTGCCTTGGACTTTTCATTATCTTCCCCCTTTTTGACATCATCAAGAGAGGTCTTTAAGTCAGCGATATCCCTTCAGAGAAGCTTGACTTCATCTATCAGGAGAATAATATGTTCAGCGATACTCTGAGAGATAAGATTGGAAGAATTGTGATGCTCTGTATCGGCTGAAGCATTCTGCGCAAGCGTCTGGTTGAAATCGTCGAAAATTTCTTTGATGAGAAGAGCGATAGAGTTCATCATGGAGATTGTAAGCTTATTGGCATTTCTCATATCAGATTTGAGAACATTTTCTACTTGATTAAGCGTTGAATTACTTCACTCTTCTAATCGAGAACATCGCTGAGAGAATGTCGAATTGCTTTCTTGAAATCTTTAGCTTCTGGATCACTGTCGGAGTCTGAATCTGATGAATCGGTGTTAGGAATTTCATGTTAGATGTTTTAATGATGACAATTAGGACTTTATGTTAGACCCCAAAATATGTAAGTTTGATTTTAGTAGAAAATTTGTATAAGCTTTGAAGCGTTAGTTTTGTAATAGGCTTATTAGGTTTTGTTTTATTTTACTTTAGATAGTTAGGCTAAGTAGTCTTAGGCTGAGCGTCTGATAATTTCTGAGTGAGTTTATCAGTGGTAAAGTTCAAAGACTCAAGCGCCTGATTTCTGAAAGAAGATAAAAGTCTCCAAGCGTCCAATTGACTAGCTACATCAAGCGTTTCCTTATGGGACAGAAGTAATTTCACCTGAATTTATTTCTAAGACCAGAAGGAGTTTAATGCAAATATTCTCAAAGCATTAAGTACCAACGGATATTTAATTCAAATGCATTAAATGCTGATAAGAGCATTAAATGTGATAAGCACTTTCAGACGTACGGAGAAGCCACCCTATTGGAATGTCAACTATCTCAGACTGCAGCACCAACTTTTGTGCAGCAGATTTTCAGGAAAAAGGTCAAAAGTTGTTCACTCGCGGAAGTGAGAGACACGCGTCTGTGCATGTGTCAAACGGACACTTTCTCCAAGAATGCCTATAAATAGGACTTCAACAACAAGCCAAATAGAGAGAACAATTAATCTTCAAGTCGAATTGGTGTTGCATTGAAGTCTAATTCCTTAAAATCTCAGAAAAGCCAGAATTTTCAAGAAAAACATTCCCTCTGCTTTTCTTCAATCCTGAGACAGTCAACAAATATCTCAAATATTCTTCTCGAAGAAACCACTTTCCTACTGAGATATTTCCAATTTGTTTGAACTGCATCAAAATCAAACAAACCGTTTTAGAAAAACCCATCCAAGCCTCGCGATCTGTGTGAAGTCGAAGTTGGATACTTGCATCATTTCTAGGTTAAAGAAGCAAGGAGATTGAAGTGATTTGGAGCAGAAATCTGTGTGATCAAGGAGCTCAAGTCATCGACATCTATCTCTCCCTAATGTGTAGAAGATTCTGTGTGATTCTTTGAGAATCACTTTAGTGGATTGCCTCCAAGTGTTCAAGGAGAAGAAGGACGTAGTTGGGATTACATCACCCAACAAACCTTACAAATATTGTGTTATTTACTTTTCAGTCAATTCTTTCATATCATATCATTGCATAAATTGATTAAGTAAAATACAATCAAACGCTAAGCAACTAAGAAACTTCTGGTGACGCTAAAGCTTTCAAAAGAAGACTAGAAAATCATTCCGCTGTGCTAACACTGATTAAAGAACTGAACGCTTAAACCCACTCGGTTAAAGTATTCAAATCTTGAAGTCTAAGTTAACTCTCTAAAAACAGTCTTCATTAGACGCTTAACCTAAGCGTCTATATCTCTAAGTAAACGCTCAGTCAAGCGTTCACATTTCAAGCGTCCAAACCATTTTAATACGAAACCTTTTTGAAGTCGAAAAAGATTTCAGGGTCTATTCAACCCCCCCCTTCTAGACCCTTTCGTATGCCACTTGGGACCAACAATCGGAAGAGGAACGCTCAGGTCCGTGAGAGCTTGAGACTGCTGGAGCTTTGCCTTTAGATTTGTCTCTGATAATAGACTCGTCAGGCCGTGCGGCTAAGTTAGCATGAACCTCTTCTATTGCTGAGTCTTGCGTCTAAGTTGCGAAGTCAATTTGAACAACTTGTTCCTCAAGGGGAACCTCGACTGCTGGAGCGCTGGGGGCAACATCTTGCATATCAACGTCTGTGGGTTGAGTAGCTTCCACAGCAGGAGTTTGTTCTTCTTCTATTGCAACAATCTCAATTGGAGACGCTGGACTTGCAATAGGAATGACCCAGAGTGGGCTAATCACTTCCATTACATGCCTTAGAATAATCAGGTTTGTCTGCGGGATAAAGAATATAACGTCTTCGCGCTCTTTATTGCTTAGTGTAAGTTGCACTCCTTCTGGAAGATCAACTCCTGAAGTATAAGAGTTGTAGAAGTCCAAAAATAAAAGGCATCAGCGCTTGAGCTTTTTCTTGGTTTACTGGCCTGATCAGCGATATCATCTTGGCCACTTGAATATTCTGTTCACAAAAGAGCACAGGGTGAAGATTGTATCCTCGGAAGTCGCTTAGCCTTGAATAGTGATTGAAAGTGATATCCATCACTTGGGTGTTTTCTATCACTGCTCTTCTGTCTCGGTAGAATTAAGCAAACTCAGCGTGCTCATCTGCAACATCGACAAAAATTTCACTTTGTCCTGGAAGAAACGGTTGTTTACTGGTGGAGGCTTCTTCGTTCAAGTCTGGAAAAATTCGCTGAACAAACGCTTGACGGGGGTGAAACACATAGCGTCCGCCTTGATTGGATAAGGCTAGTTGTTGGCGAATGTAGCTCTCGATGGGTTGCCTGTAAATTGGCAGATCGCTAACATTTCCGGCAATATGCTGATGCTGATGAAGTAAAAAGGTATCAAACCCTCAGCGTCTGTATTCTATTCCAAATTCAAATAGGAAAGGGTATCTCACGAGTTCTTCAAGGGTATAGAAGTGTAAAACAAACTCTTCAGCCCATTTGGCCGTATCCATCATCCATCTCTTGCCAAGCTTGTCAGCTTTCTTTTAATCTTTTCTGGCAGTAAGGAATTTCTCAAAGCGTTCAGTTTCTTCATCATAATCCTCAGCCCATAATCTTGCAAGGTATTCTCCGTCTTCATCTTCTATCCACGAGTTGATAGGATTGGGACGCTCAGCAACTACTGGTCCTTTCCCTTTCCACAATCTGAGAGGTTTAGGGGATAGAGCGTTTTGAGGAGAACGAACGACTTTGGGGTTAGTGGAGTATCCGATTTTGTTAAGAATTTCTTCGTCTGGATTCTTTGACCAATCACCCATATGGGGATTCTTGATGATGACTTTATTCTGGTGCAAGGGATAAAAGGACTCTTCAGAATGACCAGTTTAGTTAAAACGCTTCTCGTCAAATTCTGTCATGTTGAACGCTGGTCGACGAATATACTCAAGGCGAGATTGAAGACGCTCAAGATTGTAGAGACCTAGGTCGTCAAATCACTCGAAGAATTCAAACTTAGCAAAATTAGATATATCAAGCCTATAGAGAGTGTTTTGAAAGTTAATTTCTGATTCAGCAAGGGTCTGAGTGTCCCGTTCTCTGGCGACGTAATAAAATTCAACATCTGCATTGTATCCGCGAGGAAAGAAGTCGATGACACGGGGAGGAGATCCGGTTAGAGTGGGAACGAAGGCAATAGATTCTGTTGGTATAGGGGCCACTTCTATCGACCGCTCAGCATGCTCAATCGCTTCACTGACTGGAGATGTGTCAACGTCAGGAACAACATGGGCTACTTCCTTAGCGATATCCACAACTGCTTCCATATCCACATCCAATTCAACAGGAATCTCAGAAGGTGAAGGTGCATCAGCGTCTGGTGCATCTTGAGCTGATACATGTAAGCGTTTGAGAAAAGCAAGCAAAATTTCTACAAAGTAGAAATTACAAATAAGATACTACAACGCTTACCCCGAGGACTATCATCGACTTTGTCAGTCGCTTGATCTGTTTCAACAGTTGGTACAATTTCCTCAGGCTTCGGGATAATTTCTTCTGGATCTAAATCTAGAAAAGAAGTGATAGGATCAGCACCAATAGGTATATTCAAAGTCTCAAGAGTGTTAAGAGCATTTTGAATATCCGAGTCAACTTCGGCTGAAAAAGGTTTTATCCTAGCGTTAGAAAAGGAAACCTAACTAGGAAAGGATAAACTACTTTGTTTTTCACAAGTACTTACCCTAAAAATGAGCAGCCTTCTCAGAAAGAGTAGTGGCTCTAGGCTCAGGAGAAGATTCAGGAATAGCGTCTGAAGAAACAGGAGGAACAATCACCGAGTCTTCAAGCGCTGGCTCGACTGGAGCGTTTGTTGATGCTGTTGGAGTGGAGAGAGGAGTACGCCTTCGGGCAAGCGGTACTTCTTCTACCTCTTCTTCCTCTTCGGGAGAGATCACGAAGATAGGTGGGGGAGAAGGAGACTTCTGTTTCTTCTTTGGCTCCGGGTTCTGCTTCTGCTTCTTTCCTGGTTTTGATGGCCAGCGACTCAAGTTAATTTTTTGTTTTGGTCGCTTAACCACCACTTCTTCTTCCGATGATGATGAAGACAAAGATGCTTGCTCTTCATCATCGCTGCGAACAACTCCTTTGGCAGGAAGTGGCTCACGCTCTTCTTTAGGAACCGCTGCTCCACCACGTTTTCTTGGCCTTAGCAGCTCGCTTATCATCTTCTTTCCATAGAACTTTAGCGCTAGTATTTTCTTTCCATCGGAATTTGTGAAACCGCTGGCGCTAAGAATACGACTTAAAACAATCCCGTAAGGCTTGGGATTAATCGATTTAGCCATCGCTTGCTTGAAGCGATTAAAAATGTATAGTAACCAATTTATCTTCAGTTTGGTCAGAATGGCTACCATCATCTTGTACTGGAGATTGGAAACTTTATCGAAGCTTCCCTTTTTGCATTCGATCATCTTGGCGCATATGTCCGCAAGAATAACATACTCGCCCTTCATATCATTTTTCTTGAAGTTGGGTTCGTAGGCAGCCTGAACTTCATCTTTCTTGATCAACGCCCATACATTTGTACCATCACCAAGGGTGACATTTTCCACTTCGGCTCCATCGATTGGAAAATTTAGCAGAGATGAGATCAGAGAAGGGGTGAGGACGAAGGTCTCACGGGCAAAAGGAAAGACGCAGGAAATGGAGTTTCCATCGTCGGAGATTTTTGCGTTTTTGAAAAAGAATAGGGTTTCTTCCTCAAAGAAGTTGAAAATGGCAGTTATCATATCACGTAAACCATACTCCTGAATAAGAGGAAGAACAGTCCGAAGAGGGAAGTTCTGGTTATCGAAAAGATAGTCCCAGTTAACAAGAAAATCGGCGTTAACAGTGACTGGTTTTTCAGACTTGGAAGATTTTTTGGCAGCAGATTTGGAAGATTTGGGTGCCATTGATGAACTGAAAAGCTTTGGGTTGAGGAGAAGAAATATGCTTTTTGCTTTTAGAGAGAGCTTTTACAGTAGAAGAGTTTGGAAGTGATAAAGTTTTACTGTAAAGGTTGTGAAGGGTTTAAATAGGAGGCAAAAATAACTCCTCAATAGGTAGATAAATGACACATGTACAGAAGTTAATTTTAAAAATAACAAAAAGTAAATCTGAGCCGTTTACTCATAAAGACGGATGTCAAAAAGTGCGGTAAAATGGGTAACTACTGTGGAATATAATGGTTTGAAATCCGCAGTTACTTTTTAAAAAAATGTTTGAATAAATTTGAAATTTTCAGTGTGAAATACACGAGCCTGATAATACACTAACACGTACTCAGACTGGTGCAGTTACTGAACCGCCTAGTTTTTAGATAGGAATCATCAACCGTCAGTTTGATGCGATAAGCACGTGTGGGCAGTTGTCAAATCTAATCTTTTGGACTTATCCACACGCTACTTTCAGCGATGAAAACTATGCATGAATTTCAGAGAAAGATTGCTTAGCGTTAAAGTGGGAATCTTTTTAACGCTGAAGTCTTTTTGAGAACAAAATTTAATTTCTTAAAGTTAAAGATAAAATCAATCGCTTGGATTTATAGAAGATATTTTCATTTCGAGATTGATTTTGTCATGCATAATAGATAAGCGCTAGTGATCAATGCAAAAAATTTCAAAGTCATTTTTTTTATCACAGTCGCTCATGAATTTAGATAAGTATAATTTTAAAGTTCCCCCTAAAATTAATTACTTATTTCAATTTGAAAGATGATTTAGACATCCCCCTAAATTATATGCCTATAAAATATGATGCTCTATGATTTAAGCGTTTAAATCAATCATACCTAATTCACTTTTTAAAGTGAGAAAGCGTTGTTCGTTGAGCGCTTTGGTAAAGATATCTGCCAATTGTTTGTCAGTACCAATGAAGTGCATGGAGATATCTTTGTTTTGAACATGGTCACGCAAGAAATGGTAGCGAATGTCAATGTGTTTGGTTCCAGAATGAAGGATGGGATTTTGGGTCATAGCTAAAGCGCTTTGGTTATCACAATGGATTGGGGTAGGACCTAGGATTGTTCCATAATCTCTAAATTGTTGCCCCATCCAAAGAATTTGTGCACAACAGCTCCCAGCAGCTACGTACTCTGCTTCAGCGGTAGAAGTCGCTATGGATTGTTGTTTCTTACTATGCCACGGAATTAGTCTATCACCAAGAAATTGACATATACCACTAGTAATCTTTCTATCTATTTTGCATCCTGCAAAATCTGCTTCTGAATAACCAATTAGTTCAAAAGGAGAGTCCCTTGGATATCATAAGCCCACATTCTGTGTGCCTTTTAGGTATCTAAGGATTCTCTTGGTAGCATTTAAGTGTGATTCTCTAGGATCAGCTTGAAAGCGTGCACACATGCATACCGAAAACATAATATTGGGTCTACTAGTGGTAAGATAAAGAAGTGATCTAATGATACCTCTATAGTTAGTGATATCAATTTTCTTCCCACTTTCATCTTTATCTAACTTAAGCGTTTGGCTCATTGAAATTTTTGAAGATGATGCATTTTCGATACCAAATTTTTTAATCATATCTCTTGTGTATTTAACTTGGTTTATAAATATGCCATTAGGGAGTTGTTTAACTTGCAATCCTAAGAAGAGAGTTAATTCACCCATCATGCTCATTTCAAATTGATCTTGCATTATTTTCGAAAATTTCTCACACAATCGCTTATTAGTAGAACCAAATATAATATCATCAACATAAATTTGAACTAAGAGAATATCTTCATTATGGGTAATTTTAAATAATGTTGTATCAACGCTGCCTTTTGAAAAGCCTTTACCTATAAGGAAGATAGAGAGAGTGCCATACTATGCTCTTGGTGCTTGTTTAAGGCCATAGAGTGCCTTAACCAATTTGTAGACCATACTTTTGCCATGGTTGTTGATGAACCCTGGAGGTTGCTCCACATAAAATTCTTCTTGGAGTTTACCATTCAGGAATGCACTCTTCACATCCATTTGGTATACTATGAACTTGTTGAATGTGGCAAATGCTAGGAACATTCTAATCACTTCAAGACGGGCTACTGGGGCATATGTCTCATCAAAATCAATACACTCTTCTTGACAATAACCCTGAGTGACTAATCTTCTTTGTTTCTTATAACAATGCCATCTTCATCCATCTTGTTCCTAAAAACCCATCTAGTTCCAGTAACTCCATGGTGAGTTGGTCTTGGTGTTAGGATTATGCCCTTAGATGCCATAGAGGATAGAATGTATAGGGCATATATCGTGTATTGAACTTAAACTCTTCTTAAATAAAAGGCATTATTGGGTTTACTTAATTCTCATCTGCATCTATAAGTTGTGTAAAACGTTTTGTCCATGTTTTCAGTGTGATCCCTCTACTTCCTATGGGATAGGAAGATTGGCACTAAAGAGATCGATCTTGATAACTAAAATAAGTTCGCAAGTAATATGAAGTCTTTAATGGACAAATAAAGAATTCGAATACTTGTACAATCTTAGCTCCGACATGGGAGTGTCTGTCTGGTATCATGGGATGACAGGAGATTAAGATTGTAGACACGTCAGTGGAACTGATATGTTCGAACACGACTCGCATCGGTTCTGTCACATGGGTTTTCACTCTGTGACTGTCAAATGACGAAACTGATTATGCGTAATAGGTATATGTGAACCCTTGACCTGAAGTATCAGGCTGAAGATGCACTTGTGACGTCAAGTGTTTCACTAGAGTAGTTAGACCCAATTCAACCTTTGGTGGGGTCAACCTCGAAATGCGGACTTGATGGGCAAGTGGTAATCTTAGCAGATATCTAATATGGAATTTGTTCTCTCATAAGTGAATGAGTATGTACCCTATGTAATTATAGATAAATAGAGATCAAAGTCTTTGGCCAAAGCAAACGAGACGATTGTGCTTGGCACTAAATCTATCTCAATGATCTCATATTTATTATGATTTATACATATGGTCATGTCCAGTGAGTTTGACATAACCATGACTCTCATTTGACCGGGGAATGTGAACAAAGGGTTTATACATATACGGTACTTACGATTGGAAGGTTTCGGAATGATCCTATGATTCGTTTTCGTTTGGATTACGAAGTGGGCCACGTGACCGGCTAGGTGTTACCCACTTCCTTTGGTTTCCTCTCATTGCCAAACGAAATGAACCTAAAGAGTCGCGCTAAAGGATTGACGAAGAAAAATGAAAAAAAAAGAATTTCTATTATTTCTTCTGGGAGTTTTAATTTATTGGATAAATTAAATAATTAATTATTCATTAGATGAAATAATTAATTATAATGATAAGATTAATAATTAATTTCCTTGTGAAATATATTAATGAATTAATTTATCTAATTAATTTGGTTATTTAACTAATTTATTTATTTATTGGATATAATAAATTATTAATTGAAATAAGAAATTAATTAAACAAAACAAATCTCGGGGCTAAATAAGGAGTCCAATTGGACGCCTATGAGGCCTCAAAGTGATGTCTTTGAGAGGCCACATATTAGGGCTCTTTTGTTTTGACTTGTTCAATAAGTCATGAGATATATAATGACTCTTTGACTTATAACAAGAAACAAGAATACACAACTCTCATAACTCATGGAATATTATGAGTTATGAGAATTGTGTATTCTTCTTTCTTGTTCTAAGTCAAAGAGTCATTATATGCCTCATGACTTATTGAACAAGTCAAAACAAAAGAGCCCTAACATGTGGCCTCTCAAAGACACCACTTTGAGCCTCATAGGCGTCCAATTGGACTCCTTATTTAGCCCCGGGATTTTTTTTGTTTAATTAATTTCTTATTTCAATTAATAATTTATTATATCCAATAAATAAATTAATTAATTAAATAACCAAATTCATTAGATAAATTAATTCATTAATATATTTCACAAGGAAATTAATTAATAATTAATCTTATCATTATAATTAATTATTTCATCTAATGAATAATTAATTATTTAATCTATCCAATAAATTAAAACTCCCAGAAGAAATAATAGAAATTCCTTTTTCTTCATTTTTCTTTGTCAATCTTTTAGCGCGACTCTTTAGGCTCGTTTCGTTTGGCAATGAGAGGAAACCATAGGAAGTGGGTAACACCTAGCCAGTCACGTGGCCCACTTCGTAACCCAAAAAAAAACGAATGATAGGATCATTCTGAAACCTTCCAATCGTAAATACCGTATATGTATAAACCCTTTGTTCACGTTCCCCGATCAAGTGAGAGTCATGGTTATGTCAAACTCACTGGACTTGACCATATGTATAAATCATAATAAATACGAGATCATTGAGATCGATTTAGTGCCAAGCACAATCGTCTCGTTTGCTTTAGCCAAAGACTTTGATCTATATTTATCTATAATTACATAGGGTACATACTCATTCACTTATGAGAGAACAAATCCCATATTAGATATCTGCTAAGATTACCACTTGCCCATCAAGTCCGAATTTCGAGGTTGACCCCACCAAAAGGTGAATTGGGTCTAACTACTCTAGTGAAAGACTTGATGTTACAAGTGCATCTTGAGCCTGATACTTCAGGTCAAAGGTTCACATATACCTATTACGCATAATCAGTTGCGTCATTGACAGTCACAGAGTGAAAACCCATGTGACAGAACCGATGCGAGTAGTGTTCGAACATATCAGTTCGACTGACGTGTCTACAATCTTAATCTCCTATCATCCCATGATACCAGACAGGCACTCCCATGTCGGAGCTAAGATTGTACTAGTATTCGAAGTCTTTATTTGTCCATTAAGGACTTCATATTACTTGCGAGCTTATTTTAGTAATCAAGATCGATCTCTCTATTGCCAATCTTCCTATCCCATAGGAAGTAGAGGGATCGCACTGAAAACATGGACAAAACGTTTTACACAACTTATAGATCCAGATAAGAATTAACTGAAAACTCAATAATGCCTTTTATTTAAGAAGAGTTTAAGTTCAATACAAGATATATGCCTTATACATTCTATCCTCTATGGCATCTGAGGGCATAATCTTAACAATCTCCCACTTGCACTCAATGCCACTCATTGTGGTATCTAATACACATCATTTCCAGGTGTCGGTCCAAAACAACCTGAGGTAGTGGTTTGGTGAACGGGTCAGCTATATTGTCAGCTGAGGCTATTTTCTGCACTGCTATCTCTCCTTTGCCAATGATCTCCCTGATGATGTGAAATCTTCTCTCAATATGTTTGGACTTGTTATGAGACCTCGGTTCCTTGGCCTGCGCTATCGCTCCATTGTTATCACAATAAAGTGGCAACGGGAGCTGAGCACTAGGGACCGTTCCAAGTTCTCCAAGAAACTTCCTCATCCAAACAGATTCTTTCGCTGCCTCTGAGGCTGCTACATACTCTGCTTCAGTGGTGGAATCAGCGGTTGCGCTTCGATTGGAGCTCTTCCAAGACACCGCTCCACCATTGAGAGTAAAAACAAACCCTGAAGTGGATTTTCGGTCATCAACATCAGATTGAAAGTCTGAATCAAAATAACCTTCCATCTTTAGGTCTCTACCTCCATAGATGAGAATCATATCCTTAGTTCTTTTCAGATACTTTAAGATATTCTTCACAGCTATCCAATGTTCCTTTCCCGGGTTTGCCTGAAATCGACTCACCATGCTCATAGCATGGGCAATGTCGGGTCTAATACACAGCATTGCATACATCAGGCTACCAAATGCAGAAGCATAGGATACATTACTCATCTCTTGTCTATCTTCCTCACTTTTAAGACACATAGACTTGGATAAGTGTACTCCATGCCTCATGGGAAGAAACCCTTTCTTAGAGTTGTCCATCCTAAACCTCTTTAGGACCTTTTCTAAGTAAAGGGCTTGAGAGAGGCCTATCATTCTATTTGTTCTATCCCTGTAGATAAGAATTCCTAGAATGTATGTGGCTTCTCCCAAGTCTTTCATGGAAAACGTACTCGAAAGCCATTTCTTGACAGTGGTGAGCATTCCTACGTCATTTCCTATAAGTAGAATGTCATCCACATATAGTACTAAGAACGAGAGTTTGTTCCCACTAGTCTTCTTGTAGACACATAGTTCATCTTCGTTCTTGATGAAGCCATATCCCTTAACTTCTTCATCAAAATGGAGATTCCAGCTTCTAGATGCTTGCTTGAGACCGTAAATGGACCTCTCAAGTTTACATACTCTATGGATATCGGACTCGGACATAAAACCCTTTGGCTGTTCCATATAGATATCCTCGTCGAGGAATCTATTTAGAAAGGCCGTTTTGACATCCATTTTCCATATCTCATAATATAAGTATGCAGCTATGGATAACAGAATTCGTATGGACTTTATCATAGCCACGGGCGAAAAGGTTTCTTGATAGTCAATTCCTTCTCTTTGACTATACCCTTTTGTTACGAGCCTGGATTTAAAGGTGTCAACCTTGCCATCGCTACCTATCTTTCTTCTGTAGATCCACTTACATCCTATAGGTTTTATACCTTCAGGACGATCTACCAAAGTCCAGACATGGTTCTATTGCATAGAGTCCATTTCTGTTTCCATGACTTCTCGCCATCTTGAAGCGTCGACATCCACCATCGCTTGATCATAGGTACAAGGATCATCTTCATGACCTTCTTATACTACAATGTGAAGCTCTCGCTCCCCCTGCAGTAGATACCCATACCTCTCAGGTTCATGCTGTATTTTACCAGATCTACGTGGTGATTGTGCTACTATAGATTCAAACCTCGGTTCTTGAACAGATGTATTTGAGGGAGTTTCATTTTGTTCTTCCAAAACAATTTTCCTTCCTTTGCCCCATTCCAAGATGAACTCATCCTCAAGGAAGTGAGCTTGTAGGGCCACGATGATTCTTTGATCATCATCCAGGTAAAAGAAGAATCCCATGGAATTTTCAGGATAACTAATGAAACATCCCATTAGGGATCTTGCCTCCAATTTCTCCACTATAGTCTTCTTGACATAAGCGGGGTATCCCCAAATCTTAATATGATTAAGACTCGGTTTCCTATTATTCCACATCTCATGCGGAGTTTTAGGAACGGATTTGGAGGAACATCTGTTCAAAACATGAGCAGCGATAAGAAGCGCGTATCCCCCACAACGAAATGGGTAAATCAGTGTAACTAAGCATGGAACGAACCATGTCCAACAGTGTTCGATTTCTTCGCTCGGCTACTCCATTCAGTTGAGGAGTTGCTAGTGGTGTTAGTTGTAACATTATTCCTTCTTGTCTTAAGAATTCATCAAACTCGGCACTCATATATTCTCCTCCACGATCCGATCGTAGAATTTTTATATTTTGCCCAGTTTGATTTTCTACTAAGGCCTTGAACTCTTTGAATCTTTCAAAGGATTCAGACTTTTGCTTCATCAGATACACTAGACCAAATCTTCAATGGTCGTCAGTGAAAGTGATGAAGTAGTAGAAACCTCCACGAGCCATTTCTCCAAATGGTCTGCAGACGTTGGTATGCACTAATCCTAAGACTTGCGTAGCCCTTTCAAAAGTCCCTGTGAAGGGGGATCTAGCCATCTTGCCTAAGAGACATGATTCACATGTAGGAATAGGGTCCGACCCTAGTGAGCTTAAAATCCCATCTTTTTCCATTTTGAGGATCTTGTGCTCTCCGGCATGGCCTAGTCTAAGATGCCACTTGAGTCTTAAGTTAGTTTCTTGCCTACCACGTTTACGTGTTACAACATTAACATCAGATGAATTACGGACATTTAAATAATACAAGCCATTAACTAAACATGCATTGCCAACTAATTTATTTCCATAATAAATGTCGCAATTACTTTAGAAAAACGGAATGTATATCCAATCTTAACTAAGATAAGAATAGATACAATGTTCTTAAGCCCCTTGGGCAAAACCAAAACATTATCTACAAACAGTAAATGTTCAGAATTCAAATAAAGAAAAGTAGATCCGATCCTAGTAGCTGCGACGCTTTCCCCGCTGCCTACTTTGATCATCACATCTTCTCGACCCAGCTTTCTACTTCTCTGTAGATCCTGATCCAAACAACAAACATGGGCACTAGCCCCTGAGTCCAGAATCCATGAAGTAGAAAATACGGTCATAGAACAGTTAGTTTCAAAAACTAATAGTTCCATACCTTGTGCGCCTTTGCCTAATTTGGGACAGTTTCTCTTCCAGTGGCCAAGCTCACCGCACTAGAGACATCTATCTGTTTTCTTAGGTCCTTTGCTCTTACGGCCATGTCCTAACTTCTTTGAAGTTCTTATGGATACTTTCTTTTGCCTTTTCCTCTTTCCATCACGTTGAACATCAAATGTATCATTCGTTAAATAGATAGAAGAATCCCTCTTCTTGTTCGTCCTAATACGAGCTTGTTCGATTTCAAGCTTCTTAGTCAGCCCAACTAATAAACAATCGATATCATTGATATCCAAGTTTATGACGAACTAGTAGAAGGAGTCAGGGAGCGATTGTAAGATGAAATCAACTTGAAGATGAATATCCATATAGAAATGCATTGACCGATGTCTTTCCATTAGGGTCATCATCGTGAGAACATGGTCTCTCACATTCTTTTCCTCTCTCACATGGTCTCTCACATTCTTACGGTCCTACCGTGCTCTCCAAACATTTCTTCTAGGTGAAGAATTATGTCCCTTGCATTGCTCAATGTGTCATGTGAACTTTGCAGCTCACTACACATTGAGCAAAGAATGTATCCTCTAGCTTTATAATTGTCACAAGTCCAATTAAAGTGAGCCAGTTGAACCTCTTCATCCTCATTCCTCTCAGGAATTACAGGACGATTTGTTTCCAACACATATTCAATCGACTCTTCACTCAGGACATTCCTTAAGATCACGAACCATGTATATAGTTGGGACCAGTCAGAACATTTCTTTCGAGTAATGTCATAAGTGGGTTTGTCATATTTGAGAGAGATAAACGCAAAAATAACTGCAGAAATAAACCAGATTTATTAGATTACTTGTTTTGACTTAACCAAGAAAAATTAAGGACTTAAAATTTATCTTGGCTCCCACTGCATTTTTCGAATCCCACACTCCCATGTGAAAATCGGGAATCATCATTGGCATCGATTCCATAGCAGGTATTGAGGTCCTCAATTAATTAAATAGGTTGCAACCTAACCGGTTTCTGACCCATTAATTATTTGAAGTGATATCTAATATCAATTTATCCAATAAATGTTTCAATACGTTCCCCCATAGTTCACCAAATCGCAACCCATTCGATTTCTAGGTTCGTGAACTACTCGAGTTTATCCCACTAACTCCTATAATCTAGCATTTGAATTTCATCTTGCAACCGAATAGGTTTATGGGGTGAAATATGTTTCGATTAAGGCATTTGCATGCACTTTACAAAATTTTAAATTATTTCTAAATGTATAACCCCCATAACTGGGAAGCATTACACATTTATAGTAATTCTAATTTTAGAAAGCTTAGTGGAGGGTGAGGATGTCAAACATCCTTTTCTAACTCGGTATAATTTATTTGGAAGAATTTAACTCGTCAAAAGATTTTGGTCTCACTTTACACATTATTCAATTTATATAGCGCTTTATTCTATATTGATCATGCATAAAAATACTACTAATAATCATGTCTTTCAATATAAATAAACATACAATTTAAATAAATAAATTCATCACTTGATCATGGACTTTTACTAGAGGGCCTGAGCCAATGGGCCATCACAAAAGGCATAGATTAAACCTATTAAACATTCATGGGCCTCTTGACTTTATCAACTTTGAACTATTTTTTCTTGATTCCTAAAACAACTCATGCATTATTTCTAAGAATATAATAAATAGCTTCAAATTTGATACCCTATAAAATTAAAGGTAAAACATATAATCCTAAGTCCATGATTAGTGTTTTAATCACATAAGACATGCTCGCATCAATTAATACATGCTCGCAACATTTAATACATGCTCGCAACATTAAATCACTTATTTTGATTATTAAAAGTTTAGTCCAACTAAAAAGTCCTTTATAAAATTCCTTATGATTTCACATATTCACTATTTCAATTAAAATCATTCCAATCCAACTAGATGATTTAGATATACGAAATTAAGAATTAAGTGCATCTACCTTTAATTAAAATAATATGAATACATAAAATATGGAATTCTATATTTTATTTTATTATGATTTAAAGCCATCAAAAATTGAAAATACTTTTATTTGATCAAAAAATTAATTATTAATCTCTAAGAAAAATAATTTATATTCTTTATTCAAAATGAAGTAATTCCCAAGTCGAGGAAAAAATAATAATATTTAATCTATAAATCAATTATTAATCTCCAAAAAAATAATTAATTAGTTCTAATTAAATATTATATTCCAATTAATCTCATTGGGCTCGATTTTATCAAACCCAAGTCACCATCCTTTTGGTCCACTTGGATTCAATTTAATTGGGCTCAAAATAATTAATTAGAACAACATTCACGTTTATTAATTTCTTATTGGGCTAAATTTAATTCAAATCCAAATCACCAATCTAATTGGACCATTTAGATTTAATTAGATTAAGTCCAAACTAATTAAAAAATCAAAATTGGATAATTTTCAATTGGGCTTGATTTAAATTATTCGGGTCATCATCCTTTTGATCCACCCAATTAATTAAAATCACCCAAAATTCAAAAAACAATTTTGACCCATACATAGCCCGTTTTACGACCCGAATCCATGACCCGGATCAACGAATTGGGTATCCAAACCCACGACCCGTCGGGCCACGGTCATGCCTCAATGGGCCGTGACTAGGTAGGGCCGGGCCGAATGGCCCGACTGCGCTAAACAGCGCGCGTGAACAGTGTGCGCGTGCTGCTGCGCGCGTTTTTATCAGGACTTTCGAGCCCCCTTTTTCCTCAGTATTTTTTTATTTTCAATATTCCCAAATTTACAATAACTAAAAATAAAAAAGCTAGGCAAAAAACCATAAAACGCAGATTTAAGAAAAACATACCAACATGCTTCAAAAACACATAACATGCAATTCTTAAATCACGTAAACAAGATCAAATATGCAAATCAGAGATTGGCTCTGATACCACTGTTGGGTTTCGTTCGAAAAAGCATAAACACAGCGGAAGGGATTTCAAAAAATTAAATCGAAAAACCAATTGGTACTCTAATTCACATAATTGAATCTAAAAGCGTATAACGAATAAAACTTACTCGTTAATATGAATATGATGATGGAGAAAAACTTCTTCTTCTCCAAACTCGAAATATTGAAGCTTCCAAATCTTCAATCCTTTGGTTTGATTCTTCAAACTTGAACTTGATCCGAACAACAAAAATATGTCGTCTCTAAATCGTCACGCACGGATCAACAAATGAAATATCCCCTTTCTTCTTCTCTATGGTCGACGGCTAGGTATAGAGGAGGGGAGCATTATTTTTCTTTCTTTTGAGAGTTATGTATTCTTGTGTATTCTCTTCTTACTTGTTCTAAATCAAAGAGTCCTTATATACCTCATGACTTATTGAACAAGTCAAAACAAAAAAGCCCTAATATGTGGCCTCTCAAAGACACCACTTTGAGGCCTCCTAGGCGTCCAATTGGACTTCTTATTTAGCCCCGGGATTTGTTTTGTTTAATTAATTTCTTATTTCAATTAATAATTTATTATATCCAATAAATAAATTAAATAACCAAATTAATTAGATAAATTAATTCATTAATACATTTCACAAGAAAATTAATTAATAATTAATTCTATCATTATAATTAATTATTTCATCTAATGAATAATTAATTATTTAATTTATCCAATAAATTAAAACTCCCAGATGAAATAATAGAAATTCTTTTTTCTTCATTTTTCTTTGTCAATCCTTTAGCGCGACTCTTTAGGTTCGTTTCATTTGAAAATGAGAAGAAACCAAAGGAAGTGGGTAACACCTAGCCAGTCACGTGGCCCACTTCGTAACTCAAACGAAAACGAATGATAGGATCATTCTGAAACCTTCCAATCGTAAATACCGTATATGTATAAACCCTTTGTTCACGTTCCCCGGTCAAGTGAGAGTCATGGTTATGTCAAACTCACTAGACTTGACCATATGTATAAATCATAATAAATACGAGATCATTGAAATCGATTTAGTGCCAAGCACAATCGTCTCGTTTGCTTTGGCCAAAGACTTTGATCTCTATTTATCTACAATTACATAGGGTACATACTCATTCACTTATGAGAGAACAAATCCCATATTAGATATCTGCTAAGATTACCACTTGTCCATCGAGTCCGCATTTCGAGGTTGACTCCACCAAAGAGTGAATTAAGTCTAACTACTCTAGTGAAAGACTTGATGTCACAAGTGCATCTTCAGCCTGATACTTCAGGTCAAAGGTTCACATATACCTATTACGCATAATCAGCTCCATCATTGACAGTCACAGAGAGAAAACCCATGTGATAGAACCGATGCGAGTCGTGTTCAAACATATCAGTTCCACTGACGTGTCTACAATCTTAATCTCCTATCATCCCATGATACCAGACAGGCACTCCCATGTTGGAGCTAAGATTGTACAAGTATTTGAAGTCTTTATTTGTCCATTAAAGACTTCATATTACTTGCGAACTTATTTTAGTAATCAAGATCGATCTCTCTAGTGCTAATCCTCCTATCTTATAGGAAGTTGAGGGATCGCACTGAAAACATGGACAAAACGTTTTACACAACTTATAGATGCAGATAAGAATTAAGTGAAAACTCAATAATGCCATTTTATTTAAGAAGAGTTTAAGTTCAATATAAGATATATGCCCTATACATTTTATCCTCTTTGGCATCTGAGGGCATAATCCTAACAATTTCACCCCATATATCGACAAAGGGTTGCAAGGTGGAATTCAATTGTTAGATTGATTGGAAGTTGACGGGCCCAAGTTCAGATAGATCACAACCTATGTATCGTTAAAGGGTTGCAATCTCGTGATCTATGAGCCAAACTAATGATTGAGTCACATGTTGGACGATGCTGGCAAGGATTGCCACTTTAATAAATTAGCGAGCCATATATCGTTAAAGGGTTGCAATTCACTGACTTTATTAAAGAACTCAGTCACTCACTACGAAGTCTTTCCAATGAAATTTTTGAATATTGCAGTGGAAGTACAATGATTCGAAAAATGTAGTAGGAGCCAAGTGAAAATTCAAAGTCCTGTCTAATTTTACTTGGTGTACAACATAAAGACCTAATTGAATCTTTCTTTATTCTCTGCAATTATTTTATTTTCTTTCAAAATGATTAACAACCCTCTTAAAGAAATGCTGAGAAAAATGTTCTCACTGGACTAAATTACTCTAATTGGATCAGAAGATTGTGAAATGTTCTTAATGATGAATCTTTGGAATATGTGTTGGAAACAAATCGTCCCTCTAGACTGGGTCCTAATGAGGATAATAAAGTTTATCTTGCCTACATGGATTGGATCTCTGATAATTATAAAGTCAGGGGATACATGTAGAGCTCCGTAAGTAGCGAACTTCAAAGCAATTATGAGAAGACAAATAGTGCTAGATCTATCATGCTGCGCTTAGAAGAGCTTTTTGGATAGCAATGTCAGTCTGTTCGATAGTTTATATGAACAGAGCTTTTCAACATGAAGATGAAAGAATGGGAAGATGTGTCTAAGCATGTCCTTAAGATGATTTCTTTGTTAGAGAAACTGAGGTCTCTAGATTATTACATCGATTTTCATCTTCAAGTAGATCTCATTCTTCAATCTCTCCCCAGATCCTTCTCAGCATTTGTCATAAATATTGATATGAATGGCATTCAGGGGTCATTGGCAGCACTATTGGACAAGCTAATTAAACACAAGAGGTCATGGGGACCATATAGTGTGCCTGTAGCAGGACCACTAGGAATGTCTAAATTAGCAGGCTATATCAGAAAGGAAAGACCTGGTGTCATTCAAAGGTTCAAGGAAAATAGGAGCAGAAGGATGAATGTATGCCTTCTTTGCAAAGAGACTGGTCACTGGAAACGTGACTGTCCATCATTGAAAGCAATGGCATCTACAGGTAAGGAACTCCATGTTTTGGAAACTAATTGTTCTATGACTGTATTCTCCACTTCATGGATTTTAGATTTAGGAGCTAGCACTCATGTCAGTGTTTTGAAACAGGATCTAGAAAGAAGTAGGAGGCTCAAGGAACAAGAAGTGATGATCCATGTAGGCAGTGGACATAGTGTGATAGCTACTCGCATATGATCCACTTCTTTATCTTTATCTACTGGACATTTAATAGTTTTAGATGATTTCCTTGTTTTGCCCAATGGGCTTAAAAATATTTGTTCTATTCCCGTATTAGTTAGACTTGGATACAATTTTCGGTTTTTAAACAATGTTTGCAATATTTATTTTAGAAATAATTTTGTTAGCTCTGCATCTTTAGTAACTGGTTTATATTACTTGAATATCCAAAATAGATGTATTGTGAATACAATCACCAAGAAACGAGGTATGTTTGGGACAAACCAAAGACTCATTTGGCACTTGAGACTAGGTCATGCTGGAGAATACAAGATTCTCGAACTTGAGAAAAATAGGCAAATAAGCACATTTGGGTCGGACCCACTCCCCACTTGCGAATCTTGTCTCAAAGGCAAAATGACTAGGTCAACCTTTACAAGGCATTTTGAACGAGTCAATGAAGTTCTTGGTTTAATACATACTGACGTTTACGAGCCTTTCAGGGAAGTGACTCGTGGAGGTTTTCAATACTTCATTACATTTACTGACGACCACTCTAGGTATGGTCTCGTATACCTAATGAAGCATAAGTCTGAATCTATTGAATGGTTCAAAGAATTCAAGTCCTTGGTTGAAAACCAAACTGGCAAACGTATTAAAACACTACGATCTGATCGAGGTGGAGAATATATGAGTGCCAAATTTGGTGAGTTCTTAATTGAATATGGAATTGTATTACAATTGACTCCTCCTGCAACTCCACAACTAAATGAGATAGCCGAGCGACGAAATAGAACACTATTAGATATGGTTCGATCGATGCTCAATTACACCGATCTTTCCATATCGTTGTGGGTCCATGCATTGCTCACAGTAGCCCACATCTTGAACAGGTATCCATCTAGGTCTGTTCCTAAAAATCCTTATCAGATATGGAGTGGAAAGAAGCCTAGTCTTAAACACATTAGGATATGAGATTGTCCAGCCTATGTAAAAAAGACAAAGATGGAGAAATCGAAAGATAGATCTTTAAAAGGTCGATTTGTTGGTTTACTAGAAGATTCTATGAGATACCTCTTCTACCTACACGATGATCAAAGAGTTATTGTGGCCTTACATGAATACTTTCTCGAAGACGAGTTCAGTCGAGAAGGTGGTGCAGGAAGAAAGATTGTTCTAGAAGAACAAAACGAAATCCCTTTAGAGACCACTGTTCAAGAGACTCAAAATAAACCTAACCAAATGTAACCACAATCGCGTAGAGTAGAGTATCTCATTCGCCTGAGAGATATGGCTATCTGCTACAGAGAGAATGTAATTTGTCTGCCCTAGCAGAAGGAAACTATGGAGATGATCCCTCTACTTTTAAGCATGCGATGGAGGATATAGATTCTGCGAAATGGCTTGAGGCTATAAAGACAGAGATGGATTCGATGTACTCGAACCAAGTCTGGACTCTAGTGGATCGCCCAAGGGGTATTGCACCAATAGGATGCAAGTGGATCTACAAGAGAAAGATTGGTCCGGATGGCAAGGTCGATACCTTTAAAGCTAGGCTTGTGGCGAAAAGGTATAGACAAAAAGAGGGCATTGACTATGAGGAAACCTTCTCTCCCGTTGCCATGATCAAATCCATTATAATTCTGTTTGCAATACCCATGCAACTAGACTATAAAATCTAGCAGATCACGTTCCTGAATGGATATCTCGAGGAGGACATCTATATGAAACAACCCAAAGGTTTCGTGTCTAATAAAGATTCTCATAAGGAATGTAAATTGAATAGATCAATTTATGGACTTAGACAAGCATCGCGGAGCTAGAAACTTCGTTTTGATGAAGAAGTTCAAATCTATAGTTTTATCAACGAAGATGAACCATGCGTTTACAAAAAAATCCAGTAGGAGCACAATATCATTTTTGGTCCTATATGTAGAAAACATTCTACTACTAGGTAATGATATAGACCTGTTGACTTTAGTCAAAATGTGGCTCTCAAGCATGTTCTCCATGAAAGACTTAGGAAAAACGACCGATATCTTTGGAATTCGCACCTTCAGGGATAGAGCGAATAGGAAAATGGGTCTCTCCCAAGCCCTTTATTTGGCAAAGGTTCTAAAAAAATTCGGAATGGAAGATTCCAAGAGAGGCCTCTTTAAAGTGAGGATGATCGTAAGAGAATGAGTGGAGTCCCCTATACATCAACAGTAGGGAGTCTTATGTACGCTATGTTATGCACGAGACCGGACATTGCCTACGCGGTGAGTGTGGTAAGTAGGTTTCAAGCTAACCCAGGGGAAAAACATTGGATTGCTGTGAAGTGTATCCTCAAAGTACTTGTGAAGAACTAAGGATATATGTTTAACATATGGAGACATGGAACTGAAAATAGAAGGTTATACTGACTCTGATTTCAAATCTGATGTCAATGACCATAAATCCACATCAAGGTTTGTATTTGCTTTAAATGGTGGAGCAGTGACTTGGAAAAGTTCCAAGTAAAGCACGACGGCTGACTCAAGCATTGAAGCTGAGTATGTGGCTGCCCTAAAGGCGGCTAAAGAGGTTGTTTGGATAAAGAAGTTCGTGGCTGAACTTCAAGTGCTTCCTAGCATGGAGCTCCCGTTGCTACTATTCTGTGATAATGGAGCCATCACGCAAGCTAAGGAACCCAAGTCTCACAATAAATCCAAACACATTGAGAGAAGATACTACATCATTAGAATGACATCGTGAGAAGATGGGTATTAGATAACATAGTGATTGGCATTGAGTGCAAGTGGGAGATTGTTAGGATTATGCCCTCTATGCCATAGAGAAATTAGATTATTAGAGCATTACATTTATGTTGTGCAAACTCTTATTCATTAATAAAGGCATAGTTTTTGTTCATATCAATCTTGATGGCATTAATATAAGTATTGAAAAAATAAGTCCAAGGTAATCAAGAGGGAGCTTTTACTCCTCAATAGTCTGAGGAGATGGACACTAGGAGTATCAGTTCCTTGTTTACTTAAACTAGAGTTCGCAAGTTGATGAGTCTTAATTTGGCATTAAGACCAAACTTGTGTGACTAAAGCTTTGATAAGGAGTGTCAGTCGGTCACTTTGGATGGTGGGAGCTTGGTCATAGATATATCAATGGAATTGACATATTCGAACACGGCTAGCCGTAATTCAATCACGTGGTGTTTACTCTTGGATAGTCAATGATTGGATTACTAGTCACGGTAGTGTGCGTGAACCTTAGACCTGAGCATTCACGAAGATTGAACTTATGACACTGAACGAGTTATTAGAGTAGTTAGATCCATTTCACCCTTTGGGGGGATCAACCTCGAAGTGTGACACGCTAAAAGCTAACGTGCTATAATAGCAAGTGCACTAGTCGTGTGTAGTAATAAAAGTGGACGAGAAGTCCGGATTGTCGAACCACAAGGACTTGAATTCTAGTTTAAGATTTTATAACAACAAAGATCAAAACAATAAAGGTAAAATGAGTGTGAAATGCGTAAGATAAGAACAAGGTTGAACAAATGATTTAAAACAAAATAGAAAGGGAGACTAAGGCACATGCTAGGTTCAAATTGATTAATTATACTTATAAAGATTCTCGTTGAAGGATTACGCTTATATTGTTATGGTGAGAGCTCCGAGGGTAGAGAATAACCGATGTCTCGCATATAAACTCCTATGCTTAGATCGTGATTTCCCAAATATTCCTATCCGGAAATCTAACCACTAAACATGCATTAACGTACTAGAGTTCACTCGATTTGAATCGAACAACTTCACCCGGGAATCTTTACCTATGTCTAGGGCAATTCCTCATTAGTTACGGGTCATGATGTGAATTTCTTGCACCCTAAGTCAATTTTCTCTCGAAATATTAACCTAGGCATAAGATTCTAACATATAGTGATCAAGTATATGCAAGATAGGCAAAAACACAAATTCACATCACATAACAATATAAGAACAACCTCAACAATCATCTATTATAAGCATATATCACAATTTGGCCTTACATGGCCCTAGTCTTATGAATTTAGTTCATAATGGATAATATGAAAAACATAAATGAATTAATACACATGTTCATAAACATAATTGAAATGAAAAGCTATAAAAACTCCCTCAAAAGTGAATAATGATGGAACTTCAATTGAATCTTCCTTCTCCAATGATGATGATGAATCAAGAATCCTTCTCTCTCCCCTCTTTTCTTCTCTATGGATCGGTCACTTCCTCCCCCTCTTCTCCAAGAATCTGAAATTGATAGTGAATGATGAAGAGTATGGGTTCCCCCTCCTTTTATAGTCAAAATTCCACTAAAGTATGCATTAAGAATTCCCATTAAAGTTCCCCAATGAGAATTCCACCTAAGGTGATGCTTAAAGTTTGGCTTTTAAGATTCCAACCAGCTAAAAAATGCTAAACTTTCGGCCCTTAAGAATTCCACCAAGCATAACCATGTGAAAACTTCAACAAAACACATGCATGCTGCCATTTTCTTGCTTTCCAGCGCAGTCTTAGTATTTTCCTCATAAACTTCTCCACAGATCTCCAAATTGGATGATTCAAGTCCCCATGTTTAGATAAACCATAGATCTACAACTTTCCAGAAGGACATTTTGTCCAATTCGGTTGCTAAGTATACCTAAATTACGTTTCAATATGGAGGTTGTTTCTGATTTGGCACCCATAAAGTAAATCTACCAAGAAACACACTTATGACAACCCCTCAACACATGTGCTGAATTATGGCCAAAAGTGATTCTTACCCATCATATAATGCTGGAATTTAGGCTGAAAAGGAGTAACATTCGGACTATCCATGCCTAGGCATGACTAGGAGGGCATTGGGGCGTATCCTGGCACATGTACTTCTCTGTTCGGCGCAGCAATCGTATTTCCTTCACAATTATCTCTATAGACCTCCGATTTGGATGTTTCAAGTTCCCATTTGAAGCTAAAACATACATCTAAAACTTTGTAGAAGGAAACTTTGTCTAAGTCGGTCTCTAAATGTACGGAATTATCGCTCGAATGTGGTAGGAGATGCATAAACCGGCTAGGTGTTGAAAAACATGCTTGAACTGGTTTTGTACATCGTTTTTTTTCCCTTTTCTTCATGTATTCTCATTTATTACCTGTATTCACTTAACACACCTATTAAATTCAAATGTGACATGATTTAAGCAATAAGTGAATCCAAATCATAAGAATTACGGTCTTAAAAACACGTAAAAACACCTCTTATCAAAGTGCGGTTCAGAAGAACAAGTGGCAATTGCTCAGTGATTGCCAATAGGGGATTCATTGTCTCAGGTAGTAACGAGTTAACATCCTGTGCAATCGTAGGTAAATGAAATTATAAGTCTTTGGCCAAAGCAGGAGAACTAACTTATATATAATACATAAGGGTAGTCCAATAATTTCATCCTACTATGATTCCCTAAAGCACAACATCCAGTCCTGTGAGTTTGACATATTCCATGACTCTCACTCGATTGGGATGTTACAGTGAAGGGCTTATACTCACATAGTATCTGTGACCTAAAGGTTTGTATTGATCCATTCATTTCAATTGGGTTTCGATGTGAGTCCACGTGACTGGTTTAGTGACACTCACATCCTTGGTTTCCTCCCAATGCCAATTGAAACGAATGTAGAGAGTCGCGCTTAAAAGGAATTGAGCAAAGAGAATTTTTTCGTTGTCAAATACATAAAATAGGTAATTTTCTATTTAATGCAAATTAATTTGTTTGATTAATTGGATTAATGAAAATAAATTAATAATAAATAATTAGATGTATTTATTATGAATGCATTAATTTATTTTATTAATTAGATTAATGGAAATAAATTAATTATAATAAATAAATAAACTTATTTATTATACTCATCCATTTATTAAATAATTAGATTATTTAATTTGGAAGAATATTAATTAGTATTATATTTTAATTGGATTAAAATATATTAGACCTAATTAATAAACTGGACTATGTTGAAAGTCAACTTAGCCCAACTTAGGATGAGAGGGCATGTGGTAGGCAGATTTTAGGAGTTGGATGGGCTCAAGGAATTAGTTAATTCCAAGTCCATCACTACTTATAAATACCTATCACTAGTTTAGTCAAAACCTAACTCTCACAATTAGACTTGACAACATAGAAAAAAGAGAAAACAGTTCTCTCCTCCCCTAGTGAAGCCGTCGGCCATAGTGTGTCTAAAAGTGGAGGATTTTTCTTCGAAACTCGTTCCGGCGTGATATTTAGAGGTAGGAGTTTGGAATTGTTGCTCTCCGCAAAGATCAAAACTTTCATCGAAATAAAAAAGATTGTAAAAATGATGAAATTAGATTTCATCCTCATACATATTTTTCGAAAATTCCATGAAAAATTATTAAAACCCATAAGTAATCCAATTATGAATCCGGATCTGTTTTTATCATTTCTGCTGCGCATGAATACAAGATTCACAACAAGGTCAGAGGAATAATCTCGCACTACGAAACCGAAGGGCTCCAAGTTTGACACAGAACCGACGAGGAATCCTTACGGGGCCATTCAATCTCATACTCACTCAAGTATGAATCTTTGTGCATGCATTCACCCAGCGGGTCACTGCCCATGGAACAAGACACTCTCCTTTGAGAATGACATACACAAACAAGTCTTATCGAGCCACCGATATCCCACATCTTTCAGCCTTTACGACTTGGAACCAATTTTAGTATTACGGCCCTTGAGAGCGTTCCATACACATCAAGACCGCTTCCCTAGCCTCTATGCAATCCATGTGATCTTTATCTATACTAGCATAAGTAAATAATAATAAAGAAGCATACTAAACATTGTTCAATATATTTCTCAAAACAAGACTGTCATAGTGTTTACGAAATTAATTGCTAAGACAATTAATGGCTCGCCGGACACCTAACACTATCAATATGATAGCTAAAGATGGCTAATAGGCAATAGCAATTTAGCCATACCTTATATATATATATATATCTGTGTGTGTGTGTGTATGTACACACACGTTGATTGTTAGAAACAAATCTCAATTAAGAAAAGAAAAAGGCCAAATATCATGGATGGTTCCCTCAAGTTTTACTTTTATCTCACTTTCGTTTCTCAAATTTAAAATGTCCTGGCATGGTTCATCAACTTTCAGAATCATCTCATTTTAGTCCTTAAGGTCACAAATCCATTGAAAATTGTTGGAAAATGATTTTTATTTTTTTTTGATTTTGGCCTTGCATGAATGAATATTCCATCCAAATGAGGTAATGTTCTGTCAATTCTAATGGAATAGTGAGACCGGGGATCATACCAAGGCAATTTGGAAGTTGAAAGCCAAACAAGATGCATTTGAGACTCGAGGGTCGAACTTTCAAATTTGGCCAAAGAAAAAAGAAAAAAGAAAAACCTAGACTTGGGAGTTTGGAACATTTATGATATGGCAGTTAAGACAGGAATAGGACGTTGGCCCAAATTCCAAGCATAGATAACAATTGAGGGAAACAGTTGTGGCGAATACAGATAATAGTGAGTGGGCTTAAATGGGCCATCACAGAATGAAAAATAAATGGCAAAACCGTCCAATTTTCTAAACTTAATTTCTGTATCACAATTCACAACTGTCTGCTAATTCTGGAGCGAAATGATCCACAAAATTTAGAGGAAAAACCAAAAATGAAAATGAAAAATGAAAAATATAAAAGAAGGGAAGGAAAGATTCAAAATATATAAAACCCCTCATATATATTTATTTTGGTATAGTATGGTATGCACTTCTCTTACTTCACACAATCATCACTTGATTCAACAACAATTTCGTAGAAATCATCATCATCACCAGAGAGCGAAAATTGGATATAATCAGATGAGCAATTTGAGGGCGATATGTAGACCGTACGCCGTGTTGTCTTCTTCAATGGGAATGGGATGTTGTTGTTGTTGTTACAGATCAATATCATCATCATCATCATTATCATCGATGGTGAGGGTTTCCTGCCCTAACAGTTTGAGTTACAGATCATCATCGATGGTGAGGGTTTGGTTTAAGAATGATTTAAAGAAGCATAATCATGAACCCCCATCATTTCATCAACAACGGAGGAGAATGGTGACTACCAAGGCTTCTAATTGGACCGACTCCAAATCTCCATATCAAACTCTTGGTACACGAGACCTCACCTGTCTCCAACTAATTGTATTATTCCTTCCGTATCTATCTGCTCTTCATCTTTGCTGCTTTTGTTCATTATATGCCTTCATGTTTCGCTCTTTTGTTTCATCCTCATTCAACTCTCTCACTAACCCGCATCTCTGCTCTGCAATTGCAGAATTGGAAAAGGACGCAGATGAAGACCAAATTAAGGTAGCCTACAGACGCTTAGCAAAGTTCTATCATCCTGACGGTTTGTCCCTAATCTTCTCTGCATCTCTGTATTTAAATATTGCTACTATGTCATTATGGAAACATACTCATTCCGTCTACATCCTTGTTTATCCAGAATTGTCCAAATTTTGCTCAAATCTCCTTTAACATACACAACCTTATCTAAACTTTTCTGTTAAATTAATCTTACAAAATGAGAGTTTCTAGTTATATGACAAATTATGGTACTGGAAGGACTCTGCTAAAGTGTTGACAGATCTGTGGGACTCTTACAATGAAAGTGAACTAAGTGTGCTTTCATCATGATGCATGCGTCTTGATCGCCAAAGTAAATGTACTACAATCATAGGGCCTTTCTCTTGTAACAATAAATACACAAAACTTGTTGTTCCGTTGAGAAAATAATTGTTTTTGAAGATCAGATTTCTACTGGATTGGTCAAAGTTTAGAACCTGTAGCTTTGTGTGTTCATAATGATGTGATCAGTACCCGAAGAAATGTATATAGCCTACTATATAAGCAATTTATTCTCTATGCTGAGAAATTGTGATGAAGTTATGTAATCGCAAAAATCCATAACAGTGAAAAGAAGAGGAGTTAAGTGTGCTGGTGGAATTGTGTGGGGTCAAATGAAGTGATAAATGGCAGAGGGGAGAAAACATCTGAGAGCATGCAGTGGGAATGGCGGTAATGCACTAACCTTTGCTATTGAGGAAAGTAAATTTTCTGAATTTATCCATTCAGGATACCTGGATCGATTTGTTGAAAGCATATTGTGGTTGTTATGGAACTAATCCTAGTATTAGTGCCTATGATGGATTTTCTAGACAGTACAACACAGCCATCTCTATGGTAGTAGCGATTTATCAAGAAACATGTACAGGAGCTCAGGTGTGACATTTTCGCAATATTCGCTACTTGCTGTATAGGTCAGTATATGTATCGACAAGCTTCCATGTGCAGCAACGATTTTCCTAGCATATAAGTCAGGAGGCCTCTGTGCATCCACCCCGTCCCCCTCAACTTATGTATGAGTTTCTTAAAATCTGTATTGTTGCCCCCCACGCCCTCCCTCCCCCCACCCAAAATAACAAAAAAAAAAAAAACCAAAAAAAACAAAATTAATTTCACATTCTAAACCTACAATCTGGCCCTAACCCACATACTAGAATAACTGACTCAGTTTGACATTCGAGTGGGCCACATAGCTCAATTTTTAAGTTAGTATTCTATTTATAGGTATACATATGCTCATTACCCATGAGTTGTTCAAAGTCCACCAACAATTCCTTAAGATCCATGAGCCTATGAACAACAGATTTTTTCTCAGATTCAAATCCCAAAGCACGCTGTTGCTTTTTCATTTCGCTAAATGCACACTGCTTCTTCTGTTTTTCTCAAAACAAATAGAGGGAAAAAAAAGAACTTTTAGGTCTTCTTTTCTTTAAACTATACTCTCAAAATAGGTTAATTCTCTCATTTCAAAGCTTATCAAGGTATTTTACTATCTGAATACAAATATTTGAAATTTGATATTGATATTTTGTTATAAATTTCACATGTGTTATTCTAAGTCTAAAGCTCAAGTCCAGAAATTTCATTTGGCTTAGGAATTTCAACAAATAGATGATGGGCATCTATAAAACAAAAATTTGATAGTGAAATATAAGTGCTAATAAAAATAAAAATAAATGAACAAAGGTTGTGATGGTGGGTATCATGGATTTTCTGTTGTAGAAAATGAGTGTAAATATAGAATAATGAAGAAAGAAATTGGAGCTTAAAGAAAAATCATGTATAGGTAATAGGCAGTATGAATAATTTATAAAACTTTTTGACTTGCAAAATGCAATTTTTTTCGGTTCAATTGAGGTGATGCTGAATACCTCTCTTTCTTGATCATGAGATTAGAATTTTTTTAGATTTGAGAGGTAAAGTAACCTTTGGGATATAAAATAAGGAATTGTGTGATTAAGATTTGCATTATATGTAGCTCTTTTCCTCTAGTTTAATTATGTTCCTTTCATGTAGTTAATGTATTTGTGAGTTGTGGGTATTTGTAGTATTCATATAAAATATGTTAATGTTGGAAATCAAGATTGATCTCGAAAATCATATTTGATATGATTTAGATTAGGATTTAAATTATGGATATAATTGGGGATTGATTGATGATTTGATTTGATTGTGATTTGATTTGGAGTGATTTCCTCCATCATCACATGTTTATTTCACCTATATATAGAGGTGACTATTGTAATTCATACTCAAGAGAGAATGAAAGTCTTATAGCCCTGTGGACATTGTTTCGTGGATGTAGGCTAAATGGCCGAACCACGTAATTGTTCTATTTTCTTCTACTCTCTTCACTTTTACAACCTATCATGAAATTTCAACAACAGTTAACTAAGAAAGAGACTAAAAGGTCGAGCACAGTTTAAGATGGCCCAAAGATATAAAAAAAATTAACACATATGTTTTACTTGGCAGTGATTTATATATTTTTAATATATGACATCATAAATTGGTGTCAATATTTGCGTTTTCTCTTGTGTTTCAATAATAATTATCTTAAAAAAAAAGATCAATAACTGAAACTATTATGATATTTTAATATTAATATTAAAATATTAATATTTTTAACATTTTGATCTACCCCAAGTCAAAATCCTGGTGTAAAGAACAATGAAGACACTTTTTTAACTGAAACTATTAGGATATAGCTGATGATAATCCAATATAGGTGCCACAAGTTAATCATTAATTCCTGGGAACAACAAGTTGGGCAATGGTTTCTTCAGACTAGACTTCTGTTAGAGATTTGACTGGTATCAACAGATGAACTGGAAATAAACAAGAACAAGGAATAAATCTAGCCTAAGATGACACAAGGATTTAACGTGGTTTCGAGGAAACTGCTTACTTCCACGACCACAACAAATTTCACATTTTAGTTTTATCTATGCGGAGTGATACATATTACAATGTATGAATGAGTCTGTATATATAGCTAAAGACTTAATACACAAGGAATCCTAAACCTAGTACAAATTAATTAATCTAGCCAAAAACGCATAAATAAGACGCTGTCGTGCTGTAGCCGATGTCGTGGCATCGACATTCTGTCGTCACTGCCTTAGCATTCAATATTCTGCATGAATCAGCTCCTACTATCTATTTGACTTATCTTTTAGCTCCTTTTGGACATCACGGTTCTCGTATCTGGCTCCACAACCTCATCAACTTCTACTTTTGCCTCTTGGCGGTTTTGAGTGTTATGATGGCACCGAGAATATGACATGGGCAGTACTTTCAGTTTTTATTCTCAACACCTAAATAAATACCGAGTTGACTTCAAAACTATATTGTAATTTGTAATCAAGAAACCTGCATTGCTAATGGTAAGGCACGTTTTATTTTTTTGTACGTGCTTTGTGAGCCGAAGAAAATGTGTTATGCTGGATGATCAAAGAACTTTAGTAGTGAAGATGACCTGTCTATTTAATGGAAAATAAATTTAAAGATCTCTAAGGAGTGGGATTCAAGTTCTACAACTCTTGGTGCTCCGACACATGATACATGAAAGATTTGTGAGCTCCATTTTCCTCAACTTTTCTCTTGTGAGCTTTCAATTGATGGCATGAATATATGAAAAGCCCTTCATGAGATTCTATCTCTAAACTGATGGATACCCTGTGATTTGTCGCCTTCATTGACTTTAGAAGTTTGCTTTTCACTGACCTAACCAAATCAAAGACTAGATATAAGTAGTTCACAAGACACCGTTCCTACGCAAAACCGTTCTCATATTGAGCCTGTTCCTGTAATTGCGTGTGCATGTGTTACCTATTCAGAATATGGGAGGCACATACATAAGATTCATAACTTCTTGACTACGGAAATACACCTATCTCAATAATGACGATTGTAAAGGATGCTCCTTCTGGTGTATCTGGTCAAGCTTAAGAGAAAATTCCTCTTTTTGGAAAAAACTTTAATCAAAAGTTAAGCACCAAGTTTAGTTTACTTTGTTGTATTTGCACTGGTGACCTAATATTAGTAGTCGTCTTTGATTTTCCTTTCCTTTCGTTTTTTTCTCTTTTAGTTTTAAGAGCCTTCCTCACTGGGATTATTATGCTTTTTTCCTTTCTTGCTTAGAATGTTGTATTATTTCCCTTGCTTGCTGATAATATTATAAATTTTTTCACGTCCCTGATAATTAGCCGATTTCTTGTGCTTTGATTTAGATTCTTTTCTTCCTGCTTCTCTTTCTTTTCCTCTATGAATGGTCTAAGAACAATAATGGTTTCTCAGGAAGCATCTTGTTCTTTTGCTGAGTATATAACATTCAACTTTTTTCTTTTTTCTTTTTTTTTTGGGTACATTGAGTGTATAACATTCAAACCTGGCGCTTTATCATAAGTCTACATTTAATGTTTTATGTGGTGGTTTATTTGTTATTCTGTTAAATATAGAGTGATGAGTATACTTGACTCAATAATAAGTATAACACAAGTTCATTAACGGTAATGGAACTAGCTTCCATGAGAAAAGGTATATTTTTTCAAAGAGATTTCATTCACAACCATCAACAAGGTTCAGTTTTGGTCCCTAAGTGGCACTGAAAGGACTTTGGGCTGGGGGTAAAATACTTCAGAAACTCTTACGCAGTTTGATTTTTTAAATCTGTTTCCTTAAGTTGGCTTGGATAGGTCCCCTGGAAAGTTCAAACAGAACAGAGTTTGCTTAGACAACATCCAAATTTTCAGTTTATGGGGAGGTGAGTGTATCAAATCTAGTCAACTAAGACTATTTACTTTTAAACTCCAAACCAGTTTATGCAAGTGCAAGTTAACGTAGCAAACCTCTATAAACAGATTAGTCATAAATAAATAACACATTTTTTATAGTGGTTTGAAGGTGGGGTGAGCTTTCTATTTCCACTCTGCTCTAAATCTTTTGTAGGAATCCACTAGATGTCCATACACTTCTTGTAACCTTTACAAAAGTTCTACACACAATTTGCTCCCTTCACACAATCTGTCCAATGCTCGTATGTGTCCCAAGCGACCCTACACAAGAGTCAATCTCAAAGTCTTAGCCTACACAAAGCTCATTGCCCTAAATGTTTGATTTTATAAAGTTTTTCCTCTCTCAAATACGCACAGTCTAAAACTTGAATGCTCTTTTATCGACTACTGAGTCCCGTCGATTGGACTGATTCTTTGGCTTAGGTGCTTTGTGATACTTGAATCCACTCAATGTCCGTTCTAGTATTTGCTTAGTGTAATCAATAGTTCTCCAGTTAAACTTGAGTCTCCTTTTTTAAACCCTGAGAACAATATGCCCGTTGCAGCCTTAATTTGAGAATTTGGCTGTAACCACGATACATTGATCATCCACTGCATTTCATCTTGTTAGTACTACCCTGTCATTTTCAGGTAAATCCTATCTGTTTTTCTTGGATTTATTTGATCAACTTCAATATGTTGATGAGCTGGCTATACTTTTCCCAATGAAAATGGTCCACCTCCCTACTCCTCAACAAGTTCGTTGGCCCCGAGGGACTTCATGGTTGATCTTGAACTCGTCTATCTTCACTTGGTTAAGTAATCCCCTACTGCAATTAGTACCCTGCAGTTTATTCATGAGTAGTGCCTCCAATATCTTCATGCATGCAGTCTTAGCCTATTTGATGTGGGCCCCTAAAACCTAGTCCTTTCAATGGTATCAGTATACAATACAATATTACAAGTGTTGATGGGTGTAAACATCATGAAAATCTAATAACAAGACTCCTAAAATTCATTTTCAAATAAATACACAAATTGAAAGGAAAAGAAGTTCCCTTATATTCCTAGTCTTTGATTCTACTCTCCCCAATGTTACTGACTTTTGAACATTAATATAATTCTCGACAAAATTGTTTTCTCTACCAGCTGGACTAATGCATACATTTTTATCTATTTTAAGTTTATGATGGTAGAGGGACCTTAGAAGAAGGTGAAACAGCTGAAGCTCGATTTATAAAGATTCAGGCTGCTTATGAGCTTCTTATAGATGAGGAGAAACGGAGGAAATATGATAAAGACAATCTTGTGAATCCAATGAAGGTGACATTTTTTCCATTCTATGAATATTTTTTCCCCTTATTGGCAGTGGGCCAAGTTCATTAACATGGTAAATTTCTTGCATAATTGGATCCATGGTTTTAAATATCCTCCGAAACCTCGAAATTTCGACCGAAATTTCGGATTTCCGGGGGTCTCGAAGCGAAATCTCACCTTCAATCCAATTTTGCAGAATATCTATCGAAATTTCCCGATGTTTTCGATATTTCCCGATATTTACCAATATTTCCCGAAATCTTGAATTCTTAATAAAATTACTGCCAAATATCTATCGAAATTTCCCTAAATTCCCAAGATATCCCAAAATTTCGACCATACTCAAAATATTTCAAAATTTAAAATAATATTTAATTATTTATTTTTAAATAAGAATTAATCCAAATTATTGTGGTTGTCTATAAAATTGTGGTATTTTGTTTTAATGAAATTCCTAGGAGATTTGGTTATTACTTTACTCTCAAATCATATTTATTTTATATTTTTCGTCACAAATTTTAATCATACTACTTGACAAAATTCACTATACATACATTATATATACAATATTATTTATGTAAAAGATACATAATTATGATATTTAAAGTTACACAAAGTTTCGTTGTAAATTTCCAAATATTTCTATAAATATCCATGATTTCTTTAAAATCGAAATCGAAATTTTGAATATCCCCGAAATTTTCATCGAAATTTCGGTAAATTTACTACCCCGATATCGATACCGATACCGAAATTTAATACCTTGATTGGATCTACATCTTCATGATGCCAAAATTATTTGACTCTTTTCCGACCTGCTTTCATGGACTATGTCCTTATCAAATTCTTCGACTAGAAGACTAAGATATTATTTGGCGGTGCATATGTAGATATTTATGCTGCATTTATTATAGATACTGCTATGGTTTCCATAGGTGACTGTTTTCTCCTAAATTTATTAGTAAGGTTGAATTATGCCATCGGAGGTCACTGATCTGTGGTATCCAATATATAGATTGGATAAAGATATATGTAGCATATCTCTAGTGCCTAGTGGTACTTGTCTGAATTGCCTCAAGTATCTCTTTCTGATTCCCAAGGGTTTTGATTAGTATTTCTAAAGTGAAAAGTAAAAACTACCAATCGCTTACAAGTTAAATTTGCCATATATACTTTTCTGATAAATAGAAGACCCCATATAACATATATGCCTTATGTACTTTTAAGTTTTCATGTTGTAACAATTCAAACAGGTGAAGCATATAAGTGCATGTAAACATTGAACATATATACTGGAGGCTACGACTCTAAAATATGTAGCTGAAGTTTATTTTACAAAGATGAATGCGTTTGTACTTTCCTTTCCCTCAGATGAGCGAAGTTTGTTTATCTAGCCTCATGTTCTTCGTTTTGTACTTTCACAATTATCTCATCTAAATGCTACTCTGCAATATATTAGGCATCTCAAGCGTGGATGGAGTGGCTAATGAAGAAGCGAAAAGCATTTGACCAAAGAGGTGACATGGCAATTGCAGCTTGGGCTGAACAACAACAGCTTGAATTGAATTTACGTGCTCGTCGACTTGCTCGTTCAAAGGTACATGTGTTCATTCAAACATCGGATAACTATATTTTTGGTCTCTTGTCTTTGCTACTAATTCAAATTTTAGTCACTCTGACTCCGCCCTCATCAAATTTAGTCTCATATTTTTGGTTTTTAATAGAAAATGATCCTCGCTGCTTTAACTCCGTAATGGAACTGCTCATGTGCACGCATGTTAGTATTGAACATATTTTAGTTTTGTCCCTTGGGTATTTGCAGTTTTGGTGTCATAAGTTGTAAAGTTATATATCTATTTTTATTCCCCTGCACATGTGCTTCCTTTTTAATGATATAATGAAGACCTGATTTGTTGAATAAGTGGAAACTAATCTTGACGAGCACCAAGCTAGAGAGAGTGAAACTGATTTATTGACAAAAATGTGACAGAAAATTTTATCATTCCTTGCATATATTATTGTCTGTCTTCATCAAGTACTGAAGCTATAATTTGGACGGATGAAATAGTTGTCTTTCTTCCATCCTAATATTTCATAATATCTGAATGGTTTAGGTTAAAGCATTCACGTTGTATTGCTAACCACATGAAATGCCATCACAAGTCATAAATAAGAATGGATGTTAAAACTTGCAGTGTTGTTATCTGACCTTATATGTGAATTTAATGGAAAAATTCAGATTGATCCTGAAGAAGAAAGGAAGATACTGGTGAAAGAGAAAAAGGCGTCTGTAGAGAACTTCCACAACACTTTAAGAAGACATACTCTTGTCCTAAGAAAAAGGGACTTAATGCGTAAAAAAGCCGAAGAAGATAAGAAAAAGATCATTAGCCAGCTTCTTGCAGCAGAGGGCCTTGAACTTGAAAAGGATGAAGATGGACCGTAGATGATAACCGGTCATGTTGTTTTGAGCCGTTGCTTGTATGTATGTCGATTTATTGAAGAAAACCGCAAATATAATTGTATATACTGTTACCCGGATATTTTCAAAGTATTAATGATTAGTTAATTCACTTGTTAAGTAGTGTCCTCGCCATCTCCACCCTCTTTTTTTGGTAAAATACCTCGTATATATAATGGGTGGTGTGGACCAAGTAATCACAAAAATATGCAGTGTTAACATAATACAGGTTTTAACATTGTTGCAACATCATTTTCGTCTTTTAATGTGATAAAACACTAGGTGTACATAAGATTTTCTGTATTTTTGTCCGTGACAAAATGCCTGTTCCTTGTAACGAGTCACGACCAATACTCTAAATACACTAGCTGCCGGCCTAAATGAGTTAACCCTAATAGCCTTATCGATTCAGCCAACAGCTTAAACTATTCGACCAGTCAAAGCAAGGAGGATCGTCAAACTTCACGTCCAAATTTAGCTACAGACGACTCCATTTTTGTTAAAGAAGGGAGGGCCAGATTATCAGACGTGGAGGATGAATCTAACGGCTACAAAAGGTGCTGTACTCCAACAATATTAGCAGTGTACGAGTCAGTGGAAGGATAGGCCTTGCCAAGTGATGAACTTTGAGCACCCACAATTTAGAAGACTATTGTTTAAGTTCCAGTTTAAATTCGCTGACGTTTTCTGGTATAAGTTCTAGTATAAAGGGTGATGCAAACATAATACATTTTCAATCAATGAATTAGCTTGAATTCTCTCAATCTCCCTATTCTTCTCATTTGTTGTATTTTTTCACCTTCGTCTCCTTTTCTCATGGAAAACCCATTTTAGTCCCTGAGTTTTACCTCCAATCTCAAATCAATCTTCCAGCTTTTAAAGTCTCAATCTAATCCTTTTGAGGGTCATTAAAGATATTAATGGCAAAAATAATTCTTACTTGTGGACTATCAAGCCATTTTTGAGAAATTTTGGGATCCTGCATTCAAAATGGTATCAGAGCTTATAAAAAGTCCCGAGCCTTTGCGTGATGTATAACCCGAACATCCTGAAGCGCAAATCGCCGTAGGGGATGACCTATGGCCTAATCCGAACCAGTGGCCCTCTGGGTTAGCAAATTGATAAGTATCATTTGTTGGGAAATACCCGAATGGGTGTGGGACAGACAAAATGGTATCAGAGCCTTAGGTTTATTGATGAAATAATTATTTTAATTTTACGTATGATATTTTATTCCCTACTGGAGGAGATTAAAACAAGTATGGAACAACCGAACAATTGTTTGAGTAGTTATGAAAAATAAGAATCAATCCTTCCCTGGAAGGAGATCGAGTCGGATACCTCTAAGCTATCACGAGATCTTAGAGAAATCCAGAAGACGGTTCAAGACTATGGACACAATTTAACTCACATACCTGTGAAAATAGAACGTTTGAACCATAAAATGGACAAGATCTTACAGATCTTACCAGATCTGGGTAAAGCCATGAAAGATCTGAGGATTGACATTTCAGATCTGAAAGGAAACCAAGGCGATAATGCTGAAACATCTAAATCTAAGAAAGAATGTATCAGTGCCGCCCTTGGACGAGTTCCTCTTCTTCATTAGAAAGACAAGGCGAAGGAGATCCCTAATCTAAAAACTCAGGAAGTTCCGATTATTGATATCCTCGCACCATAAATTAATATGGAGATATCAAGAGTAGATCTATCTGATCTTCAGGAGTTGACCGAGTCATTCTCTCAGCTTGTAGTTGTAGATCTGGTGAATGTTAAAACAAATAAGACATCTCTAGCGTTGCCAGCGCTAGAAGAAAGTACCTCATCAAATGATCCTATACAGGATAGTCCGATGAGAGAAGGTGTGGATTTTATTACGAATACCACCCCAACCTTTGGGGGAACGCGATTTAGAGAAAATCTTGGAAGAAACCCAAAAAGAGTACCGAAAAATACTCCTTGGGCAAAGACGCTGCTACAACTCTTACATCCATATGGTATCATCCTCAATATGGATGTCATCGATTTTCGTAACCTTGAAAAACTAATCAATTAATGGGTAGCTGCCATGAAAGTAGCAGCCACAATGCTGGAACTTGATAGAGAGCTTCATCAGACTGATGGACATAAGATTGGAAAGATCTGTTAAGGTTGGCTGGGAACATACGACCGAAACAACCAAGCAACAGGTTCTAGCTGGAGAATCCAAAAGCACAATTGCAGAAAGATTCGGAAGGCTTATCAAGTTACATTTCATCGGAGATGGATACTTCGGAGAAAGTAACTTAGAGAAGACTAGGGAACATACTCAAGCACTCTATAGTCTTGAACTAAGGAATATTTGTGCAATAGATGAATATATCTATTATTTCCGCAACTACTTTTTCTAGAGTGATGTCCCAGCAGATCTTGCGGCACTAATATTCTTTGCAAAAATCTGCAGTCCTTGAAGGGAAATGTTAATTCAATCCTACAAGGTACCGGAAGGACAACTTGATTTAGTGGCCAGAAGAATGTCTTTTCTTAAAGATAAATTAAAAGACTGGTGTAATCAAGCATCTATTAGGATTATGCTCTCAGATGCCATAGGTGATAGAAAGATAGGGCATCTTTCTTGTAATGAACTTATTTTGATAATTATTAATAAAGGCATTATTTATTTTTCGCTTAAATCTTATTTGCATCCATAAGTAGTGTAAAATGTTTTGTCCATGTTGTCAGTGTGATCCCTCTACTTCCCATGGGATAGGAAGAATGGCACTAGAGAGATCGATCTTGATTACTAAAAACCTAGTTCGCAAGTAAAACGAAGTCTTTAATGGACAAATAAAGACTTAGAACACTTGTACAATCTTAGCTCTGACATGGGAGTGCCAGTCGAGTACCATGGCAGGGTAGGAGCTTAAGATTGTAGGCACATCAGTGGAATTGATATGCTCGAACACGACTCGCATCGGTTCTGTCACATGGGTTTTCACTCTGTGACTATCAATGACAGAACTGACTATGCGTAATAGGTATAAGTGAACCTTTGACTTGAAATATCAGGCTGAAGATGCACTTGTGACGTCAAGTATTTCATTAGAGTAGCTAGACCCAATTCACCCGTTAATGGGGTGGACCTCAAAATGCAGTTTCATGAGCAAGTGGTAGTCTTAACTGATATCTAATATGGGACTTGTTCTCTCATAAGTGAGTGAGAAAGTACCCTATGCTATTATAGATAAATAGAGATCAAAGTCTTTAACCAAAGCAAAAAGAGACAATTGGGCGATGCACTAAATCGATCTCAATTATCTTGTATTATTATAATAATACATATGATCAACTCCAGTGAGTTTGACATAACCATGACTCTCACTTGACTGGGGTACACGAACAAAGAGTTTATAATTATACGATATTTAAGATTAGAAGGTTGTGGAATGATCCAATCATTCTTTCATTTGGGCTACAAAGTGGGTCACGTGACTGGAGTGTTACCCACTTCCTTTGGTTTCCTCTCATTGTCAAACGAAACGAACCTAAAGAGTCGCGCTAAAGGACTGATAAGAAAAATCAAAAGGGAGTTTCTATGTCATTTTCTAGGAGTTTAATTTATTGAATAAATTAAATAATTAATTATTCATTAGATGAAATAGTTAATTATAAGGATAAGATTAATTATTAATTAATTTTCTATGAACATAAATTAATGAATTTATTTGTCTAATTAATTTGATTATTTAATTAATTTATTTATTTATTGGATATAATAAATTATTAATTAAATAGATAATTAAATAAAACAAAAGAAGCCCCCAGCCTAATATTGGGCATCCATGAGGACGCCTATTAAGTTAACCAACGTACAAGGTATCTTTTGTTTGTCTTGGGTAGTAAGTCATGAGATATAAAAGGAGTCTTCGACTTAAAACAAGAAATACACTTTCATAACTCTCCTAGAAAGAAAAGAAGAAAAAATCCTCCTCCCTCTCTCTATACTAGCCGTCGCCCCCTAGAGGAAAAAGTGAGAATTTTTCATCAATCAATCCGTGCGTGATAATTTAGAGACAGCGTAATTTTGTTGTTTGGATCAAATTCAAGAAAATCAACGAATTCAAGAATTGAAGATTACACGAGGATTGAAGAAATCGAGATTTCATCAATTCGAGTTTTCGAGGAGTAATCAGATTCTCCAACCACTTCGTTTCAATGAGTAAGTAGTTATTCGTACGCGAATTAAAAGATTTGAATATGCGATTCAAAGAATTTAAACTTTGGGTTTTAAATTAAATTTTTGAAATCCTTCCGCTGTGTTTATTTACTTTTTTACGAAACCCAACAGTGGTATCAGAGCCAATCTCTGATTCGCATATTTAATCATGTTTATGTGATTTATGATATGCATAATATGTGTTTTTGAAGCATGCAATTATGTGTTAATTAAATCTACGCTTATATGGTTTTACGCGTGGATTTTGATTTTTTGTGTTTATTGTAAATTTGGGTATTTTGTGATATGTGAAAAAAATCGAAAACGAGGAAAAATGGGGCCCGAAGACCCCGCGCAGTAGCGCACAGCACCTAGCGTTGTGTGGCCTGGCCACCCGACCAAATAGCCGGACGGGTCGTGTGTTTCGTCACATGACCCGCTGAGCGCACACACGGCGCCTGGCGCCGTGTGGCCTGGCCACCCGTCCACACGACCACACGGTCTGACTGGTCATGTGTTTCGACACACGACCCGCTGAACTGGGTCTTGGACCCGGGTCGGTAAACAGGCTATGTATGGAGTCGAAATTGGAATTTGGGTTTGGGTAATTTTAATTATCCGGGTGAGTCAAAAGGATGATGACTCGGTACAATTCAAATTAAGCCCAATTGAAAATTTAATCAATTTTGACTTATTAATTAGTTTGGGCTTAATTTAATTAATTCCAAATGGGGCATTAGATTGGTGATTTGGATTTAAATTAAAACCAGCCTAATAGAAATTAATAATGCGTGTGTGATTTTTCTAATTAATTAATTTGAGCTCAATTGAATTAAATCCAAGTAGACCAAAAGGATGGTAACTTAGGTTTGATGAAATCGAGCCCAATAACTCAATAAGACTAATTGAAATAAAAATATTCAATTAGAATAATTATTTATTTTTCTTGGAGATTAATAATTAATTTATGGATTAAATATTATTAATTTTTCCTCAACTTGGAAATTACTTGAATATTCGAATAAAGAATACATTTTATTTTTCTTGGATGATTAATAATTAATTCTTTAATCAAATAAATTTTTTTCCAATTAAAGATTGCTTTAAATCATAATGAAATAGGATTCCATGTTTTATGTATTTATTTTAGTTGGACTAATATTATTTTACTTAAAGGTAGATATACTTATTTTATAATTTTGTATATCTAAGTCATCTAGTAGGACTAGAATGATTTTAACTGAAATAAATAATACATAAAAGTTGGGATTTTTAATAAAGGACTTTTTAGTTGAACTAAAAAATTTTATAATCAACATAAGTGTTTTAATATAGCGAGCATGTATTTAATGTTACGAGCATGTATTAATTGATGCGAGCATGTCTTATGTGATGGAAACACCGATCATGGACTTAGGTTATATTAGATTTACTTTTTCTTTTTATGGGTTGTTGCAGTAAAATTAATTTAAAATTATCGAAGCCCACAACGTTTATTTTTTCGCTTTACCTTTCTTTGTGATGGCCCATTAGCTCGGGCCCTCTAAGAAAAGTCCATGATCGAGTGTAAATGAATTTATTTATTTAATTCCATGTTAATATTGATAGGCATGATTATTAGTAGTATGAATTATGCATGTTCAATATGTGATAGTTGCGCTATTTAATGATTAATGTGCAAAGTGAGACCAAACATTTGACAATTTAAATTCTCCCAAATAAAAAATACCGAGTTAGTAAAGAATGTGTGACATCCTTGCCCTCCACTAAGCTTATTAAAATTAAAATTACTACAAATGTGTAATGCTTTCCAGTTATGGGGGTTATGCATTTGGAAATAATTTCAAGTTTTATTATCTGCATGGAATGCTTTAATCGAAACATATTTCACCCCAGAAATCGATTAGGTTGCAAGGTGAAATTCAAATATTAGATTATGGCGAAAGGTATTGAAATATTTATTGGATAAATTGATGTTAGACATCACTTCAATTAATTAATGGGCCAGAAATCGGTTAGGTTGTAACCCATATAATTAACTGAGGACCTCAATACTCGCTGTGGAATTGATGCCAATGATGATTCCCGATTTTCACATGGGAGTGTGAGATTCGAAAAATGCAGTGGGAGCCAAGATAAATTTTAAGTCCTTAATTTTTCTTGGTTAAGTCAAATACAAGTAATCTAATTAATCTAGTTTATTTCTACAGTTATGTTCTTGTTTATCTCTGTCAAATAAGACAAACCCACTTTCAATTCTACTCGGAAAAAAATACCCTTACTGGACCCAACTATGTGGAATGGCTTAGAAATTTGAGGATTGTCCTTAATATGGAATCTCTGGGATACGTCTTAGAGGCTGATATTCCGGCGGCTCCAGCTAGAACATGTGCTAGTGAGGAAGAGGTCCAATCCCATGAAAAATTGGTTAAGGACGACATCCGGGTGAGAGGATACATGCTGGGATCTATGACCAATGAACTTCAAAGGTCACATGATAAGATGCCCACTGCAAGAGCTATCCTAGCTCACCTGGTAGAGCTCTATGGTGAGCATAGTCGAACTGCACGATATGAGATATCCAAAAGCTCTTCAGAGCCAAGATGAAAGAAATTGAGAAGGTTGGTGATCATGTCCTCAAAATGATATCGAGGATTGAGAAATTGGAAGCTCTCGACTTCACCATGAACGCCACCCTTCAAACTGACTTAATCTCGTAGTCTCTTCCTAATTACTTCTCTCAATTTGTGGTTAACTTTAACTGCAATGAGATAGAGTGCAATTTAGCTAGGCTAATGAACAAGTTGGTCAATGCACAATCTCAAATGAAACCAAAGGGAAAGGAAACTGCCTTAGTCATCTCTTCTGGACCTAAAAAGTCTAAGTCTAAGAAGAAGAACAACAAGAAGCAGGCTGTCGAGCAAGGAGCTAAATGTTGAGAATCGATGCTCGAAAACGCAGCTGAATAAAATTTCGATTCGATTCTAGAGCCATGGATCAATTTAGGTTTTCGTTGATTTTAATCGAAGAACGAAATAGAACAATTTACCTCTTTGTTCTTCTTTCTGTTTCTTGATCTACCATCTATTGGAGCAATCCCCGGGACTCCTGCCTCTAGATAATCACGCACGTAATTTGCCTAAAAATCTTCCACCTCCATCTCTAAGTGGCGGCTAGAAGAGAAGAAGAGGGAGAATATCTTCTCTCTATTTTACTATGAAATTCTAGGTGGCAATTGATCAAATCTTGACCTAGGTCTAAGTGTTCGAGGATTTAAATAGAATTCTCTTTCTTGGGCCTAGGTTAAATGCCTCATAAGCTGTAACACCCTTAAACACAAAACCCATAGATGATCATAGCATACATTTATATGTTACTAAAATGTAACACCAAAACACGGAACCCAAAGATAGCATAGCACATATTTATATGTTATCCATTTAACCAATATATACAACCGAACATATCAACACTACTAGTTTTACCACCCTCACACATGGATATAAGGAAAAATATACACACATGACCAGAAAAAAACCCTATATGATATGCAAATGATGAGCTGAGCGAGAAGGACTTGAAAACCCGCCAGCCGACCTTTGATCCATGCTTTAGCTTTATGTACACAACTTCACGGATTGATGCTATCTACAACACTAAAAAAAACATTTGCGTTTGGTGAGTCGCAACCTCAGCAAGTATAATCAAGTAACGAGATAATTAACATTCCATAAGCACACACAAACTCATCATCCAATCAATCATTTGAAGTCATATAATAACATCATCTACACTTATTTCACATTCAATTCAGATCATTCATAAGCAAATGATGCACGTGCATAGTCATTTTCTTTTACTGTTAATGGCTTGCTATAACCAAGAGTAGTTCGTGATCACGATAATGGCCATGGCACTCTGTAATTCATATAACACATGGAAGTTCAGTGAACTCGGGTGGCCTTACGGTACTCTGTGGTCCAGTTATACTGGAAATTCTTTTAACACATGACTTAAGGTTAATAGCAGCCATAACAGAGCCCCTTATCTCGAATGAATGCATTTCTCATATCATATATCTCATTTTCATCATCAAATCATCAACAACATTTCCACCATGTTCAAGTTTATTACATAATGAATTTTATTCACCATATGCATTTCCATCATTCAATCATCATATAACCACGTTCATAACACCATAAGCTTTCCAAATAACACAAGTAGACTCATCATATAACCACGTTCACAACGCCATAAACTTTCCAATTCAACACAAGTAAACAAATAAAGGATTCATGTAGACATATTAATGAACACAATGGATACGTCAAATTATCAAGTCACCCAATTATACTCACAAATAGAGCTCATCGAGATGTCTTCGGCTAGTCGGCGTTTTCGGCTCCTCTATTGAAATCTCGACCTAATAACACATAAAAAATGCATAAATACCCTTGATATAATACATTGAATAACATGACATAATATCTTCATATTTAATTTCCGATTCGATTAACGAAACAGGGCTGTCCCGACAGAGTTTTCTGAACCGACACCCTATATTCAACTATTTTTCTAAAATCCCAAGTTTACTGAAAAATTCCGAAATGTTTACACAATACTCTAAACACATGTATAATTATATGGTAAAAGTTTCAGATTAATCCAAAATATCCAGATCAGTCAAATAAGCTCAAAACAGTAGCCTTTGCCAATCCCGCCGAACAGACTGGCAGTGTTATTCAACGATTTTTAGAAAAATCCACAGAACTCCAATCGTTACGCAATTTTGCAGAGATATTCACGACACATATAAGTTTATCCAGAAAAGTTTACATAATCAAACTCTCACGTTTAGATACCTATTTGCAGCTTTAAAAACTAATTATAGAATCTGAATTTCTGGAAACTGGGTGTCATGCAATTTACTTAGCTAACTTACATATAATTTCAGGCCTCTAATTCACCTAAACATACAACCTTTAACCTATTACAAACAATTATAAGCAATATATGACTTAGCTACCATACCTTAAAAGAAATAAGAGAGGAGGATGCTTCCTAACTAGTATCTTTTCTTCTCCCTTCAAACGAAATTTCTGAACTCCACTTCTTGTGTTTTTGAGAGGAGCTAAAGAGCTGATTTTGAGGGAAATTTCAGTGGTGGTGTGTGTGTGAGAGTGAAGGTAAGATAGCTCCTCACAAAAGAATTACAAACTCCCTTTATTTGCCAAGGTTGAAAGGGGATGCAAGGTGTACCATTTCCAAGATGACACTTAAGCTTTTATAAACAAAATATCTCACCTATACATACTTATATAACTTATCTATATATATAAGACTTAAACTTTGTACCCATATTATATAGGAATTAAAATTACTCTACATACAAAAGCTAGTATATAGTTAGAGCATAATTTTAGTTATATGACCAAAGAGTATAATATTTAGGGTCGAGCACGAATCGTGGGAATTGAATAAATTATAAAATCTCATGAACGAAAATCATTATTCTACCAAAATGCATGTATTTATACTAATGTATGATTTAATGAAAAGTAATGTATGATTTAATGAAAAGTGAGGTTTTGGGTTATGACAATCCTCACCCCCTTTTTTTTAAATTTCGTCCTCAAAATTTGTACCTGTATCTCGAAATTACCACGGATACTGTTCTCTCATGTGTTGTTCTGTCTCCCAAGTTGCTTCTTGTCTTGAATGATTCTTCCATAACACTTTCACCAATGGAATTGTTCTCTTCCGAAGCTGCTTGTCTTTGTGGCCTATGATTTCCATTGGTTCTTCAACATAACTTAAATTATCAGAAATCTCAATTGGGTCATCACGAAGAATGTGAGAAGGATCTGATCTATACCGGCGGAGCATACTAACATGGAATACGTTATGAATCTGGGACAACTCTGGTGGCAATGCCAGACGGTATGCTAATGGACCGATTCTTTCAAGTATCTCGTAGGGGCCAATATAATGAGGAGATAGTTTACCTTTCTTGCCAAATCTGAGAATACCTCTCCAAGGAGAAACACGTAAGAACACTGTTTCACCAACCTCATATTCCATTTCCCGTCTATGTTGATCAATATAACTCTTTTGTCTATCTTGGGCTGCCTTTAGTTGATTTTTGACAATTTCCACTTTTTCAACGGTATCTTGAATCAAATCTGGTCCTTCTAACAATCGCATTCCATTTTCATCCCAACATACTGGACTCCTACATTTTCTACCATATAATGCTTCATAAGGTGCCATGCCAATACTGCTATGATATTGATTGTTATATGCAAATTCCATCAGTGCTCTATGGTCATCCCAGGAGCCTTTCAATTCAAGAACACATGCTCTAAGCATATCCTCTAAAGTCAGAATAGTTCTCTCTGATTGTCCATCCGTCTGTGGGTGAAATGCCGTACTAAAATGTAGTTTAGTACCCAATGCTTGTTGTAAGCTACCCCAAAATCTCGATGTAAAACGAGGATCACGATCCGAAACAATAGATAAAGGTATACCATGTAATCTCACAATTTCATCCACATATTTTTTTGCAAGATGTTCCAGAGTAGAACCCCACTTGAAGGGCAAAAAGTGAGCCGCTTTTTGTAAGCCGATCAATAATCACCCAAATGGCATCATTCTTTCTCCGCGTCATTGGTAGACCATAAAGAAAATCCATAGTAATACGCTCCCACTTCCAAACAGGAATAGGTAATGGATGCAACTTACCTACGGGTGCCTGATGTTCTGCTTTAATTTGTTGACATGTCAAGCATTTAGAAACATACTCTGCTACATCTTTCTTCATTCTGGGTCACCAATAATGAGTCTTCAAGGTTTGATACATCTTTGTACTACCTGGATGCATGGCATATGGTGCAGTGTGAGCTTCCTCCATTATGTCATGCCTTAGGCCATCGACATTAGGAACACAAAGTCTGTAGTTTGTTAAGCTACCATCATCATTAATAACAAAAGTTGTACTCTTTTCCTGTTTCACTTTTTCAGCAATATTAGTCAGCTTATCATCCTGAAATTGAGCCTTTTTAATACGTTCAATCATAGTAGGATGAACACCAATTGTAACATATAAGATACCCGTAACATGAACATTCATTTGAGCATTCATCTTTCTCAAATCCAGCAAATATGGTATAGAATCCACCGAAAGATAAGAAATAGTACCATAGGATTTTCGACTTAAAGCATCAGCAACAACATTAGCTTTCCCAGGATGATACTCAATAGTACAGTCATAATCTTTTAGCAATTCAAGCCATCTTCTTTGTTGCATGTTCAACTCTTTCTGGCTCAACAAGTATTTCAAACTTTTATGGTCAGTGAAAATTTGAAATGTGGCACCATATAAGTAATGTCTCCATATTTCTAAAGCGAAAACAACCGCAGCAAGTTCAAGGTCATGAGTAGGATAACACATCTCATGTGGTTTAAGTTGTCGGGAAGCATACGCAATAAATTTACCATGTTGCATTAAAACACATCCCATACCTTGGTAAGAAGCATCACTATAAATAACAAAACCATCATTACCTGAAGGAATTGTCAACACTGGAGCAGTAGTGAGTCGTTTCTTCAACTCTTCAAAAATTTTCTGGCTTTGCTCTGTCAATATGAAAGGAACGCCTTTTTGTAACAATTTGGTCATCGGAGCAGCAATACGAGAGAAATTCTCAATAAATCGTCGGTAGTACCCTGCCAAACCCAGAAAACTACGGACTTCTGTAACATTCCTCGGGCTTTCCCATTTACACACTGCTTCAATTTTCTGAGGGGCTCAACCTTAATACCATCACCGGAAATAACGTGTCCCAAAAAGATGACTTAGTCTAACCAAAATTCACATTTACTTAATTTTGCAAACAACTGCTTCTCACGTAGGATTTGTAGCACAATTCTTAGGTGTTGTTCATGTTCTTCAGAGGATTTAGAATAAATTAGAATATCATCAATGAAAACAATCACAAATTTATTCAGATAGGGTCTAAATATATCATTCATCAATGCCATGAATACAGCAGGTGCATTAGTTAGACCGAAAGGCATCACTAAAAATTCATAATGTCCATACCTGGTTCGAAAAGCTGTCTTTGGAATATCAGCCTCTGCAATTCTTAACTGATGATACACGGATCTCAAATCAATCTTTGAGAAAATGCTAGCACCCTGCAGCTGATCAAATAAATCATCCACCCTAGGTAATGGATATTTATTCTTCGCTGTGACTCGATTTAACTGTCGATAATCTATACACAATATCAAGGTGCCATCCTTTTTTTTAACTAACAATACTGGTGCACCCTATGGTGAAACACTCGGTCTGATGTACCCCTTCTCATGTAATTCATGCAATTGTTTTTTCAATTCTTGCAATTCAATAGGTGTCATTCTGTATGGAGGGATAGAAATTGGTGCAGTACCTGGCTATAATTCGATGGTGAATTCTATATCCCTACTCGGAGGTAACCCTGGGAGGTCGTCTGGAAACACATCTGGATACTCTTTAACCATAGGAATGTCTTCAAGTTTCAAATCGCTTAATCTAGTGTCCACGACATGAGCTAAATAAGCTTCACACCCCTTTCTAATCATTTTAAATGCTCTCGATGCAGATATTGTACAAACATGCAGAATCTCTTTCTCCCCTTTAAATACTATACACGTATGATGAGAAGGTTGTAACACGATTTCCTTGGTGAAACAATGTAGTTGAGCATGGTGTTCACTTAGCCAATCCATACCCAAAATCACATCAAAGTCCTTTAATGCCATAACAAGCAGTGTAGCATGTAATTCAATTCCCTCAATCAACAATATACACCCACGATGCATAATATTGACAACAATCACACTACCGACTGGGGTTCGAACAAGTAAATCATAACCCAAAGACTCTGGCTTACCCAAATATGATGCAAATGATTGTGATATAAATTAATGTGTTGCTCTAGGATCAAACAAAACATGGGCATTTTTACCAAAAATAAAGATGTTACCAGTAATTACGGTAGGTGTGGCTTTGGCTTCTTCTTGTGTCATAGCAAAAACTCGAGCTTCAGATTGTTCCGTGCTTGCTTGGCTGCCTTCTGTACCAATTCTTCTACCTGTACCGAATCTTCCTTGACCCCTACCTCGACTAGGACTAAACCCACTAAATCTGCTCTGCTCAATGGTGGTTTCCTCACGTGGCATTGGACAATTCCTTGCTATATGATCAGGCTCCCCACATCTAAAACACTTTCCTGTAAGTAGCCTACATTCTCCCCGATGATTCCTCCCACAATGTGAACACGTGGCAGTGGATGCACCAACACTCATAGTATTTGATGTTGTGCTCCTAAAATTGTTACCTTTAGAGCTACTCGGGAAGCTTCTCTGTGAAGACGAAGTAAATTCTTTTCTTTCTCTGAATCCACCTGTTTGCTCGTTTTTCCTCTTCTTATTAAGTTGAAAGTTTCTGGACTCTGAGTCTAATTTCTCCGAACGAATCGCCGCTGCTTTTAACTTGCTATAAGACTCTAAATCAATTTGCGTGATACGATTTCGGATAGTAAAACGAAGTCTGGATTCAAATCTGGAGCACTTCTTCTTTTCCGTAGCTATCATATGTGGCGCATAACGAGAAAGCTAGTTAAACTGCACTTCATACTCAGCAACTGATCTATTCCCCTGCTGAAGTTCAAGAAATTCTTTTTCTTTCTGATCCTTATATACTTCTGGCACATATGCATCATGAAATTCCCTAAGGAAGTCATTCCATGTCAGTATCGGTGGCTGAACAGTGCTATCAGGTATAGTCTCCCATCAAGCATATGCATCACCTTGAAGAAGTGACACTGCGTAGTCGAATTTTTCGTCTGGAGTACATTGCATTAAGCTAAAAACCCTCCCAGTTTGTTTTAACCACATTTCTGCCTTTGCTGGATCAGTAGTACCCACAAAATCAACGGCTCCCATTTTCCTTAATTTGTCATACCTCCGCTCACGTGTTTCAGGGCCGTGTACGGGTAAATATTGTGGAGGAGCAGCTCTATGCCCCGGGGGTGGAGGTGGGTGAGATGGATAAGACTCTAGGCCAGCTGATCCTTCCCCTCCATGAACACTATGCTCATCATTTTCTACATGCGCTTGTTGACTCGCAATGCTTTGCCTATGATGTTACACAGGTGGTTACTTATGTCAACATATAACATAAAATGATGATGCACATGTCATGTGACTGTCTACAGAACCCCAACCCGGGCTCTGATACCACTAAAATGTAACACCCTTACACACAAAACCCATAGATGATCATAGCATACATTTATATGTTACTAAAATGTAACACCATAACACGGAACCCAAAGATAGCATAGCACATATTTATATGTTATCCATTTAACCAACATATACAAACAAACATATCAACACTACTAGTTTTACCACACTCACACATGAATATAGGGAAAAATATACACACATGACCAGAAAGAAACCCTATATGATATGCAAATGATGAGCTGAGGGAGAAGGACTTGAAAACCCGCCAGCCGACCTTTGATCCATGCTTTAGCTTTATGTACACAACTTCACGGATTGATGCTATCTACAACACTAAAAAAAACATTTGCGTTTGGTGAGTCGCAACCTCAGCAAGTATAATCAAGTAACGAGATAATTAACATTCCATAAGCATTTGAAGTCATATAATAACATCATCTACACTTATTTCACATTCAATTCAGACCATTCATAAACAAATGATGCACGTGCATAGTCATTTTCTTTTACTGTTAATGGCTTGCTATAACCAAGAGTAGTTCGTGATCACGATAATGGCCATGGCACTCTGTAATTCATATAACACATGGAAGTTCAGTGAACTCGGGTGGCCGTACGGTACTCTGTGGTCCAGTTATACTGGAAATTCTTTTAACACATGGCTCAAGGTTAATAGCAGCCATAACAGAGCCCCTTATCTCGAATGAATGCATTTCTCATATCATATATCTCATTTTCATCATCAAATCATCAACAACATTTCCACCATGTTCAAGTTTATTACACAATGAATTTTATTCACCATATGCATTTCCATCATTCAATCATCATATAACCACGTTCATAACACCATAAGCTTTCGAAATAACACAAGTAGACTCATCATATAACCACGTTCACAACACCATAAACTTTCCAATTCAACACAAGTAAACAAATAAAGGATTCATGTAGACATATTAATGAACACAATGGATACGTCAAATTATCAAGTCACCCAATTATACTCACAAATAGAGCTAATAACACATCAAAAATCTCGACCTAATAACACATCAAAAATGCATAAATACCCTTGATATAATACATTGAATAACATGACATAATATCTTCATATTTAATTTCCGATTCCATTAACGAAACAGGGCTGTCCCGACAGAGTTTTCTGAACCGACACCCTATATTCAACTATTTTTCTAAACTCCCCAGTTTACTGAAAAATTCCTAAATGTTTACAAAATACTCTAAACACATGTATAATTATACGGTAAAAGTTTCAGATTAATCCAAAATATCCAGATCAGTCAAATAAATTCAAAACAGTAGCCTTTGCCAATCCCGCCGAGCAGACTGGCAGTGTTATTCAACGATTTTTAGAAAAATCCACAGAACTCCAATCGTTGCGCAATTTTGCAGAGATATTCACGACACATATAAGTTTATCCAGAAAATTTTACAGAATCAAACTCTCACGTTTAGATACCTATTTACAGCTTTAAAAACTAATTACAGAATCTGAATTTCTGGAAACTGGGTGTCATGCAATTTACTTAGCTAACTTACATATAATTTCAGGCCTCTAATTCACCTAAACATACAACATTTAACCTATTACAAACAATTATAAGCAATATATGACTTAGCTACCATACCTTAAAAGAAATAAGAGAGGAGGATGCTTCCTAACTAGTATCTTTTCTTCTCCCTTCAAACGAAATTTCTGAACTCCACTTCTTGTGTTTTTGAGAGGAGCTAAAGAGCTGATTATGAGGGAAATTTCAGGGGTGGTGTGTGTGTGAGAGTGAAGGTAAGATAGCTCCTCACAAAAGAATTACAAACTCCCTTTATTTGCCAAGGTTGAAAGGGGATGCAAGGTGTACCATTTCAAAGATGACACCTAAGCTCTTATAAACAAAATATCTTACCTATACATACTTATATAACTTATCTATATATATATAAGACTTAAACTTTGTACCCATATTATATAGGAATTAAAATTACTCTATATACAAAAGCTAGTATATAGTTAGAGCATCATTTTAGTTATATGACCAAAGAGTATAATATTTAGGGTCGAGCACGAATCGTGGGAATTGAATAAATTATAAAATCTCATGAACGAAAATCATTATTCTACCAAAATGCATGTATTTATACTAATGTATGATTTAATGAAAAGTGAGGTTTTGGGTTATGACATAAGCCATGTGGATTTCCAAGTGGGATAAGTTGGCCCAGTCAACTTAATCCAATTTAATTTAATTAGATTTCATATTTAATCTAATTAAATATGTGTGTGATTAAATTAATATTTAATTTAACCTAGTTAATTAAATATTTCATTGTTTAATCTAATTAAACAACTAATTAAATTAATCCGCCCACTCAATTAATTTGTCCATCTAATGACAAATTACCAAAATGCCCCCTCCAAGTACACAGTGATTTCCCGCTCATTCCTAGTAGCGCGACTTTCTAGGTTCGTCTTGATTGGCAATGGAAGGATACCAAAGGATGTGGGTGACAACTAGGCAGCCCCGTGGCCCCACAATGTAGCCCAACCAGATACGAATGACTATGTCTTTACGAACCTCTTGACTATGAATTCCATATGAGTATAAGCCCTTCACTGATGTACCCCAATCGAGTGAGAGTCATGGAATATGTCAAACTCACATAACTCGATGCTATGCTATGAACCATAGTAACCTGAAATGACTGAACTGCCCTCCATATCGCATACGAGTCAATTATTCTACTTTGGCCAAAGACTTTTCATTTCAGATACTTATGATCGCATAGGGTATCTGCTCGTTTACTTTCGAGACAGTGAATCCCTTCTGGGCAATTAATTCACAATTGCTACTTAGCTATTAGGATCGCACTTCGAGGTCAGCCCCACTAATGGGTGAATTGGGGCCTAACTACTCTAGTAACAGATCTGTTGGTCCCAAGTGGCATACGAAAGGGTCTAGAAGGGGGGGGGTTGATTATACCCTAAAGTCCTTTTCGACTTCAAAAATATTCGTATTAAAATTGTGTTGGACACTTGAAAAGTAGGTGCTTGACTGAGCGTCTAATGAAGACTTGTTTTTAGAAAGTTAACTTAGACTTCAAGATTTGAATACTATAACCAAATAGGTTTAAGCGTTCAGTTCTTTGATCAGTGTTAGCACAACGGAATAATTTTAGAGTCTTCTCTTTTGAACGCTTTAGCGTCACAGAAAGTGTTTTAGTTGCTTAGTGTTCGATTGAGTTCTTCTTAACAGATTTATGCAATATGACAATATGGAAATTGACTGTAAAGTAAATAACACAATATTTGTAAGGTTCGTTGGGTGGTGTAATCCCAACTACGTCCTTCTTCTCCTCGAACACTTGGAGGCAATCCATTAAAATGATTCTCAAAGAATCACACAGAATCTTCTACAAATTAGGGAGAGATGGATATTGATGACTTGAGCTCCTTGATCACATAGACTTCTGCTCCAAATCACTTCAATCCCCTTGCTTCTTTCACCCAGAAATAATGCAAGTATCTAACTTCGACTTCACACAGATCGCGAGGCTTGGATGAGGTTTTTCTAAAGGTTTGTTTGATTTTGATAAAGTTCAAACAACTTGGTAATATCTCAATAGTAATGTGGGTTTCTCCATAAGAATGGTTGAGATATTGGTTGACTGTCTCAGGAATTTTTGAGAAAATCAAAGAGAATTTTTGCTTGAATATTCTGGCTTTTCTGAGAGTTTAAGGAATGAGAATTCAATGCAACAACAATTTGTCTTCGAATGTGATTGTTGTTTGGTCTTGTTGTTGAAGTTCTATTTATAGGCAATCTTGGAAAAAGTGTCTGTTTGACACATGCACAGGCGCGTGTCTCTCACTTCCGCGAGTGAACAACTTTTGTCCTTTTTCCTGAAAAATTATTGCACAAAAGTTGGTGCTGCAGTCTGTAAAAGTTGACAGTCAGTGGGGTGGTTTCTCCGTACGTCTGAAAGAGCTTATCACATTTAATGCTCTTATCAGCATTTAATGCATTTGAAATAAATGCCGTTAGCAATAAATGATCTGGGAATATTTGCATTCTGGACTTGGAAATAAATTCAGGTGAAATCAGTCATTGATAGACGCTCATTCATCCTTAAATAACTTATGTCCTATAATCAACGCTTGGTGTAGCTTGTGGTTTGGACGCTTGGAATCTTTATCTTCATTCCGACTTCATGCGCTTGAGTCTTCAAACTTATCTTCTGATAAGCTCGCTTAGAAATTATCAGACACTTAGTCTAAGAATACTTAGCCTAACAATCTAGAATAAAATAAAGCAAAGCCTATACACATCTAACGCTTCAAAGCTTATACATGATTTCTAGATAAAATGAAACTTACATATTTTGGGGTCTAACATAAAATCCTAATTTTCATCATCAAAACATCTAACATGAAATTTCCTAACAAGATCCAATGTCACAAGCACATCGTGATAGTGAATCCTCAGGTCAAAGGCTCACGCATAATATCATAGTTAGTAATCCAATCATTGACATGTGATCGGATTACTACGAGCCGTGTTTTAATATATCAATTCCATTGATATATCTATGACACGTGTTCTCATTATCCCATAATGTTTGACTGACACTCCTTGTCAGAGCATGTGTCATACAAGTCGAATCTTAATGCCCAATTAAGATTCAACGCAAACCCTTTTAAGTGATCAGGAATAAGACTCTCCCCATGCCAATTCTTTATTCCATAAAGGGCGAAGAGTCAACCTCGATACACATGGACTATTTGTTCAATACTTATTAATGCAATGAAGTTTTACATGAACAAAAACTCATTGCCTTTATTTGTTCGTACAATATAAATAAGTGCCCTATTTAAATCTAATTCCTCCTCATTGGCATTGAGGGCACACACCTAACAATCTCCCACTTGCACTCAAAGCCAATCGCTATGGTATATCATACCTATCTTCTAAAGATGTTGCTTTAGCACCGCCTTTGATAATGGCTTAGTGAGTGGGTCAGCCACGTAGTGAGCTGAGGCTACTTTCTGCAAGGCAATATTGCCTCAATCCAATGATTTCTCAAATAACTTCGCTCCCTATGTTCTAGATTTGTTGTGAGACCTCGGTTCCTTAGCCTGCGCTACAGCTCCATTGTTGTCACACTTTAGTGACAACGAAATTTCCACGCTAAGAACCTCTTAAAGTTCATCTTATGAACTTCTCAATCCAAACAACTTGTTTGGCAGCCTCGAAGCTCGCCATAAATTAACCTCAGATGTGGAATCGGCAATTGTGCTTTGCTTGGAATCTATTCCAAGACAATGGTCCATCATTCAGAGGGCATACAGACCTATAAGTGGATTTTTCGATTATCATGTTTAGATAAAAAATCCAAAACTATGTAATTGCTTTCATGTTCTTACATTCTTAGTCCTTCTTAAGTACCACAGAATACTTTTCATCGCATTCCAATGCTTCTCTTCTAGGTTAGCTTGAAACCTACCTTCTTCGTTAATCACGCAAGTAGGATCCCGTTTCGTGCATAATAATATCAACGTGAGACATTCTACTTCTAAGGCATAAGCAATGCCAAACATCTCTCTTTGATCTTTTCATAGATTTAGAGAGATGAGGTCTATGTCTCATAGGAAAGAGACCTCTCCTAGAGTGTACCCATCAACCATTGAATTGGGACAATCTTTAGGTAAAGGGCTTGAGAGTGTCCTATTGCCTTGTTTGCTCTAGCTTTATAGGTGCAAATCCAAAGGACACATGTATCTTCTGACAATTCTTTGATGAAAAGAGTGCTTGAGAGTCTCGTCTCGAACCCAGTCAACTAGTCGATACAATATCGATAATATTAACTTGCTCCCACTGATCTTCTAGCAGACACGGGATTCTTTTTCATTTTTGATGACATTGTGTCATTAGAGCAAAAATTACAAGTACGAGGCATCCATTTTGTTCTATAAATGGACCTATGCAGCTACCACACGTTATGAGAATTAGACTTAGATATGAAGCTTTGGGCAGTTCTATTTGAACATCCTTCTAAAAGAATCCATGATGAATGAGCCTACATATCAATGTATTAGATTCCATAATTCTAGTGTGCCACTATTGAAAGCCTAGTTCTAATGGATTTGATTATTACTGGGAGAAAAATGGTTTCCTCATAGTCAATGCCCTTATATTGACAACACCATTTTCCGCCATCAACTTGGCCAAGCCAATCCAACTAATCAAACCATTCCCACTTTCATAGTGTTACTGTTAGGAAATTTCATGTTAGATGTTCTGATGATGACAAGATAGGATTTTATGTAAGACCCCAAAAATAATGTAAGTTTATGTTTTCATAGAACAATTGTATAAGCGTTTGAAAGTTTGTAAGTTTGTTAGGCTTGTAATTTTTATCTTTGTAGCTTTTAGACTAAGTATTGGATACGAAGTCGCTAGTAGAATTCTAGGTGTGTCTATTAGGGATAAAGTTGAATATCAGCGTCTGAAGTCAAGCGAAGATGAAGATTTGTTCTTAGCGTTTGTCAAACACTAAAGGACGATCTCAGGATTTAGTGAATCAAGCGCTCAAATACTCAAGTGATCAAGGATCAGATTCACCTGAAATAAATTCTCAAGTCATGAAGGACTTAAATGCAATCATCAACGGACATTTATTTCCAACGGGAAATAAACAAATGCATTAAATGCCTGATAAGTGCATTAATTGTGATAAGCTATTATGACTTGTGGACAAGCCACCTTTTGACTAGACTGTCAGATTCAGAGATCAAAACCTTCTCCTATCCAATCGGAACCAACGGAATTTTAGGAACGTCAGAATGGGACTATTTAACTCGCTGCGTGAGGTACACGCGCTCACATGTGTCCAACGGACAAATCCGAAGAAACCCTATAAATAGTACCTTTCAGCAAACCCCAAACATATATATACATACACAAGAGGGTCAAAACTTTGCTGAAAAACTTTCTCAAGAAAAGCTTAGAAACTCCATAGCCAAAAATCCTTCCAAGCTTTTTACATACATTCCAGACAGTCGTAGATATCTCAAACATCTTCAAAGAAGAACCATGCACTATTATTGAGATATCCTAAGTTGTTTGAACTTCCTAAAGTCAAACAAACCCGTGATTAAAATCCTCAACCTCTTGTGTCTGTGTGAAGAAGTTGTTGACTCTACAAGCAGTATTTTTGAGTGAGAGAAGCTTGTTGGTGAAGATCTTCATTGGTGCTGAAGTCTGTGTGATCAAGGAGCCCAAGATCATCATCCCCTCCCCTATTTTGTAGAAGCCTCTATGTGATCCTTCGTAATCAATTTAGTGGAATTCCTCCAAATGTTCAAGGAGAAGAAGTACGTAGCTGGGATAACACCACCCAGTGAACCTTACAAATTATTGTGTTATTTACTGTTTTATTGTCTTACTTTATATTCTATCATTTATTCTGAAAAAGACAAGTAAAACGGTTAAGCGACTATTTGACCAAAACGAATGCTGAAGCTTTAAAATCATTTCCACTGTGCTAACCCTGATTAAGCGGTCTAAGCTTTACCCTACTTTGGTAATTTGCTAAAATCACTAAGTCTAAGTTATCTTTACTGTAGCGTGTGACCTAGCGCTCAGCTCTCTAAGCGTTCAAATCCTTAAAAAGTGATATGAAATTGTTGAAGTCGAAAAAGACTTTAAGGTCTATTCAATCCCCTCCCTTCTAGACCCTTTCGTATGCCACTTGGGACCATCAAGTGGTATCAGAGCGGTTGAAGTAGAAACCTAAGCATTTCCGAGAGTAATTGCTTGTTTAGATCCACTTTTTTTAAAACTTAGTCGCTTTATTTCTTTTAATCTCATATCATGGCTTTTAACAAGATGCCTAAGCTGTTTGAATCAAACTATGATTCATGGAAACTTCGAGATGTGTGATGTAATTACAAATGGCCCCATTCATATCATGAAAGTTATAACTCGAGCCCCTGGAGCGACTGAGGCTACTCCAGATTGTTATGTCGAGAAACCTAAGTTAGAGTAGACGCTAGAAGATCGGAAAAGAGCAAATCTAGATAATGTTGGACGAAGCGCTCTCTACTCAACGTTAGGAGACAATGATGCATTGTTCAACAAGATCAAACAATGTAAGACTTCAAAAGAGATATGGGATAAGTTGGCTATCGTGTGTGAAGGTTCAGCACAGATGAAGGAGAACAAGCTCTCCATAGCCATGCAAAGATTTGAGCAGTTAAAGATGCAGCCCAACGAGACTCTAGAACAATTGGATGCAAGATTCACTTTGCTCATTACAGAGCTAACGTCACTAGATATTCAGAAGTCTTCCAAGCAAGTATTTGATTAAGACGGTTTCCATGAGAGAATCACAAACGTTGGAAACTCTAACTCCGGAACACGTGTTTTCAGAGTTAAAGGCATTTGAGTTTGAACTAGAAGAAGTCAGCAACATAACGACTTTTACATCAGCGACTGAATCAGGAGCCCTGATAGCTACTACTAAAAATAAGGGAAAGTCAGCCGGTGAGGTGAAAGCAACAGAATCCAATGAGGAGAAGGAAATGACTTTGTTGGTTAAGAAATTTAAGAAATTTCTAAGATATGAAAAGAGAAAGCCTTTGAACAAACTTCATTTCAAACCCCTTCCCCTGCACCAATGCCGCTGTATTAAGCACCAGTGTATTCTGCTCCTCAGCCTCCAGCGCTAGTTCAATACCAAGCGCCTCCGTCTTTAATACAGAATGTTTTAGTGCCAGCAGTCTCCAAGAGATTAACCACAGAATAGAAAATGAAAACTAATTTGTGTTACATTGCTGGAAACCAGGGCATTATCAGGTAAATTGCCCTTATCCGAATGTAGATCTAAGCCCACAAGGTAAGATTATGCAAATAGAAACTAATTCAGGAGCAACCTTTGCCAACAAGGTTTGCTAGAGGAATCTAAACCAGTCTCCGCACCTGAAGAGGATTTGGAATCATCAGATAAAAGCAGTGATGATGAGCCAAAAAGTGATTCAGCGTTAATCTGTCTCATGGGGAGAGATGAAGAAGCGTCTGATGACTCGCTATCTAAGGTAAACACTGAATTATCTCATCCTCTTTCTTATGATGAATTACTTGACAAAGTAACTGAGTATTATAAAGATTGTCAAGATGCCGCCAAGATATATCAAAGTCACTTCGATAATAAAATGATGCTCAAGGCAGAGTTGCAAGTTCAGCAGCAATGCAGTGAGAAGAATCAATCGCTTGAGAGTGAAATTATCCAATTAAAAAGTGATGTTTATATAATAGTCAAGAGAGAAGTTGAATTGATTGCTAAACTTGCCAAATCAGAACAACTTGTCTCATCGTTATCGAAAGCATCAAGAAAGCTAGATAATGTGACTGAGGTAACCAGACTTTTTGGTGAAAGACCAGTTTAGGTTGTGATAAACTTGGTCAAAAATAAAAAACATCTAAGGTTACGGCAACCAACAAAGGAAAAGGTGTATTCTTTGTTGAGAAGAGTTCAAACAGTCAAACGCTGAATGAACCTAAGGACAATGGTAAGAGGCCAAATGAGAAGGTCAATACCAACTCAGGCAATAAGGAGAAGATGAAAGTGAATGATTCACTGAAGAAGGTTCATCCAAACGCTCAAAAGGATAAGGATAAACCATCTACAAGTGAATCAAACGCTAAGCGTCAATCGCCAAAAGTGACTTCTAAGCCAGTGCTGAGGAAAAACCGGTGTCAATATCCTCAAAGATCTAGATCATATTATCGATAATATGAGGATTATAATTATGATTATGACTATGATTACTATTATAATCAAGGGTATTACTATACACCTAAAAAGTACACACAACACAAACCGAAAACCAAGAAGGCCAATCTTCTCGTAATGAAGACAAAGTAAATATGGGTTTTGAAAGTTTTAATTCAAACTTAAGTCACTAACATTGAAGAACCCAAAACAACATGGGAACCTAAGAAGAATTAGAATTCTCCTTTAAATGCAAGTATCTAGAGCCAACACTGATACTTCATTTTGGTACACTGATAGTGGGTCGTCAAGACACATGACTGGCTCAAAAGATCTCTTGGTCAACTATCATGCAACCAAAGGTCCTCAAGTTATATTCGGTGATAACTCCATAGGTAAAACCAAAGTTATATGTATCATGCGTAGGGGGAACATCAGGATAAGTGATGTATATTATGTTGAGGGTCTTAAGCATAATTTATTAAGCATTAGTCAATTTTGTGATAAAGGCTTTGAAGTTAAATTCTCAAGCGACTGTTGCTTTGTAACGACGCTAAGACTAAGTCTACTAAATTAAGAGGAAAAAGAACAAACAATGTGTATTTAGTAGATTGGGATTCAACAATAGATAACAACCCCACATGCTTTGTTGCTAAGAGTCAAAATGAATTGGGTTGGTCATAACATAGAAAAATGAATCACCTCAACCTTAAGGCAATCTCTTAGTTAATATCGCTAAATCTAGTACAAGGATTACCTAAGGGTTCCTTTCAGAAAAATCGCTTATGTGATGCATATCAAATGGGTAAACAAGTCAAATCATCTTTTAAGAAGAAACCTCATCTATCTACTTCTAAAATTCTTGAACTGTTGCATTTAGATTTGTTCGGTCCTATTCAAATCATAAGGGTTAGTGGTAAAAAGTATTCGCTAGTAATAGTTAATGATTTATCTTGCTATACATGTGTAGAACTTCTAGCGAACAAAGATGAAACTAGTGTTAACCTCACAATGCTAATTTTTCAATCCCAAACCTCGAAAGATTTAAAGGTGACGAGAATTAGAAGCGATAGAGGAATTGAATTTACTAACCAATTTGTTGAGAAGTTTTGTACAGATTTTGGAATACTTCATGAGTATTCTGCGCCTAGAACACCTCAACAGAATGGAGTTGCCGAGCGACGGAATAGAACGCTTAAAGAAGCCGCTAGGACGATGTTAGCAGAGTCCAAGCTGCCTCAAAGGTTTTGAGCCAAAACTATCAATACCGCTTGCTACACTCACAACTGGTGTATGATCAACAAGCAACATGAGAAGACTCCATATGAGTTGTGGAAGGGACGTAACTCTAATGTTTCATATTTTCGTGTATTTAGTTCTAAATGTTTCATTCATAACAATGGATCCCAAAGCCTAAAGGCATTTGATCCTAAGGTGGATGAGAGAATCTTTCTAGGCTATGCCAAGAATGGAAAGAGTTTTCGCATCCTAAATAAGATCAAATCAAAGGTTGAAGAATCCATTCATGTTGTGTTTGATGATGCTAACCAAGAACCGAGTAAGGTTAATCCTGATGATGTAGGGATTGAAGATCTTGCCCAACAAGCATCACAAATCAATCTTGGTGATGATAGTGATGATGATGAAGATGATGAGATCTTTGTGTCTAATCCTAAGGTTACACATGAGGTTACTAATGATGATATTGTCAGTGGTTCAAGTTGGGTAGAAGCTATGCAAGAAGAGCTTAACCAATTTGAGAGAAGTAAGGTTTGGACGCTAGTACTAAGACCAACTCACCAAGGAGTTATTGGAATTAGATGGGTTTTTAGGAACAAGATGAATGAAGATGACATTGTTATAAGAAACAAAGCCAGATTAGTCGCTCAGGGTTATTGCCAAGAAGAGGGTATTAATTTTGATGAGACGTATGCCCTAGTAGCCCGTTTTGAAGTGACTCGGATGTTCCTAGCGTTTGCCACATTCAATAAGTTCACAATGTACCAAATGGATGTGAAGAGTGCTTTCCTGAATGGTAAATTCCAAGAAGAAGTATATGTGGAACAACCACCAGGATTCATCAACAACCATGGAAAAAGTATGGTCTACAAATTGGATAAGGCACTTTACGGCCTTAAACAAGCACCAAGAGCATGGTATGACACTCTCTCTATCTTTCTTATAGGTAAAGGATTTCAAAAGGCAGCGTTGATACAACATTATTTAAAATTACCCATAATGAAGATATTCTCTTAGTCCATATTTGTGTTGATGATATTATATTTGCATCTACTAATAAGAAATTGTGTGAGAAGTTTTCGAAAATGATGCAAGATCAATTTGAAATGAGCATGATGGATGAATTAACTTTCTTCTTAGGATTACAAGTTAAACAAATTTCTAATGGTATATTTATAAACCAAGCTAAATATACAAGATATATGATTAAGAAATCTGGTATGGAAAATGCATCATCTTCAAAAATTCCAATGAGCCAAACGCATAAGTTAGATAAGGATGAAAGTGGGAAGAAAATTGATATAACTAACTATAGAGGTATCATTGGATCACTTCTTTATCTTACCGCTAGTAAACCTGATATTATGTTTTTGGTATGCATCTGTGCATGCTTTCAAGCTAATCCAAAAGAATCACACTTAAATGCTACCAAGAAGATCCTTACATACCTAAAAGGCACACAAAATATGGGCTTATGGTATCCAAGGGACTCTTTTTTTGAACTAATTGATTATTCAGAAGCAGATTTTGAAAGATGCAAAATAGATAGAAAGAGTACTAGTGATATATGTCAATTTCTAGGTGATAGATTGATTTCGTGGCATAGTAAGAAACAACAATCCATAGTGACTTCTACCGCTGAGGCAGAATATGTAGCCGCCGAAAGCTGTTGTGCATAAATCCTTTGGATGGGACAACAACTTAGAGAATATGGAACAATCTTAGGTCCTACCCTAATCCATTGTGATAAACAAAGCGCTTTAGCTATGACCCAAAACCCAGTCCTTCATTCTAGAACTAAACACATTGACATTCACTACCGTTTCTTGCGTGACCATGTTCAAAAGAAAGATATCTCCATGCATTTCATTGGCAGATATCTTCACCAATTGCTCAACGAACAACGTTTGCTCACTTTGAGAAGTGAATTAGGTATGATTGATTTAAATGCTTAATCATAAAGCATCATATCTTTCATAGGGATTTAATTTAGGGGGAATCTACTTTAATTTTTATGTCTAAAGTGTTTTACCAAAAACTGAAACAAGTTATCATTTTTGGGAGAACTTTAAAATTGTACTTATATCAATCAATAAGCATCAATGATCAAAAATGATTTTCAAAATCCTATGCATTGATTATTAGCGTTTGTTTATCTATTATGCATGACAAAATCAATCTCTAATAAAATTAAATGAAAATGTGTTTTACGAGCCCAAAGCTATTGAATTTTATTAAAAAACTTTAGCGTTAAGGATATTTCCACTTAAACACTAAGTAACTTTTTCTGAAACTCATGCATTATTTTCATCGCTAAAAGGTGGCGTGTGGATAACTCCCAAAAGGTAAAATTTGACAACTGCCCACTCGCTCCTATCAAATCAAACTGAAGGTCAATAATTACTATCTAAAATAGGCGATTCAGTAAATACAGGTGTCTGGGTACGTGTCAGTGTACTATGAGGCGCGTGCAACTCACGCTGAACATTTTCAAAATCTCAATAATTTTTAAAGTTACTGCGGTCTCCAAATTCTTTATTTCATAGCAGTTAAGCTAATTTATCGCTCCTTTTTACATTTGTCTTTATGAATAAACGACTCAGATTTGATTTTCTTCATTTCTGAATTAATTATTTTAATTCGTGGCATTTATCTAAGAATTCGAGGAGTTACTTTTTGCCTCTATTTAAACCCTTCCAATTTTTACAGAATTTTTTTTATCACTTTCAAAATTCCCTTTGCTGTAAAAATTCTCTCAAGGCAAAAAATATTTCTTCCAAAACTCTCTCGAAGCTTCAAAATTTTTTCAATGGCGCCATCAAAGTCTTCAAAAACTACCACCGAAAAATTTGCTAACTCTAAAACTGAGAAGCCAGTAACAGATAATGCTGGATTCCTGGTAAAGTAGGAGTATCTTTTTGAAAATCAAAACTTCCCTTTGAGGACCATTCTTCCTCTCATTGAAGAATCAGGTCTAAGTCAAATGTTGACTTCCCATTCCAATCTTCACGATGAATTCAAACGATGGGAATTCTATTTCTTGTGTCTTTCCTTTTACCCAAGAAACCTTCATTCTCACTCCTCAACTTTTATCTTCCCTACTGCAATTGCCTAATGATGGTGGAGAAGTTGAAGAAGTAACCCTTCGAGGTGCCACCAAGATCCGGGAACTGGTCAAGAAAGATGACGTAGAAGCTGCATACGAATAGAATTTCAAGAAAAATGACATGAAGGGCGAATATGTCATTTTGGCTGACATTTGCTCCAAGATGATCGAATGTAGGAAAGGAAGCTTTGATAAATCTCAAACATACAATATAAGATGATGACTTCCATTTTGACCAAGTTGAAGATAAACTGGTCTCAGTATGTCTTTAATCGCTTTAAGGCAGCGATGGCAAAATCTGTGAATCCCAAGCCTTATGGGATTGTTTTAAGTCTGTTGTTAAGCGCTAGCGGTTTCATCAACACGGCTGGTAAGAAGGTCCCAGCGCCTAAATTTTATGGTAAGAAAATGATCGGTGAATTGTTGAAACCCAAGCGATGGGGTGGTGCATCTTTTCCCAAGGAGAAACGTGAGCGACTTCTTGCTGAAGGAGTTGTTCAGAGTGATGATGAGGAGTAAGCGTCATCGTCTTCATCATCATCGTCATCGGAAGAGGAAGTGGTGGTTAAGTGACCGAAACGAAAAACCACTGTGAAAGTTGCTGATCCAGCCAAGCCAGCCAAGAAGCAGAAGAAGAAGGAGACCAAAAAGAAGAAATCTCCCTCTCCTCCTCCTAAATCGCCCTTTACCTCTCCCGCTGTTGTCATGGTTCTAGAGGAAGAAGAAGAAGTGCCGTTAGCACACAAGCGTTCAACACCAAGACGATCCACTAGCGTTCCATCCGAGCCAGCGCTTGAAGAACCAACACTTGGAGAATCATCTGGTGTTTCTCCTACTTCTCCCTCAGTACCTATCGCCGAGCCCACTACTGGTGCTTTCTCCACAGAGCTTGGTGATTATAATGGTAAGTACTTATCTTACACAATGTATTTTATCCTTTCCAATGTTTTTCTTTTTAACACTAGGATAAATTGTTTTTCAGCCTTTAGCGAATATAAAAGTATACACTGAATTTATTAGAAGGACTCAATAATCCTATTCGTGCTGATCCCCTTACTTCATTCCTCAATCTTGAAGATGATGAAGTAGTCCTAGAGCCTGAGGCTATCGAAACTGAAGTTTTTATAGATCAAGCGACTGAAACAGTTAAAGAGAGTCCTCAGGGTAACCGTTGTAGTTTGTTTAATAGTCTATTTCTACTCTATGGAAATTTTGTTTGTTTTTCTCAAACGCTTGCATATGTCAGCTCAAAATATTCTAGATGCTGATGCACCTCCACCCTCCGAGGTCCCTGTTGAATTGGATGTAGATATGACAACAGTTGTGGACATAGCTCAAGAAGTTGCTCAAGTCCTTCCTGACGCTGAAACATCTCCAATCAGTGAAGCGACTGTTCAAGCTGAGCGGTCGATAGAAGTGGCCCCCTATCCTAACTGAAGAAATTGCCTTTGTCCCTACTTCAACTGGACCTCCTCCCCGTATCATTAATTTCTTTCCCCGCGGCTGTAATGCAAATGTTGAATTTTACTTTGCCGCTAGAGAAAGTGACACCCGACAGCTAGTTGAATTGGAGATTGCTTTTCAGACCACTCTCCACGATTCTTCACTCTCTTACTCGAAGAAATCTGAGTTCTTTGAGAGGCTTGCCGATCTCGGTCTGTACTCGCTAGAGCACCTGCAATCACGTCTTGAATATATTAGGAGACCAATGATCAACATGATAGACTTTGACCGAGAGCGGTTCATCTTTACAGGTCGCTCTGCAGAATCCTTTTATCCTCTTCGCCTGAACAAAATTGTGTTCATGAATCCGCACATGGGTGATTGGTTGAAGAATCCAGATGAAGAGGATCTCAACAATATTGGATACTCTGCTCTTCCCAAGGTTGTTCATTCTCCTCAGAACGCTTTATCTCCCAAGCCCCTCAAACTTTGGAAAGGAAAAGGACCTATCGTTGCTAAGCGTCACAATCCTATCAATTCTTTGCTAGAAGATGAAGCTCGTGAATATCTTGCTAGGATTTGGGAAGATGATTATGTGAGTGAATATGAACGCTTTGAGAAGTATCTCACCCTAGAACAGATAAGAAGAAGTTTGAAAAACTTGGCAAGCGGTGGATGATGGATACTGCTCAGTGGGCCGAAGATTTTGTGCTTCATTTCTACACGCTTGAAGAGCTTGTCAGATATCCATTTTTGTTTGATTTTGGTGTAGAATACAGACATTGGGGATTCACTGTATTTCTACTTGATCAGCGCAAGAATCTGGTTGGGAACATTAGTATCTTGCCTTCTTATAGACAACCTATTAAACGCTATCTTCACCAGCAACTTACTTTATTCAGTCAGGGAGGACGCTACGTTTTCACCAAAATCAGAATTTTGTCCAGCGTATCCTTCCTGATCTGAATGAGAATGCATCAACAAGCAAGCATGATGCCCTCCTAGCGCCGAATCAAGTGTCCATGCAACTTACTAATGTGCTTGCTGATTTTCACCGAGACAGAAGAGCAATTGTTGAGAATGCTCACTGACACGCTAGAAGCTAACGTGCTTGGTAGCAAGTATACTAGTCGTGTAGTAATAAAAATGGACAAAATAAGTCCGGGTTGTCGAACCACGGAGACTTGGATTTTTAGCTTATGATTTTCAAATAAACGTAAAGACGAATTAACGGAAATTAAGAGTAAAACAAATAAGCAAACAAAGAGCAAAGAAATAAGAACAAGCAACGGATTGAAACTCAAGCGTGAGAACTAGACTAAGGCACATGCAAGATTTGATTTGATCCTTATCCGCACAAAGACTCTTGTTGAATTATTAGACCTAGTTGCTATGGTGAAAACTCCTAAGGTAAAGAATACCCGATGTGTCGCGATATGCTCCTACACTTAAGCGGCGGTTTCCTAAGTATGTCTACCCGGAAATCTAACCTCTAAGCATGCATTGAGGAACTAGAGTTTACTCGATTAGAATCGAACGACTTCACCCGGGAGTCTTTATCTATGTCTAGAACAACTCCTATTTGATCGGTGATGTTATGAATTCCTTGCACCCTAACTTAACTCTTTCTCAAGATGCTAAACTAGGCAATTTATAATACATATGGTGATCAATCACATGTAAGGAATATAAGCACAAATTCATAACACATAGCAACAAAGGAATTAATTCAACAATTATCAATAATACGAATAATTCACAAATCAATTCTTACAAGGCCTTAGCCATATGAATTTAGCCCATAACTATCAATATAGCAGAATTCAACATGTTCTTATACATAAATGTAAACATCAAATGCAATGAACAATGAAAGGAACTCCCTATAAGGTTGAATGACAATAGATCTTTTAATGTAGCTTCAATCCTTGGCTCTTATCCTCTTCTTGCTCTTCAAGATCAGTGATAATGGCCCAAAACCCCAGAAAATGCTCCCAATTCCCAAGATTCAGAACCCTCAAAATGAATTGAAAAATCCTATTTATAGTTCCAAAATTCTGTTATCGCGGCACCTGGGCGCGCGTTGATCGGCGCCTTGGCGCCGCCTATGTGGCGTGTCTTTCTTGGGGCAAAAGTTTCGGGGCGCCCAGGCGCGCGATATGTGGTGCCTAGGCGTGGTGTTTCAGGCGCCTAGGCGCCTCAGTGCGAAGCTTTGATTTTTGTTTCTGGGTCGCGCCTGGGCGCGAGAAAAATGGCGCCTAGGCGCCTCAGTGCGTAGCCTTGAGCAGAGTTGGGTAAATGAGTCGTCTTTTTGCCCTTTTCTTCGTCCATCGTCGCTTACTACCTGAAAGCACTTTACACACATATTAAACGGACGAGTGGCACGAAATAAACGATATATGGGCCTCAATTGTCATTAAAAGGACCTAAAAATTTATGTAAAAACGACTCCTATCATTCACTCACTAGATATCACCTTCAATGATCATTATGGCTTCAACAATTTCAGAGGTTATAATCTATTGCATGTTCCCATGTGAGCCAAATATCCAAGTGGCCAAGATTCTATCGCTTATTCGGCCATTGGATCAAGAAGCTGCTCAAGCGCTGATGCCATTTATTTTGGACTTCTTCAATTCTTATATTTCCGGAGTTGATCTACTAGAAGATGTGCAATTTGCACTTAGCACTGAAGAGCGTGAAGACACTATATTTTACATTCCGCAAACCAATATCCTAAGTCCAAGGCATGTAATGGAAGCGATTGGACCACTCTGGGTCATTGCTGTTGAGAAACCTTCTCCTCTAGTGGAGATTGTTGACATGGAAGTGGAACAAGCTCCTGCTGTGGAAGTCGCTCCAACCACAGATGCTGATATGCAAACAAAAGTTGCCTCTAGCGATCCAGCAGTCGAGGTTCCCATTGTTGAACAAGTTGTTCAGATTGAGGAAGCAACTCAATCTCTTGAATTAGTGATAGATGAAGTACATATAGAAATGGCCGAGGAGCCTGAAGAGCCATTCATCAGAGATAAATCTAAAGGTAAGGCTGCAATCTCACGCTCATCCCCTGAGCGTTTGTCTACTTCTTTGGACTCAGATTCAGACAACGATCCTCAAGCTAAGGAGTTTAGGCAAGCAGTAATGAACTCTCTGGTTGATATTCCGGGCTCATGCTCTCGTTGCGCTAAATCATCTCAAGAAATCATTCGAGTCGTGGAGAGACAGCGAGTCACTAATCTGAGGACTCAAGCGACTCAGTGTGCCAACAAAGTTCTTGATACTATTGTGCCCCTTGTTTCTGGATTGTCTGAAGAGTTCAATCGTCACTTAGCCCAGAATGCTTCTGTAGATACTGAGCGACATAATACTTCCAACTCAGTTGCTCAAAGTATCGTTGAATAAGTTGCTCTACTTGTTGAGAAGTGAGGCTATTGCGCCGAGATAACACTGATCTCAAAACCTCCCTTGATGATGTCAAGAAGGGGGAAGATGAGAAAGAAAAGCATCTGTTGTCCCAAGCCAAGGGTAAAGCCTTGAAGGAGCCAATTTCTAAAACAGACAATAAGCATTAGCACTACATGTTTGAAGAAATAGTAAGCATAAAGAAGATGCTCACTAAGAACCGAAAGCCAAGATAACCAAGGTAGGCATAGGCTTCTGGACTTGGATGTAGAATTTTTAGAGGGTATGGGTTTTAATCCATACGTGGCACCGCTAAGAAGACCTCTTGATTGGAAACCTTCCAACGACCGTATGCGTGATATTTACCATGATCTAATCAGGACGCTAGGTATCCCTGCAAGAGATTGGGTGGAAAGGTTACTCGAACTGAATCGTAGCGCTAAGAATCGAAGCGATGACTATGATGAAGTCTATCACACAACAATGATAGACATCGACCAAGTTCTGCTAGATCTAGGCAATGACATCTATCAAGAAAAGGCTACGAAGAAGCGACAAAGAAAATGATTCTATTGATGTATATTTTATTTCTTTGTGTATAATGTCGCTATTTATTTATTTTTTAGTATAAATCATGTATGCTTTAAAATCTATATATATGAATGAATGATTTATCACTAAAACACCTTGTTGAGGCTAATCTAACTTAGCCAACTTAACTAACTTTCTAAATGCTAACTTATGATTATTTTGGGATTTTCTTTGAACTTTTAATCTATAAAAGAGTTATAAGAATTAAGGTCATGACATCATCAAAAGGGGGAAATTGCTAGGAAATTTCATGTTAAATGTTTCGATGATGATAAGATAAAATTTTATGTTAGACCCCAAAAATAATGTAAGTTTATGTTTTCATAAAACAATTGTATAAGCGTTTGAAAGTTTGTAATTTTGTTAGGCTAGTAATTTTTATCATTGTAGATTTTAGACTAAGTATTAGATACGAAGTCGCTAGTAGAATTCTAGGTGTGTCTATTAGGGATGAAGTTGAAGATCAACGTCTAAAGTAAAGCGAAGATGAAGATTTGTTCTTAGCGTTTGTCAAACGTTAAAGGACTGTTTCAGGATTTAGTGAATCAAGCGCTCAAATACTCAAGCGATCGAGGATCAAATTCACCTGAAATAAATTCTCAAATCATGAAGGACTTAAATGCAATCATCAACGGACATTTATTTCCAACGGGAAATAAATTCAAATGCATTAAATGCCTGATAAGTGCATTAATTGTGATAAGCTATTATGACTTGTGGACAAGCCACCTTTTGACTAGACTATCAGATTTCAGAGATCAACACCTGCTCCTGTCCAATCGGAACCAGCAGAATTTCAGGATTGTCAGAATGGGACTATTTAACGTGTTGTGTGAGGTACACGCGCTCACATGTGTCCAACGCTCCAAAGAAATCCTATAAATAGTACCTTTCAGCAAACCCCAAACATATATGTACACACACAAGAGGGTCAAAACTTTGCTGAAATACTTTCTCACGAAAAGCTTAGAAACTCCATAGCCAAAAATCCTTCCAAGCTTTTTACATACATTCCAGACAGTCGTAGATATCTCAAACATCTTCAAAGAAGAACCATACACTATTGTTGAGATATCCTAAGTTGTTTGAAATTCCTAAAACCAAACAAACCCGTGATCAAAATCCTCAACCTCCCCTGTCTGTGTGAAGAAGTTGTTGACTCTACCAGCAGTATTTCTAAGTGAGAGAAGCTTATTGGTGAAGATCTTCATTGGTGCTGAAGTCTGTGTGATCAATGAGCCCAAGATCATCATTCCCTCCTCTATTTTGTAGAAGCCTCTATGTGATCTTTCGATAATCAATTTAGTGGAATTCCTCTAAGTGTTCAAGGAGAAGAAGGACGTAGCTAGGATTACACCACCCAGTGAACCTTACAAATTATTGTGTTATTTACTGTTTTATTGTCTTACTGTATATTCTATCATTTATTCTGAAAAAGAAAAGTAAAACGGTTACGCGACTATTTGACCAAAGCGAACGCTAAAGCTTTAAAATCATTTCCGCTGTGCTAACCTTGATTAAGCGATCTAAGCTTTACCCTACTTTCGTAAATTTCTAAAATCACTAAGTCTAAGTTATCTTTACTGTAGGACCTGACCTAGCACTCAGCTCTCTAAGCGTTCAAATCCTTAAAAAGTGATACGAAATTGTTGAAGTCGAAAAAGACTTCACGGTCAATTCAACCCCCCCCCCCTTCTAGACCCTTTCGTATGCCACTTGGGACCATCAGTTACATTATCTCGCATTGTTTATGCCCACCATCGCTTGGTCATGAGTAGAGGAATCATATTCATGGCATCCTTCCGCTACTACAGCAGATCACTATATCTTTCAGGCAGCTGAGATACTGTACAAGACCATCGTATTGGTGGTTGTGTCTTATTAGACTTGATTTGAATAGAGTCTATTTTGTTTCCCACAATTATCTTTCTACTACTCTTAGTTTTTTCGAATGATGTAATCTTTGAGAAATCGAGCCTCTAAAGCCACAATGACTCTTCAATCACTGCGTAGGTGAAAGAGATCTCTTAGAGATTCATAGGGTTAACAAAAATTTGTTTCTCAAAGAAACACCCCCAAATGTTTACTTCTTCAACTTACGTCAGGTATTTTCATACGCTCGTTTATTGAAAGACAACGCTTTCCCTACATCACATCTGATGTGGAATGTTTGGGAATGAATTTGGAGGGACATTCATTCAAGATATAAATTGAGTTACGCTTCACCCATATTGAACCTCGCAATTTCTCGCATAGAACCAACACTGCTCAACATAGTCTTGTTCTCGCATGAAACTACCCTATTCATCTTAGGGATTTGTTGGAAGTGTCAATTGTGAATCCACACGATGTTCTTTCTAAAGAACAAGTCAAACCAGGTGATCACACACGTCATCATGCAAAACTATAAAACATGAGTGGTCCTTTTAATATCTTCCCGGTAAAGGGGGACCAAACAATTTTACTAGTTTGTTCCAAGCATACTATGCACAGTACAATTATTTCGGATGCACGGATTCGCTTAAACAATTTAGCAAGGACGTATGGTTGCCTGATTTATTTGAAAAATAAATGCTAGCTCTAATGTTATCAATCTTAAAGAAGTATTATTTAATGAGCAAGTTAGAAAAACAACTATCTTATTTTCATTTGTTAATTCAAACCAATCATCCATCACTTGCTCAAAATTATCAAAAGGAACCGAGGTTAATCTTAAATTTCTAGTATCATTTCTGACTATCTCTCGTCCTACCAGCTCTGCACTTCTTTCTAGCACTAGCTCTAAGAAGTCAGATATAGAACATTAGCTCTCCAAGAACCAAGTTCTATTTCTCGGTGTACCTCATACCATAACCCTACTCACTGACCCCTCTATTGAGACATGAGTAATGCTTGCAATAAGCATACCATCTAATGATTCATTATATTAGGTCAGTTGGAACATTCTCAAGCATAAGAACTAAGGGTCCTTTTTAAAGAGAGTTATGTAATACAGAAAATAAGCCAAGATTTACGATTAGATGATTATATTGTACTCACGTAAAATTAGGACTTTAAATTTACTTGGCTCCCACTATATTTTTCGAATCATTGCACTTATACTACATTGATGAAAATCTCGTTTGATAGATTTCGTAGTGAGTGATTGAGTTCTTCAAAATTTTCAATGAGTTACAATCTGTAACGATATATGGCTCATTAAAACCTTTGAAGTAGCATTCCACGCCAATCAGTCCAACTGATGGTTCAATCTTACTTTTGGCTCATAGATCACTTAACCTCAGCCTGTAATGAAATATTGGGGGTGATCCATCTAAGTACTTTCTCATCAACTCCTATTGATCTAACAGTTGAATACCATCTTGCAACCTATAACGGTGTATGCGATGAGATTTGCTTCGCCCGATGGCATCGAATGCACTCAGAGAGATTTGAATCATGAATTAGTGTATAACCCCCATTAGTCGGAACGATGCCATACATAACCCATAATTCTATCTCTCAAAGTTTGATGGAGAGCCAAAATATCCAATATCCCTTTCTTACTTAGTATATTTAATTTGGGAGAATTTGTTAATTTATTTAAGGCCACATTTTGCACATTAATTTCTTTCAGCACAATTAAGGAAATATAATACTTAGAAGATGCCTAGAAATTCTAATAACACACACACACACACACACACACACTCATATGGACTTTATCTAGATCAGCTCGAGCCAACGAGCCAATCTGAGAGGGATTCTATCTATTACAAAAGCTTCCACTTATACAGAAAATCTAATCTTCGAGCTCCAAGCTTCCTGTGGAACTGTCATACTCCATTGGGCCAATCTAATTTTATTACAAAGAAACAAGCCTATACAAGTTTATAATAAAATAAAGATACAAGCTGGGGGACTCAAACTCCGGCCCAATACAACTCATATAAAAGAAAGAAGACCAAAACTCTAAGTCCATATGGGGTGTCTTCATCTCTTAATAAAGGGATCAAGTAAAACAATTAAACACATATGTGATGATCATATTAAATCTTATTTAATGAATAATTAAATGCAATTTAGTTATTTGCGAGAATAAATCAAATTTATTTTGACTCCTTTAATCAAATTAAAGTAGATTATATCAAATATATCATGCTCGAAGATTAAATCCAATTTAATCCAAGCAACATTAAATTCAATTCAAGTGGGATCGAAAAACTAACTCATAGAAAACAAAACTAATTAAAGCAAATTAAGTTCACACAACTCTCATGGCTTAAAAGATTAAGTCCAATTTAATCCAAGCATCAATCTAATTGAATTTAATTTCATCTGAAAGTTAAATCCAATTTAATTTACATAGGTGGATTAAATCAAAATTAATCCTTGCAGAAATTAAATGACATAAGAAGAATATAATCTAATTTTATTCATGATGAACTTAATTTCAACTTGATTTCTAGAGCCTAAAAGATTAAAACTTATTTAATCTTTATTGAAATAAAGTCTAAAAATATTTCTGCGAAAGATTAAAACTTATTTTATCTATGTGAAATAAAGTCAAACTTCATCTCAATGTTCAAAATAAATCTAATTTATTTTGATTTCTTTAATTAAATCTGATTAATTAAAGTGAGACTATATCCAATAAAGTCTCTATGGGTGAACGAATCTACAAACATAAGAAATTAAGATTAATCCAATTCCAAGAACCATTAAATCCAATTTAATTGTAAATCCAATTAACATAATCAAAATCAAATCCAATTTATTTTGATAGGCTAGTTAAATTCAATTTGATTGATATATGTTATTTTTACACTAGCTTTGCCCCGTTTATCGACTTAGTTTTGATTGTTTCCTTGATAATTTCATCACATATGATACTTTGACCCTTGTTTTCTCATATTTTATAGAATAACATAACATTTGGAGGAAAAGAACAAGGATTGAAGGTAAATCATGCATCAAGATACAAACTGTCAACGCAGTGCTAGAGTTTATGGAATAGATTTCTCTACCCATGTCCAAATTACACACTTCGTATACCAATGGAAAGATAAGAGGCACAAGTACATTTCTTATGTTGAAGACAAAGATCAGATATGTAGGGAAGGAGGTGAAAACGTCATCGGAAGAGACGTCTTACGATGGAGTTTTCTCATTCAATGACTTGTGAGACAATTTTATCATCTTTAACGTTTGATTTTAGTTTTAGTGTCTTCTTGAAAGTTTTAGAGCTTTGTTTTAGGATTCTATATCAACTTGAATCAGCTTATTCCGACATTGGTAGAGAAAGTTATACATATTTTACCAAAACTGGCTGGAGCAGCAGGGGATGAACGCCGAGGCGTTCATTCACGAACGCCGCGGCATTCACATGCAGTAGCCAACGCCGCGGCGTTCAACCACCAATGCCACGGCGTTCAAGGTGGTGGACTTGGCCTATAAATAGACCATCAGGTCATTTGGACGAAAAAAAGCCCTAAATACACTCTAAATAGACACTTGAGAGCAGCCAAACACCAAAAGGGAGGAGAGAAACACTTTGGAAAGAAGATTGAAAGTCATAACGACTCTTTGAAGGCCCGGATTCGTAAGACGATGGAGAATTCAACGAGGGATCAAAATCATCACGATTATTCGGGAGTTTCTACATCTTTATTTTCTTAACTTTGTCCAACTCTCTAATATGATTTGTACGATTCAGATCCATACTTATGACATGAATATGAGCTAAACATTATGATTAAGGCCTTGGCTAGGCCATTTATGTTATTGTGATTGTTCTTGCTTTGGTATTTATTGGATTAATGTTGGTTTTAGTTATGTATTCAATATTTGATCTCCATGCTTCACTTGTTTGATCACCAAGTGTTCGATAAAATGCCTAGGTTAGAGATCGAGAGATAATAACCTAGGGAAGATATAAACATTGAATACTCTATAGTTAAACCGACTAGAGATAGACTCGGTTTCTTTAGGTGGCTTTCCATTTAACGTGGGGAATTCCTAGACCGTATATGCATCTTTGTTAAGCCGGGTCTTCATATAGAGATATATAGGAAATCGTTAACAAAGGTAGGGTTGCTCTGCCAAGAGATTGGGTAGCACGTATGTTAGGGAATTTTGCCTTGACTAAATCAATCTAATAATCCAATAGAACCTAAATCACAATCAAAATACATAAATGGTTGAACCATGTGCCTTAATCGCTTCTCTTCTATCGTTTCTTCCACTTATTTGGTTATAACTTATTTTAGTGCTTAACTTAGTTAAATTAGTTTAAATCAAACCTTTTATCGACCGATTTAACTTAGAATTGAGTAATATAGTAGTCTTGGTACTTAGATTATAGTTGTCCCTGCGGATACGATAACCCTGGACTTAAACATCCACTTTACTACTTACACGATCTAGTTCTCTTGCTAGGATTTTGTCGTGTCATTGATCAAGAACAAAATCAAGTCCAACTTATTTTATTCATATGATTTAATATAATTTAATCAAAGTGTAACTAAATCAAATTTAATTACTAGAAAAGATCAATTTTTTTTATTTAACTAAAGGTTGTTTAAATTTAATTTCAAAACAAATCTAATTTATATACCCTTTAATTTGGAGATTTGTTAGGAAATTTCATGTTAGATGTTTTGATGATGACAAGATAGGATTCAATGTTAGACCCCAAATAAAATGTAAGTTTATGTTTTCATAGATTATTGTTTAAAACGTTTGAAAGTTTGTTATTGTTATTTAGGCTTGTAATTTTTATCTTTGTAGATTTTAGACTAAGTATTAGATACTGAATCGCTAATAGAATTTTAGGTGAGTCTATTAGAGAAGAAGTTGAAGATCAGCGTCTGAAGTCAACCAGAGATGAAGATTTGTTTCTTAGCATCCGTCAAACGCTAAAAGACTATTTCAGGATTTATGGATCAAAGCGCTCAAAGCATTCTAGCAATCAGTTTCAGATTCACCTGAAATAAATCCTCAAGTCATGAAGGACATAAATGCAATCATTCAACGGACATTTATTTCCAACGGGAAATAAATTCAAAATGCATTAAATGTCTGATAAGAGCATTAAATGTGATAAGATACTGTGATTTGTGGACGAGCCACCTTTTTGACTAGACTGTCAGAACTTCTGAGTTTATAGCTGCTCCAATCCAATCGGTGCCAACAGATTTTCAGGAATGTCAGGTTTTAGGTAGAATCACGCGCCGCGTGAGAGGCACTCTCCTACATGTGTCTAACGGACAGATCCCAAGAATTTCCTATAAATACCTTACCTTCAGCAAACCCCAAAAGTACAGTACATAATATTACAAGAGAAAATTATGTACATGCACAAGAAAAACTTGCGTAGAAAAAGCTTAGAAACTCCATAGCTAAAATTCCTTCATGCTTTTTATCTACATTCCAGATAGTCACAAATATCTCAAACCTCTTCCAAAGAAGAAACCTAAATTATTATTGAGATATTCCAAGTTGTTTGATCTTCCCAAAAAACAAACAAAACCTTGTGACAAATCTTCAACCTTTCATCTGAGTGAGAAAGTTGTTGAAACCCCATTTCAAGCAGTATTTCTGAGTTAGAGAAGCTTGTAGAAGACGATCTTCATTGGTGCTGAAATCTGTGTGATCAAGGAGCCCGAGATCTTATTCATCCTTTACTATCTTGTAGAAGATTCTGTGTGATTCTTTGATAATCATCCTAGTAAATTCCTCCAATTGAAAAAAAGGAGAAGAAGAATGTAACTGGGATTACATCACCCAGTGAACCTTATATATCTTGTGTCATTTATATTTTATTGTCTTATTTTCATATTACATCATTCATTCTGAAAAAGACAAGTAAAATTGCAAAGCGATTAATTAACCAATCGAACGCTAAAAATACCTTCCGCTGTGCTAACCCTGATTGAGCGATATAAGCATTACCCTACTTTGGTAAATTGCTAAAATCACTAAGTCGAAGTTATCTTTACTGAAGCGCCTGACCCAAGCGCTCAGCTTTCTAAACGTTCAAATCTTTAAAAGTGATACAATTTTTTTAAGTCGAAAAAGACTTCAGGGTCTATTCAACCCCCCCTTTCTAGACCCTTCCTTATGCCACTTGGGACCACCAAGTGGTATCTGAGCGGTTGAAGTAGAAACCTAAGAGTTTCCGAGCGTAACTGCTTGTTTAGATCCATTTTTCTAAAACCTAATCGCTTTTATTTTATTTTTTTTAACATATCATTATGGCTTTTAACAAAATGCCTAAGTTGGTAGAATCAAACTATGATTCTTGGAAACTTAGAGCATTCGCTTATTTATGCTCTTGCGATAATGAAATGTGTGATGTGATTACAGATGGCCCCATTCAGATTATGAAAGTTGTAACTCGAGCCCCGGGAGCAACCGAGGCCTCTCCAGATGGTTATGTCGAGAAACCTAAGTTAGAATGGACGCCTAATGATCGGAAAAGAGCAAATCTAGATAATGTTGGACGAAGTGCACTCTACTCAGCGTTAGAAGATAATGATGCATTATTCAACAAGATTAAGCATGTAAGACTTCCAAAGAAATATGGGATAAACTGGCTATAGTATGTGAAGGTTCAACACAAATGAAGGAGAACAAGCTCTCCATAGCCATGCAAAGATTCGAGCATTTCAAGATGCAGCCCAATGAGACGCTAGAACAATTGGACGCAAGATTTACTTTGCTCATTACCGAGTTAGCGTCACTAGATAAGGAATTGACCAACAAGGAAATGGTCAATAAGATTTTCAGAAGTCTTCCAAGTAAATACTTGATTAAGACTGTTGCTATGAGAGAATCACAGACCTTGGAGACTCTTACTCCAGAACATGTGTTTTCAGAGTTAAAGGCATTTGAATTCGAATTGGGTGAAGTCAGCGACACATCGACTTCAGCGACTGAATCAGGAGCTTTAATCGCTACTACCAAAAGTAAGGGTAAAGTGATTAGTGAGGTTAAATCAACGGAATCAAATGAAGAAAAGGAAATGGCTTTATTGGTTAAGAAATTCAAGAAAGTTCTAAGATATGAAAAGAGAAATCCTCTTGGACAAACTTCATTTGAAACTCCTCCCCCAGCACCAGCGCCTCAGTATCAAGCGCCAGTATATTCTTCACCTCAACCTTTAGTGCCAATTCCTTACCAAGCGCCTACAACTCCTACTCAAATCTCTCAGCGCCAATAGTTTCAAAGCGATTATCCACTGAACAGAAAATGAAAACTAATTTGTGTTATAATTGCAGGAAACCAGGGCACTACCAGGTAAATTGCCCTTATCCAAATGTGTCTAAGCCCACAAGACAAGACTATGCGGATAGAAACCAATTCAGGAGCAACTTTCGCCAACAAGGTTTGTTAGCGGAATCCGAACCATTCTTCGCACCTGAAGAGGATTTGGAATCGTCAGATGAAAGCAGTGATGATGAGCCTACAAGCGACTCAGCATTGATTTGTCTCATGGCAAGAGATGATGAAGCGTCTGCCGAATTGCTACCAGAGGTACCTAGAGCCAACACCGATACTTCAGTTTGGTACATTGATAGTGGATCGTCAAGATATATGACTGGATCAAAAGATCTCCTAGTTAACTATCAAGCTACCAATGGTCCTCAAGTTATATTCGGTGATAACTCCAAAGATAAAACTAAAGGTATAGGTATCATGCATAGGGGGAACATCATGATTAGTGACGTATATTATGTTGAGGGTCTTAGGCATAATTTGTTAAGTATTAGTTAATTTTGTGATAAAGGCTTTGAAGTTAAATTTTCAAGCGACTTTTGCTATGTCAACGACGCTAAGACTAAGTCTACTAAACTAAGAGGAAAAAGAACAAACAATGTATATTTAGTAGATTGGGATTCTACATTTGATAACAACCCCACATGCTTTGTTGCTAAGAGTCAAAATGAATTGGTTTGGTTATGGCATAGAAAAATGAATCACCTCAACTTTAAGGCAATCTCTCAGTTAATATCACTAAATCTAGTAGAGGGATTACCTAAGGGTTCCTTTCAAAAGAATCGCTTATGTGATGCATGTCAAATGGGTAAACAAGTTAAATCATCTTTTAAGAAGAAACCATGTCTATCTACTTCTAGAGATCTTGAACTATTGCATCTAGATTTGTTTGGTCCTATTCAAATCATGAGTGTTAGTGGTAAAAAGTACTCGCTAGTAATAGTTGATGATTTCTCTCGCTATACATGGGCAGAATTTCTAGCGACTAAAGATAAAACTAGTGTCAAGCTCACAGCGCTAATCCGTCAGTTGCAAACTTCAAAAGATCTAAAGGTGACGAGAATTAGAAGTGATAGAGGAACTGAATTTACTAACCAATTTGTTGAGAAGTTTTGTATAGATCTTGGAATACTTCATGAGTATTCTGCTCCTAGAACACCTCAACAGAATGGAGTTGCTGAGCGACGGAACAGGACGCTTAAAGAAGCCGCCAGGATGATGCTTGTAGAGTCTAAGCTGCCTCAAAGGTTTTGGGCCGAAGCCATCAATACCGCTTGCTATACTCAGAACTGGTGTATGATCAACAAGACTCCATATGAGTTGTGGAAGGGACGTAAGCCTAACGTTTCATATTTTTATGTATTTGGTTCAAAATGTTTCATTCATAACATTGGATCCCACAGCCTAAAGACTTTTGATCCTAAAGCGGATGAGGGAATCTTTCTAGGCTATGCCAAAAATGGAAAGAGTTTTCGCATCCTAAATAAGATCAAATCGAAGGTTGAAGAATCCATTCATGTTGTGTTTGATGATGCTAACCAAGAACCGAGTAAGGTTAATACTGATGATGTAGGAATTGAAGATCTTGCCCAACAGGCGTCACAACTTAATCTTGGTGATAATAGTGATGATTAGGATGATGAGATCTTTGTGCCCATTCCTAAAGTTACTCGTGAGGTTACAAATAATGATAAAGTCAGAATCGCTGATGATCATGAAGAGAATGATCATCAAGAGCAAATTGGAACTGTGAATGATGAAGCGACTGTGGAGGAGACAAATATGGATCAAGCGATTGATAACCAAGAGTCTCTTAACCCTTTCCAACCAGACCGTAAATGGCTTAGAGACCATCCACCTGAGCTAGTAATTAGAGATATTGAAGCACCTGTTAGAACTAGGTCCGCTACAATTAATGAGGCCATGTTCGCAAGCTTCCTATCTCAAATGGAACCAAAGAAAGTGGTTGAAGCACTCAGTGATTCAAGTTGGGTAGAAGCGATGCAAGAGGAGCTTAACCAATTTGAGAGAAGTAAGGTTTGGACGCTAGTACCAAGGCCAACTCACCAAGGAGTTATTGGGACTAGATGGGTTTTTAGGAACAAAATGGACGAAGATGGCGTTGTTATAAGAAACAAAGCTAGATTAGTCGCTCAGGGTTATTGTCAAGAGGAGGGTATTGATTTTGATGAGACATATGCCCCAGTAGCCAGTCTTGAAGCAATTAGGATGTTCCTAGGGTTTGCCGCATTCAACAAATTCACAATGTACCAAATGGACGTGAAGAGTGCTTTCTTGAATGGTAAACTCCAAGAAGAAGTCTATGTGGAACAACCTCCAGGATTCATCAACAACCATGGCAAAAGTATGGTCTACAAATTAGATAAGGCACTCTATGGCCTTAAACAAGCACCAAGAGCATGGTATGACACTCTCTCTATCTTCCTTATAGGTAAAGGCTTTTCAAAAGGCAGCATTGACACAACGTTATTTAAAATTACCCATAATGAAGATATTCTCTTAGTTCAAATTTATGTTGATGATATTATATTTGGTTCTACAAATAAGCGATTGTGTGAGGAATTTTTGAAAATGATGCAAGATCAATTTAAAATGAGCATGATGGGTGAATTAACTTTCTTCTTAGGATTACAAGTTAAACAACTCCCTAATGGAATATTTATAAACCAAGCTAAATATACAAGAGATATGATTAAGAAATTTGGTATGGAAAATGCATCATCTTCAAAAATTCCAATGAGCCAAACGCTTAAGTTAGATAAAGATGAAAGTGGGAAGAAAATTGATATCACGAATTATGGAGGTATCATTGGATCACTTCTTTATCTTACCGCTAGTAGACCGGATATTATGTTTTCGTTATGCATGTGTGCACGCTTTCAAGCTGATCCTAGAGAATCACACTTAAATGCTACCAAGAGAATCCTTAAACACCTAAAAGGCACACAAAATGTGGGCTTATGGTATGCACGGGACTCTCCTTTTGAACTAATTGGTTATTCAGACGCACATTTTGCAGGATACAAAATAGATAGAAAAAGTACTAGTGGTACATGTCAATTTCTAGGTGATAGATTAGTTTTGTGGCATAGTAAGAAACAACAATCCATAGCGACTTCTACCGCTGAGGCAGAGTATGTAGCCGCTGGGAACTGTTGTGCACAAATCCTTTGGTTGAGGCAACAACTTAGAGATTATGGAACAATCTTAGGTCCTACCCCAATCCATTGTGATAACCAAAGCGCTTTAGCTATGACCCAAAATCCTGTCCTTCATTCTTGAACCAAACACATTGACATTCGATACCATTTCTTGCTTGATCATGTTCAAAAGAAAGATATCTCCATGCACTTCATTGGAACTAACAAACAACTGGCAGATATCTTCACCACAGCGCTCAACGAACAACGCTTTCTCACTTTGAGAAGTGAATTAGGTATGATTGATTTAAACGCTTAAATCATAAAAGCATCATATCTTAATAGGCATACGCTTTAGGGGGAATCCACTTTAATTATACATCTAAAGCGTCTTTCAAAATTGAAACAAGTTATCAATTTTAAGGGAAACTTTAAAATTGTACTTGTAACAATTCATAAGCGACTGTGATAAAAAAATGACTTTGAAAATATGCATTGACCACTAGCGCTTATCTTCTTTTATGCATGACAAAATCAATCTCTAATAAGTAAAACTGTCTTTTATAAATCCAAGCGATTGATCTTATCCTTAACAGATTAAATTTGTTTTATATAAAAAGACTTCAGCGTTGAAAAGATTCCCACTTTAACGCTAAGTAATTCTCTTTCAAAAGATCATGCATGGTTTTCATCGCTAAAAGTAACGTGTCGATAAGTCCAAAAGATTAGATTTGATAACTACCCACACGTGCCTATCAAATCAAACTGACGGTTAATGATTCCTATCTAAACTTAGGTGGTTCAGTGACTGCATGAGTCTGAGTACGTGTCAGTGTACTATCAGGCGCGCGTGTATTTCACGCTGAAAATTTCAAAATTTTTCAAACGTCTTTCAATTAAATGGGTAACTGCGGATCCCAAAAATTCTCTATTTTGTAACAGTTAACCTATTTTCTTGGCACTATTTGACATCCGTACCGTCGAATAAACGGTTCCGATTTAAATTTTTTTCAAATTTCAAAATTAATGATTCAACACGTGGCAAAATTTAAGCCATTCAGAAGTTACTTTCTTTGCCTCTATATAAACTCTTCAAGGTTTTTACAGTCAGACTTTATCACTTCCAAAAACTCTCTCTACTGTAAAATCTTCATCTCTTTCAAGGCAAAAACTTCTCTCATTCCTTCAAAAGCTTCAAACTTTCAGCAATGGCACCCAAAACTTCAAAATCTTCCAAATCATCCAAGTCTGCTACCGAAAAAACTTCCCGCACTGAAAAACCGATCACGGTTAACGCCGGATTTCTTGTTAACTGGGACTACCTTTTTGATAACCAGAATTTTCCTCTTCGGACTGGTCTGTCTAGGAATCTGGTTTGCGTGACATGATTACTGCCGTTTTCAACCTTCATGAAGCAGAAACCCTTTTCTTCTTGAAAAATGCAAAAATCTCCGACGATGGAAACTCCATTTCCTGCGTCTTTCCTTTTGCCCGTGAGACCTTCACTCTCACTTCTTCTCTGCTTTCATCATTTCTTAATCTGCCCAATGATGGTGCCGAAGTCGAGAACGTCACTCTTGGTGATGCTACCAAGGTCTGGGCGCTGATCAAGAAAGATGAAGTCGAAGCTGCTTATGAACCAAACTTCAAGAAAAACGACATGAAGGGCGAATATGTCATTCTCGCGGACATTTGCGCAGAGATGATCGAATGCAGAATGGGGACATTCGATAAAGTTACAAATATTCAGTACAAGATGATGGTGATCATTCTGTCCAAATTGAAGATTAATTGGTCTCTCTATGTTTTTAATCACTTCAAAGCAGCGATGGCCAAGTCGGTTAATCACAAGCCTTATGGGATTGTGCTAAATAGGTTTTACAAACTCCGCTAGAAAGAAGGTCCCAGCGTTAAAATTCTATGGTAAGAAGATGATTAGCGGGATGCTGAAACCTCGAAAACACGATGGTGCAGCGGTTCCCAAAGAAGAGCGTGAGCGACTTCAAGCCGAAGGAGTTGTTCACAGCGATGATGAAGAGCAAGCGTCTTCCTCTTCATCGTCGTCCTCGTCTTAAGAAGAAGTGGTGGTTAAGTGACCAAAAAGAAAGATCGTTCTCAAAGTCGCTGAACCAGCCAAGTCAGCCAAAAAGCAGAAACCGGAGCCCGCAAAGAAGAAGCAGAAACCGGAGCCCAAGAAGAAATAAAAATCTCCTTCTCCTTCTCCTTCTCCAAAATCACCATCTCCTCCTCCAGCGTTTATCTTCTCAGTCCTTGAAGAAGAGGAAGCAGTAGTAGAAGAATTACCGCTTGCCCGAAGGAGTAATCCTCTCTCTACTCCAGCCGCGTCTACAAGCGTTTCAACAAATCCAATGCTTGGAGAGTCAGCGAGCGTTCCTCCCTATGACGTTGTTCCAAAAATCAGCTCAGATCTTCAAGCCGCTCTCAATCTGAGAGGCTTTCTAGTGCTCAGGGTAAGTATTTGCGAAGTAAATTAGTCTATCCTTTCCTCGTTAGTTTCTAAGTCTCTAACGCTAGGATAAAATCTCTTTCAGCGTAATGTGAAACGAGTTTTGAATATGTTCTCAACACTCTTGAAGAATTACGTATTCCCATTCGTGCTGATCTAATAACTTCTTTTCTCGATTTAGAACCAGAAGAAGAAGTCTCGGAGCCTATCCCTAATATAGAAACAGATCAAGCGACTAAGTTAGTCGATGATATTCCTCAGGGTAAGTGTTTTAGTCTTTTCCTTGTAATTTCTACTTAGTAGAAATTTTGCTTGCTTTTCTCAACCGCTTACATGTATCAGCTCAAGATGCACCTCACGATGCACCAACCGCTGATGCTCCTCCACTCTCAAAGATTCTAGTTGAAGTAGATGTGGATATGGCAACTGTTGTGGATATTGCAAAAGAAGCATCTCAAGCCCTTCCGGACGCTAAAACATCTTTAGCTAGTGAAGCGACTTTACATGCAGAGAGGTCAATAAAAGTGGCCCCCATCCCAACAGAAGCGATTGCCCTTGTTCCTACTCCAACAGGACCTCCTCCTCGTGTCGTCGATTTCTTTCCTCCCGGATATACTCCTGATCTTGAATTTTATTATGCCGCTAGAGAACGAGACACCCAGACGCTTGTAGAGCTAGAAATCTCTTTTGAAACAACTCTCCATCGGCCTGATCTTTCCAACACCTAAAAGTTTGAATTTTTTGAGCATTTTGCCGATTTAGCACTCTACAACTTGGAGCGACTCCAATCTAACTTTGAGTATATTCGTCGACCAGTGTTCAATAGAGCAGATTTTGCCCAAGCACCGTTTAATTTCACTGGTCGCTCAGATGAGTCTTTCTATCCTCTTCGAGCCAGCAAGATTGTCTTCAAGAATCCCCACATAGGCGATTGGAAAAAAAATCCTGATGAGGAAGATCTAAACAAAATAGGATATTCGGCTCTCCCTTCAGTAGTCAACTCTCCTCAGAATGCTCTCTCTCCTACTCCACTCAAGTTATGGAAGTGCAAAGGATCGCTTGTGGCTGAGCGTCCCAATCCAGTGAATTCGTAGATAGAAGATGAAGCCCGTGAATATCTTGCCAGATTATTGGCAGAGGATTATGACGAAGAGATCGAGCACTTCGAGAAATTCCTAGCCGCTAGAAAAGAACAAAAGAAAGCTGATAAGCTTGGAAAAAGATGGATGATGGATACAACAAGATGGGCTGAAGAGTTCGTTCTTCATTTCTACTCCCTTGATGAACTCATAAGATATCTATTTTTGTTTGAATTTGGAATTGAATACAGACGTTGAGGATTCGCGACCTTTTTGCTTCAACAGCGTCAGCACTTTGCAGGCAATGTCAGCGACTTACCACGCTACAGGCAACCAATAGAAACCTACATTCACCAGCAGCTAGCCTTATTCAGCCAAGGCGGACGCTACATCTTGCATCCTCGTCAAGCGTTTGTTCAACGTGTCTTTCCTGACCTCAATGAAGAAGCCTTATCCAGCCAACAACCGCTTCTTCCCGGTCAAAGTCAAATTCGTGTTGATGTCTCAAATGAGCATGCTGAGTTTGCTGTCTTCCATAGAGACATGAAAGCAGTGATAGAAAATGTCCAAGCGCTGGACATCTCTTTTAATCATTACTCAGGGTTAAGCTAGTTCAGAGGATACAATCTACACCCTGTGCTCTTCAGTGAACAGAACATTCAAGTGGCCAAAATGATTTCGCTAATTAGGCCCATGGATCAAACAGCAGCTCAAGCGCTGATGCCTCTTATTCTGGACTTTTTCAAGTGTTATACTTCAGGAATAGAATTTTCGGAAGGTGTGCAACTTGCACTTTGTACAGAAGAGCGCGAAGACACTATATTCTTTATTCCGCAATCAAGCCTGATTAGTCCAAGGCATGTGATGGAGGCACTTGGCCCACTCTGGGTCATTGCTATTGAAGAACCTTCTCCCCCAATCCAAATAATTGAAGAAGAACCTGCTCCTACTGAGGAAGTCGCTCCAATTTCTGAGGCTTCTTTGCCAGATTCTTCTAGCGCTCCTGTAGTTGAGCCCTCAGCGATCGAAGATCCTTCCATGGATCAAGCGATTGAAGAAGTGCACGCTGAAATTGCTCAAGAGCCTGGAGAGCCATTTATCAGAGATAAATCCAAAGGCATGGCTGCAGTTTCTAGTTCTTACGGACTCATTCCGTCTCCTGAGCGTCCTTCTTCCGATTCGGATTCTGAGAGTGATTCAAAAGCTAGAGATTTCAGACAGGCAGTACGGAACTCGCTCACCAACATTGAAGGTTCATGCTCCAAGATTTTTTAGGCTACTGATATACATATCCGAATAGTGTCTGATACGCGAAGTCGTGATATTGCAAACGCTGCAAATAAAAGCACTGTTACAATCATGAACAACATATCACCACTTGTCGCTGAACTCTCATCCGAATTCAACCGTCACTTAGCTCAGAGCGCTTTGGCTGATACTGAAAGACATATTTCGACCGATGTCGCTGCTCAGAGCGTCGCTCAACAAGTTGCTCTCTTAGTTGACGAAGTTCGACTCTTGTGAAGAGAAGTCACTGAGTTGAAAACCTTTCTTGATGACGCCAAGAAGGGGGAAAATACAGAAAAGCATCAAGCGTCCAAAGCAATATTAAAGACAGATAATAAAAATTGGCGATCAATGTTTAAAGAACTAGTGAGCATTAAGAAGATGTTAACTAAAAAGAGAAAGCCAAGGTATTATCTAGGAAGATATCAGCTTCCAGAATTGGACGTCGATTTCTTGGAAAGTATGGGATTTCAACCTTATGCCGGACCGCTAAGACGACCTATCAATTGGAAACCGTCAAAAGATCCAAGAAAAGATATCTATCACAATTTAATTCGTGAACTTGGAATTTCTCCAAGAAAATGGACGGAATGGTTGTTAGAACTTAATGAAAGCGCTAGACTTCATAGGCATGATTACGATGAAGTTCAACATATGACAATGATCGACATTGATCGTCTCCTGATGGACTTAGCACTAGAAGTTCTCCAAGGCGAAGAAAGAGCAAAGCGACAGAAAAAGTGAATAAATTTTTTTATATATTTCTGTTGTCGCTTTCATTTATATTACTTTCAGTATAAATCATGTATGCTTATTCTTTCAATATATGAATGATTTATCGCTGAAACAACTTGTTGAAGCTAATCTAACTATAGCTAACCTTACTAACTTTTTAAACGCTAACTTATCTTCATTTGGGCTTTTCTTTTAAGTAACTCTTAAATTATAAAAGAGTTATAAGAGTTAAAAGTCTTGACATCATCAACAAGGGGGAAATTGTTAGGAAATTTCATGTTAGATGTTTTGATGATGACAAGATAGGATTCAATGTTAGACCCCAAATAAAATGTAAGTTTATGTTTTCGTAGATTATTGTTTAAAGCGTTTGAAAGTTCGTAATTGTTATTTAGGCTTGTAATTTTTATATTTGTAGATTTTAGACTAATTATTAGATACTGAATCGCTAATAGAATTCTAGGTGAGTCTATTAGAGAAGAAGTTGAAGATCAGCGTCTGAAGTCAACCAGAGATGAAGATTTGTTTCTTAACGTCCGTCAAACGCTAAAGGACTATTTCAGGATTTATGGATCAAAGCGCTCAAAGCATTCTAGCAATCAGTTTCAGATTCACTTGAAATAAATTCTCAAGTCATGAAGGACTTAAGTGCAATCATTCAACGGACATTTATTTCCAACGGGAAATAAATTCAAAATGCATTAGATGCCTGATAAGAGCATTAAATGTGATAAGATACTGTGATTTGTGGACAAGCCACCTTTTTGACTAGACTGTCAGAACTTCTGAGTTTATAGCTGCTCCAATCCAATCGGTGTCAACAGATTTTCAGGAATGTCAGGTTTTAGGTAGAATCACGCGCCGCGTGAGAGGCACTCTCCTACATGTGTCCAACGGATAGATCCCAAGAATTGACTATAAATACCTTACCTTCAGCAAACCCCAAAAGTACGGTACATAATATTACAAGAGAAAATTACGTACATGCACAAGAAAAATTTGCGTTGGAAAAGCTTAGAAACTTCATAGCTAAAATTCCTTCAAGCTTTTTATCTTCATTCTAGACAGTCAGAAATATCTCAAACCTCTCAAAGAAAAAACCTAAATTCTTATTGACATATTCCAAGTTGTTTGATCTTCCCAAAAAATAAACAAAACCTTGTGACAAACCTTCAACCTTTCATTTGAGTGAGAAAGTTGTTGAAACCCCTTTTCAAGTAGTATTTCTGAGTGAGAGAAACTTGTAAAAGACGATCTTCATTGGTGCTGAAATCTGTGTGATCAATGAGCCCGAGATCTTTTTCATCCTTTACTATCTTGTAAAAGATTCTTTGATAATCATCCTAGTAAATTCCTCCAAGTGAAAAAAAGGAGAAGAAGGACGTAACTGGGATTACATCACCCGGTGAACCTTATATATCTTGTGTCATTTATAATTTATTGTCTTATTTTCATATTACATCATTCATTCTGAAAAAGACAAGTAAAATTGCAAAGCGATTAATTAACAAATCGAACGCTAAAAATCTCTTCCGCTGTGCTAACCCTGATTGAGCGATATAAGCGTTACCCTACTTTGGTAAATTGCTAAAATCACTAAGTCTAAGTTATCTTTGTTGAACCGCCTGACCCAAGCGCTCAGCTTTCTAAGCGTTCAAATCTTTAAAAGTGATACGAATTTTTGAAGTCGAAAAAGACTTCAGGGTCTATTCAACCCCCCCCCCCTCTTCTAGACCCTTTCGTATGCCACTTGGGACCACCAAGATTAAATCTTAATTTACTTAATTAAATTAAATTTATTTTGATAGGCTATTTAAAATCTAATTTGATCAAGAATAAAATCAAGTCTAACTTGTTTTATTCATATGACTAAATACAATTTAATCAAGGTCTAATTAAATCAAATTTAATTACGAGAGAAGACTAAATTTTAAAAATTAACTAAAGGTTATTTAAATCTAATTTAACTTTAAAATAAATCTAATTTATATACCCTTTAACCTAAGAAAATAAATTTAATTTAAATAACTTAAATCCAATTTAAAAGGAAATTTGAAAATAGATCTGGGGCTTTGAATTAATCCATAAACAAGTCACAAAATTGCATTTGGTCAAACCCAATTCATAAATAACATTTGTTGGGTAAAACCCAATTATGTGTTGGGCCAAGCCCAACGCTTATTTAATAAGCACGTTGGGCCTAGCCCAACACTTCTGACTTGTTGATACGGCCCAGCGCACCATGCACATGGTGCGCTGGGCCAAGCCCAACAACGACATACCTGGCCCAGCGCATTTATTATCATTGTGCTGGGCCGCAGGATTAATTCTTGATTTGTTGGCCCAGCCTAACACATAACTTGATGTGTTGGCCCAGCCCAACACATCATCCCCGTTGCTTGATTAGGGCAACAGAAGCCGTCAACACCGGCGCTTGGCACCGGCGACGTTAGCGTTGGCCGTCGCGACGCCAAGCGCCGCAATGACTGCATCCGTCGCCTATGCTCAAACACGGCGGCGCTCATAGCACCGCCTTGCTCCTCAACCCTCTCCCCCTTAGCTGTGCAAATCCGATTGCACAGCTGGTGGGGAGGTTTCATGGCGACGATGCAGCACTGTCCCTTTGGCGGCGCAGTCGTTGCTTGATTTAGCGAAGGTCGAGCATCGTTTCTTTGCCAGGTGAGGGGCGCTACTGTGCAACTTCGAACAGCAGCGTGTTCGAGTTGTAGGTAGCACCTTGCTGCCGGCAATGCGTCGGTTATGGCTGCTCCGCCACCTATTTTAACCACAATTTTTTTTCAGATTTCGATTTTTTTTTAAGATTTCACAAATTCACCCAATTATAATTCAGATTTTTCGATCTATACAATAATTCTAAATTATCATACGTAGAATATATGAACATCAAATAAACATAGGAACGCGCATCCAAAAATTAACGAAGCCATAAATTTGGAACTGATACCACTGTTGGGAATCAATGCCCGAAAATACAGCAGAATAAAATTTTGATTCGATTCCCGAGCCATGCATCAATTTAGGTTTTCGTTGATTTTAATCGAAGAACAAGATAGAACAATTTACCTCTTTGTTCTTCTTTCCGTTTCTTGATCTACCGTCTATAGCAGCAATCCCCGGGATTCCTGCTTCTAGATAATCATGCACGAAATTTGCCAGAAAAGACTTCCTCCTCCATCTCCAAGTGGCGGCTAGAAGAGAAGAAGAGGGAGAGAATATCTTCTCTCTACTTTACTGTGAAATTCTTGGTGGCAACTGATCAAATCTTGACGGTCTAAGTGTTAGAGGATTTAATTAAACTTCATCCTTCTTGGACCTAGGTTAAATGCCTCATAGGCCCATGTGGATTTTCAAGTGGGCTAAGTTGGCCCAGTCAACTTAGTCCACTTTAATTTAATTACATTTCATATTTAATCTAATTAAATATGCGTGTGATTAAATTAATATTTGATTTAACCTAGTTAATTAAGTCAACTTAGTCCACTTTAATTTAATTACATTTCATATTTAATCTAATTAAATATGCGTGTGATTAAATTAATATTTGATTTAACCTAGTTAATTAAATATTCAAATTAATTTCATATTCCATTGTTTAATCTAATTAAACAACTAATTAAATTAATCCGTCCACTTAATTACTTTGTCCATCTAATGATAAATTACCAAAATTCCCCTCCAAGTACACAAAGTGATTTCCCGCTCATTCCTGGTAGCGCGACTCTCTAGGTTCGTCTTGATTGGCAATGGGAGAATACCAAAGGATGTGGGTGACACCTAGCCAGCCCTGTGGCCCCACATCGTAGCCCAATCATGTACGAATGACTATGTCATTACTAACCTCTTAACTGTGAATTCCATATGAGTATAAGCCCTTCACTGATGTACCCCGATCGAGTGAGAGTCATGGCATATGTCAAACTCACATAACTCGATGTTATTCCATGAACCATAGTAAGCTGAAATGACTGAACTACCCTCTGTATCCCATACGAGTCAATTCTTATGCTTTCGCCAAAGACTTTTCATTTCAGTTACCTATGATCGCATAGGGTATCTGCTCGTTTACTTTCGAGACAGTGAATCCCTTCTTTACAATCACTTCACAACTGCTACTTGCCCATTGGGATCGCACTTCGAGGTCAGTCCCATCAACGGGTGAATTGGGCCTAACTACTTTAGTAACAGATCCAATGTCACAAGCACATCGTGATAGTGAATCCTCATGTCAAAGGCTCACGCATAATATCATAGTCAATAATCCAATCATTGACAGTCACTGAGTAAAAACTCATGTGATCGGATTACTACGAGCCGTGTTTGAATATATCAATTCCATTGATATATCTATGACATGTGTTCTCACTATCCCATAATGTTCGACTGGCACTCCTTGTCAGAGCATGTGTCATACAAGTCGAATCTTAATGCCCAATTAAGATTTGTTAACTTGCGAACCCTTTTAATTGATCAAGAATAAAACTCTCCCCATGCCGTTTCTTTATTCCATGAAGGGCAAAGAGTCAATCTCGATACACATGGACTATTTACTCAATACTTATTAATGCTATGAAGTTTTACAAGAACAAAAACTCATTGCCTTTAATTATTTGTACAATATAAATCAGTGCCCTATTTAAATCTAATTCCTCCTCATTGGCATTGAGGGCACACACATAACACTAAAGGGGGTGTTCTAAAGGGTAAGGGAATGGCTCAAGGGTTTTATAAGAGCAAATGGCCTAAGAAGACGGACAGATGTCTCGAGTGCGATGAGATTGGCCACTGGAAGAGAAACTATCCCAAATTAGGCAAAGGCGCAAAAGGTATGGAACTTTTCATTTTTGAAACTAATTGTTTTATAAACATTTTTTCTACATCATATATTCTGGACTCAGGGGCTAGTGCCCATAAGTGTTGGTGTGTTGTTTGGAAAATGATTTGCAGAGAAGTAGAAAGCTGGGCTGAGAAGACGTGATGATCAAAGTAGGCGGCGAGGAAAGCGTCGCGCTACTAGGATTGGATTTACTTCTTTATATTTGAATTCTGGACATTTATTGATTTTAAATGATGTTTTAGTTTTGCCCAAGGGGCTTAAGAACATTGTTTGCATTCCTATATTAGTTAAGATTGGATATACATTTTGTTTTTCTAAATTGAATTGCGACATTTATTATGAAAATAAATTAGTTGGCAATGCTTCTTTAGTTAATGGTTTGTACTATTTAAATGTCTGTAATTCATCTGATGGTAATGTTGTAACTAATAAACGTGGTAGGAAAGAAGCTAACTTAAGACTCAAGTGGCATCTTAGACTAGACCATGCTAGGGAGCACAAGATCCACAAAATGGAAAAAGATGGGCTTTTAAGCTCTCTAGGGTCGGATCCCTATCCAACACGTGAATCATGTCTCTTAGGCAAGATGGCTTGATTACCCTTCACCGGGACTTTTGAAAGAGCCACTCAAGTCTTAGGATTAGTGCATACTGACGTTTGCAGACCATTTGGAGGCTTGTGGAGGTTTCTACTACTTCATCACTTTCACAGACGATCATTCAAGATATGGTCTAGTGTATCTGATGAAGCAAAAGTGTTAGGAAATTTCTTGTTAGAGTTTTTATGATGACAATTAGGATTTTGTTAGACCCCAAAATATGTAAGTTTGATTTTATTAGAAATCCTATATAGGCTTTGAGCGCTAGATTTGTATAGGCTTTATTCTAGACTATTAGGCTAAGTAGTTTTCAGACTGAGCGTCTCATAATTTCTGAGTGATTTTATCAGTAGTTAAGTTTGAAGACTCAAGCGTCTGAAGTCTGAACATAGATGAAGTTTCCAAGATTCCAAGAATTGATTGAGGACAGAAATCATTCAGTAGTGATTGAGCGTCTATCAATGATTAAATGTCACCTGAATCTTCAAGTCTAGAAGGAGTTTAATGCAAATATTCTCAGATCATTAATTGTCAACGGACATTTCAAATGCATTAAATGTTGATAAGAGCATTAAATGTGATAAGCTCTTCAGGACGTACGGAGTAGCCACCCTATTGGACTGTCAACTTTACAAAGATTGCAGCATCAACTTTTGTGCAATAGATTTTCAGGAAAAAAGACAAAAGTTGTTCACTCGCGAAAGTGATAGATACGCGCTTGTGCATGTGCCAAACAGACACTTTTTTCAAGAATGTCTATAAATAGACTTCAGCAACAAGCCAAAATCAGAGATTAACACGGTACAAACTTACAAGCCAAAACTTTGTTGCATTGAAGTCTCAAACCTAAAACTTTCAGAAAAGCCAGAATATTCAAGCAAACATTGTCTTTGCTTTTCATCAATCCCTGAGACAGTTAACCAATATCTCAAATATCTTTTTAAGAAGAACCTACATTACTATTAAGGTATTACAAGTTGTTTGAACTTTCCAAAAATCAAACAAACCATGAAACAAAAACCTCATCCAAGCCCCGCGATCTGTTGAAAGAGTTAGGTGCCCAGCATGCCATTTGTAGGGCGTAGTAGCCGACTCTTTAAACAGTCTTATATTGTATCTTGTCAAGTTATTTAATGAAAAGCATATTCTTCTTTATCTTATCATTCTATAAAATTTAGATAAAGTTCCCTAGATCACTTTTAAGCTATGAGATGTGTTTGGTATCGGGGATGCCAATCATGGAATACGTCTCTAACGTTGTGGTCTTAAAGATGTTCCAAGTCATAGAATAATTGAGATTGGTATATCAATGACTCGTAAAGACTTGCACGTAAAATACACACTCTTGGAGAGTGTATCTTATTCTATGGATACCGATACGGTGTACATCAGTGCATGTACGTGGGTTCTCGTTGGGATCAAGTAAACTGAACAACCCCGCCGAGATTCCATATTGGAGTCAAAGTCGAATTTGGAATCTCCTCGGTTACATAGGCGTAAGATTGGTCCTCATGACTTGAGGCACCATTGGTCGTCTCATACATTGCCACTGTGCTTAGATTTGTCACACAATTCCAGGCAAGTCATAAAGTGGGGCATATTGGGTCCAGTGTGGTTATGTACGGAGGGGCGTGAGTGCCAAGAGAGAATCCATCACTGATCATTAGCATCGGTGCATATTCTATGTACTTCACAGTGTATTGACCATGGGAACCTCCGGCCGGAGTCGTATCAATAAGGACGCGCAGTGTTTCCTCGCTTGATTGATAAATTAGTCAATATCACTTAGATCGATATACATAGAACTGAGTTACTGGGATTTCGACTGACATCCAAGTCCTAGATTCGACCGGGATATTTGATGGAAGGATTTTACTTATGCGAAAATCGTAATGCGGAAAGGTCACCTAATAATCGTTCATGGCTAAGTCTTCTTGGCGCGTGGCTAGTACTAACCTTGATTTGTAGGAGCCATGAATTAATCGGTAATTAATTCTTGGTCGGATTAAAATACTTGGAGTAATTAAATCTAGCAAAGAAAATTGCAAAGTCACAACGGGGTTGTGTTCCTACTACTAGTACATGAACGAACCTACAATGGGGTTACACACTTACTCAAGAAAGTTCAATTGCTATGTGAATATTAATCCGGTTTAGAATTAAAGTGAAATTGATTAATGAGATTAATTTATTAAGTGGAAGACATTTTAATTAGTAGGCTTGGGAAAATAATTGTTCTATTAATTAATCTTGGAGATTAATCATTAACAAAAATTATTATTATCCGGGAATTTATTGAAGATACTAATTGTACTATTAATTAATCATGAGGATTATTTAATTAACACGTCTTGGAAGACTTGGGAGCCATTTCAATTAAGTTGGACTTAATTAAATGAAGTCACAAGATTCAAATTCAAAGCTAGTCAAAGTTGATAGTGATGTTTTTGGAAAAAAGAAGAAAATGAAAACTATTTTTCTTACACATAGGGTGGTAGATGGGAGTTGCCAAAATGAGTAGAAGCAAGTCTTTTCCTCTTTCTAACCCTATATGGCCAAAATTTGAGGCCATTATAAGAGGGTCTCTTGCTCCTCTTTCATTCTTGATGAAAACTTAAAGGAAAGAAAGCTTTGAGCTTAGTACTTCCTCTCTAGAGTTTTCTTCTATCTTCTCTTATGCTTCTTGAAGACTTTCTTCCATAGAACTTTATCTTGAAGATTAGTTTTAGAAGATTACCTTCCATATATATTTCTTCTAGTAACTCTTCTTGTCTTCCACGTTTCACTACATAGACTCCATTTCCTTAAAGCATATATCTAGCCAATCTTTTGCTTAAGGTTTGAACTTGCTTGAGTTGTGTCCTTGTAGAGGCTTTTTTCTTTAGGAGCTTTTGGTGGTTTGATTCGAATCCCTCAATGTTGAGGTGAGGTTCGAAAATGAGATCCAAAGTTTTTGGTGTGGTTTTCCTTATGTTGTGGTTATACACCCTCACTTTAATAAAACCCCAAATCTTGTAATCGGTTTAAAACCCTTTTACTCATATTTTAGTTTTTGGTGTGCATTACTTCGACCCACTAGCTTGGGATGCCATTATATATGTGTTTTTAGATACTTTATTTCTTCTGTTGCGCCGGCATCTCTTGTGGGGGCATACGGATCGTTACATTTGTGTGAAGTCGAAGTTGGATACTTGCATTATTTCTGGGTGAAAGAAGCAAGAGAATAGGAGTGTCTTGTAGCAGAAATCTGTGTGACCAACGAGCTCAAGTCATCGGCATCCATCTCTCCCTAATTTGTAGAAGATTCTGTGTGATTCTTTGAGAATCATTTTAGTGGATTGCCTCCAAGTATTCTAGGAGAAGAAGGATGTAGTTGGGATTACACCACCCAAAAAACCTTACAAACATTTTGTTCTTTACTTTACAGTTAATTTCATTGCAATAATATAATTGCATACATCTGTTAAGTAAACACAATCAAACGATAAGCAACTAAAGATTATTTTGTGATGCTAAAACTTTCAAAGAGAGGACTTTAAAATCATTCCGCTCTGCTAACACTGATTAAAGAACTGAACGCTTAGACCTAATTGGTTATAGTATTCAAATCTTGAAGTCTAACTTAACCTTATCAAAAGAATCTTCAAGTAGATGCTCAGCCACGCGCCTACATTTTTCAAGCGTCCAAACTGATTTTAATACAAAACTTTTTAAAGTCGAAAAAGACTGGGGGGTCTATTCAACCCCTCCTCTTCTAGACCATTTCGTATGCCACTTGGGATCAACAAGTGGTATCAGAGCGGTTAAAGTTGAAATTTTAAAATTTCCAAGCATAATAGCTTGTTTAGATCCTATTTTAAAAGATAGTTGCTTTAAATTTTTTTATGGCATTCGCTTTGACCGAGTCTAATTATGACTCATGGAAGGTTAAAGCTTTTACTTATTTGTGTTCATGCGATAATGAAATGTGTGATGTCATTTCAGATGCACCTACTCATATTTACAAAGTCATCACTAGAGCACCTGGAGCCACAGAAGAGACTCCTAATGACTATGTTGAGAAGCCTAAGAAGGAATGGTCCATAGATGAGCGTCGGAGATTTAATCTAGATAATGTTGGACGAAACGCTCTATATACTGCCATTGGTGATAACGACAACTTATTCAGCAAGATCAAGTCATGTACTATGACTAAGGAGATATGGGTAAGTTAGCTATAATTTGTGTCGGTTCAGCACAAATCAAGGAAAACAAACTTTCAATTGGCAAGAAAAAGTTTAACGATTTTAAGATGTTGCCTAACGAGACGCTAGAGCAATTGGACATAACATTTACAACTCTTGTAACGGAATTTACATCTTTAGGCATGGATTTTGAAAACAAGGAAATGGTGGTTAAGATTTTTAGAAGTCTACCTAGTAGATTTTTGATGAAGACAACATCAGTGAGAGAATCGAACATGTTGGATCTTCTAACTCCAGAAGATGCCTTTTCAGAGCTCAAAGCATTTGAGTTTGAGTTGAATTCAGCAAGTGATGTTGCGAGCAGTCCAGTGATAGAGTCTGGAGCACTAATAGCATCATTTAAAGGTAAATTGGGTAACAAGGGAAAAGTTTCGTTCCATGCTTAGTTACACTGATTTACCCATTTCGTTGTGGGGATACGCGCTCCTTACTGATGCTTATATATTGAACAGATGTCCCTCCAAATCCATTCCTAAACCTCCACATGAGATGTGGAATAATAGGAAACCAAGTCTTAATCACATTAAGATTTGGGAATGTCTTGCTTATGTTAAGAAGACTAAAGTGGAAAAAGTGGAGACAAGATCCCTCATGGGAAGTTTCATTGGTTATCCTGAAGATTCCATGGGATTCTTCTTTTACCTACATGATGACCAGAGAATCATTGTGGCTCTACAAGCCCACTTCCTTGAAGATGAATTCATCTTGGAAGAGGGCAAAGGTAGAAAGATTGTTCTAGAAAAACAAAAAGAAACTCCCTCAGAGACATCTGTACAAGAACCAAGGCCTGGCCCAATAATAGCACAACCACCACGTAGATCTGGTAGGATACCACATGAACCTGAGAGGTATGGGTATCAATTGCAGGGGGAGCTAGACTATCGCACTATAGTATAAGAGGGTCATGAAAATGATCCTTGTACTTATGATCAAGCGATGGTGGATGTCGACGCTTCAAGGTGGCGAGAAGCAATGGAAACAGAGATGGACTCTATGCAATCGAACCAAGTCTAGACTTTGGTAGATTGTCCTGAAGGTATCAAACCTATAGGATGTAAGTAGATCTACAAAAGAAAGATAGGTAACGATGGCAAGGTTGACACCTTTAAATATAGGCTCATAGCAAAAGGGCATAGTCAAAGAGAAGGATTTGACTATCAAGAAACCTTTTCTCCCGTGGCCATGATAAAGTCCATCTGAATACTGTTATCCATACCTGCATACTTAGATTATGAGATATGGCAGATGGATGTCAAAACGGCTTTTCTAAATGGATTCCTCGAAGAGGACATCTATATGGAACAACCAAAAGGTTTTGTATCGGAGGTCGATATCGAAAAAGTATGTAAATTTGAGAGGTCCATATACTGTCTCAACCAAGCATCTAGAAGCTTAAATCTTCGTTTTGATGAAGTAGTAAAGGGATATGACCTCTGTTGGGGAAAACAAACCAAACGTAGCAGAAAACGAAATTTAATTTTTTTTTCGAATTTCCCCATAACAGAATCAATCCCGAGGTTTTATCACACGTATATACGATAGGGTAAAACAAACCTTAGCCGTTGTAGCGAAGTGGTTGAAAATTCTCACGAGCCTAAATTCTTCAAGTTCTTCGCGAAATTACTCCGGCTGGAAATTTGATGATCAAAGCAGTCCAATTGTTCTACCTCTAAATTGTCTCGCCCAAAACGTTTAATGAGAAAAATATTCCCCTCCGTGGTGTGCAAAACCGACGGCTAGAGAGAGAGAGGGAGAAGAATTTTATTTCTTGTGGCTTAGTGAATTACAACTTATGACCTAGGTATTAACTAATGTGATATATTTATATCACTTAAGTTATTACCTTGCGCTTAAATTAAGCCCATAAAGGCGCCTATTGGCTGCCCCTCTTAGGCTTTGGTGTGCCTCTTGGTGCACCAATTTGAGCTTGGTGTAATCTACTATTTAATTAATTAATTTAATCCAATTAATTAATCTAATTAAATAATAGATAACAAGTTTAATTAATTTTATTTCTCCAAGAAATAATATATTAATTAAACTATAAATGAATTAACTTATTTCCTCAAATATTTAATTCTATTTAATTAATTTGAAGTATCCAATACTTAAAATATCACCACAAGAAATATTCCATTTTTCTATCAATTTTTCCTTTTGCATGGCTCTTTAGATTCATCTATATTTGGCAATGGAAGGATTCCATTGAATATGGGTCCCACCTAGCCAGTGAAGTGATCCATATTTTAACCCAAATTAGATGAAATTATTAGATAATTTTTACCTTTCCAATTGTAAATACCGTGTGAATATAAACTCTTCGTTTTCTTATCCCGGTCAAGTGAGAGTCATGGTTTTGGTGAAACTCACTATCTTGACACTATGCTATATTTATAATAAGTTCAAATCAGTGAATGCTTTGGCCAAAGACTTTAAGATCTAACTTACTTATAAATGCATAGGATAATTCCTCGTTCACCTACGAGGGAACGAATCCTATCTTGGATATCAGTTAAAACTACTACTTACCCATTAGATTGCAGTACGAGGTTGACCCTACCAATGGGTGAATTGGGCCTAACTACTCTAATGACGAACCTAATGGCATAAACATATCTTCAACTCGATTCTTCATGTCTAAAGTTCAGACACACCTATTACAACTTAATCAATTCTTTCATTGACTGTCAAAGAGTGAAAAACCCATTTGACAAAATCGATGTGAGTCATGTCTGAGTGCCACTATCTCCATTAGTGCACCTATGATATGAGTTCACTACTTCCTAGTGATTGAAAGGCACCTTTCTCGTCAAAACTCATATCATACAAGTCTTCATGATTTCCAATGCCTAATTGAAAATCATTGACTTGCAGACTATTTTAGTACACAAGTATCAAACTCCTCTAGTGCCTTAGAGAGTTAACTGATCTTGTGTTCATAAACTCATAGACGATTACAATATATAAATGCCAATGTAAAAGTAAACAACTAATAGCCTTTTTTTGATTGATTAAAAACAATTACAAATTGATAATGTCCTATCATTTACTAATCTTCTAGTGGCATTTGAGACATTAACCTAACAATCTCCCACTTATACTCAATTCCAATCACTATGGTATCTAATACCCATCTTTTCAAGATGTCGATCCAGCACTGCCTGTGTCAAAGGCTTGGTTAATGGGTCGGCGACGTTGTCTGTTAAATTTACTCTCTGAATAGCTATTTCGCCTCTTCCAACGATTTCCCTTATTTTTTGATATCTCCTCTCTATGTGCTTGGATTTGTTGTGAGATCTTGGTTCCTTTGCTTGTGCAATAACCCTGTTATTGTCCCAATAAAGTGGTAATGGCAGCTCTACACTAGGGACCACTTGAAGGTTTCCAAGAAACTTCCTAATCCAAACACCCTCTTTAGCAGCCTCTGAAGCTGCTACGTATTCTGCCTCAGTGGTGGAGTCAACGGTTATGCTTTGCTTAGAACTTTTCCAAGTCACTACTCCACCATTGAGTGTGAATATAAACCCTGAAGTGGATTTGTGATAATCTACATACATCAGATTGAAAATCTGAGTCATTATATCCATCCATCTTCAAATCTACATGTCCATAAGTTAGGACCATATCCTTAGTTCTCTTCAGATACTTGAGGATATTTTTTACAGCCGTCCAATGTTCTCTTCCCGGGTTAGCCAGAAAGCAACTTACTATGCTTACCGCGTAGGCTATGTCTGGTCGTTTGCATAACATGGCGTACATCAGACCACCCACTGCAGATGCATAGGGCACCGTACTCATTTCTTTCATATCTTCCTCGCTTTGAGGAGACATAGACTTTAGAAGGTGCACCCTCTGTCTCATGGGCAAGAAACGTTTCTTAGAGTCTTCCATCCCAAATCTCTTTAGGACTTTCTCTAAGTAAAGGGCTTGAAAAATTCCTATCATTTTATTTGTTCTATCTCTGTAGATACGAATTCCTAGAATATAGGTCGCTTCTTCCAAGTCTTTCATGGAGAATGTATTTGAAAGCCATCTTTTGACTGATATGAGCATTCCTACATAATTTCCTATGAGTAGAATGTCATCCACATATAAGACAAGGAAAGTGATTTTACTCCCACTAACCTTCTTGTAAACACATGGTTCATTATCGTTTTTGACAAAGTCAAATCCTTTCACAGCTTCGTCAAAACGTAGATTCCAACTCCTAGAGGCTTGTTTAAGTCCATAAATGGATCTCTTAAGTTTACACACCTTCTGAATATCAGACCCAGATGCAAAGCCCTTAGGCTGCTCCATATAGATATCCTCATTGAGGAATCCATTTAGGAAAGCTGTCTTTAAATCCATCTGCCATATCTCATAGTCCAAGTGTGCAGCAATTGCGAGCAGAACTCAATAGACTTGATCATTACCACAGGTGAAAAGGTCTCTTGGTAGTCAATTCCTTCCTTTTGACTATAACCTTTTTCCACAAGCCTTTCCTTATATGTGTCAACTCTTCCATTTGGGCATATCTTCCTCTTGTAGATCCACTTGCACCCTCTAGGTGCAATGCAATCAGGACGATCTACCAGAGTCCAGACTTGGTTCGAATGCATCGAGTCTATCTCTGCCTGCATAGCTTCTCACCACTTTGCAGAGTTGATGTCCATCGTTGTTTGATCATAAGTAGAAGGGTCATCCCCTTGAACTCCCACTACTATAGTGTGGACACCCAGTTCCTCTTGCAGCAGATACCCGTAGTACCTATCAGGTTGATGTGGTACTCTACCAGATCCTCGCAATGTTGGTTGTGTTTCATCAGGTTCAGTGTGTGTTTCTCGAGTAGTCGTCTCCCTGGGCGTTTCATCTTGTTCATTGAGAACAATCTTTCTACCTGCACCACCTTCTTGAATAAGTTTATCTTGAAGAAAGTGCGCTTGCAGTGCAATAATGATCCTTTGATCATCTTGCATGTAGAATATGTATCCCATAGAATCCTGTGGAAAATTGACGAAACGTTCTTTAGGGGACCTCGCTTCCATTTTTTCTGCCTTTGTCTTCTTGATCTAGGCAGGGCATCCCCAAACCCTAATGTATTTAAGGTTTGGTTTCCTATTTCTCCACATCTCATATGGAGTCTTAGGAACGTACTTGGAAGGACATCTATTCAAGATATGAACAGCCGTAAGAAGTGCATATCCCCACAAGAAAATGGGTAAATCAGTGTAGCTGAGCATAGATAGAACCATATCCAAAAGCGTTCGATTCCTAAGCTCTGCTATCCCATTCAATTGTGGAGGTACTGGTGGTGTGAGTTGCAATATTATCCCATGTTCCTTTAGGAACTGATCAAACTTGTCACTTATATATTCACCTCCATGATCCAATCGTAGTGCTTTTATATGATTACCAGTTTTGTTTCTCCACTAAAGCCTTAAATTCTTTGAACTTATCAAATAATTAGACGTATACTTTATTAGATACACTAGACCATACCTTGAATGGTCATCAGTGAAAGTAATGAAATAGTGGAAACCTCCACGAGCCATTTCTTCAAATGGTCCGCAAACGTCGGTGTGCACAAGTCCTAATACTTCGGTGTCTCTCTCAAAAGTCCCGATGAAGGGTGATCTAGCCATTTTGCCTTTGAGGCAAGATTCACAAGTCGGATAGGGATCCGATCCCAATAAGTCAATTAACCCATCTTTCTCCATCTTGTGTATCTTTCACTCACCAACATGGCCTAGTCTTAGATACCACTTTAAGCTTAGGTTTGTACTTTGCCTACCACACTTTTTTGAGATAACATTTGCAACACACTCATTTTGCATGTTTAAATAATAGAGGCCATTGACTAAAGTAGCAGTGCCAACAATATTATCATGAAATAAAATGTTGCAAGTACTGTCAATGAAATTAAAAACATAATTGTTCCTAACCAACATAGGAATTGAAATAATATTCTTAAGCCCATGGGGCAAAACTAAAACATCCTCTAAATTTAAAACATGTCCAGATGATAAACATACAGAAGTTGATCTAATGCAAGAAGTCGTGACACTTTGCCCACTGCCAACACTGATCAGCACCTCTCTATGCTCCAACTTTCCACTTCGCTGCAGATCCTGATTCATTACACAAACGTGAGCACGAGCACCAGAATTAAGTATCTACGAAGTGGAATATACAGTTATAGAATAATTAATTTCTAAAATAAAAAGTTCCATACCTGTAGTCTTGCCTCGATTAGGACATTCCCTTTTCCAGTGGCCCAGCTCACCATAGAAGAGACACCTACTCTTTTCTTTAAGTACTTCTTTATGCTTCTTGTTCTTTCCTTTCTTGTTTCCTATTTCTCTTTTAGCCTTGAGGGGTGCTTCCATTTTTCCTTTTCCTTTTCCTTTTCCTTTTCCTTTCCCATACTTGTAGACATCCAATGGTACATTTTCAGGATTTGAAATTGTATTCCGTTTTCTATTCCTCCTTATTTGTGTCTTTGAACAAGTTCGAGTTTGGTTGTGAGCCCAGCTAACGAACCCTCGATATTGGTCCAAAATTCATGACAAAGTAGTAAAAGGAATTAGGAAGTGACTGCAATATGAGGTCAACTTGGATGTGATGATCCATGTAGTAATCTAAAGAGTTTAATTTTTCAATTAAGGTCATCATCTTCAGTACATGATCTCCCACATTCTCATGTTCCCTCATTCTTATTCTGAAGAGTTCCTTTGATATCATATATCGAACGTTTTTACCATTCTCTCCAAACATTGAGCCAAGATGGAGTAGTATGTCTCTTGCATTCTCTATCTTTTCATGAGAGCTTTGCAACTCACTGCACATTGAGCTCAACATGTATCCTCTAGCTCGATGATTATCTCAAACCCAGTCGATGTAGTAAATTCAAACCCTTTCATCTTCCCAGATTGCCGGTACAGGAGGATGTCTGAGTTCTAGTACATATTCAATTGACTCATTACTTAGGACCATCCTCAAGCTTGTGAGCCATTCTATGTAGTTTGGTCCAGTCAAAGTGTATTTTCTGATCAAATCAGATAAGGGCTTAGGTGAGATTGTGAGAGAGATAATAAGCAAATAACTGCAGAAAAGTAAAAGACTTATTAGATTCTAATCTAATTGTTGTTCCAAGTTTAAATTAAGGCCTTTCAAAATAAACTTGGCTCCCACTACATTTTTCGAAAATCCACACTCCCACTGTGGAATTCAGAAGTCATCGTTGGAAGACTTCATAATGATGATTGAGTTCTTTAACTAGATTGTTGCAAACTTTTGCTAGTATTTGGCCTAATCACTCTATTAAAGTGATGTCCAACATCAACCCATCAAATGGATGATCCAATCTATTTGTCCATTATTCATCAAATCTCAACCTGTTATCGATCTTATTGATTTATGAATAATTTAAGTTCAACCCACTGACTATCTATTAGTCTACAATTGAATTTCACCTTGCAACATTTTGCTAGTATTTGGGATGAATTGTATTCTCGACCAGCGACATTTTATGCACTCATGAAAAATTTGAAATATATTTCAATATATAACCCCCATTGCTTAGGGACGATATTATATATTAAATAATTTTAATTTCTCCTAAGTTCTGTGGAGGGCAGGATAACTAGTACCCTTTACTAACTTAATATTTTTCAAATTGGGAGAATTTAAATTATTTATTAGGTCTCACTTGGCACATTATTCCATTTTATATCATGCATACAAACATGGATTAAAATAAATCCAAACTAGAAAACTAACAACACATGATTCATGGACTATACTTCCTAGATTGAAACAAGCCAATTTTTCAATTAAAAAAAAAAAACTACACTAAAGCTTCCAAAGCTCCTTCTTGTATCTCCTCGGCTCGACTAGAATTTCTTCTTTGCTCCTATCTATTTTTAACTATTACACTTCAATATTTAAGCCACCTATACAAAATTTATCTAGAAAGAAAATAAAAATAGGCTTAAAAAGGCCTTTACAGCCGATCAAAAGAAATACAAAATTAAAAATGAGCCTAAGTCCATGAATCATGTCTCCCATCACATAACATGTCAAACATGATATATTTCACATAACACACGAAAAATCATATATGTTAATTTCTAATTAAATTCCAAATTTAATTATTGTTTTTCATATTCTTGAGGAAATTAAATTTATTTAATTCTACTCAATAATTCAATTTTAGTGTACTCCATTTAATTTTATATTAAAATCTAATTTTAATAAAAAATAATCTGTAAGTTCATCAAAATTAATTTCACAATAGATACAATCCAATTTAATTCAAAGTCCAACTTTAATCAACATTAGTTTGGATGAAAATAAAATACTCTTATTAAATAATTAATATTATTTATTTCGTATTAAAATCCAATTTTAATATAATTAAATAATATATATATATATATATATTTAATAAATGACCCGGGTCACCCATTGGTCGTCCCCGGTCGGTTTTGCAACCCGTGTGTTTAATATATATATATTTGGCTCTGAACCACTGTTGGGGAAAACAAACCAAACGCAGCAGAAAAACAAATTTAAATTTTTTTTCGGATTTCACCATAACAGGATCAGTCCCGGGGTTTCATCACACGTATGTACGATAGGGTAAAACAAACTTTACCCGTTGTAGCGACGTGGTTGAAAATTCTCACAGGCCTGAATTTTTCAAGTTCTTTGCAAAATTACTCCGGCTGAAAATTTGATAATCCTAGCAGTCCAATTGGTCTGCCTCTAAATTGTCTCGCCGGAAAAGTTTGATGAGAAAAATCTTCCCCTTCCTTGGTGTGCAAAACCGACAGCTAGAGAGAAAGAGAGAGGGAGGGGAATTCTATTTCTTGTGCCTTAGTGAATTACAACTTATTACCTAGGTATTAACTAATGTGATATATTTATATCACTTAAGTTATTATCTTGGGCTCAAATTAAACCCATACAGACACCTAGTAGCCGCCCCTCTTAGGCTTTGTGTGCCTCTTGGTGCACCAATTTGAGCTTGGTGTAATCTACTATTTAATTAATTTATTCAATCCAATTAATTAATCTAATTAAATAATAGATAACGTGTTAAATTAATTTTATTTCTTCAAGAAATAATATATAATTAAACTATAAATGAATTAACTTATTTCTTTAAATAATTAATTTCATTTAATTAATTTGAAGTATCCAATACTTAAAATATCCTCACAAGAAATGTTCCATTTTTCTCTCAATTTTTATTTTTTAAGCGTGACTCTTTAGGTTCATCTATATTTGGCAATGGGAGGATTCCATTGAATATGGGTCCCACCTAGCCAGTCAAGTGGTCCATATTTTAACCCAGATAAGATGAAATGATTAGATCATTTTTACCTTTCCAATTGTAAATACCGTGTGAATATAAACTCTTCGTTTCCTTATCCCGGTCAAGTGAGAGTCGTGGTTTTGGTGAAACTCACTAACTTGACACTAATATTTATAATAAGTTCAGATCAGTGAATGTTTTGGCCAAAGACTTTCAAATCCAACTTACTTGTAAATGCATTGGATAATTCCTTGTTCACCTATGAGGGAACGAATCGTATCTTGGATATCATTTAAGACTACCACTTGCCCATTAGGTTGCAGTTCAAGGTTAACCCCACCAAATGGTGAATTAGGCCTAACTACTCTAATGACGAACCTAATGTCACAAGTATATCTTCAACTCGATTCCTCAAGTCTAAAGTTCAGACACACCTATTACAACTTAATCAATTCTGTCATTGACTATCAAAGAGTGAAAACCCATGTGACAGAATCAATGCGAGTCATGTCTGAGTGTCACTATCTCCATCAGTGCGCCTGTGATATGAGTTCTTCACTACTTCCTAGTGATTGACGGGCACTTTTCTCGTCAAAACTCATATCATACAAGTGTTCATGATTTCCAATGCCCAATTGAAAATCATTGACTTGCAGACTATTTTAGTACACAAGTATCAAACTCCTCTAGTGCGTTTGAGAGTTAACTCTTGTGTTCATGGACTCATATATGATTACAATATATAAACCCCAATATAAAAGTAAACAACTAATGGCCTTTTATTGATTGATTAAAAACAATTACAAATTCATAATGTTCTATCATTTACTAATCCTCTAGTGGCATTTGAGGACATTAACCTAACAACTTCATCAAGAACGAAGATGAACGTTGTGTCTACAAGAAGACTAGTTGGAGCAAGATCTCGTTCTTAGTAGTATATGTGGATGATATTCTACTTATAGGAAATGACGTGAGAATGTTCACCACTTTCAAGAAATGGATTTCGAGTACGTTTTCCATGAAAGACTTGGGAGAAGCGACATACATTTTAGGAATTCATATCTATAGAGATAGAACGAATAGAATGATAGGTCTCTCTCAAGCCCTTTACTTAGAAAAGGTCCTAAAGAGCTTTAGGATGGACAATTCTAAGAAAGGGTTTTTCCCATGAGGCATGGAGTACACTTATCCAAATCTATGTCTTCTCAAAGTGAGGAAGATAGAAAGGAAATGAGCAATGTACCCTACGCTTCTGCAATTGGTAGCCTGGTGTATGCAATGTTGTGTACTAGACTTGACATTGCCTATACTATAAGCGTGGTGAGTCTAACAATTGAATTTTATCTTGCAACCTGTAACGGTGTATGGGATAAGATTTGTTTTGACTGATGGCATCAAATGCACTTAGAGATCTTCGAATTATGAGTTCATGCATAACCCCCATTAGTCGGGACGATGCCATGCACAACTCATAACTCTATCTCTCTACGTTTGATGGAGAGCCGGGATATCCAATACCCCTTACTTACTTAGTATGATTGCTTTGGGAGTATTTGTTAATTAATTAAGGTCTCACTTTGCACATTAATCCAATTTGCGCTTATGTGGTATTATATTAAGCCATGCATTAATATAAAACCTAGTTCTTCTATCAACATGCTATCTATGGACTCTCTAGATTGATCTAAGCCAATAGATCAATCAGGGGGATAGGGACCTATATCAAATCTAATCTTGATATGCTCCTGGCTCCAAGCTTCAAGAAGGTCCTACCTTTACACTAACATAACATTGAAGCGCCCTATACATTATATTACCGAAAATAAAAGTACAAACTAGGGGGGCATTATTTGGCCCAATACAACCCAAATAATACAAAACGGTAAAACCCTAAGTCCATGGATGCATCCACCACAACATACATCAAAGCATGTAAATAAACTATTCAAGATCATGTTGGCTTTTACTTTTAAAATCGAAAAGAAATTCATGATTAATTAAATCTAATTTAATTATGAAAAAGAGAATTTAATTTCAATTTAAAAGAATAAATCCAATTTATTATTTAAGAAATAAGTCCTACTAATTCTTAATTATTTTTAAAAATTAAATCTAGCCCATAAAAATAAATCCTAATTATTTAATCATCATTAATCATAAATAAAATTCCAAATTTTAATATATGACATAATTAAATCCAATTTAATTATTAAAGTCAAATCCAATTTAACATAATTGAATCCAATTTAATTTGAAGAAAAACAAAATTATTTTTATTAGGAAAAAGGAGGTTTGACAAATTTCGGGTCAAATTTGTCTATTGGGTCAAACCTAATAATTATTAATAATTAAACATATATAAATATTTAAATATAAATATAATTTATTAATCACCGGGCTGGGCCCGACCCAGCGCGGTGGGCAAAGCTCTGCCACCCCTTCCTTTTTCCTTTTTTTTTTATTTTTTTGCGCAGCAGCGGAACGAGCAGCGACGCCGCGTTAACGGCGTTATTGGGGTGACAAAACGGGACGATAAATTTTTCAAAAATTTCAGTTTCAATATCCAATACAAACCCATAAAATCCAATTTTAAAAAATCTAATTTTGCCCAGGTAATCTCAAACGCGAAAAATCATTAATCGCGTTAAAGTCAGGTCTGATACCACCGTTAGGAATCCTTCGGGTAAAAACGCAGCGGAATAAAAATTTTCGGATTCCTAAACATGGATCACTTTAACGGGATTAATGAATATTAAATATTTTTCCAAAAACTCAAACAAAATAGATTACCTTATCAATTTTGTAGTAATTCCTCGCGTAACAGCAACTCCTTGAGCTCCTGTCTCTAAAGATGCACGCTAAACGAACCTTCAAAAGATCTTGCAATACTTCCTCGTTTATGGTGGTGGACGGCTAGGGCAAGCTTTGGAGGAGGGAGGATTTCTTTTCCTTTTGTGTTATACAACTAGGTTAAAGTTGTTATTACTTGTTAGTGTTGGAGTTATCTTATAACTCCTTGACTTAACCAACAAGTCTTGGAGTCTTCCTTGACTCTCAAGTGGCCACCCCCTAGGGCTTTAATTGGACGTGGGTAGCTTTAAGTTGGCCCATTCAACTTAGCCCACCTTTTAACATGTATTTAATTTAAATCCTATTTAAATTTCAATACATATTAAATGATTAATTAATTCCAATTAATTAATTCTCCAATTAAATAATTTAATTTAATCCATTGATTCAACTAATAAATCAATGCGTCCATTTAGTTTACATCTTTCTAAAAGATTAACACAAAAAGACATCCCGTTTGTTTTTTATAGAGCGACTCTTTAGGTTTGTCTTAATTGGCAATGGAAGGAATTACCAAAGGATGTGAGTGTTACCCAGCCAGTCCCTCGGACTCACATCGTAACCCACTTGAGTACGAAATGAACCAATCCTTTACGAACTTCTGGACCATAAATACCATATGAGTATAGGCCCTTCACTAATATATCCCCGATCAAGTGAAAGTCATGGTCTATGTCAAACTCACTAAATTTGATATTCCGCATGTAATCATATCATGATGAAATTCCAAACTACCCTCCATGTCCCACATAGGTTAGTTTCATTGCTTTAGCCAAAGACTTATAATTTCATATGCATATGATTGCAAAGGATACTTTCTCATTTACTATCGAGACGGTGAATCCCATCTTGGCGATCACTGAACAACTGCTACTTGACTCATTGAGATCACGCTTCGAGATTGTCCCCACCAAAGGGTGAGTTGTTCAACAACACAAGCACATTGACCATAAACCCTCAGGTCTAAGGCCCACTGACACGTGTGATTTCTAGCAAGTATACTAGGTCGTGCAATGTAATAAAGTGGACTATTAGCCCGGGGTGTATCGTCTCCACAGGGACGATTGGATTCGATGCTCGTAATTGCTATATTACCTAACTCTAAGCTAAATCAAATTATAAGATGATAGATGGTTGAACTATGAAAATAATTAAAGACAACTATATGATAAACAAGGTATTATATCAAATGGAAAGAGATGATTGGGCTATGATCCTACTATGTTCTATCTTATGTTCATAAACTCTAAATTACCCGGATTTTTGGAACACTCTTGTTATGGCGAAACCCCCTAATGTATTCATTACTCAATCTCTTGAAATAACAATCCTATACTAGTTAACAACTTCCCATATCCCTATAGCGAAGATTGAATTAACTAACATGCATTAAGGTTCAAAGGGAATCCTTGCTTACGAAGATCCTAAATTCACTCGGGTCATCTTATCACAAAAAGCCACACAACGCAATTGATTCTATCTCTAGTCAATTGTTACGTTATGATATTTGATTTTATCATCTACCTTTATCTATCTCCTCTCGGTCTCAAGACAAAGCATTAAATCAAACACATAGTGATCAAGCATGTGCAAGCATTAAGCATAAAAATCAAACATGCAACAAGAATGTAATAAATCTGGAAACGAGGAATTCATTAAACACAAAATATCACAAAGTATTCACATAACCCAACCACAAAGACACTTAGCTCATACTTACAACAAAAGATAATCCAATATTTCAAAAGACATAGTTGATATACTAATCTAAGAGAAAGAGTTGAATTACTCCCTATTACAAAGTGTGATTCCAAGATTTTATGATGAAAAATGACTCTTCAAGCTTCCTTGGGACTTGTCATGGCTTCCTTGGGACTTGGAGAGCAAGAATCATCCTTTTGGTAGGTGAAAAGTGACCCAAAAAGGGCAAAAACGGCAGACTAAAACTAGGGCACGGGAAAATGGACCGCGGTCGTAAACCGCGGTCCAGAAAGATAGAATCCAGCTTTTCACTTGCTTTGCGCCTTTTCTTCGGCCTTCTCACTCGATTATCGATCTATTCAACTCGAATCCCTGCACACATGAAATGACAACAAATCAAAGCAACATACGGGAATATCATTACTAAACTGCGACGAAAATACCTATATAAAGGGGGTAAATAATCGTAAAATGTGAACTTATCACCCACGCATACTATTATGGTCAGTAATCCAATCATTGACAGATACCGAGTAAATACCCATGTGATCGAATTACTGCGAGCCGTGTTCGAATATATCAATTTCATTGATATATTTATAACACGTGCCTCACTATCCCATAGTGTTCGACTGGCACTCCTTGTCAGAGCTTGTGTTATACAAGTCGAATCTTAATGCCCAATTAAGATTCCTTAACTTGCGAACCCTTTTGAGTGATTAGGAATAAGACTCTCCCCATGCCACATCTTTATTCCATAAAGGGCGAAGGGTCAACCTCGATACACAAGGACTGTTTGTTCAATACTTATTGATGCCATAAAGTTTTACATGAACAAAATAATAATTGCCTTTATTAATTATCAGTTTGTACAACATGATTGAATACCCTATACAATTTATTTGTCCTCATTGGAAACTAGGGCATATACCTAATAGCAGGCTCAGAGGCAGCCTAAGAAGCTATTTGGATGAGAAAGTCCTTGGAGAACTTGAAGTGGCTCCTACTGCATAGCTCCCGATACCACTTTATTGTGATAACAATGGAGCAATAGCGCAAGCTAAGAAACAAGGTCTCATAACAAGTCTAAACACATTGAGAGAAGATTTCACATCATCAGAGAGATCGTTGGCAGAGGAGAGATAGCAGTGCAAAAACTAGCCTCAACTGACAATGCAGCAGACCCGTTCACTAGACCACTACCTCAGGTTGTTCTAGACCGACACCTAAAAAGGATGGGTATAAGATACCACAATGAGTGGCATTGAGTGCAAGTGGGAGATTGTTAGGATGATGCCCTCAGATACTATAGAGGATAGAATGATAGGGCATCTTTCTTGTAATGAACTTATTTTGATAATTATTAATGAAGGCATTATTTAGTTTTCACTTAAATCTTATCTGCATCTATAAGTAGTGTAATACATTTTGTCCATGTTTTCAGTGCGATCTCTCTACTTCCTATGTGATAGGAAGAATGGGACTAGAGAGATCGATCTTAATTACTAAAAACTAGTTTGTAAGTAAAATGAAGTCTTTAATGGACAAATAAAGACTTAGAACATTTGTACAATCTTAGCTCTGACATGGGAGTGCCATTCGAGTACCATGGGATGGTAGGAGCTTAAGTTTGTAAGCACATCAGTGGAACTGATATGCTCGAACACGGCTCGCATCGGTCCAGTCACATGGGTTTTCACTCTGTGACTATTAAGGACAGAAATAGGTATTAGTGAACCTTTGACCTAAAATACCAGGCTAAAGATGGACTTGTGACGTCAAGTATTTCAGTAGAGTAGTTAGACCCAATTCACCCGTTGGCGAGGTCGACCTCGAAATGCGGCTTCATGGGCAAGTGGTAGTCTCAGCAGATATTTAATATGGGATTTGTTCTCTCATAAGTGAGTGAGAAAGTACCATATGTGATTATAGATAAATAGAGATCAAAGTGTTTGTCCAAAGCAAAAAGAGATGATTGTGCGAGGCACTAAATCGATCTCAATGATCTCGTATTATTATAATTAATACATATGGTCAAGTTCAGTGAGTTTGACATAACCATGACTCTCACTTGACTGGGGTACGTGAACAAAGGGTTTATACTGATACAGTATTTATGATTGGAAGGTTGTGGAATGATCCAATCATTCGATTTCATTTGGGCTATGAAGTGGGTCATGTGACTGGCTAGGTGTTACCCACTTCCTTTAGTTTTCTCTCATTGTCAAATGAAATGAGCCTAAAGAGTCGCGCTAAAGGATTGATAAAGGAAAATGAAAAAGGAGTTTCTATTTTTCTTCTAGGAGTTTTAATTTATTGGGTAAATTAAATAATTAATTATTCATTAGATGAAATAATTAATTATAAGGATAAGATTAACTATTAATTAATTTTCTATGGAAATAAATTATTGAATTAATTTATCTTATTGATCTGATTAATTTATTTATTTATTGGACATAATAAATAGATAATTAAATAAAACAAAAAAAATCCCCTAGTGACGCTCATTAGGTAAAGTTGGGCGTCCATAAGGATGCCCAACATACAAGGTATCTTTTGTTTGTCTTAGTCAATAAGTCATAAGATATAAAAGGAGTCTTTGACTTAAAACAAGAAATACACTTTCATAACTCTCCTAGAAAGAAAAGAAGAAAAAATCCACCTCCCTCTCTCTATACTAGCCGTTGCCCCCTAGAGGAAAAAGTGAGATTTTTCATCAATCAATCCGGGCGCGATAATTTAGAGACATAGTAATTTCGTTGTTTGGATCAAATTCGAGAAAATCAACGAATTCAAGAATTGAAGATTACACAAGGATTGAAGAAGCTGAGATTTCATCAATTCGAGTTTTAGAGGAGGAATTGGATTCTCCAACCATTTCGCTTCAACGGTAAGTAGTTATTCGTTATGCGAATTAAAAGATTTAAATATGCGACTCAAAGAATTTAAACTTTGGGTTTTAAATTAAATTTTTGAAATCCTTCCATTGCGTTTACTTGATTTTTCGCGAAACCCAACAACATCTATCCAGAATAACATGAAGAAGCAAGAGGAAGGAGAAAAAAACACTCCTCTTTGCTGTGACAACAATGATTTTCCAACAATCATTGGCGAAACAAGCGAGCAAAGGAAGAAGAGCAAGAAAACTGGAACTCAGACAATAGAAGTTATGGAAAGAGGTCTTCTTTCAGAAGAAAGCCTTGGTGGTTCAAATCAAAAGCCAGATCTTACAAATTGAGCCAAAGATCAGGACCTACGAGGGTCTCATCTAAAGGATCCAGATAGACAAATAGTAGATCCCCGGGAAGAACCCCAACAAGACGAACTTTCAAACATGCCCCGGACTAAGGAAAGTTTTAAAGATTGTAACTGCTGAACATATGGTGCCTGAGGTCATATTTCCCCAGATTGCGCTAAAAAACGTGGTGAATTGCGACAGTTTGAGGCCACGGCAGACATTCTGGATGCAGTTTTCTACGAAGAATTGGTACCAATTTACCAATTCGAAGATGTCCCCTCAGATGAAAGTGTCTATGAGGAATAAATAGAGAGTGATTCAGATGGATTTTTGTTAGGAAATTTCATGTTAGATGTTTTGATGATGACAAGATAGGTTTTATGTTAGACCCCAATGATTTATGTAAGTTTATCTTTATTAGAATATGTCTAAGCGTTTCAACAAAGTTATTGAGTTGTAATATTTAGATTGGGCTTATATTTTTGTCTTTATAGATTTTAGACCAAGTATTGGATACTAAGTCGGTAATAGAATTCTAGGTGAGTCTGCCAAAGATGAAGTTGAAGATCAACATCTGAAGTCAAGTGAAGATAAAGATTGTCTTAAGTGTATGCCAAATGCTAAGGACATTTAGGGAGTTATGAATTAGCGATTAAAGCCATCAAGCGATCAGATTGACCTGAAATAAATTCCAAAGTCATGAAGGACTTTAATGTAATCATCAACGGGCATTTATTTCCAATGGGAAATAAATTCAAACGCATTAAATGCCTGATAAGAGCATTAAATGTGATAAGGACGGATTGCATATGGATAAGCCACCATTGGCTAAGACTATCAGAGTTCAAAGTCTACCACATCAAATCAGTTCAGCATAATTCTGGAATGTCAGAAAGGGACTATTCACTCACTGCGTGAGAGACACGTGCCTATATGTGTCCAATGGAAAAATTTCAAGAAATCTCTATAAATAGTACTCTTCACCAAACCCTAAAATATACTCACATACACAAGAAATTGGTCAAAACTCTATTGAAATACTTACAAGAAAAGCTTACAAACTCCATAGCCAAAAATCCTTCAAACTTTTCTTACATTCCAAAGACAGTTACAGATATCTCAAACCTCTTTAAAGAAGAATCATTCGCTATTATTGAGATATTCCAAATTGTTTGAACTTCCAAAAATCAAACAAACCTTTTGTGACAAAACCTTCAACCTCTTTCATCTGTGTGAGAAAGTTATTGATATTTGCAAGCAGTATTTCTAAGTGAGAGAAGCTTGTTGAAGAGATCTCAAGTGGAGTTGAGTCTGTGTGATCAAGGCTCAAGATCATCTTCATATCCATTCATTATTTGTAGAAGTCCTCTGTTTGAATATTTTGATTATCATCTTGTGAATTTCCTCCAAGTGAAAAGGAGAAGAAGGACGTAGCTGGGATTACATCACTCAGTGAACCTTTCATATCTTGTGTCATTTTCATTACTGTTTTATTACTTTATTTACCATTTGCATTATATCTTCAAAAGGCTTTAAAACCATTAAGCGACTAATTGTTAAAATCGAACGCTAAGCATTAAAATCTCTATCGCTGTGCTAACCCTGAATAAGCAATCTAAGCGTTACCCTACTTTGGTAATTGCAAAAATCACTAAGTCTAAGTTATCTTTTCTTTAGCGCTTTGCTTATTAAGTGTTCAAAATATTTTAAGTGATACGAAATTTTTGAAGTCGAAAAAGACTTCAGGGTCTATTCAACCCCCCTTTCTAGACCCTTTCATATGCCACTTGGGACCTCCATCTTCAACCGAATCAAAATAGTTACAGCGAAGGTGATAGGATTCGGACCTCAGAAAGCAAGTTGGGATTCTTTTCAAAAATGACTATGTCAAACAGGACTATGGAAAGAATAAGGAGACAAAACTCCAATCTAGGACCCTATAATGGATTCAGAAATGGAGGCATGAGCTGATTCCTAAATCAGATAGGAATCAACCAGCGGAGTCATAACATCATTTATAGGGTAAGCTCAGGTGATTTTGCAATTCCTATGGAATTAACTGGTAATGTGATGGATATGTGACTTATTCCAAAAGAAGAAATTTTGGAGGAATTAAGTAAGCTTCCAGATGAAGTAGCTGTTACTATGAAATGGATCCATATCGAAACTATTGAAGTACTAATAAAAACCACTTTCAAAGAAGGAGTTAATTCTCAATTACATTTATCTATAATGGATAAAAAAATCAATAATTTAAGAGATGGTTGTCTTGGTACAATGGTAGGAAATCTATATGCAGGAAAACTCATGTTTGATATTCATCCTAGAATTACACATAACCTAGCCTTCATCAGGATTTTAAAAGAAAAGATCTTGTGAAAGAAGGTAATAGAACATATTCTATAACATTAGAATTGCATATGCACTTTCTAACACCCATCATTCTGATTTGTTCATTAGGAAAGAATATATTGAAATTCCAAGAATATATTGAACTTCCAAGAATTTTCAAAAAAATTGCTAAAGTAATGACACTTGACCCAATTCAAATACCTAATATTGGTGGTGTTGATATTAAGTTCTAGAACAGAATTTAATAGCCGGATGTCCTTTTCGGAAGAAAGGATTAGGAGTTTAAAAGGAAAATAATTAATTGAAGATTTAATTCATCAAGTCATTAAGGTATATAATGTAAAAATTAGATGCCCTGAAAGATGGAAAGAGGTGCAAGTTATATTTGAATTACAAAGAAAGATAAATACTTTCCTTGTAAAGATTTATATCACTTGCAGCAACCTGTTGTTGGCAAATACGAAGCTATGTTAGAAATGGCAGGCTTTGTAATATTTGTTTCAGGTATTGCAGAATGTGATCGAGGAATTGTAACCTTGGGATTGAGTTTCTTTGAGGATCACAAACCTTGGGGATGAAAAGAAAAAGGTATGAAATTTTGTTTGGAAGGTCATCTCATTAAAGTAGAATGACTAAGTCAATTTTCTATAACCATTTTCTGGGAATATTAATATTGGATCATTTAGTTTTGCACCATAATTTCTAGTGTAGGATATTTTGAATCACGCTGTAGATCCTTATTACGGAAGAAGTTTCAACAAAGTTAATTGTTTGACAAAAATTGAAATCAAATAGTATTATGTATTAAAAAGTATCAAGTTTTGGAAACAGGAGATCTCTTCACTTGATTTCAGGACTAGATCAGTTGATTATCAAGCTTGGGTAAAAGTTTACGTGAATCTTTGTTTAAAAAACGAGTTAAGATTCTTACAAAAAGAAGCCTCGAAATCGGCAGCCTAAAACTATGGGAAACTCATATGTTTTAAATGACTAGCCCATTCTCGATGTACATATCTATAGGTATGTTGTATGAACAATATAAGTCAAAATATTTTGCGGCTTATATTGATTCCGGATCAGGGATTTGTACAGCAAAATCTAGTATTTTGCCTAGTAATGCTTTGGAATCCTTACCTATTATTGCAGGGAGGGGTTTTTCTCAGAAAATACTAATACTCAATAAAGGTATACGAGAAGCACAAATCATGATTGGAGGAGCATTTGGTACACCTTGGTTTATGGTAAAAATGCCATCTATTTACTTTCATGATACATGAACAGATATTTTGTTAGGTAACAATTTTATCCAACTTTTGCAAAATATGTTGTTAGGAAATTTCATGTTAGATGTTTTGATGATGACAAGATAGGATTTAATGTTAGACCCCAAAAATACAATGTAAGTTTCCGTTTCTCATAGAATGATGTGTAAGTGTTTGAAAGTTGTAATTTATTATAGACTTGTAATTTTTATCTTTGTAGAATTTAGACTAAGTCTTAGTGACTGAATCGCTAGTAGAATTCTAGGTGAGTCTATTAGAGAAGAAGTTGAAGACCAGCGTCTGAAGTCAATCGGAGATAAAGATTTTCTTCTTAGCGTCTGTCAAACGCTAAAAGATCTCATTTCAGGATTTATGGATCAAGCACTCGAAATCCCTCAAGCGACTTATGTCATAATCACCTAAAATAAATCCTCAAGTCATGAAGGACTTAAATGCAATCATTCAACGGGCATTTATTTCCAACGGGAATTAAATTCAAAATGCATTAAATGCTTGATAAGAGCATTAATTGTGATAAGCCAATGTGACTTGTGGACAAGTCACCTTTTGACCAGACTGTCAGAAGATTAAGAATTTCAACTGCTCCCGTCCAATCGGCTTCAGCGAACTTTTAGGAATGTCAGAGAAAAGGTATACTCACGCGCCCCGTGAGAGGCACGCTCCTACATGTGTCCAACGGACAGATCCCAAGAAATTGCCTATAAATACCTTACCCCAGCAAACCCTAATAATAGAGATATACAATTTTTACAAGAGACAATTACGTACAGACATAAGAAAAACTTGCTGAGAAAAAGCTTAGAAACTCCATAGCCAAATCTTTCAAACTTTTTATCTACATTCCAGACAGTCACAAATATCTCAAACATCTTCCAAAGAAGAAATTCAAAATTCCAACTGAGATATTCCAAGTTGTTTAATTTTTTCAAAAACAAACAAAACCCTAGTGACAAACCTCAACCTTTCATCTGAGTGAGAAAAGGTGTTGAACCCTTTCAGGCAGTATTTTTGAGTGAGAGAAGCTTGAAGAAGACGATCTTCATTGGTGCTGAAGTCTGTGTGATCAAGGAGCCCAAGATCATTTTCACCCTTTACTATCGTGTAGAAGATTCTGTGTGACTCTTCGAAAATCATTCTAGTAAATTTCCTCCAAGTGAAAAAGGAGAAGAAGAACGTAGCTGGAATTACACCACCCAGTGAACCTTATATATCTTATGTCATTTACCTTATTTGCCTTATTATTATTATTATTACATCATTTATCTTTGAAAGAGACAAGTTAAAGTGCAAAGCGATTAAATTAACTAAAAGAACGCTAAAACTCATTTCCGCTGTGCTAACCCTGATTAAGCGATCTAAGCGTTGCCCTACTTTGGTAAACTGCTAAAATCACTAAGTCTAAGTTAACTTTTCTGAAGCGTCTGACCCAAGAGCTTAGTTATCCAAAGCGTTCAAACCTTTAAAGTGATACGAAATTTTTGAAGTCGAAAAAGACTTCAGGGTCTATTCAACCCCCCCCCCCCTTCTGGACCCTTTCGTATGCCACTTGGGACCACCATATGTGGAAGATAATCACATGAACTTGTTGATTTTTACTACTCATTGTGGTACTGAGATACAAGTTTTGCGACGAGAAAAGGTATTTAATCGGATAATGCCAATAATTTTTCGGAGCAAACGTGGAGATTTTGATGATGCCAAATTAACCCATCCTAAAATGCAGGATAAAAGAAAATTTAGTAAAGCTCTTTTATTTTTCAGGCAACAGGGATTTTGTGATGCCTCTGAAGAAGGAATTGAACTTCTTAAAAATGCTTTACAATAAAATAAGTCCTTCTTTGATATGGATGAAGAAAGTAAGGTTTCTATCCAACATATTAAAAGATTAATTCAGAGGAATTTCAATGAGAACCTTTGGCTTGGTGGGACAAGAACAAGATCGAAGCTACTCTAAAGGTAAAAGAACAATGTAAGTATGAGTACGTTCGATACAAGCCAATCCAGATGAATATGGTGGATAGGAAAGATATGCAAGAAACTATTAAAGTACATATTGATCTTAAGCTCATTGACCCTGGAGTCTCGTCTTATAGTAGCCCTGGGTTTCTAGTAAGAAATCACAGCAAGACAAAAAGAGGAAAATCCCGATTAGTAATCAACTATCAAGGTATCAATAAGATACTCGAATTTGATGGTTACTATATCCCGAGTAGAGAACACCTAATTGATTGCGTTAAAAATGCTGAAGTATTTTCTAAATTTGATTGTAAATCTGGATTGTATCAGATTAAGATGGAAAAGGAGTCTAGAAAATATACTGCATTTTCCACTCCACAAGGTCAGTTAACATACTTTCGATGGGTCTTATGAATGCACCCCAGATATACCAAAGAAAAATGGATAATTTGTCTATATAGACGACATTCTGATTGCATCAAAAAATATGAATGAACATATTAACATCTTGAGATATTTTTTGATGTATGCTTTAAAGAAGGATTAGTGCTATCTGGAAAGAAAGCAATAATTGGAGTCAATAGGATAGGATTTTCTTGGAATCCTTATTGATGAAATAGGTATTGGACTACAAGAACGTATTGTGAAAAAAAAAATCGCAATTTTCCTGATGTTCGGAAAATAAGAAACAACTTTAGAGCTTCTTGGGAGTTGTTAACTTTGCAAGTATGTTCATCAAAGACCTTGCAAGATACAGGAAGGATTTTTGACCACTCTTAAAAGAGACCGAAAGTTCAAAATGGAAGTGGGAAGAAATTCACAATCAAAGGGTTCGTAAGTTGAAACAAGTTTGCAATAACTTGCCTAAACTCGCAATACCACAAGACGATGATGATTTGGTAGTCTATATAGATGCCAATGATTATAGGTGGGCAGCAGTGTTCATGAAAAGGACAACTACAGGTGAAGAATCTTGTAGATATACCGGAGGGATTTTTACTGAACAACAAGTCAAAATTTGGTATATAAACGAGAAAGAATTCTTTGCAATTTGGAAGACATTTAAAAAATGGCCTTTATTTTTATTAGACAAAGAGTTTACATTAAAAGTTGATAATACGAATGTTAAGCCATTTTAAAAAAATAAACTTGAATCAAGATTGAGAAAGCACGTATTTTAGATGGAAAGTTAAATGTAAATATTATTGTTTTAACATTATTATTGTGAAGTTTCATGAGAATGTTCTTGAAGATTTCCTAACAAGAGATGGAAGCATTTGAGGCAAATTCCATCTTCACAAGATACAGGCATCTGAGGGAAAACCTTGAGGAACTTGAGAAAAAGTTTGGGCAACTATCAGTTAATGCTGAGGCAGTTGTCCAGGTACAACAAGCTAATTTGGACACTGTCCACACAATAATCAGGCTATCAATTTGTGCTGACACGGTAGAACTCTATGTGTTTTTGCAGCAAAAGGACTAATCGTATGTAGTAATAAAGTGAACAATTAAGTCTGGGATGTCGAACCCACAGAGACTTGTCTTTCGATTTTGCAAGAATTTACAACAAGAACTAACAACATGTAATGATAACTAATTGCAACAACTTAATAAATATGCTTATGAAGTGAAAAGATAAAATTATATGAGAGAAACGACTAAGACACATGCACTGACACAAATTTACTTGTCTCTATATAACAGTTATTCTTCAAGTTATTAGACTAATGTTGCTATGGTGGAAAATTCCTTAAGAACATTATCACGTGGATCCATCGCTCATGATAAGCTACACTAGATTGGTTGTAGCAATCTCTACTGCATGCATTAAGAACTAGAATCTTCCCCTGATATATTCAGATTTATCCCTCCAATAAACCAGGCTAACAACATCCGGAGTATGTAGCTATCCCTAGCATCAACTAACTTAGATGATATTGTTTCCTATGCACCCTAATTTACTTTCTCCCGAACATATAAATTAGGCAGAATAGCATGCGTATGGTGATCAAACATATGAATGGAGTAAAAGCATAACACATAGCAACATCAGAATTAACTCGAATAACAACTTTTATATATCAATCATCATAAATTTGGCCTTGCACGACCTTAGTCTGACAAAATTAGTTCATAAGTACTGAGAAAAGTAAATAAGAATAACAGTAAAAATTCATAAATTTTTCTCTAATCTAATGAACTCCATCTTGTTGAAGATGAAATCTTGTGGTTTTTCTTCTTCTTACTCTCCAAGTCTTAGATTAGAGCTGCTGAAGTCGGCCTTCCTCTGTTGTGTTTCGTTTCGTCTCTTTTATATCAGTTATTAGACAGACCCCACCTTGAATTAAACTTTTTTAAATGCAAAAACTAATCTGTCGGGACCAACGTTTAAACGTTGAACTACATGGCGTTCGTACGTAACACTTCTTAACGTTCGTGCGTAATTCTTCCCAACATTCGAATGTTGAACTCATCCACGTCCGTGCGTAAAGCACCTGGCTTCTCGGATTTTTTCACTAATCGTGCATTTTATTTCTTAATTCCCTTAATTGCTATAATTTATACCTGTACTCAATTATTAAACTCAACACATGCATTTGTGACATAAATTACTCATAATTAAACACGAATCATACTATTTCATCCAACTAAATCACGTAAATTCCGACCCTATCAACACCCCCAAACTTAGGCATTGATCGTCCTCGAGCAATGATAATCATAAAATTTCAATCCAAACTTCAACAAACCAAAATAACATAAAAAGAAAAGATAAACTCACTTTTGCGGAATAAACAATTACACTTAGCATGTGTGACAAGCCTTTAAACTTTAATGTTCCCCAAAAAGGACGACTTATAGTCTCGTGAGGGTTTGTAGATGATATACCCACAAAATCCAACAAATTTCAGACCCAACCAAATCAATGCACATCAACATAATTAACAAGAACCAATGACACAAAATCATCCTTTTTAACTAAAAAATATATATACATATCAAATAATTTTGCTCATGTGACACCAATACTCGAAAAGACCCCAAAGAGTGTAGTGAAAATAAATCTAAAGCATTATAGTCGAGAGGCATCCTTACCAAATTTTTGGACACTATTCCCATATCTATCAACTTTCGATCCAACACAAGGCACAAGAATCATAGAAACTTCATAGCCATTTAAATTTCCTTTTCTTAAACATTCAAACTTTAAATTCATATGAAACTTCAATTTAATTCATTAAGGCTAGATCATGTGCAATGTCTTATTCCCTTAGGCCTTTTATGGCACCCTTGTAACAAGCTTTAGATCATAACTCCCAAACTAGATAGTTTTAGGGCATTAAGTGTAGAGACACTCCTAAGGATTTAATCACTCGAGTGTCAAAGGCCACGAAATAAAACTAGATCTTTAAACAATTAAACGTTCTTTTTGCGTGAACTTAGCTCAAATTAGCATAATAGTACAGTATATAGGCGTGAAACTCTTTACCTCCAGTACATATCAGCCTGACCACTTTTGGTCATACCAAAAATCAACCTTATCATTCATTATTTAGCATACAAAATTAACTACTCAACTTCTAACCTTTATGAAAAATCTACGTTAATATTTTTGGGAAAAATTCCGTAAGTGTCTCGGGATGGTTATCCAACTTAACTCCTCTACTCTTGACTTATTGTGCATTGTGAATCATCTAAGAAATTCAATTCTCATCTAGGGTCTCCACGAGCAATTTCTAAGATATATATCTTCCATAAATTCAAATTATTTTGAGAAATCGTGCCATTTTTTTTTCAAGTTAATCAATTTCAATGCATCAATTAGAAGGACTTTAAAAAATTTATTTTTTTTCCCTTCACATACATTCTTTACTACTCTCCTACCCCCAAACTTATACCCAACATTGTCCCCAATGTTGCACCAACTAAATATGGAAATAGAAAAATGAAAAGAACAGCAAAAGTAGTACCGACTAGGATGCTGAAAAGCAAACCTACATTCAATGTTTCAGGAGGAATGCTCACAGGAGTGACAATGAAAGCATATGCCACTGTGATATAAAAACAAACTAGCAACAAAAATAAAAACAATAATTTAAACAAACAGATAGAGATAGGCAGAAAAACGAAAACAAAAGTAGCTAAAAGAAAGAAAAAGAAGCAAGAAAACAGAAAAAGAAAAGAATACAAGGCAGGATCACTCCTCTGCTGCTATATCAGCAACCTCCTCAGTGAGATCAACATACAAATAAGGGACAAACTCTGGTGGTAAGGGACAAACTCTGGTGGTAAGGGATAATCAGGCATTGGACGACTAGCTGCGTTATCAGAAACAATCATCAAATCCCTCAGGCACTGCCCTAAATACTGATTCAACATCTGAAAGTTCACACTAATAGCATTCCGAATCTGGTGTTGGAAAGATGTGTGACTCTACTGCAGTGCAACAACCTGCTGTTGTAGACTCTCAAGTAACTCGGAAGATGCAGAAGAAGCATCCCTAGAATTGTCACCTCTCTCCTGTGTGGGTTTGGTCTTTTTGACACCAGGGGTTAGATGAATGACCTCCTCAATATCAAGCTCTCCTCCAGCTGCTGTAAAAATCTCTCATTCCCACGGCTAAATTTGAGCCTTCAAGCAAAGGGTAGTAAATAAGGAAGGGAAGAAAAGTGCAGTGGTCTTCAACTTCGGATTATGGGCAACCTCCCCTCCAAATCATTTTATTTGTCCCACTAATGCCATATGTATCAAACAAGAAAGATCAATCTTCTTGGATTAAAGCATAGCATATACAATTACTGCCCGTTCCCTGTTAACTTCAGATTTGTTCATAGTTGATTGGACAAAAAAGAGATAAAAACTCATATAGAAAACGAGCTTCTTCAGTTAAATATCCCCTTTTGACAATGTTGTTCGACTCCCATATTGCACCCAAGGTGAGCAATCAAAAGCAACACCTCATCCAGATCAACAAGAAAATTTCCTACAGATGGCCCAATCAATGGTGCAAACTCACAAGATATACCTGTAGGAAGACCAAGGCAAGTGCGAATATCCTCATCGGTACATGAGACAGTCTTACCTTTAACACTGAGAGAGCCTAGTGTAAAGAATCCTGGAGCTTTCAGAAAAACGTCTGAAGCATTAATATAAAATTGTTAGACCCACGGGAACATAGTAGGCTGTGGTCGTTCATAGAATTTCAACCAGTCATTATTCTGAAAAATTCTTTTCAAATTATGTCGCCTCGATACTAACTACCTTTCCTTCAAAATCAACCGGGGTTTAAGATTGCTAAATCCCAAAACCAAAGGGACCACTTGTTCGGCTTGTGCAGTGGCAACAAAGGTATGTTTAGTACCAGAAGTACCTTACCCAGCTTTTTTCTTCTTTACTCTGTTTGCTATTTGCTTAAGACGAGGCATGACGGAAAAACTTACTTAGCTACATAATAGCTCATCAGAATCCAATCAATATTTATACTGTAAATACAATCAACCCCCAAACTTTTTCTTCAACAAGATTAGCGGGATACAAGCAGGAGGTTCACGTTCGAACGTTAATTTCCCGACGTTCAAATGTTGGTCTCAGCATCAGTGCAAATATCGCAACTTACTAGTTGGATGGTGGTGCACTGGTAAAAATCTACTTTAAGGTGGTGTGGTGGGGGTCTCCAGTGTTGGGTAGTAGTTGTGATGTGGTAGAGAGAAGATAAGAAGAGAGTTCGAGCATGAGATAGGGACTGAAAGAGTCTTGACGGAATTTAGGGATTTATTATTTTTGGAATTTTTCACTCATTATCCTTTTTTTATCCGGAAGTACATACTTCACGTTCCAATGTGAAAGCTCTGGCTGTTCGGATGTGCTGACCACGTGATGCACAATTTTAACGACAGAGACGTCCGAACGTGAAGTGGCTCTACGTTCGAACGTCCTGACTTAGACTACTTTCCTGCATGAAAAATAGAATTAGCTTAGAAACAGAAAGAAAAACGCATATTATAAACAAACACACAAACAAAATGAAAATGCATAGAAAAAGCTTGGTTGCCTTCCGAGAAGCGATTGTTTAAAGTCATTATCTTGACTTTCCTGGTTCGTGTCAGTGAGTTGAATCATGAAGCTTAACAGATGTCTCATCGACAGTCCAATCATGTTCTGCATAATGTTTCACCCGTTGAGCATTTACTGCGAAGATCCTTCCATCTTTTGTAATCAGCTTCACAATACCTGAAGAGTAAACTCGTACCACCTGAAAAGGGCCCGACCAGCGAGACTTAAGTTTTCCTGGTAACAACCATAGATGAGAGTTGTATAACAAGACTTGTTCTCCCTTTTCAAATTCACGATGAGTAATGTGCTTGTCATGTCATCTCTTAGTCCTCTCCTTATACAACTTGTCGTTTTCATACGCATCATGCCTCCATTCCTATAACTCATGCAGCTGGAGTATCCTATTATTACCTATAGCCTTGGCATCAAAGTTAAGAAATTTGATAGCCCAGTATGCACGATGATCAAGTTCCACAAGTAAATGACATGTTTTTCCAAAAACCAAAGTGTAAGGGGACATGGCAATTGGGGTTTTAAAAGCAGTTCGGTAGGCCCACAATGCATCATCTAACTTGAGAGACCAATCTATTATGTGGCTGTTAACCGTTTTTTCCAAAATTCTTTTAATTTCCCTATTAGACAATTCCACTTGACCACTAGTTTGGGGATGATATTGGGTAGACACCTTATGTTTAACATCATACTTACTCAATAAATTTCAAATTGCCTATTACGAAAATGGGTACCACCATCACTAATGATAGCTCGAGGCATGCCAAATCTTGTTAAAATTCATTTTTTTCAAAAATTGCACCACTGCCTTAGCATCATTAGTTAGTAGTGCTTGAGCCTCTACCCATTTAGAAACATAGTAAACAGCAACTAAAATATATTTGTTAGAACAAGAACTTGTAAGGAGTCCCATAAAATCTATTCCCCACAAATTAAAAATTTCACATTCAAGCACACTATTCAGAGGCATCTCATGACGTCTACAAATATTACAAGTACACTGACAACGATCACAAGACTGCACATATGTATAATCATCTTTAAAAATAGTGCTCCAGAAAAAACCTGATTGAAGTACCTTTGTTGTAGTCTTAGTGGGACCAAAGTGACCTCCCACTAGCATATCATGGCAATGTGCCAAAATAGATGCCAATTCTTCCTTGGGAATACCTCATCTCATCACTCCATCTGTACCAACCTTAAACAAAAACAGTTCTTCCCAGAAGTGTTTCCTGGCATCTTCTAAAAGCTTTTTTCGTTGATGATATGTGAGACCAGGGGGGGTGATACTGGTAACAGAATAATTGGCAAAATCAGCATACCAAGGGAGGGAGTTTATAGATAGAGCAAAAAGTTGTTCATCCGAAAATCCCTCTCTAATGGGCATATTATCATCATAATTTTTCATTTGCTATTTCTAGTCTAGATAGGTGGTCTGCTATGACATTCTCAATGCCTTTCTTATCTCAAATTTCTAAATCCAATTCTTGTAATAACAATATCCACCTAAGTAGTCTAGGTTTTGCATCCTTTTTAGCAAGTAGGTATTTCAAGGTAGAATGGTCGGTGTAAACTATTACGTTATTAAGAATTCAATAGTAGTGAAATTTGTCCAATGCAAACACCACTGCTAAAAGTTCTTTTTCAATCGTTGCTTAATTTATCTGAGTGTCATTCAACGTACGACTGGCATAGTAAATAGTATGGAGAATTTTACCTTTTCGCTGACCCAAGACCGCTCCTACTGCAATATCACTCGTGTCGCGCATAAGCTCGCATGGTAGGTCCCAATCTGGTGCCAACATCACGGGCGCAAAAATCAACTTCACCTTCAGGGTAAGGAATGTCTGCATACAATTGTCATTAAAGTCAAAAGGTGCATCTTTCATAAGAAGGGTAGATAGGGGTTTAGCAATTTTATAGAAATTCGCTATAAAGTGTCGATGAAACCCAACATGACCCAAGAAACTCCTCACAGCCTTGGCTGTGCGTGGTGGAGATAGATTGGCTATTACTTCAATTTTTGCTTTATCCACTTCTATCCCTTCACGCGAAATTTTATGGCGTAGAACAATACCCTCTTACACCATAAAATGGCATTTCTCCCAATTAAGCACAAGATCAGTTTCTTCACTCCTTTGCAACACTAAAGTTAGATTATGCAAACACAATTCATAAGTGGATCCAAATACACAAAAATCATCCATAAATATTTCCATGAATTGTTCAACTATATCATGAAAAATAGTCATCATGCATCTTTGAAAGATGACTGGGGTATTACACAAACCGAAAGGCATTCGTTTATAAGCAAAAGTGTCATAAGGACAGGTTAAAGTAGTTTTCTCTTGATCCTTGGGTGTAATGACAATTTGATTATATCCAAAATAGTTGTCTAAGAAATAGTAATATTCATGCCCAACTAACCTTTCCAACATTTGATCAACAAAGGGAGGGGAAAATGATCTTTATAAGTATATTCGTTCAACTTTCGATAATCTATGCATACTCTATACCCCGTGATAATACGAGACTGAAGCAAATCATTGTCTCATTAGGTATCACAGTTGTACCTCCTTTTTTTTGAACTACCTGTGTGGGATTAACCCATCGGCTGTCAGATATACGGTAGATTACCCCCGCATCCAAGAGCTTTATCACTTCCTTTTTCACCACTTCTTGAATTTTCAGATTGGCCCTCCTCTGTGTTTGGATGGTCGGCTTTGCAGTTGCCTCTATCAGAATTTTGTGCATGTAGATTGCTGGACTGGTCCGTTTTATATCTGCGATTTTCCATCCAAAATCTCGCTTATGGCTCCTCGGAACTCCCAATAACTATTCTTCTTGAATTCTTGTAAGAGAAGAAGAAATAAATAATGGTACAGTTTTATCCTTATTTAGAAAAATATATTTGAGATGTGCTGTCAATAGCTTGAGTTCAAGAAGAGGTGGATCTTCGACAGATGGTCGGGATACACTTAACAGTGGTTTGTCCAATTTCTCAAACTTCCTTTGATAGGAGAAGGGATGTTTTTCCATATTGCACACAAGTTCAGATTCTTCCTCCTTAGCTAGCTCCATGTCAAAGGTTCCTATGAAACATAACTTAGATGATTCTTCTTGTGGGTCTCTCGGTGCTTCACTCGTATTTAACAAATCAATGACATCAGTACATTCAACATGTCCTGTCTCCAGGGTTTGCTTCATTATGTCAAAAACATCAAATGTGATATGCTTATCTCCTACTTTCAAAGCCAGCTTACCATTGGCTACATCGATGACTGCTTGAGTTGTGGCTAAGAAGGATCTTCCCATGATCAGAGGTGCATCATCATCTTCCTCCATTTCAAGAATTACGAAATCAACTGGAAAGTAGAACTTCACAAATTGCACAATCACATCCTCAATAATTCCCTTAGGATGTTTTACTGATCGATCAGCGAGTTGCAGAGACATTGCAGTGGGAGTGCAATGATTCAAAAAATGTAGTGGGAGCCACGTGAAAATTCAAAGTCCTGTCTAATTTTACTTGGTGTACAACATAAAGATCTAATTGAATCTTTCTTTATTCTCTGTAATCATTTTATTTTCTCTCTCAAAATTGTTAACAACCCCCTTAAAGATATGCTTGAGAAAAATATTCTCACTGGACCAAATTGCCCTGATTGGATCAGAAGATTGAGAATTGTTCTCAATGATGAATCTTTGGAATATGTGCTGGAATGAATTGTCCCTCTAGACTGGCATTACATTTAAGTTGTACAAATTCTTATTCATTAGTAAAGGAACGGTTTTTGTTCATATCAATCTTGATGGCATTAATATAAGTATTAAACAAATAAGTCCAAAGTAATCAAGAGGGAGCTTCTACTTCTCAATGATCCGAGGAGATGGACACTAGAAGTGATTCCTTGTTTACTTAAACCAGAGTTTGCAATTCGACAAGTCTTAATTGGGCATTGAGACCAGACTTGTGTGATGCAAGCTTTGACAAGGAGTGTCAATCGGTCACTTTAGATAGTGGGAGCTTGGTCACAGATATGTCAATGGAATTGGCATAATCGAACACGGCTCGCCATATTCCAATCACATGGGCATTTATTCTTGGGTAGTCAGTGATTGAATTACTGGTCGCGATCATGTGCGTGAGCCTTAGACTTGAGGATTGATCAAGATTAGACTTGTGACACTGAACGAGTTATTAAAGTAGTTGGATCCATTTCACCCATTGGTGGAATCAACCTCGAAGTGCGGTTCAGAAGGACAACTTGCAATTGTTCGGTGATTACCAATAGGGGATTCACTATCTCGGGTAGTAATGAGTAAATGCCCTGTGCGATCGTAGGTAAATGAAATTATAAGTCTTTGGCCAAAGCAGGAGAACTAACTTGTGTATAGTACATAAGGGTAGTTCAGTAATTTCATCTTACTATGATTCCCTAATAAGCACAACATCGAGTCTTGTGAGTTTGACATATTCCATGACTCTCACTCGATCAGGGTGTTACAGTGAAGGACTTATACTCACATAGTATATGTGACCTAAAGGTTCGTATTGATCCATTTGTTTTAATAGGGTTTTGATGTGTGTCCACGTGACTGGCTTAGTAACACTCACATCCTTGGTTTCCTCCCAATGCCAATTGAAACAAACCTAGATAGTCATGCTTAAAAGGAGTTGAGCAAAAAGAATTCTTTCGTTGTCAAGAACATAAATTAGGTAATTTTCTATTTTATGGGCAAATGAATTTATTTGATTAATTGGATTAATAAATAAATTGATAATAAATATTTAGATGTATTATTATGAACGCATTAATTTATTTGATTAATTAGATTAATGAAAATTAGTTAATTATAATAAATAAATAGACTTATTTATTATACTCACCCTTTTATTAAATAATTAGATTATTTAATATAGAGGAATATTAATTAGTATTATATTTTAATTGGATTAAAATATATTGGATCTAATTAATAATTGGACTAAGTTGAAAGTCAACTTAGCCCAATAATACTAGGATGGGGCTTGTGGTAAGCATTTTTTTTAGGAGTTGGATGGGCTCAAGGAATTAGTTAATTCCAAGCCCATCAGTCCTTATAAATACCTAACACTGGTTCAATCAAAATCTAACTCTCACAATTAGACCTGATAGCAAAGAAAGAAGAGAAACTTTTCTCTCCCCCCTTGCATAAGCAGTCGGCCATAGTGGTTACTGAAGGTGGAGGATTTTTCTTCGAAGCTCGTTCTGGTGTGATATCTAGAGGCAAGAGTTTTGAATTGCTGCTATCCGAAAGATCAAGACTTTCATCAAAATCAAAATGTTAGTAAAAAGGATGAAATTAGATTTCACCCTCATGCTTATTTTTTGAAAATTACATGAAAAAATTATTAAAACCCAAAAGTGATCAAATTGTAAATCCAGATCTGCTTTTATCGTTTCCGCTGGGCATGAATACAGGATTCACAATAGAGGCGACATCGCCGTGCAGAGAATAGATTCAACAAATAACGTTGCTGACCCACTGACTAAGCCACTATCACAGGCAGTGCTAGAACGACATCTTGAGAAGATGGCTATTAGATACCATAGCGATTGGTATTGAGTACAAGTGGGAGATTGTTAGGATTATGCCCTTCATGCCATACAGGAATTAGATTAAATAGGGTATTTACCTTTGTGTTGTACAAACTCTTATTCATTAATAAAGGTGTTGTTTTGTTCATATCAATCTTGATCATATTAATATAAGTATTGAACAAATAAGTCCCAAGTATCAAGAGGGAGCTTCTACTCCTCAATGGTTAGAGGAGATCGACATTAGAAGTATCGGTTCCTTGTTTATTTAAACTAGAGTTGGCAAGTCAACGTGTCTTAATTGGGCATTAAAACCAGACCTGTATGATGCAAGATTTGACAAGAAGTGTCAATCGGTCACTTTGGATGGTGGGAGCTTGGTCATAGATATATCAATGGAATTGATATATTCGAACACGGCTCGCCGTAATTCAATCACATGGGTAATTACTCTTTGACTGTCAATGATCGAATTACTGGTCACGTAAGTATGCGTGAACCTTAGACCTGAGAATTCATGAAGATTCGACTTGTGACACTGAATGAGTTATTAGAGTAGTTAGATCCATTTCTCCCTTTGGTGGGACCAACCTCGAAGTGCGGTTCAAGAGGACAAGTGACAATTATTCGGTGATTGCCAATAGGGGATTCACTATCTTGGGAAGTAACGAGTTAACATCATGTGTGATTGTCAGTAAATGAAATTATAATATAAAGCACAACAACAAGTTCTGTGAGTTTGACATAATCCATGACTCTCACTCAATTGGGATGCTACAGTGAAGGGCTTATACTCACATGGTGTCTGTGACCCAAATGTTCGTATTGATCAATTCATTTCAAGGGTTTTGATATGAGTCCACGTGACTGGCTTAGTGACACTCACATCCTTGGTTTCCTCAGAGTGCCAATTGAAACGAACCTAGAAAGTCACACTTCAAAGGAATTGAGCAAAGAAAATTATTTCGGTGTCATATATATATATATATATATATATATATTAGGTAATTTGCTATTTGATGAGAAAATTATTTTATTTGATTAATTGGATTAACGGAAATAAATTAATAATAAATAATTAGATGTATTTATTATGAACATATTAATTTATATGATTAATTAGAATAATAAAAATAAGTTAATTATAATAAATAAATAGACTTATTTATTATACTCATTTTTTTATTAAATAATTAGATTATTAATTTAGATGATTATTAATCAGTATTATATTTTAATTAAATTAAAACATGTTGGACTTAATTAATAATTGGACTAAGTTAAAAGTCAACTTAGCCCAACTAGGATGAGAAAGGGCATGTTTGACCGTGTAAGTGAGGAGTTGGATGGGCTCAAGGAATTAGTTAATTCTAAAACCATACTCTTCATATATATATCTAACACTGGTTCAGTCAAAACCTAACTCTCACATTAGACTTGACAGCAAAGAAAGAAGAAGAGAAAAATCTCTCTTTCCTCCCCTACATGCCGTCGGCCTTAGAGTGTCATAGGGTGGTGGATTTTTCTTCTAGTTCGTTCCGGCGTGATATCTAGAGACAGGAATTTTCCAATTGCTGCTATTCGGAAGATCAAGTCTTTAATCAAATCAAAAGGTTAGTGAAAAGATGAAATTGGATTTCATCATCATATTCATTTTCGAAATTTATGAAAATCATTAAAATCTAAAAAGTGATCCAATTGTGAATCCGGATAAGTAATTACGTTTCTTCTAGTTTGTTTTGGAACGCATATGAGATGAAGGATTGCTTTTCAGCATCCTTGGTTGTAAGTACTCTTTTCACCCCTTGTCGCGGTTTGAGTTTAGCTGTAACATTGAGGGCACTGTTAGGTTTAAGTTTGGGGGTGTTGGTGATAGTGTTGTATGCCCGGCAAGCCATATGTTGGCTTGAAACACTGGATTATAAACACTGTGTCAGTCTTATCATTTAGATTATATCAAAAAGTATAGGAATGCTTCTTTATTGTCGACTACTCACGGAGTGTAGATAAAGATCCCATGGATTACATATGGTTAGGGGAGGCGGTCGGGATACTTATGGAATGGTCTCAAAGACTGTAATCCTAAAACACTTTCCAAGTTATAGAGGCTGTGAGATGTGGGATATCACTGGCCTCGCCAAAACTTCTTCATGCATGAACTCTCCCAACAGGTCGACGTGTTCCATTGTCAATGGCTAGTATGGCAATACATGTATGAAGATTCATACTTTGGGTGAGTATGGAATTGAACGACCCCGTAAGGATTCCTCATTGGTGTTGTCGAACTTGGAGTCCTTGGGTCTCGTAGTGTGAGATAATCCTTAGACATGAGATGTTATTGGAAAGGGTGCTTCCCACTATACTTTGATATGCACGTGCACTCCAGGAGAGTCATATGGTGTGTAAAGATGTCAAACGGGCCGGGCCGATCTATTTTTTTGCAACGGGCTTGCCTGGACCCGGCCCACTACGAATTTTTTTTATTTTTTTATTTTTGTCAAAAAAATGGCAAAACTCAATTTTTTTGAACCTTTGGTCCCAATGTTGAGTCAAAGCCAAAGGTATGCAAACTATTTGGGAGTAACCGAGTAAGTAGAAAATTACATTATGTTATGTTATATATTATTACATAATGTAGAAAATTACATTATGAATGAAAATAACTAATTTTTAATTCTTATAAGTTATAAGTTAATTTGAAAGTTTTAATTATTTTTATTCTAACTTTAGAGACTTCAATAAAATTGATATCTAATTTAAAGAGATAATGTTGAAATTTAAAAATGAAAAACTCAAATTGAAATTGATATCTAATTTAAAGAGACAATATTGAAACTTTGAATGAAAAGAATTAAAACTAAAATAGATTATATACTTTAATGAAATTACATGAGAGATGGGAAAAAATACGGCACAACAATTTATTTTTCTTGTGCATTTACATTATGAAAAACAATATACTACTAAATGTGTAGTAGTATTCACATTGAAAAAAATTATATGGAAATATTACACTATTCATATTCAAAATGTGTCCATTTTTCCTTGTAGGCATTGGATGGGGATCCATGTTGGTTTTCATAATTTTGAACATATCCCGAATAAGGGTCTTCGAAAATGTCTTCTTTTTCTCCAAGTGGTGATCCGTCGTTTGGCGTCTCGACAATATCATTGTCATCTTCAACTTCATCAATGTCATCGAATATCAATTTGGCTTTGAATTTGTTTCCATCTCGTACGAATTCCTTCTTTCTCCATGCTTGATCAAGCCAATCCTTGTAGCAAATTCAAAATTATATCGATTGTGGATTTAGACGGTTTCTTTTATCGGTAACGGTCCTTTCACCTGCACTAAAAGCACTTTTGGAAGCAACGGTAGACATTTGAGGTGTTAGTATATCACGAACAATCGAAGAAAGAATTGGAAACCTTATTTGTTCTTGTTGCCACCACTGTAAAATATCAACTAATCCTTTAATATGTTCAATGGGCATTTGTAGATAGCAATCAATTTCATATGATGCCCTATTTGTTGATGTATGTGATGCTACTTTCAATCTATTGAAAAAAGGATTTTCGTCTCCAAGTTGTTCACTTGATGATGTGAGCATGTCCATATATGGCAAATTAGATCCATAAAACTCTAGTATATTATTCAACAAACTATTTACTTGACTTCTTTCTTCTTCCATGTCCAAGTTAACAAAGTTAAGAAATGTGTAGTATTGTTCAATCAAGGTAAAACAACCCTCTTTTTTACACCTAGGATCAAATATACAAGCTAATATACATATTGGAGGAATCCTAGCATAATATTCCATTTCTTCCATTTCAATTCCATTTCTTCTATTATTTCTTCTACATTATCGCTTTTTCTATTTTTGGAAAATATTTCAACTATTTTCAACATATTAGGCAACATAATATTTGAAGTAGTATAATAACTACCAGACATAATTTCCGTTACTTCACGAAATGCTTCTAGCAAAGGAGCAATTGCAATAACAACACCTCAATCGGCATCATTTATATATTTAGATCCATTTTCCCCGACAAAAGTTTTATTAGCAATTTCATTAATAATTTTACGATAAGGATAAGCCTCGGTTAACATTTTATACATAGAGTTCCATCTAATCTCCATATCTAAGTATAAGGTGCTCTATACGTCATTTTCTTTTGCAAGACTCTATGCTTGTAGTCTTGATTTCTAACACTTGAAGCCTTAATATGTGATATACAATTTCTAATTTTGGATACATGTGCTTTTATAAAATTCAAACCATCTTTAACACATAAATGCATAACATGACATATACATCTAATATGAAATAATTGTCAATCTAACATTGGCCTAAATTCACGTTTCATATGTGCAATAGTGGTGGTGCAATTGGTTGCATTATCAAAAGAAGTTGACATAATTTTGTTCTTTATCCCCCAATATTCACAACACAAATCTATAGCTTTTGAAATGTGGTAACCCGTGTGTGGATGATCAATTGATTGAAAGTCAAAAATTCTTTTTTCTAAATAAAAATCTTCATCTATCCAATGTGCCGTAATACAAATATAATGAAGACAACCCCTATCTCGCCACATATCCAACGTTAAGGAAACTTTAGAAGTTAATGTCGAATTTTTTTTTTCAAAGCATCTATTTCATCTTTATATTAATTAAAACCATATTTATAACATGTGTTACGTGATACTCGTTTAAATTTTGGTTGACAACACATTTTTATAAAATTTTCAAAACATTTGATTCCGGAAAATGTAAAAGGTAATTCGGCTTGAATAACTAATCGAGCTAAACCATTTCTCATTGTTTCTTCATTATATTCAAAGTTTGCAATAACATCCCTATTTCTTTGATTTGTTTCATGTATAGTCGATCCATGATCATCAAGTTGCATAGTTTCCCATCCCGGGTGCTTAGCGGGTAAATGCCTTTTCATATTCCCGGAACCCCCACCTTTTTTAAATGCAAAAGGTTGTTCACATATCCGACAAACAACTTTTTCTTGTTCCGGAAAATGTTTAAAAAAACGCCAAACTACACTAGTTTTACTCCTACTTCATATTTTACGTTTTGTAGTTCTAGGCGATGGTTCTTCTACATCTACTTCTTCATCATCCATTTCGTTTTCTTGTCTCATATTCATTTGTGATTGTGATTGTGAAAAATTAAAATTTCATGTTGTAAAAAAACGCTTGTTCTTCGGTGAACTGAAATTTTCCATAAGACATGTTAAATAAATAATAATCACTAAGAAAATATTAATAACAAAATTCAAATTAACAACTAACAAATATGATCAAATTAAGCACAAAATATTAATAAAAAAAGTGTTAAAAAAGTAAAATGATATTACCGAATTGAAGTTAGAAATTACAATCGACGATTGAACTTTGGACGGTACCACGACAAATGCTCACGTTCCAACTCCAAAATGTCGATTGATCACGTTCCAACTCCAAATTGTCGATTGATCACGTTCCAATTGTCGCTTGATCTCCAAATACAATTGTAAAATTTAAATATTGAGCTAAAAGAGAATTTATAATATTTCTTGTTGAATTTGTAATAAAAAATGCAACATATTACTCATATTTATAGAAACTAAAAGATATTACATAAAATATAAATTAATAAAAAAAATAAATCAAAAGCAACGATCAGAAATTCCAGCCACTGCTGGAATTACCCAAAAAATAAAAAATTTAGATAGGGGGCAAGGGGGAATGGAACCCTTGTCCACTCTAAAGACAGGCTAGTGGGGTATTTTCATTTAATATATACACAAAAAATGTATTTGACCCTTAACGGGTCTGAGCCGGGCTGGAACCGGGCCGGGGTCGGCCCGAGCCCGACTCTTTTACCGGGCCGGGCCGAGCCGATATAATCTGGCCGGGTCGGCTCGGTAAAAGGGTCGGCTCGGCCCGGCCCGCCAAAACTGTTTCGGGCTGGGTCGGGCCGAATATTGAATCGGGCCTGGCCATACTGGGTCCGTGCTGGCCCGGGCCGCGGGGTGGTGGTCGGGCCAGCCCGTTTGACATCTTTAATGGTGTGTATGTTCTGTATAGTCTGGTAGTACAGTGGAATAAGTGGCAGTCGTCGAGGGATCCATCCAGGGTCACGAGTACCCTGTATTTCCTATGCTGTTGAGTGAAACTAATGATCGATAAAAGTCTCTGGCCATAGCATAGTCTTATAAGAGGCACTGGTGATCCCTTCTTGGAAGACCGGATTATTAGTGAAACCAACATAGTCATAGTTTCCGAGGCTACTAGGATTTCGATCGTCGCCAAGCCCTAAGCCTTAGACGGGAAAAAGATGGAGGGATTCGACTCACACAAAGATCAAAATCTGGATAGATTTGCTTTTCATCGTTAACATCTAGAAAGTCGTGGCGACGTTGCTAGACATCGAATCACGACCGATTTGTGCCTTGGTTAGTTGGTGAAGTTAATCCAAAGCCTAGTTAATTATTATGAATAATTAAAATAGCCTATAGGACGACTTATTGCTAGCTTGTTAATGAGCCGAAGGGGTCACACACTTAGTCTAGTGTCAATTGGCTAGTTAATTCTTTGTGAATTAATGGAGAGATTGATTGATTGGAATTAATTAATAGAGGAAAATGAATATATATTTAATTAAGTGGTCTTAATTAAATAATAGTCTTATAATTTCATATGAAAATATTAAATTGGGAAAGATTAATTAATTAATTAATGTTCTAATAAATTAATGTGTGAAAGAGAAAAATAATATATATATATATATATATATGTATATATATATTAATACATGCATAGGCGTGTATGTGTGTATAGATTTGGTGAAGGATTTTATCTTGTTCAACAAGTCTATGTATATATATATATATATATATATATTTAATATGTGTCTTATAGTATATTTGGTAGGATCTATTCTAATTAATTAGGTGACTAATTGGTATGGAAAGATCTTATAAATATATTAGGATAGATATTGTGGATATGGTAAGATCTATTTAACTAGTTAGTTGACAAATTATATGGAAAGATTTTATTTGAAAAGATATGGTATATTTGATATGATATCAAATATATGAAAATATCTAATTAGTTGGAAAGTATCCAATTAATTAAGGAAAATGAATAAGAGTTTGAAAAAAAAAAATTCTATTTAATATTATATATATATATATATTTATACATATATACATACATGCCATATACATATATGAGTATGCCGTGTGTGTATGGGTTTAAGTTGACCTTGGTACATATATATTAATATAATATTGAATGAATTAATTAATTCACTTATCATATCTAAGAGTTGTGTGTTCTATTTCTCACCTCTTTTTCTCTCCATCTCTTTCACAAGAACTTTTTCCAACTTTGAGTATGAAGAACACCAAAAATATTCCTACCCCTTTTCTCATAAGCCGAAATTCGATATTGTCTTGGCTAGAACTGATGGAGATAATCGAGAGTACGAGCTAAGGTGTGGATAAACTTAGAGGCGCAACACTTGGAGCGCTAGCGCAAATCCAATCCGGAGAGGTGTAGCAGGTAGTAGCTTTAAAAGAAGTTGTTGTTTTTAAATTCTTCAAGAGGTAAACACGAGAAAAATTTCTCTTAGGATAGTTTTAAATCTGATGGTACCATATGTACCTAGCTTAATTTCGGGGGTGCCACTTTAATTTTTTAATTTGTATCTTCCGCTGCACCGGCATCGCCGGGGGCTTCCACAGTCATCCCAACAGTTGGGAGTAGCATTTTCTTGTGTGATGTATTTCTTCATTTAAGTTTGGGAGTGTGTGGGTGTTGGGAATTATACGAATAAAACGCAGCGGAAAGTAAATTTAATTCCCAAAACCCGAATCATCTCTAATCCTCGTGTTTAATTATGTATAGAAAAATTACCGTTCTCGCGTATGTTGATTTCTGAACGTGATCATTTTCTCTAACGCCGAATTTAACAACGTCTCTAATTCGTCACGCCGGAATCAAAAACAAAAAACTCTTCCTTTCTTCCTTGTCAAAGACGGCTAGAGAGAGAGAGAGAGAGAGAGAGGTGGGAGACTTTTTCTTGGAGTGAAAGTTATGTAAGTTGCATTGTGTTATTTTTCACCTTGTGATATATTTATATCATTATGAAACAATAACACTAGCATGCAAGAGCCCTATTTGGGCGTCTATTTGGCCGCCCCTTAGTGGGCTCGGAAGCCTTCGGGCTTTCGTCTTGTTTGCTAATTAATTAATTGGATAATTTATTTATCCAATAAATAAATTGATAATCCAATTAATTCAATTCCTAATTAATTTATAATTCAATTTTTCCAAGAAATTAATTAACTCATTAATTTAATTAATTAATTAAATTATCCAATAATTAATTAATTAATTACGGCATCCAATGCCGTGAATTTCTCTCAAGTCTTTTTCCCATGTTTTTCCTTTTGCACTTCTTTTAAGCGCGACTCTTTAGGTTCGTCTCAAAAAGAAATTGGGAGGAATCCAAAGGGGTGTGAGTGACACCTAGCCAGTCTCGTGGCTCACACCGTAACCCAATTGAGAACGAATGAATAGGATCATTCCAAACCTTTACGCCGTGAATACCGTACGTGTATAAACCTTTTATTCTTATATCCCAGTCAAGTAAGAGTCATGGTTTAAAGTCAAACTCATATAACTTGACTATATGCCTAAGCTCATAATAAGTCGAGGTATTTAAATGCTTTGGCCAAAGACTTTCATCCTCACTTATCCATGATCGCATAGGATATTTTACTCATTCACTTATGAGAAAATAAATTCCATATTGCAAATCAGTTAACAATGCTACTTGCCCATCAAGTCGCACTTCGAGGTCGATTCCACCGACAGGTGATTTGAATCTAACTACTCTAATGACAGACTTGATGTCACAAGTACATCTTCAACTCGATTTCTCAGGTCAGAGGTTCACACGTACCTATCACTACTTATCAGTTTCATCATTGACTGTCAATGAGTGAATACCCATGTGATCAACTGATGTGAGCCGTGTTCGAACATATCAGTCCAACTGACACATCTATGATATAAGTTCCCACTACCATTTCCATAGTGTACGACTGGCACTTTCTCTGTCGAAACTTACATCATACAAGTCTTTATTCACTATTGATGCCCAATCAATATTTCTTAGATTTGTGAACCCTTTTAGATGTCAAGGGTCAAACCACTCTAGTGCCTTTCCTCCTATCCCATAGGAGGTAGAAGGTTTGCCTTGTCATCAAGGACTTTACGTTGTTTATTCACACCTTATAAATGCCCATAAGAAAACAACAATCAACTGCCTTGGTGGTCCCAAGTGGCATACGAAAGGGTCTAGAAGAGGGGGGGTTGAATAGACCCTGAAATCTTTTTCGACTTAAAAAATTTCGTATCACTTTAAAGGTTTGAACGCTTGGATAACTGAGCGCTTGGGTCAGACGCTTCAGGAAAGTTAACTTAGACTTAGTGATTTTAGCAGTTTACCAAAGTAGGGCAACGCTTAGATCGCTTAATCAGGGTTAGCACAGCGGAGATGAGTTTTAGCGTTCTTTTAGTTAATTTAATCGCTTTGCACTTTAACTTGTCTCTTTCAAAGATAAATGATGTAATAACAATAATAAGACAATAAAGATAAATAACACAAGATATATAAGGTTCACTGCGTGGTGTAATCCCAGCTACGTCCTTCTTCTCCTTTTTCACTCGGAGGATTTACTAGGTTGATTTTCAAAGAATCACACAGAATCTTCTACAAGATAGTAAAGGGTGAAAATGATCTTGGGCTCCTTGATCACACAGACTTCAGCACCAATGAAGATCTTCTTCTTCAAGCTTCTCTCACTCAGAAATACTGCCTGAAAGGGTTCAACAACTTTTCTCACTCAGATGAAAGGTTGAGGTTTGTCACTAGGGTTTTGTTTGTTTTTTGAAAAAATCAAACAACTTGGAATATCTCAGTTGGAATTTGGGTTTCTTCTTTGAAAGATGTTTGTGATATTTGTGACTGTCTGGAATGTAGATAAAAAGCTTGAAAGATTTGGCTATGGAGTTTCTAAGCTTCTTCCCAGAAAATGTACGTAAGATTTTTGGCGATAATTTCTCTCTTGTGTTTCTTGTATATATTGTCTATCGTATTTTTAAGGTTTGCTGGGGTAAGGTATTTATAGACAATTTCTTGGGATTTGTCCGTTGGACACATGTAGGAGCGTGTCTTTCACGCAGCACGTGAGTTTACCTAAAGTCTGACATTCCTGAAAATTCGTTGAAGCCGATTGGACGAGAGCAGCTGAAACTCTGAAATTTCTGACAGTCTGGTCAAAAGGTGGCTTGTCCACAAGTCACAGTGGCTTATCACATTTAATGCTCTTATCAAGCATTTAATGCAATTTGAATTTAATTCCCGTTGGAAATAAATGTCCGTTGAATGATTGCATTTAAATCCTTCATGACTTGAGGATTTATTTCAGGTGAATCTGACACCGGTCGCTTAAGTGCTTTGAGCGCTTGATTCATAAATCCTGAAATGAGGTCCTTTAGCATTTGACGGACGCTAAGAAGAAAATCTTTATCTCTGGTTGACTTCAGACACTGGTCTTCAACTTCTTCTCTAATAGACTCACCTAGAATTCTACTAGCGATTCAGTCACTAAGACTTAGTCTAAATTCTATAAAGATAAAAATTACAAGCCTAAGAAAAATTACAACTTTCAAACGCTTATACATCAATCTATGAAAAACGGAAACTTACATTGTATTTTTGGGGTCTAACATTAAATCCTATCTTGTCATCATCAAAACAACTAACATGAAATTTCCTAACATGCCTTATATTAATAGAAAAACCATAGTTTAGTTACAACGTTTATGCCCTATAAATCTATCCTCTTTATGGCATTCGAGGGCATATACTCTAACAGTGGGCGCGGTTTTGTGCTTTACATGATGATATCTGGAAATTTGATGCTAGAAAAAAAAATTTAATGGATTTAAACTTGCTAGTTTTTGTGATCTTGATTTATGAAGCTCGAAATAGTGGTATTAATTGGAAAAATTTGTGAAAATCGTTTAATAAATGCAATAATTAAATCATGTTATCTTGGTAATGCTCATTGTCGACCCTAGTTTAGAAGTTATCATTCCTTAGATGACATTGTGCACATAATCGAACGGTAGATGAGTTGGGTGGTTTATCATTCTGAACAATGAGGGTTAATTTTATAGAGATATTAACCGGGATGCTTTATGATGGTTCAAGTGATTAGTTGCTTTTTATGCTTTAAAGTGAGAAATCTTCATTGGTAATGCAAATTTAAATAAGTTCTAAAGAACATTGAAGTAATCTGATTGGTATGACTACACTGGAGGTAAAAAGTTTCATGCCTACAAACTATGTTAGTCAGGCTGGTGGTACTGGGGGTCAAAAGTTTGATACTCATGCATTGTACCTATCATGCTAATTTGAGTCGTGCTCAAGCCAATGAATAAGGTCGAAAAAGTCTTAAGTAACAATAATTAATGGCTAGGAAGTATCAATGAGTCATGTTTCAGTATGAGTTGAATGGTTGATAAATCGTGAAATTTAATGCAAAAATTGGTAAGGATGTCATTTGACTATAATGCCCTATATTACAATCAGTACACCCTTTGGAATGTTCTTTCTACTCTAGGTGCTAACGCGAGCATAACAAAAGGATACATTTAAGAAGTTTTAGCTTAATTGTAAGATTATGTTTTCATGCCACTATTTCTGTAGTTGAAAATTTCGAGTTACATTAACTGAAATTAGCTAGAATCCATTGATTTTGTGGGTATATCTTCTGCAAACCCTCACGAGACTATACTCGTCTTCTTTGGAAATTTTTAGGTTTAAAGGCTTGTTGCACATGCTAAGTGCAATCATTTAATCTACAAAAGTGAGTTTATCCTTTTTGTTTTTGTTTTGTGTTTGCCTCTCTTTGGTTGTTAATATTTGATCTTATATTTACGCTTTTTATTGCTCGAGGACGATCAATGTTAAGTTTGGGGGTGTTGATAGGATGTGAATTTACATAATTTTTAGCCTCATATGTAAGTGATTTATATTGGTTTATGCATGATTTATGCTACATATGCGTTTAAATTGTGTGTTTATTGAGTAAAGGTGGAAAATAACTGCAATCGAGGAAAAATAGACAAAAATGCAGTATTTCAGTATGTTTAAAGACCGAATTTTAAGGAAGTATCCTTCTAGAAAATTTTAGAGCTTTGTCTTAACTTCTCATGGGAACTTGAATCACCCAAATCCGAGCTCTAAGGAGAAAGTTATGAAGGAGACAAGATTGCTGTGCAGAAGGCAAAATGTTACCACATGCTAAGTACGAACATGGAGTATTTGAAGTATAAACGCCTCATGTCATCAAGTACGAAGGTGAGGCTTGTGAAGTTCGAACTTAAACACAGTCAATGCCCACTCAATCAACTTAAGTCACGTTACCAAGTACGAACGTGAGGAACATCAAGTTCGAACTTTGTGCGCATCTGGAGCAAATTTGGAAAGTCTTGATACCTAATTCAAGTAGAAGACTTGGGGAACCTCTCTTATAAATACCACCTCTTCCAACAGCAAAAGGGTTCGAAAATTCAGCACTTTGAGAGACTCTTGAGTAAGAAGACGAGCTAAGGCAAAGAGAACGACGATTCTACACCGAGATTATTCATCAATCCGTAATAAGGAGATTTTTTAGATTTAGTTTATTTGTCTATGAATAATGAATAATTCTATATCTTTAGCTGTTTGTCGCATTACGATTATGAACTAATTTCATCAAACTATGGCCATATGAAAGCCGGATTATGATTTTATATATATGATATTGTTTTTCATATTAATTCTACAATTGTTTTGTGTATTGATTTTGTGCTTAAATACTTTCTTATGCTTGATCACCATATGTTTGTTATATTGCCTAACTTAATAGTTTGAAATAATATAAGTTAGTGTTCAAAGAAATCATCACATAATCTGTAAACAACAAGGAGTTACCTTAGACATAGGTAGAGACTGCCGAATGCAGTTAGGCGGATTAATCCTGGAAAATTCAAGAACTTGAATGCATGATTATTGGTTAGTTTCTCGGATAGAGATATTTTGGGAACCATCAATTAATCATAGGATTATCATTTCTGAGACATCGGGTAGTAATTATTTAAGGTTTTTTTCCAGCAAAGCAAAAGTAGTCTAATAATTTGAAGAATAATTTGTATATATAAATAACTAATTCGGCTGAAGCATGTGCCTTAATTGCTTTCTCACATAAGAATCTCAATCAATTTGCTAAGTCTCATTTTCAACCGTTAATTAATCACAATTTTTTAATTTGATTTTAATTGCTTTCAAATCCCTAGTTTAAAAAATTTGTCTCTGTGGGATCGATAACTCGGATTTAAAGTTCACTTTATTACTGCACACGACCAGTGCACTTGCTGTTTAATACACCTAAGGATTTTTCATGTCATATGTGCACTAATATTAGAAAGTTTTGACACCCCGTGTTAATTGGAAGTATGAGTACTTTTAAATGGAATTATTAAGACATTAAAGTGAAGATATTGGTAATGTTAATTGGAAGTATATGTACTGCTAAATGGAAATATTGTCACCTAGTGTTAATGGAAGTATTGAGACATTAAATTAGACGTACTGATAGTGTTAATTGGAAGGGTAGAATGCATTTTCAACCCCAACCTATGTCGATCGGAGCGCTTTGATACCTAATCTATTAATTTTTACACTAGAGTACCCAACCTTTGTAAATTGTGACAAGTCCGTCGGAGGATTAATTTGACTAAGATTGTGCACTCAACTACCTATACATTGCATGATATGTGCACTTTGGTACATAATCTAAGTCATGATTAAGGCACGTGACAGACTTTTTGGAGGGAATATTCCAAATTATTCCTCAGGTAGACTTAAGTGTAACAAATTACAAAGGTTGAGTACTCCAGTGTAAAAATTAATAGATTAGGTATCAAAGTGCCCTGACCGACATAGGTTGGGGTCCAAAATATATTTAGCCAGATTGAAAGTATAGATACTGTTAAATGAAAGTATTGAAACATTAAATTGAACGTATTGATAATGTTAATTGGAAGTATCTATACTAATATTAGGAAGTATTGTCACCCAATGCTAATTGGAAGTAAGTGTACTGTTAAATGGAAGAATTGAGACATTAAAGTGAACGTATTGGTAATGTTAATTGCATGAATGTGTACTATTATATGGAATAATTGTCACCCAGTGTTAAATGGAAGTATGGGTACTGTTAAATGAAAGTATTGGATATTAAATTGAACGAATCAATAATGTTAATTGGAAGTATGGGTACCAATAAATGGAAGTATTGAAACATTAGATGGAACGTATTGATAATATTAATTAGAAGTATTTGTACTAATATTAGAAAGTATGGTCACCCAATGTTAATTGGAAGTATGGGTGTTATTAAATGGAATTATTAAGACATTAAAGTGAATGTACTGGAAATGTTAATTTGACGTATGTGTACTGTTAATTGGAAGTATAGAATTAAATGGAAGTATTGTCATCCAGTGTAAAAATGAATGTATGGGTATTGGTAAATGGAAGTATTGTCACCCAGAGTTAAATGAAAGTATGGGTACTATCAAATGGAAGTATTGTGAGCAGTGTTAAATGGAAGTATTGAGACATTAACGTGAATGTATTGATGATGTTAATTGGAAGTATGGGTTACATAGAAGTATTGAATCATTAAATGGAACGTATTGATAATGTTAAAACGAAGTGTGTAATAACATTAGGAAGTAATGTCACCCAATGTTAATTGGAAGTACAGGTACTGTTAAATGGAATTATGGAGACGTTAAAATGAACGTATTGGTAATGTTAATTGGACGTATCTGTACTATTAAATGGAAGTATTGTCACCCTGTGTCAAAATGAAAGTATGAGTACTGTTAAATGGAAGTATTGAGACATTAAAGTGAACGTATTGATAATGTTAATTGAAAGTATGAGCATTGTTAAATGGAAATATTGAAACATGAATGAAACGTATTGATAATGTTGATTGGAAGTATGTGTACTAATATTAGGAAATATTGTCACCCAATGCTAATTGGAAGTAAGTGTACTGTTAAATGGAAGCATTGAGACATTAAAGTGAACGTATTGTTAATGTTAATTGCATGAATGTGTACTATTATATGGAAGAATTGTCAACCAGTGTTAAATGGAAGTACAGGTACTGTTAAATGAAAGTATTGGACATTAAATTGAACGAATTGATAATGTTAATTGGAAGTACGGGTACTGTTAAATGGAAGAATTGAAACACTAAATGGAATGTATTGATAATATTAATTGGAAGTATGTGTACTAATATTAGGAAGTATGTTCGCCCAATGTTAATTGGAAGTATGGGTACTATTAATGAAATCTTTGAGACATTAAAGTGAACGTATTGGTAATGTTAATTGTGCGTATGTGTACTATTAAATGGAAGTATTGTCACCTAGTGTTAAAATGAAAGTGTGGGTACTGTTAAATAGAAGTATGGGTACTTAAATGGAAGTATTGAGACATTAAAGTGAAAGTATTAATAATGTTAATTGGAAGTATGGGTTAAATGGAAGTATTGAAACATTAAATGGAACGTATTAATAATGTTAATTGGAAGTATGTGTAATAAAATGTGGAAGTATTGTCACACAATATTAATTGAAACTACGGGTACTATTAAATAGAAGAATTGAGACGTTAAAGTAAATGTATTGGTAATGTTAATTAGACGTAAGTGTACTATTAAATGGAAATTTTGCCGCACTTTGTCAAAATGAAAGTATGAGTACTGTTCAACGGAAGTATTGAGATGTTAAAATGAACGTATTGATAATGTTAATTGGAAGTATGAGCACTGTTAAATGGAAGTATTGAAACATGAAATGGAACGTATTGATAGTGTTAATTGGAAGTATGTGTTATTAGGAAGTATTGTCACCCAGTGTTAATTGAAAGTATGTGTACTGTTCAATGAAAGTATTAAAACATTAATGAAACGTATTGATAATGTTAATTGGAAGTATGTGTACTATTATTAGGATGTATTGTCACCTAATGTTAATTGGAAGTATGAGCACTATTAAATGGAAGCATTGAGATATTAGAGTGAACGTAGTGGTAATTGTAATTCAAAGTATGGGTACTGCTAAATGGAAGTATTCAGACATTAAATGTAACGTATTGATAGTGTTAATCTGAAGTATGAATACTGTTAAATAGAAGTATTGAGACATTAAAGTGAACGTATTGGTAATGTTAATTGAAAGTATGAGTACTGTTAAATGAAAGTATTGAAATATTAAATGGAGGGTATTGTTAATGTTGATTAGATGTATGTATACTAATATTTGGAAGTATTGTCGCCCAATATTAATTGGAAGTATGAGTACTATTTAATAGAAGTTTTTAGATATTAAAGTGAACGTATTAGTAATGTTAATTGGACGTAGGTGTACTGTTAAATGGTAATATTGTCACCTATTGTTGAATGGAAGTATGAGTACTGTTAAATGGAAGTATTGATACCTTAAATGGAACGTATTGATAGTGTTATCAAGATAGTTTTGCGCAAGCTAAAATTTGCCGTTAATTTTGCGCAACTTCACGAAGAAGTCCATAATGCACTGTAGCATACTCGAAATCATATACCGTTTTTATAATCAAAGTAGACAATTTGGGCTTTCATAAACTGTATAACACATTATCAAGAACCTTCTAGTATGAGACAGTTTTTAAGTCAAATGTAAGCTAAAATTTCTTTTTAGTTTTGTGTAACTTCACAAAAACGTTCATAACACACTGTACGTTGTTTAAAATAATAATCCAATTTTTTCTTTGAAAGTAGACACATAGTTCTTTTTGAAAATGTATGACACATTGTCCAGAAATGTCTAGGATGAAGCAATTTTGTCTTCAAACATAAGCTAGAATTTAATTATAGTTTTGCTCGATTTCACAAGAATGTACATAACGTATTGTATAATTCTCATAATCATAAATAATTTTTTGCCCTTCAAATTAAACACATAGGGATTTCCAGAAATATATCACACATTATCAAAATATTTAGTATGACAAAGATTTATCTTCAAACATGAGCTAAGATGTATAGACAGGTTTGCGCGACTTCACGAGAAAGTCCATAACGTACTGTACAATACTCAAAATCATAAAATGTATGTTTCTTTTTTAAAATATACACACAAGGATTTCTGAAAATATATGATACATTATCAAGAAACGTATAGGATGAAGAAGTTTTGTTTTCAAACATAAGCAAAAAGTTATTGATAGTTTTGCACGACTTCACAAGAATGTCCATAATACATTGTAGGATGCTCGGAATCATAAACCATATTTTTCCTTTCAAATTAGACACACAACCATTCCAAAAATGTATGACACACTATCAAAAAATATCTAGTATAAACCATTTTTCTTCAAACATATGCAAAAATTTATTGGCAATTTTGCGCGACTTCATGAGAAAGTCCATAACGCATTGTACGATGCTCGGAATCATAAACTATTTTTTTCTTTGAAAGTAGACACATAAGATGAAGATTCCTTCTTAGCGCCTGTCAAACGCTAAGAGACCGCAGTTCAGGATTCATGAATCAAGCGTTCAAATACTCAAGCGACTTATAGAAGATTCACCTTAAATAAATCCTCAAGTCATAAAGGACTTAAATGCAATCATTCAACGGACATTTATTTCCAACGGGAAATAAATTCAAATTGCATTAAATGCCTGATAAGAGCATTAAATATGATAAGCTACTGTGACTTGTGGACAAGCCTCCTTTTGACCAGACTGTCAGAACTTTCAGAGTTTTAGCTGCTCCCGTCCAATCGGTTCCAGCGAATTTTCAGGAATGTCAGATTTTAGGTACAATCACGCGCTACGTGAAAGGCACGCTCCTACATGTGTCCAACGGACAGATCCCAAGAAATTGCCTATAAATACCTTACTCCAGAAAATCAAAATATATAAAACAATCAAGAATATACGAGAAATTATTGCCAAAAATCCTACGTACATTCTTTCTGGAAAAAGCTTAGAAATTTCATAGCCAAAACCTTTCAAGCTTTCTATCTACATTCCAGACAGTCACAAATATCTGAAATATCTTCCAAAGAAGAAATCCAAACTCCAACTGAGATATTCTAAGTTGTTTGATCTTCTTTAAAACAAACAAAACCCTAGTGATAATCCTCAACCTTTCATCTGAGTGAGAAAAGTTGTTGAAACCTTTCAGGCAGTATTTCTGAGTGAGAGAAGCTTGAAGAAGACGATCTTCATTGGTGCTGAAGTCTGTGTGATCAAGGAGCCCAAGATCATTTTCATCCATTACTATTTTGTAGAAGTTTCTGTGTGATCCTTTGATAATCATCATAGTAATTTCCTCCATGTGAAAAAGGAGAAGAAGGACGTAGCTGGGATTACATCACCCAGTGAACCTTACAAATTATTGTGTCATTTATTTTATTGTCTTATATTATTCACTTCATATTATTCTGAAAAAGACAAGTAAAATTGCAAAGCGATTAATTCAACTAAAAGAACGCTAAACATTATTTCCGCTGTGCTAACCCTGATTAAGCGATCTAAGCGTTGCCCTACTTTGGTAAACTGCTGAAATCACTAAGTCTAAGTTAACTATTCTGAAGCGTCTGACCCAAGCGTTCAGTTTTTCCAAGCGCTCAAATTTCTAAAGTGATACGAAAATTTTGTGAAGTCGAAAAAGACTTCAGGGTCTATTCAACCCCCCCTTTAACGCCCTCAAATTTAATCCTAAAGAATCCAACACGAAAGCGTCAACACGCCCTCAATTTAATCCTAAAGAATCCAACACGAAAGCGTTATCCTATCCTTACAGAAGTACAAACCAAATTCTGGACACAATTAAACAATTCATCTTATCGGGTCACAACCCCAATACATCAACTAAATAGCTATGCGAACTTAATATACATGAGTCAATCTACATCATTCACCTCTAGGATAGGCCGAGTTTATACTCCGATCCTTCAAGCTAGTTTCACTTCTCGACTTGCCTATAACTGGAAGGAAGAAAGTGAAGTACATAAACAAAGGCTTAGTGAGCGCCAGTGTACGTGTGAAAGGTGCTTAAAATAGTTTTTAGACCCCAAAGTGATAAATTAATAAGGTGAAAACAATAATAGTTTCTATTTTTCAAACGCTCATTAATAAGGCGAGTAAGAATGACATTTGCGTTCAAGCAGTAGCTGGTATGACACCAGGATCTTAGTATACATACGATAAAGTTTTAAAACATGCATTTTTAAAAGTGTGCAGTCAATGTAAGTACCACGTACAAGACTCAATGCAAGTATCATGTACAAGACTCAATGCAAGTATCATGTACAAGACTCAATGCAAGTATCATGTACCAGACTCAATGCAAGTATCATGTACAAGACATGTTTAAGTAACACGTACACGTCACGCTTAAGCAGTAGGGGGCCATGTTAGCAATACTATCGCGTCCGATGATTTACCCATAGCACTTTGGGTCCCTCTGCTTCTTCCTTATCACCCCTGAACATGCGGCTTAAAAGCCATCACCTTATACCTCCCCACGCAGGCTCGCGATGCCCGATTTGGTCATATCCGGAATATGCCACACGATAAATGACCCATGCACCCTCAGAGCACTCCGTCCTAGATGCATGGATCTGGACGTGGATAGAGGGAACTATTTAAGACCGCAAGCCCATGCTTGACCGGCTGAACCCTGCCCTATCCGTCGCCCGACCTTGGGCCCAACACAACCACGTAAGATGAAACATGTCACAAGAACACCATCACGACAAATGATCATGATACAAGAACCAAATGATGGAGTACTTCCACGAATCCATAAAAATCGATGTTTATTTTGAAATCATGCTTGCAAAATATGCATTTGAAACAAGTATGCAATCATGTATATCACGAATGATTAAATGAAGCGTTTTAGCTCACGAAGGAATATTGAATCGAGCGAATATTTTTTTTTTCAAAATTTCATTAAAAGAATGTTTTCTTGAAATCATTTTCACAAAACCTGCCTGGAAAATTATTCTCGCAAGATATGTCTTTGAAACGTGCCAAGAAATGGTTAATGCAAATTGAGTCCATGATTTGATTTGAAAGTGTTGAAATTCATTTTCATGTGAAGTATTGAAAGCATGATGAAAGTATATAGATATATATACGACGTGATCCTTCCAGTTTTGAAAGACATATAACTATAATTTTGAAAGGCACTCACTCTACGTCCAAGTTTATACGGCGTTGTCCTCGTTCGTCTCACCGACAACACCTGCTAAGCGAAATTATATCATAAGCTCATTTTCTAACTCGTCTAAAGTCTACCCGGGGTAGTCTATGAGGTCCTAATAACTATACCAACATGCACAACAAGTTACCTTAATGAAAACTAGGCTTAATTTCAATCTTCCCCAAAAGGTCGATAAGAGGCATAAAAACAGATTTGTGCAGTTTTAGTGTATGAATTGTTAAAAATCCTAAACTCAATAATTGTGGGTAAAACGATTTCCATAAATGTTCTAAATTTGTTAAAAGACCTTAGATAAATTTTTCAAAGGTAAATGGTGACTTGAAATGTGGCTATTTTACTCAAAACCGAAGTAAAATTGGGTTCAATTTTTACTGGGGCAGTATTACTTTAAAATTCATATAAAATCAGCATTTAATCAAATAAGCCCCAATTTTATACACAACAACCCCAATACATATTATTATCCCCTGTAAAATGTTGAAATCAAAATGAAGTTTTTAAGAACCCCAAATGATGTCTCAAACAAACATTTTGAAATCCCGTAAGGCTTCTGGCAGTCTATACTTAACAATTTCCATAATTCACATTACAACTCCACAAATCTCACAAAATTCCAGAAATATTTTAGATATGCAGTAACATACACAGTAAAAGTTTTGAACTCAAATAACATTTTCGCATTTTGATATAATTCTTCGAAATCAGTAGCAGATTTAAAGACCCAACTTACAATTGTCATGCATGTGTGATTTCTTCATTTAAGCCTTTAGGTTAGTTACTATAAATTGTAAATTTAAGCTTAAAACTCATAGATCTACTCTTCTAATACACATGCAATAACATTTTCAAAGCAAATTTAGCCTCTACCATTACCTACTAATGTAAGATCAAGGAATTACAAGTTACCTTTAATGCTACCAACAAGTGTGAAGATGGTTGAGGTTGAAACTAATATACTAATTTGTATCTATATATATATATATATATATATATATCTTGAATGGAAGGATGAAGAGAGGTTGAAGATGATGAAAATGGAGAAAGAGAGTTGAAGAGGTATTTTCTTGTAAGGAAAATGATGAAGGTGTGGCATATTATATATATATATATATATATATATATATATATATCTATGGTGTGATGGTGGGGTGGTCGGTCAAGCCCACTTTCCACCCCTTTATTTATTATTTTTTTTATTTTATTTTTTTAAAAGTGAAATGAAAGTGGAATTTACTAATTATTGGTGTATTTGGGCAATTTACTAATTCAACTTCTCTCCTAGTGTCTAGTTAAATTTTGGTTCTATTCCTTTAATCTACATAAGATGTATAATATAATATCCCTCTTGAACATATGTTTAAGATCCTAGATCATGTCCTAATGCTTTAGATAGTAACTAGTCGACTAAAAAAAAACTCTAGCATCACATTCTCCCCACCTTAAAAGAATTTGGTCCCCAAATTCTCACCTGAGAACAATTTCGGGTAGTGTCTTTGCATGTAATCCTCGGTTTCCCAAGTTGCTTCTTCTAGATTGTCGTGATTTTCCCATAACACCTTTACCATTGGGATGCTTTTAGTCCGTAGCTCACGCACTTTCTTGTCCACAATCTTTATCGGTTTTTTTTTTTCATAAGTCAAATTGTTCTGAATTAGTATTGCATCCCCCTTGAGTACATGTTCAGGATCGGGTCGGTATTTCTTTAACCTGCTTACGTGAAAAACATCGTGCAAACCAGAGAGTGCTGGTGAGAGTGCAAGTCGATATGCTACTTTTCCAACTCTTTCCAAGATCTTGAAAGGTCCAACAAATCTAGGACTTAACTTTCCACCTTTCTTAGGTTGAATGATGCCTCTCCGAGGAGATAGCCGCAAGAAAACCTCATCTCTGATGAAAAATTCTAAGTCTTTTCTTCTTTGATCAACGTAACTCTTCTGACGACTCTGTGCAGCTTTCATTCGTTCCTGGACAATTTGGATTTTATCTATAGCTTCTTGCAGCAATTTCAATTGTGGGAACGTTGTTTGTCCCTGATTTTTCCTCTTAGGAATCCATGTATCTCCAACTTCCCAACGAATTGGGGACCTGCACTTTCTCCCATATAAGGCTTCATATGGTGCCATTCCAATTGTGGCCTGATAGCTATTGTTATAAGCAAATTCTGCTAAAGCTAAGTATTGAGCCCAATTTTCTTTAAATCCAAAACACATGCTCGCAACATGTCTTCTAGTATTTGAATGACTATCTCAAATTGTCCATCCGACTGAGGATAAGTTGTCATGCTAATGACTAGCTTAGTTTCCAATGCAACATGTATGCTTTTCGAAAATTGTGAGAGGAATGAGAGGAACCACTGCTCAATGGTATGGATCTCTGGACTCTACTAAGGACAAGGTTAACTGAAACACCATGCCGTCTCACAATTTCCTTAACGTACCATCAAGCTAACTTAGAGAGGTTCTACCTCCCGGACGGGCAAGAAATGAGCTCATTTTGTGAGCCCATCCACAATTATCCCAATAGAATCATGGCCACTTGTAGCTTGGGGCAAATCAGTTATAAAGTTCGCTGTTAGATATTCACCTTTCCATTCCGGTATTTTTTTTTTAAAGGTTGTAAGAGTCCAGAAGATCGTTAAGGTTTGATGTTTTGATTTCACTTGTTGACATGCAAAGCATCGTGAGACATAATTAGTGACTTGGCTGTTCAGATTGACTAACCAGTAATATTCCTTAATTCCTTATGCATCTCATTACTGCCAAGGTATATGGTCTTTTTCAAGCGACGAGCTTCATCAAGTATAACCTTCTTCACACTAGTGTCATTTGGTACATACACCCTATTTTAAACTATATCAGGTCGTCTTCCCAGATATGAAATTCACGCCTATATTTATTGAAGGGTCTTCTCTCTTAAGTTCTTGAATATAGATCTTTCTCTAGTGCAACTTTGATCCAAGAACATTGGGTTCTACTTTGATATTAGCACACAAGATGTGTAATCCAAATTCTTTTGTATTCCAAAAATTCACATCCTTCCACATCCTCCATCCGTTATCCATTAATCTTGCAACACTCATTTTCTGACTTAAAGCATCTGCTTCTACATTAGATTTTCTAAGATGGGTTTGGATTGAACACTTGTAGTCTTCAAGAAGTTTCATTCTCTTTGTTTGTCTCAAATTCAACTCTTTTTGAGAGAATAGCTACTTAAAACTTTTGTGGTCGGTATGATGCTCCATATAAGTAATGTCTCCACTTTGTTATTTCAGAAATAATGGAGGCTACTGCCAAATCATGGGTTGGGTAGTTCTATTCGTAGGGTTTGTGTTTACGCTATACATACGCTATCTCTTTACTATTTTGCATAAGCATACATCCAGTCCCTCCTTAGAGACATCACCGTAAACTCCAAAATTATCATTTCCATTAGGAAGTTCTAAAATGCGTTGTTGTGAGCCTTTTCTCTAACTCTTGGAAGCTTGACTTAGACTCATCATTCTATTCAACTTCATCTTCCTTTGAGTTAGTCGAGATAAATGTCCTGCTATCTTAGAGAAATCCTTGACAAATCTCCGATAGTATCCTGCTAATCCGAGAAAGCTTTTTTTTTTTTTTTTTTTTTTGTGGCATTCTCAGGTCTTTTCCATTCCACAATAGATTCTACCTTCGAGGGGTCGACATAGATTCCATTACCCATAATCACATGACCTAAGAAGGCAACCTTAGTTAACCCAAACTCACACTTGCTAAATTTCACGTAGAGCTTGTTGTCTCTTAAGACTGGCAATACAATCCTTAAGTGTCGTTCATGATTTTCTTTGGTCTTAGATATAGACAATGATGTCGTTTATAAATATCACCGCAAGCGATCCAAATTAGAAGGTAATATACTATGCATAATATCCATAAGGGTTGTTGGGGGTATTGGTCAATCCAACTGGCATTTCAACAAACTCATATTGTCCGTATCTTGTTTGGAAAGCGGTCTTAAGTTCATCTTCATTGCTAATTCTTAATTGATCATATTCTTGTTGCAAATCAAGCTTAGAATATAACGTAGCTCCTTGGAGTTGGTCAAACAATTCTTTAATTCGTGGAAGAGGATACTTGTTCTTGATGGTTACACTATTTAACCCCCGGTATTCTACATCTAACCCTAATGATCTGTCTTTCTTCTTGCCAAATAACACTAGAGCTCCCCACAGAGACGTATTAGGTTCAATAAATCCTATCTCCACAACTTTAATAGCTAAGCTTTCTTTATATTGGGGTAGTTCCGAGTAAACGCTCGATGGCGAACTCCCTTCCCTATCTGTTGGTAAAGAGATTAAAATTTAGGAACTACAAATACTTATTTAATATTCACTTTATCTTTTGTCTTGTTAATCATGGAAGCTAAATAGTCTTCCCTTTCTTTCCAAAGTGTCCTTTACGCCATAACAACTGAAATGTTAGGTGCTGAAGCAATCCTTGTGTTCCCTGCTAGATCTGTAATCGACTTACCAGATGTACAAAACTTAACAACCTTGTAAGATAATCTATTGGGCATGATGATAAGACAACTAATCCATTTCTAGAATAATGTCTTACTCTTGTATAGGTAGCACTATAAGACCAGTTGTAAAAGATTTTCCACTAATCATTATGTTACTGGACTTAAATCACTGAATCCATAACCATGTCACTATCCTTTCGTGTAGTAACTTCTAAGTTAACTTTTATAGTACGATCAAAAATTAAAATAGTCATTTATAATCACCTTTCCTGTAACACATCCAAAAATTATTTTGTAATATCAATAAACTATCACTGTATTCAATAAACTACATGAAAGCTAATTTCCCACTCGCTTTCTCATAAGTAGGAGGTTGAGTAATTAATGTAATTCCTCTTGTTCACAAGAATATTCATCCTTCATTCTATTACACCTTTTCCGACTCAAGTGTCTCTTTGCAATCAAAGCACCTATAGTGTTTTATTCTAGACACGTTCCTAGCTCAGTCCTACAATTGTAATCAATCATCGCTTGGTCGGCCGCCCAAACAATGGTTTGTCACAATTCAAGTACTGAAACACTATATCTCCAACCTTATTATCATATCGAACTCTCACTTAATACCTAAAACCACAGTCCGAGGAACCTATCCCGGACTAGCTCAGGCACTAGCCCAAGCTCTGATACCATCTGTAACGCCCTCAAATTTAATCCTAAAGAATCCAACACGAAAGCGTCAACACGCCCTCAATTTAATCCTAAAGAATCCAACACGAAAGCGTTATCCTATCCTTATAGAAGTACAAACCAAATTCTGGACACAATTAAACAATTCATCTTATCGGGTCACAACCCCAATACATCAACTAAATAGTTATGCGAACTTAATATACATGAGTCAATCTACATCATTCACCTCTAGGATAGTCCGAGTTTATACTCCGATCCTTTAAGCTAGTTTCACTTCTCGACTTGCCTATAACTGGAAGGAAGAAAGTGAAGTACATAAGCAAAGGCTAAGTGAGCGCCAGTGTACGTGTGAAAGGTCCTTAAAATAGTTTTTAGACCCCAAAGTGATAAATTAATAAGGTGAAAACAATAATAGTTTCTATTTTTCAAACGCTCATTAAAAAGGCGAGTAAGAATGACATTTGCGTTCAAGCAGTAGCTGGTATGACACCAGGATCTTAGTATACATACGATAAAGTTTTAAAACATGCATTTTTAAAAGTGTGCAGTCAATGTAAGTACCACGTACAAGACTCAATGCAAGTATCATGTACAAGACTCAATGCAAGTATCATGTACCAGACTCAATGCAAGTATCATGTACAAGACATGTTTAAGTAACACGTACACGTCACGCTTAAGCAGTAGGGGGCCATGTTAGCAATACTATCACGTCCGATGATTTACCCATAGCACTTTGGGTCCCTCTGCTTCTTCCTTATCACCCCTGAACATACGGTTTAAAAGCCATCACCTTATACCTCCCCACGCAGGCTCGCGATGCCCGATTTGGTCATATCCGGAATATGACACACGATAAATGACCCATGCACCCTCAGAGCACTCCGTCCTAGATGCATGGATCTGGACGTGGATAGCGGGAACTGTTTAAGACCGCAAGCCCATGCTTGACCGGCCGAACCCTGCCCTATCCGTCGCCCGACTTTGGGCCCAACACAACCACGCAAGATGAAACATGTCACAAGAACACCATCACGACAAATGATCATGATACAAGAACCAAATGATGGAGTACTTCCACGAATCCATAAAAATCGATGTTTATTTTGAAATCATGCTTGCAAAATATGCATTTGAAACAAGTATGCAATCATGTATGTCACGAATGATTAAATGAAGTGTTTTGGCTCACAAAGGAATATTGAATCGAGCGAATATTTTTTTTTTCCAGAACTTCATTAAAAGAATGTTTTCTTGAAATCATTTTCACAAAACCTGCCTGGAAAATTATTCTCGTAAGATATGTCTTTGAAACGTGCCAAGAAATGGTTAATGCAAATTGAGTCCATGATTTGATTTGAAAGTGTTGAAATTCATTTTCATGTGAAGTATTGAAAGCATGATGAAAGTATATAGATATATATACGACGTGCTCCTTCCAGTTTTGAAAGACATATAACTATAATTTTGAGAGGCACTCACTCTACGTCCAAGTTTATACGGCGTTGTCCTCGTTCGTCTCACCGACAACACCTGCTAAGCGAAATTATATCATAAGCTCATTTTCTAACTCGTCTAAAGTCTACCCGGGGTAGTCTATGAGGTCCTAATAACTATACCAACATGCACAACAAGTTACCTTAATGAAAACTAGGCTTAATTTCAATCTTCCCCAAAAGGTCGATAAGAGGCATAAAAACAGATTTGTGCAGTTTTAGTGTATGAATTGTTAAAAATCATAAACTCAATAATTGTGGGTAAAACGATTTCCATAAATGTTCTAAATTTGTTAAAAGACCTTAGATAAATTTTTCAAAGGTAAATGGTCACTTGAAATGTGGCTATTTTACTCAAAACCGAAGTAAAATTGGGTTCAATTTTTACTGGGGCAGTATTACTTTAAAATTCATATAAAATCAGCATTTAATCAAATAAGCCCCAATTTTATACACAACAACCCCAATACATATTATTATCCCCTGTAAAATTTTGAAATCAAAATGAAGTTTTTAAGAACCCCAAATGATGTCTCAAACAAACATTTTGAAATCCCGTAAGGCTTCTGGCAGTCTATACTTAACAATTTCCATAATTCACATTACAACTCCACAAATCTCACAAAATTCCAGAAATATTTTAGATATGCAGTAACATACACAGTAAAAGTTTGGAACTCAAATAACATTTTCGCATTTCGATATAATTCTTCGAAATCAGTAGCAGATTTAAAGACCCAACTTACAATTGTCATGCATGTGTGATTTCTTCATTTAAGCCTTTAGGTTAGTTACTATAAATTGTAAATTTAAGCTTAAAACTCATAGATCTACTCTTCTAATACACATGCAATAACATTTTCAAAGCAAATTTAGCCTCTACCATTACCTACTAATGTAAGTGTTAAATAAGGATATTATTAGTTGTATATTTGTATTAGGTTTCTTTGTGTCTTATTTCCTTGTTTGCTAAGTTAGGGTTTTATTGTATTCTCTCTCTTGTAATTATAAATACTTTGAGCATCAATACAATTTTCCCTACGGGGTTTTCTACTCTAACATGGTATCGAGCTAAAGGGTTTCTTTTCTCAACCCGCACGATTTATCGCTTCCACCAGCCTCTACCATCGCCGTCCCCGTCTGGCTCCCTAATTTTTTTTTCTTCTCTCCTTCCCACACACATCAATGGCAGCCCAATATTGTTCGTGTAGTGCAGCTTCTGCCGACAAATTTTTCTTTCTGCTTTCTTTCTCTCTTTTTCATTATTTTCACATCTCTAATTCTTACCCTCTTTCATGCCATTGGATTGCGAGTTGTTCAAATCCTATTTTCTCTTCTTTTTCCTCTGAATCTTCAAAAAAAAAAAAAAAATTCTTTTTCCATACGTATAAGTGTATATGGCGTTCTATTGATTGTTATTAAAATAAAAGAATAGCCATCTTTTTCCTTCAAATTTTGTGTGCAAGATATAATTTTCGGTTGCGGTTAGCCCTATATTCGAGTTTTGTATCTATGGGGTTCCTTTTTTATTTTTTTTCCGTCGTTGTTTGCTCGGCCTCCACATGTTCCCCTTCTCTCCTATTTCTTTCTCTGTCTCTCACTATATATCTTACCTCTATTTCGAGCCCCTATTCTTACCTTTTTTTCCGTTTTTACATTCTCTTTTCTTTGTCAATTCTTTACACAAGATTACATGATATGGGTATGAAGGAATTTGTTGAAGAAGGAATTGCTGCTATCGTGACCCATTACAGTACCCACACTCTTGATTTAATCAAGAATCAAGAACCATTGCAAATTATATCTATCAATTAAGAAGCAAAGAAAATAAAAGATGTTACTAAAAACATTCTCTAAAGGAGTACCATGCGTTCGAGAAACTCCCATTTCGACTGCGGGGGAGTGTTAGAATATATCTTCTAGATTAGCATATGATCTTTCCTTATCTTATATTTCTTTGTATTTATTTTTATAGCTTAGAGTATCTTTCCTTGTATTTATCTTCCCTTATTTATGGGTTAGGGTTTACTTGTTTGCCAAGTATATGTAACTCTATAAATATCCTCCTTCTCCCGTTGCTCCCTCGGGCCATCCTATGACCACTTGTTCTAAGGATGGTATTTTTCGTCCTCGTCAGTTCCTTACCCTCTCTGCTCTCTCCGATATCTCTCCCCTTCCTCGCTCTCCTCTCAAGCCGTTTGTGACCCTCATTGGAAGGCCGCCATGGATGATGAACTTTCTGCCCTCCATGCAAACGGTACATGGGACCTCGTCCCTCCTCCACCTCATGTTAATCTCGTAGGCTCTAAATGGATTTTTCGTCATAAGTTTCGATCTGATGGTACTCTTGAACGTTATAAAGCTCGTCTAGTTGCTCAAGGTTTTTCCCAACAGCCTGGTTTAGACTATGATGAAACATTTAGTCCTGTTGTCAAACCTGCCACTATTCGCACAGTTCTTAGTCTCGCAGTCTCTCGTTCTTGGCCCCTCCATCAACTTGATGTTAAAAATGCGTTTCTGCATGGTCATCTCTCTGAAGTAGTCTTTATGAAACAACCTCCTAGTTTTGTCAACCCTCAGTTTCCTAATCATGTATGTCGCCTCAAGAAGGCTCTTTATGGCCTCAAACAAGCTCCTCGAGCTTGGTACCAGCGGTTTGCATCTTTTCTTACGACTCTTGGTTTTGTTGGCAGTAAGGCCGACACCTCCCTTTTCATTCTTCGTCACGGTTCTCATACTGCTTACCTTCTTCTATATGTTGACGATATTATTCTTACGGCTTCTTCTTCTTCCTTACTCTCTTCTCTCACTCGGCTTCTCTCTTCTGAATTTGCTATGAGTGATCTCGGTCCTCTTCACTATTTTCTAGGTATTTCTGTCACCCAGTCTTCGTCAGGTCTTTTTCTCTCTCAATCAAAATTTGCTTCTGAAATTCTTGATCGAGCCTCCATGTCTAACTGTAATCCGTGTGCTACACCCGTCGACACTAAAGCCAAACTTCCCTCGTCCGGTTCCCCTGTCTCTGATCCTACTCTTTACCGTAGTCTCGCCGGTGCTCTCCAATATCTCACAATCACTCGTCCTGATATTTCTTATGCTGTCCAACAAATCTGTCTTTTTATGCATGATCCTCGTGAGCCTCATTTCCATGCTCTTAAACGTATCCTTCGCTACCTCAAAGGTTCTCTTTCCCTTGGTCTCTCTCTTCGTCCCTCTTCTACTGATCGTCTTATTGCTTACTCTGATGCGGACTGGGCCGGTTGTCCGGATACACGACGTTCTACATCCGCTTATTGTGTTTTTCTTGGTGATAATCTCGTTTCTTGGTCTTCTAAACGTCAGCCTGTCATTTCTCGTTCTAGTGCCGAAGCTGAATATCGTGGTGTTTCAAATGCCGTTGCTGAAGCTTCTTGGCTTTGTAATCTTCTCCTTGAATTGCATAGTCCTCTTTCTTTTGCTACTGTCGTCTATTGTGATAATATTAGTTCTGTGTATCTTTCTTCTAATCCTATACAGCACCAGAGAACCAAACATATAGAAATTGATATTCATTTTGTGCGAGAAAAGGTTGCCTTAGGCCACGTACGAGTTTTGCATGTACCATCTGCTCATCAATTCGCGGATATTTTTACTAAAGGTTTACCGTCACAATTATTCTTTGATTTTCGTTCCAGTCTGTGCATTCGGGATCCTCCTGCTCCGACTGCGGGGGCGTGTTAAATAAGGATATTATTAGTTGTATATTTGTATTAGGTTTCTTTGTGTCTTATTTCCTTGTTTGCTAAGTTAGGGTTTTATTGTATTCTCTCTCTTGTAATTATAAATACTTTGAGCATCAATACAATTTTCCCTACGGGGTTTTCTACTCTAACAGTAAGATCAAGGAATTACAAGTTACCTTTAATGCTACCAACAAGTGTGAAGATGGTTGAGGTTGAAACTAATATACTAATTTGTATCTATATATATATATATATATATATCTTGAATGGAAGGATGAAGAGAGGTTGAAGATGATGAAAATGGAGAAAGAGAGTTGAAGAGGTATTTTCTTGTAAGGAAAATGATGAAGTTGTGGCATATTATATATATATATATATATATATATATATATATATCTATGGTGTGATGGTGGGGTGGTCGGTCAAGCCCACTTTCCACCCCTTTATTTATTATTTTTTTTATTTTATTTTTTTTAAAGTGAAATGAAAGTGGAATTTACTAATTATTGGTGTATTTGGGCAATTTACTAATTCAACTTCTCTCCTAGTGTCTAGTTAAATTTTGGTTCTATTCCTTTAATCTACATAAGATGTATAATATAATATCCCTCTTGAACATATGTTTAAGATCCTAGATCATGTCCTAATGCTTTAGATAGTAACTAGTCGACTAAAAAAAAACTCTGGCATCACCCCCCCCCCCCCCCGTGTAGACCCTTTCGTATGCCACTTGGGACCACCAAGTGGTATCAGAGCGGTTGAAGTAGAAACCTAAGCGTTTCCGAGCGTAACTGCTTGTTTAGATCCACCTTTCTAAACTTAATCGCTTTAAATCTTTTTATCAAAACATATCATTATGGCTTTTAACAAAATGCCTAAGTTTGTAGAATCAAATTATGATTCGTGGAAACTTAGAGCATTCGCATACTTATGCTCATGTGATAATGAAATGTGTGATGTTATTACAGATGGCCCCATCAAAATCATGCAAGTGAGAACTCGAGCACCTGGAGCCGATGAAGCCACTCCTGATGGATATGTCGAGAAAAATAAACTAGACTGGACGCCAGATGATCGAAAAAGAGCGAATCTGGATAATGTTGGACGAAGTGCACTTTACTCAGCGTTAGGAGATAACGATGCATTGTTCAACAAGATAAAGCAATGTAAGACATCCAAAGAAATATGGGATAAATTGGCTATTGTGTGTGAAGGTTCAGCACAAATGAAGGAGAACAAGCTCTCCATAGCCATGCAAAGATTCGAGCATTTCAAAATGCAGCCCAATGAGACGCTAGAACAACTAGACGCAAGGTTTACTTTGCTCATTACCGAGTTAGTGTCATTAGACAAGGTATTGACCAACAAGGAAATAGTCAACAAGATTTTCAGAAGTCTTCCAAGCAAGTATTTAATTAAGACTGTTGCTTTGAGAGAATCACAAACATTGGAGACACTTACCCGGCCCAGAGCATGTCTTTTCAGAGTTAAAGGCATTTGAGTTCGAATTAGGTGAAGTCAGCGACACATCGACTTCAGCGATTGAATCAGGAGCTTTAATCGCTACCACCAAAAATAAGGGAAAAGCGGTTATTGAGGTCAAACCGGTTGAGTCAAATGAAGAAAAGGAAATGGCCTTATTGGTAAAGAAGTTCAAGAAATTTCTACGATACGAGAAGAGAACTCCTATTGGACAGAATTCATTTCAAACTCCTCCTCCAGCACCAGCGCCTCAGTATCAAGCGCCAGTGCACTCTGCACCTCAACCAGTAGCGCCAGTTCTATACCAAGCGCCTCCATCCTCCACTCAGAATCTCTCAGCACCAGTAGTCTCAAAGCGATTAACTGCTGAACAAAAAATGAAAACTAATTTGTGTTATAATTGCAGGAAACCAGGGCACTACCAGGTAAATTGCCCTTATTCAAACGTGTCAAAGCCCTCAAGGCAAGACTATGCGGATAGAAACCAATTCAGGAGCAACCTTCGCCAACAAGGTCTGCTAGCGGAATCTGAACCATTCTCCGCACCTGAAGAGGATTTGGAATCATCAGACGAAAGTAGTGATGATGAGCCTACAAGCGACTCAGCATTGATTTGTCTCATGGCAAGAGATGATGAAGCGTCTGACGACTCGCTACCAGAGGTAACCAATGAATTATATCATCCTCTCTCTTATGATGAATTACTTGACAAAGTTAAAGAATATTATAAAGATTGTCAAGAGGCCGCCAAAATATATCAAAACGATCTCGCTATTATTTCGTCGCTCAAAAGTGATAAAGTAACACTCAAAGCCGAGTTGCAAGTTCAGAACAGTGCATTGATAAGAACAAATCACTTGAGAGTGAAGTTATTCAGTTAAAAAGCGATCTTGATATAATAGTCAAAAGAGAAGCTGATTTGATCGCTAAACTTGCTAAATCAGAGCAGCTTATCTCATCATTATCAAAAGCTTCTAGAAAGTTGGATAATGTGACTAAGGTAACTAGATTATTTGGTGAAAAGTCCGGTTTAGGATGCAATAAATTCGGTAAACAACCAAATAAATCCAATGTTATGGCAAACAACAAAGGAAAGGGTGTTATCTTTGTTGAGAAAAGTTCATAGAGTCAAACGCTAAGTGAACCTAGCGACAATGGTACGAGGCCAAATGAGAAAGCCAAAGCTGACTCAGGCAAGGGTAAGGCTAAGGCAAATGATTCACAAAGACAAACTCATCCAAACGCTCAAAAAGTCAAGGACAAGTCTAATCACTGTGAATCAAGCGCTAAGCGTCAAGCACCAAAAGTGCAACCCAAGCCAGCATCAAGGACTTACCAGCGTCAATATCCAAGACAGTCAAAATCATATCATCAATACTATGATGATTATGACTATGACTATGATTATGACTATTATTATAATCGAGGATATTATTACACACCCAAAAAGCACACACAGCACAAGGTGAACAAAAAGCACACACAACACAATGTGAAACCCAAGAAGGCCAGTATTCCTACAATGAAGACCAGGCAAATATGGGTTCCTAAAGTTCTAATTCAAACCAAGGTTACTAACGCTGAAGGACCCAAAACAACATGGGTACCTAAGAAGAATTAGAATTGTCCTTTAAATGCAAGTACCTAGAGCCAGCACCGATACTTCAGTTTGGTACTTTGATAGTGGATCGTCAAGACACATGACTGGTTCCAAGAATCTTCTAGTCTACTATCAAGCTACCAACGGTCCTCAAGTTATATTCGGTGATAACTCAAAAGGTAAAACAAAAGGTATAGGTATCATGCATAGAGGGAACATCATGATTAGTGATGTTTATTATGTTGAGGGTCTTAAGCATAACCTGTTAAGCATTAGTCAATTTTGTGATAAAGGCTTTGAAGTAAAATTTTCAAGCGACTTCTGCTATGTTAACGACGCTAAGACTAAGTCTACTAAATTAAGAGGAAAAAGAACAAACAATGTGTATTTAGTAGATTGGGATTCTACAGTTGATAACAACCCCACGTGCTTTGTTGCTAAAAGTCAAAATGAATCGGGTTGGTTATGGCATAGAAAAATGAATCACCTCAATTCAAGGCAATCTCTCAGTTAATATCGCTAAATCTTGTAGAGGGATTACCTAAAAGTTCCTTTCAAAAGAATCGCTTATGTGATGCATGTCAAATGGGTAAACAAGTTAAGTCATCTTTCAAAAAGAAACCATGTCTAACTACTTCTAGAGTTCTTGAACTATTGCATTTAGATTTGTTTGGACCTATTCAAATCATGAGTGTTAGTGGCAAAAAGTACTCGCTAGTAATAGTTGATGATTTCTCTCGCTATACATGGGTAGAATTTCTAGCAACCAAAGATGCAACCAGTGTCAAGCTCACAGCGCTAATACGTCAATTGCAAAATTCAAAAGATCTAAAAGTGACAAGAATTAGAAACGATAGAGGAACTGAATTTACTAACCAAGTTGTTGAGAAGTTTTGTATAGATTTAGGAATACTTCATGAGTATTCTGCTCCTAGAACACCTCAACAGAATGGAGTTGCTGAGCGACGGAACAGAACGCTTAAAGAAGCCGCAAGGACGATGTTAGCAGAGTCCAAGCTGCCTCAAAGGTTTTGGGCCGAAGCCATCAACACCGCTTGCTACACTCAGAACCGGTGTATGATTAACAAGCAACATGAGAAGACTCCATATGAGTTGTGGAAGGGACGTAAGCCTAACGTTTCATACTTTCATGTATTTGGTTCAAAATGTTTCATTCATAACAATGGATCTCACAGCCTAAAGACATTTGATCCTAAAGCAGATGAGGGAATCTTTCTAGGCTATGCCAAGAATGGAAAGAGTTTTCGCATCTTAAATAAGATCAAATCGAAGGTTGAAGAATCCATTCATGTTGTGTTTGATGATGCTAACCAAGAACCGAGTAAGGTTAATTCTGATGATGTAGGAATTGAAGATCTCTCCCAACAAGCGTCGGAAATCAACCTTAGTGATGATAGTGATGACGAGGATGATGGGATTCATGTACTTCCTCCTAAGGATACTCGTGAGGTTAACAAAAATGATAATGTCAGAATCGCTGATGATCATGAAGAGAATGATCATCAAGAGCAGATTGGAACTGTTAATGATGCATCGTCTACGCAAGAGACAAATGAGAATCAAGCGATTAACAACCAAGAATCTCTTAACGCGTTCCAACCAGACCGTAAATGGCTTAGAGATCATCCACCAGAGCTAGTAATTGGAGATATTGAAGCATCTGTTAGAACTAGGTCCGCTACATTTAATGAGGCCATGTTCGCAAGTTTCCTATCTCAAATGGAACCAAAGAAAGTGGATGAAGTGCTTAATGATTCAAGTTGGGTAGAAGCAATGCAAGAAGAGCTTAACCAATTTGAAAGAAGCAAGGTTTGGACGCTAGTACCAAGACCAACTCACCAAGGAGTTATTGGAACGAGATGGGTTATTAGGCACAAAATGGATGAAGATGGCATTGTTATAAGAAACAAAGCTAGATTAGTCGCTCAGGGTTATTGTCAAGAAGAGGATATTGACTTTGATGAAACGTATGCCCCAGTAGCCCGTCTTGAAGCAATTAGGATGTTCCTCGCGTTTGCCGCATTCAACAAGTTCACAGTATACCAAATGGACGTGAAGAGTGCATTCTTGAATGGTAAACTTCAAGAAGAAGTCTATGTGGAGCAACCACCAGGATTCATCAACAACCATGGCAAAAGTATGGTCTACAAACTGGATAAGGCACTCTATGGCCTTAAACAGGCACCAAGAGCATGGTATGACACTCTCTCTATCTTCCTTATAGGTAAAGGCTTTTCAAAAGGCAGCGTTGACACAACGTTATTTAAAATTACCCATAATAAAGATATTCTCTTAGTCCAAATCTATGTTGATGATATTATATTTGGTTCTACTAATAAGCGACTGTGTGAGAAATTTTCAAAAATGATGCAAGATCAATTTGAAATGAGCATGATGGGTGAATTAACTTTCTTCTTAGGATTACAAGTTAAGCAACTCCCTAATGGAATATTTATAAACCAAGCTAAATATACTAGAGATATGATTAAGAAATTTGGTATGGAAAATGCATCATCTTCAAAAATTCCAATGAGCCAGACGCTTAAGTTAGATAAAGATGAAAGTGGGAAGAAAATTGATATCACTAACTATAGGGGTATTATTGGATCACTTCTTTATCTTACCGCTAGTAGACCTGATATTATGTTTTCGGTATGCATGTGTGCACGTTTTCAATCTGATCCTAGAGAATCACACTTAATTGCTACCAAGAAGATCCTTAAGTACCTAAAAGGCACACAAAATGTGGGCTTATGGTATCCACAGGATTCTTCTTTTGAACTAATTGGTTATTCAGATGCAGATTTTGCAGGATGCAAAATAGATAGAAAAAGTACTAGTGGTACATGTCAATTTCTAGGTGATAGACTAGTTTCGTGGCATAGTAAGAAACAACAATCCATAGCGACTTCTACCGCTGAGGCAGAATATGTAGCCGCTGGAAGCTGTTGTGCACAAATCCTTTGGATGAGGCAACAACTTAGAGATTATGGAATAATCCTAGGTCCTACCCCAATCCATTGTGATAACCAAAGTGCTTTAGCTATGACCCAAAATCCTGTTCTTCATTCTAGAACCAAACACATTGACATTAGATACCATTTCTTGCGTGACCATGTTCAAAAGAAAGATATCTCCATGCACTTCATTGGAACTGACAAACAACTGGCAGATATCTTCACAAAAGCGCTCAACGAACAACGCTTTCTCACTTTGAGAAGTGAATTAGGTATGATCGATTTAAACGCTTAAATCATAAAGCATCATATTTAATAGGCATATAATTTAAGGGGAATCCACTTTATGTTTATGTCTAAAGCGTTTATCAAAATTTGAAATGAGTCATCAACTTTAGGGGGAACTCTAAAATTGTACTTACTTCAATGTATCAAGCGACTGTGATCAAAAATGACTTTCAAAATCTTAAGCATTGATCACTAGCTCTTATCTTTTATGCATGACAAAATCAATCTCTAATAATGTTGTCTCTCATAAATCCAAGCGATTGATTCATTTATTGAAATATTTTATGAAAAGACTTCAGCGTTGAAAGGATTCCCACTTTAACTCTAAGTAACTCGATTTCAAAAATTCATGCATAGTTTTCATCGCTAAAGATAACGTGTGGATAAGTCCAAAAGATCAGATTTGACAACTACCCACACGTGCCTATCAAATCGAACTGACGGTTATGATTCCTATCTAAACCTAGGCGGTTCAGTGATTGCATGAGTCTGAGTAAGTGTCAGTACACTATCAGGCGCGTGCACTTCACACTGAAAATTTCAAATTTTTTCAAACTGTTTCAAATTAACTGCGGATCCGAAAAATGTTATAGTACCCTACTTTACCACACTTTTTGACATCCGAAATTAAATGTACACGGTTCAGATTCCTTTTGTCATTAACCTCTGAACACGTGTCATTCATCTGTCAATTGAGGAGTTACTTTCACCTTCTATTTAAACTCACCAAGACTTTTACAGAAAACCTTTATCACTTCCAATCTTTCCTACTGTAAAAGCTTTTTCTCTCCAAAGGCAAAAACTCCTCTATTTTCTTCAAAAGCTTCAACTTTCAGCAATGGCACCCAAAGTTTCAAAATCTTCCAAGACAGCAACTAAACCAGTTACAGTTAACGCCGGATTTTTGGTTAACTGGGACTATCTTTTTGATAACCAGAACTTCCCTCTTCGAACGATTCTTCCACTCGTTCAAGAATCTGGTTTGAAAGACATGCTTACTACCACTTTCAACTACTTTGAAGAAGAATCTCTCCACTTTTTCTACAATGGTCAAATTTCTGAAAACGGAAATTCCATATCCCGCGTCTTCCCCTCTGCAAAAGAGACCTTTGTCCTCACTCCTTCTCTGGTTCTGCCTAATACTGGCATTAAGGTAGAACGTGTAAATCTCGGCGATGCTACCAAAGTTTGGGACGTGATAAATAAAGAAGATGTTCACAACGCCTACGAGCCCAACTTCAAGAAGAACGATATGAAAGGCGAATATGTCATCTTCGCTGACATATGTTCAAAGATTATTGAATGCAGAAAAGGGACGTTCGATAAAATCACTAACATTCAATACAAGATGATGGTTGCCATCCTGACTAAGTTAAAAGTTAACTGGTCTCTTTACGTGTTCAATCGCTTCAAAGCAGCGATGGCTAAGTCTGTTAATCCCAAGCCTTACGGGATTTTGCTAAGTCGTATTCTCTGCTCTAGCGGATATACGCAAGCTTCTGGGAAAAAGATCCCAGCGACCAAGTTTTATGGCAAGAAAATGATAAGCGAGCTTCTTAACCCGCGGAAACCTGGCGGAGCAGCGGTTCCAAAAGATCAGCATGTTGTTCGCAGTGATGATGAAGATCAAGCGTCTTCTTCATCATCATCAGAAGAAGAAGTGGTGGTCAAGCGACCTAAGAGAAAGATCATTCTCAAAGTCGCTGAGCCATCCAAGCCCGCAAAGAAGCAAAAGTTGGAACTGAAGAAGAAGAAGCCGGAACCCAAAAAGAAACAAAAGATCCCTTCTCCTTCTCCCTCGCCTAAGTCTCTTTCTCCTCCTCCAGCATTTTTCTTTTCCGTTCCTGGGGAAGAAGAGACAGTAGTGGAAGAAGAAGTACCGCTTGCACGAAGGCGTACTCCTACTCCCACTCCTGCAGTATCTTCTAGCGCTCCCACAAATCCAGCGCTTAGAGAGTCAGCGAGTGCTTCTGTCTCTGACGCTGTTCCCGAAATCAGCTCAGATCCTCAAGCCGTTTCTCCATCTGAAAGGCTTCCCAATGTTCAGGAACCCGAAGAAGAAGTTCAGGAGCCTGAGGAACTTGTCTAAGAAACAGATCAAGCGACTAAGACAGTCGATGATAGTCCTCAGGGTAAGCGATGTAGTATTTTCTTTGTAAATTTCTACTCAGTAGGAATTTTTGCTTGCTTTTCTCAATCGCTTACATGTTTTAGCTCATGACGGAGCTCATGATGAACCAATCTCTGAAGCCCCTCCTCTCTCGGAGATTCCAGTTGAACTAGACGTGGACATGGCAACTGTTGTGAATATTGCTAAAGAAGCATCCCAAGTTCTTCCTGACGCTGAAAGCTCATCAGCGAGTGAAGCAACTTTAAACGCTGAGCGGTCGATAGAAATGGCCCCCATTCCAACAGAAGCTATTGCCCTTGTTTCTACGCCAACCGGACCTCCTCCTCGTGTCATTGATTTCTTCCCGCGTGGATATCATCCAGACGTCGAATTTTATTATGCCGCTAGAGAACGTGACGCTCAAATGCTTGCCGAGTTGGAAATAAACTTTCAAACCACTCTCCATCGGCCCGATATGTCCAACACCAAGAAATTTGAGTTTTCGAGCGTATTGCAGATCTAGGACTATATGACTTAGAGCGACTTCAATCTCGCTTTGAGTACATTCGTCGTCCAATGTTCAATAGAGCTGACCTTGATCAACAGCGATTCACTCTAACCGGTCGCTCGGACGAGTCCTTTTATCCTCTGCGCCCAAGCAAGATTGTTTTCAAGAACCCACACATGGGTGATTGGAACAAAAATCCTGATGAGGAAGATCTCAATAAGATAGGATATTCTGCTCTCCCCTCCATTGTCAAATCTCCCCAGAACGCTCTCTCTCCTAATCCACTCAAACTCTGGAAAGGCAAAGGCTCGCTTGTTGCGGAGCGCCCAAATCCGGTCAACTCGTGGATTGAAGATGAGGCTCGTGAATATCTTGCCAGATTATGGGCTGAAGACTATGATGATGAAACGGAACGCTTCGAGAAATTCTTAGCAGCTAGAAAAGAGCAAAACAAAGCGAACAAACTTGGAAAACGATGGATGATGGATACAGCCAAATGGGCTGAAGAGTTCGTTCTTCACTTCTACACCCTTGATGAACTCGTCAAATATCCATTCCTGTTTAATTTTGGAATAGAATACAGACGCCGAGGATTTGCCACCTTTTTGCTTCAATAGCATCAGATAATTGCCGAGAATGTTAGCACTTTGCCACGATACAGACAGCTAATCGAAAGCTACATTCGCCAGCAGCTCGCCTTATTCAGCCAGGGCGGACGCTACGTTTTGCATCCTCGTGCAGACTTTGTTCAACGAATCTTCCCTGACCTCAACGAAGACGCTTCGTCAAGTAAACAACCAGTTCTTCAAGGCCAGAGTCAGATTTGTGTTGACACTTCAACAGAACACGCTGAGTTTGCTGAGTTCCACCGAGATATGAGAGTAGTGATAGAAAATGTCGAAGCGTTGGATACAAGTTTCAATCACTATTCAGGGTTAAACGATTTCCGAGGATATACTCGCCACCCTGTGCTCTTCAGTGAACAGAATATTCAAGTGGCCAAGATGATCTCGCTGATTAGGTCAGTGGACCAAGAAGCAGCTCAAGCGTTCATGCCGTTGATTTTGGACTTTTTCAACAAATATACATCAGGGATTGCTTTGCCAGAAGGTGTGCAACTTGCACTAAGTACTGACGAGCGCGAAGACGCTATATTCTTTATCCCGCAATCTAGCCTGATCAGTCCCCGGCATGTGATGGAAGCCCTTGGCCCCCTCTGGGTTATTGGCATTAGAGAACCTTCTCCTCCCTCAATCCAAATTCTGGAAGAAGATTCTGCTCCTACTGCGGAAGTCGCTCATCTTCCTGAGGCTTCCTTGCCAGATTCCTCTAGCGCCCCAGTAGTCGAGCCCCCAGCGATTGCTGATTCTACCTTGGATCACGCAATTGAAGAAGTGCACGCTGAAATTGCTCAAGCGCCTGTAGAACCTCTCCTAAGAGATAAAACCAAAGGCAAGGCTGCAGTTTCAAGTTCTTACGGACTTCTCCCGTCCCAGAGCGTCCTTCTTCGGATTCAGATTCAGACAGTGATTTAGAGGCCCGAGATTTCAGAAAGGTTGTACGGAACTCGCTTCACCACATCGAAGGTTCCTGCTCCAAGCTTTCTGAAGCCGCTGACAGACAGACTCGCTTAATGTCTGATATGCGAAGCCGTGACATTGCCAACGCTTCAAATTATAGCACCATTGCTATCATGGAAAGCATGTCCCCTCTTATCGCTGAGCTCTCCTCTGAATTCAATCGTCACCTTGCTCAGAGCGCTTCAGCTGATGCGGACAGACACGCTTCATCCGATGCCGTCGCTCAGAGTGTCGCCCAACAGATTGCTCTTCTAGTCGAAGAAGTTAGACTTTTGCGCCGCGATGTCGCTGATCTAAAATTGTCCCTTGATGAAGTCAAGAAGGGGGAAAGTAAAGAAAAGACCAAAGCGATTTCCAAGACGGATAATAAACATTGGCGTTCGATGTTCGATGAACTGGTAAGCATTAAGAGAATGCTATCCAAGAAACAAAAACCAAGGTATTATCTAGGAAAATACGCTCTTCCCCAGTTGGACCCCGACTTCTTAGAGAGTATGGGATTTCATGCTTATGCCGGACCGCTACAACGACCTGTAAATTGGAGACCGTCAAATGACCGTCAAAGAGATATATATTATGATCTGATTCGAGAACTTGGCATTCCACCAAGGGATTGGACGGAAAGGTTGTTAGAGCTAAATGAAAGCGCCAGACTCCGCAGGCATGACTATGATGAAGTCTAGCATACAACTATGATCGACATTGATCGACTCTTAAAAGAACTAGCGTTAGAAGTTCTTCAAGGCGAAGAAAGAACAAAGCGACAGAAGAAATAAATGTTTTTGCGTATTTTATTTCTTTCTTATTCTTTTCAGTATAAATCATGTATGCTTCATTTCAATATATATGAATGATTTATTGCTGAAACAACTTGTTGAAGCCAACCTAACTTTAACTAACATTACTAACCTTTCAAACGCTGACTTATATTCCTTTGGGCCTTTTCTTTTTTAACTCTTAAAAATTATAAAAGAGTTACAAGTCTTGACATCATCAAAAAGGGGGAAATTGTTAGGAAATTTCATGTTAGATGTTTTGATGATGACAAGATAGGATTCAATGTTAGATCCCAAATAAAATGTAAGTTTATGCTTTCATAGATCATTGTATAAAGCGTTTAAAGAGTTTGTAATTTTGTTTAGGCTTGTAATTTTTATCCTTATAGATTTTAGACTAAGTCTTAGCGACTGAATCAATAATAGAATTCTAGGTGAGTCTATTTGAGAAGAAGTTGAAGACCAGCGTCTGAAATCAACCGAAGATGAAGATTCCTTCTTAGCGCCTGTCAAACGCTAAGAGACCGCAGTTCAGGATTCATGAATCAAGCGTTCAAATACTCAAGCGACTTATAGAAGATTCACCTGAAATAAATCCTCAAGTCATAAAGGACTTAAATGCAATCATTCAACGGACATTTATTTCCAACGGGAAATAAATTCAAATTGCATTAAATGCCTGATAAGAGCATTAAATGTGATAAGCTACTGTGACTTGTGGACAAGCCTCCTTTTGACCAGACTGTCAGAACTTTCAGAGTTTTAGCTGCTCCCGTCTAATCGGTTCCAGCGAATTTTCAGGAATGTCAGATTTTAGGTATAATCACGCGCTACGTGAAAGGCACGCTCCTACATGTGTCCAACGGACAGATCCCAAGAAATTGCCTATAAATACCTTACTCCAGAAAATCAAAATATATAGAACAATCAAGAATATACGAGAAATTATTGCCAAAAATCCTACGTACATTCTTTCTGGAAAAAGCTTAGAAATTTCATAGCCAAAACCTTTCAAGCTTTCTATCTACATTCCAGACAGTCACAAATATCTCAAATATCTTCCAAAGAAGAAATCCAAACTCCAACTGAGATATTCCAAGTTGTTTGATCTTCTTTAAAACAAACAAAACCCTAGTGATAATCCTCAACCTTTCATCTGAGTGAGAAAAGTTGTTGAAACCTTTCAGGCAGTATTTCTGAGTGAGAGAAGCTTGAAGAAGACGATCTTCATTGGTGCTGAAGTCTGTGTGAGCAAGGAGCCCAAGATCATTTTCATCCATTACTATTTTGTAGAAGTTTCTGTGTGATCCTTTGATAATCATCATAGTAATTTCCTCCAAGTGAAAAAGGAGAAGAAGGACGTAGCTGGGATTACATCACCCAGTGAACCTTACAAATTATTGTGTCATTTATTTTATTGTCTTATATTATTCACTTCATATTATTCTGAAAAAGACAAGTAAAATTGCAAAGCGATTAATTCAACTAAAAGAACGCTAAACATTATTTCCGTTGTGCTAACCCTGATTAAGCGATCTAAGCGTTGCCCTACTTTGGTAAACTGCTGAAATCACTAAGTCTAAGTTAACTATTCTGAAGCGTCTGACCCAAGCGCTCAGTTTTTCCAAGCGTTCAAATTTCTAAAGTGATACGAAAATTTTGTGAAGTCGAAAAAGACTTCAGGGTCTATTCAACCCCCACTTCTAGACCCTTTCGTATGCCACTTGGGACCACCATATATATATTATTAATTCTTTCTCTTTTTATTTTCTCTTCCTTAATTAGTTGGATACCTTTCCAACTAATTAGATATTCCTATATATTTGAGATCATCTCATATATATCGTATCTATCCCAATAAAATCTTTCCATGTATGCCTCAATGCCGATAAGGAATTAGATTGAGTAGGGCATTTATAAGTTTTTTGTACAAACGATTATGTTTCTATAGAATAAAGGTACATTGATTTTGTTTGTACAAATCTCACTGGCATTTAATTGTGTTGAACAAATAGTCCTTGAGATTTGAAGATAGACTTTCCACCTCTTATGTGGATAAGAGGAGGCACTGGAAGAGTCAAGTACTTAATCTCTTAAATTTGGTTCGCGAATTAAGAGACTTTAATTGGGCATTAAAATTCAACTCGTACGATACGTGCTTAGACAAGGAGTGCTAGTCAAACACTGATTAGATAGTGGGAGCCTGTGTCATCAATATAGTTCATGGAATTAACAAATTTGAACTCAACTCGGTTTAATCCGATCACATGGGTATTTACTCTTCGACAGTCAACGATTGGGATTAAGATTGCGATAGTATGTATGGACTTTTAACTTGAGGAGTTATTTACAATGTGTTTGTAGTATTGGATATGTTATCAGAGTAGTTAGACCCGTATCACCCGATAGGTGGGGTCAACCTCTAAGTACAATTCAAATGGTGCATTCGACATTGTAAGACAATTGATAATATGGAATCCACTGTCTCGATAGTAAATGAGTATATGACATGTACGATCATAAGTAATTGAAATTGTAAGTCTTTGGCCAAAGCATATAAACTAGCTAGTGATAGTCACTAAGGTTAGTTTGGTAATTTCACATTATTACGATTACAGAGTACAATATCAAGTTCTATGGGTTTAACGTACCATGGCTATTACTTGATCGGTCACATCAGTGAAGAGTTTATACGCATATGGTAATCGTAATCAAGGTTCATGATGACGTATTTATCTCATACTCAATTAGGCCACGAGTTGGTTCCATGGTGCTGGCTAGGTGACAAACTTATCCTTTGGTATCCTCCCATTGCCAATTGAATCGAGCCTAGACATTCACGCTATGTGAAAAAAAGGAATTATTTTCTAAGCTAAGGGTTTTTTGGTAAATTCACATTAAATGCGATCGACTAACAAAATGGATGGCATGATTCAATTAAAGATATTTAATTAGATTAAGTAAATTAACTAAATTATAAATTCATACGTTAAATTAATTAGACTTCATTTATAAGTTGATTATATTGATTGGATTAAAGTAATTAATTAAAAGTCAAATTGGATTTGGACTTGGACTTAACTAATTACACTTATGCTAAGATGGAACAAAGCTTGAAAGCCCACTCAAAGGAGGCCTAGCGGGCGCCCCTCTTGTTAGACTAAGGAGTTTTATTTAAAACTCCAATAGTTGTTAGTCAGAAATAGAACTGTCCAACTCAGTAAATTATGAATCTGACTTTGAGAAACAAACCTAGAGCAAAAGAAAAGACTAAAATTCCCTTCCCTCTCTCCTAACTAGACGCCACCGCCTTACCTGCTGTGGAGGAGAATGATAAGTGTGTTATTCTCCTAGAAATCTCGTCTAATTCCAATGTTTTTATGCAATATTCTTTTATAATTGCTCGTTTAAAGTCATGATTTTATCTTGTAGGATGGTTGGAGCTTTTGACGAGAAAAGATGTGGAATTGGTCCAGATTGAGAGCCCCAAATGAAGTCAGGAGGTTGGAGAACGACCAAGATGAGCGAGAAGGCCTAAAAACGTACCCGCAAGCTACCAGAGCTCGGGCTGGAGCAAAAAAAAGGCTTGCTCCAGCACGAGTTGTGCGAAACAACTTAGCTCGTGCTGGAGCAAGCAAAATGCTTGCTCCAGCGCGAGCCCTTGTGGCCTTAGCTCTCGCTGGAGCAAGAAAATGTCTTGGTCCAGCGCCATCAGTGCGTGGCTTCAAAGCTCGCGCTGGAGCAAGACATTATGCTCGCTCCAGCGCGATTCTCTCGGATTTTACCCGATTTCTAGAGCTATAAATGGAGTTTTGACCTATTTTGGATACATCTTTTGCCTCCCCCAAGTCTTGTTCTCTTTGTATTTTTGCATTTTTGAAATTCTCTAGCCTTGAAGATGACATTTAGAGGCTAAAAACCTCATCCGGTCAATTGTAATTCGAAATCATCATCTTGATTTGTGAGATTATTGTTCTTAATATAATTTCTTTGTTGAGTAATTGATTTTCTTGTTTCCATGCCAAGTGTTTGATGAAATGCTTAGCTTAGATGTACACTTTGTTATTGTATTTCATTTATCCATTGCTAGTTAAGATTAAATTGCTATCAATTAGGATCTTGCTTAGTAGCAACTAGGGATTAATATTGATGAATGATTGATATTCGGTTCTTAGGGGAAAATCAATGTCATTAGATTTAATTCATGCTAGGTGGATTGACTATTGATGTTAACTCTCTTTTTGTGATTAATGCTTCTCCGTAAATGAATCGAAGGCCTAGTCTCTAGATGTATTTTAGGAGTTAGAATTTATCGATTGGCTATCCGTTGATAAATTACGCTTAAGAAAAGAGCAAGATGTTCATATGCTATCATTGTTCCTCTTAGTTGGCTACTCAACTAGAATTAATCTTGCGTATCTATGATCAAATCGAGAAGATGATGGGTAATTACAATTGACCGGGCTTTACTTTATTGATTCAATTATACCATTTAATCGCTTTCTTTATAATTTTCATTTGCTTAGATTCCGTACAATTGCAACCAAACCCCAATTTTACTTAAGTTTCATAAGTCATTTAACAATTGTAATTGATCTACACTCTCTTGGGTTCGACCCTTGCTTACCGCTATTGCATTAGTTTAATTGTTTTATAGCTTGTGTCTTTGTTTTATTTTTATTTTTGTTGGTATTTTCTGTTTATGTCACGATTTACCATTTGATCCAGAAATCGAGAGGACCTTTCATAGGCTAAGAAGGGAAGCACAACAAGCTAACACCGAAGAAGAAGAAATGGCAAACAATCGAAACAATCGCACCCTTAAGGAGTTGGCGACACCGAATCTCAATTATCAACCTTTATGCATTGATTACCCCGCCCTTGATGTTGCTTTTGAATTAAAATCCGGTTTAATTCACCTCCTCCCCACTTTTCGTGGTTTTACAGGTGATGATCCTCACAAGCATCTCAAGGAATTTCACATGGTATGCACTTCTATGAAGCCCGCCGGGATATCCGAGGAACAAATCAAGCTAAGGGCATTCCCCTTTTCTTTAGCGGACTCGGCAAAAGATTGGCTCTACTACTTACCATCCGGATCAATCAACACATGGAATGAGATGAAACGGGTATTTTTAGAGAAGTACTTTCCGGTTTCCAAAGCCGCCAATATCCGGAAAGAGATATGTGGCATCCAACAAATATCCGGGGAAACCCTCTATGAGTACTGGGAAAGATTTAAGAAGCTGTGTGCGAGTTGCCCTCATCATCAAATTAGTGAGAAACTCCTCATACAATACTTCTATGAAGGCCTGTTTCCCACCGAGAGGACTATGATAGATGCCGCTAGTGGAGGGGCCTTAGTTGATAAAACTCCCGAAGCCGCCCGGTTATTGATTGCAAACATGACGGCAAATTCTCAACAATTTAGCTCCCGACATGAGCCTCCAACAAGTAAAGTCAACGAGGTTACATCTAGTTCACTTGAGTTGAAAATTAATGAGTTGACTTCACTTGTTCGCCAATTAGCCGTTGAAAAGGTTCAACAAGTGAAGGCTTGTGGGATTTGTGCCAATGTGAATCATCCCACGGACATGTGCACTACACTACAAGAGGAGCCAACCGAGCAAGTAAATGCAATTGGAGGATTTCCCGGACAACCCCATCGAAAACATGACCCTTACTCTAACTCTTACAATGCCGGATGGAGGGATCACCCGAACTTTAGCTATAGAAATTCAAATGGTCCCAACTATCACGGGAATAATCAAGGATACAATCACGGATATAATCAAGGACCATCACCGCCTTTCCCACCTAAGCCACAAGTCCCTTCTCCTAGTTCAAGCTCCAATTCCAACTTGTCTTTAGAAGATATTGTAAAGGCTCTTGCTCAAGACCAAATTCAATTCAAGCAAGAAACAAAGGCAAGTTTAAAGCATTTAGAGACTCAAATGAGTCAATTGGCCACTTCGATGAGTCGAATTGAGGCCCAAGGTTCGGGAAAGTTACCTTCTCAAACAATCAATCCTAAAGAAAATGCAAGTGCAATCACATTGAGAAGTGGGAAGGAAATTGAAGTACCACTCGAGACACCACCGGTGCTTGATTTTGAAGAGGACGAAAAAGAAGCTACCAAGAGTCCTCCCACCTCCACCTCTCCTCCAAAGGTAACCTCAAACCCTCCTCTCATTTCAATTATCACTAAACCTCCTTTCCCATGTAGGTTTAAACAATCGAAGAAAGAGGAGAAAGAGAAAGAAATCTTGGAAATTTTTCGAAAGGTGGAGGTGAATATACCTCTTATCGATGCAATTCGCCAAGTACCCCGCTATGCTAAATTCCTAAAAGAGCTTTGTACATCAAAACGCAAGTTGAATGGGGATGAAAGGATAAGTGTGGGGGAAAATGTCTCGGCGGTTCTTCAAAGGAAACTGCCTCAAAAATGCAAGGATCCGGGTACATTCACTATTCCATGCAAAATAGGTAACACTCGTTTCAATAAGGCTATGCTTGATTTAGGTGCATCCATTAATGTCATGCCACATTCTATTTATGCATCTTTAAACCTAGGACCCTTAAAAGAAACCGGTGTGATAATTCAATTAGCCGATAGATCTAATATGTATCCGGAGGGTGTGGTTGAGGATGTTTTGGTTCAAGTGAATGAATTGGTGCTTCCTGCGGATTTTTATATTTTGAACATGGAAGATGAATCATCTCCCAATCCCACCCCTATTTTGCTAGGTAGACCTTTTCTAAAGACTTCTCGAGCAAAAATTGATTGTTATGATGGTGCTTTGTCTTTAGAATTTGATGGTGAGATTGTTCGGTTCAATATTTATGAAGCTATGTGATATCCATCCGACATAAACTCTGTTTTTTCTATTGATGTGATTGATTCACTTGCGCAGAAAGTTTTTGAGCTTAACATTGATGATGAATTGATGGTAGCCTTGAGCAACCACTTAGATGGGAACTTTCATGATCAATTTGTGTAAAGTACTACCCTTGAGGAAACATTGATGATGCTTCAAGCTTTACCACCACTCTCTGGAAGGTATAATCTTGCATACATTGATTTACCAATTTCTAACTCAAAAGTATTACCCTCGGTGGTGCAGGCACCAGTTGTTGAGTTGAAGCAATTGCCGGCACATCTCAAGTACGTCTACTTGGGAGACAATGAGACATTACCGGTAATCATAGCTAACAATTTGACAGTAGATCAAGAAGACAAGCTCATACGGGTGTTGAGAGATCACAAATTAGCAATTGGATGGACTATAGCAGATATCAAGGGTATAAGCCCGACCATATGCATGCATCGCATACTATTGGAGGAAGGTGCCAAACCGACTAGGGAAGCACAACGTCGTCTCAACCCTCCAATGATGGAAGTGGTAAAGAAGGAAATTGTGAAGCTTCTTGATGTTGGTATCATTTACCCGATTTCCGATAGTAAGTATGTAAGCCCTACTCAAGTTGTTCCTAAGAAAACGGGTATAACGGTTGTGAAAAATAAAGAAAATGAACTTGTGCCCACTAGAGTTCAAAATGGTTGGCGTGTTAGTATAGACTATAGGAAGTTAAATGCTTCGACTCGGAAAGATCACTTTCCTCTTCCATTTATCGATCAAATGTTGGAGAGGTTAGCGGGTCGAGCACGATATTGTTTCCTTGATGGTTACTCGGGATACAATCAAATCGTGATCACCCCGGAAGATCAAGAGAAGACCACATTTACATGTCCTTTTGGTACTTTTGCCTATAGGCGCATGCCCTTTGGTCTATGCAACGCACCGGCTACTTTTCAAAGGTGTATGATGAGTATATTTTCCGATTATGTAGAGAAGATCATAGAAGTCTTCATAGATCATAGAAGTCTTCATGGATGATTAGACCCGTATCACCTGATAGGTGGGGTCAACCTCTATGTACAATTCAAATGGTGCATTCGACATTGTAAGACAATTGATAATATGGAATCCACTGTCTCGATAGTAAATGAGTATATGACATGTACGATCATAAGTAATTGAAATTGTAAGTCTTTGGCCAAAGCATATAAACTAGCTAGTGATAGTCACTAAGGTTAGTTTGGTAATTTCACATTATTACGATTACAGAGTACAATATCAAGTTCTATGGGTTTAACGTACCATGGCTATTACTTGATCGGTCACATCAGTGAAGAGTTTATACGCATATGGTAATCATAATCAAGGTTCATGATGACGTATTTATCTCATACTCAATTAGGCCACGAGTTGGTTCCATGGTGCTGGCTAGGTGACAAACTTATCCTTTGGTATCCTCCCATTGCCAATTGAATCGAGCCTAGACATTCACGCTATGTGAAAAAAAGGAATTATTTTCTAAGCTAAGGGTTTTTTGGTAAATTCACATTAAATGCGATCGACTAACAAAATGGATGGCATGATTCAATTAAAGATATTTAATTAGATTAAGTAAATTAACTAAATTATAAATTCATACGTTAAATTAATTAGAATTCATTTATAAGTTGATTATATTAATTGGATTAAAGTAATTAATTAAAAGTCAAATTGGATTTGGACTTGGACTTAACTAATTACACTTATGCTAAGATGGAACAAAGCTTGAAAGCCCACCCAAAGGAGGCCTAGCGGACGCCCCTAGCTCTTGTTAGACTAAGGAGTTTTATTTAAAACTCCAATAGTTGTTAGTCAGAAATAGAACTGTCCAACTCAGTAAATTATGACATAAGACTGTACTCTGGATGGATCCCATATCCAATGTCATCTGTTCTGCTATACTACCAGACTATACCCAACTTACGCCGCAATATGACTCTCCTGGAGTGCACGTGTACATCTACGTATAGGAGGCAGTACCCTTCCCAATGACATCTCAGGTATGAGGAATAATCTCACACTATGAAACCAAAGGACTCCAAGTTCTACAGAATCAACAAGGAATCTTTGCGGGGTCGTTCAATTCCATACTCCCCTTAAGTATGAATCTTCCTATATGTATTGACCCATCCGACCATTGACAATGGAACACGCCAATCTCTATAAGAGTGACATACACGAACAAGTCTTGGTGAGGCCCGTAATATCACACATTTCACAACCCCTATGACTTGGAACACATTTTAGGATTACGGTCTTTGAGAGCATTCCATAGACATCGGGTCGCTCCCCTAACCTTTGTGTAATCCTTGGGATCTCTATCTATACTATCATAAGTATACAACAATAGAGATGATACCAATAGGTTTGATATAATACAAATGATAAGACTGTCATAGTGTTTATGATCCAGTGATTAGGCCAACAGATGGCTCACCGGGCATATAACACTATCAGATGTAACCATACTTCTTGTTCACTTTAATTATACTTCATATAGAGGATGAAAGGTGGTATTGGCGCCGATGCGACGATGGTTCGCCAGTGGTTCCGTCGGTGGTGGTGAGCCAGTGGTTAGTGGAGGTGGTCGCCCGAGGTGGAGAGTTTAGAATTAGGGGTGGGGAGTGCAGAGAAAGTTGAAATATTGGTTGGGGATTTTCCCCAAATTTTTTATGAGATAAAGTATATATTTTCGTTTTCAAAATGAGAATGAAAATACAAAATTGACCTCCAAAAACACAAACAAACAAAGCCTTGGTATCTCCAAGTATGAGACAAACAAATCTGTACATCATCTGACCATCATACACTAACACTAGCTTTGTTGATCAGAACAAAAAGGTTTAATATATTTATAAACATTACTTTGTAATAGAACTTGTGGTCACCACATTATCATTTCAAATCTATTAAATTTAACCTGGACAATGAGTTGAAAGCAATTCATTTATTAGAAAAAGGAAAAATAAAATAGTCGGCTGATGTCTTTTACGAACCAAACGCCCAATTATAAAAGCATTTGTCATGACAATTACATAGGATGTGAACTTAAAGGATTTTTTTTTAGGTAAAGTAAGCGTTTCATTAAATCACCAAGCAAAACATCATAATGATTCTGTACATCCACATCAAGGGATACATTTTCTGTATCCAGCCTTGATGTCCAAAACTCTCATACTTTCTCCATATCTACACTACAAAGACTATTAACCCTCTACCAAATATGTAAAATAATTGATATCTCTGTTCTTCCTGAATTTGTGTCCCTTACTCATCATCTTCACTTACAAGTCAGCTTTTAGTGGCTGAAATACATCAGCACCCTTCCTTTCTTGTTGTTCAAAAATCCTTTTGTTTCTCTCTTCCCATATTATATTTATCACCCCTATCACTCCAGCCATCGCCATCCCCTGTTTGAATCCCCATGTCTTAAAAGCATACATGAGCCATCTCACCTAATGTGTAAACCTATAGTTTCTCAATGTGACTCTCTTCCAGTTCAGAGTACATGTCAATAACTAAAAGGATTATTAGCACTGAAAATCTTAAAAGTGAACAAAAGGAGTACACATTATCAACAAACGTATAGGATGAAGCAGTTTTGTGTTCAAACATAAGCTAAAATTTATTGACAGTTTTGTGCGATTTCACGAGAATGTCTATAATGCATTGTAGGATGCTTAGAATCATAAACAATATCTTTTCTTTCATGCTAGACACACAAAACTTTCAAAAAAATGTACGACACATTATCAAAAAATATCTAGTATAAAACAATTTTTTTTTCAAACATAAGCTAAAATTTATTGATGGTTTTGCGTGACTTCACGAGAAAGTCTATAACGCACTATACAGTCCTCGGAATCATAAACTATTTTTCTTTATTTGAAAGTAGACACATAAGGCTTTCTGAAAATGTATGACACATTATCAAGAAATATCCAGGATGAAGCAGTTTTGTCTTCAAACATAAGCTAGAATTTACTGACAATTTTGCGCGACTTCATGAGAATGTCCATGACGCTATATGATGTTCGGAATCTTAAATTATTTTTTTTCTTTCAATTTCGACACATAGGAATTTTCAGAAATGTATGACATATTATCAAAATATATCTTGTATGAAATAGATTTGTCGCCAAACGTAAGCTAAAATTTACCGACAATTTTTCTTGACTTCACGAGACAGTCCAGGGCGCATTGTACGATGCTCGGAATCATAAACCATTTTTCTTTTCTTTCATAATAGACACAGGGATTTCTAGAAATATATGATAAATTATCAAAAATATCTAGTATGAAATAGATTGGGCTTCAACCTTCTTGTTCTTTTTAATCATACTTCATGTTGAGGATGGAAGGTGGAGTCGGCGCCGGTGCGGCAAAGGTTCTCCAGTGGTTTCGTCGGTGGTAGTGCGCTTGTGGTCAGTGGAGGAAGTCGTCGGCATTGGCACCACTGCCGTCAATGGCAACAGTTGGCTGTAGGGGTGGGGTGGGGTGGGGTATGGAAGGAAATGGAAAATAAAAAAAAAAGCAAAAAACAAAAAACAAAAAATAAAAAATAAAAAAGAAAGAGAAATGGCCTTATGTAATTATATATGTTAGTGGGGGTATTGTTGTTAATTTACATGCATTAGGAAGTTAGGAGAAAGAAATTATGTAGATTGGAGAGTGGAGGGTATAGAAATAGGGGTGGGAGAGTGCAGAGAAAGTTGAAATATTGGTTGGGGATTTTCCCCAAATTTTTGATGAGATAAATTATATATTTTCGTTTTCAAAATGGGAATGAAAATACAAAATTGACCTCCAAAAACACAAACAAACTAAGCCTTGGTATCTTTAAGTATGAGACAAACAAATCTGTACATCATCTGACCATCATACACTAACACTAGCTCTGTTGATAGGAACAAAAAGGTTTAATATATATAAACACTACTTTTTAATAGAACATGTGGTCACCACATGATCTTTTCAAATCTATTACATTTAATCTTGACATTGAGTTGAAAGCAATTCATTTAGTAAAAAAGCAAAAACAGCATAGTCGGATGATGTCTTTTACGAACCAGAAAGCCAATTATAAAAGCATTTGTCATGACAATTACATAGGATATGAGCTTAAAGGATTATTAATACTGACAATCTTAAATTGAATATAAGTAGTACCATGGTCCCCTTCTGTTGTATTTTGTTTCATTTGAGCATCGGAAGAAATTATGTACTAATTACGTTTTATTTGTCTGAAACATTATTTAAAAGTTGGGACCATTAGATATTCCAGGTCCTTCCTAATACAATATTTTCCTTTAGAAAGAGACCAATTGCAAGGTTTTAAGATTTCATCTTTCAACTATATAAGACTGTTTTATTATCACATCAAAACTTACACCTATAGCTTTGAAGTTATTTCACAAAATGGAGATTCTTATGTCAAACTGGTCTAACGTTGTTCAATCTTTGCCAGAAAAATATGTATTCCCACCCGAGAAAAGGCCCGGAAACCATGTTTTTCCAATCTTCAAAAACATTCCAATAGTCGATCTTGAAGGCCATGACGGAGCAGAGATAAGTCAGCAGATTTTTCATGCAAGCCAAGAATTCGGGCTCTTCCAGGTTCATTTATTCTAATTAAGGGTCAAAACGCTATGTACTATTTTTCATTCTATTAGTTAACACAATTAATTTTTAATGCATGTAGGTGATCAACCATGGGGTTCGTGTAAGCCTAATGGATGATACGATGAATGTTTTCAAGGAGTTTTTTGGGATGCCACCCGAGTATAAGACGAGCTTCTACTCTACCGATATTATTAGTAGAAAGTGTAGAATCTACTCCAGCACCTTGAATTATGACAAAGAAGAATTTCACTACTGGAGAGATAACTTTACTCACCACTGCCATCCACTCGAAAATCACATCGAGCTTTGGCCCGAAAACCCGACCAGATACCGGTATGACCCCGGCCTCAATCCCATTCAACAAATTAAATGCATATAAATTCATAAAGTACTTAAATTGTGTCCGAGTATATATATTTTTGATGACATCTTCTGATATTTACATTTTATCACTATATACGTGTTATAAAATATAGTCTATTGATGTGGATTGGTTTGTTAACGATTATGAAAGTTATGAAAGATATTAGTCAATTCGTTAAAATTAGTTTAATGAAACTTATGCACCTTTACCCTATATATATATATATATATATATATATATATTGAGATGATTATATCTATTTCGTCGCAGAGAAGTTGTTGGTAGATATTCAGTTGAAGTGAGGAAGTTCCTATTAAGGATTTTGGACCATTTTTGTGAAGGACTTAACCTTAAACACGGATATTTTGATGGTGAAGTGAGTAAAATCCAGCTGTTATCAGTAAATCATCATATTCCATGCCCTGATCCAAGTTTGACACTGGGAGTGCCTGTGCACTCAGATCCCAATCTCATTACATGTCTTCAGCAATGCTCTGTTCCAGGACTTCAGGTCTTATTGGAGGGGCAATGGGTCAATGTTGACCCAATGCCAAATGCATTTCTCGTCTTTCCTGGACTTCAGCTTAAGGTACACAATTTGATTTCTTGTTTGGTTAGTTATTTTGATAACCAAAACCCTCAAATGATTAATTAATTCTATAATAATAAAGAAAGGTTTGATAAAATCAATCGATCAGACTTGCAAAATATAGAGTGTTGGTATGTGCGTGGTAACGAATATTTCTGCTCCTAATGCACCTAACACCACTGGGTCAAGTGGAAATGGGTGGTCTCCGGGTTGAGGCTCTCGGGACTTGAAGTCTCAAGATGATCTACACCAATTGCATGTGTATGTGACGGTAGACCCCCCACATGTTTAGTGGAGATCACCCAGGACCCAGATCCTAGGAGCCATCAAGTATCACCCGTAGTTTTCTCGTGGAGGTGGGTGATAAAAACTACTTACATCCACTTGATCTTGTGGTGTATGGTGGGCCAACAATATCAAACCTGATCTATCATAGAATTTCTCAAAAGTTTCCTATAAAAATCAGTCATATGTGTACACGCGTTGATATATGTCTAGCCACGAGGTCGTGATCCGTACGTAGCTAGAAATTAAGTGATAATTGCATAAGACCCACATGTGATAAGCGAAACCTACTTCAAACTATCACACATTACATTTTTTTTGCGTAGCGCCCTCTTGTATTCTATTTTATTTTGCATACTCTCCTATTTTTGGTTTTTTTCATCATAAATGTCAGTCTGAATACATTTTTGCCCCCCTACATGAATCTAATAGATAAATAATTTAATTTTGGTTGGATTTAGAACATTTAGGATGACAAAAAAAACACCCAAAAAAATAAAAAAAGGGACAGTATGTAGAATAAAATAAAACACAAGAGAGCGCTACGCAAAAAACATAACACATGGTAGTTTAGCGCAAATTTCGCTTATCACATGGGGTCTTATGCAATTATCCGAGAAATTAATGTCCAATCAAGGTAATGTCAGGTTTGACATATGAAAATGCCAATCATCTATCATGGTCCATTTACATAGGGTTGCAAAGGGTGACACCTATCACCCTCCAATTATTATATTATATATATATATATATATATATATATATATATTTGTTTCTTTTTCTTAATCCTCCATTCCTTTTTCACTTATTTTTATTTGTCAAATTTTTTTCTACATTCATTTTTTTTTTTTCATTTGTTATTGTTTTATTTTTTTTTTGTTTGGTTTGTGGCAGATGGTGACATGTGTCACCCTCTTGTTATTTTACTTTTTTCTGCCTTTTTTTTAGTTGTCTTATTCTTTTAGGATAATTGCGTAATACTCCCTGTGTTATTTTGAAAATGCTAAAAAAAAATCATGTGTTAACGAAATAGGCTAATTACCCCCTGTGTTCCTAAAAAGCGTGCAAAAAAGTCAAATTTTGTTAAAATGATAGAAGAAAATATGTGTTTTTCTCGTGAATTAACACTATTTATCTTTTATAAAGTATGAAGAGTATATAAATGACAAATGAGCATATCAATAAAGGTGAAAAACATGAAAAATATGTGTTTTTGGGTGAATTAACACTATCTATCTTTTATAAAGTATGAAAAGTATATAAATGACAAATGAGCATGTCAATAAAAGTGAAAAAATAAAAAAACGCACTCGTTTATTAACAAAATTTGATTTTTTTGCACACTTTTTAAGAACACGAGGGGGGGATGATTAGCCCGTTTTCGTTAACACAGAGGGACTTTTAGCATTTTTGAAATAACACAGGGAGGTTTTATGCAATTACCCCTATTCTTTTTTACTTATTTTTTCTTTAAAATTTGTTTGTCAAATTCTTTCTATTAATCTTTTTCTTTTTTTTTTAATTCTACATGAAGGGACCGTTACCCGACATACCCGGATTGATAATTTTTCAATCATAAGCTGCACTGATCCTATATTTGTATATTATATTTTTTTTGAATAATACTAAGCTCTTTCATATTTTACTATAATTATTTATTTAGTATAAATATTAAATAATTTAAGTTGGGTGCAATTATAATTAATATATGATTCAATCAATCCTACCTGAATCGTCAATTTAAAGATGTAAATGTTTGATTTTGTCTTAATATTCATTGACTTGTACATGTTGTGTTGGGTTAAAATATGATTCAATTAATACTACTTGAACCGTTTGGTTTAAAGATATAATTGTTTGATTTTGTGTTAATATTCGTCTACTCGTACATGTTGTGATGGGTTGTTTTCGGATATTAATCCTGTTCAATTTCAAGAAAAAACAATTTAATTTCAAATCAAAAAATCGAAAAATAAATATAAAAGCAAGAAAATGTAAAAAGATTTTAGAAAAGCTTAAAAGAAAAATTGGAATATAAAATTTCTCGAAATCCTACCACGTGCAATCGTAATTAATACAAGTATAGATGAGTAGTACAAAAGACTTTATTAAATTTTCAAAACAAAATAAAACAAAAACAAATGAAAAAAAATAAGAGAATGAATGTAGAAAAAAATTTGACAAACAAATTAAAAACAATTGAAAAATGAATGGAGGATTAAGAAAAATATATATATATATATATATATATATATATATATATTATAATAATTGGAGGGTGACAGTTGTCACTGCACACCGGCGGCTGCGGCATCGAATGGACCCATCTATCATATATGACGTGCTATGATTATAATAAACAATAATTGTAGAAATTTATACCTAAATAAATAATATATGTATTATAAGCTTCTTAATTTGGAGGCGACTCATTATCTACATTGTGCAGTTACATGGTTAACGAGGTGTTAAGCTTATGCATGACTCATTAAGTTCTCCATTATATATCAAATGACTAATATACTTTTAAACTCATATTCACTAATCATCTATTTTAAAATACTAACCACCTATTGTTGAGATTAGTCTAATCTAATATTTCGTTAGTTGAACCCAATCTTTTCGATAAATCCTTTTACTAATATATTTTTTTAACACATATTCATTAATCACATTTTAAAATACTAACCACCTATTATTGAGATTGGTTTAATCTATCATTTTGTAAGTTGAACCAATCTTTTTGACACATCTTTTTTAGAGCATTTCAATGAGGGTTTTTAACCCTAACTCTGACCTTAATTTTACACCTCATCAATCTAGTCTAGTATTATTGTATCCTCTATGTGTGATCCTAATTACAATCAAATCCTTTGATCGACGAAAATGTTATAGGTGATCAGCAATGGAAAATTTTCGAGCCCAATTCACAGAGTGTTGACACACTCAGAAGAGGCTCGGACCACCATCGGGAACTTCTTGATTCCATCTCATGACATACTTATCGAGCCAGCTAAAGATTGTGCAGGCAATCCTCCTGCCTACAGAGGCTTTACATATAAGGAGTTTTTCAGTAGCTTCATTGGGGGTAATTGTGATGCTGATATTGCACTTGGATGTTTCAAGAACAAACCCCAAGAAAATGAACAATAATTCTGTTCCAGTATTTATTTGGCTAATAAACCTTGTGTGTGCGCGCGCAGTTCTGGGTTTGGAGTGTTACTCATGAAGAATACAATTTGTATGTTTTGTGGAAATACTTTAAAATCATCATTTGGTGAAGTGTTTTCTTTTTTCCTCAACAATAAATTTTATGAATGTAAAGAGCAAGAAATTGTACAGTACGTAATTTCTCGAACGTCCATTTTTTTTTTTTTGAATAAGTTATATGATATATGTTAGGTTGGAAAAATACGTACGACTGCGTAATCTGCCTGAGTCGAGGATCACTCTTTCCTTAAAACATTATTTGCCCTCTTTACTGCTAGAGTTATAGCAAATAAGCCTCCCAAGATAAAACAGGCAAGTATTCAAAACCAGTATAAGAATACCTTTGTGTTGGGTTGGGTTCTATTCCCCGGGTGGCTTGTGGCAGCGGAATTTAAAAACTAAAGGTATAACCACCCAAAACAGAAATAATGGTGTGCTCGATATATGCTATAGAGAAGGTTGCGAGAATTTTTACCTTTTGATTAAATTCTCACAGCAACCAATTTGATCTTTTCAACCCTGTGGCGTAATTCCACACGATTCCTTGGAGGAAATCGTCCGTCAATTGTATCTCCGGTATTAGTGCTCCAAACATCGCACCTCTAAGATGTATCCACACCTCGTTCAAGTCACCACCTGCTTCGTTATTGGTGCTAGCCAATGGAATAGATCTAAGTCTAAAACCTAGGCTTGATTATGTGAAGGAATGGAATATGTGAATCGTTAAGTTCAACACATGAACAAAACGATGTCTTGTTGGAACAAGGGAAGGGGCGATTTTTGGCTTAAGGATGACAAAGAAAATTCTCTCTTTCTTTTAGCTGGGGTTCGAATTTTACACTCCTTGGAAGCTTATTGTTTTTAGTCTTGCACTCACATATATATAGAATAGGAACCCTAGAGTCCATATTCAACTGCAAGATTTGGAGAAGAAGAAAACTCTTTCCTTCTTCACCTAGGTTTCAAAATCCCAGCTGCCAATGTTGGGTTGACTCATTCCCTCAGGTGGTTCGTGGCAGCTGAAATTAAAATTTTACAAAAGTAAACATATAACCACCCGAAAACAAGAATATGGAATTAGTTCGATCGAATTTGATAAGGAGGTAAACGAAATTATACCTTTCGAAAATTTCGTTTCACCTCGAACTTTGGATCTCAGCAACCCTGTGGTGCAAATCCACACAATTTCCCTTGGGTGAGAAATTGCCCGTCGTCTTTTCGTATCTCCCGGTTTAGAGTGCTCCAAGCGTCGCACCTCTAAGATGTATCCACACCTCGTTCAAGTCACCAATCGTCTTGCCTTGCGTACTAAACAACAAAACAATTCTAAGCTTAACTTAGGCTTGATTATATGAATGGTAGGAATATTTTTTAAGTCGTTTATTCGTTTAATTCAACACATGAATAGAACGACGTCTTTTGGAAGTGGGAGAAAAGTGGCCGATTTTAGTAGGTTAGGGAGGGGTGATTTTTCTAGCAAGATTCATCATCTATTTTAGTCTCCTTCATCCCTTATTTATAGGTGAAGATTACCTAGAGTCTAATTAGGAAAAGGAAACTTCCTTTCTCCTAAACTCTCTAATAATCCTTATCCTATGAAAACTTGGAAAAGGGGAAAACTCTTTTCTTCCTCCACCACATGGTAAAAATCGCCCCCTTCCCTTATTTTCACTCAAGAAATCGGTCAACATATTCAATTAGACTCTAGGGTTCAATTTTGACTTCTCAATTTAATTATAGGCACAACCCATCAATTAAATACAAGTCAAATTAAATCCAACCAATTAATTCCAACATTTATTTATTTAACTTGGGCTCCAACCAATTAAATAAAATACTTGGACTCTACTAGGTCCATTAATTTAATTAATTCTACAAGATTAATTAAAAGAGTAAAATTAATTGAATACTTCAATTAATTTATATTCCATATTAGGAAAGTACTACACTTTCCTAATTCCCTCAATTTCCTCGAAATTGATTAATCACATCTATTCAAGCAGTGACTCTCTCGAGTTAGTGTGTGACCCCTTAGGCTCGTTTCTATTTAGTAGTAAGTATACCTTCCCACAGTGCTAGTGTACCTTCCAAAAATGGAGAGTACTAGATTAAATCAATCCTTTGATTTAATCAAGCCTCGAATTAGTCACCAAGCTAATTCTCGGCACTTACAAATCACGGTTGCCCACCTAGCATAGGGTCCCGAAGACCTAGATAAAACGAAAGTAAAGATACGCCTTTTGCGATCTTGATCCTCACATAAGTAAGATCTCTCTATCTAATCTCCCGATTGAATCTAGAGCAGTGGCTAAGGTCGAAGCTCTATTAATTCAATACTATGTTTCCCACGTTATGTGAAATCGACTTCGACTATCTAAACGAGGAAACCCTACGCCTCTTTAGATATCATACTTCGGCCCGAAGATTCCTTAAGTCGATTCACTATGTAACCATAGGAGATTAACCGACTGGCTAATGTCAAAGATATATTCCTCTTGATTCTCACGTGCCTTACTACGTAAGACGTGCATGTCTGAGTTTGCCCATATTCGATCATCTAAAGTGATCATGTAACAAATCAAGAACATGCGCGGTTATGCATAAGACATCCAAGGGAATCTTAGGTCCATTAGGATTACTCTTATACTACAAGACCACTGGAAGTTCCACATTCGAATGGGAATCCATTTCAGGAACTTCCATGGGGTTGTTCAGTTCGCCCATTACCACAATGGCGACCCTCATATATGCATTGGCTTTCACCGTGCCAATATCTATGGAACGAGATACACTTCTACCAGAGTATGCATCATATGAGCAAGTCTTTTGGGTTGCATCGATATCCCTTTATCTCGATGAACCCTTTCACGACTTGGAACAATGTTTAAAGATCACAGCCTTCGAGACATATTCCATCATTGCCACACCCAATGTGCAATGATGTCCCATAGCTATATGTGATCCTTCGGGACTTTATTCTAAGCCAAAGTAAAAACTAATTTAAGAATAAAGACATGCTACATATATAAAAAGAGATTGACTTTATTTATAAGAAAACGATTGTTCAGCTCTAGAGTTACTATTACATAGAATGGCGCCCAATAATTGGTGCGCCGGGCACTAACTCTAACAGCCAAGGCCCTAAAAATCAGCCATCACCCTTAATTGGAGTCCAATCATTAATTCTTGACTCCATATTTAACTATGGGCTACACCCATCAATTAAATATTCTTATATAATTAAAACCCGTTTAATTACATTCACTTATTCCAATTGAATTATTTATTAAACTTGGACCAAGCCCAACTAAATAAAATACTTGGACTTTACTAGGTCCATTAATTTAATTAATTCTACAAGATTAATTAAAATAGTCGAATTAATTGAATCCCCTCAATTAATTCATATTCCATATTAGGAAGGACTAGATTTTCCTAATTTCCTCAATTTCCTCAAATTGTTTAATCACATCATATAAGCAGTGACTTTCACGAGTTAAGTGTGTGATCCGTTAGACTCGTCTACTATCTAGTAGTAAGTACACTTTCCCAAAGTGCTAGTGTGCTTTCCTAAAATAGAAAGTACTAGATTAAATCATTCCTTTGATTCAATCAAGCCTCGAATTAATCACCATATTAATTCTCGGCACTTACAAATCGTGGTTACTGTCTAGCAACGGGCCACAAAGACTTAGACAAAGACAAAGATAAAGATACGCCTTTCGTGATCTTGACCGTTGTATAAGTAAGATCCCTCCATCAAATCTCCCGATTGAATCTAGAGTAGTGGCTAAGGTCGAAGCACTATTAATTCAATAACTATGTTTTCCAAATACGTTGAGATCGACTTCGACTATCTAAACGAGGAAACCCTACGCCTCTTTAGATATCATACTTCGGCCGAAGATTCCTAAAGTCGATTCACTATGTAAACATAGGAGATTCACGACAAGTCTAATGTTAGAGATAGATCCCATCTTGATTCTTACGTGCCTTCATACACAATTATCCCACGTCTGATTTTGCCCATTTGCGATCATCTAAGTAATCATGTAACAAATCAAGACATGTTCAATTGTGTATAAGACATCCAATGGAACCTCAGGTTCTAATTATTACTCTTATACTACAAGACCACTAAAGTTCCAGATTCGACTAGGATTCCATTGAATGGAACTTCCATGGGGTTGTTCAGTATACCTATTCCCACAATAGGAACCCTCATATATGCATAGGCTTTCACCGTGCCAATATCTATGGAACGAGATACACTCTATCAAGAGTATACATCATATAAGCAAGTCTTTTGGGTCTCATCGATATCCCTTCATCTCGACGAGCCCATTCACGACTTGGAACATATGTTTAAGGATCACAACCTTGGAGACATATTTCATTATTGCCATCCCCGATGCGCAATGATGTCCCATAGCTATGTCTGATCCTTCGGGACTTTATTCTAAGTTAAGACAAAGCTATATACACGAATAAAGAATGCCAAAAGATTAACTTTATTTATATGAAAAAGATCGTTCAACTAAAGTTATTATTACATAGATTGGCGCCCAAAATTAGTGTGTCAGGCATAAACTATAACAATCTCCCACTTGCCCTAGTGCCAATTGCCTATGTACTTGAGGCCCATTCTCCTTAGATGTCCTTCAAATACTTTTTGGCTTAAGGGTTAGGTGAGCGGGTCCGCCATATTGTCTGCCGAATCCACACGTTCCACTCGAACGTCGCCTCTCCCAATGATCTCCCTGATCAAGTGGTATCACCTCTGTATGTGCTTGGATTTCTGATGAGACCTTGGCTCCTTTGCTTGGGCAATAGTCTCGTTGTTATCACAGTACTACACCCAATTCTTGGATGAAGTTCCTTATCCAAACACCTTCCTTCACAGCCTCTGAAGCTGCAATATATTCTGCTTCAGTGGTGAAGTCTGCCACAGTTGCTTGCGTGAAACTTTTCCAGCTGACGGCTCCTCCATTGAGCAGATAGACAAATCTTGAGACCGACTTTAAGTCGTCCACATCTGTTTGGAAACTCGAATCGGTGTATCTCTCTAACTCCAATTTTCCACGTCCGTATATCAAAAACATTTCCTTAGTCCTGTTAAGGTATTTAAGGATCGCTTTTGCTGCATTCCAGTGCTTCTCACTGGGATCAGCCTGATAACGACTGCACACACTCAATGCGTACGCCACATCGGGTCTTGTGCATATCATTGAGTACATTATGATACCTATAGCCGAGGCATAAGGTATTTGGGACATTCTTACTCTTTCTTCTCTAGTCTTAGGAGACATCGACTTGGAAAGTGTAATCCCATGTCCCATTGGCAAGAATCCTCTCTTGGATTCTTCCATCTTGAATCTATTAAGTACACGATCGATATATGTGGATTGGGAGAGTCCAAGCAGCCTACTTGATCTCTCTCGGTATATCTTCATACCAAGTACGTAGGATGCCTCTCCCATATCCATCATGGAAAATTGTTTAGAGAGCTATACTTTAGTCGACTGCATCATTCCCATATCATTTCCGATCAAAATAATATCATCAACGTAAAGTATGAGAAACGTAACCGCGCTCCCACTAACCTTCGTGTACACACAAGCCTCTTCAACGTTTTGCACATATCCATACTCTTGTATGACAGTGTCAAACCGTTTATTCTAGCTTTGGGAAGCCTGCTTTAATCCATAAATGGACATTTGGAGCTTACACACTTTGTGTTCGCTCATTTCGGATGTAAAGCCCTCTGGCTATTGCATGTATATCTGATAAGAGGCATTTTTACGTATTTTTAAGCCCATGGGACTTATGCTATGGATTCATTTATTGACTAAATCATGCCACATTTGCGTTTAATCGTGGTGTTAAGTGATTACAGGTGATAAATGAGAGCATACGAAGAAACGAGGTGAAAAACGACGTAATTAAACAAGTTCAGGCCAATTTGCTTCTGTCGTCCACGCCCAAGCGCCCCTCCAACCACGCCCAGGCGCCGGACAAGATGCAAATAACATCACCATTCTGCTTTCCGCGCCTAGGCGCCGTTCTGTCCACGCCTGGGCGCCGTATCTGCATTTGTTTCCACGGTTGAGCGCTATTTTCTTATGTTTAGAGACCGAATTGGATGAAGTTTCCTTCTACAAAGTTGTAGAACTATGTGTTAGCTTCAAATGAGGACTTGAATCATCCAAATCGGAGTTTTGTGGAGGGCGTTATGAAGGAAATACAATTACTGCGCCAGACAGAGGCAAATACTCCCAACATTCTGCTGACGGCGCCCGAGCGCCATAATTCCCGCGCCTAGGCGTGGCCACATCCGAGATTTGATTCCTTTCAGCCAAAAGTTCAATATTTTATGGTGGAATGGAATATTTAAAGACAAGATGTCAGCCCATGTGTTGAGAACATGCTTGATGGGAAGAGGAATTGTTTATTGCATGCTTGATGGGGTTGGGAGTTTAAAAAGGGGTAAAGAAGGCCAAGAGAAACACACCCCATTGGGGGGGGGGGGGGGAACCCCTCACAACATACACTTGACAGGGGGGGCGAAAATCTGCTTCATTGATCATCATTCTTCATCATTCTTAGAAGGCAAGAGGAGGAGAAGAGCTAAGGATTGAAGCTTCACTTGAGGATCCATCACCATTCAACCTTTGAGGGGGTTTGTTCATTGTTTATTGCATTTTTGTGTTTACACTTATGTATATGAACATGTTGAATTCTTCTATGTTGATGGTTATGTGCTAAACTTGTAGAACTTAGGCCATGTGAAGGCCAATTTATGAATCAATATATGTGAAGTGAATTTTCGTATTGATTCTCATAATGCATTGTGTGTTGATTTTGAGCTTTTATCACAATCATGTGCTTGATCACCATATGCTTGCTATCTTGCCTAGTCTAGTCGTTCGAGAGAAGATAGATTAGGGTTCAATGGAATCAACTCATCATTCGAAACTAATGAGGAATTGCCCTAGACATAGGTAAAGATTTCCGGGTGCGGTTAGCCGGATTTATCCGGGGAAACTCTAGAACGTTAATGCGTGGCTATTGATTAGATTCTCGGATAGACATATTTAGAGAACCATCAATTAATCATAGGATTATTATGTGCCGAGACATCGGGTAATAATTATCTAAGGAATTTCCACCAAAGCAATAGGAGTCTAATAATTCGAAGAGTAGCTCATCTATATTGACGAGCAGATTCGGTTGTAGCATGTGCCTTAGTCATTTTATCATACGTGAAGATTTAATCTATAGTTCGTTTCTCTTTGGTTCTTCACTTGCTTACTCGTTTTATTGCAATTTACTTTTGTCCATTTTCATTAATCATAAATTAAAATACCAAGTCTCCGTGGTTCGACAACCCGGACTTTTAGTCCACTTATTACTACACACGACTAGTGCACTTGCTACCAAGCACGTTAAGTATTAGCGTGTCAAGTTTTTGGCGCCGTTGCCGGGGACTTGTTCATTTTAGTTTTTGATTTTCGTTTTCTTTTCTTTTTCTTTTCGTTTTTGTTATGATGTGCTTTGTTTCTTTACCTTTTGTTCAAGCATGCACTTTTGGCATGCTTCTCTTTGAGTCTTGATGGTTTTGTATTGTGAGTTCATTACATGTAGTCGCTGCGTTTTGCCTTGGAAAATCTGTCGTTGCGGATTTGAGCTTGGAATGGATTTCATGTGAATAAGGTTTGCTCCTTGGTGTAAGTACTCTTGTATACCCTTTTGAGTATGTATGATTGAGTCAACATTGAGGCCAATGTTGAGTTTAAGTGTGGGGGGGTATATGAGTAGTGTTTATCGGTTTTATGTGTCATGTGATCTTGTTTTTAGCTCAAGTTTGGGGGAATCGTTGCTATTGCATGTGTTTTGTACTAATTTTTGAGAAAAATCAAGCATAAAATTTTGTTCTAGAATGTTAGCTTGCCAATTGGTGCAATTAGACTTGAGAACTCGAGACAATGGCATGATATCTTGTATATTTCTATGAATGGTCTAAAATGTAAAAGTACACATCTTGGTTATGCTCATTTTAACCTTAGTTGAGAATCAATCTTCCTTAGATGATACACGTGCACACAAGTCAATGGTAGAGGGATTGAAAAGGGCTTTCCATCTCGAGACATGTGAGGAGCACCCCGGATATATTAACCTAGATTTTTTCTCATATTGTTTTGAGATGATTAGTTGCTTATGTGTTCATAATTGTGTTCAATGAATAAATGATTGAGATGAGATTGGTATGACCTTGAAAATTCGGTCAGGCCAACGAGTATTGGAGGTCACCAAAGCACCATTGCCTATATACTATACTTGTTGTGCTAATTTGAGCTTTGCTCAATCCAATCGGGAATTAGTTGAATAAAAGACCTCGTTCTATTTCGTGGCCTTTGCCACTCGGGTGATTAAGTTCGTAGGAGTGTCTTAACACTTAGCACCCTAAAACCCTCTAGTTTGGGAGTTGTTGACCCAAAGCCCGTTACATGGGTGGCAAAGAAGACCTAAGGGGCTAGAACATTGAAAGAGGTCATATATTGTCATGAACGAAAATCATTTACAAGCGTGTTAATGTTAAAGTAAAGTGAATTTGGAAATGAGCACAATTTAACCTTAAAGTTGCCTATGATTTGATAAACTCTATGATCTATCGAAAGTTGGTAGATATGGGAATGTTTCCGACCATGGTAGGGATGCCTTTGGATCATAATACCTTAGATATTATCCCACTACACCCTTTGGAAATTGTTTCGATTCTAGATGTTGAATGAGCATTGTTTTCATTTGTGTACATATTATTGAGCTTTATTGTCACTTGATTCATGCCATTGCATCATAGTTCTTATATCGAGTTGTAGTGGTTGGTTTGAGCTAAACATCCGTCGATTTTGTGGGTATATCGTATGCAAACCCTCACGAGACTATAACTCGTTCTTTGAGGTAACTCAAGGGTTCAAAGGCTTGTTGCATTCGCTAAATGCAACCGTTTACTCCACGAAAGTGAGTTAGGTAGTTTTCTTTTTGTTTCTCTCTTTGATTGATGATGTTTCCTTATCTTAGAACTCTTATTGCTCGAGGACGAGCAATTGATAAGTGTGGGGATGTTGATAAGAGGCATTTTTACGTGTTTTTAAGCCCATGGGACTTATGCTATGGATTCATTTATTGACTAAATCATGCCACATTTGCGTTTAATCGTGGTGTTAAGTGATTACAGGTGATAAATGAGAACATACGAAGAAACGAGGCGAAAAACGACGTAATTAAACAAGTTCAAGCCAATTTGCTTCTGTCGTCCACGCCCAAGCGCCCCTCCAACCACGCCCAGGCGCCGGACAAGATGCAAATAACATCAACATACTGCTTTCCGCGCCTAGGCGCCGTTCTGTCCACGCCTGGGCGCCGTATCTGCATTTGTTTCCACGGTTGAGCGCTATTTTCTTATGTTTAGAGACCGAATTGGATGAAGTTTCCTTCTACAAAGTTGTACAACTATGTGTTAGCTTCAAATGAGGACTTGAACCATCCAAATCGAAGTTTTGTGGAGAGAGTTATGAAGGAAATACAATTACTGCGCCAGACAGAGGCAAATACTCCCAACATTCTGCTGACGGCGCCCGAGCGCCATAATTCCCGCGCCTAGGTGTGGCCACATCCGAGATTTGATTCCTTTCAGCCAAAAGTTCAATATTTTATGGTGGAATGGAATATTTAAAGACAAGATGTCAGCCCATGTGTTGAGAACATGCTTGATGGGAAGAGGAATTGTTTATTGCATGCTTGATGGGGTTGGGAGTTTAAAAAGGGGTAAAGAAGGCCAAGAGAAACACACCCCATTGGGGGGGGGAACCCCTCACAACACACACTTGACAGGGGGGGGGGCGAAAATCTGCTTCATTAATCATCATTCTTTATCATTCTTAGAAGGCAAGAGGAGGAGAAGAGCTAAGGATTGAAGCTCCACTTGAGGATACATCACCATTCAACCTTTGAGGGAGTTTGTTCATTGTTTATTGCATTTTTGTGTTTACACTTATGTATATAAACATGTTGAATTCTTCTATGTTGATGGTTATGAGCTAAACTTGTAGAACTTAGGCCATGTGAAGGCCAATTTATGAATCAATATATGTGAAGTGAATTTTCGTATTAATTCTCATAATGCTTTGTGTGTTGATTTTGAGCTTTTATCACAATCATGTGCTTGATCACCATATGCTTGCTATCTTGCCTAGTCTAGTCGTTCGAGAGAAGATAGATTAGGGTTCAATGGAATCAACTCATCATCCGAAAGTAATGAGGAATTGCCCTAGACATAGGTAAAGATTTCCGGGTGCGGTTAGCCGGATTTATCCGGGGAAACTCTAGAACGTTAATGCGTGGCTATTGATTAGATTCTCGGATAGACATATTTAGAGAACCATCAATTAATCATAGGATTATTATGTGCCGAGACATCGGGTAATAATTATCTAAGGAATTTCCACCAAAGCAATAGGAGTCTAATAATTCGAAGAGTAGCTCATCTATATTGACGAGTAGATTCGGTTGTAGCATGTGCCTTAGTCATTTTATCATACGTGAAGATTTAATCTATAGTTCGTTTCTCTTTGGTTCTTCACTTGCTTACTCGTTTTATTGCAATTTACTTTTGTCCATTTTCATTAATCATAAATTAAAATACCAAGTCTCCGTGGTTCGACAACCCGGACTTTTAGTCCACTTATTACTACACACGACTAGTGCACTTGCTATCATAGCACGTTAGCTTTTAGCGTGTCAAGTTTTTGGCGCCGTTGCCGGGGACTAAAAGCTTTTAGTCCACTTATTACTACACACGCTAAAAGCTAACGTGCTATGATAGCAAGTGCACTAGTCGTGTGTAGTAATAAGTGGACTAAAAGTCCGGGTTGTCGAACCACGGAGACTTGGTATTTTAATTTATGATTAATGAAAATGGACAAAAGTAAATTGCAATAAAACGAGTAAGCAAGTGAAGAACCAAAGAGAAACGAACTATAGATTAAATCTTCACGTATGATAAAATGACTAAGGCACATGCTACAACCGAATCTACTCGTCAATATAGATGAGCTACTCTTCGAATTATTAGACTCCTATTGCTTTGGTGGAAATTCCTTAGATAATTACTACCCTATGTCTCGGCACATAATAATCCTATGATTAATTGATGGTTCTCTAAATATGTCTATCCGAGAATCTAATCAATAGCCACGCATTAACGTTCTAGAGTTTCCCCGGATAAATCCGGCTAACCGCACCCGGAAATCTTTACCTATGTCTAGGGCAATTCCTCATTAGTTTCGGATGATGAGTTGATTCCATTGAACCCTAATCTATCTTCTCTCGAACGACTAGACTAGGCAAGATAGCAAGCATATGGTGATCAAGCACATGATTGTGATAAAAGCTCAAACTCAACACACAAAGCATTATGAGAATTAATACGAAAATTCACTTCACATATATTGATTCATAAATTGGCCTTCACATGGCCTAAGTTCTACAAGTTTAGCTCATAACCATCAACATAGAAGAATTCAACATGTTCATATACATAAGTGTAAACACAAAAATGCAATAAACAATGAACAAACTCCCTCAAAGGTTGAATGGTGATGGATCCTCAAGTGGAGCTTCAATCCTTAGCTCTTCTCCTCCTCTTGCCTTCTAAGAATGATGAAGAATGATGATCAATGAAGCAGATTTTCGCCCCCCCCCCCCCCTGTCAAGTGTATGTTGTGAGGGGTTCCCCCCCCCCCCCCCCCAATGGGGTGTGTTTCTCTTGGCCTTCTTTACCCCTTTTTAAACTCCCAACCCCATCAAGCATGCAATAAACAATTCCTCTTCCCATCAAGCATGTTCTCAACACATGGGCTGACATCTTGTCTTTAAATATTCCATTCCACCATAAAATATTGAACTTTTGGCTGAAAGGAATCAAATCTCGGATTTGGCCACGCCTAGGCGCGGGAATTATGGCGCTCGGGCGCCGTCAGCAGAATGTTGGGAGTATTTGCCTCTGTCTGGCGCAATAATTGTATTTCCTTCATAACTCTCTCCACAAAACTCCGATTTGGATGATTCAAGTCCTCATTTGAAGCTAACACATAGTTCTACAACTTTGTAGAAGGAAACTTCATCCAATTCGGTCTCTAAACATAAGAAAATAGCGCTCAACCGTGGAAACAAATGCAGATACGGCGCCCAGGCGTGGACAGAACGGCGCCTAGGCGCGGAAAGCAGAATGTTGATGTTATTTGCATCTTGTCCGGCGCCTGGGCGTGGTTGGAGGGGCGCTTGGGCGTGGACGACAGAAGAAAATTGGCCTGAACTTGTTTAATTACGTCGTTTTTCGCCTCGTTTCTTCGTATGTTCTCATTTATCACCTGTAATCACTTAACACCACGATTAAACGCAAATGTGGCATGATTTAGTCAATAAATGAATCCATAGCATAAGTCCCATGGGCTTAAAAACACGTAAAAATGCCTCTTATCAATATCTCTTCCTCAATCTCTCCATTGAGGAATGCAGTCTTTACATCCATCTGCTAGATCTCAAAATCGAAAAATGAAGATATAGCAAGCAGAATCCTAATGGATTTCAGAATCGCCACTGGCGAAGAAGGTTTCCTCATAGTCATTGCCTTGCCTCTGAGTGAATCCTTCTGCCACGAGGCGTGCTTTATAGGTTGCCACCTCTCCATCGACTCCAAGCTTCTGCTTATAGACCCACTTACAGCCAATTGGTTTCACGCCCTCTGGTGGGTCCACCAAGGTCCATACCTTGTTGGAGTCCATGGAGTCATGGCTTCTAGCCATTTTCCCGAATCAATGTTAGACATTGCTTCCTTATAACTCTTTGGATCAGAGTCTAAGGGAGGATCATCTGAGTTCTTTTCTTCCAACAGGCCAAGCCATCTTTCAGGTGCCTTTGGAACTCTTCCAGATCTCCTCAAGGGTTGTGTGTTCTCAGTAGGTGTATCAGAATTAGCTTCATTGGTGTCGGGTGGGTTATTTTGTACTTCTTGATTCGAATCATTGATTCGAATCACTTTGATTCATCTCATCAAGTTCTACAGCCTTGCCTTTCCTATCCAAAAAGAATCCTTTTTCTAGGAAATTGGCATTTCTTGAAACAATCACTTTTTGTTCCACAGGGTTGTAGAAGTAGTATCCAATGGTTTCCTTTAGATACCCTACAAAATAACAAAAAGAGGATTTGGGATCCAATTTGTCTCCCACTAAATGTTTTACGTAAGCGGGGCAACCCCATATTCTCAAGTGAGCATACGAGGGTGACTTTCCACACCAAATTTCATATGGGGTCCTGGGCACATCCTTGGACGGCACCCTATTTAACAGGTAGGTTGTCGTTTCAAGCACATAGCCCCACATGGACTTAGGAACTTCAGTGAAACTCATCATGGATCGAACCATATCCAACAATGTTCGATTCCTTCGCTTGGCTATGAGGTGTGCCTGGCGGAGTCCACCGTGAGAGAATCTCATTCTCTTTAAGATAATCGATTAACTCAGAAGACAAGTATTCTCCTCCCCGATCAGGTCGAAGAGCTTTAATAATTTTTCCAAGTTGCTTCTCTACCTCATATCTAGACTCCTTGAATTTCTCAAAGGATTCATATTTATATCTCATTAGATATACGTAACCATACCGGGAGTGATCGTCGGCGAAGGTTATGAAGTAGCTAAACCCTCCTCGAGCATTTATGCTCATAGGGCCATAAACATTCGTATGAATCAAATCCAATGGTCTTGTGGCTCATCCCGCTTTACTCAAAAACGGCAACTTGGTCATTTTCCCTTTGAGGCACGATTCGAAAGTTGTTAATTCATCTAAGTTTTGGAGACCTAAATGAGTTGCCAAGCTACTAATTCTTTCTTTGGAGATATGACCTAGTATTTCGTGCCACATTAGTGCGTCTGTTTGATTATCTCGTTTACGTTTATTTCTTTGTTGAATATTGAGATTAGAAATTATTGGGAAAACAGAATAAACTCCATCTTGCAATTTTGATTCCATAATAAGAGACGATTCATAAGATAAAAACAAAGTTTTATTACGAATCTCAAATCAATAACCTTCTCGATCCAAAACCGAAATTGAGATAATGTTTCTTATTATTTCAGGAACAAAATAAACAGAATTTAATACTAAATTTCTATCTCCTATCCCTAAGTAGATCGTCCCTACGGCTTTGGCAACAACCCGTGCTCCATTTCCCATCTGCAGGGTCTTGTCTCCTCTACTTAGCTCCTTGATTCTTGTCATCTCCTGCAAGTTATTGCAGATATGAACTCCACATCCAGTGTCTAGAATCCAGGAAGAATCGTTAACGGAAAAGTTAACTTCAGGAAAGAACGTACCTTGAGCCTGTAGCTCTTTGCAGTTCCTTTGCCAGAGCCCAGTCTTCCCACACTTGAACCACTTATCCGATTCGGCCTTTTTCACCTTCTTAACACCATCAGTACCTTTCAGCTTCTCAGTCTTATTCTTCTTCTTGTTATCCTTCTTAGGTTTAGAAAATGAATTCATAAGAAGCACCGGTTTGTCCCTTTTGATGGTGCTCTCAGCACTTGTCAACATGTTCAACAACTCATTTAATGAGGCATTCAAGCTGTTCATGTTGAAGTTGATGACGAATTGGTCATGAGACCTTGGGAGAGACTGAAGGACTAGGTTGACGCAGAGGTCTCCATCAAGTACCACGTCCAAATCGTTCATCTTGTGAATCAATCAAATCATCTTAAGGACTTGATCACTGACAGACGTACCTTCGCTCATCCTTGCTCCAAACAGTTGCTTCGAGATAGCATACCTCTCTCTCCTTGTTCTAGTACCACACAACTCTTCAAGGCGGTTGACAATATCCTTTGCCAATATCGTATTCTCATCTTGCTTTTGCACCACATTTGACATTGTAGTCATGATATCGCATCTCGCTTGGATATTGTCATCCGACCAAAGCTTAACGTACTCTCTATCCTCATCAGTGCTTTTAGGAGTTATTCCCAGCTGTTCAGCCGTCAGAATGTAGTCCTTCTTTTCATATTGTAGAACAATCTTAAGGTTTCTTAGCCAATCGGGAAAGTTGGGACCGGTCAGTTTGTTTGTTTCGAGAATTGTATAAAGTGGGTTTTTAACCATTTCATGTTATCTACAAAATGTACGAGATAGACGATAAGTAACGGATTTTCAAATAAAGTTCTTATACAATTTGATCTTTAATTGTACAAGTCTCCCACTATTTTTCCAAATCCCACCACCCTCTTTGTGTGATTAGAAGAATAGTTAATTCTTTAGTGGGCTTGAGATCTATACAAACTTTATCATATGCCCCATTTTCTGAGCTAACATATGACTAGTTCGAAGAGTGGCCTTACCAGGCCTTCTATCTTCCTTGATAGCTCTCAAGATCTTTTTTCTCATCTTTCGCATGTGCCCCATTTTCTGAGCTAACACATGGTAGTCGATGTTAGGCTCAACCCATCAAATATCCCATGGTCAATCATCAATTCCATCACCCCCATTTTATGAGCTAAGTAATGAAACCAATGATCCCACAGGGCATCATATGCTTAGTAATGCTCACAGCCTTTCTTAGGTTCAACCCACCCCATTTTCTGAGCAAATGAATTTGAACTTCAGTGGCATATCACGTGGCAATTACTTATGATGGAAGGAATGGAAATAGAACTCTAATTCTATTCCCACATTAGCCTAATATGTTTCAAGGAGGGAATTACATTGCATACATGTAGGTCTCATCAGTATTACAATTATCTTGTTTAGTTATCTATCCTATGCATGCATTTCACAACACATCACATGTCGTATTGGAAAAATAAATAAACATCCCATAAAGCAGTAAATTGAGGATGAACCACCTCGAGTCCTAACCTACCAACCCACTGAGCCAAAGTGGGCCAGGACATTCTAGAAAGTAAAAACAACTAGACTATTACAATGGATTCCACCACATCATACAAGTCTTCGAGTCTTGGCTTCGCCTTCCCGCTCCGTCTTCGATTACATAGTCTATTAACTACTACTAATCTATTTGACAGAAAAGTAAAAAACCAAACCGGCTATTTTTACAACTCTAGAATATTACATACAATGAAAACCAAAAAACATAGACTAGGCTCATGGTTCATCCCCATCACATAAGCATGCCAAGCAACAAACATATACATGCGATATCAAAAATTTACCCATCCGTTGTCTAAACAAAATCGCAAATTTCATTGGGATAATATCGATTTCCAGTTTCCAAAAGCAACGGCGCCTGTTGCTGTACGGGATTTCTCCCTTTTTCATCCATGAGTGATTCGTTCAGTCTATGATGGACGAATTCGATCTCACCTCGGACCAGGAATAATCACTCGACAATTGAGCCTTCTGCTAGATCATCTCGCGACGTCCTACCACTGGTGATTCCAAAATCATCCTTAATCATCCAAATTAAATCCCCTCACACCCAAGATTCATTCTTTTTAATTGAATTTTACAAAACCAAAATCGTTTTCTTAAAAAACATCATATCAATCAAATATATCCCAATTGAAAAATCAATTATTCTAAACGACAGACATATTGTTCACATGAACTAATTTACATATGCGTAAATAAACATGCTTATCACATGATATAGCCAATCGAGTCAACCATGGCTCTGATACCACTGTTGGGTTGGGTTCTATTCCCCGGGTGGCTCGTGGCAGCGGAACTTAAAACTTAAACGTATAACTACCCGAAACAGGAATAATGGTATGCTCGATTATGCTATAGAAAAGGTTGCGAGAATTTTTACCTTTCAATTAAATTCTCACAGTAACCAATTTGATCTTTTCAACCCTGTGGCGTAATTCCACACGATTCCTTGGAGGAAATCGCCCGTCAATTGTATCTCCGGTATTAGTGCTCCAAACGTCGCACCTCTAAGATGTATCCACAACTCGTTCAAGTCACCACCTGCTTCGTTATTGGTGCTAGCCAACGAAATAGATCTAATTGTAAAACCTAGGCTTGATTATGTGAAGGAATGGAATATCTGAATCGTTAAGTTCAACACATGAACAAAATGATGTCTTGTTGGAACAAGGGAAGGGGCGATTTTTGGCTTAAGGATGACAAAGAAAATTCTCTCTTTCTTTCAGCTGGGGTTCGAATTTTACACTCCTTGGAAGCTTATTGTTTTTAGTTATGTTGAGACGTGCCGGGCGGTGTCCACTGTGACAAAATTCCATTCTCTCTAAGATAATCAAGAAACTCGGTAGACAAGTATTCTCCTCCTCGATCCGATCGAAGAGCCTTAATACTTCTACCAAGTTGTTTCTCTACTTCATTTCTGAACTCCTTAAACTTCTCAAAGGATTCATATTTATATCTCATAAGATATAAGTAACCATACCGTGAATAATCATCTGTAAGAGTTATGAAGTAGCTTTGGCCACCATGAGTGCTCACACTCATTGCCCGCACACGTCCATATGGACCAAGTCCAATGGTTTTTTGGCTCGTTCCGCTTTCCCCGAAAATGGTAACTTGGTCATTTTTCCTTTTAGACATGATTCGCAACTTGACAATTCATCTAAGTCATTGATAGCTAAATGTCTTGCCAATGTTCGAACTCTTTCTTTGGAAATATGTCCAAGTCTCTTGTGCCACATTTGTGCGTTTACTTGACTATCTTGTTTACGTTTGTTACTTTGTTGAATATTGAGATTGGAAATTATTGGGGATATAGTATACATTCCATCCTTCATTTTCGATTCCATAATAAGAGACAATTCATAAAACAAAAGCAAACTTTTATTACGAATCTCAAAACAATATCCTTCTCTATCCAAAATCGGAATCGAGATAATATTTCTTATTATTTCAGGAACAAAATAAACGGAATGTAAAACTAATTTCCTATCTCCTAACTCTTAGTAGATCATCCCCACGGCTTTGGCAGCAACCAATGCTCCATTCCCCATCCGCAGAGTCATGTCTCCTCTACTTAGCTCCTTGGTTCTTTTCGTCACCTGCAAACCATTGCAGATATGAACACCGCATCCATTGTCAAAACCCAAGAAGTATTGTTAACAGTAAAGTTAACTTCAACAAAGAACATACCTTGAGCCGAAGGCTCTTTGCAGTTCCTTTACCAGTGCCCAACTTTCCCACATTTGTGGCACTTATCAGACTTCTCAAACTTTGGCTTTTTCAACTTCTCCACACCACCATTACCTTTCAGCTTCTTAGTCTTATTCTTCTTCTTGTTGCCCTTCTTGGCTTTTGAAGAGGAATTCATAAGAAGCACCGGTCTGTTCCTCTTGATGGTGCTTTCAGCAGTTATCAACATGTTCAACAATTCATTCAATGAAGCATTCAAGTTTTTCATGTTGAAATTGATGACGAATTGATCATATGACTTTGGGAGAGATTGAAGCACAAGGTCGACACAAAGGTCTCCGTCGAGTAGCACATCTAAATCATTTATCTTATGAATTAATTGGATCATTTTAAGGAAGTGCTCACTCACAGACGCCCCTTCATTCATCCTTGCTCCAAATAGTTATTTTGATATTGCATATCGTTCTCTCCTAGTCCTAGTACCGTAAAGCTCTTCTAAGTGGTCGATGATTTCCTTTGCCATCATCATATTTTCATGTTGCTTTTGCAACTTATTTGACATAGAAGTCATGATGATGCATCTAGCCTGGATGTTATCATCCGACCACAGCTTTCCGTACTCTCTATCCTCATCATTGCTTTCATCGTTAATCTCCAGTTGTATAGCCGTCAGGATATAATCCCTCCTTTCATATTGAAGAATGATTTTTAGGTTTCTAAGCCAGTCCGAAAAGTTTGGTCCATTCAGTTTGTTGGATTCAAGAATTGTATAAAGAGGATTTTTAGCCATTTTCGTTTATCTACAAAAATGCATAACAGACAATTAATAACGGATTTTCAAATAAAGTCCTTATACAATTTGGTCTTTAATTGTACAAGTCTCCCACTATTTTTCTCAAATCACACCACCCTCTTGACATGATTCGAAGAAATGTTAGTTTCTTTAGTGGGCTTGAGATCTCTTCTCACTTCATCATATGCCCCATTTTCTGAGCTAACATACGATGATTTTGAATAGTAGCCTTACCGGACCTTCTATCTTTTTAGATGGTTTTCCTCATCTCCCACATGTGCCCCCATTTTCTGAGTTAACACATGAGGGACGATGTTAGGCTCGTCCCATCAAATATCCCATGTATAACCATCAATTTCATTGCCCCAATTTTCTGAGCAGAGCAATGAAACCAACCGATTTCCACGGGGCACCGTAGTGCTTAGTAAACACTCACAGCCTACCTCAGATCCAATCCACCCCATTTTCTGAGCAAAAGGATTGAACCTTTGGCGGCGTTTCACATGGTGAATACTTATGATGGAAGGCATGATAATAGAATTCCATTCTTACTATCACTTAAGCCTAATATTTTCTCAGGAGGGAATTATAGCATGCTTATTGGGAGGTCTCATCAGATTTAATTATCTTGTTTTAGTTATCTATCCTATGCATGCATTACATCACATAATCGTCATAGACAGATAAATAAAACATCCACAAAGCGGTAAAATTAAGGATGAACCACCTCGAGCCCTTACCTAGTAACCCGCTCGAGCCAAAGTGGGTTTGAACATTCTAGAAAGTAAAAACTAGCCTAAACTATTACAATGGTATCGCCTCAGCATACAAGTCTTAGCCCCGTCTCCTTGCTCCGTCTTCGATTACATAGAATACCAAAAGCTACTAATCTACTATATGGAAAAGTAAAGAGCCAAACCGACTATTATTTACAACACTAGAATAATTACATACATCAAAAACCAATACTACGACTAGGCTCGTGGTTCATCCCCTTATCACATAAACATGCCAAACAACAAACATATATGCGATAACGTAAATTTTACCCATTCATCATTTAAACTAGATTACAAATGTCATTGGGATAAGTTCGAGATTTTTAAAACCTTTCTCAGAGTTTATAAGTCTAAAACATCATAGGTAAGGTCTTTGGGTCACCCACCTCCAGAAAGTACGAAGAAAGGAAAAATTATATATATTTTTTTTATTTAACTTTCTGTTGACCACGCCTGGGCGCCCCGTGCAGCAGCTGTTGCTGTTTACGATTTTCAAATCAGTTTTTTGCACGTTCGTGATTTTTTCGAGTTTCGATTAACGAATCTGAATTCTCCTAAGGTCTATGTTTTATTACTTGATGATTAAACCTTCGGTTCAACCATCTCACAACACCCCACCAAAGGTGATTTCATAAAACTAAATCAAAATTTTTGAAAACAATCATATACCCAAATTTTAGATTTCATGATTTTTTAAAACCAATGACTTTTACACATTAAAATCATAAAAATCAAATAACATCCCAAATCAAAATCAATCCTAGTCTTTTGATGAACATATTGATTATCATGCTTTCGATTTTACAATTAAAACGTAAAAAACAAACATGCATAATCACACAAAAATTTGATCGAGCCAAACCATGGCTCTGATACCACTGTTGGGTTGACTTGTTCCCCCGGGTGGCTCGTGGCAGCGGAAATTAAATTTTTTACAAAACTAAACGTACAACCACCCGAAAACAGGAATATGGAATTGGTTCGATCGAATTTGATAAGGAGGTAAGCGAAATTATACCTTTTGAAAATTTCGCTTCACCTCGTACTTTGGATCTCAGCAACCCTGTGGTGCAAATCCACACTATTTCCCTTGGGTGAGAAATTGCCCTTCGTTTTTCGTATCTCCCGGATTAGAGTGCTCCAAGCGTCGCACCTCTAAGATGTATCCACACCTCGTTCAAGTCATCATTCGTCTTGCCTAGCGTGCTAGACAACAAAACGATTCTAAGCTTAACTTAGGCTTGATTATGTGAAGGGTAGGAATATTTTCTAAGTCGTTTAATTCAACACTGACACACAAAATCCTAGCAAGTGTACTAGGTCGTGCAAGTAATATAGTGGATGTAAGTCCGGATTATCGTACCCTAGAGACAATTGTATTTAAGTATTAAAATTACTGTGTTATCTAATTCTAAGTTAAATCAAGAGATAAAGATGTGAATTATGAATTAAAATACTAAATAAAAATTACCAACTAATGAGAGAAATCAACTTTAAATTAAATCAATGAGAAAAATGATTAAGGCACATGATTCATCCAATCATTCAATTTGACTATGATTCTATCTTACCGGATTATTAGATTGATTAGGTTAAGGTGAAATTCCCTAAATTACTCACTATCCAATCTCTTGGTATAACAATTCTATTTTCATTAACGATTTCTATATCTCTATATGAAATTCGAATTAATGAAAATGCATTACAAAGATTCATGGAATTTCCCGTTTTCACAGAAAGCACACACAAGGAAATCGAATCTATCTCTAGTCAATTTTACGTTGTGGTGTTTAATACCTAGATGCATCCCTAGTTTATCTCCTCTCGGTCTCAAAGCTAAGCACAAATTCATACGATTGGTAGCTAAGCAATCATAAGCATTAAGAACAAATATTAAACACATAACCCAAAACAAATTTAATCCGAAAAATAATACTCATAAATCAAACATAGTAATTGGATTTCACATGGCCTCGATCAAAGGGAAATTAAGTCATAATCGTAAAAGAAAAGAGATAATTCATCTTGAAAGACATGTTCAATGAAAACAAATCTAAAAGCATGAAATTAAAACTCCCTAATAACGTTTCTTGATAGATCTTGCTTGAATTCTCCGTCTTCGTAGACAAAGATGGAGTATCCTCGCGTTCTTCTTCTTCCTCAGACTTCTCTCAACCCTCCTGGTGTGTTTCAAAGTGTCAAAACCCTCAAAAGTGGGCAAAAGTCCCGAATTTTGATCTAATAGCGCGTATTTATAGTTGCTGAAATTTGCCCTTAGCCACGGCTAAAACGACGGTAGCCACGGCTAAAATCTGTTGTTCACGTTTTTTGCCTATTTTAGCCTTGGTAACTTCATATCTTCAAAGCACAAAGGTTCCTTCATGATCACCATGGCTAAGGATCTTCATAGCCTTGGCTAAAGGATTATTTTGAGACCTTCTTTGATCTTTTCATTCATTTTTGCTCAAATTCTCAAATAACCTATAAAAACACAACTAATCACAAAATCAAAGCATATGTGGCATAAATAAACTCAAGAACGCAATCAAATACAAGAAAAGAGGTGCCTAAAAGGCGTAAAATACGAGCTTATCAAACACATGAATAGAACGACGTCTTATTGGAAAGAGGAGAGAGGTGGCCAATTTTTAGGTCTAAGAGAAGGGGGCGGTTTTTCCAGCAAATATGATTATTTATTTTAGTCTTCTTCATCTCTTATTTAAAAGTGAAGATTACCTAGAGTCCTATTAGGAAAAGGAAACTTCCTTTCTCCTAAACTCTCTGGTAATCCTCATCCTATGAAGAGTTGGAGGAGGGGAAAACTCTTTTCCTCCTCCACCACATAAAAAACGCCCCCTCCCTTATTTTTCTCATAAAAATCGGTCAACACAAGTCAATTGGACTCTAGGATTTAATTTTGACTTCTCAATTTAATTATAGGCCCTACCCATCAATTAAATGCAAGTCAAATTAAATCCTAACCAACTAATTCCAATATTTATTTATTTAACTTGGACTCTACCCAATTAAATAAAATACTTGGACTCTATTAGGTCCATTAATTTTAATTAATTCTACAAGATTAATTAAAAGAGTAAAATTAATTGAATCCTTCAATTAATTTATATTCCATATTAGGAAAGTACTACACTTTCCTAATTCCCTCAATTTCATCGAAATTGAATAATCACATCTATTCAAGCAGTGACTCTCTCAAGTTAGTGTGTGACCCCATAGGCTCGTTTCTATCTAGTAGTAAGTGCACTTTCTCACAGTGCTAGTGTACCTTCCTAAAATGGAAAGTACTAGATTAAATCAATCATTTGATTTAATCAAGCCTCGAATTAGTCACCAAGCTAATTCTAGGCACTTACAAATCGCGATTGCCCACCTAGCATAGGGTCCCGAAGACCTAGATAAAACGAACATAAAGATACGCCTTTTGCGATCTTGATCCTCGCATAAATAAGATCCCTCTATCTATTCTCCCAATTGAATCTAGAGCAGTGGCTAAGGTCAAAGCTCTATTAATTCAATACTATGCGTCCCACGTTATGTGAAATTGACTTCGACTATCTAAACGAGGAAACCCTTACGCCTCTTTAGGTATCATACTTCGGCCGAAGATTCCTTAAGTCGATTCACTATGTAACCATAGGAGATTAACCGACTGGCTAATATCAGAGATAGATTCCTCTCGATTCTCACATGCCTTACTACGTAAGACGTGCATGTCTGAGTTTGCCCATATTCGATCATCTAAAGTGATCATGTAACAAATCAAGAATATGCCCGGTTACGCATAAGACATCCAATGGAATCTTAGGTCCATAAGGATTACTCTTATACTACAAGACTACTGGAAGTTCCACATTCGACTAGGAATTCATTTTAGGAACTTCCATGGGGTTGTTCAATTCGCCCATTACCACAATGGCAACCCTCATATATGCATTGGCTTTCACCGTGCCAGTATCTATGGAACGAGATACACTTCTCCCAAAGTATGCATCATATGAGCAAGTCTTTTGGGTTGCATCGATATCCCTTTATCTCGATGAACCCTTTTACGACTTGGAACAATGTTTAAAGATCACAGACTTCGAGATATATTCCATCATTGCCACACCCAATGTGCAATGATGTCTCATAGCTATGTGTGATCCTTCGGGACTTTATTCTAAGCCAAAGTAAAAACTAATTTAAGAATAAAGACATTCCACACATATAAAAGAGATTGACTTTGTTTATAAGAAAACGATTGTTCAACTGTAAAGTTACCATTACAAAGAATGGCGCCCATATTGGTGCGCCGGGCACTAACTCTAACAACAAATCGTGGTTACTGTTTAGCAACGGGCCACAAAGACCTAGACAAAGACGAAGATAAAGATACGCCTTTCGTGATCTTGATCGTTGTATAAGTAAGATCCCTCCATCTAATCTCCCGATTGAATCTAGAGCAGTGGCTAAGGTCGAAGCTCTATTAATTCAATAACTATGTTTCCCAAATACGGTGAGATCGACTTCGACAATCTAAATGAGGAAACCCTACGCCTCTTTAGATATCATACTTCGGCTGAAGATTCCTAAAGTCGATTCACTATGTAAACATAGGAGATTCATTGACAAGTCTAATGTCAGAGATAGATCCCATCTTGATTCTCACGTGCCTTCATACAAAATTAGTCCATGTCTGATTTTTCCCATTTGCAATCATCTAAGTAATCATGTAACAAATCAAGACATGTTCAATTGTGTATAAGACATCCAATGGAACCTCAGGTTCTAAGGATTACTCTTATACTACAAGACCACTGGAAGTTCCAGATTCGACTGGGATTCCATTTAATGGAACTTCCATAGGGTTGTTCAGTATACCTATTCCTACAATAGGAACCCTCATATATGCATAGGCTTTCACAGTGCCAATATCTATGGAACAAGAGACACTCTATCAAGAGTATGCATCATATAAGCAAGTCTTTTGGGTCTCATCGATATCCCTTCATCTGGACGAGCCCATTCACGACTTGGAACATATGTTTAAGGAACACAGCTTTGGAGACATATTCCACTATTGCCATTCCCGATGCGCAATGATGTTCCATAGCTATGTGTGATCCTTCAGGACATTATTCTATGTTAAGACAAAGTTATATACACGAATAAAGAATGACAAAAGATTAACTTTATTTATATGAAAATGATAGTTCAACTAGAGTTATTATTACATAGAATGGCGCCAAAAATTGGTGCGCCGGGCATAAACTCTAACACTTTGAACTTCCACCAATAGAGAGAAAGTGTATTTTTGTATTTTAGATCTCATCGAATGATTCAGGGATGCATTATTTATAGACTTAGATAGGCCATTCAGAATGATTGTGTTTCTTCATTGAATAGCTACATTCAAGTCGGAGGTGACTCCTTGTCTCTAACAATAACATTCCAGACGAACGGACAAGGCAACTCGTCTTAACTTATGCTAAGTTCAATATAACATTTCCCAACAGGTCACTAGACTTGACTCAAGCTGAGTTCAATACTTGACTTAACTCTCATCGAATCGAGTCAAGTTCAGTTAAGTCCTTGACTTAACTCTCAACACCTGACTCACCTCAATATGAGTTACGGTGCTCAATGCAATTGTTCTAAGTAAACTTCCAGCAAAAAGATAGACCACGACCACCGACGGCACGAGAGAACACGGGCCACTGCCCGACCTGCCCGTTCGCAATCCGCGGGTTGTGGCGCTTGCGCAATGCGGTCGTTGTACGCAGTGCGATACCATGCATCGCACCGGGCGTGGGTGATCCCTCCACTACCTTTTGCTTATCAATTTAAGTCTTCAAGGAAGGAAATGGATTATAAGAACATTTATACTTTCTTACCTTTCCCATGTGGGACATGGAATTTTTCATATTCCCACAAAGAGAAAAGGTCTTTTATTAATGACCAAAGGTGTTCACTTTCCCTGTCTTTCCAACATGGGACGCTCCCCAACATTATCATGGATAAGAAAATTCCAACAATCCCCCCTAAGTTTTGAAATTTCATATAATTTCAAAATCTCTATTGTAAAACGTATCTTGTACATAAGTAAATGTGTACATGGACTTGAACATAGTCTAACACATATCAGTTATCCGAATATTTTGATAAATCTTTAAATCAAATATTCATAATGGATAATAGCATATGAAAGACATGCAATCAACAAATAGCTCGTTCAACTTCCGTGCACATTTTGAGGCCATGTGCATCAACCTCGCTATTCATAAGTGTCTTAGAGACAAGCTTTCAATCTCGCAGAAGCGGCCACACTTCAACACTTATATAGGTGAATCTAACTAGGTGTACTTGTATGTCTTACAACTTTCATTTAAGGAGATAGATTCATTAAGAGCATTGATCTCAACCTCCTTCTTTTCCATACAAGCATGTACTACCACGAGCTGGCATAGAATAAATTCTATAAATTTAGTACATTCCCGGTAATCACTACAAGTGTTTTTCCATTGAACCAATTAAATTAGAGGCTATCCAATAACTGGTTGGTTTCCACTCGTAGGTTACCTTTACAAAGCTTTTAATCCCATCTCTCTTAATGTTTTCCAAACAACATCCCTCGCAAGGCCTTTTGTAAAGGGATCATCCAAATTTTCCTTTAACTTAACATATGTTATCGTTATGGTACCATTCCCGAGTTCTCGAACATTACTATGTCTTAGACTAATATGTCTAGACTTACCATTATAAATCTTGTTGTATGCTCTTGACAATGTAGCTTCATTATCTGACAAGATTGAAAGAGGAGACATTGGCTTAGGGCAAATAGGAATTTCTTTCATTAAATCCCTTAGCCATTCTCCTTCCTTGGTTACTGCCGCCAACGCTATGAATTCAGGTTCCATAATTGAGTGAGAAACATAACTTTGTTGCTTTGAACCCCATGAAACTGCACCTCCACCAAGTATAAATAACCATCCACTTGTGGACTTAGTTCCATCCGAATCAGTAATCCAATTAGCGCCTGTGTATCCTTCTAATACTGAAGGAAAATGTTGATAACTTAATGCATTGTTAGTTGTGCCTTTCAAGTACTTAAATTTTCTTGAAATTGCATCCTAATGAACTTGACCAGGATTAATAGTAAATCTACTTAGTACTCCAACCGCATAAGCTATATCAGGTCTCGTAGAATACATCGCATACATAAGACTACTAATCACACTAGAATATTCTAGTTGTGATATACTAACACCTTCATACTTGGTTAATTTAACCAAAGAGTCAAAAGGCGTACCTGCAGTCTTACAATTCTCATGATTAAATCTCTTCAATATTTTTTCAATATAATGAGATTGAGACAATGCAATTGTATCATGTGACCTCGTGATTTTAAAACCTAAAATCACATTAGCTTTTCCCATATCTTTCACCTCGAAACATCTATGCCCACATCAGTTCCAAAATTAACAAATCATCTACATACAAGGAAATATTGACACATCTCCCATTTATACATTTAGAATAAATACATTTATCGGATTCATTTATTCTAAATGCACTTTGAACAACTTGTTGGTCAAATTTCTCATGCCATTGTTTAGGAGTTTGTTTTAGGCCACACAAAGATTTCACAAGTTTTCGAACTTTCTTTTCTTGGCCTTTCAAAACAAATTCTTCAGGTTGTTTCATGTAGATTTCTTCATCTAATTCCCCATTTAAAAATGTCGTCTTAACATCCTTTGATGTATGACCAATTTATAAATAAAGGCTGAGGCAATTAGAACTCTTATGGAACTTATTCTTGCAACAGGTGCATACGTATCAAAATAATCTATACCTTCTTTTTGCTTATAACCTTTGGCAACAAGTCTAGCCTTAAATTTATCAATGGATCCATAAGGTTTAAGCTTTCGCTTAAAGATCCATTTACAGCTAATAGGTTTGCCAGGAGGTAACTCAGCTAAAATCTAAGTTTGATTTGATATGATTGAATCCATTTCAATTTTATAGCTTCTTTCCAGAAAGCTACATCTCTTGATGACTTCGCTTATTTAAAAGTTAAAAGATCATAATCAACATTGTATACTATCACTATTACAGAAAAGGCCTATTACATTGGTTTTTTTGGACCTATTACAGCGGTTTTAACCTCTGTAATAGGCAACGCTGGCTTAGGCCTATTACAGCGGTTCTAGCCTGAACCGCTGCAATAGGGTTTTTATTTTTTTTAATTAAATTTTCGAACCCTATTACAGCGGTTCTAGCCTGAACCTCTGCAATAGGGTACTAGTGTTTTTTAGCCCTATTACAGCAGTTCAGACTAGAACCGCTGTAATAGGGTCTCAATTTTTTATTTTTTTTTTATTTTGCACCCTATTACAGTAATATTCTTGTAAAGTAATACTCAATAAACAAACACAACAAACCAGTTGCACAGTAAAACATATTCAACATAAACAACAAAAATCCCAAACTTCAATATTAACAATTCTTTCCTCCAACAACAACAAATTTTTATAATCTCCAACAAATGATCACGTATTAATTTACAATCAACTAATTAAATTACTCACAATTTAAATACAATAAATCAAGTCAAAATTTACAACAAATCACAATGTACAAAAAATACATTACCTAATTTCTAAGGAGCTTCTACGAAAATGTATTGTGCCACTTCGCAGCGTACTTCATCAATTTGCTCTTGAGTATAGAAGGATTTAGAATCATGAAAGTACTGCAAGATATATATATAGAGTTTAATTGCAAACTCAAATGATGTTTCAATTACCTACCAAATGTTTAATAACTTCAAAAGGAATAGTGACACACAAAAATCCTAGCAAGTGTACTAATTCATGCAAGTAATATAATGGATTTGAAGTTCGGATTGCCGTACCTTAGAGACAATTGTATTCAATTACTGAAATTACTGTGTTATCTAATTCTAAGTCAAATCAAATGATATGGTGTGAATTATGCAATAAAATAGCTGAATTAAAATTTACCTACTAAAGAAAACAATAAAACTTGAATTATTATCAATGAGAGAAATGACTAAGATACACGATCCAGCCAATTGTTCAATTTGATTATGAATTCTATATTATCGGATTATTAGATTGATTAAGTCAAGGCGAAATTCCGTAAATTACTCACTATCCAATCTCTTGGTATAACAATTCTATTTTCATTAACAATTCCTATATCTCTATATGAAATTCAAATTAATGAAAATGCATTACAAAGATTCATGGAATTTCCCGTTTTCACAGAAAACACACACAAGGAAATCGAATCTATCTCCAGTCAATTTTACGTTGTGATGTTTAATACCAAGATGCATTCCTAGTTTATCTCCTCTCGGTCTCAAAACTAAGCACAAGTTCATATGATTGGTGATCAAGTAATCATAGGCATTAATAACAAATATTAAACATATAATTCAAATCAAAATTAATCCGAAAAAATAATATTCATGAATCAAATATCTCAATTTGCATTCACATGGTCTCAGTCAAAGGAAAATTAATTCATGCTTGTAAAACAAAAGCAATAATCAATCTTGAAGAACATGTTTAATGAAAACAATTCAAAAAGATGAATTTAAAACTCCCTAATACAAGTTTGTTATGAATCTTGCTTGAATTCTCCGTCTTCGTGGACAAAGATGGAGTATCTTCGCTTTCTTCTTCTTCCCAATGCTTCTCCTAACCCGGTGTGTTTTCAAGTCTCTTAAATAAAAAAAGTGGCAAAAGTCCCAAATTTTGACCTAATAACACGTATTTATAGATGCTGAAAAAATCGGTAGTCGCGGCTAAAAAGTCGGTAACCACGGCTAAAATCTGTTGTTCACGTATTTTGCCTATTTTAGCCTTGGTAACTTCATATCTTCAAAGCTCAAAGGTTCCTTCATGATCACCATGGCTAAGGGTCATCATAGTCGTGACTAATGGAGTATTTCGAGAAATTCTTTGATCTTTTCACTCATTTTTGCTCCAATTCTCAAATAACCTATAAAAACACAACCAATCACAAAATCAAAGCATATATGGTATAAATAAACTGAAGACCGCAATCAAATACAAGAAAAGAGGTTCCTAAAAGGTGTAAAATACGAACTTATCAACACCTCCAAACTTGAGTTTGATCGTCCTTAAGCAAAGAAAGTAAAGCAAACACATAAGCTCGAAAATTTTACAACTAACACACAAAAGCAAGATAAACACCTTAGAACAAGACTTATGAAGAATCACTTATTCATCAAAAACTTTCAAATTCATATTCCTCAAAATTTCTGCAACACTATCCCAAATCATGAACACCCACGTCTCCTCATGTCTAGAATCCACATTAAGCAAGATTATGCAAACAAATCAAACTCATCAACACAAACCAACTTTGAAAATATAACTTATTTGAATGCACGATACGCGATAACCATGATCCGGAGGTCTTTTCGGCATGTAATGTAAGGCTCGGGTGTTGGCTCGGTATGAAAATATATGGAAGAAAGTGACTAAGGGTTTAGAGAGCTTAAAACTCGATATTTTCAAGCTACATTCACTAACTAAATGCATCATACTCAAAATTCTCACCACTTTCTCTCTTGTTTTTTTTTTCTTTTCTTTTCCAAACTCACAACCCTCAAACTTATTTCTTGTTGATCTTGGGTTGTGTACGAGTTACAATACCTAAACAATGATCATCGAAGCATCACATATATAGCCTAGTCGAGAAATATTTTTTTCTTCTCCTTTCTCTTTTTTTCTTTCTTTCTTATTTTTTTCTCTCCTTTTTTTTTCTTTTCAACTATTTCGGCTCAACTTAATTCAAGTGCTTCTCACATCCGTATATTTCATCTAGTATATCTCAAACCTTCATCAATTCTCAAAAATTAACCAACATCAACCTCCTTCAGGATGTGCACAAAATGATAACACACACACCCAAACATAGCTAAAAGAATACCAAATTGTAAGCTCTCATAACCGGGTGATTATCTTTATTTTTCTTTTAGGCTAACTGGTAGATGATGTGGTTTACGAACAAAAAGCGAATAGTGGTCTATGATGTGCTTAGCACACCCCATTCTTGTCAACTAGTAACCGAAGCACACTCGTGTGCCAAAAAAAAATCTATAACAACAAATTATTGCTTAGAATGACAAAAATTACATTAAGAGAATATGAGAGATTTAAAGAAAACTTCTTTCATAGCAGAATCGAGCAATTTCATACATTCTTAATTCTTCACAACTCAAATGACTTCCTTTGCATGTTAGAATTAATTTTATTTTTTAAAGTTTTATTCTTTTGACAAATAAACCCTTAAATCTTTTTTTCGTAAAAGCGTAAAAGCATATAGATAGATGCTAACATAGTCATTACTTTTATTATTGAATATTGAATATTTTCTTAGTAATCACTAAATAGACTAATTTTAACAAAGTAAAATAAAACATAAATAATATAGAAAATATATAAGCAGAGAAATGTGAAGTAAAATTGCAGAAATACAAAAATAAAAATAAAAATGAATATAGTGGCTGACCGTAAATTAACCTTCAACAATGTTGAAGCTTCTTCTGCATTGGTTGGAAATTTGAATAGATCGAATGCTGCATGCTCAAAATCCCATGAAAAATTCACTTTTTACATCACTGCAGGAACAATAATTTCTTTCTAATAAAATTTGAAATTATGAAGTTTCTCCATGAACATAGAATGAAGGATTGAGAAAGTAGTGGGACTTGGGTATGTGTAAAACTGGAGAATATTCTCGGTGGGGAGCTTGGGAGTTGTCAATCTGCAAAAAGTAAAACCGCCCAAAATCAGTTACAATGGAAAATTACAGCATTAGCCGTGGATTTTAAATTGGGTAAGGTTAATTTTGGCAATTCATTTAAGAACATACCATGGTAGTTATTCTAAGGTCTTCCCATTTTATAAAAGAGTATAGATAAGGCTCAAATAAAGGTTCTAAAGACAATGAATATACTGCAAGCTAACATACGGTTTAAGACAAATCAAATATGGCCTAAATCATATCATGGTCATGCAATATCAATGCATTCTTCAAAATTAAACAAACGTAGAAGGTTCATGCCTCGAGTCCTCAAAAATTTACATAAGTTTGATTAAAAAGGATATCAAGATACCGAAAAGCATGTTGATCACAGATAAAAAAATTGGAAGTTAAAAACAAATAAGACAGCAAAATCATCAAGCTTCATCAGAAAAATGACAGTTCATTAGAATTATTCAAGGCATTTTCACTTGCACATATGTGTATAAATTGCATCAATTTCTGGGCATATCAAAAAATATCATGCATAACATGTATCCACCCCCAAACTTAATCAACTCATTGTCCTCAATGAGCTGAATGATGGAAAATAAAAGTAACTAGTGAGTCGTCCCTTGGGAATAGAACGGGACGCGCTATGACCTCCCTGTGTCCAAGCTGCAGGTGCAGCACACAACTCCTCAAGAATCATATCAAGGTTGTAGTGGGCCCGAAATTCTGCTTTATAGTCAATCGTACCCTCATTCGGCAGCCCATAAACCCTATTAATGGCCTCTTTATCAATCATGACCTCTTTACCGCGAACCTTAACATACCCGTAGTCCCTAGCGGTGGAAGCCACACTATTGGCATAAAACTCATGTACTAATGAGAGAGAAGCATCACATGATTTGGCTACGATTGTCTGCCAACCATTGTTGACAACCTTTTCCCGAAGTTTGTGCTTGGAAATCTTAAACCAACGCTCAGTAGTCACATGCTTCTTCATAATTTTCTTGCATCGTTCAAAAGCATCATGATCCCGAAAAACCTCTGTGTCAAAAGCAGTGGGTTCTCATGCAATAACGGGTGTCTTACCCTTCTTACTTGTCTGACTGCCCTTTTTATCCCTGACAACGGCGCAAAAAACTTGACACACAAAAATCCTAGTAAGTGTACTAGTTCGTGCCATATCAATAAAACAACCCAAAGTGGTGAAATTCAATGCCAAAGCACAAACCCACAACAAAATTCAACCAAAACGCAGCAATAAAACAGCCCAACCGCTGAACAGTAACTGTGTTATTCCGAAACACAAGGAAGCTCATAAAGGATCCAATCGTAATTTCTCAAACAAAACACTTAACAAAACTGGCCAACAGTAACTGTGTTATTCCGAAAGATACCAGGTGTCCAAGGGGATTTTAGGAAGAAAAATCACAAGGAAGCTCATAAACAGTTGCAGCAATAAATGCCATACCCGAAAATTGAACCAACAGATAACACAACCGCCCTAAAATTCTGAAAGTCGGGCGAGTACTTGATGGAATCACAAAACCCACACACTATATTCAACGAAAATCCAACATACGAGCACGGCTCGCTTCACAAGAGGGATTACTAGTTTACGCGAGAATAATCGAAAACTTACAAACGAGAGTCGAAAATAACCCCAATAATTTTGTCGGAACCGAGCCGGTGAAGAATGGTGCTAGTGGTGGTGAACGCCGTCGGACAGGCGGGGCAAGCCTGTGTGGCATGACTGTGGTGTGAGTGTGAGAGATTTGGGGGTTTTACGGTGGAAGAGAGAGAGGGGTGAGCCGGTATCAGAAGAGAGAGACGGTATGCGCCGATGAGATGGCGGCGAGTTCATGGAGACGAACGCCGGCGAGTTCTCCGGAGAATGCTTGAGGGAGGGCCGACGTGAGTTAGCGTTGGTGAGAGATAGGGTTTTTTTTTTTTTTTTCTTTTTGCTGCAGTTGAAAATTAGGAATTGGGAATTGTGGTGGCTAAAACTAGCAGTAGTCATGGTGAGAATTGGGGCAATTCTATGCCAGACTCATCTCAATAGTTATGGCCTCTTTAACATCACATATTTTTATTGGGGTGGGTGGTATTTACATAGGTAGTTGGTGATAAAAACCACCCACCCCAACACAAATATGTGGTGTTGAAGGGGTTAGGACCATTGGGGTGAGACTAACTTAGAATTTTCTTTAAAACCAGCTAACTTAGAAAGCTGATTTAACTTGTAGGATTTAAAACCAGCTAAAATTTTTATTTTTTTTAATACTAAAATTGTCATTTAGCCGTAGCTAAAACTAATTGTAGCTGTGGCTACCGGGACAGAGAGGTTTCAATTTCTTAGCCGTGGATATGGCGATGGGTAGCCACGTCTAAATTTACTTGGGAGCAAAATTTAAAAAAAATCGTGATTTTTCGACTAAGCCGTGGTGATAAAAATAGAGGCTATTCATAAAATGTGAGAATTCTTAGTCGTGGCTATGCGATGTTTAGCCGTGGCTGAAATACTTAGAAGTAAAGATATATAAAAAAATTGAAAATTTTAAATGCAAGCCACGGCTAAAGTGATATAACACCACAACCAAAATACCAGACACCAAAGCTAAATTTTCCTTGAGCTTGTAAGGAACGTCGTTGTTCTTCTCGGCTATCTCTCTTGTATGGAATGCATAAACCTGAGACACGAAAATAAATTATTTAAGAAAATACAACACGACTGACTCTAAAATGAAACGGAGAATAACAAGAAAACATGGGTTGCCTCCCAAGAAGCGCTCGTTTATGGTCATTAGCTTAACTGTTCAGATGTCAACTTAATTCGACGGATCTTGGAGCTTAAGAACTGACTTGTCTTTTCTCCACTCGTTTCCTTCATAATGCCTCAATTGATGACCATTGACCTTAAAAGTGCCTTTATCCTCATGAAAAACCTCAATTGCAACAGATGGGTAGACTTTTGTCACGGTGAAAGGTCCCGACCACTTAGAATGAAGTTTTCTAGGGAATAATCGAAGCCTTGAGTTGAATAGAAGCCCCTTTCTCCCTCGGTAAACTCTCGTGGAATTATGCGTTTGTAGTGCCACTTCTTTGTCTGTTCCTTGTACAGCTTTGCATTTTCATAGGCTTCAAGCCGGAACTCATCCATCTCGTTGAGCTGCAACAACCTGTTATTTCCTACATCTTGCATATCAAGATTTAGAAATTTTATAGCCCAGTAGGCTCGATGTTCCAATTCAACGGGTAAATGACAAGCTTTACCAAAAACTAGACGATATGGAGACATTCTGATGGGGGTTTTAAAAGCAGTTCTATAAGCCCATAAGGCATCATCTAACTTTAAGGACCAATCTTTCCTAGAAGGATTCACAGTTTTCTCTAGTATTCTCTTAATCTCCCTATTGGATACCTCAACTTGCCCGCTCGTTTGAGGATGGTAAGGTGTAGAGACCTTATGGGTAACACCATATTTGCGTAAAAGAGAATCAAATTGTTTATTGCAAAAATGGGTTCCACCATCACTAATAATAGTTCTTGAGGTTCCAAAATGTGTGAAATTATGTCGTTTCAAAAATTTCACTACCACCCTCGCGTCATTAGTCCTAAGTGCTTTAGCTTCTACCCACTTAGACACATAATCTACTGCTACTAAAATGTACTTATTAGAGCAAAAACTTGGGAAAGGTCCCATAAAATCTATACCCCATACATCGAATAATTCACATTCTAGTATGTTATTCAGTGGCATTTCACTCTTCCTAGATATATTTCCAACTCTTTGACATCTATCACAAGATGCTACATACACATAAACGTCTTTAAATAGAGATGGTTAGTAAAAACCTGATCGGAGCACCTTAGAAGCAGTCTTCATAGCCCAAACTGGCCACCTACCTCACCATCATTGCAATGAAATAGAATTGATGTCATCCCCTCAGCCAGTACACACCTCCTCACTACACGATCTGCACACACTTTGAACAAAAAAGGCTCATCCCACAGATAATGTTTGACATCAGATAGAAATTTCTTTCTCTGATGAAAAGTGAGCTCGGGGGGAAGAGACCCTGTTACAATACAATTTGCAAAATCCGCATACCAGGGGAGGGGGCCATTAACAACAGCATATAATTGTTCGTCAGGAAATTCCTCCCCTATGGGTGTATCATCCACAGTATCCGACTTAGGCGCCTCAATCCTAGATAAATGATCAGCTACCACATTTTCTACTCATTTTTTATCTCTAATTTCTAAATCATATTCTTGGAGTACCAAAATCCACCGAATTAATCTAGGTTTGGCATCTTTTTTAGCAAGTAGATATTTGAGTGCAGAGTGATCAGTGTAAACGATGACTTTGTTCAAAATAAGGTACGAATGAAATTTTTCAAAAGCAAAAACTACAGCTAGCAGCGCTTTTTCAATGGTGGCATAATTCAATTGAGCCTCATTTAAAGTTCTATATACTAGTATAGTAAATTGTTCAAAATACCTTGTTTTGTCTCTGACCAAGAGAAACACCAACCGCTGAATCACTCGCATCACACATAAGCTTGAAGGGTAAACTCCAATCAAGAGCCATCATAATAGGTGCAGAAATCAATCGAGCCCGTAATGTGTTAAAGGCCTGCAAACATTCGGGAGAAAAATCAAATGTGACATCTTCCATAGGCAAGTTGGACAGAGGCTTTGTAATTTTAGAGAATTCATGTATAAAGCGTCTATAGAACCCAGCATGCCCCTAGAAACTCCTCACAGCCTTCACCGAAGTGGGTGGGGAAAGTTTCTCGATCACCTGAACTTTAGCACGATCCACCTCAATCCCCTTGTGGGAGATCTTGTGACCAAGAACAATTCTCTCTTCAACTATAAAGTGACATTTTTTCCAGTTGAGTACCAGATTAGTTTCCTCACAACGTTGTAACACAAAGGTTAGATGATTTAAACAGGCATCAAAAGAAGATCCAAAGACTGAAAAATCATCCATAAATATTTCTAGAAATTGCTCTACCATATCATGGAAAATAGCCATCGTATAGCGTTGAAAGGTAGCTGGGGCATTACATAATCCGAATGACATCCGTCTATAAGCAAATGTGTCGTAAGGACAAGTGAAAGTCGCTTTCTCTTAATCCTCAGATGCAACCAAAATTTGATTATAGCCAGAGTAACCATCCAAAAAGCAGTAAAATTCATGCCCGTCTAATCTTTCAAGCATTTGGTCAATAAAGGGAAGGGGAAAGTGATCTTCCCGGGTGACATCATTTAATTTTCTATAATCTATGCACACTCGCCACCCGGTGACTATTCTAGTAGGAATTAACTCATTGTGTTCATTAGTAATAACAGTCATACCTCCCTTTTTCGGTACTACTTGAGTGTAACTTACCCACTGACTGTCTAAAATTGGATATATGATGCCAGCATCAAGCAATTTTATTACCTCCTTTTTCACCACTTCTTGCATCATGGGGTTGAGTCTCCACTGAGGTTGCACTGTTGGTCTGTAGCTATCTTCCATCAGAATTTTGTGCATCCAAATTGAGGGGCTGATTCCCTTGATGTCTGCAATCTTCCACCCGAATGCCCGTTTATGTTCCTTCAGCACTCTCAACAATTTTTCTTCCATAAGCCCTATCAATGTCAATGAAATAATGACTGGTAAGTGTTCAAACTTAGAGAGAAAAGCATATTTAAGATGAGATGGGAGTGGTTTGAGTTCGAGAGTTGGGGGTTCTTCAATAGATGGCTTGGACAGTGGTCTCTCCAACTCTTCAAAGTGTCGTCGATAGCTCCTTTTGAATGGTGGATTAGCTTTAAGGCTCGCGACAATTTCTTGCAATCTTTCGGGAGCTAAATTCTCATCTTTTGATTCCATAATGAATTCCTCCCATTTATCTTCAAATCTAATGCTCTTAAAATACTCAACAGCTAACGGGTTAAATGCATCGATATGAAAACAAGTGGAATCATGGGGAGGGTGTTTCATAGCTTGGCAAACATTAAAAGTAATAGCATCCTCACCCACACGAAGAATCAATTTACCCATGGCTACATTGATTAATGCTCTACCAGTGTTGAGGAACGGTCGTCCCAAGATTAATGGCATATCCACATCTTCCTCCATGTCCAACACAATAAAGTCAACAGGAAAAATGAATTTATCAACCTTCACCAAAACGTGCTCTCCAATACCTCCGGGTACTTGATGGATCTATCTGCGAGTTGTACGGATACTGTGGTTGGCTTAGGTTCACCTAGTCCGAGTTTCCTGAAAAGAGACAAAGGTAAAAGATTAATACTTGCACCTAAGTCACATAAGACTTTTGAGAACAAAAGAGGACCAATAGTGCAAGGAATTGTAATACTCCCTGGATCTTGTAGTTTTGCTGGCAATTTATTTTGGAGCACGGCTGAACATTCTTCCTTGAGAGCTACGGTTTCATGCTCTTCCCACTTATTTTTATTGCACAGGAATTCCTTGAGGAATTTTGCATAACTTGGTATTTGTAGCAATGCGTCAATGAAAGAAATATTGATTCGTAGTCGCTTAAGCATGTCAAGAATTTGTTGAATTGCTTGTCCACTTTCTTCTTTTGTAGAGCTAGAGGAAATGGGGGTCGAACCTCTATTGGTCTCGAATCACTCAACAGTGTAGAATTCGACTTTTCAGTACTAAAAGGCTATCCAGGTGGTTTAGCCGTGGCTTTTGGAATTTTAGTCGCGGTTAAATTATCGTCGTCTGTTTAAGCCGCGATGTCTGGATTTTTAGCCACAGCTATTGCGCCAGTGACATCTTTTTCTAGCCCAATTTGTCGCCAATTCCTTAATTCAATTGCTTGTACTTGCTCTTTTGGATTCTTTTCAGTGTCACTAGGCAATGATCCTGGTGCCCTACCCGAGAGTTGATTCGCCAATTGTCCCAATTGTGTTTGTATGTTAGCCATATTAACTTCAATGTGCTGACTTCGCTCATCAAGTCGTGAGACCTTAGCATCATTTTTCTTGATGTATTGGAACATTAACTCCTCAAAAGTCAGTTTCTTCTCCTGCTGCTGGTACCCTCCTTGTTTCTGAAAATTGTTCAATTCAAAACCTCCTTGTCGCTGAAATGGAGGTTTCTCAGAATTGGAAGGAAAACCCGGGGGTGGCTTAACTACGTTATTGTTGTTACTCCATGAAAAAATTGGATTGTTTCGCCATCCCGGGTTAAATTTCACAGAAAAAGGGTCATTTTGGCTCTTGTTTGAGTTGTGCACATAATTGGCACTCTCGACTAACTCAGGCTAGAGAGAGAAGCCACCTTGTTGACAATCAGTACTGTTATGATCTCCACCATAAGTTTCACACATGACTTGTACTTGATTTACTTGGAAATTGAAAGCATCTAACCTCTTGTTTAACATCTCCACTTGTGCAGCTAATGTTGTGGAGGTATCCACTTCATAGACTCCACTAGGCTTCTTTGGGAGTATTATTCTCTCGGCAGGCCACTGATAATTGTTCTCAGCTATATTCTCAATCATATCCCAAGCCTCGTGTGGTGGTAAGTTCATGAGAGTCCCACCCGCAGCTACATTAAGATTGGTTCGAATGATGGGACCAAGACCCTAGTAGAAGATCATCACTTGAGCCCATAACTTGACTCCGTGGTGGGGACATTTACAAAGAAGTTCCTTGAAGCGCTCTCATGCTTCATACAGTGACTTCCCTTTAGTCTGACTGAATCCTTATATCTCAGCTTTTATAGCTGCTGTTTTTCCAGGTGGAAAATACTTGCTCAAAAATTTCTCTAGCAACTGATCCCAAGTGTAAATGGATGCAGTTGGCAAGCAGTCAAGCTATGCTCTAGCCTTGTCTTTCAATGAGAATGGAAAGAGCCTTAATCTTACTGCTTCATCAGTTACCCCGTTCTGCCTAAAGGTGCTCAGAATATCGAGAAAACTAGCAATGTGAGCATGTGGTTTTTCATCTACTGCACCCCCGGTATTGATCATTAGTGATCATCTAAAGAATTACTGGTGGAATTTGAAAAGTTTTTGCTGCTACAGTTGGTAACACAATAGCTCCTGCAGCTCCATGAACAGTGGGTTGCATATAGTCGCGCAGAGGATGCAATGCATGCTGGCGTTGTTGGGCCAGAGTGTTAGCAACTGCAACCTGAATGATGGCTTGAATTGCCGGATCATCTGGATTGAACCCTTGTGGACCAGGCAACAGATTGTTTTGATTATTCTCATCCATTGATTCAAGCTGATTTCCTTGGTTCAGTGCTTTCCATCCTCTATGGAATGTGCGTTCGATCTCAGGATCAAAATCCACAAGTTCTTCTTGAGAAGTGCAGGCCATGCACTACTCAAAAGATGAACCTGTCAAAAGAGCAAAAAGAAACAATGTAAAAATAAAAATAAAAATAAAAATAAAATGACTTAATCTTAGAACAGATAAGTAAATCTCAATATCAAATAAAACAATTGTCCCCGGCAACGGCTCCAAAAACTTGACACACAAAAATCCTAGTAAGTGTACTAGTTCATGCA